>CM060566.1:25084333-26334333 GCA_030625065.1 Alectoris magna | reverse complement strand
TAAAGTAGAGAGGCAACAGGAATAATTTTAGTTTCCTTCCTTGCCGTATATAGTGATAGCCTTAGGGCAGAATGAGGAAAATGTAAAATGTGTGAATGGAAATGTATCCATTAGGACTATACTATTTTCACCTTCCTTGGTATGAATATGTAGCTAACAAAAATACTGTTACAGTGCAAGAGCTCACTCTGAATAATTGATCCATTAGCTATCATAACATACAAATCATAAAACAGCAATTGGGAAGATGTCTTCTCTCAAAATTCCAGAAGAGTTCTAGTTACGTAACATTGTATTTAATCTGATCTTAAATGTCTGCATCAAATTCATTCTGTAATGAGATCAGGAATTGATTTGGCTTGCTAATCTGATGCCAGCATAATGCAGATGTTTGTGTGTGTCTAAACAGAGGTGAAACGAGCTCAGTGTAGCGTGGTTTGGGGAGAGAGAGCAGCTGAGAAACTCCAATATTTAGGGCAGGGTGTGAGCATGTTTGATACGAGCATCCGGTGAGGGAAGGAGAGGCAGAACCAAATGCCTGGTATCCCTTTAGGAAACACTTTAGGGAAATCCACTTGGCAAGTAGAAAGAAAATAGGGTGGCTGTGGTGACTGTTACTGCTCCCAGTTCTCTCCTTGGCAGCCCTCTCTGTTCTGCTAGATAAAAGTTGCTTTGCTATTATGCATATTACAGTGAAAGATCATTTCTCTTAATGTAATCTCACCTTATAGTCCACTTGCTATAAAGGTGCTTACTTCCAGTAAGCTAATTGTATGATTCAAAGTCATTAATTAGTATTTATGTAGATGAGTTGCTGCAGTGCTCTCAGGTCTGTGCTCATGACTGTTTGTACATGTATTTCCTAGCCTGTGTCATAATATATCCAGCTTTATGATTGCTGATGAACACAGAATGCCAACTTGCAAAGAAGAGCAGATGGACACATAATCAGCTTAATGAGTTAATGTCACAAATGAGATGACCTTGCAGTTACCTATTTCTGCTAGGACTGTTTTTGAAGTGATGCCTAGTTCTTAATGCAAACTTGTACAGCTGCTACTTGTCTACTTGAAGCAAATGCTGCAACATTACCAGACTAGCCACACTGATGCTTACCAAAGTCACTAGCTGCTGTGAGGTGCTGGTAGGTTTTGACTAAGAAAGCTACCGCTGTACTATACCTATCTTCTATTTAACTATTATTACTGTACCACACAGACAATCACTTATTTTCTTGAAAATAAAAAACCTACCATTAACACCATGCCAGCATGTTGTCTCTTTGGCAGGTGCTGTGTTTCTGTGGTTGCTTTCTCATTTAGTTGCTGTACTTTTCCTCTTTCAAAGAATGTCACACCATTTGCCTATCTTACTCATAAAATGCATTCTTTGCTTCTCCCATTTTCTCTCCTCTTGATACTGGAAATCACTTAGATCTGTGCCTGGGTCAATAGGATTTGTAGAGAAGTTTAGTTTTTATGTTCTGCTGAAGTAACTGAGAGAGTTAAGGGCCCGTAAACCACTGTAACTTTGATTGTTCCTTCAGAGCTATGCAACTGTTGGATTTTTTATTCCCAAAGTAGCTCATTATTATTAGGAAAATAAAAAAGGTGAGCATGAAGAGGGTACTTGGCTTCCTGTGCATAGATTTTCAAAAAACATCCTCAGATTTGCATGTTGTTCTCTGCATTGAAGGCAGGTCTCAGTTCTTATTGTGCTTCCCAGTGGATTCCCACAAACACACCCAAGTGCCTCTCATCCCAGCCCACGCAGAGACCGCTCGTGTGTGTGAGAACAAATGGGCGTTCCAGTTGGTAGTCTCAGATCTGAGAGCTGCTGCCATTTCTCTTCTGCAGAAACTTGACAATTTTCCCTGCTGGAAAGAGTCAGTCATCACAAGAAGTAATTGCTCATTAGTGCGGTGGGGAGGAAGATAATAATATGGCATCAATTATTTAACGTGCTACTGGTCTATTAATGTTGCCCTTAGTAGGCGCATTACTGAAATAAAGGATGCAGGGCACTTAAATTCCTTTCTAGGTCTCTATTTTATATTTGATGTTTTTCAGAAAGTTATAAATTAGGTTGTTAACTAACTGATTTATGGGATGTGCTTATTGTGCCAGCAATTTTCTGCATCAGTTGTAAATTACCTTCTTTTATTTTGCCATTTACATAATTATATTTTACCCTTTTGCCTGTGTGCATAATTTGTTACCCTGACAACCTTTATCATTCTAGAATTTTTTGTGGGTTTTGTCAATTTTTCTCATGTGGATATGGTAGTGAAAAAATAGATATCTACCCAAGTGATATGAGATTTTAAGTGACAGCACTGTCTAAGGCTAAAATCCATTAACATGCCTTAAGAAAATAAATGAAAAAGTTGTGTTATAACTGCATAAAACTATATGTAAAGTAGCCTTTTTACAAACTAGAGTTAATAGAAAAAAACAGCACTTTCAAAATTTAATTTAAAATGAATAGATTTACCAGTTGAATGACATGGAAATTCGGGCAATGGTAGTTATTTTTGCACTGGCTATTTGAGTGGTAGTACTCCTACAGGTCAGCTCTTCTGAATATCCATGAGAATCTCTGTGGTATGCAAAGTTTTTTCAATGTTGCCCATAATTCAGACATGTTAAAGAACAAAATTCATGCTTACTTTAAGAAATATTTTTTTCTGTGTGACCATCACATAGTCCACTGTAAGGATGAAAGGACAGACATTTGTCTCTGTATATCTCTCTATTCAATGTTTATACACAGTTAGATACAAAGCTGTTTTTATTTCAGTTTATTACATAGTTTCAAGTACCAGAGTATATGATATAGCTTTACTAATATGAACCTTAAATTCCATGTAAGAGTGTTTATTTATATTTTTGAGTTTACCATCAGTTTCTGTCCATGTAGAAAATTTGAGGATGTTACCTAATGAAAAGGGCACTGATAAGTACAAGGAACCGCCAGTGCCTGCTTTTATCTACAAGGGCTTCTCTGAAACTAATGCATCCTATTTTATTATGATGGCCTATGACATCAGAGGTAGACGTTAGTAGTATGGAAGTAGATGTTAAACCTGCCTGCCAGTATTCCGTTACATTCTGTTGCCACGTGACAGTTGGCAGCAGAGGGGCAATCTGACAAATGGCATGTGACATGGAAGCATATAAGAAGTAAAGGTCAGTTATCAAATTCCTTCACTGACATTCATTGATGCTTGCTGAAAGTTTATGGAGACCAAACAGTGGGTGCGAGCACAATGCAAGTTGAACTGCATGAACAGCATTTTTCTAGCAACCATAGAAGCTGAAAAACAGCTGTTCAGCTCCACTGATGCAGATTTTTGAGTGTGGTGTGTAGGTTCTTGTTCATTACTGGCAAAATTATGCTGCTAGTGGTGGTGACTGTTGAAAAACAGTGTTTTGTGGCTGAGAATTTGCTCTATTTAATAGTGTTGTTGTGTTCTTTGTGGCTGTTGCAGTTCCATGGATATAAGTAGAAGGCATTATTTTTGGATCTGTCTATGCACTTTCCCCAAGATCCTGGTGGGTGTATGGAGCTGGGGCAGCAGTCGGTGCCCATTGCCTGATTGACAGTGCTGGCTTCTGGAGCACTGGGAAGGTGCAGACCAGTAGCCCTTGCCTACACCATAATGCCCTCTGAGCCTCAGTTGGCTGGAGGAGAGCCAAGACCTTCCTGGTCTGTATTAGCAGGTACAGATATGTATTCATATCCGTGTACTTGCATTTGAGACAGCTGCCTGGTATGAAGTGCCTAAACAAGTTTAGGAAGCCCTAAACATGGTCCAGTAAAAGAGAAGCATTAACATGTATTTTGAAGTGAAGCACAAGGCATATTTGTATACACAATAGACATATATCTAATGCTTCTGCTGCACAGGATGGATTTACTGCAGGCTACGTTTTGCTGCTCTCTGAAAGAAAGGCTCACTTACCAGTCTATGATAAGAATGTGTAGGCCATATTTGACTCTAAAATTGTGATGGATTCATTAGGTAATAACTCACTTTCCAAATATCTAGCTAATTTCATGTTAAAGTTTGAATCCGGTGATTTTTTTTTTTTTTTTAATCAGGATTCATAATCACGCTGAAGTTCCTACAGATTCCTTCCTGCAAATGCAGTAATTCAGATGTTTTGTTTGGTTTTGAGGGCGTACAACTAATTTAGTCCAAAGTCTAAAATTCACTTACAGACGTTCGACCGAAACAATACCTATGGCGATCTTTTGTTAAACAGTGGCATATGTTTAAGTGGTGCAACTTCCTTTTTTTGTTGATCTTTTGGTTTTTGTGTAATAACAGTAATAACAGGTCACATTATGGCAGCTTATTTCTTTTATTCAGTGGTGTGGATCCAAAATCTCTATGTGAGTGGTCCATCTAAAAGCTTGGCCGCTTACCTGTAATTACTTTCACAGCAAGTTGTCCTTATTACTAAACCTTCCCTAGCCTTGGGCTATTATCACTTTTAAATGCTACAACTTGTTTGACTCTCTTTTCTTCAGAACGTGTTTCATTTGTAGTTCTTAAACGTTACAAATTCCCAGCAGAACATAATTTTTAGAAAATGTCACCTATGTATTTTGGAATCAAAATAGTGCATCGGCAATTTGAAAAGAGGGCGAAGTGGCAAAGCGCTGGGTTTGGAGGTGCACAGATTGAGGGTACTTTCTTAGCTGAAAGGAAAAGCAGGATTTTTTTTTTTTTTTTTTTTTTTTACCAGTGTTCCATAAACTGTAGAAATCAGGTCTGTTTTTATTACTTCGACACCAGAACTCCAAGATCCTTGAGTTTACATTTTATTAATTTGAAGTGAGATGAACGAAAGAACACTGAGCGTATTCATTTTAATCTTGATCTCAGTGAACTAGAAGACCATACTTTAAAGACTGCACACTTTTTGTTACGTAGATCTTGTTTAACAAAGCTTCAGAGATTGAATGAAGAAAATGAAGAAACAGGACTCACTTAAGAAAGTAACTTTAGAAACCTCCCCTGTTGGCCATTTGGGCAGGCAGTTGTGGCAGTGTTTTCAGGACATCAGAGTGCACTTGCTGGATCTGGTGCTGAAGCAATTGCCAAGAATCAAGAAAAACAGACAGCACAATTAGCATAGAATACCCTCACATGTTTCCTTCACCTTCTGAAACATCACTACAAATTGTTTTGTCTTGGTTAAGTTTTGGCTGGTTGGGTTTTATTACACTAATTTGATCTCTGAGCTGACTCTGTCAGTGTTGGCTTCTTAAGTAGAACTACTAGGTAAAATAAATAGCAAACAAGGTTTGAAAGCCATATAGTTTTACCTGTTTGCTCAGGAAAAAGTAGTAAAACTCCTCCGTTGAAGAAAGTGGTTGAAATTGTTAGGCTTATGATTAGTGGTAAATATTATTCTTTATTATTATTATTATGAAATATTGAGATTTATAAAGGTATTTCCTGGAGACTAACTTCACTTCCGAGGAATAGCTTGGTCTTCCTTACAATGATGATGCGCTTGGGATTTTAAGTTCAGCTTCCTTCTGTCAAAGACTATAGAGTATTTCTTATCTTTATTTTACTTATAGCACTGAA
Source organism: Alectoris magna (assembly GCA_030625065.1). NCBI lineage: Eukaryota > Metazoa > Chordata > Aves > Galliformes > Phasianidae > Alectoris > Alectoris magna. The sequence goes on along the minus strand of CM060566.1, from coordinate 26,328,728 downwards.
TGTCTTTGAAGAACGTACGCTGTACACATGAAATAATGTAGCTCTACTCTAGAAAATGTAAGGACTTTTCTGTTACTACTGCAATACACTGCAATGTGTATGATCCTGGAAGCTTAGCTTTGTACAGCAGCTGCTGTAGAAAACAATTTTATCACAATCGTATGAAAAATGCTTTTTACTTAATGGAAAGGCGATGTTTGAATAGTGGATTTTCAAAGTATCCATTAAAGTGGTGGAAGTTAGCAGCAATTACTGTATTGAAAGTGTAGATAGCTGTGTCTTAAGTTTAAACATTTTAATAACTGTTCCTGGGAAATGTGCACATGCAGTTTGAGGAGTACTGACATTTGCAAGGTTTGAAATGGGGTGGAACTGCCTGAGTTTGTAGCTGCATTTGGAGTAGAATACTTAAAAATAAAGCAAATACTTCCTGAGAGAGCCATTATCAAATCATCAATGTTTTCTTCCACTGCTATGTACTGTTCAAACCAATCCTCATCTGGGTGTAAATGAGGATTTGAATGAGGATTTCTTACTGTTTGGAGAGCCAGCTTCACATTTCCATTTACTACCATGGCTTATAGATTTTAACATCAGCAAATTATTTTTTACTTCACAAGCAATATAATCACTAATGACAATAGATGCTAGATTAAAGAACCAGACCTTCAATTTAGTAAAAAAAGCAATGATATGCACAAAGTGGAAGTAATTTCAGAAGCTAGTAAGGCACTAATGCAAATGTCTGTACCTCCTGGACAAAAATACTTGTTTGTTCTTGGTAGCCTGAAAAGAACTCCTGCCCCATGTTCTTCTCCAATGTTAGAATAAAACCTTCCTTCAGATGTTAAACATTTCATTGTAGATAAATGAATTTATGGGTCTGTGCAAGGAAGAGAGGCATTAGTGTAGCTGTGTGCTGTAGCATGGGACGAAGGAGAAGTAGCAGCTAGAGGGAACCTGGCATTTGGGTAATGCAAGGTCATTTGGCAGCAGGCAACCTTCAGTCATTGGAAATCAGCATTTCTGATGTTCTTAAATCAGTCTTTCAGCTTCCAGGTAGCACATGTGGTTTGATGACTACAGCATGACATTTCTCGCTCATGATAGGCAAATTTGCTATTTGCACTGGTGAACTGAATGCAACAAGATAATGTAAAACAGTTCAGTAACAGTGTTTGGACAAAGTGCTACATCTACCCCCAAGGAGAGAATGTGAGATCTATTGTGGTGCTTTGGAGCAGGGAGCAGAACCTACATTTCCCAGATCTTCTGTGGCTTTAAGCGTCATCACCTTGGTAGCACTGTGCAGTTCAAGCATAATGTTTTTTGTGCCACTAAGTCCTGGGCATGTTTTCCTGCCTGTGTCTGCCAGAGCTGCTGAGAAGTTATTTGGAGAGTACTGAGAGGACGAGTGTCCCTGCTGCTGATACTTTGGGATGGCTGATGGAACTTGGTGTGTGTGTGTTTACATGAACTTCTCAAGATCTCTCTGACCAGAGCTAAAATTGCCTCCTGATGTATTGGAGCTGATGACCCTTAAGCAAAGACTATTAGTCTGCTGAAAGACTCCCATTTGACATAAGTGGGCTCTAGATCAGGCTACATGTCATTAAACAGCTATATTTCCTGAATCTTGGCGATGAATGCACTGGATTCTTGAAATGATATTTGAATTAAGCATTATGAGCCTGATGGAGGAAGTAATGGGTGATGTTCTGTAATGTAAGTTATAGGGGAAATTGGAATAGAAGATGATAATGGTTCCAGAGGGCCTCAGTGGTTATTAATCTCATCATCTTTCTTCCCTTTGTCAACTCTCTGAGTCAGAAAGTGGTGGTGAGAGAGACCACAAAACTGGGACAAATACGAGTTTCTTTGCAACCAGCTTGGTTAGTATATATCTGCTGTGACTTTTTTGAAACAACCCAGTTAAAGTAATATTTATGGGGAAAAAGACCACCACCAGCAACAACCACAAAAGCACTTTAAAGACTTAAAGCCTGATGTAAAATAATTTGAAAAGTGCTTAGATTAAAATATATATATATATGTGTAGTATACAAAATGGTTACAAGAGTATAGCAGTGTGAATATGAGTTTTCTCATAAAATGGAGATTATAGTGAAGAAGTCTGCATATAAAAATGTGTTCTTCCCCTGGAGGTTGAAGTAGATAATGCTTGCTCATGAATTTCATAGTTGATAATATTAAATTTGAAGGATAAAAAAGAAATTTCAGGTAACATTTTAACTGCATAGAACTGCTTGGAATGATACCACCTTTTGGTTCTCTCTTCTATAAAAAATAATAATAATCTGGTTGTCCAAGTGACTGAAGTCTGGAGTTGTTCCAAGTGGTACTGAGCTGCCTTATCCATGGCTGCCTCCTGTCCCACTGAAGGTTGAGGCTGCTCTGATCTGTTGTCACATTTATGTGTGGTGGAAAAGTGGATGTCCAGGAGGTCTCAACTGCCAGCAGTTGTGGTCTATAAATTCTTTCTAGCATTTATAAAATGCTTAGCATATATGAAATTGTCTCCTTAATATACAGAAAATCTCCTCGGCACTCTTACGAACTTTCCCACAGTCCCCTTGTGTTAGTGCTTTCCTGCAGTACCAACCTAGGCAGTGATCTGCCGTGAGTCTTGCAGATGGGCTTCCTTGAGCAGGGCAGATGTTTTGGGCTGCTTGTTTTTTGGAGAGATGAGGAAGAGAACAGAGGACAGTATGGTAAACCCAGCCACCTTTTTCTTTCCATGGAGTGTCTCCCATTTTTTTTCCTCTGCATATTTTCTTGTGCAGCCTATTCAGTAGCAGAGAGCAGCAGGAAGCAGGAGAGAAATCTGACTGTTTAGCAAAACAGGAATGGAGGCAGTATCTTTTTTCAGGTACAAGTTAGTTTTAATGTACTCCCTCAGTTTTTGCAGCCTTAGCCCTAAAACAAAGACATCTCTGAGAAGGTTAATCCTGTCAGTTAACTTGATGGTAGAGAGACTTTCCTGAGTAGAAATTCTAATCTTGCATTCTGCTCATGAATAACAAAGGCCATAGTACAGAGAAAATTAGAGGTGAACTCGTTTTTCTTTATTCTTGATTATAGAGTTCAGTGCTTGCACTGCTCCCTTTGCTGAAAGAACCCTGTAATCACCCTCTGCACTTCCTTTTTATGCTCACCCACCATTCAATTAAGAATTCATTAAACTGCACACCTGCAGTGCCTTTACCCTGAACTGTAGATTTTAACCCCCTACGTCTATGCAACTGTTACCTGGCCTGTGCATTGCTTGACTTCAGCCAACTAAAATTCACAGATAAAATAATTTGCAAAGATAAAACTTCTGTCTTATTTAAAGCCAGTTCATAAACAAGCAGTGATAGATTTTTTTTGTGAGCACTGAGCACTAGAAGTGAGATTTACTGTGACTTTCTGAGTAGGTAGGACAGGTGAGGGCATGAATGATGAATAACCAGAGTGCAGTGAAGTTCCTGCTAGAGCAAGAAAGATGGAGAAGAGGCTTGAGGAGCTGCTGCATTCCTTATGTTGGACGTAACTAGCAAGAGGCATTTTTTATGCTTTTTGTCTCATGTCCTTTCTAGGCATGTGAACTCACTTGCTAATCTTTGGTGGCAATGTTTTACTTTTGGTACATTTGGGAGGGTTCTGTTGCTAGTAGTTTGTGGTTGGGTCCTTTTCATGCTGTTTTGGCAAAGGTTTACTAAAGAGGGCGTTGCCTGTATGTTGTTAGTTCTCAGCTGTGTTCAAGGTGTAGTGTAGATACACAGGGATCACTGGAAAGGCAGGCATACTTCATATGTCTGTGTTCTCCAGCTGTAAAGTTCCATACTTTTGCTAATGATTACTTTTGATTTGCTGGTGTGGCAAAAAGAGGCAGGAGGAGCAGTGAACCAGCAGATATGAACAATATAAGTCTCGGTGCTGAATGATGCCTGCATGTGAACTCCTCTAGGACTTGAGGGTTTTTTTCTTACACGCTTTCTTAAATTTATTTTGTTCTGAGTCTAGCATGTAATGCACCCAGAGCAAGGGTTTATTATGTTTTCTTTTCCAAAATCTTTACTTACTCTTACTGTAAGATACTGTAAGAATGCAAAAAAATACCTGCTTTGCTTTAATGATTTAGCATCTTAAGAATGATATTTACCCTGGGTGTTTTTACAATATACTTTAAGCAGTTTGTTTTTCTGTCTACACTGAATAAATTTTATGTGGCACTGCCAGAGACTCATTTGAGCATCTCCTCCTCTGCAGCTGTAAATGACAGCAGAGGCTGAGGGGTGGCAGGAGTGCAGAAAGGAAGAGTAGGTGATTGTGGGTTTTTACTGTTTGAAGACAGTGCAGAAGGAATAGAAAGGTGAGGATTCCCAGAAGGGGGAGGGTAGAAGCTTTTCAGAAACATGGTGGAAATGAAAGAGAAAGGAAGACATGGTAGCAGCAGCTCAGGAGAGTAAGCTGGGGAGTTCAATCCCGTACTGCAGGTTTCCTCTTAGGAGGTTTAACTACCAATAGGCTGACAACCCTACAGCAAAAGAGTTTGGGAGCCCAGGATGTAAGCTGAAACCCAGCAAACTTCCCAATAGCACTCTTTCTTACAATAATGTGTATGTTCAATGCCAGCCCCAGCAGGGAGTCTTGCAGCATGTGGCAGGACCAGTGTGTGGGAGAGGCTTTTTGGATGTGTGTAGGGCTTGAGCCATGCTCAGGGTGAGATGCTGGCAGCTGGACACAGCAGTCTTGTCCATGTACATGTGCTGCCATCGTGAAGCCTGCTGCTGGGTGAATGTCATGGGCTGTCAATGGGCAGTGATGCCTCACTTGTGGCTAAAGATTAATGCTGTAAGTGATTCCAGTGCTTTCCTTTACCGAAGCTAGCTATACTGCAGATATATGTGGCATAGAATAATGATTGTCCCTCCCACTATGCTTTCTGGCTTCCAGCCTTCACTAGGTGTAGCAGATAATGAGTAGATCCCCTCTGAGATCTGATGTTATGACAAATGCATCAGACTTACAAGGAGATCTGAAAACTGGTTATTTCATATAGTTTGGAAGAAAAATGCCTTTACATGTGAGCGAAAGCTACGTGAAAGAAGACAGTAGGAAAAAAAATCAGCCTAATGTTCTGGCTAAATGAGCTTTTATGAAGGACACGAGCAAACACATAATTGTCGGTTTGATTGCAGTTCACATTAAGTAAAAACCTGTGTGCTTGCAGGGCTCCATCAGGATCACCTGTTAGCAGGAGGAATTCCTCCCTGCTGAAGCTGAGACCTTTTTCCCAAAGGAAAGATGCTAGTGAGGTTTCCCTGGGCTATTGCTGGAGCTTACAAACTTCAAATCACACGCAACATTGTGCAGCGAGGGAACCAAACCAGGAACAGGAGACCATCTAAGGAGATGGGAGAAAGGGGATTGTACTAAACCAAAACCACAGTGGAAATCAACTCTTTTTGCACCCCAGATGTTGATTTGGGAATGTGATCATAGAGTATGGAAATAGATGTTGCTGGCATGTATTTTTGTATTTGTTATATTTACACATCCATGATATTATTACTCTTATTGCTGAGTAGGATTTGGGAAGGGTCAACAGGGCTTGAGGCCATGAACGAGTTATTCACATTCCCTTAAATGAAGGATTATAAATCTTTTCCTATTTTCCAGCCATGCAAAATTTGCCAACTATTGGTAGAATACCTGAAGATTACTTTTTGATCATAAGACGGTTTATTTGTAATTGTTCTCTTCTGTCCATTTGGCTGTTCATTCTCCTGGCTCAGAGAAGTATTTGTTGAGATAAAGCTCTCGTGCCTTGATGGCACAGGCAACATAGAGCAGAATGGATGTTGCTTACACAAGTAATAACTGCAAAATATCCATTGACTTAAAAGATATATGACTTGAGCAGAAACTTTAAAGCACTGAAAGTGGCCTAAACCAATTTTCTCTGCCTACTTTAAATACCAAAGCTTTTAAGTATGTTATCTTTGGATCCTCTCAGTGCTAAACATATATTCCCTGTTTCTTTGGCTTTGGGGGAAATTAATTATGTTAGTTCAGGCTCTGGGATACAGGTTAAGAGAGAAAAGGATTATGGAGAATTTTGAGAGGCATGACTTAAACTATCTGGTAGCAAAGAAGTTTATGGATACTTATTCAGTTTCATAGCACTTTTTGTTTGTAGATCTGTCACACTAAGAAATTGACAAGCTCATGGAAGACGTTACTGAAAATGTGTAGTCAAGAGATGATCTTCTCTGGGACACCTAAAAGTTACTAAGTAGGTCTTTATAACAGTACTTAAGATGTTTTTATTTGTAAGCACATTTGTGATAGTGCAAAGCCAGGTTCACTTAGAACATTCAGAATTGCATTAGAAGGTAAGCTTAGATACTGGCATCAAGGAAGGATTTTTATTGTGCAATAAAAACATATTGAAATATATCCTCTGAATGTTGTCTGAGTTATGATTATCAGATCTATATCTTTATGCAATTATTTTGGTCACACTGAGCAATATTAATGTCATAGCACAACAGCTGCATTCATTGGCATGCTTTGACGGTAGTCTTTGGTGACTGTGATTCTTGTTTGCTCAGCTTTCTCCTTAGTGGATGGTGCTATTTATCCTCATACTGAAAAATCAAGTTGGCTTTGTATCACTCAGTGTGACATTTTGATATTTTCCCCTAAGATGTGGCTAACAGTGAGATAATTCAGGAAAAGCAAAATTTAGGATGTTGCTTGGTAAACAGGATGTGCTTGTAAATGCAAAGTGAAGACTGGTCCTGATTTCTTTATCATGCTTCTCTGTGTGACAGCATCCTGCATCTTGTTCCTGCTCAACTGCTGCCCTGTTCACTGCTCTCACTGAACAGCAGTTACAATAATGTTGGTATTTATCTTAACTTGGAAAGGAGCTCTTGCTTTATTCACATTACATGTACTCAGAAATGGAGCAGGTACTGTCCTCCACAAATGACTGCCTACCTTAATTGCCAGTCTACTGATGACAGGCAAATTCAGGCCCAGATGTTTACACTGGACTCAGCTGAACCTGTTCAATCTTGGTTCATAAAACAAATCTGTAATCAGTGCCAAAAAGGAGGAACTATTTTATGAAGACCGAATGCATAATGAATTTATGCATCCTATACAACATGCAATTCTTAAAATGTTAAAAAGAAATATCTATGTCGCTGTTCTGAATTCTGTATTGGAATTACTTTGTCCTTGAAAAGCTTGGGAAGGGCTGTCTCCCACAGAGGCTGAGTAATAACTAGCTTTAAAAAAGGATTACCACACATTGTGTTTCATAGAGTGTGGTCTAATCCTGACTATGACTTTTAGGTTCCACCAAAGTGTAAATGCTAAAGAAGACGAGAAGTGAATCAGAAAGCTCCTGAGGTAATATCAAAATTGTTGTAGTAACAGGAATATTTTGAAAGGACAAATAAGGCTGTTGAATATTGAAACACATTTTGCATTGTAAGTTGACATAACTTTTTAATTGCGCTCATAAAAGGTGCAGCATAACAAATGAGTTATTAAGGTCCCAGAAGCAGCTGCTGTCTGTGAACAATCAGCTTCTAACTGCTAGCTACAGCATCGTTTTCAGGACTAACTGAAGGCTTTTATAGCTCTAAGCAAAGTGAAGCCTACTGGGTCTTTGCTGAAGCTGCACACCCTGGCTCTTTGTTCAGTCCAAAATGAAACTGTGCTATGGGAGATGTGGACTTTTCAGTTCCTCTTGTGGGAGATTTGGTCTCTTTGGCTCCCCAGAGAGGGAGGAACCCCACAATTTCCTAGCTTACTGTGCTGGAGAAGAAACTGAAATGCGCTTGTGAAAGAGGTGCCCCTGAGAAGGGGACTCCAGGGTTGATATGTCAATTACCTGTGCAGCCACGTCTTCCTATGGAGGGGGTGGTTAGCTGGGGAAGGCAAGGGTACCTACTGCTTGACTTGGGGCCTTGCCCTTCTGTGCATCCCCAAAGGCCTCAGAAAAATGTTATAGCTCCACTTTGTGCAGGTTAGCTTTGTGATACACTGCTGCTGTCAGTCCAGTGTGATTTCCCAGTGTTATTCAAAGAGCCACAAGCTAATGGTGCTGCCACTGCACTGCTGTGGAAAACAGGTATTTCTGCTGACCAGCAGCATCTGTAAGGCAGCTAAGTAGAGACCTGTTCACTGATCATCACCTCATTGCGCTTATATGTTGTCCAGTGGCCCAGTCTGATGGGGTGAATAATCAACTTCTGTGTTGCCTATGGTTCTGTGAGACAGCTCCAGACAGCCACTTAGAGGGATTTCTGTGGGAGAACACTCGCTCTACATGATTTAAAGAAGCTTTATTATCCTGGATAGGGTGCCACACTCAAGCACAGCTTGAGTACAGTTGCTAGAGATTAGCTATCACTATTACAGCATTGGCTTAGTTCATTCCCATATCCTTCAAGTAGCTGCTGCCACATCAGCACCTTATCAAAAAGGTCAAAAAAATTGTAAGGCCAATGCATAAACCTGTTGGATGCTACTGGATAAAGCTGCTGTTGCTTGGGACATGTCTCTGGACAAACAGCAGCTCACTGAAGGATCCGACTTCTTTAGAAGTTCTTATGGTGGCAAAATTCTGATAAGTAATGAACTAATAAAACAAATTCATCATTGGTACAACCAGTTGCAGCCACAGCACAATGAGTAGAATCTTGTGGGGAATTTAATTCTGTGTACTTGTGCACAAAGTGCATATACTTAACCGGACACAGATACATAATAGAGTGGGAACTGTAGTTATAATTGTGCTTACTGAGAAGTTACAGAATCAGTGTGCACAGTATTTGATCATTTAAGCCACTGATTTTGTTTCTCAGTTTTAACAATATTTATGTTGGATGCAGGGTTCAGCACATGATTTTCTCCATTGCTTTTCGTATTTCAGAACAAGACAAAAATCTTACCTGAAAATAGAAATCAAAGATAACATTCAGGCAATTTGCATCTGTGCTGTGTTCAGAAAGGCTACACGTGTCTAGTCAAGAAGCAAACTTATTGCCATATTTTTACAATTAGATCTTTTATCGGTAGTGAAAATATTTTCCTGTAGCGTAAGAGATGATTGCATTTCAACCAAAAAGTTATCGCAATTCTGCAAAAATGATTGACACTTTGCAGTACCAGCCCTTGCAGCTTATTTAAATCAAAGTTCAAATGCTTCTTTGATCTGAATGCATCTTTTTGGTTTTGTGGAAACACATGCAAATGGACCTTCTTCCTTTTTACAAACCGAACATTTTCCTTTCTCATTCAGGAACATTCTTCTTTCAAGGTAGACGTTAGAAAACATGCATCAGATACCTTGTTTTGTTTGCAGGTAAAAATTTATCTGAGGCATTATAGTGAAAACAAAATAAAGTGGTTTTATAGTGTTTTTTTTTTCTTTTTTTGAGAATTTTCAATGGTTTCCTCTACAATTACTTGCTAAGTCTTCAGGAAACCAGATGCATATGCTTTTACATTCCCTAACAAAGTTACCCTATCTCAAGCTGAGAGAGATAGCTAAGCAGAAATGTTTGTGCATTGCTAGTGTCCTATCCTTAACTCCACAAAAGCAGTCTGCCTCTGGAAAGGCAGCATATCTCATTTCTTTCTCAAAGTTTGAGATTCGTCTATTTGTCTGTCCTTATGTTTCCCAACACTTGCTGGTCAGCTCCCTTTCATCCTAACTGCTGATTATTCCAGCAAGCAGCCCTTGCTGTGGAGAAATATGAAAATATACCAGGCTCTTTAATAGCCTACATTTTGTAGTGAAACAATCCATCTCTTTTAGAACACAGATTAATGTCAATGTATCTTCTACCTACACATAGGTACATGACTAAGCTATAAAATCAGTACCCATTAAAGGCTAGCTGCTAAGCAAGAGGCCAAATATATGATTAGTCAGAATGCAGTTTGTCTGCATAACATGTTTTACTCAGTCTCCAAGCCTTGTGTCACCCACAGATATTTGGGATGTACACCAGAACCATAGGCTGAGGTACTTTCTTCCAAAAATGTGTGTAGCAAACCCTTGAAAAGTCTTCTTAGGTGTTTAAGATGTCAGTGGCACGGTTGCTTATAAACCACAATTATCATTCTTAATATCTACATTTAGGAATTTGTGTTCTCTGCCTGTGCTGTAATATCTACGTAGGACAGTGAGCAAATGTGAGGCATTGCAGGGAAGGATAACAGCATAGGAATTGAACGTACTATTCAGCTGCTTGTCATCAGCCTTTTGAATGAGCAACAGTCTGTCAGTCGTGGGTTAGTCAGGGCTTCTGATCATGGATCTCTGGCCTGGTTTGTCTCATCAGCAAGTCCTGGGCAGCCCACAGATGCTTCTGGTATGGAGTGTACATACCTAGCAAGAAATCAGCCTTTCTGCTGATGCAGGACATGGAGGTAAGCTGGCAGCAGAATGAGAGGGCTGCGTGTCTCCTTGAAGACAGGAGGGAGCAGCTCCTTCATGCAAGGGCTTGTGTGCCTCAGCAGGGAGTATGGAAACAGGATGGGCAATTTAAATAAATGAAATACACTATATGGAGATACAGGCTCTAAACTGCTGTTTGCCCTTCACACCATGCTGAAAACGTTGAGGGCAACTAACACATACATTTAAAATTTTATTTTAATGCTGTTATCACAGGTATATCTTATGGTGTGCTTGCATATGTGTGCTACCTGCCTATGACCTACATTTACTTTTCCACCTTCCACATAATTAATGAAATTTGTGAGTACAAAGTCAAGTCATATTACTGAAGCTACAAATGTTGTTATTAACATGTTATCTAATTTGCATAATGAAATCAGATGGCTTTAGAATATTTAAGCATTTTTATTTTAGATGTAATTGTCATTGTGTCTTTAATTATTAACTGAAAAAAAAGTTACAAGTATAATACATATGAACTTTCTGGAATGATTGATTTAAATATAAAAGCCAGAGCAAAATAAATGCCTTGAACTGATGCGATCTGGCACCAGTGAAGGACAATAATGGTTTTAGAACTCATTTTTTTAGCCTTAAGCTGATTTCTAGAGCTGATGTTAAAGTAGGAAATAAAAGTTTAAAGTATAAGATAGATACACCCTGTGTTAGACTCATGGAAGTTCTCTACATGCAGATGATTGAGTGATCTTGAAAACAGTGTAGGAAGTAGGTAATTTTTACTTAAAAGTGCTTTAACAACCCAGTTGAGGCTGAGAATTGGACTTGATCTGAAAACATCATAGATATTATAAAACAAACTTTTTCATGTAAATGTGGTAATTAAATAAGGAAGTATTTGATTTAATGCACAGCTATTTGTACTCAAGTTTCAGCTGTACATGCATATTTTTGCACATGTAGTGGTCTGCCATATAATGTCATCCCTTGCATGTAATATCTTTCAAAAATGCCTTTGCCTGGAGCATCTTCCAAAAGACGCTGAAAGAACACAATTAAAAACCTGCTGACCCTACTGAAATTAGAGAAAAACCTCACCTCAATCAGGTTTTTAGAGACTCAGCTCATGGAACAGCACTGGTTTGGATGAGCTATGCTGTTTATAACCAAGCCTCTTGCAGTACCGTGGAAACTGACTTAAGTAAATATTGCAAACAAGGACTCTCAGGCTTTGACAGGAAATGATTTGAAGTAAACAGAATTGGTTTTAGAGGTGCACACTACCAAAACCTACTCACACAAAGTCCTACAGCACTGGCCATAGGTTTAGTTTTGGAGTATGCACACTCATATTGCTAAGGGCCTGCCAAACTGAACAGAATAAAAACGCGTGGGCAAAATGCTGAGGTGAAGAATGCCTGCAGCAAATGGCAAATTCTGCAGTTCTTTAATTGGGAGAATTGTATCTAGCGGTAGTCTAAATCTGCTGATGTAAAGCTGACTTACCATATCTTAGTATTTTTATCTCTTGTATTCTTTGGTGAGCGTGTCTCCAGTAGGTGCATCATAGGCCCTGCAGAGGATAAGCTGCCAGATTTCATTTCCCGTGCTTTGCTACCGGGTCTCACAGCACTACTTGTGTGTTCTAGGGCTGAAAATCACCGAGAATCATGCATTTCTCTTTTCCTTCAAGTAAATGTTGTGCTGCCTTTGGAGAAGTTTTAGGTTGCTGACCTAAAGGGAAGGTTTTCACGTGCATCGATGTTCGTGATGGAAGAGACTTGCAGCAACCTTCGGAGAATCTGCAGCTCCTGCAGAGAAAGCTGCAAAGGCAAGAAGGGAGCAGACCCAGCCAAGCTTTCTGGGTACTAAAGAAGCAAACTTCCTAAGGAGCACAGAAAAAAATTCATGCAGTTTGCTGCAAGCCAGAAGGTAGAGCTATTAAACCTGTGAAGCACGAACAGATCCCGATAAAGAAATCAGTTCTAAAGCACCATTCAGTCAGAGCCCCAATCACTCTGGGGCTAAGATGTACCTCTCACTTTTCTGGTCCGCTTAAACAGCAGAGAGACAGGTTGCACTCTCAATGGACACGGATGACTATTTTATCTGGTTTGGACTGAAAGCTTAGTTTGGAGCTGAGAAATACTTGTCAGTGAAAGTTTTTATTAAAATTGCTAACTTTCTTTAAAGGTCATGTCTCAGTAGAAAAATACTTCATGAAATTGGTGCATTCCCAAGAAAAATCTTTCAAGAAAAGTTCTTGTTCAGCTCTACTTCTTTTCCATACAGTGTAGGAGGGTGTTTTGTTCAAGATAAGCATTTTTTACATTCCAAGCTGGTGAAATTAATAGTCCTTTGACTGTTGTACCTGAAGGTTTCTTCAGTTTTTACAGGTAGCTATTTTAGAAGCTCAAAATCCATTAAATACAGATGGAACAGCTGCTACAGTGAATGTACCCCTTGATGCAAGCAGCATAAAACCTGAGGAGGTCTGGAAACTGAAAACTTACCTTACTTTGAGGTGTTGCAGACCCAGTGGGAGAACCCCACGCAGGTGCTGTTAACAGCCTGTTCTGAAAAAACAGTCTGTAAAGTGAGGCTTTTAGAAAGTGTTCAGGCATATGTTTTCAAAGGCAAAAATTAGACAGGAGATTGAACTTTGTATTTGCTTATAGTGAAGGAAAGAAAAACTATTACTAGCAAAGATCTGGGCTGGAACTGGAATGTAATCCTCTCAGCTGCATTTTCGTACTCAACTGAGCTTCAGAAGCCAGCAGTCACAATGTGTGGAATGTGGCTCTCGGAACAACCCTTTTTCCACTCAAAATCTATTACTGGGGTTGAAGACAATTAAGTATAAGCAAAATGCAGAAACAACTGGGTCACCAAGTGTCTGCCCTTTAATACTCATTTATATGAATTGGAACATTTATCTACTTGTGAGGCTAATATCTTTTGTTACCTGATTTGGAGGGGTGTCCTGCCTATGGCAGGGCATTGGAACTAGATGAGCTTTAAGGTCCCTCCCAACCTAAACCATTCTATGACTTTATGATACTTGCCTTTAAGTGTTTAATGCTGATTCTAGCGCATTTTATAAAATACGCTGAAAGCAAAAACAAGGAAGAAATAGATGGCAATAACAGCACAAAGTGACATAGATTATTGCTTTAGTCTCTTTTGTTCCCTTTAAAATGGCATCTCATAGAATGTGGATATAGGTGTGTGGTCTTCATATGGATCACCATCAAAATTTTCAACTGCAGTTCCTCAGTGTTTCTCTCTAGGTACAGACTGGCTTGCATTAATCACTGGAGAATTACATTAGCTCTGTTTAGCAGTTCTTCAAAAGTTTGAAGCAGAAAAGATGTCTTGCATAGTGCTGTTGACCGATGCTCCAATATGAAGCATTTGAGAAGGGTCCAGAGATGATTCATCCCCATCTTAGAGGGCAAGAAGCTTGTGGTATTGTGAAGCCTGTCAAGGTGATATACTAACAGCACTGTGATTGAAATGAGTTTTTTCAAAGTCATCTGAACAAGGACAATTTTCCCAGAATTGTTGTTTTGCTCTAAGACACACACATAAGTATTTTTGTGTTTGTTTGTTTCTAAAAAAAGCAGCAAGAACAAAATTACTATTGAACAGCCATTATTTCCTCAGAGAATTAAGAGAAAAGAGGAAAAAAAAAAAAAAAATGAGATCGTGGAAAGGTTGCTGTGGAAACAAGAAAAGGAACAGTTAAAAACATTTTTGAGGTGATAGGTCAAGAAACTTATATTGAAAATCTGCTGTGTTAATTATAACCAAAGGAACTTAGGGGCATATTCTTATCTTTGTTTTTTTTCCTTCTGTGGAAAAGTTCAAGACTAAATACAAGCATCTGCTTTGTTAAACGTATACATTTTCTATAAATGTGTAAATGGCTTTATGCCAATGTAGCAAAACTGATGAGCAAAATAATTCTTTGATTGGGAAGAAGTAATGAAGAAAATAAAAGAAGTGGTAGCAAGGATATACTGGATTGAAGAAAATGGTTTGTTTTCTTGCTGCTCACAGCGTGTGCTCTGCAAAGAGGTATTGATTTGCGTGGTCAAGTACATCAGCAAATGTGCAAGGAGTGCCTTGTGAAAAAGTGTTGTCTGTACTGGTGTATCTGCTCTCTGCAGTTTGTTGAATGGGGTGTCTAGTAGCAGAAAATGTTACTGTGTCTCCCAAGGAAGTGATGCTGTATAGTGATATTATGTGTTGGCAAAGGTGAAATCCGTATTAGAAGCTCCAGCAGGATACATCGTGTTTTCCTTTTTTTAAACCTTGGCTGATGTGCCATAGCAAGATCACCAATAAGTGGCAGAAGGAGAAAGGCAGGCTATTCATAGTGCCTCTGCTCAAGTAGCGCCATCTGAGAGCTGCAAGCATGAGTACGAGTGTGGCAGGATTTATGGCCTGCTACACACTCTGATTGTTTTGTGCTTTTTCTTTTGCAGAACGTAGTTATTGCTGAATCTGATGTCAAGTTTATATTTTGGATCTTGGTCATGCTGTGTTCTGAAGCATTTTCAAAGTTGTTTTGAAGGATGTAATAGGGATGTAATAGAACTGTTCTGTGGGAAGCCTACTTCTAGGAAAGGGGAGTATGGAGGTGTAAAGGACTACTATTTGCCCACAGAATATCTTCATTCTTCAGTTGTATTGTTACTGTATCTGTGGACAGATAAACCTGACAGATAATGAACGTATTATTATGTGCCCTGAAATGTTTAAAAAAAAAAAGAAAAGAAAGAAAGAAAAAGTGTTGAAAAAAAAAAGAAAAAGGTAGACATTAGCATAGTTGATACCATTCTTCGAAGGAGTGGTATTCTTATTACTGCTCCCAGGGGCACTTTCCTCAGAGGCTGAGAATAAAGGATGGCTCCAGGCAGTCAGCTGGCTTCCTCAAACACAATCAGAAAATATCAAACTGGGATGCATTTTGCTTTATACAATTAGGAAAAATGATGTCCAGAAAGGAGAAGCATTAATGAAATTCAGAGTTTTGAGGTGGACTTTTTTGAGGCAGTTGTTAAATGCCTGCACTCCAATCCTCTACCTGCAGTCCTTAGTACAAGACTGTTGCTGCACAGACGTCATTTTGGTAATGAGATGAGACTTATTACGAGACTGAAATTAATTTCTCTTTGTTAAATTTATCTGTGTAGAGCAGTTATAAAATTGCTTACAGCAATCAAGATCCTGGTGGTTTGCCAGCTTTTTAACAGATAAGCAGTTTGGAAATAATTATTTTCCAATAGTGTCATTGAAGTTGAGAACATTTTTGTTCCTCCTACTCTTTCTGCTTTCTTTTTAATTAAATATTGTGGGGCGGGGGGGGGGGTTATGTTTCTAAAAATGTGTAATGAACAGGCTGTGAATACAAAGTATGAATATTGTACTTATTTCTCCTTTCAAGCATTCCCATGAGACACTGCAAGACTTAGTACAACTTCTGTGCTCTTCTGTTTTATAAAATAAATTTTTGGTGGTATTTAAGGTATGTTGTAACTCATCAATAGTGCTATTAGATAAATCTTTCCGTGCATGATGCAAAAATACTTGCACACATCTTTGTATTTAGCTGTAAAAGAACATCAGTGCTCTGAAGTTATGCAGAAACTGAAATTAAGGAAAAATAATTAATGGACACGTTAAAATGCATTTCACACCTCTAATCAAGATTCCTGTGCCTAAATGCAAATTTACTGTGCAAATAGAAGGGAAAGTAAGGAGCATATTTATCTCCCTTTTGGGTTATCTGACTTTTCTAGCAGCACCTGAACCCAGTTGCAGTGTGGGGCATGCAGGGTTCAGTGAGCCTGAGGGGCTGCAGGCTACTTGCTCAGGGTGATGCTGTGGGGCCAAAGGAGGACATGGGGACTGAGTTTCCACCTGGCAGATGTTAGCAAGTCAGGAAAGGGTCATTGGAGTGCCTCCCTGTGACAGATGCAGGTGGGTGACAGAGGGGCAGAAGAGATGCTTGCAAAGGCGAAGGCACAAGTATTGCTCCGGTGGGGAGCACTGTTCCCCCAGCAGGGGCAGGGCACAACTATGTGTGTGGCAGTGGGAGGGCAGCACTCACTGCTGTTCTTGGCTAGGCAGAGAGTGTTTTTTGTCTAGGTGGAAAGGAGGATGAAAAAGAAGAGACTGATTAAGATATTCAAGATATTATACGCCACAAGATCTGTGGTACGTGTTGTCCAGACCAGCAGGAGGTGTGAGTGGACTGCAAATCACTTGTTTGGATTTAAGAGAGTGCAGTCACTGCAAATTAAACGTTACTCAAACCTACAGGCTGTTACTTCCCAAGTTCAGTGACACACCTACTCTATTTCTTGTTTCTTTTTTTATCTTCTGCATGAAAAAAAAGAATTATTGATACATTAGAAAAATAACCTGGACAGACTGTCATTTTCTAAACCTACAAGCTTTCTAAAATATATCCTCAAAGTCATGAATAAAAGGTTTTTATGAGAGGAACAGAATTCTGGGAAGTGGTCAATATTGATCAATGAAACTGGGTGGGAATGAAACGAATTTACTACCTTTGTTCACTTTTTCTCTTAAGAATGATTTTGGTATATTTGAAATGCAGTAGTTTCAGAAGCAATGACAAAGCACGATAGTTCACAGAATGTTAATAGAAAGAAACATGATTGTATTTTACTATTGATGCAAATATATGGAAGCACCTATTCTTAGTCTTTTTCATTTCTCTTACAGAGACATCAGTGATAGGCTTCTCTACCTAAATGCCCTAAATCTCTAGGAGAGAGATATCTTTGTGAATCCCAAACTGTATTGTCAAAAATCAACCTTTCTCAACCCTGTGAAGACAAAGATGTGCCAAAAATACTGAATGGACCAGAAAAGCCAGAGCAGGCACCAGCCAGCCTGCAGTGGTTTTTGACCACTTTTAAACAGATTGGTGAGTTTATTGATTTATTCAACTGCTAGATTAAAGGCAGGAGCAGACAGGGGTCCTTAAGACTATGTGTGTGTGTGCTTCTTATTCTGCCTTGATGCTCCCTAACCTAAACAATCACACCTACACTGTCCTTTAAAAAACACCCTTAACATGAAAAGGAAACTCCAGAGCAGCAGATTAGAAACTTCAAAGCAATCCCTCATTTTTATTTTCCTGTATTCAGGTCTGCCTTTGGAATTTAGTTGTCATTGTGTACTGGCCACAATAAAATTCATACGTCTCCCTTTTTTCAAGGGGAATTAACCAGCATTGAGATGATCCTGCCAGTTCCAAATAGATGAGAACACACCTTTCCCAGTGACACTCTTTAATCCCCCTGTTGCTAGTCTCAGCAGATACACATTGTAGTGAAATTGCTGTGAAGAATAAGCTGAGGGCTGGCTCTTAATGCATTTTATTTTAATTTTTTTTTTAGTTTATAGAGATGCAGTTTTTTTGTATCTGATCGAGAATCTTCTAATTTGTGTAGCTATGGTCTCCTTGCTATGGCAAGGAGGAAGGAAGTACAAGGAGGTGATGAGAAATGACCTGAGAAGTCACTGGTGTTGCCTTCTGCATGGCTTCTCAGATATTGTGAGGGATTTCCCAATGACAGCAGGGGAGTAGTACTGGCAGTGCAGAATGTCTTCATCTTGAGAGGAAGAGGGGGGAAGAAAAGTATCACTGTGAAGATGCAGGTCATGGAGGGAGTTTGTGAGAAGCTGGGAGACATCAGGGGCATTTGTGAGAAGTGGGTGTTGGCACTGGTGGAGGGGCCTGTTGAGTAGGGCTTGGGACTCAAGAAATGTGGCATAAAAATAGGCAGCGCAGGAAACAAGCTGGGGTAGACCTGAGCAGGTAACTATGGTGATGATAGTTCTTATGTTACCCGAGTAAGTTTGGCTGCAGAAATTGCCTGCTGGAAAATGAATTTCCAGGCACATGAAAGAAGTTTAAAGGTGGACAACACAGCAGAAGTAGGACTGCAACTAAAATCTCTTCTTGGCTTCAGCGGCATTTGCTCACTGGCAACATGCAACACGAGAGAAACTGCATGTGAGTCACCTGGAGGGCTTGCAATTGCCTCCAATCCTTGTGTGCTCCTATGGTTGCCTTGGCTTGGGAAGTCAGCAGGAGTACTGAGGCTATGAGATATGCTGTTTCTAGCTGGCTGCAACTCTTCGTTGATCACTTCATTAGCCAGAGCAATAAAAACAAGCAGGAAAGCAGACGTAGGCAGTTAGGCTTTGGCCTGACCGTAAGACTTTCTCAGCTGTAAGAATAATTTCAGAAGAGCAGACTAAGGGAAATATTTTGCTTAATAAGTTACAGCATCTCATCAGCCACATATCACACAACAAAATTTTATGAACTGTTGCACTTTGACTGGATATAAATGGATTGTAACTGATAAGCCATAAAAAAATAATACTTACTTATAAGATTTCTAATGGAATAAAAAACATTGCAGTAATGAAAAAGCTGGCATTTTAAAGATTGATAAAACAACAGAAAAATATATTAGCTGAACAGCTATGTATATTCTTACAGTATAACAGACCTATCATCAGAAGATAGCTAATGTAACAGGATGAAGGTAATCAAAAACTCAGGAAATTGAAATTGGGAGCATGCAAATCTGTTAAGAGATTGAATGAAGAAGGTATTATCTGAAACTACCTGAAAACTAGTACTTGAGCGGATTTGCATTTCCAGATGCTATTAGTTTGGTCGTTGTATGATGCTGTTCAAAATCATCTACTGCAGGCTTCCGTGGTGAGAGAAAAAGTCTGAACCTGTTCTCTTTTATTTGGATTTGCTATGTAAAGTATTTAATTGGCCATTTTACATTCAAGTGAAATCGAAGTTTTATAAACCTTGAAGTCATTTCATTTTCATGAATTCAATCTTCCTCTGCCCTCTCAGAAAGAGTGTAACCATTTGCTTGTGACAGAAAGTATCAAAGGGGAAGTCAAACAATGCGTGGTCTAATCAATATCCGTAAGTGAATGTCATTGAGTAATTGAACCACATCCTCCAAGGAATTTTTCATTGCAACCTGTTACTGTAATGAGTGGTCAGCATAGGAGGTCTGGTCTAGACAGAAGATTAAAGGCCTCTAGTAAAAATGAGCCTTTTTCAAATGTAAATTCGGAAAATACTGGAGCAGAGCACTATTTTTGTCCTTAATTAGATGCAGCTTTCTTTCTAAATCAGCACCAGTATTTCCTTAAATTAAGAAATGCAGTAAACACTGCATTTGATGACTATTGATGACTATTTGATGACTATGCAGTAAACACTGCATTTGATGACTATTGATGACATCATGTAACCGTATCATGGCTACTTTTCTGTATGCCCCTCTGTTATTTTGAGGACTTGTTTACTGAAATCAACTGTAAAATTCCATGAATAATTAAATACTTTTTTTTTTTTTAAGGAGAAAAAACAAGATAAACACAATTTTCTTAGGTAATTTGTGATTATAAATTGAATGACTTGTTTAAAATCAATGTTAATAAATAATGTATAGCTTTTTTTTTTTTTTCAATCACCCCATAAATATAAACCTGATTGAAGAAAACAGAAAACATACTGAGGGCAATATATCTGCAGGCAGTGATAAGATTTTTGTGTGTATGTTCCAATTTATATGAAATTGATTTTGCACTGCCACTAGTAAAAGTAGGTTTGTATCAATCAACTGAACATATGCACTAGCAGGGGAACACTTAACTACAACCTTTCCCTGGCTCAGCTGTTGCTCAAGGCCACTCTTGTCAGGGCCTGTCGGACCCTCCTTTGCCATGAGTACTGTCCTGCACAGCTTTGCAGGATAAGGACCTACATTTCACAGCTATTCTTTTGAGCAGCTCCTTCTATGCTGTGTAGATGCCACTAAGCCCTTTTTTGCTGCTCAGAAGCAGTCTGTGTGAATGTCCTGCACAAGGGCACTTTGCATACGGACGATGACTGAGGGGGAAGCAACTGAGAGCAGATAGAGGGAGAAATTCCAATGCTAAGGCATGCAGTTCAGTGAAGTTCTGCAATCTTCATAGCCCCTGAAGTCTGCATCACCAAGATTATTAAGGTCAATATTCTCAGCTGATGAATATAAGAACAGACCAATTACAGTTTAATTGTTCAGAGTTTTGCCCTCAGGTGGCTGAAATAACTTTAGTTGTTGTAGTAGGCCTAACAGATTTTGTGAATCTGACCAGTACTTCCTTTTGTTTGTTTGTCTACCCCTGCCTCACTCCCCACATCAATCAATAATATGTAAGAAAGAAACTGAACAGAAAATTGGGTAAATAGTTTTTAATCTGGTACATATGCATAGAAACTGTTAACGCACCTGATTCTGTTAGTTGTATCAGTGTAAACATAAACACAAGAAAAACTGTTTCTGGTTGGAGTGAGTCTCATATATGTAAAACAATCAGAGCTACAGAAGAAATAGAAAGTTGCAGGTGACAGCTTTTGAGGCAAAGTGCAACTCACCTCCTGGAACATGAAGCAACTTTTCTGAGAGAAAATAAAACAAATGCTCTTATTTTTGTAGATAATATGTGCTTACAGTTGAAGGTGTATGACATTGGTTTTAAGATGACAGGTTTTTTGGTTTTCTTTTGAGAGTGAATTAAAAGCTAGAAAATGTGAATCTCTTGAGATTGAGCCTGAGGTGCTCAGCATTGTAGGCCTGTTCTCAGCTGTGAAAGTCAGTAGTTTGTTAGGGGCTGAGGGAGTATCATGTCTGAACCAATGAAGGTGAATGAAGCGTGGAGTGGTGCCTCATGGATGAAAAGGGAATTTTTGCTTTGCGTACAATGATCCAGAGGACAAGAGAAGGTGAAATGTTAAAATAAGGTCTGAAACCAGCAGTAGTACTGAGAGCTGCTAAACAATGGAGTATTCAGGGAGAGCAATAGATTGTACAAGGTAATGACCGGATTTACAGACTTAGAAAGTGGTAAAGAAGAAAAATGCACTTAGGTTAAAAGCAAGCAATAAGTTCCTGGACAGGTATGAACATACATTCTGAACAAGAGAGAATGAGGTTGGGAACACTGCATGAGAGCCTGCTATAAAATCAGTCTCTCTGACTTGGAAACCTTCTGGAAGTGACATCAAGATTAATTATGTGAATACCCTGGGCTGTTTTATGAAAAAGATCCAGCCCAAGTTGTAAAATCCTCACTCCAAGAAATCACTTTAGACATGAAGTGCCCCAAAACTCTTGTCAGCTTGTGAATTTTGGAAGTGCCAGACAGTGCTGTGCTGTCTCTCAGGTGATCATATGGGGATTTGCCTGTGAAGAGCATTAACTGAAATGAAGTCTGTGTAGATAAAGGACTGGGTAGAGACAGCAAAGTGAAAGCCAGTGGGCTTGGTGATCTGTGCTTTCACAATATGGTTGTAAAATGAAATAGGATGGATTTACAACCCTAGCAGGGCTAAGTATGGATTCCCTTCCCCTTCCTGTTCTCTGATTTTTGACTTACACTTTTATTTTGGACAAGATCTTGAGAAAGTGAATATATGGGAACTAACAACCTTATGCCTTTGCTAGATGCTCAGAAGATGTTGTCAGTGTTCTGAAGAGGAATAGCATATGGTATAAAATAATAAAAGAGCAGCTCCAGAATGACTCTTAAGTCACTGAAAGTAAGCAGGGTGAGCAAATCCACAGAAAAATTATTCATAGCAGGCAGTGAGTAGCTCAAGCTGTAAGAAGTTGGTCTTGTAACCAGCGCAGAGAGATTACTTAGATTAGAGACAAAACTCTGTGCTGGAGATCAGGTTTAGCAAGCATTCACTTTGGTGAGCCAGAGAGTAGTAGTGTCTAGTAGTGCACAGGTAGAAGTCGAACAAGCAAGTGAATCTTTTAGACATGAAGATTCAGAGGCTGGAAGCAGATTGCCAGGAGATAGTGTTTTAAGAATATATTATCTCACTGGAATAACCTTGCAGTGGTTGATCGGTTTTGTTAGAGCTAGCAATATATTGTATCTTTTTTCCAAATTCTATACAGATGCTTTCTCCTTAAAAAATCGTTTATCAGTTGATGCTTGCTTATTTATTTCTTGACTTGGAATACTCTCCAGTGCTTTTCCTACCTTAGAGTCCTGTATTTTCAGCCAGTAGAATTATGGCTAGAGTCTGGCTCTTACCAGTACATGAAAGTAGGTCCAGCTTATGTTCCAAAACATTGTATTACTGATTTGGATCATTTTTTATTTATCTTATCTTCTCCTGATTTTTTTTTTTTTTTAACTGAAAGCTCTCGAGAGCAACTGTTTTTCTTAAATACTAATTACTATATAATTCTTAATCATTATTACTAATTACATCACTTTCAAGCATGAAATTTCTCAGCATCTCCACAAGGATGTCAGTAGGAGGGTTACAGCATGAATATTGCCTAAAGTAGAGCACTTTTGTTGTTTCCATTTTCAAAGCATAAATTGAAGCTAAAACAAAATTTATGTCTTTTCTGGCATTACACTACCTTCAGTTCCCCTTTCCATGTGACAACAATGGCCCCAAAGCTCGAGTACTCTGAGCACATGTCTAAGTAACTCATCCGTTTATTTTGTTTGCTTCTCTTACACTGTTTTCATAACCTGCATTTCTTTCAAGTGGAAGAAGGAAAAAAAAACAACGGATGTTGTTACCAAACACAGCAGAGACAGAAAGTCACAGAGAAATGCCAAGGGAAATTTTCAAAGAAGAGGGCAGGAATACCCATTCTTTGCATCTCTGAAAGATACTCTGTGTTGCTTTACAAAGGGTTCTATCACCAACTGACGATTGATAATAAGGTTATTCCAGTGAGATAATGTTATGCTAAGAGTAACCTCCTCCAAAGAGAAGTGGGGAGGAAGCATATTTTCACATCAACTCTCCTGTAGGCAAACCAAGAATAAGATGACCTGAAATTTGTCTTCTATAGAAATAGGTAGGAGAGTACATACATATATTACATCATGACAGTGACTTATTGCAGAACAGTATTTTGTCTATAGGGAACTGCAGTTCTGAAGGACTTTCTGTGTCTAATTGGCATCTCACTGGGGGTATCAGTACTTCTTTATGGATGCTCTAGAAGAAAGACTTATTTCCAGGAAAAACTAGGCTTTAGTCTATAAGTCCTTATGCATGTTTTTGCTAATATGATCTTTGTCTCCCATGACTTTTCCTTTTAAAATACTCCTCTGCAGTAGTTAGGCTATCATTGCAGGCTAACAGAGGAGAAAGAGAAAAAAGATTAATTGTACCCCTGGCAGGAGCTCCAATTTTCTCAGTTAGTACAAACAGTGGGAGAATCAGAAGCTATCTTGGTTCTCTCAGATAATGACATTATGGGTAGCAAAGTAGCCATGACCATTTCAGTTGCCTCAGAAATATGCTCCCCCCAGCAGCTATTCGCTTTGTTCCTGCCCACGGTCAGTTCTGCAGCGTCAGCTCCTTGGAGGTTGATTGTAGGACCAAATGAAAAATGCATATTCTCTTCTCTTCCCCAAATGATATTGGTAGAAGTTCACTGAAATTTAAGAGTTCTAGGTAGATTTGGTCTGAAGTGAAAAAAGTGTGGCCAGTACATTGAGGGAGGTGATCCTGCCCTTCTACTCTGTGCTGGTGGGGCCTCATCTGCAGTACTGCATCCAGATGTGGACTCCTCAAGACAGGAGAGACATGGACCTGATGGAGCATGTCCAGAGGAGGGCCACAGAAATGTTCCAAGGGACGGAACACCTCTCTTATGAGGACAGGTTGAGAGAGCTGGGACTGTTCAGCCTGGAAAAGAGTAAAGCTTCGAGGTGACATGATAACAGCCTTTCAATATCTAAAGGGGAGCTACAGGAAAGAAGGGGACAGACTCTTTTAGCAGGATCTGTGGTGAAAGAACAAGGGGAAATGGTTTTGTCTTAAAGAGGGTAGATTTGGGTTAGATGAAAGAAAGAAGTCTTTTACAGTGAGGGTGGTGAGGCACTGCAACAGGTTTCCCAGAGACGTGGTTGATGCCCCATCCCTGAAGACTTCCATAGTGAGGCTGGGTAAGACCCTGGGCAACCTGATCTAGCTGTGGTTTCCCTGTTCACTGCAGGGGAGTTGGACTAGGTGACTTTTAAAGGTCCCTTCTAACTCTAAGGATTCTGTGATTATATTTCCTCAAATTTATTTTCTGCTCAGTTCTTCCTATTTGAGCTGCTTTTCACTGACAGTGTCAGAATCTTTGATCTTCTCCATCCTGTCAGCAAAATCAGTTAGTCTAAATGTGAATTAAGGTGGGTAAACAGGAATGCTTTTGAATCTTTCTTTTACAAGAAGATGAATATGACTTTAGCACTTTAGCAAGACATCTTTAAAGTAAAATTGATGAAATTGATTTTTCATATATGTATGTATATTTTTTTAATCAGTGAATGTACTTTACTGTGTGGAATTTTTGTTTAATTTTAGAGTGGTCTGTAGTCCAGAGAGGGATTTACCATTCAACTGCAGAAAACACCAACCATAGACCCATATGAGTGTCAAAAAAAAACAATTAGATATTAAAGGCAATGTCACAGCATCTAAGGATATATCTTAGGATTCCATATTCAACATACGGAATTCTCCCTGACTTGAGGATTAGTTAACAGTTGAATATTTCTCTTACTGAAAAATCAGGGAGGGAGGAATCCCATCCATGTTGTACATAACAGTGCATATGGGGTTTGTTCTTTTCAAGTCTTTCAGTGTGAGTATTGCTATGGCTTAACTGAGACACCTCACTGCAGTGTCAGTCAAAGGAGTGAACTTTGGATTCTAATCTCTGCATGAAAAAAAAAAAGGTGGTGTTGTCTTAGTATCGGAGTGAGATGTCTGAGGTGAGCTAGCTGGATTCTGATATAGTCCTATGTCTCTTCTTAGGAGTTAATTACATTTTTAACAGAGGAGTGCATCTGTAACAAGAGTAACAAGTTTGAAAAAATGTCTATACAGATAATTGTGAAGAATAAAATGTTTTATGGTATCTAATGATGCATCATTTAAGGATTTTCATTTGGAATTTCAAATTAAGCTTTTCATCCTTTGTCTCTGATATAAGTTAACATAGTTCACGTCAAATTAGACTGAATTTCAAGTGAACTGCCCTCTTCCTCTACATCTTTACTGCCTTTTCTTATGTGATACCTTAACAAATTCCAAAGTATGTGATTTTGCTTAAAGCAAGGAAGAAATTATTTAAAAACTGCTTAGCTCACAATGTATTTTGGAGATGTTTCAGAGTAGGTCTTTTGTATTTTTATTTATTGACGTAAACTAGGAAATAACCCACAGTGATGCAACAACTAGCCTGTAAAACATGGATGGATAAAATGGCTTCAGGTAGCTAAGAAGCTGGCAAGAGGATCTTCGGGTTACTGTGTTATATTTCTTATACATAAGAACTGGAGGGCTATCACACAAAGTTTAGGAAATCCTACAAAACTGGAATCACTGGCTAGTGCGTCTCTGTGTTCCTGTGAAGTAGACACAAATTATTAAATGGGCTAAAGCTGCATTTGCTGAAGGCAAGGAAAAGTAAAATTAGAAGTTGCTTAAAATGACATTTCAGCCAACTAAAACATTTTCTTATAAGGACTCAGTCAGTTTTACCTTCCCATTTTACTTTCTTGAGACTGAACTTAGTTGAAATGCTTCATGTTGTAAGTAAAGCTCACTTGTTTCTCAAAGGGACAAGCCTCCTTGGAAGCAAGAGAAATTCTGAAATAATGTGACACGGGTATGACTAATATATGCTATTAAAATCTGATTTCTCTGGGGGAAAAAGGTTCAGTGTGAACTGTAGAATAAGTGTGTGTGACTTAAAAGCCTGTAACAAGAAACTGAATCTAAGTTTCATACCATTCGACAGTGAAAGCTTACAAAAGGTTTTGTCTTCTTAAGATGGATCCCCAAAATAAAATTAAAATCTCATTTAAACTAGTGGAATATTGCAGCAGGAAGGCATATGAATGCCAGATTGACACTAATAAGAAAGACTCCTGAAAAAAATGACAGAAATGGTTTTATAAAAAAAAAAAAAAAAATGTATTAGCATGCAATACTAGATAATATTTGTGTGACTACTATGTGACTAGTCTAATAAAACCACTGAGAGGGGAAAGCTAAATTATATAAAATTATATAAAATTCTCACATTTGTCATGATTTAAAAAATAGTGAACAACAGAAGACAAAAATTTGAGTCAAGCAATAGTTTTACCAGAGATTGTTTAAGAAATGGCAGGAGGAATGCTGTGTTCATTAATATCACCCAAAGCATTCACTCTCCCATATGCTGTGGAAACGTGTCATTGCTGTTCATTTAGTACTTCTTGATTTTTTTATTTTTATTTATTTATTTATTTTTGCCATTGCTTAATAAAACAAGCTTTCAAAAAACTTAAAGTGCAAACTAGGTGTTTACTAGGGAATTTTGCAGTACTGATTTGACTGCAGAAAACAGTAAGAGCTTTCTCTGAGCAACCTGGACAACCCCATGCCTGTTAGGTGTCAGCAGAGTCCCCCTAAGGTGACTTGATGAGGAAAAGGAAGCTGAAAGTAGAAAGTAGCTTCATGATCACAGGCACTGGTTCTCATGGGCAGCATTAGCCACCCTGATATTTCTGCAAAAGCAACACCACCAGTATGCATAATCCAGGAGGTGTTCCTGCAGTGTGAAGACTGAAAGAACTGTGTGGGAATGTGCAGACTGGGGACAGCAAACTGCAGTGATCATGCAGTAGTGGTGTCATGGTTTGGACAAGTGGAGTTCAGGATCTTATATGGAAGAAGCAAAGCAATAAGTAGGTTTGTAACCCTGGACTTCAGGGGAGCAAACTTCGACCTCTTCAAGGATGCACTTGGAGGTGTTCTGTGGTTTAGAGACCTGGGAAACTACAGGCCAGTCAGTCTCACCTCTATGCCTGGAGAGGTGATGGAAAAGCTTATTGTGGATGCCGTCTCCAAGCATGGGGAAAAAAAGTTTATCAGGAGTAGTCAGTATGGATTCACTAAGGAGAGGTCATGCTCAATCAACCTGGTAGTTTTCTGTGATATCACAACCAGCTGGGTAGGTGAGAGGAAAGCAGGGTGTGTACCTTGACTTTAGAAAGGCTTTTAGCACTCTCTCATTACATCCTCATAGATAAGCTCAGGAAGTGTGGGATAGATGAGTGGACAGCAAGGTGGCTTGAGAACTGGCTGAGTAGCAGAGCTGAGAGGGCTGTGGTCACTGGCAAAAAGTCTAGTTGGAGGCCTGTAACTAGCGTAGTTCCCCAGGGGTTTGTATTTGTTCAACATCTTCATCAATGACCTGGATGAAGGGATGGAGTCCACCCTCAGCAAGTTTGCTCACTTTACAAAGCTGGGAGGTAGTGGCTGACACAACAGAAGGCTGTGCTGCCATTCAGTGAGACGTGGACAAGCTGGAGAACTGGGAGGAGAGGAACCTGATGAACTTCAAGAAGAACAAGTGTAGAATCTTGCATCTGGGGAGGAATAACTGCATGCACAAACACAGGTTAGGGGCTGACCTGATGGACAGAAGCTCTGCAGAGAAGGACCCAGGTGTTCTGGTGGACAACAAGTTGGCCATGAGCCAGCAGTGTGCCCTTGTGGTCAAGAAGGCCAGTGGGATCCTCGGGTGTATTAAAAAGAATGTGTCCAGCAGGTTGAGTGTGGTGATCTTCCCCTTCTGCTCTTCACTGGTGAGGCCCCATCTGGAGCACTGTGTCCAGTTCTGGGTTTCTCAGTTAAAGAAAGACAGGGAACCTCAGAAGAGTCTGCCACAGAGGGCTACAAAGATGGTTAGGATCCTGGAGCATCTCCCTTATGAGGAAAGGCTGTGGTACCTGGGACTGTTAGTCTTGATAAGACTGAGAGGGGATCTTACTAATGCTTATAAATATCTAAAAGTTAGGTGTCAACTGGATGAAGCCATACGCTTTTCAGTGGTGCCCAGTGACAGGACTGGGGCAATGAACACAAACAGGAACATAGGGTGTTCTATATAAACATGAGGAATAATTTCCTTACTTTAAGGATGACAGCACTGGCGCAGGCTGCCCAGAGAGGTTGTGGAGTCTCCTTCTCTGGAGATATTCAAAACCCACCTGGATGCTTCCCTTTGTATCCTGCTGCAGGGAAACTCTTTTAGGTGGGGGTTGGACCAGATGATCCCTTCCAACCTCTATGATTCAGTGATTCTGTAATGGCCAGCTGTGATAATTGATCAGTTGTTCTATGGTACCTTTTTTTCGCCTCAAAGCTTTGTTTCAGGCATATCCCAAACAGCATCACCGTTCACCTCTTCTTAAGGCACTATGCTGTAGAATGAGCAGTAGGTACCGTTACAGGCAAATCAATTTTTGCTGTGTGTTAAGCACAAAGTGCAGGCTTTAAAATGTTTTGTCCAATCATCAACATGCCATAGGTTAAATTGTGTACATTTTCTTTTATACCAGTACCTGCATTAGTGATTAGGTGTTTGTGTTGTCATGAAATAAAATCAAGAGACAATTTTCAAAGTTAAGATGGGTTTCCATTTGTGGAGTCAAGACCTTCTCATGGAGAAGTTCTCCACTGATACCCACTTTCCAAATACTGAATAGGTCTTCCAATTTGAGACAAAAAACGTTATTCATCTATAACAAAGGTAACATAAAAGACAGCACATTAGGATAGGTTTCTTTTTTCATCTCCTATTAGATGATGTTAAAATCCCAAAGGAAATAATTATATCTGAACTTTTTAATAAAACTTAAACTTTAGTTAATAGCACTTCTGTTTAACACTTGATTTGGGAAAGCATTGTGGTTTATTGATATTTGAGCAGGTGCAACAAATGTGCTGTCCTTACTTTAAATTAATATCTGATACGGTCATGAGAAGTGGTTATTAAAATGGACTTGTCTTCTGTATTAATTAAGATTTGCTCTCAACTCTTTTCTGAATGCCTCTGATGGAAATTTTTTTTTCTCCAGACCAGATGGTGCCTTTTGTCAGGTTAACTCAAATACCATGTCTGCTATACATGAAGAGTCACGCAGATAATTAATTTATCCGTTCTTTGAACTAAGGTAAGAAAAGTTAGGCAAAACCATCTACCAAACCTCTGTAGAAGACTTTGGTAATTTTTTAGGGAAGACAGTGGATCCAATTCAGATCCTTTTGCTTTTGTTGATTTGTACCTTGCTGTCAAGCCTTTTCTGCCTTCTGTAGGATCGCTGTGGACCAAAATTATTTTCTGCAGTGTAGGAGGGATGAGAGCAGAAATCTAATCCCAAGCAGAGTATTGACATTTGATAGCCCTATTGTATTCAGCAGTGGTACTAGTTTTTATTTTGTTTGAAGACCAATGTAAGACCTGCGTGCCTTTCCTTTCCATAGCCAGTAGAGAACTCAGCACCCTGCAGCATGGGAAGCTTTGACTGGAAATATTTTTAAAAGACAAGGAGATGAATTTGCTCTCCAAGCATGATATGCACTAGACTAGCCCAGAACAACAGATACTTCTGCAAGGTGGGACTTTACCAAAGCTAGTCTTGCAGATTTATTGTTCTGTCTCTGTAAGATGATTCTCTAAAAAAGGCAAATGATGCATTATAATTTACTTTTCATTTCATCCCCTAAAAGCCTTAAGTACCATAATTTATTATCAGTATTTCATGGGAGAAGCCGGGAGGCTAATGTAGAAATATATGATGGAAGTTTGAACTTCTTTTATCTCTACAAAGATTAAAAAAAAAAAAAGAAACAAGACAAATGGTTCATGCTTGCTTAAGTTCTGGTTTTAACCATTGAAATGCCAACAAATGTTATTAATCAAATTTCTTTCAGAATAGCCCATGTTTTCTGAGTGCAGAACAGCCCTGGTGTTGGGTGATAGAATGGAGGATAAGTGAATGGTCTTGCAAATTTTGATGAAGTTTCCTTATAGTCCCAACATTGAGAAGAAAGTACTAATCCATGCTGTGAATTTGTGGAAGCCTGAAATACTTCCAATGAAAACTGGGGATCTCATTGAAGATGTTGTTGTGTACTCAGGAATGACTTTTGTTAACTGAAACTCTCATAACTCAACCACCTGTTAGCTGAGAACACTGCCTAACTGTGAGTAGCTTGGTAACTCCCTACTAGCTGATATGTTACATGAGCTGCCCTCCCTTTTCTGTGTCCAATGAATAATGGAAATGGTGTTTTTTACTAATGCTTACTGTTCAGTGAATGGCAGAATGATGTGTGACCTGAATAAATATTTAAGCATATTATTGTCGGTGAAATTTTCCCTTTGCTGTAAAATGCATTTCAGAATATGTAAGGCAATTCAGAAGGGTAAAAGCGGTGAACTGGAATTGTCCCAGATTATATATTGTAGTTTACTCAGCCTCTTCTTTAATTTAAAGGCTAAATAAATTTTGATGAATAATGACATCTTCATGCATTTTAAATTGAATTTGACTTTGTGAAATGTCAGCTCAGCTATATAAACCAGTGCTAAAATCAGTAAAAAAAAAAACAACAAAACAAAACCTGTGCAATTGTGTGTGGTGATCTGGATGCGCAAGATTCAAGAAAGCAGTAATTGGAATAAGATCAACATGGCAGACCATAAATCTCTTAAGTTAATGCCAAGAGAAGGATGGAGAATGGACACTTTGAAACAGGGAACTATGTGGGAATAAAACTTTTTGAATGCTGACAGTAGAGCCAGTTGTTGCATCTGCTCTGACCCCTAACTAGGAATTTTGTTCAAGATGGGATATTTGTGACAGAGATTCAATCCTTGCTAAGCTTACTGCTGTCTTTATCCTAGACAGTGAACTTTGGTGCCGATACTTGTTTGGCTGTGATACTTCTGCCACAAGAAATGATTGCCTCCCCATTTTAGAGATTGTGCAAGACATTTCTGATAGATTGACCTAAAACATCTTCCTGTGCATCTTTTATCTCCAGATGGTTGATGTATCGTCTTCTGAAGCCCTCTCTCCTCATTCTCGTCGTTCTCATGGAGAGAGGCAGAAAGTGAACGAAGATAGCACTAAACACTTTCCCTATATTACTCAAACGAATTATTTTTTCCTGTGTATCAAGTTTAGTTTGTTAAAACCCCTCATTTTCTGAATACTACTCAAAATAGCAGAAACTCTTTCCTCTAACTGACTTTTTTGCCTTGCACAATTCTTACTGTTGTTTTTACCCATTGTCATAATGCCTGTTTTTGTATGGATTTTATGTGTTTGAGATGCACAGTGAAAGCACAGCTGATAATTTGTTCTGGCAGTTTGTCTGGAAAGTGCCAGGTACTGAGCATTCCCAGACATTTTAATGGAAAGTTTCAGCTGGACTGTCTCAAGGGTGTGCTTATTTTGTTTAAACTGATTCAGTCATTTCTCACCATTTCTGAAGCTCTCAGCTTGTTACTTTTTCAAGATCAGATTCAAAACCACATCTCTCTCTTGTTAATATTTTTATTAATAAATACTAAGTTGTCAGATTTTAAATTACAGTTTGATTACTTGCAATTAATAGCATCTTTAAGAAACGGAAAAATCAACTTGAGATGTATTTTGTTCTTATTTACGTTTCAGTTTATGGCTTTGTCTCATGATGCATCGTGGGTTAAAAAAAAAATTGACTATATTGTTAGTAACCACAAGGAAGAGATCCAGTGGGCTACTCTCTGCATGCCATCAAACAGTTTGCTTCTGTGCAAAACTCTCTGAATCATTAAGCTGTCTAGAAAACCAACAGGCAACATGAAATGCTGCCCAATCGTGGTGGCCACTCCTCAGGTCACTCAGTAGTTAGGTCAGAAGGCTGAATTGTTCCACAGCAAAACTATTTCTGTTTCTCTCTCCATGAAGTAGCCCTTGTACTATGAAGTATGTCGGCCAGCCTGCTTACCTGTGTCATCTGAGCCTGACCACACTGTATTCTCATGGAGGCAGGGGGTAACAATATAACAATTGTTTTCTAATCAGGGTCTTAGATAAGGAAGTTTACATCAGTGTAGAGATGAAGAGCAAATGTACAAAGTGCCTGATTTCTAAGAATATCTCCTGACTCTGAGCAGATAACACAGTTACACTGTGCCCTGGGCGCGTGTGCAACAGAGGATTCAATTGCAAGGGCACTTATGCTTCTAGCACTAGCAGAGGTGCCCATTAGTGACTGCAGCATTTTTAAGTATTTAATAACCAAATGAAAAGGGTTCTGTCAAATGTTTTGTGGCACACTCTTTGTTGCAAAGAACATCTACATACGTGGAAGGCATTAGAAAGTATACTGAGTTAACATTGGAAGTAGTTGTATTTCTGTATCCTTTAGAAGCATATGCATCAAGATGATGTATGTTGCAACTTTTGGTTCCTGTTAGGTATTTATGGAAAAAAAATGTCAAACCGGAGTGGAGTTCAGACTGTTGTGTATGCATGTCATAGATTGCGCAGAGAGAAGGAAATGTGCAGAGGGGTTTCAGAACAAGGAACGCTTGTAATCCAAGTAATCCAGAGTTAGGCAGGGGACAGGCTGGGCAGCATATTAATTAGTTTCCACATCCATGGGAGCTATCTCTATCTGTGTGTGATAGTCAGTTCAGGCTACTGTATGGAAAGAAGATCAAGGATAGACATGAGCATGACACAAACAATTGGACAAGGGCAATTGTCTCAGTCAGCAGAGCTCAGTGAACATCCCCTGGCAGAGGCACTCTGCCTTGCCTGGTTCATGGTACATCACTTAGACACTGATTGCCAAAGGCAGTGCTTCGTTAAAGTTATTTGTTGAATTTCTTGACCGAAATCTTGAAATCAATAACAAAACTCCCAACAGCTTTTACTTGGAACAGGATTTCGTCTCTTGCTTTTGGTAAGTACAGAGAAATTGTAACTACAAAGGCCAAGGCTTTCAAAGCTACCAGGAAGATTTCAGGCACCCTGAAAACATGAATTGTGGGTGGTCATTTCTCTTGCAGTTCTTGCGGTCTGAGCTCTATGTTAATGGATAACTGTAATGAAATATTGAAGACCCTTAGAGTCAGGACATGTGAAATTTGCTGTACATGGTTTGCTGAAATGGCCAGTCAGCAAGGGCCAGGCTTCATCTTGCAGTTGTACAAAGGTTCAGTTACAGGGCATGAGATTTACAGCATGCCTTAGAGTGATATTTTCCTTGCAAAAAGAAAATTTGAGTTGCAGACTTAAGAGACTTTGACAAAAAATGTGAAGTAGAAGTACGTAAGAATACCCTCAAAGTTGCTGACACTGAGTCAGGCTGTCAAAGGAATAGAGCTAAGGAGGGGTACAAATAAGACATGTACAAGGTACCTATCCAAAAATAATGCCTCCAATTTTATTGTGTTGGCCCATGGCACTGGAAGTGAATGCTGGTGGTTTGGCAGTAGAGGTTAAACCTTCCTGCCAATATTTCATTACATTTTGATGCTGTGTGACAGAATGGCATCTGACATGGAAGTGCAGATGAAGCAAAGGTTTGTAACTGAATTCCTCCAGGAGAAAATGACCCCCATTGACATCCATCAACACTTGCTGAACGTTTGTAGACAACAACCAGCAGATTGTAGAATGTTAGAACGTTTTTAGACACGACCAGCACAGTGAGGCGGGGGGGTGGTGCATTTCAGCAGTGGTGACAGTGAGTCACCTCTGCTGGTGTAGACTGTTCTGAACACAGCATACAGGCTCTTGTTCACCTCTGGTGAAAATGCAGATCTAATGATGGTGACAATGCTGAAAAATAGTGTTTTGCAGCTGAGAATTTGCTATATCAAATAGTGTTATTGTCCCCTTTGTATCTGCTGTAGTTTCCATGGAAATAAATAGGAGAACTCACTTTTGGAACAACCTATATAAATTCATGAAAATCTTTTTTCACATCTACGTACTTTTTGATCTTTCCAGCAGGAGAACAGATAGCGAATGACAGACATGTCAGCGAACAGATTATAACCATGACACAATCCACTTAAACACTGGTCATGTGAACATGTACATAGTAACTGCTGAAGTTAGCTTTTTTTTCCCACCCTCTGTGATAATCCATGTATTGGTATTAAGGCTCAAAGCTTCTTTTGAGGCAACACAGCTTCTTTTTCTGAAAAAAGAGCTGAAAAAAAACCACTGCTATTTTACCAGAAAGCAGCAAAGGACCGCAAAATAGATATGTGACATCTATGTCTGTTTCCTCATTACAGTGTTGATAAAAAACATTCTTGTCTTGCTACAATAGAAAAGGCAAGATTTGAATGTTTTGCACATCATCTAAGGCAATCCTTGTCCTGAGCTACCTTCAGGGATGTAGATGTAATTTGTGTTTCTCCAAACAGAGACTTTTTTTGTAATGAGAGAGGAGTGGAAGAATTCCTACAGCCCCCTAGGGAGTTTGCCTGTGCTATTTGAACCCTAAAATAGGTCTGTCTTCTACTTTTCTGTAGTAGTAATTCTGGAATAGAAGCAGACATCAAGATCAGTATGGTCCACTATCATTCTTTGTCTTGTCTTGAAGAATATATTCCAGTGTGAATCTGATTAGGGAATAATTCTCCTCTCATGATCTGGTTGCCTCATCTGCCAAGGATACAGTATTTTTTTTAGTCATTCATTTGTTGAATCAAAAGCTGCCTTTTTTTTTTTTCTCTTGTGTCTCTCCAGTCCCAGTTTCAAAATCTGAACAGTCTATCATTTATTTTCCCAGACTTTCAAGAATATGAAATGAAAAAAGTAGTGAGACTGAGAAAATTTACCTATAAGCCATTTTCATTATGTTCTCCTATTTGGAGTGAAGGATCTGCATGGTGTTTGAGTTTTAAAGAGACTACTTATCCTTCTTATATTGCTCTGCAACACGGAACAGCAATATGAATGTATGCTTCTGTTTTCTTTCACCAGTTCACTGAGACTAGGAAGTATGAATCTTGCCCATGTCTGTATAGGGAGAGAGTTAATATTCTTTACTAATGCTCATAGAGTTAATTGAGAAATAATCCTATCTAAAGTACTTGATATTTTTTTCTATGCTTAAATTGTACTTTATGTATTTTTAAGTATTTATTCTCTTAACAATACAGTTCTCTTCATGAAGTAATGTAGGTTACCATGAAACAGAAACTTTCTTAGATGTTACCATGCCTCCCGACTAATCCAAGTAAATATTCCTACAGACACGAAGCAAATCTAAACTCAAACATTCTTGCCAAAAGTCATGTACAGCAAATCCATAGACCTGATCGAAGGGAAGTAGTTATGTGTTACACTATTAAATATCGATAGCTCTGTATTTACAAAACAAAAATAATAACAACCTGAACAAATAAATCTCCTAGAAGATTTTTGCTGGAAAATGGGTGTCATGTTAAACAGACCAGTTATAAAAGCTGATAAAACTGTGAAATCTGAAGTATTGTTACTAAAAGATATTGTGCTTGCTGGCTTATTTCAGGTCCTGATACTTACTAGCCTGGCAGTGAAATAGATCAGCTTTAATCTCTGGAAGAGACCACAGTTTTTGTAGGTTCGATCTGTAACACAAAAAGGTAATAACTACATTCTGTATATCTTGAAAATAGATCTTTTAAAAATTTGATTAATATGGAGGTCAGCTTCTGAACAAGGGCATTTTACCCCTCCAGCAAGAGAAGACTAAAGATAAGTATACAGAAGTAGTGCCTATGCTTCACATATATATATATTTTTTTTACTTGTTTTTATTTTCCCCATCGTTTTCAGGTATCAGTAACCAAAGACCTGCAATTTACAGAGCAAAGGGGAAGACAGGATGAATCAATGAGAGCAGAGGTTAAATGAACATATCTTTTGTCACTGAATGGAGCTGCTAGAAAATTCATGACTGCCAGAAAGCTTCCTGCTTCCAGAAGGGAAAGAACAGACATTTCAACAATCAGTTGCTGGCTGTTGGTCTCAGCTTTAGGTAAGTGAATGTTTTAGTGAACCATAGTAGTGTGGCTAGTTCACTGAAACTGCTAAAAGCAAGGTGCTGCATGCAGATAAGGCAGAAGATGAATACTTGTGTAAAAGTAACAAAAAGCATGACGGTTTTGAAATAGAGAAGTCTAGCCCCACTTTGTCAATTCTTAATGCTGTTTAGATGATAAGGTAGTGTGTTAAGTCATTACACCATTAAGATGGTGTGTTACTGATAATAAAGTGCTTTAAAAACAAAATAATTATATGATAAAGAGGTTGTCTGTCATGCAGGCAGCACAAATATTAAAAAACAGGAAAGAGTACATCTTGAACTTCTACTGGAACACTGACATTGCATTTGAAGATGACATGGGGAGCAGTATCTGGTCTGTACATTGTTAACATGAATATGTGAACTTGTCGATCTAGAGTGTTCTGTCATGTGTAAAACCAGGCAATGCAGTATGAACTGGTACATTCTCTTAAGATACAGATGATGAGAGCAGAAATTTGGTTTGACAGCATTTATGTTTCTACCTCCATGAAAGACCTCTGCTTTCCTGAAATGCATCTGACATACAGGATGGCTCTTATTCTTCCACTAAATTAATTATGCAGCTTCCCTTTTCACCTTGCCATCACTTTGCATTATTTTATCTGGGGAGGAGTGTGAGCCTGAAGTTGGCCCAGGTGGGCTGGCTCGGCTAGGTGAGCCATGCCAGAACATTGGGCTGTCTTTGTGCATTCTTCCTCAAGCCAAGGCAGTTTCTGCCCTACACCACAGTTCTGGGTTGTGTTTTCCACACTGTTTCCATGCCCTGGCAGATCTGCTTATGTATAGATAGCAGGACTTTTCAGCTTACTCACAATGGTTAAAGTTTGAAGGTACCTCTGGAAGTGATCTGGTCCAACTCCATTGCTCAACCAGGGAAAGAACATTCAATTTTACATTACAGTGCTACTAAAGACACAAGTGAAGTTCATTTAATATCTGGTGTGTGCCCACAAGAAGTATGAAAGCAGCCTTTCAAGGCCATAGAAGCAGAACACTGCACTCCAAGTTATCTACACTTTAAGTGTTCAGAAATATTATGTACTCAAATTCATCAATAAGTAAAACACTCTAATAACCATACTTGGATGGAGACCTAGCTGTGATTCTGAATGTCTGATGATAATCGTAGCTAATGGCATTTTTTATTGTTTATGAAAATCTTGTAAGATTTAATTACTCTTTTGGTCTTGGTTTTTCCTCTAAGAGTCAGCTGTAGACAGGGACATTCATCTGCATACCCCAGTGGAGAGTTCACTTCATACACACAAGAGCATTTTTTGCCTGTTACCTCATATTCCCAAGAATTTAGATGTCACCAGGACACTGCAGGTTTCCTGCCGCTTTCCTGTGACAGATGATGATTGTTGGGTTTCCTTCTGGGGTAATTATCAGGGCCCTTTGAACTGTAACAGGTGGGCTGTGATCCAGATCGTGTCTACTGGTCTGTAGCCAGATGTGACCTTAGATTTGGGAAAAGCCCATTATTTTCTGGAACAATTACAAATTACACACAGACTGTCTCTACAGGGCTTTGCATGTACACGTATCACCATAATGAAAAGAACAGATTGAAGGAAAAAATGTTAGCATCAAGATCTACTGTAGCTGGAATTTATCAGTTTTACCTGTTCCTCGAAATCTAGTAATTAAACTTATCATTACGTATTGTCTCCCATCAATTAATTAGCTAAGTAGATTTGTCAGTCAGCAGCCTTAAATTGCATCACTAAGTTTTTATGAAACACTTTTATCACTGATTGTATATTTGGGAAAAGACCACTGGTTTAATGATTCCTGAGGTGCGTATTCTGAATGAAAAATAAATAATGTAGCTCAGCTTCTTTCAACATGCAGAAGCAGAATACCATTAAAGAATCAAAGCCCAGGTTATCCTTTTCCTCTTAGGATCTGTTTTTGTGTTCTTTTAGGGTGAGATGTTCTCAAATACTTGTGCTATTAAGAACTTTTCTACTGAGGCTGAAGTTTTTTATTAATTACAGTAGTAACTGATACTGAGAAACATGAATGAAAATAACTTGAAAACTTTTAAAAATACCTCAACATTGTTTCTAAATTTAATTTTTTTTTTCCTGGATATTTATTTTACTTATACAGAATAAATACTATTTAGAAACCAGTCATATGTAGGGAGAATCTCTGTATACGAGAAATATTGCTGCATGGATACACAATTAATGAAGAATTAAATCAGATCTGAAATTTTTGCTATGAATATACTTGAAGTTTGGCTTAGGTTTTAGAAACACTGTTTCATCATAAACTATAAACAAGTGTTTTATTTAGGGATTAATAGTGACAGAATTTTATTATTTTTTTCTCTTCCCCTACAATGCTCTCATTGATTATTGCTTCATCAGTCAATGACTGGCCAAGTTGCCAGAATAAATAGTGCAGAGTTACGCTTTTAGATGAAAATAGTCAGAAAATTATAAAAAAGAAATCAGA
Organism: Alectoris magna; assembly: GCA_030625065.1. NCBI lineage: Eukaryota > Metazoa > Chordata > Aves > Galliformes > Phasianidae > Alectoris > Alectoris magna. The sequence continues at coordinate 26,289,771 of CM060566.1, read as the reverse complement.
ATAAAATTTATGGAGGAAAAATCCATCAGTGACTGTTGAAAGAGACACATCTTTTCTCAGCCCAGAGGGCTCTGGGCTTACAGTCTTCTGAAGTCAGGCAGAAGTTTGGGGGTGATGGAGGAATCGTCACTTTCAGCTTGTGCTACATCTTTTACTTTTTACTGGGAAACTGGTCATGGCTATTGCTGGAGAGAAGATACTTTACCGGGGAAACAGAGGAGTTTTGATCTGAGTTGGTGCAGGTGCAGCTTCTTATGGCCATGGTAATGACAATTGGTTTGGAAGAGAGAGGCCAGATATGGGGCAACAATGTTAATCTAATCAAGATACTAGATAACTTTATTAAGGACAGTGCTGTGCTTCTTCCACTCCTCTTTTCTCCTACTGTCTTTCCAGTGCCATTTGCATTATCACTCATTTCTGAATAAGAAGTAGGAAAGTAAAAGTATATTCACTTCATCAGTGATAACAACAATCAGTTTTTTACATTTACTTTTCTAAAGTGTGTTAACTAGACATTTAGGTCTGCAAAATTTATATATAGGGATCATAGAATAGTTTAAAACTGGGGAAAACGCTCCTGAGCAGAATCTTTGGATTTTTCTCTGATTTAGAAAAAGGAAAAAAGCAGAAATGAGTTCTTCAGTATGCTGGCTGGAAAGCAGTCGCAGTAACAGCAGGGGCAGCACACCAGTCTACAGGCAGCTATAGAGTAGGAAGCCTTCTTTTCATTATTTCTGCTGTCTCCATTCTCAGCTTTTTACTCCCTCTAGTTAATGAGAGATATATCTGAAATACACAAGGGAAATAAATACAAGGACAATGATAGAAATAACAGACAGCTCTTGATAGCAGTGGAGCGCTGAAGATACAGCAGTGTGTTTGATTTATTGTGGTGTCTTGTAGTAAACGCACAAAGATAATACTCTTAGATTTTTAAATGAAGAAATATAGGGGAAAAAAACCTTGTTATCATTGAATGGAAAATAACAAGCAGCAAGACATTTTACTTTATGCAGTATTATCCCCACATTTTAACATCCTAGGTGGTGGAGTGAGGAACAGGATTGCATCATTCTTTGCTTGTGGTACTACTTGGCCTTCTATAAACATTTTGATTCTGTAAAGAAACAGTTTCCTCTTTTTTCAGTGATAAAGGTACTTTTTTTTTTTTTTTTTTTTTTTTTTTTAAGACTGAAAAATGCTAAAAAAAAAAGAGCACAGTTAGTTTTGTCCTCAGTCTACATCCCAAATCTCTGATTAGCAACTACTGATGTTTACAGTTCACAAGGAATTCAAGGGAGTGATCTAATTTATATGCCCCATGCTACCTCATCCAGTGATATAAATGATCATATCTCATTCACTTGAAGGAGGTGTCAGCAACAAAGAGGGGGAGTGTTTGTCTCAGCAAGATCATCATTATGGATATGGTCAGAGAGACAGGAAAAGGGTGAGATGACCAATAGGTTAATAGTCAACAAGTCATTTATTATCTGGCTTTATTTGTCGATCATCCACTAGACCCACATTTATTATTGAGCACTGCTTTATAACATACAGTCTTTCCTACATTCAGTTTAGCACCTTGTTAAGTTACCTGTTGTCTCATTACTGCCAAGCTAAATAAACATCTTTCTTCTTCTGGTGCATCAGGCAATGAGGTAATACATAAGCAGAATTCAGTACGTTTGAACTAATTTTTTTTTTTTTTTTAATTTCCAATAAAATATCGTATGAGAAATGAAGTTCTGCTTCCTCAGCAGTTTTCATCTGTGCTGCAGCAGAAATCAGTGTTTTTGTGCATTGGCTGTCCACTGAACCCCTCCTTCAGTTTTCTGATTTGTTTTGGAATATATTGTGCTGCCTTCACCCCTGTTTGTTGGCTTCTGACTCATCTAAGGGGCTGATTTTACAAGACCCTGCATGCCACTTATCACTATCCCAATGTTAGTCTGGCACAGTGACATGGACTTGAATCAGTAATTTAACTTAAAGCTGCTTTTTCCTGGACTTCTTTCCAAAACTACCTATTCTTGTGGAGGTAACCAAATCAGAGCTACTCTGTGGATGTGTGTCTGTGTTAATATGGAGTTAGTATGCTTATATTATGTGGTTAGACATAGTCCAAGTGTGTGTGTTTTCATTATCTCATATCCAATGATCTTTCAACCAGTATTTTCAGAGTTAATTACTATTATCTGTTAACTATTCAATGTAATTCAAAAACATCTGAATGGGCATAGCTTGGGCACTCAAACTGCGTTAACAGTACCCAACAGTGACTGTGTACACTAGCCATATGGCTCTAATTTGGGCATCTTCACATTTTTGTTTGCACACTAGAGGAAAAGAAATGGATACATCTTGGATGATAACATAATCTCAGTCTTGATTGTGCTACCGTGTGCCATAATTAAGGATATTCATATGTCCTAACTATGCATTTTAACTTTTACTATCTGTGGGTTTCTCTTCAGTATGAGCTGAAATCTAGCTTCTAATGTTTGAATTGGGGATAATTGTAACAGTTAGGTAAGGCACTTTATGATGCGTTGACAGTGCAGTTCCAAGCCAGACTCTCCATTATCAGCTTGCTTCTGCCAGCAAGTTCTCTTGATTTGACTTTGCGTAGTGTCAGGTATTTAAAACCAACCAACCAACCAACCAAAACTAAGCAAGTTTTAGCATGTGATACTACCAGATACAAGTTGTACTTTTTTTTCTTTTGACTTTTCTAGTCATATTCATCCATTTATTCTGTCTGCTTTATTTATTTTAAATTAGTATAAAACCGCTTGATCATTTGTTTTATTAAAAATGGGTTTATTAGTGTTCGTGATATCCAGATCGGCACTATGAGCCTCAATTTTTTAATCTCCATTCCCTATTTTTTTGTCTTTACTTTCCATTTTATTCTTTCTGTCATTCCATGTTTTCCTACTCCTTCACTAATAGACAAGCTGTGCTGCATGTATTCCCTGCAGCTCATGTTCCCTTCATCCACAGCTATACTATTTTCAATGCCAGCCTTGTTTTCTCACCTCTGTGGTTTCATTTCCTGTCTTCACTGCTGAAATGTAAACAAACATCTTCTGAAAATAAATACTTTGGATTAATACATGTGTTTGCACTTCTATTGTGAAGTTTCAGTGCAGTCCGTTTGATGGGAGAAGTGCACAGAGAAGTCAATTTTATAGAATTCTTTTTGTACAACATGGCCGCTGATTTCTGTTCTAAGGAAACTGGCTACACTAAGCTGCTCATGCTCTTTACAAACTAAACGATTGTGAGAATTAAGACACAGTTCTCATTAATAACTGTATTAGTTACAGTGTATGCATCTAATAAACACATGACTAAGAATGATGATAGGTACTTCTGAAAGGTCTTCCATACACTGCTGAGGTCCTTCAGACAAAGACAAGACTGCTATCTTAGAAGGACATGAGTTTTGGTCAATTTATATCTCTGTATTTTATAGAAGATACATACTGTTTCAACATATCATCATGTGCTAACCAAACAGACTTTTAGAATTTTTCAAACCAAAGCTTTTGATAGAAATCAAGGGGAGACCTTATTGCTCTCTACAACTTCCTGAAGGGAGGTTGTAATGAGCTGGGGGTCGGCCTCTTCTCCCATGTCATTAGTGATAGGACTAGAGGCAATGGTTTCAAGCTGCGGCAAGGGAGATTCAGGCTGGACATTAGGAAATAGTACTTCTCAGAAAGGGTGGTCAGGCACTGGAATGGGCTGCCCAGGGAGGTGGTGGAGTCACTGACCCTGGGGGTGTTCAAGGAACGATTGGATGTTGTGTTGAGGGACATGGTTTAGTGGGAGCTATTGGTGATAGGTGAATGGTTGGACTGGATGATCTTGTAGGTCTTTTCCAACCTTGGTGATTCTATGATTCTAAGTCTCCTAATTATTTTATGGATTGTTAATAGAGTGCTGTCATTCTATTTGATGGGGATGAGTGACAGTTCAACGAATAAATAAATGCAGTTTTGATTTTTGCACTTTTTAAATCTTGTTTTGGTTGCTGGACTCTTTTTAAGTCTTACTACCACTGTGTATGGCATAACAGATGTAAGTTCATAAGCTATAATGTCCTTAGCCCACTGGGCTCTCAGTTTTGCTGATTTTGAAATACATGTTTACAGATTGGTTATTTCCTTAGCCAGCAGTTGGTTACTGCTTATTAAATCTATTACTAAAGTGAAATATTTTAAAGTCTGCTCAGCTAATACATTAAAAGAATTGCTATGAAATGCTGTACGGTCCAGACTGGGTGAAGAACACACTGAAAGCAGTCTTGTGGAAAAGGACTTGGGGGTTTTGGCAGACAAAAAGCTTGAGCCAACATTGTGCTCCTGCAGTCCGAAGGCCAACAGTATCCTTAGCTGCATGAAAAGAGAGGGGGACAGTAGGGAGAGGGAAGTGATTGCCCCACTCTGCTCTGCCCTTGTGAGACCCCATCTGGAGTACTATGTCCAGCTGTTGGTAGCCTGTCTTCATAGAGGAGGTGCTCCAGCCCTCTGAAAGCCCTCATGCTTAAAGATAAGCTAGATCAAACCTTTTAATTACTTAAACGCTCTTTTCTTGGCAGGGGTATGTGAAGAAGCCAGCTGTATTGTTCAGAAATCCACACAAATTCTTTTTTCACTTGAGCCATGGCCTTGTACATTAAACTAGAAGATTCCTTGTAGCAGTTCTGCTCATTTTCATTTAAACTGTCTAATTTTTATTTCTGCACAAGTGAAAGAGGATCTTTCTGGTCAAAGCACAAGTGCAGTGTTCTTAAGTCAGACATTACTGTGATTTTGATGTCTTTCATTGCAGAAAATGTTCTGAAATGGTAAAATGCTGTTATGGAACTGGTTTTCAAAGCATGGTTGCAAAGCATTCACCACTGCTGCTACCAGTGGTGAATTATTACTACTAAGAAACTCAATACTGGCATAAATCTTGTAGATATCTGATTTATCCACTGTTTAAATGAAGACAGGTCTTCTTAAGGCTGGTAATAGCAAGAAATATCAGCTGATGTGTTTCAGGACAGGATTAGATTAGAACAGATTCATCTGAAACTTGGGAGCAACATGACAGGTATGTAACTACTTGTGAGGATTCAGGTGCTTTTCTTTGCTTTCCTCCATTTTCCAAATTACTGTTGTGAGTATATGAATGCCTTTCTCACGTTTATAATATTTATAACCCCTTGTCAGAATGAAATTGTTGTCAGAATGAAACCACTGCACTGACAAAAAAAGAAACCCATACCCTAAATGGTGATTGAGGAAGAGAAACAATAGATCAGCAAGGAGTTGAAAATGTTTGTTTGGTCCTGGCTCACAGGGCTGTTTCAGTTGTTTACTATAGAGGGATACATCAGATATTAGGATGTCTCAGAACTTGCTTCTTCAGGGGCTGCTTTCTAGGCTTTTGTGTTCGGTAAGTTCAACTCAGTATATTTCATAGCAGTGGGACTGTGTGTGAAGGGGTATTGAGCTGCTGTCAGAGGCCTTTACTGTCTGCTAGCTCTTTCTGCTGCAGAAGCATTGCTGTAGAGATGAGCGAGCTCTCTACGTCAAAAGGGATAGAAACTCCTGTTTCTAACAGACTTTCTACAGCACTAAAAGAACAAAAAAGGCATTCATGAATGGGGAAGAGCTCGTGCCTTCCTCTTATGACCGGAGTCATCCAGAATGAAAGCAGAAATAATCAGATGTTATGAAAGTAGTTATGATTAAAGGCTGTGATGCATCCTGCTCAAGGCTAAATAATGCCAGTAACAGGGTTTTTTTTGTTAGAACAACATTGAGTGATGCTCTTGCTCATAATGTGCTAGGTTAAAAGAGGAGAGCACTGCAATGCAGTCTTACATCTGATTTTTTTCCTTGGATTATCCTGTGGGAAAAGGAGATATATATTTTTTAAATTATGATGACAAGAGTGTTAATAAGAGGTTGATAAAGCTCTGACACATGGTAATTCCTAATTAGCTATATTGCCTCAGAAAGAAACTGAAAGCTGTTTTTTTTTTTTTTTTCACTCTGCCAGAAACACTTATCATTCAACCAACATTAATCAGCAAAATCACCCAAAATGAAGAAAAAGGATTACTTTGTATTTAAGTGGACTGAGAGTGTGGCGGGAGATGTAAGAAAGATAAATGCACTGTAGCAGAAATCTGAATCCTTCCTAAGAAACCAATGCAACAGGGCTATTTCAAAATGTGTGTTAGTGATACAGGCTATACGTACAATAAAATGCTTTGCAGTATTTAACTTCTAATTCAATTTACTAGAATTTTGTCAACTCTATGCTAAATTTGGCATCCATAAGTGTCCTGGTGACAAAATTCCTTGCACCAATCGCTCTCGAACAGCTGTTAAGATGTATATTTCAATATATTTGCAGAATGCAGATAAGAAATGTGAGAACGACTATTGTAGTCTCTCGGAGAATCAGAACAAGTAAGAAAATAAAAATAATTAATAGAAATAGAAGAAAAAATTCAAATAATTGGAAGCTTTGGTATTGTCTTGCGATACAGTTCTTACTTAGGCTCCTTCAGCGCATAGTCTGACACCACTGACCTAAACTTACTGAGGACCAGTGAAACCAATCACACTTTACCAGTGGGGTGTGGAGGTGGGCAGGGAAAGCCTGTCTTACCCAGATTTTATCTGTTCCTTTGTCTCTTAGCTTTTATCTCTTATCTTTTTTTTTTTTTTTTTTTCTTTTTGGTCTTCTGAGACTGCTTAAGGGTATCAGACTCTATCCTGTGACTGAGATTTTGCATGTCTTTGAGCTCGTTATTTCTATGTCTGTTTATCCATGAAATTACTGTGTAGTCATAGCCAAGGTTCTGAATCTTCCTTGTGTAAGACAGTTGTTTGTTTAGGATGGGGAATGTTGTCACACGTAAAAACTGTACTACTATAAATAACAAACAAGGAGCAACCATAGTTATTTTTATTGTTTTATGCAGAGCAGTGAATACATAGAAAATAATAAGTACCAGCAGGGTGGGGGAAAAGGGCTGATTGCTTTAATTAAATTCTGCAACAGCTTCTGATTTCTTTGGCATTTTAAATTGCATAGGACTGCAATGTAATTTAATTTTGATGGAGTTTAAGCAGTCCATTCTTGAGTATTGACTGATTACCTTTTGCTCCATACACGAAATTTGAATAACAATTTATCTTATGGTTGGAAAAGTGAGTGGTGCAGCACAGCTCCTGCTTTGCAAAATTATTTTCAATCAGTAATCAGGACAACATCAGTGACTGAGAATGAATGGAATAAAACTCTAATGGCTGAAGTAGGTTAATGGAAGTGCTGTTAAACCTTGCGCTGAAAGTAATAGGCTTATATGAGCTGTTACGACACATCAGGAAGATGTTCAGCAGTCCCTAATTACCTCTAACTTCTCTTGCTCTTGTAATTAGAGTTTTTGCACCTCCTCTTTCAGTGTTGGGAGTATTCTGGGACACGAACCTCATCATGTGGTTTTGGTTGAGCTGTGCCACACCTTCAGGCATGGATTTCAGTGCTAACATTAGTATGTAATTTTTTGTATATGCACATATATAAAGCTAAAAACTCACTCAATGAAAACTAGAAATATAATAGGAAATTTCAGGAAAAGGCATTATTTTGACGAAGCTATTTTCTACTTCATAATTGAAATGTGAGTCCCTGGAAGCAGTTTTGGTTGTTTTGTTTGTTTGTTTTTTTACAAGAAATAACAACAGTTCTTTCACTTCAGAATTAGTTATCTACCTCAGTTAATAACTATCCTAGAAAATTTTCCATCTCAGGAGCAGAAAAAGTCATAAAAATAAGCTGGTTTTCAGCTGCTAAGAGTTCAGCTCTGATGTGGAAGCATTATAACAGCTACCTGTTCTCATCAATTGTGTACCAGTTGTGTTTTTCTTTCTGAATTTGACCAACCTGCTGTGATTTCAAAGTTAAATCATACATTTTCCTAGTTTTGTAGCTCTTGGAAATGTTCACCCTTCTTCTTTTTATCCCCTTTCACAAAAAATGTTATCATTTTCATTCATATTAAGAGTTCCCACTGTTCCCTCTGCTGCATTGCGTCTGTTACTTCTTTCCTATGAATTTGGAGATTACTGACTGTCTCTTTTAGTCAGAGGAAGTTACTTTACAGCTAGAAGTAGTGGCTGTGTAGAGGTGGTGAACTTACAGTTTTTCATGGGATACCAGATTAACAGTCTACTGCATCAAACATTTGAAATTCCTATTGCGCAGAGTCTCAGGGAATCTCCTGTTCAACTCTTCGAATTAATTGCAGATGTGACTTTTAGCATGTTTGGACTATTGTGTGTACTTTAGAAATGAAGATGACAGAAAATGAATAACTTGGTATATTTAACATACCTTAATGGATGATTCCCAGTCTATAACTTAAAAAAAAAAAAAAAAAAGAAAGAAATGGTTTTAAGCCTTAAGAAAACCATACAGTATTACAGTATCTAGCTGTGGAAATAATTTCGGATGCTTTCAACACTGATCATTTTCATATGTGGAACAGCTTGAGCTGGTACAAAATGCTTGTTTTAATGAAGCTACTGTACTTGTAAAGGATGAACAATTTTTGTCCCACTTGGAAGGAAAACAGATCCAATGCATACATAATCTCCAAAGGTTTTATTTTTAAAATTCAGTAACAAAAATTTTCCTGAAAGTGTTTATAGAAGATTCTGTCCTGTGTGAGTTCTGTAAGGACTAAACCACCTTAATTTTCATGTAGTTTTCTTTTTGATGAGAACAGCGTTACTTGATCAGGCATGTCATGTACGCTTGACCTTCAGTTCATAAGGCAAATGATCAAATGAACTGCTCCCATGGAAGAAGACCCCTGAAAAGATCCTTGAAATGAATTCCTTGTTTGCAATGCATTAAAAACAAACAGCAATAGATTGTTTGGGATCTGCGGTTCATCCAGTTGCAGCTGCACCGTCTGTTGCTTCAAGACAACAGACAGGCTGAGGGTCTCTTGTGAAAGGACAGAGACAGTGGGGATGGTTTGGGGTTTTTTTTGGGGGGGGTATTTTTTGGTATTTAATTTTTTAAATGTGCACCCTAGGGAGAGAAAAGGGACGACTGAGAAACCTTGTGCAAGGCAAAGATGGCCTGGACACTGGCAGCCCTGTGCGTGGCATAGTTCAGGAGTGGGGCCTGCAGTGCTTTCTGTCCCACGGAAGGGCAGGGTGGTATGCATCCTTACTTGGGCGTGCCAGCAGCCCCGATCACCTCTTGGGAGCCCTGGTTTGGAGCTGACTTTCCAGGGCTGCTGTGCTCTGCTCGAAATTGTCTCTCCCACCATCTTTCACAGGTTTAGTTTTAAAACTGAGAGTAGGGCTTGTTCAGGTGGCATCTCACTGCTGCCATCAGTTGCTGCCTTAACAACCTTGTACTTATTGACGTGTCCATCCAGTGTCTCCTGGCTCTGTGACTTCCCAGTATGTTGGTTCCAGGATAAAATCTCCCACTTGGGAAAACTAAATCACTCACCTTCTATTTACACCCTGCCGCTATTCCGCCTTTACAATTCTTCACTGTCACTGGCAGCAAGCACAGGCGGTAGAGGCTGTTGCCTTTTTCACCACATATCCCTGGTCGAAAGCAGTGCCTGTCTGTGCTTCCCAGCAGCATGTAAACATGTTCTGCAGCTGCTTTCTGCTGGCACCTCTGTGATTTCTGGTCCTGGTACCTTCAGGTTCCTCTGTAACCCACCCACTTTTGTTTTCTATAGCAACACACTCATCCAGGCCAGGCAGTGCTGTGGCTTTGCTTCATGAGGTGCTTGGCTGTGCTCAGTGTGCACAAGTCTGCAACCTGCTGATTCCCAGACTCCGTTCTTGAGCTGCTCCCCATCCCCTCAGCTACTTTGGTTCTTATTAACTGGAGTTTACAAGAACTGAGGCATGGTTACAATTTGTAAATTAAATTTTGCATGGTAGATGGATTTCTTCCATACAGCCAGAACTCATGACTTAGTTCCTGCCCTCAGATCTCTCGTTATGTTTGTTGTTCACTTTACTGATTAATGCTATTTTCTGTTCTCCCTTATTTTAATAAAGAATTGATAAAATTGTATCTAAATAAGAAGAGATCTAATCCAATAACAATTTGATTCAAAGGTTTCACCAGCTATAGTGATCTCTCTGGAAACTTGAGTGTGATGCAGAGTGCAGGTGTGGGGCTGAGAGGTGAGGAGGAAGATGCTATGAAATAGATGAGATTTTTCTGCAGTTCCAAATCCATCAGGTTGAAAAGATTTTCTATCAGCCTAAGATAAGCTGACTGATGAACACCAGAATTTCAAATGCTTAAATGAACCTTTAAGCCTTTGACGTTTTTTGTAGAATCATAGAATCATAGAATCACCAACGTTGGAAAAGACCTACAAGATCATCCAGTCCAACCGTTCACCTATCACCAATAGCTCCCACTAAACCATGTTTTGTTTTGTTTTGTTTTGTTTTGTCTCTGGATATAGCCAGTTCTATAAACATATACGCTGTACTCTACTTTTAAATTCAGCAGTTCTCCTTTATCTGAGCTACTTCAACTTTATTTGTATTTTCCCTTCTCACTGTTAGGAGTCAAAGAATCCAGTTCTCTCCAGTGTTACCTAGGTCTTTTATCTCCCTGTAAAGCGCTAGGTGATACCTTGTATATGGGATGTTTTATTAAATTGAATTTGTTTGCTTTGTATTATACCGCAGATCCTTCAGTCTCTGTACATCTTATCCTAGGCAGGTCTGTCCTTCCTCCCTATCACCTTGCTGCCCTATCTTTTTAATCCAGATGTCTGTGGGCTGAGAGGTATTGCTCTTACACAGCTATTGTAAGCTGTGATCAGACATCCTTGACTTTGCGGTATTTCCCCAGTGAACGCACTTGTGCCTTCTTGCAGCTTTCATCAGAGATGCGTTACAGAGTGGAAAATTCTCAGGCTTAGGCTAGAGATAGCGGTGGAGGCAGTGGCAGCTCAGGGTGAAGTCATATAGATGAAAAGAAATTGAGTCTTCCTGAAAAGGATGAAGGGGCCAGAAAAGGTCAGTAACTCTAAACCTCTGTGCTGGAAAGAGCCTTGGAAGCAGTGTCCACTGCAACCTTCCTGTGGCAGGCGTGTCCATAGGCAGGAGGTTTTATTATCAATAAAACATTTATTTTCTTTTCCAAAAAGTTACCGTTGCTGATTTCGCTCTTCCCTTTTTTAAGCCTCTTTGTTCTCAGCAGCGTCAGACATAAGATGCCTTAAAATTTTTTCATTGTTTTAAGAACTGCTTCTGCTTGAGTATGAAAGAAACTGGGTTTTATTTTCATGCTCTTTGTAGGTCTAAAATGTTCTTTATTTATGAACAGAGCAATTGTGCTATAGAATTTATACAAGTATAAATTGTTAAAAGGGAGACTGCATTGCCTAATGATGATGGCATTCAAAGGAAAGCAGTCTTTCATTTAAATCTGGAATAATATTTTCAATCTCTTGGTTATTACTATACGTTCAATGAGGCAGCTGTAAAATCACCTTATGTACTTTATCTCATAAATATAAAATGAAAAGGGTATAAATTAGAATACAACTTTGGGTTATAAAATAAATATCAAAGCTAAATAAAAATGCAGAAAATCAAACTCCACCTAGCAGCTTAAAATACCCAGGAGATAGCAGAAGCAGGCATTACAAGGACTGCTTGAAGAAAAACAACTTGGGGACTTATTCCAGTGTCCTGGGGGGAGGGGGAAGAAGGAGTATTAGTAGTTTCAAATAAAAACAGCACTTACTTTTATGAGCCAATTTTCTTTTTGTGGATGAGGCCCTGATACCCTCAGAATTGTTTAAAATGTCCATCTACTGTTCTCTTAAACATGTAGGAAACATGGAGGAAAATACTACCCAGGGTAACAGGAAAGAAAGGTATTTTCATGTATGCAGGATGTCTGTGTGATTCTCAGCCCAGTTTGCATGCCTGTCTTTTGTGTCGCTTTTTGAAAACAACTGTGTGTTTCTCTTGTGAAATTTCAAAACCACTTTTGAAATGGAAATCAATCCATAACTTAATTTAAATCTAAAATTGCTTGCATATCAGAACAGCCTGGTCTCCTTCAGGCGCTTTATTATGAAGTACCAATTAGGGACATAATTTAACTTGTGAGATATACAAATCACATTGAATACACATGTGCTATATAAAGAAAAACATGCGTGAATATACTGAGATTTAAACCTTTTAGAAGTTGAATTGCTTGCCATCGTACTCCAAAGTCCCAGTGCTCTTGACTTGTACTCATTGGCTTGTCGAGAATACAAAATGGAATTGGAAATGCAAACATTTGTATTAAGAAGGGAAAGCAAATCTATTGAGCGTTTGTTCATATTATTCTGTCAAGATCTTCAGGTATCGTACCTTGGAGATAAATAGGTATTGCTTTGCAGTGTGAGAAGTGTAGCCCCTTGAGGTCCAGGGCAGACTTAACCAATCAAGACCCGGTGCCCCAAATCGCAGGAGATGTAGGAATTTTTGGGGCATGATGATTTCATCGAATTGTTTGTCCTCCTTCTCTGAACTTTTTGTTTTGCTAATATTATTTGCATGTCACAAGAATGTGAACAGAGGCTAGAGGGTTTTCTCTGCTGCCACATGATGAGTGTCATCTTGGCCATCATCTTGGGGATTTAGGCTGGGAGACAACTGCTTAAAACTGCATATGTTTCGTCAGTTTGGCTGAAAGCTGATGCTTCAGAGCGAGCCTTTATTTTGTGGAGGCTTTTGTAACACATTTAAGAATCATGTAAACACTTCAGTAGGTGCTAAAATCTGAATAATAAATGCATTTTTTTGGTAACAACTAATCTGTGTCATGGTACATGGCTCACACAAGTGAGTTATTATTCTGTCTATATAATTTCATACAAGCTACTACGTATTACTTCATCTCTACCCTCTAATTTATATTACCTTTAAATACACAGAATTCATTGTAACAATTTTACTCTCAAGATTAAATATATGCTTGTCCAGAGAACAAAAGATAATAGAATAAAGACCAGTTAAGCAAAATCTAAATTAAATGCAAGATATATTGAAACTGAATGTGATTCAAATAATGATCACAAAGAAGAAAGGGTAAGTACTTGCTCATTGGGTTGGAGGAGAAGTAAATACAATCAGAGTCAGTCAAACAGTTTCTGTACGTACAGTAAGATTTTTGACTAGATTAACACTTTAATTATTCTGTTCAGAAGAAAATATATGGGATGAAGCTGCCTGCCTGGAGCAAAGCTGAGTCTCAACAGAAAAGCAGTGAAAAGGGGCTTCTGCAGCTTCTTAGGGGAGCGCTGGCAGCTTTATCCTGATGCAGGTGCTGCAGGTCTGCTGTGGGACCAGGGGTGCTTAGGTTCAGGCTTGGGTGTAAGCGAAATCACGGAGGTGAGACTTTTGTGTCAGCATGTGCCTGAGAATGAGCAAGAGGGAAGTGGGAGTGCAGCGAAGGCTTTGTCTGAGGGGGCAGTCATTTGCTCTAGTTTTAAGGCAGACCTTACCATTTAGCTTGAAGCCTGGGTTTAGTAATGAATTACATTAAGCTTCCCCTTGTAAACTTAGGGTCCTCAAAAGGTAAGGTTGTTGCTTTTTTTTTTTTTTTTTTTTTTTTTTTTTTTTTAATATAGCTGTGGTGTGGTGTTTTCCAAGAGCTGTGAAGGGTAGATTCCTGGTGTCGAAGTCCATTTCATTTAGCAGTGGCTGCAGCTCTCTGAAATGGCCTTGTCCCTGTGCATCATGAGTGCTTGTGGTGGCAATGCTTCAGGAAATTGACTGTTTCCAGGAGTGGATAAATCTCCTCAGGCAGAGATAACACTTTCGTACTTAGGGCTCGAGGGATTTTTAACCTATTTGTTTAATTGCTTACCTAACTCTTTGAAATGGGTTCCTGCATTTGCAAAAACCTCAGCAATGAATTCCCAGGCCTTTCATTTTTGAGAAATCTTTGTATTTCCTAGATTGGACTCTACCATAGGATAAGCTCATTTGCTGTACCCTATTTATTATATATAATGGGACAGTTGAGGTTATTCTGGATTCATCTATCTGTACCATTCTAGAGTTAACAGACGAGGTTATACTGCTGCTCTGGCTTTATTCTCCCAGCTGAGAGCCTTAACCTGCCAAATTGTTCCTTGCACAAAACATGGCCCGCTCTACCTTGATGTTTCCTAATTATACAGTTTTATATTCACAGTATTTGAGGGGAGGATTGAAGTGAGTGGTGACATGCTGGTCTGTTTTTTTTCTATTCCTATTCTAGCAACAGCAGCACTTTTTTTTTTTTTTTTTTACCATTCTTTTTAACAAAAGGGAAGTCTGAAGTGAAATTGCAAGCTTTTGAGTGTTGTTTACGCACCCAGTTAGGCAAGTCTTTGCATTAGATTGGAGTATGAAGCATAGGATAGAGAATTACAGATCTGTTATGCTTTCGTTACAGAAATTTGGCTATTAGAATCATGATTACTTTTGCTGTAAATCCCAAACTTGCTGAAGCTCAGGGAAGACCTCATCAGAGGGCAAAAGGTAAAATAGCAAAATTCCTGTCCTTCAAGATGAAAGTTCGTAGATATGATGTTATTTTCTTCATCGGTATTTGTGATATCTTCTTGAAAGTCTCTACTTTGGAAAAAATGAGTACTTCCAAAACTGTTGAAATTATGATTCAGACTGTGACTACAGCTTGATTCTACCAAAGTAGATGTGAGTGAGTGATTAGAACAGAAGCTGATCTGTTCTAGAAAGCTAATGAGCTTCTTGTAAGTAAACATGCTAAAGGATGAAACTTTCCTGAAGGCAATTGTCTTTATTACAAGGAGTGTTCTATTGTAACTCAGATTGCAGATGTCTATTGCATGGGTAATTTGAGAAGATGGAGACAAAGTAAAAAGCTGTCAGAGCCCAGGATGACTTAGGAGGATTTTTATCAGAAGGGGAAACAATGTTTCCAGGTAATTAGCAGTTTATGAATGAGCTAATCCTGTGTACATGCAACTGTTCTACTTCAGCTTTTATTATGATGAATATGATGCTCAAAATAGTCTAATTCAGATCTGCCAGAAATAGTCACCAAAATCAGAGATACTATATGAAGGCTAATTTTCTTTCTTTATGTCATGCTTTTGATTTCATCTTCACCCTTTTGATATAACTTATGGCTACAATTGTGCAGATACAATGTGTTCTTTAAAGAAAATTCTTATTTTACAACACCAAACTGAGAGTCCACTGAACAAGATTTCATTTCTTACCAAATAAATAAATAAATGAATAAAATCCCGAAGCCCTCACCAGTAACCTGAATATCTTGCTTTCTAGTAGTATTTCTTTCTTCTTTCTACTGTTAATTTCATGGTTTGCAAAGATATAAGTGAGGAAAAATTTACACACTTAATTCAGTTATGCCCATCTGCTGGTTGCTGTTTTGGCTAACACATTAAAAATTTACTTGTGTATGATTCCTTGTAGGCTGCTATTTATTAATGGATTAAGAATGGTCTTTTGAAGTGAGCAGCATGTATGCAGCAAGCCATTCTGTTCAATTTAAATGAAAAAGAATTAAATAAGTGCCGTTATCCTACTTCTTTGAAGATGTTTGAATTCAAATATTCGGTTTGAGGTATTGTTGTGCTTTTTTTAATAACATGCCCTGGAAACAAAACAAAACAAAAAAATTTTTTGGGTCTTTACTTTTACATATTGGATAAGAGCTCTCCTCATCAAAGGCAGAAGTAGCTGAGAGGTAAGCAATGCTTGCAGAGCACAGCCTCTTGGCTCTGCTGCATGAGCACAGTTTCTGCAGCTCTGAGCTGGAGAGCAGAGCTGACTGTAGCTGCACCGTGCCGTCCTGGATGGATGTGCAGCTGAAGTACCACCTCTCTGCCCCTGCAGATGGGGAAATCTCTGGACCAGAGTTGAGGCAGGCATTCCTGGAAGGAATACAGGGCTGGAAACCCTCTGAAGATGCTTGCCTGAGACAGCCTAGGTTCCCATCTGCCTCTTTGGTGGCAAGGGAGGGTGGTGTAAGAGCTTACATGAAGCAGTGCCATCTCTCTTGGTGGTCTCTCTCCCTGCTGTGAAAAATGGCACCTGTAGGTTTTTGTGAATTCTGTCTTACCTCCAACATCTCAGGGATTTTATCTGCTTATTGCAAGGTGAGTACTGTGTCAGAGCACTAGCAGTGCATTAGGCTTATTTCCCTGGCAGACTTTTATATAAATTCAGTAGGTCCAAATAAATAATCACAGTAGAAAAAGAAACCCCGATGTACACACTGAGACCAAGAATAACTGTTTGGCGTTCTGCAAGGGTCAGCATTTCCCAATGGGATTTAATGCACCTTTTAGTTCCTGCTAAGTTATCATCGTGACAGAAAGCATGGCACAGGAATGAGAACAGGCACAGCAGTAGTGTGAGGAAAACCAGTTCTGAGGAGCTTAATATAGTCGAAAGTTTTCTATTTA
The DNA here is from genome assembly GCA_030625065.1 of Alectoris magna. Classification (NCBI taxonomy): domain Eukaryota; kingdom Metazoa; phylum Chordata; class Aves; order Galliformes; family Phasianidae; genus Alectoris; species Alectoris magna. Next base: position 26,273,216 of record CM060566.1, on the reverse strand, counting down.
CAAGCTATATTGCAAACTTGGCAAAGGCATTCATGGTGCAATGAAATGTATCAAAAAACAGGTCAGTAGAACAGTAAAAATCCCATTAGCTTTTGAGCCTCCTTCCATAGTGAAATGCTACATGCAGGATTCTGTACGCTGGCTTGACAAAAGAACGAGAAACCTACGGGAAGGACTGAAGGGAGACTCCCCTCCTTTAAGCATGTACATGCTAGTTGCTTAAATGCCTGAACTGCTCAGCTGGGGAAGAGCACAGAGACACGGAGGAGGGGAAGGCTTTTGTAAATATGATCTACTTTCTGCATGCATCTCCTGACTATGCAGCATACTGCTAGTTAGAAAATGTAACTCTTCCTGCAGGTATTCATCATTCACAAAGCAGTAATTAATTCTGCTTGGAACAATCAGTGATAACCTGACATTATAATCATCTTCCCAGCTTCAGTGGAATGCAGAGGCTTTCCACGCCTCCCTCACCCCCCCCCCACCCCAGGAAATAGATCATTTCTAGTAAATATTTCATTTCTAGTAATGAAATCGATCATTAATTCATCTTGTTTTTTATAAGGATGGGTTCAGATGCTACAGCTCATATTTTGTAGAAAAAAAAATTATATATTCTTCACTTGTTTGAACTGTATAAAATTAGAGATGAAAATAGTATATTTAGCCTGCTGTGTAAAGAAAGGATTGATTGATTGCATTTAATCACTAAAGGAAATGTCAGTGTTACAAGAGTGCAAAAAACCCCCAAGCAACCCTAAACCTTAATAAGACCATTCAGAGTGAAAATGCAAGAAAACTTGATTGATGCATTGCTGTTCTCACAGCAACACTCCATAAATATAATTAAACCAAAAAATGAAGAGTTGAGATGGAATTTGTTTCCATGGCTCCTTAGAAATACAAAGCAAAAAGCATATAGGCAGCAACTAACTGTACGCAGTAGAAAGAATGGAAACGAAGAGGTTCTGAATGGACTGGCTACCTAAAAGCTTTAATCTTGATTCCTTTTTTTGCCTGTCACAGAAAATATTTTGATCTTTGTAGAATGCTTCATTAAAAAAATGATTGATTTTTCCTTATCAAAACTACTTTCTGTATCAGCTACTTCCAATTAGAATTTTCTTTCCATGTTGATCAGAAGATGGTTAAGGCCTGAACGGTCTAATTGCTGAGCATGGCTGACTGTTTCACACCCAGGGCCCTAATGCCTGCACCCTTGGGGGATGAACTGTGGGCTGCTGGAGCATGAGAGCCTAGTCGTGGGCATTTCCTTGCTTTCCATGAAAAGGGGAACTCGTCTGTGCAACTTGTCTTTGTAGAGGTCTGCAATCCTATTCCTAACTGCAGCTTTCACACAATGAGTAAGGCTATTGGGTAGGTCATAGTTAGCCTTTAGCTGTCAGCACAGATACACAAGCATTTATACCAGTACTTCAAAATTGCTATGAAAGAGCTCTATTTCCAGTTCAGACATGATGTACACATGGTTCTTATATTTGCTCAGTATTCCCAATTCACTGTTGGGCTGTGGCTGCTCTGTGCAGTCTGTTTCGATCTGCTTCCTTCTGCTCCAATCTGATGTTTTTTTTCCTGAAAAATGAAGCTGGCGGGGCATGACTGTTGCAAAGACAATCAATTACTGAAGCCACAGAAGTGTTCTGTCTGGTAAGGACAAAGTGTGCTCTTACTAGCCTGCTGCATAGCTTCCACTCCTCTATGTTTTGAAGGTAAACGCACAACGGGCTATTGGCACAGACTGAACCTGGCAGTAATAGAGGCAGCTCTGGCAGATCTGCGATTGTACATGAGATCTAATCAGGGGCTTCCTGCTGCAGTTCAGTTTTTGTGAGGGGACTTTGTTAGTAAGAACAGCTTCTAGTGGTGTGTAACTGGCTGGAAAGCTGTTCTTGGAGGATAGTTATAAGCAGCCAGCTGTGAAAGAAGAAAGATGTAGTGGCTGGAGTTCCTCAGCAGTCTCTTCTGGTACTGCTCGGTGGGTTTTCTGTTTGTATTTGTTAGTGAATGACTTGAATGAAAGAATTGAGAGCATACTTATCAAATTACCATATAATGCCAAACTGTCAGGGAACAGAATTCCAAATGAACTGGACAAGTTATAGAAGGATCTGAGAGAAATTTTCTGCCATGGCAGATTCAGCATTTCAGTGGGTGGAGGTGTAAGAACATGATCCACACAGCTACCAGATTCTTCAAAATCTGTTCTTCAGAAAGGGTGCTGGGAGTTACTATATTGCGTTCAATTTGATGTCAACAATACATAGCTGTTGTGAAAAATGTTAACCTTATGCAAAGATGTATGAGGGAGAATATGTATCCAGATGTTCTTTTCTGCAAGAGAGGTGTGCATCGTGATCTTCCATTCTTTGCTTGTAATGCCGCCAAATTCAAATCACAGCTGGTTCATGTTCTGATCTTACAGCAGGTTGCAGTCCAGGCAGAAGTAACCTGGTAGAAAGCAAAGGCCTCAAGGGGATAAATAGTGATCTTGGAGGGTTTGCAAGACTTGTGATTGCATAGGCTTTAAAAGGTAAATTAAAAACATGGGAGATGACAGCAGCTTTCAGACAAAAGTCCAACATATGCGGAGCAGAGGGAAATAGTTTTCTCCCATTGTTGGAGGACAAGAAGGAATAAGAAGGAAAGGTCTGGGCCGACTCCGGGAAAAACTTTCTACTGATAAGCTGGGGGGAGTTTCTTTTTCTGAAACAGACAAAACACCCTGCAAGCTGGAAGGGTTGCTTCTGGGTCTTGGATTATGCTGTGGGCACCTGGGCCATAAATCATAATGTAGGCCTATAATGGAGTTCTCCTACCCTGACTGAAAAGAACTGAGTGTCTTCTTGTATAAGTAGCTATCACAGTGTTTGTTTGGGAAAACTCAGGTTTTGTAACATACGTAACATTTAGTAAAGCATTAGAATTGTTTATCTTCTGTTGCTGTCCCACAGAACAAACTTCCCTACAAACCACTTTGAAGGTTTCGGGTGGGAAAGAACCTGCGGGTTCTGCATTGGGCTTCAAATCTAACACAGGTAAACCTTGGATGTTTCCTTCTGCTTCAGCTGTATTGTAGATTTTCACCTGATGTATTTGAGAATATTGATTCCCAATACCAAATGATTTAAATAAATAGCACTTTTGTCCATCTTTTAAATCTACATATTAATATTATTCTCAGGGATAAAAATTGCATATCGTTACTCTGACATAGCACTCACAGCATGTATGATATATGTGATTCTCATTTATTATTATCTGTCTTAAGCCTTTGTTTAAAAAAAATCTTTTGGAAAGCTCCTTACATAAACCATTCTTTTAATGAAGCCGGACCAATGAAATGCTTGTTGTGGAAAACAATTAAATGATGCTCCTAAGCAGAGATGACGAAGATAAATCAAACCATTCTGATGAGAATACTGATTAATTGCACCACTTACCTATAAACTTGTTGAAGTTTAGATGTTACTCTTGTGATCTTCTTAGGACAAGTGTCTTAACTTCTGAGGAGTGATTAAATGCTACAGCATGTGCGTGGCTATGTGAATCATAATCTTCAGACTAATGTGTGCCTAAGTTATTAATTTAGTATGTTATGGTTATGGGAAATATTTTGCTGTAATTATGAAATAATTAATGCAAAGCTGTATTGGCAACTTCCCTCCAGTAATTCATCGTCACTGCTTCGGTGACAGACCGTTTCAGCCTGCCTCTGGGAGGTTTTGGAGAGGAGAAGCAGAATGACACAAACCACAACTGGAAGGAGGTCCCGTGGATTGATGGCTTTGCAAACAAACTATTGGTTAATTGGATGGGGGTGCATCTGTGGAAGCTGGAGGCGTTTTTGTATAGGAAGAGATGTGTCATGCTGAGGGCTCTGGAGGCGGCAACTTGAGCAACTGTCAATTCAGGGGAAGATGGAAAAGTAAATGTCTGTGCCTTGAATGCTGAAGTGCCTGAAACTCAATTCTAACAAGTGCCCAAGTGGCTCTGCATGTGCATCTCCACAGGTTTGCCTCTCCTGCTACATGATTAATACCTGCTGTTTAGGTTCATAATTTCCATTAATTGCTTGCTAAGAATTGGGCTGTATTTCAGTTTTTAACTGAGCAAACCCTCAGATACTTGCTCTTTGTCCTTTACAGCTGTTCTGGGCATCATGTTCCTTAGCAGGATGAGCCACTGGAGGCAAGAATGGGAAGGGAAGGGCATGATGGAACTGGAAATGGAGCAGCTTTCTAAAAGGGAATTATATCTCTGCATAATTTCCAGTGAAGTGTCTTGAGGCCAGTCTGCTCTGGGCAGTGTAACCAGGCAGACCAGGAGCAGTGGAAGCAGCCTGAGTCATGCTGGTAGAGAGCTCTGCTGCAGAATTAGTGTGGCTGTACTTGTTGCTGCCCAGCTAGGGCCGGGGCTGCCCACAGACGGACAGTGGTGTGCTCCCACTCAGCAGCAATCTCATGGAGAGTTTGCCTCTGCTTTTATTGCTGCATTTGTTATGTCCACGTGGTACAAGCCAGATTCTCACTTTAATAAAAAAGTAATGAGTTTTGGAGCACTGTATCAGGCCTTGCTCAAGCAGAGGTTGGGACTGAGTCCTGAGTGCCCTCCCTTTGCACTCGCTTGCTCTCAGGGTCTTCACACCAGGCCCTGCCTTGGCTACTCAGCACACAGAGGTGCTGTCTATCTCTTACTTCTGAGTTTTGCTCTCCCCTTTGTCACCAGCTGTTTCTCAGCCTTGTGAACATATAGGTTATGGAGGCTTTTTTGCTGTGATTATGTCGGTGGAGTTGCCGCAGGAAGGATTTTCTGTTAGTGCTGTTGTGCACTATAGGCAGGACTGCAATACACTATGACTGTACAAGGTTAATAATTCTAACCCGACCCCCATAAAAGTGCAGAAATGAAGTAGATCTGATCTCAAGAACCCACTCTAAGAAGTGTGTGAGACAAAATTAATGAATATTGCTGTCATTTTCCCTCACTCTCAAGAAGGCAGGCAGGATTCACAGAATCACAGAATTGTAGGGTTTGGAAGGGACCTCCAGAGATCATCAAGTCCAACCCCCCTGTCAAAGCAGGTTCCCTACAGCAGGTAGCACAGGTAGGCGTCCAGGCGGGTCTTGAATATCTCCAGAGAAGGAGACTCCACAACCTCCCTGGGCAGCCTGTTGCAATGGATTGTTCCAGTCTTCCTACATGTCCCCAAGTATGATGTAAAATCAATGAAAGCACAAACAAATTTGATTTAAAATAGAGTTTGTTATCCGATTATTGGGAAGAACTTCATTTCTGTAGAGTAACGAAGAATGAAAAACAAGAATTTGAGATGCATTTTTTTGGTGTATGTTAAAGTTCACAGAAATGGTTAATGTTTTGCTTGTGCACAATCTTTGTGTGCACTACGTGAAAAGTAGTTTTACAAGTTAATAACCTGTGGAGGCTGAGTTTACAGATATGGTTTGAATCGTGGTCTTTTTTTTTTCTTATCCTTTTTTCTCTGATGAGACCTTATGTATTTATTTCAGTTTCTTAATCCCTCTCAGCTTCCAGTATTTGTGTTTCACTCTCCAGTTTTTTTCGTAGTGAATTCCTTTTTCAGTGGCTGCACTGCAGATTTTCAAAGCCTCCTGCTTACTTTTCAGAACTGCTTATCTTTCTCTCTCTTTTTCCCCTTTATGTATTGAATTAGACTAAGTATGGATTTTTTTTTTCTGACTAGAAAGAAAGATCCAGGACTTGGAAGACACCAGATGGTGGCACTGGTCTTTCACATCTAGCAATTCTGAGTCATGCAGTGAAACATAAGAAGTTTTATATGAGTTACAACTCATACCATCATATTTTTTTTCCTGAGCTTCATAGTTGGGATGCACAAGGTGACACATTTGCACACTTATTGTTAGCAAGTGCCTCGAGGTCAGGCTGAGATATATTTCTAAGGGAGCAGGAAGGATAAGCATGGGCAATATCTGAGCATCACTGACACCTTTACTTTCTGTATTTGTATCATGCCGTTACATTTCATTACATTTCTGTTTGAAATGTGGAGTAGTTTGGATGCCAGCTGAGCTGTGCCAGTTTCTGTTGGTGAGGCTGCAGTCATGGTTCTTAATCAGACGTGTGTCTCTTATTATGTTTTGACTGAATTTTCTTGCACTTACATACTTTGATGTGTAGTTTTTAATAGTGGCTTTTTTTTTTTTTTTTTTTGGCCAAATATAACAGACATTAGCAATGGTAACCTTATGTTGTTATTTGCTTTGTATTCTCAAAGCCTCCAGTATTTTCATGGTATGATTAAAAATGTTACAATATTTTGTTGCTTTAAAGAGGAATGGGTGGTGAAATCTGTATTTGAAAGAGGGTCAAGCTTGAATTCCATATGAAGTTCTTTGTTAGAGAAATGTTTAAGACAGAAAAATACGTTTCTTGCCCCTGAAGATTAATCCTGCAGTCTGTGCTGTACTTCTCTCCTATCTGGGCACCCCACAGTGCCAGGGAACAGAGAGTGCTTTCAGATGTGAAGGTGAGGGGTGTGAGGTGAGAAAATATATAAAGGCTGATGTTGGTTAGAGCAGTGATTATGAAAAACAAACACAAAAAAAAAGTCTAAATCCTTTAGTATTACTGCTCTTTCTGAAAAGGAGTTATCTCTCAGTGTTACCTGCTGGAGTTCTCAGGCTGCAACATATGCCCTAAACAGTGTTAGGGAAAACTAGATAACGTAAAGTTAGCTGACCATCCAGTCTGCCCCATAATCTGCACAGCAAACCTTTCTGCTGGGAAATACAAAGGAACATGAAAAGAGTCAGGGCACAATGTGTGCAGACTAAGTATTCCTCTACAAAAGGAAGTGGGCTCTGAACCCCTAAGGTATGTTTCTCAGTGATTCTGCCAGCAGAACTAGTCTTCAGGCAGCAAAAATCCTGATGACAGGGCAAAGCAAGGTGAATTGGAGACATCTGGGTATTCACATTTAGGTGAAGTTAGCTGCCTTCCAGAGCTACCTGTGAGCATAGCTTCAGGATTTGTTTCTTATAAATGTGTTAAGTGAAGAATAAGGTGAGAGTGAATGTTTTAAAGTCATCATGGTCTTTACACTGTAATATATTCCCTAATTGTCAGTGAGGAAAAGTTTAAATTGACTAGGCTTTAGCTGGGAAAGCAGAATACAAAACTGTCTATCCCTTGACGATGGGGGAAAGAAAAGCAGCAGTTACTTCTGTGACCAAGAACAATGGTTAAAGTAGTGTATTATATGCATATATATGTGTGTGTGTCTTCCTATTCATTCTCCTTTCTGTATATTGCCTGTGCTCTTGGATAGATACGAAGTTTTCCTTCCCCAAGGAGGAGAGGAGATAGGAGAGAGGAAAACAGCTTCCATGTAGCTCACAGTCTGTCTTCCCCTACCTGTGGGGAATTAGTCTTCCTACCAAAGCAAGAGTCAGTCTAGATTTGGTCTCTAACATCTACAGTGTTGTAATTCAATTTTATAATATATTTTTGTCCCTTACTCCGACTCTTGTGGAGAACTGTCACTGTATTTCTGGGCTGAGATTTTGCCTTTACATGAAGCTACTTATTTTTCAGGTCTGAATACATGAGAATAATACTTTCTGTCCCATAAGACTCAATTTTAACATATTTCTATTGATTGCAAGAGAAACCGGGAAAAAACTAAATTGAAATGCCTTTTGAGTATGTCATTCTCATGTTGGAAGGCGTGCTGTAGAGTGTGTGCTGGCAGCAGATTGGTGATTTCTGTGGCACCTGAATACATTCCGAAGTTGCAATTTGAAGAAAGTATAGATTACGGATCAAAATGGAGCCTGGAAATTTCGGTGTGAAATCACAGGATGTCTGCTTAAGCAGGGCATACTTTTCTGCTGACAGACTCTAATAGCAGCTATTATACATACATCGACTGCTTTGTTCGTAGCACCTGGCATTCTGTAGAGTCAGAAAATGCCAGAAAAGGCATTTGAAAAATTGTTTTTCCACTTTTACCATATTCTCACAATTTTTCTCCTTTTGTCCCTTAATATGACCTCAGCTGTGAGCAGCTTATAGGAAAAAATAGTCACTCTTGTGTTTGCAACATTATATGTCTTGTTTACAAGCTGAGGCTCTGACAGATAGATAGCACTGCCTGTAATATAAATAGTACTAGTGTTGTTTTGAACTGTTTGGCCTACATAGGCTTTAAAAGTTTGGAATTGTTGAAGGTTAACTTTTTTGTTGCAGAGAAGTACTGTCCTCCTAGGGTGATTATGTGATAGGAACTTAAAGGTTAAAGATATCAGTTAAAGAACTTGTATAATTGGAGTTTTGCAGTAGTAAGAACTGTGCTTACTGCCTTCCATCTTGATTCAGAGGTCATTAAATGCACAGGTATTGCATCTTATTATTGCTCTTGTGGGGAGTGCAATGTGTAGTGAACAAAGTGAGCATAAATGAAAACAAGGAACTTGCATTGTGGCCATGGGATTTTGTTTGTTTGTTGTGGTTTTGCAAGAATACATATAGAGTTACTGATTTCATTCCTCACAGAATGTGGGAACCTCTTAATTTTGCACTATTAAATCAGTCTGACAGAAAGAAAAAGCTGCCCGGAGCAATCTGATAGTACAACAGAAAAACAGAACTCAGAGTTGTCATTCCTTAAAATATTTTCTACTTTTCCAAGTTTTATAATGCTTCTACCAGAAGAACCGACAAGGGAGCACTCACCAGAAAGATTCAGTGCATGCATAGGCACAAAGGCACAAGTGTGCATTTGGAATATAGTTCACACATTAGGTGTGATGTGCTAGTGTGGTACTCTTAATTTCTCATTTAAAACTAATTGTGAGAGTAAGTGCATGCAATGAGTCAGACAGAAATGTTCTAACCATGATTTGCTGTCTAACATGGCAGTGGTGGCTGAGCAACATCTTGGTTTTCCAACCACAACAAAGGTGTTTGGATCACTGGGAAGGTACTGTAAAACATGAGATGTTTACTGCGCTGGAAGGCACTTCCTGTAGCGAAAAGCTTTCAATGGACAGATGCAACAGGTGGAGACCAGGAACACAAATTAGTAGCCATGGCTGTTTCATCTCTCCTCCTTTGCTGCATTGCCTCCCTTGGGTAATGTGAAAATGATCTTCTTGTGACTAGTAGATGACTTCATCCAGGTCTCAAGAGGAGTACAGTCAAGGAGGATGAAGAGATTGTAAACAAAGGTGAGGAAGAAGTTGCACACTTCAGCAAGAATTGCTTAAGTGTCGTGCAAGGGCAGAAATCACACTGAGGAAAGAGAAAGAGGAAACTGCAGAAATTTTAGCGCGTAACTGTAAGGTACAAATTTAATGGCGATTTGGTGGCTTCTCAATTAAAAGAAAAAGATAAATGGTTGGAGAGGAAGGTAAGTTCAGTTTCAGGATGTTGTGCTTTTGTTGTTGCTTTTTGTTTTATTTGCATATGTTTTACTAGAAGTGCTTTTTACCAGAAGTGGGAAGAGCCAAAGGTGGTGGTAAGGAAAAGAGTAGTAGTAAATGCAAGACTTATAAGGGAGATTTAGCATGATTTGTAACCATAAAAGGACAGAAATTGCTATCATTTTGAAAGGGTAGGAAGAGAACAGCAACGTTTTAAATTACAAACAAACAACAATCTCCTCCTCCAACACAATGCTCCCTTCCAACCTTCAGTAAAGCAGTCTTCAGTGGCAGTGCCCTTCCTTCCTGTGCCTCTTTCTGGCCGTCCAGCTGATCCTCTGCTCCAGGAGCTGCCACCAGCTGGGTCAGCTGAGCTCCTCTTCGGCAGAGAGATTCTCCATCAACTTGATACTGCAATCAGGACAAAGCTAAGAGGTACCTGAGACTGCTCTTGCCATGCTAGAGCATCCTTAACTAATTACAACAGGCTCACTTGGAAGTGAGTAGAAGAAAATTTATCCTTTATTGCATATGCCAGTGGATTTTTGGCTTTGTTTATTCTCTTCAGTCTTGACGTAGCTCTGAGGGTGTTTGGCACGAGAGCAGTGATCTTGCTAAGTGTGACGCATGTGCATACTTTAGCTGCTTTACATGGTAAAGCTGTCACATAAGCTCAGGAATTTCTGTCTGTGTGGACAAGGTGGAGATGCACTTGGACCTTGGATGTCTCCTGTTGGCAGCAAATGCTGAATCAGGTGCTGAAGATGTTGTGGTTTGGAGGAGGGGATGGCATGTAGGGCAACTGCTCTGGAAAATGCAGGAAGGGTTTGAGAGTCTTGTCTATGCAGCAGTATCACTTACTGGTTTCCAGTCAGTTCACATTTTTATTCTGTCTGTGCCTACTTCTTACATTTCTTCACTGTGGAACTTTTCACTCAGATCCAGGCAATTAATTTTTCTTTTTCAGTTTCCAGGGGGGAAGCTTGTTTATGTAAAGTTGAACCTATCTACTCTGTTTCCCCCTACCTTCTGTAACAGTTAGCAAATGGGTTGTGTTGTCTGCCAGAAGTGACCACACTAGGTCCATTTGTTTTACGAATATCTGATGCAATTTTGAAATTCTAGGAAAATGCATCTGAAAAGATATCATGTGAAAATCAATAGTTCCTTTCTGTGTCATCTTGTTTATGTGCTAGAGCTGAAGGAGGGCCCACTGGAGCAGGGCTAAGATCAATAACTTTGTGAATTTTAATTGCACCACCTTTTAGTACTAGCTGAGCGCTGTCTGCATTTAACCCTCCAAGAGTATAATACAAGACCTTTTGGCAGCTTGTGACTTTTTCACCATCCAGTCGCAATGGAACCACTTGTGGACTATCTTACAGTGGATAGAAGGGAATCGAGGAGGAATTTGATTTTAACAACTGCCATATAATCTCATTTAAAATAATTTTTCCACCACTTTGGTTCCTTATTTAAGCTTGGTTAATATATTCCTCTTTTTACTGCCATTTTATCATCTCGCATTGCCCTTGATTCCAGCCTAAGCAAGTTTTCCTGCAGTTTTTTTCCCGTCTTGTACATAGTTGGTGTCACTTTACTTTACAACATAATTCTCATGTGTGCAGCAGGTTAATAAAATCACCATGTACTGTATGGAATATGGAGATGATCATAAAAAAATGCATCCGTATTTCCTCTTAAAAAACCGGTCTTCGCTTTTCTCACTTTCATTTATATTTCTCATATTTGGTGATTACAAACTGTAATGACCAAAATGCGTTGATTTAAGGTTACCTTTTTGGTTTACTTATACCAAAAACTCTTCTTAAATTATCTTAAAATCATTCTCATGTACTCTTGGCTTTGTAATCTATGAATATGCAAGGCTAGATAAGCCTTTTTAAATTTATTTATACAGAAGTCTCAGTGGGATCATTGTTACTGCAGTTTCCCCTTTGCAGTCACAGTCTCTCAAGTATAATATAATTGCATAATATAATTTAATTTGTATATTGCCCTGTGTTTTTCCCAAATTCTCTTGGTCATGTAGTTACATCTGTTGACAGCATGTGGGTGTTAATGGGAGACCCTTTGCATCATATAAATCTTCTGTACTACTTGCCCGTTCTTCTGGAGGTCCCAAGCTCCACGCTTGCCATGCTTAGGTTTTTATCATCTGTGAATTGGTAGTCAAGGGTATGCTTACTCTTTCCTGTCTGCACACTCGGAATCAGATCTAATGTGAGGTGACTCTTCCCCAGAAATTCTTGTAAGAGGAGCAACCAGGAGTTACCTACTCTGTTTCCTAAAGCTTTCCACCTAAGAGATTTCACCCGCTGATAAGATTTTTATCAGGCCAGTGCCAGGTTGCATTTTTACACTGTGTGCTAAGTAATGGAGATTGCTGCCTCTTTAAGAATTTATGGCTGTGATATGGTGATGGGATTTATTAGAATATGACTTTTTACTTTGTTTTACAGAGTAAGTATGCACGTTATGTTTTCCTGCTATCTATGATGACTTTTTAAAGAAATGCTAAGTGCTATATTATTCTCCAGTTTTTAAAATAGTAGTGTAACTTTACTGACTTGAGTGGTGTTTTTCCCCTCTGAAAAGGGGAGGATATGCTCTTTTGTAACTGAAGAGGACAGATTCCAGTCAGAGACTGTTTTATGACTACATGAAATTCTTTTATTTACATTGAAAACACAAGACAGTGAAATTTTATGCTGTTCTTGTAAAAGGCACAATACAGAAACCAAAGCCTGGGAGGGAGGAGGGCTGCCATGGCTCCTGTCTTCTGCCCTGCTCCATGGGGTGCAGTAGGATGGAAGAGGCTTGATGGTACAATGGATGGATAGGGGATTTTGGAAAATATTATGTACTGTTGCATCTTTGCAAGCCATGAATTAAAAAGATCTGTATTTTTTTTTGTCCCCAGCAATATTCTGACCAATGCTTGTCATTATACTTTTTTTTTTTTTTTTTTTTTTAATGGAAGCTGGTGCATGCCAGCATCTTTGTAGGATGTAGCTGTAGGAGCTGCTTTTTCAAGCAAACTGGAGCCTGAATAACACTCTGATTCAGGATGCATACTTTCAGCTATCTTGAATTGTTTATGGCGCTGTACATACGAAAGATGCGGCCAAATTAAGTAGAGATATTCCTCTTTCCTAAGTAGAGATACTCCATTTTCCTTCTTCTCGACTTGTAATTAAGCTGCCTTGAGCAAGCCAAGCCATCCGTTTGCTGCAAAAACTGCAGATCAGTGTGGCTCATCCTATTGGTTTTTCAGACATTTTCGATAATGAAGTAGTGGCTCAGGTGTCTATCACCCAACTGATGTCTGCAGAGCTCCTGGACCAGAGCTGGCTTGGGGCTGGGCCATGAGCAGGGCCAGAGGAGATTGCGTTTCTACGGATGTAGTCTGTACCCAAGTGGAAAGGCATGCTTTGAGTGTTGTCCATAATGTGCAGTCCTGATTTGGGGGCTTATGTGCAGATTCTTTGTGGAAAATGGGAATTGTGCAGTTACTTAATTGTGCAATTTACTTAAAATACTGGGAGGGGGTGGCACCAAGAGGAAATAACAGAATTGCTCTACAGAAGGGAAATGTTTTGCAGGATTGTTAGAACTTTAACTCAGCAATTGCTGGGCTCTCAAACACGTATAAAGTCTTACTGTCTCCTCTTTTTAGTTTTTATTATTAATTTTATCTTAATTTTACCAAGAATTGCAGAGTATGTGTTCTGAACATTTTATCCGCTGACAGTTCTTCAAAAACACATCAGTAGAAAAGTTATTTATTTTTAGTATTTGGTTCTATCAGATCTGTTTGCAACCCATATCTCATCTTTCATTCACTATCACTCTAAGACTACTTCTGGCATTACTACTTGTAAATTTCAGGCATCTCATTGACTTCACATTTGAGATTATTTTTCTGTGAATGTATTTATCAAGTTTCAGGCCAGAGGCTCTCATAGAGCTATAAGCCTCTTAAAGCATGGAAACTGCTGACAGAGCCTTAAATTGTAGTATGGCAAACGTTACACTATAATTACCTTGATCTATCATCAAACTCCCTTTCAGAGTCCTGGCTATGTGCCATGAGCCTCATGATGGAATACTCAGTTAGACTCAGATTTTTCATGGAAAAAAACTCTTCAACAAAAACATGATGAAGTACTTTATAAGTGCAGTGTCACTGGCAGTAGCAGGGTAGTGAGAAGAAAAAGGATGATGGTAAGCTGCAGGACACAATATTGAGGCTTTGATGGTAGGCCTGTATGAGAAAAAGAGCATGACTTCTTTTAACCACTCTCTCAACCACACTACTTCATGACTTCCATGTGCTTTGAAGAGTTGAGATTTAGCATGAATGGTAAAATTTAAGTAAATGGATGTGTGTTTTTACTATGCATTGGTGTACTGGCAATGCCATGAAGCTGGCAGACACTGACCTCACTGCAGGGTGAGGAGCATCATAATGCTGTCCCTTTACCACTGCTCTTGGGCTAATCCAATCCACCTGGCGAAACTGAGCATGGCAGCTTTGGCACAAGACTGGGTTGAAGCTGCTTTGCTGATTTCATGATAGATATAGAGTTCATGCACTGTGATGTGTGATCATTTGATTGCACTCTCATGGGATCCCCACTGTGAATTCTGGGTTTGGTTTGTGAGTTTTATATACTTAAAACAAAGGTATAAAGAGAGGAAGCACTGAATCTGAAAACATTTGAGAATGGTGAAATTCACAAGAAAGAGGAAGGAGTAGATACTTCCATAATGTAAAGACATTGGGCACGGGGAGGGAGGACATTCTGTATGACAACACAGACAATATCATCTCAGTATCTGGAATATAACAACTCCCTCGTGGTTTTATTTTAATCATGAAGGCCTGTTAGTCGTGCAAAGCATAGATAAAAGGAATACCTAAAGACAACACGTGAAGCATATTTGTGAACTATCCCTGTGTGTATATTATTTGTTTTTTGAATACAGTAAAATATATTTACTTTATACCTACATTTGTTGTTGTGACTTCTAGAAGATCTGCTGTTAAGCAAGTAGGATATAGTGTATCCATTACTGAAATGTACCCAAATGGAAAAGGAAAAGAACTTGTGTATTGGAGAATAGTTACGTTACAGGTACAGGTCACTACCGAGATAAATTTGCAGAGACAGCCAAAGGGAGATGGTTTCCATACTTCAGTCACTAGAACTACTGTAGAGTATCAGACTGTATAATCGCAATTTGAGCATCTTTACATTCATGTGCAGTACTTTGTTTTGGTGGCTAACAATTTCCTTTATTCTGTTTAAAGCATACTAAAGCAGAGGTGCTTTAAAAATATAAAAAGTGAACTAAGCGCATTAGAGCTGCACCTCTCTTGTTCTTCATGTTTAGTCATTTATCTCAGTACAGACAATGCAAAATATTCTAGTAATGACATATTGGTGTTTGATTTATTCTTCAGTACAAATTAATGAAGATCCGGAGCCCTGACAGTTGAGGGAATGGTTTCTAGTCTGTTATGCTGTGACAGGATAGTGAATGTACTAAATATTATTGAAGGTATGAGATAAAAATAGACAGTCTTATGCAGGAGTCAAATTCAACTGCCTTAAAAGCCAACAGAGTCAGCTGAGAGGAGTAATTGGTGAACATAAGTGGTCTCTCAATGCACAACTGCTGTAAATAAGAGAAGCTGTGTAGTACCTCAGCTTATGTATCTGAAATGTGCCCAGAAAAATATGAGCATGTTCGTGTGTGTGTGTGTGGTGTGGGTTCTTGCAGCTGAATCTTCTGACAGAAAATAAATTAACTTAAATGACTTGAAATACGACATGAAGTTTCTGCTCTGGGATGCTCTTCCTACGTTATAACGGGCGGGGGGACGAGTAGGTGGGTTCACTTTTGCATTCTTTGTGATTTTCTGCCCCCAGAAAAGAAAAAAAAAAAATAAAAAAAAATATGGTGGCTTGTCCACTGTAGAACAAAGTGCCCTATAAAAGAAAAAAGGTGAGAACAAATCCCCCCCAAAACTTCCATTTCACCATATTAAATGCTAAATCTACTGCAGCTGGAATTTAAAATGGTGATGACATTTTGTACTGCCCTCACCCCTATTGAATGCAGACACTGGCCTTTCTCCCAGGGGAAGCAGCACGAAAGAACAACTTTTGATTTGCACATCTTGTAGTGTGGTTGGTTTGGAAGATAAGAACCTTATCAGACTTCTGCAGCAATCAGGTGATGGTTATGTGCTAAAATCTGTAAATTAGAATTCCATTAATTTAACCACCAAGGATCTGTAGCAATTTGACAAGAATTTTGCTGTTTCTCCTCAAATTAAAAGTCAAGTTTTGCAATCTATGGAACTGAACTTGAACATATATATTGTGAACTGTATTTTGATTCTATGAATACTAATGACTTTTCTTTCTTTAATTACGTCTTTGTATGATGGGTGTAATATCTGCCTATCTTGGTGTTTGTGATTGTTACTTTCAAGGAGACCAGATTTTCTAAAGGATGATAGAAATAAGTGATTTATTCCAAAAGTATTGGCACTTGTGGCTGGGGACAGAAAAGGGGATCCAAGCACTCTTGACTTTGGTACAATATGAGCTGTCCCTCAGTTAGTGTTGCTTTTTTATTGAGAAAAGTTTCAGAAAAATGGCTTTTGCTATCGTGGTTTCTAATACTAACTAATACTAAACCACCCACTAATGGGTGGGTGCGTGGCCTTCTGATATGGGACGTTATTGTGGCAGTACAGGTGCTCTGTTCAGACTATACCTGCATTATCAGTGCTGGGTTGCTCAGGGGCTTCTGTCTGCTCTGTTTGGAAAAACTATTTTCAAGGACGGCATCACATACACATTGATTTGTACATAGCTCTTGCCTTCTGCTCTCCAGGGTGAATCTGGAAAACTACTTTACTTGACATGACAAAGAAATGCCAATCTGTGCAGATATAATTCATGTTTTATTATGCCTTTATAGTCTTCGGAGGAAACAATAGGATCCAGTGGAGACAGGAGCTTGGTTTGTTTATATCAACCTGACACGGTGGATTCAGTAGAACTTAATCTGATGTCTCTGGCATTTTTTCTGTCTATAAAATGAGAAGCTAACTTCTGTCTCAGGAATATCAGATGAAAAACACTAATTAAGAAACTATTTAAAAGTAGAGTGTTTTCTCATCTGCAGATAAGGTGTTGTTAAAACATGAAAAGACTTTCTTTCCTTAAAGCAGTTTTAATGTATTGTAATTGTTCATTTGTAATGTTGTATAGTTCGAAATATGAATGTAGCGGGCAAAGATAAGAAGCATTTTGTATGTTTTAAGTGCAATAAACTTGAGTGATGCTTATCTAATGTGAAATACAAAAGGTAGCTGGGAGCTGTAAGGCACATCCTTGTTGTAAAATCAGAAGCCCTAGGGCTTGTATTTGGTTTTGTAGCGCTCTGGAAAATGTTGGTGTGCTTGAGCATAATTTGCAGTTGAATGTCTTAAAAATGTTAGTCATAAAGTAGCAAGTGAGAGTGTATGGAGTATCAAATGACATTTTCTTGTATGGTGAGATGTGCTGTGCTGCAAGTTGGCTCTGACTGAGGATGACAAAGGACCAAGGTCTGGTAGCAGCCAAGGACTGAGCTTCAGTTTTTCCACTGATGAAGCATCAGTAGAAAGATGCTTGTAGTGTTTACCTGGTAAATCAACACAAATGTGTTTTGTTCATCATTCCCCAGGGTTTAGGGCTTGCTTGGAATTTACCAAGTTAAGGGAATATAATTGTTTTCTTTTGCATTTGAACTTCAAATCCATGTATAATAGGATGAGTATAGACTTAGTTTTGTTTGCATGTATTAGATGCTCTACTCTCAGTAGACAAAAATAAAAAATAAAAAAGATAATTCTATCATCATCATTCTAAGAAGGCTTTGTGATTTCAGGAGGGCAAACATGAAATAAAAGATATTTTAGTATCAACTTAAACTTTGAGAATTCTCCATAAGCATTTCTGTTTACAATATTTGTGGCAAGATGGAGACTTTTGCGTGACTTAAAGTGGTTCAATCTCTTCACTGCTGTTTTCACGAGTGCTTTTGCTGACTTCTTTCTAACTGACATTTAGTTGTGTGTTTTTTGTTGTTGCTGGTAACTCATCTGAAATGTGCCAATTTATGCCCCATTCACAATACCAATGAGAGGAGAATCAAATCCTCGAGCATTAATCAGAGGATAATATGACTTTTCAGAATAAAAGATAGCATCTCTGGGTAGCAGTGCAATTTCCATGACTGGACTTCTAGCCATGAAAGCTGAGTGTTGAATGTTGCTGTCTATGGAATGGGATGTGTGGAAATGAAACAGCCAGCCAGTTTGTAGCACAGCTTTATTAACAGTAGATGGGAACAACTCTATGATGATGAGGCAGTGATTGCTGGGGCAGCAGGAGAAAGCAATGGGGAAATTCAAGTGAAATACCTAGAAGCAACTAAGGAGTTATCCTTTAAGGGAGTGACAAGACCAGCTGCCCAGCTGAAGTGCCTCTCCTCCAATGCATGGGAAACAAACAGAAGGAGGGGATTGGGGAAGCAACATCCATCCAACTGTAAGCAAAGATCAGGCTCATGACCACCTGAGGAACCTAAACATCCAAAAGCCTATGGGTCTCAAAGTCCCAAGGGAATTGGCTGATGTGGTTGCCAAGGCACTCTCTGTGATATCGGAAAAGTTGTGGTAATCAGGTGAAGTCCCTGGTGACTGGAAAAAAGGTAACATCATACCCATTTTCAAAAAGGGTAAAAATTATGACCCCGGGAACTACCGACCTGTCAGTCTCTCCTCTGTGTTAGGGAAGACCATGGAACAGATCCTCGTGGAAGTGATGCTGAGGCACATGAAAGGCAGGGAGGTGATATGGGAGAATCAGCATGGCTTCACCAAGGGCAAATCATGCTGGACTGACCCAGTGGCCTTCTGTGATGGTGTCACTGCACCTGTATCAATAGACAAGGGAAGAGCCACTGATGTCATCTAGCTCAACTTCTGTAAGGCCCTAGACACAGTACCCCATAACATCCTTCTCTCCAAATTGGAAAGAAATGGATTTGGTGAATGGACTGTTCAATGGACAAAGGACTGTCTCTGAATTAAGTCCAGAAAGTGGCGGTCAGCGCGTCAGTGTCTGGATGGTCATCAGTGATAAGTGGTGTCCTGCAGGGGTCAGTGCTGGGCCCAATATTCTTTAATATCTTCATCAGTGACATTGACAGTGGGGTCGAGTGCACTCTCAGCAAGTTTGCAGATGACACCAAGCTGTAGGGTACAGTCAACACACCCGAGGAATGCGGTGTCACCCAGAGGACCTAGACAGGCTTGAACCCAGGTGAACCTAATGAGGTTCAACAAATCCAAATGCAAGATCTTGCACCTGAATTGGCACAATACCCATTACCAATACAAGCTGGGGGATGAAAGGATTGAGCACAGCACTGCCAAAAAAGACCTGGAGGTACTGGTGGATGGCAAGCTGGACATGAGCCAGCAACATGGCCTCGCAGCCCAGAAAGCCAACCATATCCTGGGCTGCATCCAAAGATGCATGACCAGCATGTTGAGGAAGGTGATCCTGCCCCTCTACTCTGTGCTGGTGAGGCCTGACCTAGACTACTGTGTCCAGATGTGGAGTTCTCAGTACAGGAGAGACACAGAGCTGTTGGAGCACATCCAGAGAAGGGCCATAAAAATGATGCATGGAATGGAATATGTCTCCTTATAAGGGCAGGCTGAGAGAGCTGTTGCTCTTTAGCCTGGAGAAGAGAAGGCTGCAAGGCAACCTGATAGCAGCCTTTCAGTATCGAAGGGGGAGCTACAGGGAAGAAGGGGACACTCTCTTTAGGAGAATCTGTGACAATAGAACAAGGGGAAATGGTTTTAGGCTCGAAGAGGGTAGACTTAGGTTAGATAGAAAGAAAAAATCTTTTATAGTGAGGGTGTTGAGGTGCTGGCACAGGCTGCTTCCTAATGTGGTTGATGCCCCATCCCTGGGGACTTTCAAGGCCAGGCTGAATAAGGCTCTGAGCAACCAGATCTAGCTGTGGTATCCCTGTCCATTGCAGGGGAATTGGACTAGATGGCCTTCAGAGATCCCTTTCAACTCTCAGGATTCTATGATTCTATGACTCTAAGTTCCTATGACCTTTCCAGCTGCTGGTGTATGGATGGAAAAGACAATGCACAGATTTTGTGCATCATGAATGGCAGTACAGCATATGCAGAAGAAGCACCTTTGTCACGTGGCTCAGCAATGCCTCCTCTATATTTATTGCAGCATCACAAGTAAAATATCTCTGTCTCTTAGGCAGGGATCTTCTGGGACACTGTGAACCAAGGGAAGCAGAGCTGTGTGTCTCTCCCAGGGGAACAACTTCCCTCTGGGAGGCAGCGTGCTGTAGGCTTGGTGTGTTTTCCTGTAGCCTGTATCTATGGCCAAAGATTTTATGGCAGTTATGCTCAGTTAATATTCTCTGCAGATAAGAATTCTTTAGTACCCAACTTTGCTACTTCATATTTTCAAAACAACAAATATGTGTTCACTGATCAAACTGACTGCTTTTTATTCTAGGAATAATACTGGCAGCCCTGGCTTTAAAGGCATGGCTAATGCTGCAAGGAAACTGTTGGAATTAAATTACCCAGATTGCCAAAAAATTTGTCCTACTCACTTCTCTCATCTTGGTATTAAAGAACTTTGTTAGATATAATTAGATATAAGAGTTCTGCTTTGATAGGAATATAATCTTAATAACAAGTATTATTAACCAAAACCCCAGATTCACTGAGAGGTGAAAACAGTGTTTGATAGCACCTTTTATTCTTGGACATTGGTATCTATGAGTACTAATTTTAGCCTGTGTGTTCAAACACCTGACATTAACTGAAGCAGTGTCTGCTTGGTGTATTTAAGGATTCAGCGTGGGGTGACTGCAGTGCTCTCCTGGCAGTAAGATGTCATACAGATCAATAGAGCCACTTGACTTTTCCATCTCTATTTGTGATCAGGAGGATATTACCTATGATGTTTTTACTTTGGCAGATCATCAGCTGCTAATTCTGCCACTTTCAGCCTCAAAATAGAACTGCCCTTTAAAATCAGCTGTGGGGCTAATCAAATAGGAGTGATTTGTAACATAATTGTAGCTACCTGAGTTCCCTCCAAAAGCCCTAGGCAGCTTAAACTGAAATGTTTGTGTAGTTAATAAAATGAAATGCTATTGCTTCAGCCAAGTGTTGCACATCCTTGTGTTAGAAGGATAGTGAGAACACTTTTTTGTTTGTTTATTTGTTTGTTTGTTTGTTTTGTGGGGGCAGAATAAGGGGGTGTTGTGTGCTTTAAGAAATAAAACCTGTAGGATAGTTTCAACTTTATGTGCAGACAAGCCATCCGTTAAATGATAGTAAGAATGTCTATAGCTCAAAATGTATTTGCCCAAGATTTTATCAACATTCCTCTGAAGTAGTTGAGTCCCTCATCAGCAAGTATAAGTCAAGCTTTGCTATCCATTTACCCTGGCTTTAGCAATTTGTTTTACAAATGCGCTGTTATTCCCATCTTACAGCAGTATAAATAAAATAAAAGGGGATGGAGAGAGTGAAGAAGAAACTAAAAGGTTGTGAGGAAACAGAGGAATAATTTAACAATAGCAGTGAATTTCTTCCCTTGCTGATGACTCCCTTTGTCTGTTCACTTAAGATCACAATGATAGAAGGATGCGTCTCATAGCTACCATAGAAGCTGCATGGCTTTCCCTGTACATCACCTCATTTGAACACGTATTTATCATTAAATAGGACAAAAAGGCTTTGAACCTCTATCAGCAAATAAGGGAGTGTAGATGTATCGTGTGTTTGAAATTTTCGGCCTTGAATTAATTTATAGGAAAGAGAGCTCTGAGGAGAGAGGAGGAGAGAGGAAGGAAAGTGGCAGGGAACTGGCAGAAGACCACCACAACACAGAAAGGTAGAAGGTAAGAGCAGGATCAGAAGTTTACAGGAAGGAAAAGAACTTCAAAGTTTGCAATGTAGAAATGTTAATCATTTTCTCTGAGAGGTCTGCGTTAAGCAGTTCAAAGTTTATGATTCTCCAGGGTATAGGGACCAAGATCACGCTTAATAGGACTGACTTTCCATAACAGTTGGAAGGATCTTCCTTTTCTTCTTCTTCTTCTTTTTCTTCTTCTTCTTCTTCTCTGTTGTATCTGTTGTAGTAGGTGACAGCGAGGACTCAGGATGTGACGTGGTAGGACTCCCCCCCATTGCTCTGTGTTGAAGGAATAATGTATGCTTAAGGGGCGTAGACAAAGTGGGATAGGTATATAAGCAAGCCACGCGATATGATAAACGCCATTTTACTGCTCACCATACTGGTATCCAAATGCAGTTCTGTGGTCTGGGCAGGTCTTGACCAATAGTCTGGCGCAGGCGCAGGGCTAAAAGAACATGGGTTGCCCAGTGTATGACAACACTTCTCCCACACCAATATAACATTATGTGCAACAATTTTTACACACAGTAAACTTTGTAGGAACAAGAAGCAAAATTTTAAGTAAACCAGCTCAACCCTTATGTTAAGTCATTTTAAATATTACTTCATAAATGAGCTGATGTACATTTGATAATTCTTACAAGGATCTTTATTTCCACAGACTGTGCTGCTTTTGCACTCTCATTCACAGGAAAGCAATGTCAGCAGCAAGAGCTAATTCTCTTTTTTTGTTTTTATTTTTAAAATTTTATTTCCCTTATACTTGGGATGCCAAAACCTAGAGTTGTTTTTAGCATTCTTTTGTCTTTAATTTCTTAAAAGTGTTTGGCTCTCCATCCACCTACTCTACATCTAGTCTGTCCTCTGTCTATTCTCACAGTTTTGTTTTTCAGCATCACTTTATTCCTTATATACTTACATAGAAGCTTAATGGGGATCCCTGCAATTACAAATACATATATAATATCCCGGAATTTCTTTTGCAGGATTTATTTTGATTCTTTTTTTAAGGTGCTACTGCTTGAACAGACATTAAACAGCAGCAACAACAACAACAACATAGTATTTCATAAATTGCTCCAAACTGACAAATTTCCTGGGTACATTGGATATTTGCTCCTGCTCTCAGTCTTTCATTAATGTTTAGAAGAGGTTCTAATACTAAGAGACCAGTTAGTGCCCAATTACAGTATGCTTGATTTTGCTGTTTAGTAGGCTGGATGAAGTTCTTGATCGAGAGAAATACTTGTTATTTAATAACTCCTCAGCGTGGAGATAAGTTAATCTTGAAATTCTATGTATTTCACATTTATCTAATATCTATCTATATTGTTTTAAAGGGATTTATTTTAAAGTAAGAGAAAATATTCCACTGAACTGTAAAGAGGCTTACTGAAGTGGTTTTGTATACATACAGTATCCAGCTGGAATGGCGACATAAGCAATAATTTAATATCTTACAGGCCATCTGGGAATAGAATTTGTTTGAGGGGAAACGTAACACCATAGAGAGCATAACACCATAGAGAGATGTAATTGTCTCCACTTTGAACATCTTTGCCAAATACTCTTGTGTCTGTATGTTCCTGCCTCTGGCTGAGGGAAGCATCTGTAGCCCTAAAGTGTCCATTGCTCACCATTCTAGAGGCTGCATCTTTTCTTCCTATTTTCTCTCACTTTCCACCTGAAAAGTCGTGAGCCTAATGGAGGCTTTTAGAAAAGCTGACAGACAGCAACTTACAGTCTTTTCTATTGATAGCTTTGTCAGTGAAAGTTTTTTTGTTTGTTTTTAAGCAGAGAAATACCACTGCTCCATTGTGAAGCTTCATAACTAACTCCATGCTGGTACATATATTGCACTTATTTCCACATAGATATAAAAATACAAAATATAATTCATTATCCTATTCCTAATCTCATAAGTTTTGAGTAAATGTAGTCCTTACCTCTCAAACACTGTTCTGTCTGGATATTACTCAGCCTTCCTGATTTGATGCATTACAGTGAACTGCATTTCCAAAAATGATTTAAAGTCCTTGTTTCTAGATGTAAACCAACTAATGAAGTAAACTGTAAACTTAAAATGGGTTAATTTGCATTTTTCTGTATATATCTGCTGAGGAAGACTACAAAAGTGAGCTTCTGTTATCCAGATCTCTATGAATGAAAGATTGGAGCCTTTGACTTAAAGTAGAATCATAAAATCATAGAATGGCTTGGGTTGGAATGGATACCGACAATCATCAGGCTCCAACCCCACTGCCACAGGCAGGGCCACTAACCTCCAGATCTGGTAGTAGAGCAGGTTGCACAGGGCTCCATCCAGCCTGGTCTTGAACACCTCCAGGGATGGGGCATCCACAGCCTCTCTAGGCAGCCTGTGCCAGCACCTGGAACAGTGGTGTAAAATGCGTTGAATTAAGTATAAGTAATGCTCTGGGGGATGAATTTGGGAAGGGAAGAATGAAAATAATACTGATGGACAACAGAGAATGGCTTCCAAACCTCCATGTGTAGCTCATGTTTTCTGGCAGATTGAAAAATCAAACTTAAATCTATCCAGCTGCATTGCATTGTGTTTGCAGATCTTGGACGGGGTGGTACTCACAACATGGCTGCTATGTGTCCTGCAGTGCAGCTCAGATCTGTTACAGGATTTATTACTGCAATAATGAAGACGCAGAGTCAGTGACATGACTGTGATAGTTTGGCAGGCTGTGGCAGAGATCTGTGCATAAAAATTCTGAATTTAATTTTAAATTTTCCAGACTTGTCTGGTGTGTATGTGTGTATTCATTTAAACTTGCTTTTGAGCATATGGGTTACAGAGCTTGCATTTGTGTTTGGTCCTTCCATTGGAAATGCTATATATATGCAAAAAATTCAGACTTGAAGGGAAACCTTCGGAAAGGGAAAACGTGAATGTGTGTGTACGTACATATGCTGGAGAGAGGCAAATTCCAAGTTTAATGGTAAGTCTCATAATTACACCAAGAATTAAATCAGATTGTACTCTAACTTTCTCCAACTTAAATAAATTCATGCTAATGCATCTCACACCATTTTATAAGAATAACAGCTTCTTAATATTTATCAGGTGCTGTATCTGTAAATTTTGTTTTTTGGTGTTCGTGGAGAAAATGCTGCTCAGTACTTGGAGTAACTTGCAGCACTGATCATCCTGCGCTGTTAGTGAATTTCTGTCCTGTCTTGAGTGAAGTAAATCACATATTTCCTTAAGGCTTTTTATTCCAGCTTTCTAAGAGAGGCCTTTTCATCCTAATTAACTCCCAGACAGCTCTGTTTTATTTAAGCAAACACTAAAATCATGTTCTGGTGATATTTTTTTCTTCATAAATGAAGTTACTTATTTCTCTAGAGAAAATTTGATGTATACAAATAGACTATGGTACTCGCTGTATCTTGTAATCCGTGATGCTGTTTTGATTTGATTCACTGTTTTTCTGAAACCTTGTTTCTAGAAAGAGGGTCTCAACTCCTAACTGAATTATTTTGTGATGTGTAGCACTTGTTTTGTATTGTCAAGCAGAAAAATAAAAAGGTAGGGCTGTTGTGTACTGAGGAGAGGTGTGCTTTGTAACACTGACCTGTTTTTGTGTCTGCTGAATAACAACTGGTGAAGGCAGGGACAAGTAGGATGCCAAGTAGACAGGGGAATGCCTTCATGCAAGGTGTCCTGCAGCAATGCTGAGGGGAATTCACAGACCACACAACATATGGGAATATGTTGTGAGGAGATACGTTTTTTAAGAGATACTATAAATGTACCAATAAGAAAGAGAGACAATAGATTTGTTCTTGTTGTTTCTTTTTTATTGATGAGAGAAAGAGAAAAAGCACTGAAACTGAAACCTATAGGAAGCTTTCTTTTTTCCTTTAAAGCTAAAAGTTAACCAGTGAGAGTAGTGACTACATGATAGTGACCCGAGAATCAGTGCCAGTGAAGAAGACATCATTAATGCTGATAAATATGTATTTAGAGAGAGCAGAATCTGCAAATGTCAAACGTCTGTATCTTAGTATTTCAACATATTAGTTTACCAGTACATTAAGTAATGTTACAAAAGAATTTCCCCAAAATGTGCTCCTGTGGAAGCATATTATGTACCCCCTAAAGAAGGTGCCCTGATCCTTCTCTGAAGGAATTCCTGGTTTTCCATTTCATTTGTTTATGAACATCTTTTTCAATTAACACAGACGACATCGTCATTAGAGCAGATTCATATATGGCTGAATGTCGCTACAATAGATTATTCTGCTTTGGCCTATAGTTTGTTGAATAGAAGTTAGTTTTGTTGAAAGGAGAACAAGAAAGTATGAGCAAGCCATTTCTTGCAGTGCAAACTCAGTTGTTGTTGTGGGTTTTTTTAAATCTCTAATTTGTAATCACTGATGACTCCAAAATAACCTTTACAACAGGGTTTAGAAACTCATAAATGGCGCAATGAAACGCCAATGAAACTCAGGAATGGCGCAAGCAAAATAACTCTTAATTTTAGTATGATAAAAGAATTTAGAATTGCTAGGGCTTTTACATAGCAGTAGAATCAAATTCATTTCCAAAAAATCTGTTTTTTTTTTTTTTTTTTTTGTTTGCTGTCTTTTAAAATAATATTAAGTGTAGGAATAAAATTAACGCTTGATTAAAAAGCAATCCAAGTTGAAATCATGAGCAGCTTATCCCAACTGTATCAAATCCCTGGATAGCTACTGCCTTTCTTCATACTGTGTGGGGAGAAAATGCTTCTATTTTAAAATGATGGTAGTGGGGAGAAGGAAATTTATGATCCGAACTTGCTGCAAATCATTTGTATTGATCTGTTTTGTTTCTATTCTGTGGAAGCTAATGGAAATCATTTGTCACCTGACTTGTCCCAGTTGATTTGGAGAACCACCATACCATTTATCTGATCTGGAGCAAGTGTGCTTATGTCTGCAATCACAAAGATATATTTAACTTCTAGCAAAGTAAAAAGCATCAAGTGAAAATGTTCTTATTTAAACATTAGCTTGAATACACTGTCTGTGTATTCATGTCAGTATCTTAATGAAACTGAGTAATTATAAACCTGATGTGGGGATCACAATAGGTCCTGTCTTGTTTGTGCTTTTCTATTACAAGGTCAATAGCGGGTCATCAGCTCCTATAAATCAACATCTTTGTATTGATTTAAACAAGTAGGTAACCATTAGGAACAGGGCTGATAGTAGCTCCGTAGTGACATTTGGTTTCTGCATTAAAAGCAGCGTGAGCTCCTCTTCTTTCTTCAGAAGAAAGAAATAACTACAGTCTCTTAATAATCTCTGTGTATTCATTTTCACCACGTGTCCACTCTCTTCTGTGTTTTGCTGCTGTTTTATTTAAAATAAACTAAATAATGCTGTACAAAACAAGTTCATTTTTATCTTAACGCCATGCATATAATGCACCTTGATTCTGAATCAAGCTCCAGCAATTTTTATAGGCAAAAGCCCTAGATGTCCACCTCAGATCTGTGAAAAACTGATTGTTTTTCACTGTAGGTATGAATTATGACTACAAAGTTGCTTCTTAAACCAAACTCTTCCATAGTTGCATAGTTTTTCCTTTTGAAAATAAAAATGTTTGAATCGCTTGATCTTCAGTTTGAAACTCCTACATATCTCTAGAGCTTCAAAAATGTACTAAATTCTTATTACTTTCAAAAAGTAAAGCAGTCTAAAATGGAATGTTATTTACTAAAGTCGCATAAATGACTCATTCTAGGTCTGCTGAATGTTTGTGCACTGTTTTTATAAACAACTCAAGTTTTAGATCATCTCACCTGCCATGTGAACGTTCAGCATAGTTCATTTTCAGTGGCTCAGTCTGATTTGGAGCCAGAACGTTAATTTGCATGGCCATACTAAAGCTGCTTTCCAAGACAGTTGGCTGTGGAGTCTTCCTCAGAGGTTGAATCTTATGTTCTGCTCATTTTTACAATGTTCCTAAAGAGTTGCAAAAATGAGTAATCCTCTTTTTCATCTTCTGTGTGCAAGATGCTCTCCTCTGTCTCTTAATGCTGATCACGTTCAACAGTTCTAAAGTGTTCTACTGATGCAGTTGTTATTTACTCTGTGGTTTGTCAACCAGCTCATCACTGTTAGTTCTGTGCTGCTTAATTAAGGATAACTTATCTGAGGGATCAATGTACCTTCTGCTGATATTTCTAAACTAGACAGTGTAATCACCCTATTCTTGGTGGGAAAAGGTCTCTACAATGCTGAGTTGAACAGGTTTTGCCTAACTTTGCATTTCATATTTAATCTACATGCAATCTCTTTTTTAAATATGTGAGAATGTGTGACTGACAGTGTTAGTCTGAAGTGTGAGGCATTACGTAAAGGATCTCTGCTTAGCCAAAGTTTCTCTTGGCAGAAAGAATACTTGACTACAAAACCAACCAAACAAACATAAACAGAAAACAAAAAAAGAAAAAAAAATCTGTGTGGGGGGGGGGGTTGGAGGGTGGGTAAGGGGATTATTTAAGAAGTGGGCTTTTGTTTAAGACTTGAGATCTTCTTGCATTCTACAGGGTTTGTTTATCTGTGGTCAGCTTAAGGGGTCTGAAAATGTCAAGAACAGTATAGGTATGATATCACATAGCTGAGGAATGAAAAGATTCTCGCCTTGTGAATCAGGAATGAGCTCAAGAAG
Organism: Alectoris magna; assembly: GCA_030625065.1. Classification (NCBI taxonomy): domain Eukaryota; kingdom Metazoa; phylum Chordata; class Aves; order Galliformes; family Phasianidae; genus Alectoris; species Alectoris magna. Next base: position 26,244,996 of record CM060566.1, on the reverse strand, counting down.
AGCAGAGGTATCCTATAGATACTGCTGCTGCTAGACATGAGAAGCTTCTAATTCTGTTTGGGAGAGGAAGAAATAGGAATATTGTACAAACAGTGAAGCTCAAAGCCCAGTGAGTATGTGCCAAATATTCTTCTCCCCACACAACAACCAAAAATCAAACAGATGAGAGGTAATCAGATTCTATTACTGCATTAAATGTCCATGTTTCAAAAAACGTATCTGCTAACAATCTGGTAATATTCCACATTTTTTCAGCAACTGATCAGCGTCTCCTTGCTTTTTCTCAGCCTTTTGTTGCAGAAAATGCTGTATTTTTCTATAGCTGTGTTTAAAAAAATCAATAAATCTGAGCAAGGAAATACTGGAGTTAAAATACTACACCACCTCTGAACTGTGGTGTAGATATGAACTACTTTATTCTACAGAATAAGGAAAATTAGAATGTACTACAGTGCAGTTATAGAAATGATGGCTGGGAAGGTAATTCAAGTTAAGTTTGGTGCTGTTGCAATTCTCACTGCCAACAGTAACCAGCTGGTGTGTTCAAAGCTACTGCAATATCTTTAAACCATACTGCACTTAGTTACTTCTTTCACCTCTTTGTTAAATTTACTCTTAGATTTGAAGGGTGCTTGAATAACTGCATGCATATGTAACAGTTTACATTAATTTAAAAAGATGTTCTTCTACACCATTAATTCAAAACCATAACGTATACTGTGTACATAACGTATGGGTGTGTGGGAGGTTCTCACAGTGACCAGGGTGTGCAGCTGGGCTGAAGCAGACTGCAAGATAACACAGTAGGAAAGCATAACATAAACTTGGGGAATTAGGGTCCACTGGAAGAGCAAAGTGTACTAAAAATGTGGAAATAAATCTGTCCTTTCCTGTTATGTTTCAGTGGCGTGGGTCCTTTGCATTTTAGTTCTTGGCTGTTGTTTCCCGGGTGGCAGGGCAGTCATTACGTTAGCCCGATAAATGAATGGAGTCTACAGCAAATGCAGTTGCCTGTGCTCCATGCTGGGAGTCCCTGCTATTCCTTTTGTATTGGCACTCATATTCTCGTTCCCATGCTGAAAATAGATTTATTAAAGAAGCTTCTGGAAAAAAAAAAAAAATGGTAATGTTCAGTAGACTCATTTTCTGGCCAGTAGTGTGACCATATGAAAGAAAAAGGAGCTTGTTGGTGTGTCAAGAAGTCTAAATTAAGATTTATTGAAATGGAAAATGCTAACATTGCCTTTTTGTACCTGTGTTTTAACAAAATATATGCATGTGTGACCTGATGTTCTGGGGAAGTGTGTTTCATATCTGAATCTGATTATTGAAACCACTGTATTTCCCCGTTTCCCATATACATACATGAAGTCACCTCTGTGCTCTTCCCAAATTTTATCACTAATGTGTGCTATGGGATTAGTAACTAGCAGAAAGAACGGGCATTATTTGACTCTAAGAGCCATTGGGGTCATGATTATTGTGTACTGGGTTTTGGAACTGTCTTTGTGGTTTTGGTTCATTTTATGATTTTTATCATTACTGAATCAATATTTGTAATTAGAGATGTGCTTGGATTAAGAAAATAGTCTTTTTAAGAGAGGCTTGCTGTCATACATAATTTAAAGATCTCTCTTAGTGTACGAGTAAACCTTGTGCTGTAGGCTACCAGTGGTCTACAGAGTAAAAGGACTGGCATGTAATACTGTGCTGTGGTGTGAAGTGTATACTGTTTGTGTAGATAGACTTTTCAAGGAATACTGATGGTGACTTGGCAAGAATTGAATTGCAAGCCAGTATTCTATTTCAGTGTTTCACGTGCTTTATACAGAGTAAGTTGTCTTGCTGAAGCCTGAGTCTGAAAAACAATGGCTACTGCAGTCTGAGGTGTGACTTGAAACTAGGCGCAGATTATGGTTCAAAATAGTGCTCTGTGAACGTGGGATTATTACTCCTTGTATTTTCTTGTTTTGAACTCGATTGGGGAATGTCAAGCATCTATGAATATAAACATGGAAAAGTTCCATAACATCTGCTACTAATTTCTACCAGATGAAAGTGATAATGATGATGAATATTTTTGTTGATGATGCTGATACACATTGGCTTAAATAAAATCACTTGCACGCTATGAATATCTAATTGAAAATATATGATTGTATCACCAAATTGTTGACTTAGTGCTCACTTAAATTTTTTAATTGTTTTAATTTGCTGGAGAATTTACTGTTCTCTATTTTAGAGAAAAAAAAATGAAATAGTGTAACAAAATCAGGCATCGCTAATACACTAAACAAAGAGAATGGTTAGAGATTTACTATTTGAAGATTGAATTTTTTAGGATTGGATTATATTGCTTAACCATTTTTTGAGTGGTGTGATAACCTTGTTAAAAAGCTATCCCTTTGAAACGACTGTAGTAATCATAAAGGGGTATCATGCCTCCTGCTTACTGACTTCACTGGGGCTTTGGCAGTGTCTTAAGTTGCCAATGCTGGGGATTTGACAATGCCTCATGTTGCCATTGCAAATACCTGCTATTCTTAGTGCTGTTTTTCCATCTCACTGTTCCCTGCACTGTCGTGTAGTGCTTATGGTATCTAAGGGAGAGTGAGGACATGTACTGAGTGGCATAAGGGCTGTTTAGCCATTCAGAATGAGTGTTGGTTTTCTTTGGCAGGCAAAAAATTGTGTTCTGGGTGATGGTTTTTTTTTCTGTCCCTATTTTCCCTGGAGGGATCAACAATGTGCACATATGGTACAGACCCTTGAGAATCTACCTTATTTTATCTCATTATATGCTTAGGATAAGAGACTGAAACATCATCTAAGGACATTTATGGCAAAATAATAGTTCATCTTAATGCCAAAGATGTGTGCCTGTTCTGTCCTCATTGATGTAGGAGGCTTTTCTTAAAGCGTTTCTGGCATTGGGTTCTGCTGAGGACTCTCATGACTCAGTGAGAATCTGGTTTTGGAGGTTGATAGCAAGGTGACAAGACTGGCTGGTCACTGGTGTAAGATTGTAAGGATAAAGGGTTGTGTCCTGGTTCTTTGTTGCCGGAGTATTTAACTGAGTGATGCAGAAACTGCAGACACTAGTTTTCTGTAAAGTTCAGCAGCTTTGCGAGACAGCAGTCTATAGAATGTCTGATTTATAGACTCATAGAGTCATTAAGGTTGAAAAAGACTTCTAAGATCGTATAGTCCAATTGTATACCATCCACTGATATCACCCACTAAACCACACTCCTTAATACCACATCTACATGTTTCTTGAATACCTCCATGGGCTGTGACTCCACCAGCTCCCTTGGCAGTCCATTCCAGTGCCTGACTACTCTAGGTGTGGGGCAAGCCAAGGCTGTGTGCTTTTATACTGAGAATTTGTAAACTTTCCAAACCTTTTCAAGGATCAATTGCAGGCTCTCAGACAGCATCTTACAGGGAGGATGGAAAGAGGTGCTCTTCAGTTTCCAAGTGGACCTGGGCCAATTGCTAATAACCTGATGTTGACTTGCCTGTTAGGACAGGAAGATGTCTTGTTCCCCAGAAATACCGTGATTTTTGAAGTGATAGTGCATTAATCCACTGTTACTTCAACAGCTCAACCATATTCCACTGTTACAATGTAATGTACTCTGATATGGAAGAACATGACAGTAGGAGGACGCTGTGATTACATTGACAGACATGCTTGCAGAAATGTGGTAAAATATGTGTTTGGAATACAGCAATGTTTCTTTCTTGCAAACAGAATGTGTCCAAAATTATCTATCTCTTGGTATCATTATTGCACTGCACAGCAGCATAAGGAAGATAAGGGTGAAAACATTCTGTTACTCACCATAGGAAACTTAGGATTTACAGCAGAAACTCATTCTCATTCATCATCAGAAAGGCCAAATCCAAGACAGCAAGGAAGCAAACAGATGTTTCCTGTTATATACCCTAATTTTGATTTGTTAAATGTGTGAGAAAGGGTGTGACTGCATTCTCTGTTGCTCTCTATATATTCACTAGCATTTCAACATCATTCTGAGACAACACTAACAACCAAAACAGTTTATAAATCCAGTGATAGTGCCTATTTGGACTGGATATCAAAGGCAATTTAGGTATCGCAGGGATACTTGCTGAGTTTTAATAGTGTGTGAAAGAGAAATTTTAAGAAATGTCTTAAAGTAGTGCAAGTTGCACTGTTTTTGTGACTATTTCTCAAGCCTGGAATTCCATTCCAGAACCAGAAATGTTAGTTGACTCCTGTTAGCATATCTGAGGATGCTATTCTAGATTACCACCTGTGGCATTTCCTTGTTAGATTTGTATTGCAGGTCTATATCTGCACATGTGAATATCTTGCAGTAGAAATATGAAATTGCAGTCTAGCTTGATTATAGCCTTGAACAAACAGGGATATTGCCTCTATTTACAGGGAAATGCAATGTTGATAACAGATGCTTCAGGATACTCAGTATTAATAAAAACGTACGTTTCCAGAAAAAAATTAAGGAATTGTATCAGAAGAACAAAGGTGTAACATAAAGATATATTTGCTATCTAGTGACCACTGCCATTTGAATTTTCATGAGGCAGCTTGTATATCATGAAGCTGGTAGGGGCAACTTGTTTTCCTCCCAGCATTTTTTCACGTGGTGTGTTCAGAGAAGATAGGTGAGAAGAGAGAAAGGCAAGCAGGGCAGGACCTTGGTGTAGCACTGTGTAACTTCATCCTCATTGTATTTTCAAATGGGTGTTAGTCCAGGCTCACTACAAAAGCTCCCCAGTAGAACCTTGCAAGTGAAAGGCTTGCATTTTGTTCATATGCCCCAAATAGTTGGTGGTTTCAGAAGGCTTTCGGACAGAGCTTTAAATAAAATGTCAGTGCATTTTTCATATACTTAAAATGGTGTGCATTTTACTTTCCAATTTTCCTCCTGATACCTACGGTCAATTCCTTGGATGGTCTTATGTCTTTATTAAAGTGGAGGAAATGAGGACAAGAGATTTCATTTTTCATCCGGTCTAGCCTGCAAATGTAAACTCCTGTAGCTTGCTTTTTTCATACTTCATTGTTTTCTTTTATGACATCTCCTACTTTGAAAATCAAGTAAACTATCTTTATGAAAATACCTGTATTAATTCCTGCTGCAAGCTATACACATAACTGCTTTCAAAAGCAGCTGAGCCAGATTTAAACATGATGGAAGTAGTATGAAAGCAAAATGATTGAACAGAAGAGATTTGCTAAAGAGGTACTTAGTTGTGAGTAGCATGTAAACCTTTATGTATCATAGCCTTTTCATATATTGGTTAATGTAGCCCAGATTTCAAAGTAGGATTGCGGTCAAAATGAGTTGTTGCTGTTGAGACAACTTAGTTGCCCAGACGTTATGAGTGCTGCATTCTTATTGCTTAGCAGTGCTCTCAGCTATTTTGTACTATGGAGATCATACTTGTATTCCACTTCTTCAGTGAAAACATCTGAGAGGTTTTTCTGGTGAGATAGAAGTAGAACCAAAACCTCGTAGCTTCCAGAAGCGTGACCAGTAGCTATAAATTTGAGGTTTAAGGGTTAAAAGATTGCTGATTTATCAAAGCCAGCACAAAGCTTTTGAAATGATTTAGTGCATAATGAACTGCTGTGCTTTTGTGCCAAGGAGTATATGTGGTTAATAATGGCCAGTCCTGTAACCGAAGCCACTCTATGATGCACCTGAAAAACAATGAAAAAAAAAACAACCAGCAATTACTTTAAATCTGCAAAGCTGAAGCCACTTCACTGATGTCACGGGGTTATCTAGATCAATCTGTGTCCGTGACAGGGGGGGCAGTAGGCCCGTGGGCCCCCGGCCCCTGACAAAGGGGAAGGGAAAAAAGGGAAAGGGGTAGGGAGATGGGAGCTGGGCTCAAGGAAACAAACAGAGCAGCGGCAACGATCTAAGGAGTAAAACTTATTTTACTATAATACAATCTAATTGGAATTGAGGCTAATAAATCAAGTGAAATAAGAGAGAGAGAAAGAGAGGTTTCCGAAGACCGAGAAGCCTACTTTGAAATTGAAGGCGCCGCGGCTTGGAAGCACACCCACACTCGCTGCCAGGCAGTGAGAGAGAGAGAGAGCGTGCCAGCGTCGCTTCCGTGACGTATTTTCCTCTCTGACCGCGAGGTCCCCTGGGATGTGTAGTACTTCTTCTCTGTGCTCCACATGATGTTATGATGTGGAATACCAATAGCAAAAATTACAAAACCATGACAACTGAAGAAAGTCTACCTGAAAAGAAAATACAACTTGGAAGGTTCTTGAAGATTCTTTATTTCCTTAAGGTCAAATGTTATGCCAGTGTATTTACATCACTCTTCCAATTTATTTATTTATTTATTTATTTATTTATTTATTTATTTATTTATTTATTTATATCGCGGGCTAAAATTTAGTTTTAGCTTTTCAAATGTTGTTATCTCTGCTTTTCTGGATTGTAGCAGCTTGAGTCAGTCTGGCATCTCTCTGATGTATTTGGAGCTGACATCATTGTATGACAGAGTTGCTTTGAACACGTTCAGTATCATTAAGCATGTTTACCCCTAGCTTTTGCATAATGTCATTCAGTCATCCTATCCACAAGAGAAATGGCTTGCACAGTCACCTAATGCAATGTGCTTACAGGTGTGTATGCAGAACTTAAAGGTTATATCCTAAACTCCCTCATAAACATGGTATCAAAAAGTAAGATTGTTTTATGTCTCTTTTAATGACATTATTTAAGTGAAAACATGAACATGAAAACCAAAAACTATTAGATAGAATTTAAGATTTGTAAAGTAACTAATACTTCACTTTCAGGTAGAGATGTGAGAAATTAAGGAGACGTTGTCATATGGTTGCAACTCTACAGCCAAAATCACTTCTGCTTTCTGAAGCTGATTGCACATTCAAATTCAGGCACATTGCTTAAACACTGTGCTTTCATTAGCCTTGTGTTGTACAATGGGAAGCTGATGGCCTTTTGCTTCTCCCATAATCTCACCCAGCACACAGAGCAAAGTGACTGAGGAGGTGGGTGGAAGTCCAAGAGCTCTTTACAGGAGAGCCATGGCTGTTCCTGTGCAAGGGTTCTGATGGAGACATGTTAATCTGTAACCTTCAGGCTTCTGCACAGGCACAGAGACTCAACAGAACACTCAAGCATTCTGATAGACTGTAGAATAGGCACTTGATAAAAGACAAAGCAAGAACTGTATTTTCTGACAGTAAAAACTGACATGTATGTTGGGGAGCCATTTTCCATCAGAGAATGCATAATTTAAAAACTGTAGATTTCATAGTTTGCCCTTTCTGACTGGATGTCAGAATGCATAGCAAAGTTAAATATAAGGAAATAACCTAATTACAAGTGATGGCTTCTGTAGAATTTCTAAATCACCATGGATTGCATCTAGGAAAATGAAAAGTAAACTAGATTATTGTAAGAAATAGTTTTCAGAGAAAAACCTGTCAGAGGCTAACTTTGAGTACTTTCAAATGGATATAAGGTAAAATGCCACAGCATAAAGCAATGGATGAGTTATAGCCAGTGACAATCCCTATATATCATACTATAAGCTTATCTTCCCTTTTGTCTTAAGTTCATTCTTTCTCTCCAGTACTCCTTTCAATCATCTGTAAGAAGAGATTTTTACTGTCGTGATAGTAAGAGTGAACCTTTTGGTATTTGTAATGGCTTCTGAGATATTATAGCAGCAGTCAGTGTAAAACTGAGCAATAGGCACTATGTGCTTCCGTGGTAACTTATGCAGTTTCTTTATTGATGTTTCTGTAATAGTTGCTCTTAAATAGTAGACTTCATAAAATACTAAGAGAGGGGGAGAGAAAAGGGGAAAAGATATTTTGCCCTGCTCTTTGCCATGGCAAAGAAGAAATAGCTGCCTTTTGGTAAAATTCAGAGCATCTTCAGACCTTCACACAGTGCCAAGTGGGGTAGTATAAAGTTGCTCCTGGCAGTAAAAATAAGTTGGTTTGTCAGTTGGTTGAGTTCTCGTTATGGCAACTACAATCCTGAGCCCCCTTTAAAGAATTGGTAAGTTATTTCGAGTACAAGTCTTATTAAAAGAAATAGGGTCATGATTATTAAAGATGTGTTGTATTTTCTGAAAAAAACTTTGGCCCTATCATTGCTTTTTTGTATTTTTTTTCCCCCCAAACTTAGAAAGGCTTCTATTCTTAGTTGAGAAATTTTAACTTTAAAGCTCTTTGTATACTATATTCTTCAATACACTTAATGAGGAATAACTTTCTAACAATATACTGAGGCACTGTAAAAACTGAGGTCTGTAATGGCACTTGCAGGATGGTATATGACAGCAGTAAAACATTTACGGCCGCATTTTTCATCCTTGTGATAGTGGTATATTGATTATATACAACGACGAAGCGGTAAGAAAGGATCAAGATTTTGTGAAGTACTTTATTTACTCAGCCTTCATATAATACTTACTCCCTTTACTCAAGAGCCCTATTCAGCCATTTATATGGCTTTCTTTTGCACATAATTTCCATTAGGTTGTGTAAGCTGGCTTCATATCAAGCCAGTCTGTTTAGGGAAAACTTAATTAGCACTGCCAAGCTGGAGGGGGAAGAAAAACAATCCCACCTGACAGTTGGTCTGTTTATTCTTTTCTTGTTTGCTAAAAGTTGAATATTATGTGACTCAACAGGCTGCCAGAACTTGGACCAGTGGTACTGGAGGTTTGATTTGTTCTGTGGGGAGAGTTCACCTTCAGAGGGAAAGGAACAGTCATGAAATGGAGAATGATGGAAAACCTTTGCAGAGGAGAACTTTCATCTTGACTCCAGTTGAACTGAGGCTGCCTTACAACCTAGAATGTGAGAGTTTATATCTTTTCCACAGATAGATAATATAAAAAAACCCCTGTAACTTTGGATGTTTTCCTCTTCCAGAAGAAATCTCTCTTCTTTTGTGAAATCTTACAAAGGTCTGATAGTTTGAATCAACCACCTGAACTTTGAACTGGAGCTATGAGCATCTTTAGGTGATAACTTTGTGTCTGAATTTAATGGACAACAAGGGGAAACGAGGTTGTTTAAATATGCCATATACTTACTAGGAGTAATGTGCAATGTTTCCCACTTCATTTGTCCTAGTGAATCATGAAAGAAAAGGAATAGAGAGTAAAACATGAGATTAAATGCAGTAGCTATAAACTCAGGGTATGAGAAGGTGTTTAAAATCAATTTATTTTATTGAGCATAAAAAGTACACCTTGACATCTGCCAGTGAGATGAAAACTATGAAAAAGGATGTTGTACAAAACTGGTTACAGCAACTTTACTGCTTTGAAGAGGTTCTTAAAGAACTCAGTTTTTAGCCAGCTGTAGGATACACAAAGTTGGGCGCAGGGCTTCCGCTGATATTGAAAGTCTGTAGCATTGCTATGAAAATTGTGCTGTCATTTTAGATCTCCCACAAAACCATAATTTAATTGGCAGTTATGCAAATAGAAAACATCACCAGGAAAAAAAGGTGGCATACACAGACTCATTGAGTAGAACTGCTTGGTGTTTTCTGGAGGGATGGCTGACACAATTCTCCAGTTTCGCTGAGGCCTCCTGGGCTGCAGAGCAGCACTTGATTAGTGCTGCCAATTCCATTTTGAAGCTGGTCAGTGTATCCGTAATAGATACAAGCTATTCGTTAGCATACGCTGGATGTTTGTTTTCCTCAGAGATTCTGTAGAGTATTTTAGGAAGATTTTCCTTGAAGCCAAAAAGAATAATATCAGCTTAGAAAACCTTTGGAATTTGCACTGCAGAAATAAGAATCTTCTGCTTCCTGTTTGCTGGTGGTAAGCAGAAAGGCAATTTTTTGAAAATACAGATTTAGGGGTAAGTATGATTATTTTATTTAACTTAATATTTTGTTTTCGGGTAACACATGCATGTTGCATTCCTACAATATAATGGGACTCTGGAGGCTCCTTAGTAAATCTAGAGAGATAGTATTCCAGCATTAGCATGGGTTTCGAATGAAAAGCACTATATATTTTATATGAGGCATTCTTCAGGATGGGGATGGGTGTGAGTAGTGGATATTATGAGCCTAGTAAACTGTGAAAAAGTTGACAACTTTAACTTTAAAAAAAAGGGGGGGAGAGGCAGAAGGTAGGAAAAAAAATTAATGAATACATGGAACTGTTAATTCTCCCAGGAAAATAAAAACTTTGTTTCATTCATAATCAGATTGCTTTGACCCCCAAATAATTATTCATTTGTGTAGATTTATTCATGTGTTTGAGTCTTTGCAACTAGGGAACCTTAACTAGTTTTCATTGCGTTGAGCTTTATCATGCACTTCAAAAGAACTGTAGTGAGTATTGATTTTTACCTATTATGTGTACAGAAAACTGTAACTATGGGAATTACTGTTTGCAAATAGGCAGAAAGAAATGTTTTCTCTAAGAAATAAAAAGCAAATGAAAGGGATGGAAATGACCTGCAATTTACTAAGGCAAAGCATAAAAGAATCCAGCAGATCTAATTGCTAGCAAAGACAAGAGCTCTGTTCCCTCTTATGACCTCGCTTGTTTTCAGTTATTCTTTATTGAATCTTCTATGTTTGGCTTCCAAGGGTTTCTGAAGATGTGGGATAACAAAGTAATATTTAACATGGGTTTCAGATATCATTTGATGGGTGGAAGTGATTTGAAATGCTTTGCTTAACTTTCACTCATCAAACAAATATTTTTGCTTAGTTTCTGAAAAATAGAATCATACAATCATAGAATGGCCTGGGTTGAAAAGGACCACAATGCTCATCCAGTTCCAACCCCCCTGCTATGTGCAGGGTTGCCAGCCACCAGACCAGGCTGCCCAGAGCCACATCCAGCCTGGCCTTGAATGCCTCCAGGGATGGGGCATCCACAGCCTCCTTGGGTAACCTGTTTCAGTGAATAGGAACAGCATAAACAACAAGCATAACAAAAATAAATGGCATACTTAGTTCTTAGTAAAATTGAATGAGGTTTTATTCACATCATGTTATTTTTAATTGCCAGTGATGCAGTATACCGGAAGTTCTGCCATATCTATTGATTTTGTTAGCGCGTGATTAACCATTGTAAATAATCGTGTCAAGAAAGCCCGCTGAAAAATTTTCCTGGATACTTTTCAGCTGACATTATTGATACTATATCTTAGAGGGAAAATCTTAAGGGAGAAAAATCCGTTTTCAAAGATTCCTGCTTCATGCATTAAAATTTGTTGTATAAATTTATTTTATACGTGTAAAATTAATGAAGTTCCGATTTAATGTAAATTTGTGCCAAAAGGCAAATTGTGTTTCATATAGGGAGAGAGATCCTGGAAGAGGATAAATGCTGCATTTTGACTGTGCAAGGCACAGTACTTAATTTTTCCAGTGTAAGTTTAGTAGAATCTCTTTCTGTTGCTTGAAAGCGTATCGTGATTTAAGAGCATGAGGTGTGATCTCCTCAGGGTGCCTGCAGGGCCTCCATGGAGATCCTGGTCTGCGTTCTGTTTCTGCTGGTAAAAAGGAAATTTTGTGTAGAATATCCTCATGCGGGAGGGAAACTGACCTGGCAGGAAGGCAGGAGAGGCTCTGCTCAATAGAAGAGCAGCCAGCAGGGAAAAGGGAAAAAAAGAGCACAGGTAGCAAGAAAAAGCCCACTTTTCTATGTTGCTTTGTACAGCTGCTATGAATAGCTCCTTTCCTTGGGCAGCTTCTGTGTTCATGCGTGTGAGCATGCACAGATGCTGTCCTGATTGCTCAGGCCAGGGTTAGGTGAGCACTTCCCTGCTGTGCTGGTGGAGGGGAACCCAGTGGTGGGACACGGAGCTCCCTCTGGCACTGCCACGTGCAGGGAGCCCACACGGCTGCAGGGTGAGCATTCCTGCCTCTGGACTTGTAGGAAAAGTTTGCCTGGAAGATGTATTGCTTACATACTCTTGGCCATTTTTTTGTTTGCTTTTGTTGTTTTTTTTCCCCCCTCCTGCTTCTCCCCGACCTTTTTTATTATTATTATTATTATATTATTATTTATTTATTTTATTTTGTGCTTCAGAATGCCAACGGAGAGATGGTTTCCCGGATGGGCGGCTGGGCACGCGCTGCAGGTGGGCGGGAAGCCTTCAAACGGCTGGAAGATTCCAGAGCGCCGGGCCCTGCAGAGAGAGCGTGCCTGGGACGGCCGCCAGGGGGCGCCACGTGCGTGCTCGTGCTGCGCGTGAGAGCGTTGGCGTGCTGCTGCCTCAGCTCTGCCCTCAGAGCCGGGCTGAGGGGCGGGGGAGTCCTGCTTGCTGTGGCGAAGCGTGGTCGGTTAAATTCTTCCCTTTTTCCTCAAGCAAAACGGATGTCTGATGGAAAATGTATAGTATGAGTAATGCATGTGGCCATGCATCACAGGTGAGAAGGATTTCTCTTGAATTACGATCCTAAGCCTGTTTTCAGAGTCGGCGCTGTGCTGCAGCTGGCCAGCAGCCTCGGCGTCACTCCTAGCCGTGTTTTTATTGCCACTCAATTAACTCCGAGGTAATCGGGTTTACTTTCTTGTTTTTAAGTGCAGGATGTCTTGTTTGTGATGGATCATCTCTGAACGTATATGAAGAATTAATTGCATAATAACCCAGCTCCGATCTGGGTATAATTTAGTTATACCCGCGCTGTGGAAACTCTGTGCAGAATTCCTGCATTAGATGTAACAGCACCCATATCTTAAAAACTAGCTGCCTGCTTTAGTTACAGAAGTAGCCCCCCGCTATTCCAGTGTAAACTCAGGTGATGCAGTGTGATTTTTGAAGAGGGGAAAAAAGCCCCAGCAGCCTTTGCACCAAAAATCATGAGTGGATCTTTGCATTTAATTCCAGCTATTAGAAAACAACAAGGACTGTGGTTCAAATACAGGGCTGTGTATGCTGCAGTTATTTCTGTTTGGGTACTGGCATCACATGGGACAATCTCATGGTGGCATCTTATTTGTAGTGCATATGTTACCTCAGCAGGAATTAAATTCCCAGAAAATAACAAAAAAAACCAACAACAAATGCAGTCCAGAATTAGCGAGAACACAGTTCCAAAAACAGTCATTTTTGAAATTACCCCATAATCTGTAAACATTAATCAGACTTTTTTCTTGCTACGTGTTCTTTTGCCTGTATGTATGCTCATCTCTTGCCTTTCCAGATGCATCGTGTTTTGATGTCTGTTGTAACATCAGGTGGTGATCTGGTGTTATTTCCAGTTGATAGAAGGGGATAAAATGATTGTGTAATGCATTAGAATTATAAAAAATGTACAAATGTGCCATTGAGGTTCAGTGCAGCGAGGAGGTTCTGAGAGTGAGATACTATCTTCGTTCCTACTGAACTGGCACAAAAGAGTGAATGTCACAGAAGGCACCAGTTTGTTTACTGTTCATGTTGAATAATTGTATGCACATCAGAAATTCTCACATCAGAAATGTAACATGGAGTTTAGCTTTGGTAATCTTGGTAACCTGAAAATCTTAAGACGGGTAAGTGGGGCAGGGTTGACTCCAGCTAACAGGTGTGATGATTTGGTGTCTGATTGTCCACAGAGGAAATATCAGCAGCAAAAAAACATAATAGTTGGAGGTGATGTGCTCAAGTAACAAAGAGATTGTATGTCACATAGCTATCGCAGTTAACAGGTTCTCCAGTTTTTCCAGCTTCCATAGCTCTCTGAGTATTTGACTTTCTGAAACAGTTCAGAAACAGGAGGGAGCACAGGACCAGGCAGTAGGGTGGTGGGACTGCAGTGCTGCTGCCTGCTTATGATACCCTTGCACTTGGCTAGCTAAGAACAACTGGTTAAATATGGTCCACTGGCAAGTAATTGTCTGCTCTTTCTTCTTTACAATCTTAACAACTTGTACAAGCTTCCTGTAGTATTAGTTCTGCTTCAGCAATTGAGTACCACGGCATGTGTGTTTAGAACATGTTGTTCTCGTAAGGCATGTGTGCACTGGAACCATCCCTCACAAGAATGGAACCAGCTGCTAGACTCGTTTGAAGTTCAGAAGCAGTTCACAAGTTGAAACTGCGTAGGCAGTTGTAAGCTATTAAAATAAATGTGTGAAACTTTTACTGACTTTAAACGACTAAAATTTGTTGAGACTTAAGCAAGCAGAATCTAGTCTTGTCATATAACAATATGAAGATTGTAATTTTATTTTTCAGTGAAGACTGGCTGTCACATACATAAAGCTGATGTGCTGGGTAGCACAAGTTTGTAGAAGGCAAGAGTCTGCTCAGTGGAGTGGAAGCAGAAGTACCTTGCTGATGTATTTCAAAGCAATTATTGAAGTTTTTCTTAATTTTTTTCTACACTTTTCCATTCCAGTAACTGAGGGCTTAAACTGAACAGTTGGGTGCAATTATGCCGTAGCACTACCCAATTAACCACCCAAGGTAGCACAGCTCTGAAGTATATCGAAATGATGTGTCTCAGCAGCAGTCCGCATCCGTTAACCAGGGGGCTGTAGCATTATTCCTTTGGAGTGGTGAATCCATTTTATGGTGTCTGTATGCTGTTCTAAAGAATGAGATTTTTCTTTGTGTCACATGCTCATTCTAATGATGAGTGTATTTGTGCCAATTACTTGAGATTATGAAGCTTTTTCTGGTTTTCCCTTGTGTGGTTTGTTCCTTCTTTCTCCCTAGTGCAAGTACATCTGAAATTCGGATGGTGCCATATCAATTCCTTTATCATCTGAAACAGTATTTGGCTTCATGTGCTCTTCTCCAGCAGTATACAAATTGCTTTGTGCTGTTCACTATCCACCTACCATGGCCCAACTCTTCCTTTTTATTGCGTGCTTGGGTTGGTTGTACTGTCATCAGTTCTGTAATGTCCTGGTCATAAGAGAAGAAAACCGTGCCTTCAAAGGTTGTTATATATGCTCACTTTTAACTGATTGATCTCATTTTCAGCAGCCCTAGAAACTTGTGGTGCAAATATTTTGGTATCAAATGATAAAAGCAGTGTCCCCTTAGTTTTCTCCAAACTATGCTTTATCTTGTTATCAAGTTCTCATAGCATCTGGGGTCACCAAGGGGTATTGTCAGGTAAGTGACATTACCAAAGCAGTCATCTCTGGCTGTAGATCGCTGTCAGCAAACACTGCAAATCTGATTTTCCACATGGCTGAGCAGCATCAGCTGGCTTTTGTCATTATTGCTGGAACCATTTACAGGCATCAAAGATAGTACTGGCTGCATTCCATTGCTGGCATTGGAACTGCTCCCTGCCATTGCAATTCTTCAGTCGTTCATCCTCACAAATGTTTCTCCACCACATGCATTGAAACAGCAGAAATGCAAAGCACCATTCCCTACTGACACTGCAGTCTCTTGTGCAACAGTTTTGAGAGCAGCCCCTGCATGTTTCTCATCACTTGCAGAATCGTGTAGGATCCTTGCCTGTTGTCAGCCTCTTGTAGTGATGGTCTTCCATATTGCTAGCAGTGTTCTTAACACTTACTCTGAATCCCTTCTCTTCACCCGGGAGAAAAAGCAACTGATTTGCTAGAAAAATCAGGGACCCTAGTACAGCTTCTGTGGAGGATAGTTTACCCATGTATTTCCCTGTGAAGAAGCTAAGATCCCATCCCATCTTTTTCCTTTCCCTAGATTTTGTTCCTTCTTGTGCTGGAGATGTTTTGGGTAGTAGGGATACATTTGGTTTTGTGCTAATATCTGATAGATATAATTCCAATTTTCGTAATGGAGATGCAGTGCTCACATCTGTGCAGCATCCTTTCCACTAATGGCTGATGCATTAGGAAAGACTGAAACTAAGAGATGGTGGGACTGTTAAGAGGATAGGTGGTCTGGTGAAATTGCCTTTCCACTCAGCTTCGCTTCTGCTTGGCGGACTACTGAGACTTGTTTGAGGCTTAAAAGTTAGTAGACAAACTGACTTATTTTGTGTTTTTTCTTCCGTCTGTCCTCACAGAAAATGTTTGTGACAGATAGAGAGACGACTTCCCACATTACATTTCCAGCTTACTTTAAGTTGGAGTACATACTATTGACTCAGCGTTGTTACTAATAGTGTTCTCTAACAATTTAATAAGTCTTACATAAGAGATTAAATTGCTTTAATTGTGTCAGAGAAAATTGTTCTAATTGATAAATATTTTTATTTCCTCACTCTGTGTTATTGTTGACAGTGCGTGGTCTTAGATGTAGTCTGTTTTAGCGTTACAATTTTGCAGCTGCCATCAACAAATCTGGCTTCAAAGCGAGCATGTTTGAATATCAGTTTATTATGCCTTAGATGATGATTTTTGAATGGTCGGTGCAAAAGGCTTTTGTTTTGTTTTGTTTTCCCAACAGTGAGTGATGGTAAACTATTAAGGGATATTAAATCCAACCTACCTCACCAGTCACAAATCTGCAGAATCCTCTTCTCAGCATTCTGGTGGCAGAATGCTGAGAAGAAAAAAAAAAAATGAGTGAATCTCCACTCAGGATTTCAAAGGAAAGAATTGAGAAGTAGGCACAAAATCTGTGCATGCAAGCAACTCATCTGTGATTACTCATGAAACTTCTGTTAAGTCAGAGTCTTTGGAACCCTTTGCCCTTTCACTTTTTGCACAGTGTGGCCCTGGTCAGAGTGAAGCCCTTCACTGTCAGCAGGATTGTGGAAATGCTTTGTGAAACTACAATAATTTGAGGCCAACAGTATTAGTCAGTTTCAAAGAGATACTGTGAAAAACAATAGTATCAGGTTTTTGTTGTTTGTTTTCAAATAGTTATGCAATGGGTACATTTCTTTTTGAAGAAGACTTTTTTTCTGTGTATTGAACTTCATGCCTATAATGGCGATGTCAGTAAAATCATTCAGCAGTTGTAGTGCTCTCCTTTCCTATGCAAAACTTAGCATTGTAATTACATGTAATTTAATGGTTCCATTAGTTAGAGAGTGTAGTTTGTGCGTTCTGGTACAGTTTACTTGAACTATCTTGTACATTGCAACTGCAACATGAAGTGCTCAGAGCACCTCCTTTGCCTTCCACTCCATGCAGGTCACAGGCAGTATGTGTTTGCATATCATACAAATACTGTGTCTTTGTTGGCATGAAATTCAACTGAGTAAAGAATGTCATGAGGTGTAGCTCAATTATGTTTCAATGGAAAGAGTGGTGTAAGGTAAGGTAGAGGCCTTGGAGTTCCTGTTTTATAGCTTCCCCTCCTCCTTGTGACCTGGGCTAGAAATAGAATAGCTCACATCTTCCAGCATTTACTGCCAAGATATTCTACTTCCTTGTAGAGGGAGGAGCTGTCTTGTCTTTTGAAGGAGCTTCTCTATGGGCTTTTGAAGCCATTCCAATAGTCCATTCATCGTTGCCTACTTCATTGAATTTCCTGTACATTTAACTCAATGATCTATGCAGAAAATGATGTGATTTATTTGACAATATTTGAGTAGAAAGCTTCCCATTTCACTTCAGTTGGCTTTAGGTCATAAGCATGCAGCTTTCTTTTGATCAATTGATCAAGCAAAGCAAGTATTCCTTCTTTAATAATTTAATAGATGAATTAGGAGCTTTGATTATTGCAAGATTAGCATGACAGTCAGCTTTGAATATTGATTTTAGAAGTGTATTATTCTTTTAATGTAGCTACACATCAATGAATTTCATTAAGTAGTAGTTGGTCTTACAGGATGGCACGCAAAAAATATGCATATGAAACAAGCTATCTTATAATGACAAGTAATGTTTTCGTGCTTCATTTTGCCACCTAACGGGTATAGTTCTTCTGGAAACAGTAATTGATGGAATTCCATTTAAAAAAAAAACACAACAAAACAACTCAGTAGGGAAAGAAAGCAGAAAGGAACAGAATGAGTGCATTTATTAAAACTCAGGAAACCACCAGTTGCCACCAGACATCTCTCAGCAGTTTGATGGGTGCTTGGAAGCAATAGCACTGCATCAAACAGTTCTCATATAAATGGTGACTGATGAAATATTCATGTTTGCTTATGGTGCTGATAGTATTTTTTGCAAAAGCAAAGTGTGAGTTGTTGTACTGTTCATTTCTCATTAATGATCTCAGTAACCTGTTGCTTTCTTCATCAAAATACTTACCAAACAAAGTCTGTGAATATAGGGGGCTGTCCTCTGTGCCAGCAATATTTTAGCTGTTTTTAACTCAGTAAATATAACTGCTTAGCGTAAGTTCTTGTGTATGGAATTGGGAGGTTACAGTGTTACACAGAGTTCTAACCAGGCATTTAGGCCAGCAGTACTTCTTACAGAACTCTTTTCAGGGACTAAGCAGCCTGTCTTCTTTACTAAGTGTTTCCAGTACCGCATTGCATCACACTGAATTACATACTGAACGGCACAGCACTTCATTCTCCTTTGGTCTAGCAATTTAAGTTTCATACTGCCACGAGTTTATAACTCAAACTTCAGTTTGAAATGTTTGGAAGTGTTAGTTTTATATTTTGTCTTCCCCTTAAAATGCTTTTCTGTCACAAATATTTTACTTCTGTCCCTCTTCATTGCCTTCAGCCCAGAGATGTCATTTGGAAATGAAATGAATTTAGTTTTTTCCACTTGAATCCTGTGATAGGTTGTAACAATCAGTCTGGAGAGACAGTGCGCGATTCCAGCATCAAAGGAGGCAGTCAACCAGACACTGATTTTTTTATTTTTATTTTTTTTAAATCTGCAATCCACTGTATGAAAAATTTATAATTCCTGAATACCGGTGAGATTAGACAAAGACCAGAGAGCCTAATTGTCTTTCGCTGAGTTTATTTCTGAAATCTCACCGTGAAGTTGTTAGGGAAAACCACACGTTCACTTCAGCAGAAACTGGTAGCTTCCTAAAAGAAGCTTTCCTAAAAGTCAGTGGGAGGGCCAGGATGTTTCAAGTGCAGAGACAAACTAGGAAGAGTCTCGTTCTTCTAAGCATTCTTCAGGCACCTTTTTTATATACTCGTGATGTCATAAATATATAAATACTTCAAAGATGCATTTAGCAATAGAAAAGCCTTCTTGGTAGGATGTCATTTCTCCTTGGATATTAGCTTTAAATGTATTTTACTCAATCTTTCATTGTTTAACTCAGCATAAACAAAAACACACTGATAAACCAAATTGTCCTCCTTAGGAAAGGAAGACATGCTGACTTTCAGTGTAACCAAAAAAGAGTACAGTACGATTGTTGGGCATCATATTTCCACAAACTGGAAATGTTATGTGTTTCTTAGGCTTACAATTTTTTTCTTTATAGAGCTGAAGAAACTCAGTAGCTTCAACACCACGTCAGCTTTGTTGAGAGATACGTCATATGTAGAAGTTGTAAGGTTGCACAGTATAGACCTTAGTGACTAATCCTTAAGTTAGAATGTATTTATCTATTTTCTACCATGTTACATCTTCATTAGTTCCTTGTTTATTGTTTTGTTGAGTAGTATTAATAAGTATGAAGTATTTATTAAACTATTGTCTCTTTAATAATTAAATTACCGTTCATTTTGAAGTATCTGAAGATTTCAGGTGACATATGATGATTTGCTGTATCTAAAATAGGTGCCAGTAGCTTCTACTGACCTCGTGTCAATGTTAGAGTAATTTCTAATGGTTGCAAACTTGATAAATTTAAAATTATATTTTAGATCATGTGTTGATTCTCATAGCAGAATTTTTAAGAAGCACATTTCAAAGTGCAGAGTGTAGAAAGTGTATGCGGGTTCTATATTTGCTGGAGAGATTTTTGTAGGAATAAGTCCACACCTAGTACAATAATCAGAGGTTATTTGTATACTGAATTAATAGCTTCAAGTTATTACTAATCTGAACAGCATTATGCAAGATGTGGGGGTAGAACCCTCCTTTAAGACTGTGATGCATTTGCAGTCCGTTAATTACAAGACGCATTATTCACATGAAGGAAGTATGTACTGCTGTCCATCGCTCACACTTACTGCTTTAAAGGTACACAGAATATCCATCATATTTGTATATGCTTTACATATTCAATTATAATACTTTGCAGAAACTCTAGTATGTGTACTATTATGCACAACTACCACACACATTCATCAGTTCATGTGGACAGCCTGGCAAAAGTTTATTCATTGTGTGTTGACATGCTGTTATAACATCCATAAAATTTACACCTTTAATAGCAAGTCATAAAATCAAGAAGAACTGTGAGGTGATGTTCTTTGTGCTGGACTGGCTTTGGTAAAATGCAAAGCCCAGATCCATTGTCTGTGTTCTACCATCAGCATTATTTTATGCAACTAATTACTAAGAAAGCAGAAGTTAAAGAATGGTATTAAAATACCCAGAATTTAACTGCAAAATATAAAGGAAGTAAAATGGCAGTCTCTTCTTGCAACAGTGTTAGTCACAAAACAGCAAAAGGAGTTCCACAAAAGCAGTAGTTGTCAAGAACTAAGAAAAAGAGGAGTCTTGTTTAGGAGCAGCTGCAATCAGTTATCCCTTTCCACATAAAATGTGATATGCCACACGTATTTACATGTAATTAGAAATATATATTAAAAACATGAAATCTGGACAGTTAGATTATGTATTGTGAAGAGTGATTGGAGTTGGTGTAATTCTGCCTGTGGTAGTGGAAATCCCTCTCTAAAGACAAAGTATAGAAAGAATAAAATTAGTTGCATTGACAGTAAATGTATCAAAATGTATATGCATTTATTCTGGCTTGCTTTCTTTTCTTTCCAGTGTGGTTTTAGGATTTACTTTTTTTCTTCCAGCTTCCCGCTGCCTTATGGTACTGCAGTTTTGGACAAGTTTTACCATAGTAACAAATGTTGCATGTTGAGTGGGGTGACATTGGTGGTCCTTGTGAATCTCCATGTACAGGTGACTTGCCAGCACTGCTCTGCCCTGGGGCTAATGTGGGTTTCCTCTTTTTTGACAATTTGGATTTTCTGAGAGGAAGGCTGCCAAAAATGAATTACACCATCAGGAAAATTATGGGGTTGGTTTGTTTGTTTTGTGTGGTTTTTGTTTGTTTGTTTGTTTGTTTGTTTGTTTTGTTTTTTTTTAGTGTACACTAAGTATTCGGAAGCACTTAAATTATCTTTTAAAATTATCTTAAACTTGCCCAGTAGTCTGGGCAAGTTTAAGATAATGAAGATTATGAAGTAGAAGGGCAGCATTGTGTGTTTCTTCAGTGTATCTGGGGAGGCTTAATCCTGGACAGAGTGAGAAAGTCCTTTCAGGCTGCAGGAGGGCTCTGTGTAATGAGTTGCGGGGTCCTTTCCCAGGGCTTACAAAGAGCATGTAAAACAGGAAAACAGAGTGAAAATCTCAAGTTTTCTGAAGTGCATTGGTAGATTTCCTCATGCTTTCACCTCTGGAAGCATTTGGAATTCCAAGTGAAAATCTTATATGAGGAACATGTTTTTGGTGTGGTGCATCTCCATAAATGTGTTTGTCTGTGGTGAAGGAACTAGATACCTTTTATCTCAAACTGCCTTACAGTGTATCTTCTGAAACATCCTTTCAAAGACAGAAGATGTTGTAAAATAAACCCATGTACAGAAAATTCTAATTTTTCTATATTTGAGATCAAACAAAATATTTCAAGATAACAGCCCAGTGCTTGGTTTCATTGAAATTATATGTCCTGTTCCATCCTATCCTTTAACTAGGTGGGCAGAGCTTCCTTGATGCTTGCAGTGTGCTGGAGTGAGAGCTTTTTTCCTGAATGTTACATGGGGGAAAGGGGAGACATGGAACAGACTTTGCTCAGATATGAGTGCATTTGGGGATGGGAGGAATATGAAGTGCACATTTTACAGGTCAGCAGTCTTATAAAAAATGTGGGGTTTTTTGTTTGTTTGTTTTTGTTTGTTTTTGTTTTTGTTTTTTCTTGTTTTATACAGTGCATTATTCTTAAAATTATTTTCGGGTCCACTTGAAATTTATCTTTTAAACCCAGGACTGTGAACTTGTTTCTCTTTTGCTAGAACTTCTGCACTTTTAAACTTGGAATTTGAAAGCAGTGTGTTAAAAGCTGGCTGTTTTGGTGAATGCTTTCATTGTTGTATACTGAAGCAAACTCATATACAGATATCTTTCACAACAAGACTCTATTACTTATCTTTAGCAAATTTCTGCACATTTTTAAAGTCTGTGAAGCCCTGTGTGGGCCTTGAAGTGTTTCTCTACCTGGAGCTAATTATACTTCTGTGCAGTGTAATTAGGATGGGTTTTGCAGTATGAGTGCCCAGGGAAACTGCTTTGGGGTCACCTTGACTGATGCAGTTTCAGTAGGATCTTTCTCAGATTTCTCAGGTACAGGGGCTGGATAAGAGCTGTTTAACTGAGCCAGTGGTAGTATTTCCCTGCTTCCATATTTCACCTTTAGAATGTGCAGGCTTGGTTGCCTTCTGGGTCTTGAGAATTCCTGCTATGCCTTTTTGTTGTACATTACAATGCTGCTAATATATCATGCTTTTTAAATTTCTTTATATATATATTTTTTTAAAGTCATACTATCGAATATCGGGACTTAAGAAATAGAACTTGCATCTAGATAAAAGAGCATTTAGTACTGAAAGCCTTAGAGACTGTGCCTTCTCTGCCAGCATATTGCTACTCTGTCAAGAGCAGCAAGTGACTGATTCCATGGATTTTATTTTTTCCATTGGTGGACTGGAGCTTTGGTCTGCCTTAATGTAATTCATTCACATGAAAGAGGGGAAAATAGAATGTATAATATTTTCCTAAATGGCCACTAACAATTCTGTTGCTCAGATGTGTCGACCTCTCTGTTATGTGACTTAGGAACTGAGGACAGCAGACATCTTATCAAGTCTGTATTCTTGACACTAACCATTAGCATGCTTCTTCCTACAAGTGTCTTGTGTTTGCCACTGTTGCATACAGGAACTTTGTTGCTCTAATGATGGGGCGAAAGAAATCTAATAGGTATGACTGTGGGCTTTGCTGAGGTTTATGGCTGTCTTTGGATCTTGGACTCTGTTGATACTATCTCCAAACGCAGTCTCATTAGACAGCTAAAAGTGATGGTGAGCCTTTGTACTTCATGAAATGTGTCGTAAGATGTCATGGGAAATCACTGCACACTAAGTAGATGGCAATTTCTGCTGTTGTTATTGCAGTTAACTTCATTGCTCTCTACATATATTAGGAGAGGTTTTTGTAAGAGACATATTTAAACACAAAATTTGTAATACATCTGTATGTAAACGTGGTACCTCTCATGGTGGATGACCCATTGGCACATGCAAAGAGTTCAACATCAGTCTCATCAAGACTGATGATTGCCAATTGAATTTGAATTTAGCACAGGAGTAAGGAAAGGTACTTGGCAGAGTGATTAATTATATCTGATAGGAATCAATAATCCTCTGCCAGTTTCTGTATATGTTCTTATTGGACTTATTAATCTACAGAGCCCACAGTATTTTGTAGTGTTATGTGTGGAAATAGGAAAGGATGTGTGAATGTGGTTTAAAAATGCATATAAGTGATAGGATCTTGTAACTAACAGTTTCTGAAGCATGCTGTTGAAAGTTAACTGTATCATTCTCCAAGAAAGAGCCATATTCCTGGAAGAAAATTGTTAAGTTTATACTCAGAAAAACAAGAAAATAACAGCAATACTGTAATGATCTATATTTTTGTTCTTTCTTGAAATAGAATGGATCATCAGACATCTAACAGATGTTTGACTAATAATTCATAGAGGAAGATATATTTTAATGATATTCAGCTTCAGTCTTCTTTGGGTGGCGGGGGAGGAAACTAATCGAATTTCCTCTGCTCAAATTTTAGATGTGTTTTTAGATTTTACATCTGTCTTTTTACAGCTAGAAATACTATTTCAGGATTCTAAGAATGATAAATAATAACATAATTTTAACAAGTATTGTGCTTTGCGCTTTCTCAGGGTAGTAGCAATGGATGTTTGCATTGTCAGGCTGTGCCTCATTGTAAGATAAAGCCCTTGAAAGAAGCTTTCCCTGGATATTTTTACATTAGTTCTGGTTATTTTCAGTCCTGCTGTTTGAATTTCTTTTTGGCATCTTATTTCAACCTAGTGTTCTTAAAGTGCTTTCAAACAGAGTGCACTGGAGAGAGATTTAATACCTCAGAAATGATACTTAAATTTATTTATACAGTCCTGAGCAGAACACTCATATACCAGGGAGCATATGGAAAGGAGGAGGTTCTTTTGTTAAAATTCTGCTTCCAAATTGAGAAGAAAAAAAATCCTTGCTGGGTTTCTTCAGCTCTGAGTGAACTCTTCCACCTCTCTGCCAAGCAACATCGGCCTGCTGGAGATCACTTCTTCTGAAGAGTGAGAACAATCTTCTGCGTAGTGAATTTCCATTGAAGAGCTCTTAAACATTGGGAACCCAGCCCTATTATCTTTCTGCTGCATTATTGTAACAAAAACAGTTTTTTTCTAAGAATGAAAAATGAAATTGAATTTCCAGTCGCTCTTACTTGTAATTGAAGTTAGATACACTAAAATGACCTAAGAGCTGTTGGAACCAAAAAGGTGCAGCGTCCTTCCACACTTCTGCCTGTGTGGCTTCAGTTCTGTTCATCTGATCCTGTAAGGAATTGATTCAGCTAGCTAAGCTTGTAGAGAATTAATACAAGAGGAGGTGTGAGTAGTTTTCTTGTGTCTTACTGAGTTGAACAAATATTGTGTGTGGTAAGGTAAGTTGATACAGGAGTGTGGGAGGTCCATTCCAACCTAAGCCTCTTTGTAATTCTGTGAACTTGTTCCAGATTTCCTAACTGATTTTACATAGAACATGGCTCTATTTTAAAAGTATTAAAGGAAAGCCTTGTGCTATATAAAATGCTCTCTGTTCTCTACAAGTTGGTAGGGCTGGAAGAGGCTTTCTGTCTTCTGGCCTGCATTCTCCTAAGCCAATTGACACTATTTTGGGTGATACAGTCATCTTAACATATTGAGTTTTCTGGTTCAAATTGTAATTCCTGCTTCACAGGAGAGCACTCCTTCTGTTTTGTCTGTTGTTTTTGTCACCTAAGTGACAGTGGTCTGCAGGATAAATGAGAAACCTGATTCACCTGTTTCAAATCTCATGTAATGATTTAAACTCCCATATAGCTAGTGGTTTGTTCTGAATGTAACATAATTTATGGAGATCCTTGAAAGAACTTAAATGGTGAGATAAGGTGCAAGGTATTAGAGATCAGCATGAATTCTGAAATCTGCCTTTTGAAGTTCATCTGCATATTTACAACTTCACCTTCTTGTTGCTTGTCAGCTAACAGACTAGGTATGAATATGGCTGCTGATGGTTGGTTCTTCTTCCCTTGACTTCACTGAAGTCACTGCTGATCTACATCAGTGTAGCAGCAATGCAGGTCAGGTCCTGTTACTCCTTTCTTGGAATCTTTTCTCAGTATCACATATATTCTGCTTGTGACATGGTATGCCAGATGCCTTCACAAGTAAGAGTTATGTTTAAATATAAAGGCAACTTAGAAGACTCCTTGGGTGTTTGTTTCTTAGATCACATGATTAATTTATCCTTTCTTCAGTATATACTTATTTTATATAAATTTGTATTTTCCTCCCTTGTTGTTTATTAATGCACTAATTTGAATGCCCCAAACTCAGAAATATGACTTACTGTTATTTTTGATGGAAAAAAAAGTTTTTATTTTCTATTTTTTCAGCATCTTACTGTTATTATATTCCATTTTTATTAAATTAAAAGTATGCATGAACTATCACACTGCAGAAATATTTCTTTTTTATATATTTTTACATCCTTATCATCCTTTCCTGGTTTCCTAATACTTAATCATGTTGGGTTAATCATAAATGACAGAACAATATTAAAACAAACAAACAAAAAAATCCCCCATTCCATGTTTTTAATTGTCTAAAGCTCTCAAACTGTGGTCCTCTCTGTACGCACAGAGTGATTGTAGGCAGAGGGATAGTTTACGTCTTTGACTTCTGGAATTCTCTGAAGCTGTTAAACTGCATTAGCCTCCTGTTGCTAGCAAGCACTTCAACTTCCATCAGTTAAATTCCAGACCAATCTGAGATGAGGGGAGAGGAGAATATGGGTCTTAGATAGATTTACACGGAAGTTCCAATGTTGATGAATAAACATATGAAAAATATAAGATTTTAGATTTTCAGAAGTTTTCTTGTGAATCTGTAATGTCATTTGAAAGTCACAGCTTGTTGAATATAACCCGGTACTAAGTCTACCTAGCTTAAGCTTGGTTGGAAGGGCTGCTGAGTTAGGACCAATGGCACAGTTGCTTTTCCTGTTATTCTTTTATTCTGAACTATTGGATTTGGCAAAATCTCCAGAGATATGAATAGGAAAAATAGTTAAGCACAACTTGTTAAAAAAAAAAAAAAAAATTGGAAGTGATTGCATTGTTATTACATCAAGAGGAAAAATGTCAGGCAAATAAAAGGGGAAACTGATTTTGGTTTGGCACAAATGTAGCGAGCATACAAGGCAAAACTGCGGAACAACAACAAAATGTTTTGTGCTTGGATAGAAACATGATGCTATTTGGGTAAATAGGGCTTTGCTAAATACAGAGTAGGGCATTAAAACACCAAAACAAAATATAGAGAAAGTAAGATTTCAGAGAATAGGTGACAGAATTGCTGCCCTAGGTCTCATATTGTGAAACCAAAAAGTGAGGCTGTGTATATTTTGTAGCTTCTCTGATTCTTCAACAGTCTGTAAGGGGAGTGTGTTAAACAGAACTGAACCTTTAATTACATCTTAGCAGTGGCAGGAGGTCAATAATAATTGTAATAAGAGCATTTGTGACAAATCAATTATATAATGAAAGCGATTATAACATCATTAGAAGTTTGATAACCCAATAACTTTGTAATAATTACTTCTCAGTTACTCTTAGGGAATAATTTACCACAGGAGCTGCTGGAATACTAGTCATCAGGACTACAGCTGTATTCATATTAAAGGCATATTTGATTATCATTATTTGTTTGAACCTTAGCTGGATAGTTGTGCTGAGAGGAACCTAATGAGGTTCAAAAAGGGCAAAGGCAGACCCATGCACCTAGGGAGAAATAACTGTGTGCGTCAGTCAGTAAGGATTAGGGGCTGACCTTCTGGAGAGGAGCTCTGCAGAGGAGGCCTGGGGTGTGCTGGTGGACAACAGGTTGGCCATGAGCCAGCGATGTGCCCTAGTGGCCCATAAGGCCAATGGTATCCTGGGAAGCATTAAAAATCCTTTTGACCTGTGGCCAGCAGGTCAGTGGGTGTGATCCTCCCCCTCTGCTCTGCCCTGGTGATGCCACATTTTAGAATACTGTGTCCAGTTCTGATCTACTCAGTTCACAAAAACAGGGAGCTGCTGGAGGAAGTCCAATGGAGGACCACAGGTTAGGGGCCCTTATGAGGAAAGGCTGAGAGACCTGGGACTGTTCAGTCTGGAGAAGACTGAGAGAGGATCTTATCAATGCTTATAAGTATCTAAAGAGTGGGTGTTAAGTGGATGGGGCCAGGCTCTTCTTGATGGTGGCCAGTGACAGAACAAGGGCAGTGGGCACAAACTCGAATGCAGGAAAAGTTAAGTGTTACAGAGCAGTGGACTGGGCTGCCCAGAAAGGTCGTGGAGTCTCCTTCTCTGGAGATATTCAAAACCTGCCTGGCCACTTTCCTGTGTTCCCTACTCTTGGGTACCTGCTTTAGCAGGGGATTGGATGAATTATCTCCAGAGGTCCCTTCCAACCCTTATGATTCCAAGAGTGGTCAGGCACTGGAATGTCCTGTCCAGGGAGGTGATGGAGTCACTGTCTCTGGCAGTGTTCAAGAGTTATCTGGGTGAGCTGCTACGAGATATGGTTAGTAGCTTAGTGGGTAGTAATGGCAATAGGAGGATGTTTGGACTAGATGATCTTGTATGTCCTTTCCAACCTTGTGATTCTGTACGATTCTGTGATTGGATTTGGAAGAGTAGTTAGAGAAATGTGTTTCTGGGTCCCTAGGTTTAGAAATACAACTATAATGTGCCCTTAAAACAGAAGGATAATGAGGAGGTGTTTCTGATACTTGGTTTTGCTTTTTGTGTTGGATCAGTCCTCGCTTGATCCAAGGCAAGGGGAGGGCTGTGTAAGACAGAACATAAGAACAGGAGGCTGCTTTTGACAGCACTTGGCAAAGGTTGTATCCAACACGAAACTGTACATTGTTTCTTCTCTTAAAATTAACTTGCATTCCCAACTCACATCTGAGATCTACCACTTCCCCTCAGCGTGGTACAAATGGTGGAAACAAACTGCGGACAAGGTGAATGCTTTTACCCTTGGGCGACCTTTGCCTGCAAATTTAGTGTAAGCTCATGAAAATGTTTATCTGGCTGCTCCGAGTTCCAGGTCTTTTTTCCCTGAAAATCAGACCTGGATTTTGTTGAAATACAATTTAAACATGACTGGCAAATAAGACAGAACAAATTTTCTCAATATCTTGGCAATACGTGATAAGAGCTGGATGGACTTCTCTACCTTCACCTTTTCCCCTTTTTGTTAACTGAAGAGCTTTGGTGTTACCTGTTCTTACTGATGTATGCTTGTTGGCAGCTAGAAAACAGGTTGTTTTACAAATACCTAACAATTAAGGAAGGGAAACCTCATCACCAGATAGAAGGAGGATTATTTGGAATTACTGAAATCTGTCACGTTTACCTTAATTTTGTGACATCTAGAATAAAGAAATATAAAATATGTTGGCTTTTGATACATGATTTAAGCAAGCTTGCTATTCCTGTCGAGATTCTTCCAGTACAGCTTTCAGAAGCAACACCTGATACTTCTAAAGTAAAAGAAGTGGTGACTTGGGATTCTTAAAGCTTCTAATGTAAGACACGGTGGTATATCAAAAGGTATTTATGAAAACGTATCTCAAAAATACTAGGCTTTCTTTACATGAAGATAAATATATATATATATGTAATTTTTTACTCCTCTAAATTGGATGAAACTATTTTCTGGGAACTGTGCTTGTAAAAGCAAGTAGGGGTTGTGGTCTAAGATCAGTGTGATAATAGGATTTCTTAGTTGTGAAATTGTCCTGGTGCAATGAATGATCATTGTATTTCAGAAAAGTTTGTATTTTAGGACTGTTGGCTATCGTAAGCAAACATTTCTAGTTCTGCAAATACAGTGCATTCTCTAGGAGCAAACATTTTCTAACCTATCATGATATGAATTTAAATTCAAAAAAGAGTATGAGAACAAAATTATGTGAAAAATGTCTTAGTTAATTCTGAGCCTGATGAAGCAAAGCAGTGTATATTCAATTCATACAGTTTCCTATTCATTCTCACCATTACATTGGAAGTTAGACTGTGTAGCACGTAAGCGATGATTTTGCTTGTAAGCCAGTTTTGTGAGCTGTTATGTTTACTCTGTAAATATGAACTTTGTTTTGGAGATGTCCAAAATGTTGACTGTGGTCCCCTTCAAACTAGATACTTCATAGGCAAGTGGCGTAGCAAGTCAGAATAGTAATGCTAGAATTACAGTGCTGTCTTGAGAATTAAAGCAACTAATTGTAGTGCATGATTTTTACTTATCTTCGAGAGGTGTATGTTGTATCTTTTCACAAATGCAATTTGCTCCCGGGAATGCAGTTGATGAAATGCAGGAATTGTGGGATGTCACTGATCCACAGGAAGAACATCCTTTTCTATTTTTATTTACTTGTACTTATTGGCACACACCTGTATGGGAACCATTTAAAATAAAGTGTGCTAAAGAGTTGAGGCTGATTTTCTGCCAGCAAAATACAGCAAACAAGCTACAAACCTCAGATCTCCTACTCTTCCCCCAGGAAGCAGAGATTCAGGAAGCATCATGAATTTTGTACCCTGCATTCAGTATGCCAAAATGTTTGTCTTTGTTTGCATTTAATGCTGGTAGAGTAGACATTGCATTGTGTTCCACTGGTATTTGACTTTTTGCATCTTGCTTCCTACATAACATTTTCCAAGTCTCCTCAACTCCAGATTTCAGAAGTTATTTTCTCCCTTCAGGTGGCTAATTGTTAAAAAACAAATATATTAAAGCCTGTAGAGCCTGTGGGAGCCTATTAAAAACTGCTCTCCTGATGAGGAATTTTTGTTTAGATTTTCAGCTGAGATTTGTCAGTTAATCAGCTTTTAATTTGATTAATACATGACATATTGACTTTGTTTTGTTCTAGGTTCTCAGTCAACATATCAGGAAGTACCAAGTTTAATTTACCCACTTAAAATTATAAATTCATCAAGCTGTTATCTTTCTGAGACAAACTTTTAATCTCATCAAGTTAGTCAAGATGCATTTTCTATAAACATACCTAGGCTGGCATTAATTACATTACCATCCTTTAATTCTTCGTGTATGAAAATATAACTGGATTATAATTGGTTTAAATTACTGCACAGACTGGAGAAATATTAAAAAATAAAATAAAATCCCTCTCTGGAGATGGTTTTTCAGTCTGGTTTCAGAATGATTCAAATTATTTTTTTTGTTTGTTTCTTTTGGACATTTGATTCATGTCAGAAGATGCTGTTATGTTTTCAAACGTTACTAGTGCTCTTTTGCTTTGAATGGAGTACTTAGTTTTGAGTAGGATCGGCAATAGGCGCGTGCTTACTAATCAGTGGAAAATCTGGATCTTCCTGCCTCAGTGGAGTTCTTTGTATTTCTTACAGGTTGTAGAAGAATGTTCGCAGAAGTTTCTGGCTATGACCAGAAGTGGCACCAGCTCTGAGGGTGAGAGGCTTGTCTTTCCTGTTTTGTTACTCTGGACACAAAATGTTTGTTATAGCAACAATCAATGCGTGGTTTAATGATACTAATGCTAACTCAAGAGTTTTACCTATTTTATGGAGTTCTTTGACAGGAACTTTGACGTGGATAAACTTCATTCCTTGGAATTTATCCTTGTTTATAGCATTGAGTAAATTCAAATCAAAACTTAGGAATAGTTTCTGGTTGTCCAAAATCTGGGTAGGTTTTTTTTTTCTTTTACCCAGAGAAAAGTCTGTTTGAGACCTATGTGCCATGAAACACGTAAGAAATTATTTTATGTATGTCTACGGTATCGGAACAGAACTTTTCACATGAAACGATCTGTCAAAACTATGGTGGTTTTTTTATTATAAGCACTGCTTGGATGAAAAACTAATTTGAAAGCTGGGGGAAAGAAAGTAATTGAATACTTAAAGCAGTGTGCAGATTTTGAAGATATTTAGGCAACTAAAGTCTTGTGTTCTCTTAGCTCTCTTATATGAAATTAATGGAAAGAGTCTGGATGCTTTTTTAACGTGCCTTCAGGAAATGTTTTGTTTTGAAGTCTCCTAAGTCAAACATTAGTTTCCTCCTAAAAGGTAAATTAGATATGATACTACTGGGCATTTGGATTAACTAAAATAGAAAGTGAATCATGTTCATTGTAGTTGCATGAATACCGCTTTGCCAGAAAAGCAATGTGGACATCTCGCTTTCAATAGGAACCGTAGACTTTGGTCACACTTCCACCGTGCTTCTTGTGAATGTTTTTTTCCCCTTTCGGTGTTTTTCCCTCCTTTCCCTTTGCAACACATGGAGGAAATGTATTTTCTGAATTTTTCTGAAGTTTGACTACTCATGCTAATGCCTGTATTCTGAAATGTCTCCTCTCCCTCTGGCTGGAGAGGATCTATTTCACTTAGGATATTTCTGTTAAACTTCACTGAAGACTGAAAAATAGCTTGCAGCAAAGGGCTCTTGTTCATCCTGCCACACATCCTATTGTAGCACTGTGCTAAAAATGCTGAGGGAGAAGCTGCAGTACAGCGCATAACACTGAATTGCATCTTAAGGGGAGGTTTTTACCCTGCTTTTATTTGCCTAGAGATTAAAAGTCACATGTACCACCTGTTCTTTATTGTCTAATTCCTGATGTGTTAACATGAGGCATGTGAGGTTGTATATGCTTAAACTGGTTGTAGCAGTTCAGTTATATACAGTTTTATACAGCTGAAATAATTCCGTTATTTTAATATGATTCTACATTTTGATTTTATTGCTAGCCGATGCTTCAGCCTGTCTTTGTAATGACCGTGGACTTATTTACTGCACTGTGATTGGATTTTAGAAGACAGTGAAACAAGGAAGCAAGGAAAAATAAAAATGTTTTGAATTAGGTGAAAATTGTAGTATGTGTGGGGCTTTTAGAGTAAGATTCTGTAATTAACTCTGCATGGACTTTTTTAAACTCTGAAACTGCAGGATGTATTAGCATTAATTAAGTTAACTTCATATTTCTCTGCTCCCTCTGGTGTAAGATTGCCTTCTCTTCAGTGCTTTTAATACTGACATCTTGGTCAGATTTTGGTTCGCTTGTAATGGGAGCAGCCACTACCACTTTCTGAAGTATTCCAGAAGAGATAACAGGATTTTTCCTACTGTTATTTAAAAAAAGAGTAAAAAATAAAAAATGATGTCTATTTCCTATCCTAAAATTCATTTCATTTAAACCTGATTAAACAGTGAAAGCTTTCTGCCTTCAAAATCCTTTCCCATTTCTTTTCTATTCAAGGAAAGATTTATGTGATCCTTCATGAGGGCAGGGTAAGCTTTTCACAGCTTAGATAGAACAATGGAAAGTTGTAAGGGATCTCTAGAAGCCCTTGCATCCATCTCTGCATGCAGATGGAAGCAAGCTTAGAACATGTTGCTCAGTGAAGTCACCATTCACCTTTAAAGATAAAGACTGTGATTTAGTGGCCCTGTTTGGTTCTGTGTTTCTTTTCACTTTTAGACACTAGCTTTGTTGCAAGTAAGATCACTTGGGAAGAGTAATTAGAATTTAGACACAACTTGCCCATTATTAAGTAGCGATGAATTTAAGTGCAGCTCACAATACTTAATAACAGCCTAATAGAGTTGTGCTATCTCATCTGCTATACTGAACAGGGTACCCTCGTGCTATATTTTCTGTTAGTCTATTCTTTCATCACTTCTGGAGTCCTAAAGTTGATGATGAGTCTTGGCTAGGTTGGGGAATTGCAAAGAGCCCTCCACATTTAAAATTGTCATTGGGAGGTGTCCCTGATGTACAGTCTGCTCCATTCGTTTTAGGTTCAGTTGGAGCTCTTTTATGCGCTTTCTGTAGCAGTTTATCTGTTTGTTCCTTACTAGTCTGTAATTTTAAGCTGCATCCAAATTTTATGATGTATAGTACAGTACTGGTATATACTTGAAATGGTATATTCCAAGATGTACCAAACAATACTTAGGTCATGTAATTTATTTGCAAAGGGCTAGACAAAGGTTAGCTGCATATTACCTTCTTTATTCAGACCATACGTACCAGCTTTGAGAGGAGCTGAAAGCTGGCTGCTGATGACTAGGTTGAAGGGGCCCATTTTCTCTTTAGTTCAAGGAGTAAGTTCTGCTGTGAGAGATGTGCACCACCAATTTGAACTACTGAAAGAAATCTCCTATTGATACTGATTTGTTTCCCGTACTTTATGTACCTTTCTTATTTCTGTCGTAATTATTGAACAGTCTCCTTTTTTAATGGATAGGTTTAAAAGCTTATAGCAGTGTCCTATGCAGTATGTGTGCTGTATCGGTTTAACTAAGAAAAGCACAGATTTCACACTGGGAGTTGAAAGAGCGTTCATTGTTCCTATTAAAGGCTTAAAGCACGTTATTTACAGCTGGATGTTATAATGTAATTAATAGGGGGTAGCCAGAGAGCACTCTTGGCAATTGAGCGGCAGACAGCCTTTGCTAAAAATGTCAATTTACGAATGTGGTTTGGGTCAATAGCAGCAGTATCAATTGCTTCCAGAAATCAGGTCACTAGACTTTATTCAGTGCAGTAATTTAGGCTATTTTATGTCAAGACAACAGGTTTTTTCTTTCTTTCTTTCTTTTTTCTTTTTTCTTTTTAATCTAGTGCAAATCACTTGTTCATTTAGAATCTTTCAGTCTTCAAAAAATTTTGATGAGTGATTGAGTAATTCAGTCTGGTATGCAAAAGTGCTGAAGAAATGCTAAATTCATCAGTTAGCAGTGTGACTTCACAATTCTCTGCTATGCCAATACATCTTTTACTTGTTTGTAGTAAAATCTACAAATTCAAAATAGTTTTGGGACAAAGGAGATGTTACAGCTAGTCTGAAAACAGAATTTATTCTCGTCTCATATTATGAATTACAAAAATTCATAGACCATGCAATGGGCAAGGGAGACAAAATAAATTATACCATTGTCATTAAAACTTAAGAATATTCCAGATGTATTTGGAGAAAGAAATCACAGTGGTATCAGTTTTGGTTTTCATCTTGCATGCCTTGTAGTATTTTTAATATGATACCATAAGTTTTCTTATCTGCTTAATGCTATTACACATCAACAGCAATCTTCACCTTAGAGGTAATAATTCATTTTCATGAATTATTCATAACTGACTGAGAAGAGATAGAGATAAAAGTTCAGCCAAAGGTGAGAGGACATGTGGCCTATCGGGAAGGGAAGAAGAGAGGGGCCTCTGTTCCTGGCCTGTTCTGTGACCTTGGGCAAGTAACTTAATCACCAGCTTTCTCCATTATTTCTCCAATCAGATGCTTCTCTTGGCTCCTTAACCTGTGAGCTGCTTGAAGCAAGGATTGTATCGGGCTGTTCATGTGCAGCACACTGGGGCCCTAATCTCAGTTGAGGTTTACTGCATTTGTATTACTGCAAAACATGAAGAACTGGCACAATTTGTGTGCATCTGTGGGAGGAAGATTTGTAAGATGAAAAAAAGTAAAATAAAACAGTTGCAGTGGTAGCTTATCGTTTATCCTGGGAGTGCATATAGCTAGAACGACACAGGAAAATTAATGCCCATTGTACTTGCTTTAGACTATGACATTAATGGACTTGCTAAAATTGTAATAATATATGTCTTTTAAGAAGTCATTCTGGCAGTCTGACAAACCACCATTTAGCTCTAACAATCAGTTTGATCCTCATCCTGAGCCATAGATTTGATTGCTTCTCGAAGACTGAAGTTTCAAAAGTGTCGGGCTAGAATAAATTAAGAAATTCAACTGCAGAGAGGCAGAACAGAGCAATGAGAGGTTACTGTTTCCAAGCTTCTTGCTGACTGGGTTTGCACCATCCTTTCTGCCGTCTCCTTTTCTTTAAATCTTAGTCTTCCATATCATATTTGTCACGGTAATAATTTGAGCTTGCCCACCTCCCACACAGAGATGTTTGCTTCTTCCACATTTAATGCACTGCATAGAATGACGCTCCTAAACTAATCTGTCAGCTTGTTCATTATCCAGTGTCTGACAGGAATGTGGCTGTTAAACACACGGGAGTAAAATTTTTTATATTTACAAGTATAGGCTTCTGCTCAGTGAGAACTATTAAAATTTGTGATGCTCTTTCAAAATAGGGGCTTTTTTTTTTTCCTTCCGGTAAGAGTTGTTAAGAAGCAATTAATTATTGCAATCTGTATAACATACATTTTTTTAAAGAGCACAAATATAGATCCCCCAACTTGTCTGCCTGCTGTGTTGTATTTTAACCTCTACTCTTTGTGTATAAACTATAAGCACCTTAGGGTTCAGGTTCTTTTTCCACTTCTCTTTGAGTAGTGATGAAGCACACCCAATACATGTGTTCTTTACTCAGATGTTCCTGCTGATACTTAAAATCTTGCAAAAGTGTTTGTATACAAAACCTGAGAATTGCTTATTCCAAACTTTACATGATAGAAGATAGTGTCTCTGTCTTGAAGTAAGAGTTTATTCTGTGGATGAAAACAGGGTTTTCTTAGAAGTGGACTTAGTAGCAGCAAACTGGAATAGTCAGTATGTTTGGATGCGGAGGGAGGTTTTATAAAAAATAACTTCATTTTCAGTCAAGCAGTTAGCTTAAATCTTGTAAGAGGGCAGTGATTCATATTTTTGTGGAGATAGGAATGTACAGAGTTGAAAGTCTAAGTATTTAATATTTGAAATTATAATGTTCAAACTGAATGCAGGGATACATTTAAAATTCTACAGTGCAGTGTTCCACTGCACTTATGTATCCATTGGAGGAGATAGTTTATTATACACCAGTTGCCTGCCATTTCTGCAGAACTACTAGGACAGTGCTTTTTGTGTGAAGAAAGTTTATTGATGCAATTTTTTCATATGCCCTGGATACCAGTTCCTACAAGATGAGCTCTTACTCAATTGCTTCCTGCAAGCTGAGTTGGAAGAGAGACTTCTAACAGTCTATCTGTGCTACCATCACATTTACACTCTTTAGAAAACATAACTGAGGAATTGAAGAGTTAATGGAAAAAGGGCAATTTGTGTAACTTCTATTATGAGATGCAACTAAATGTAAATTTCATTTCTTTAAGGATGTTTATTCAAATTATGCTTTTTAACTTATCTGTCTTTCTTTATGGTGGGATTAAAAGAGTGTTAGAACCTGTTAGAAATCTAATGTATTGTCAAAGAAACATTTGAACTGAACTCTTTCTACCTGTGGACTGTTCCCTTCTGATACCATTTACAGACTGTTTTTGAAGTGTAAAAACAGGAAGGGAATTCGTCTCTTTTAGAAACTGTTCACTATATCAGAGTGATGGGGCAGTTATTTCCAAATCTGTGTGGGAGTGAACTACATTTGGTAACTCCTGCAAACAGAAAGTGTGGAGGTGAGAGAAGAGTTCTCACTTAAACTGGAATGAGCCTACTGGCATTACAGAGACTATTCAGAATGAGAAAATATTGTGTAAAATACAAGAATAATGCATTATTCCTTTAGGCTTGTCAGATTTCCCTGTAGTTGCTTATCCTACATTTATAGCATCTATTACAGTAACTAAAATGAGCTAATATTGAATGAAGACATAGAAGTCCTCGTGACACATACTCCTTTTCACTTGAAGTTTTGTTTTTGTTTTGCCTTTTTTTTTTTTTTCCCCAGGCTGAATATCGTTGAACTTTATTCATAATTTTTTAATAAATAGTAGTTGAAGTTGTCATTCAAGCTGTCAGTCTTGTTGCTCAGGAAGAACTGTCTTTACTTATTGAGCAGTTAGTTATTCTGAAATATATGTTTGCCAGATTGCAACTTTCTGATAAAAGTTCAGATTCAGGCTAAGTGAAGTTTGTGTCCGATATACAGAAACTCTTACTAACAAATTTGATACTGTTATAAGAGTTAGCTACCCACAACACACTTTAGTTGTAAATTCCTGTTAATCACTTTCACTGATTAATTCCTGAAAGTTCTGGAAAAATTCTGGTGGATTTCTCCCTCCTTGTGCTCAAATCCAAGGGGGAATAAGCATGTAAGCTGTGCTCTGGGCTAAGTTAAATGCAGTTTTCACACAGGAAGAAGTGGGCTTTTGGAATGGAAAGTGTACAAGGTGGAAGACTGCTTGTGGTTCTGATGTATGAAAACTTGAGGTTTTGTATTCGTAAGCAGTTTGTTGGAGTGTGTAACAGAAATATCTCCAGTACGCTTGCAGATGGTGTGGTGTAACAGATCCAACTGAAAATGCTCCTGTAGAAGTGGTATATCATGCTGCGGTGGTATTTCCAGTACTTTGAGCGCTGTGGTGGTACACTTTTTCATGATTAACCTGTTCAGCACTGGAAAATTGCTCACCAGACACTTAAATTTAAGCACTGTGACCAAGATGTTTCCTCTACCTCATTTCTTTCCAACTTGATCACATAACTAGTCCAGGAAGCTTGGGTTAAGAAATTTCTGATAATGGGTCAATAAGGTGAACACTCATAAGAATTTTCTGATAAATATTTTCAAACAGCTGTAAGAGGTGTGTTGATAAGGACCTACCAGATGGAACCCATGGCAATGAAGGAATGTCTGCATTCACTTCGATGTGTCACGTGTTCCAGTGTATTGGACCTGATAGGAGTACAAAGGTTAAAACTGCACTCATTTGGAATTAGGCATTTTACAGTTAGCCTTTCATGTAAACCTGAGAAAAACAAAGCCATAGTGGAGATCTGGCTCTATTCTCCTTAGCATATGCTAATACCTTTTTCTCGATGTAATCTTCTACCTTGCCTAAATAAACTTTTAAATGCATGTTTTCCTCAAGATGCTCATAGAAGTTTACGTTAGTCTGCAATGTTCAGCAATTCCCAGACAAGTAATACCAGGAGAAGTCACTATGAGTTGTGTTATCA
This sequence comes from Alectoris magna, assembly GCA_030625065.1. Lineage (NCBI taxonomy): Eukaryota > Metazoa > Chordata > Aves > Galliformes > Phasianidae > Alectoris > Alectoris magna. The sequence goes on along the minus strand of CM060566.1, from coordinate 26,206,725 downwards.
TAAAGGCTAGAATTACTTATTTCCTTTTACAATTTAAAATGTAGCACAAGACACTCCAGGGTAGAAATAACATTTCCAGCTGGCCTGATTTGTGTTACTAAAAGTAACAACAGCAAAAAAAAAGTATTGCCTTTTATAATTTAAAGTCAAATATGTACCTTATTACTAGGGCAATCAGAATGTATTTCATTGCAGTGCCCACCAGGGAAAAAAAGTGGTTGAAGTGAGAACTCCCCTTATTGCAGATCATCCTAGAATGTGAAGATTTGGTAATGAAAGTTAGAACTCCTTGAAAATTCATTGGAAATGTCTCCGTTAAAAGCTGTCATTATGGAGACTGATCAGATGGTGCAACTTCTCAGTTAGTCTTGTAAGATTTCTGCTCGTTTTGACCTTCTGAATTCACTCTGCTGTTCCTTTGTCTGAACAGCTCAACTCTCTCTTGCTAAAATATACAAAAATATAAACCAGCCAAAAGCAGTATGCATATAGCATTTGTTCTGTGTGTCATGGTGTCCAGATTAGTGGATTTATGCTCACAAAGAGGCAGTGATGCTTCACATCATATCATGGTGTGTAACCAGAGAAGTCACTGCAGAACTGTAGCTGCCATGTTGTATGTCTCTCTATACCATGGTGTGCAAGGAGAAGCACATGCTGTAGCTCAGTGCACCTTGGCAGGGAGATGCAGCAGACAGCAGTTAAGCTTCTACAAAGGTTTTCTTTGGTTTGCAAGACTGAGAAGTCTTAATTAATTTGCTGCCTTAATTGGTTAATGCCATTAACTTCATTTGACTCTGCAATATCATTAAAGTGATAGAATAAAAGATTGAATAAAAAGATAGAAAGGTATTGATAGATATCTATTGCATCCAAACTGTTTTAAGAGGAGTCTTCCTCATTGTTACAGAATGGAATGAAAATCCACATATACCTTAATTTGCTTTGGTATCCTCAAATAAAGTAGTGGATACTAACTTTGAGTGTGTGGTTTTCTCAGTGTATCAAACTCACTGATTCCTTTGCAAAATGACATTAATGTGTTTTGGAGTGCCATAGGTTGCTTACAGTTTATGTAGATGAGAAGAAAAAGGAAGAATTGGAGGCACAGTGTATCCTCTGAGGTACAACTCACTAGCCACCAATGTTGTAGTGGTAAAATAATATGCCGGTACAGTTCTCTTTGTGAAGTAGATGAAAATGTAAATTCTGTTTTGGCCAAATTAGAATGGGTACACTTTAGCTGTAGCCACAATGATTTGCAAGGACAATGTTTATGCAAAATTTTGGAAGGGTTTTGCTTATACTGAATTTCCCAGGTGAAAAGGAAAGTAATGTGTTCAGTATTGAGAACAAATTTTTCTTCTTATGTTCTGCATTGAAGATCAAGGTAAGCTGGTTGTTTGCTATATATGAATCGGCTTAGGTTTTGGTTTTATTTTTCTTTTTATGAAATATTCTATGTGATCAGACTTAAATTTTCAATATTTCTAAGTAATATTCCTGCTAAATTTTTTTTTTTTAAATCTTGCTTTCTTTAAAAGATGGTCTACTCAAGACATATATAATATCTGTCTAAACTCATACTTATATTCTTCTTCTAAATTCATATTTACCCTTGAAAATATACTTTTTATATCTCCTATGAAGAAGGGACTTTGTCTGGCTTTTCCAGGCATAGCAGTTGGGCAAGTGAAAGAAATTCTACAGAAGACTCTATGCCTGCCTTTCCCCTTACACACCTACAGTAAAACATGCTGCACACATGGTAAAATTCTTGATGCTGTTGCTGTTAGAATTGCTTTAGAAACCAGCCACACAATTGGTTAGCAATCCTTCAGTAAAGCTAAAAATCTCCTGCAATGGGATTGCCTGAACCCCATTCAAGGATACTGAATGAATCTGTGATATTTTTAGTGGTTCCATTGATGAAAAATTTTTTTGAGCCATGTTCATCCATTGAGCACCAACTTGACCCACTGAAAGTTTCCTGACATCATCTTTCAAGTCTCTTTCCTCGTATCTGTCTGACACTGTGGCTGTTTATGTCCCTGAAGTGAAGCAGGCTGTATCTTTGAAAGAAATGTAGGAAGTGACTTTTGTAGTGGGTATTTCCAGAATAACAAGAGGGTTGGACTGTGTTGTTATGTTTCCTTAACCTTAATTAGCTAGCTTAGCTGTATGGGGTTGTATGCAGCAAAAGCAGAAGAGACAACAAATGTGATTTGTAGCCTAAGGCTAACAACCTTTTGGAAGAAGATCTGGAGGTGCAGTAAATCACTCTAGGTGGTGATATTATTGAAATTAGTGTTAGTGTTAAATTAAAGTTAGTGTTATATAAGGGTCTTTCTTTCTGAGTTGTCACAGCCCCACACATTATCCGTGAGTTGGCTGTAAAATTGGGCTTGACTTCTAAAATTCCAAAAAGTGTCTGGTATTTTTTCATTTCAAATTCAGTGATTTAGATAAGGGGAATTGAGGGGAAATTAATATGGAATAAGGCAATATTTCCAGTCTACATTTAACTCTAGATTGGCCACCATAACCTACAGTCCCTCACATTCCTGTGTCCCAAAAGCAGCTATGCAAACTTGTTGTTTAAGAGGACTTCAGATGCCAAGAATGTGCCACCAGCATTTGCCAGAAATGTAGATTCATTTTTACCTCTTTTCACTGGAGTTCCTGAAGCAGTAGAACCAGCTGCACTTATGGAACACCCAGTAGCAGAAGGATATATCTAAGGTATGTTTTATTGCCAGCTCTTCTTACTGAAAGAGAATGTTTCAATTTTGTTACCTGCTGCTTGTCACCCCCAGCTCCTGGCTGTGCTTTTTCAGGATAGCTTAACCCCTTGCTTCTGAGAGTCACCTAAATGTGGGGAGGCCTTTGTTCTATTGAATAAATAACGGTTTCTTGTAGAATATGCCCTGAAAATGGCAAGGGTAGCATCCCAGTCTGCAGAACTAGACCGTTAAACTGAGTAGAGGTTTGTTCTTACTGTGGTGAAATAAAAGACTGGTGAAATGTTCCTGCTGTTAGCTTGTTAGTTGTTGTCCTCCCTTGCTTGTGAAAGTTCACATAAACTTGTGTATGTGCCTGGTGAATGATAGCAGTACCCTGAGTTGCCCAAAGAGGTTGTGAATGCCCCGTTCCTGGAGGTGTTCAAGGTCGGACTGGATGGGGCTGTGGGCAGCCTGGTCTAGTATTTAATGTGCAGGTTGGCAGCCCTGCATGTGGCAGGGGGGGTTGGAGCTTGATGATCCTTGAGGTCCCTTCCAACCCGGGCCATTCTATGATACCCTGAGTCAATTCAAAAGTAGGAAAGAATTGCACTGTGGTGAGTTTACTCTGTAGATGATAGTGGTGGAGAACAGTAACTGTGAATGGTCTTTTCTTTCAGTAAAGAGATGTAAGGAGCTCTGCTACAGTGTGAAGGTCTATAAGGAGTCTAAAAAAGAGAAAAACTCTGAAAGAAGGATGACAAGATAAAGCTGTGGCTGAGTGCAGTTCGTATCTTAAAATAGCTAACAGGCTGTCTGATGAATTTTGATTGCAATGCGTTGGAGAAATAAGTGCTTCTTTTGAAAAAGGAACTGACGCTAGTAGTTGTCATGCCCAGAATGAGTGGTATATTCTTGTGGGATTGTGGTGGAGAGAGCATTAAAATAAAATCCAAAGTTTTATTTAAAGTTATTTATTGATCTGCTGTCATGAAACAAACCTAATTCACAGTTCAACTCCCATATATGGTATCTAACTAATCTTTTAATGAGAAAGATGATCACACAAGGCAGACTGTATTTTTGTATGAGACCTATCAAGCCTTAAATTCTGAGACATAAATGTGAGACTGAAAGCATGAAAAGTTTGAGACCAGGTTTAAACTTTTCACTGTTACCACTAAGCTGAATTTACTGCTTTTGACTGGAACTGAATCATCACGGTTGTAGTGAGCTGAGGTAGAACCTAATTGTTTCTGCAGTCTGTAAAGCTACTAGGAATACATTTTCTTACATTTTATTTTCTGCTCTGTAGTTATATTAAGATCGCATGTTGATCCTAGAAATCATTTGCTGTGAAAATTTGCATAAAGTGATGACTGCTTTGGTTGAAGATATGAGGCTCATTAAATGCAGTAGAAATTTCTTTACAAAAAAAGGGAAAAAAGACCACAAGAAAGTGGTGAGCTTAAAACAGAAGAGATGGTGAACACTCAGAGTACAGCCTGGATAACAGGACTCTGGATTAGTGGTTGTAATTAATATGAAAAAGTAAAGCAGTTTGGTGTTACTTTAGTATTAGTGTCTGCTGTTATAGGGGCTTTCTCTGAGTCCCTGTGCATTTCTGTGGTCTATTATTCTCTGTTCAGTTCACCTGAAATGAAAGAGAAAAGATGATATGGAGCCAGTTTTACTGCAGTAAAATAGCAGGCACTGTAATCCCAGGGCTGTATACTGTCATCTGCCTATTCTTACTGCTTTTTTGTTTCTCCTCCTTAGATGTCTGATATACTACATAGTCATAAGTACTTTTCTGTGTAGACAGAAAGTAAAAGGCACGGTTTTCTGTTTCAGCTGCACTGAAACAGAAACTGCACTCTTACTGCTTCTGAACACAGAAAAGCAGTACAAGAACTGCTTTTCATTACAGTTCTTTAGGACAAAGTAATCTTGTCAAGACTGAAGATAGAACTAGCCTCTGAGAAAGCAGTGTACTGTGGGCATGAAATCAGTAAGACATCAATTTCTGTGTGGTTAGTTCCTCCATGACTAGTTGACAATGACTGTTTTTAAGTTTTTCCTAATAATTGCATCAGATGAACAATGTACTTAGAATGCATTTAGAAGTCAGTCATGTATTACCCTTGCTTAATAATACAAGTTTGACGCATTAAATAAAAAAGAAGAATCTCTTTAATGCTCCCTGGTTTGGGGTGTGTCAGTATTTGTGCCTCAGCTGGCTGCTCAGAGCTACCTGCTTGCAAGCAGGATGAGCAAATTCACTGTGAAGTAAAATGTGATTCATGAAGAATTTTACTGCTGCTTTTGTTCATGTAATTGTCAAAGTGAATGTGATGGCTTTGAGAGATAGTCAGAGATAGGGACTGCTGTGACATAAAGGGGTGGAGGCTGCCTAGCCAGATCCCTTCATCTGCGCTCATGGAGACTGATGTGATAATGGCAGATCTATAGCTCTGTGGTATTGAAGAGAGGTGCACATTTCTCAGCTGCAGACACTGCTTCAGCTTCTCTGCTCTGGGACCAGATGTGCAAGTCTAACATCTGCATCCTATCCATTGAAACTGGAGGAAAGCTGTCCTTGGGACTACATGAGTTACTGCTGAAGGCTAGTGGGAGATTGGGGTAATGATCCTAATCCCTTCTGCCTCTCACTTTTAATCTGCATTTGATTTTATTTTGTCACGCTAATGGTATTAGCGGTATAGTTGGGGGTTTCTGCTTTAAAAATGTGAAGCATCTTTTTGATGCATTAAAGCCATCCGGGATGATAATGTGATGCACATAAAAACAAAAATTTACTTTGAATCTGGAGCTGGTGTGGGGCAGCCATCTCTGGCCGAAACAAGCATAGTGATCTCTCAGAGGAGACTCTCAAATGGCTCAGCAAGGGCCTCGTTCAGTACAAGTGAATGAATATCCTGAAGTGACCACATCACATGACATTGTTAGAGCTGAATTGGGGTGCTCAAGTCATTTACAGAGCTGCATGTTCTGTTGGGCAGTCTTGCTTTTGACTGTAGAGAGTGATATAAATTACACTTACACAGAGCACTTTTTATTTGAATATTTACCAGAGTGAGAAATTCTCTTGAAATAAAATTATACTGCAGTAAAATTCAACAGTTTTATTTCCTTTAAGTGGGAAAACAACGGAGCAGAGGCTGAATTCCATTCTCTTCCAACTTGCCCCTTCTTCCTAATTTCTGGAGTTTAAATTGTCTCTTCAGAGTAAGTCACAGAGGAACGGTTAAAGAGGCAAGTTGATAACAGACCTTATGATATATTTTGGTTCAGTTTCCAGTATAATATTTTAATTTCTTGGTGCTTTTTTCAAGTAGTTTGATAAGTTTGGGAAAGCACCACGTGTGTCTTATTGTATGCATTTTGAGTTAGAACAATCATACCATTACTGAGCAATGAGGGTTGATGCTATTCTTGTTATTCATAATGGCTAGACCAAGTCATGGGAAGTCACAAGGAAAGTAAGCAATCTAGTTATGTATTTGCTGGATTTGTTCCTTATTCTTTCCTGCCACTGTGGTAATGTTGGGTATGTGGTTTTATAAATTCTGATGTCAGCAGGGATGAGTTGACCATAGAATGTGGGCAGGTATATTCATTTAAAAAGAACAAAGCGTTTTTTTCTACTAAACCCCTGGAATGCTTTATATTAGCCTATCATCTGCCTCATCAGAGAGCCTATAAATTCTGATGTATGTTATCAAAACTCTCAAACGATTCATAAATGGAACATGATGTATCAGGTAATGCATTTTGAACTTCCATGTGCTACTAGAATATGATATAGAACAAAAGCTAGTATACAGAGAAGGGCAGATATGTGTACATTTTCTGCTAAAGAGAACTTTATGTGCATTTTACATTGTGGAGTATGTATAGTTAAGACCATGTTGTGCAGGCAGTGAGCAGTATAAAGATGTCTTTGCTGCAGACCTGTTAGAACCATTTCATCTCATTCCCTTAGGTAATATTGCACATGAACTAAACCAAACATTATGCTTAGTGTTATTTGCTGTCTGGATAATAAACAGACTTTGATTAACACCATTATTAATTTGTCAAGTCATGCCAACACAGAACACTTAAGTGAAATGAAAGGTTTCCTTCTTCCCTCTCTTTTGTGGAGAATTTCTCTGTGGTGACAATATTTGCTGAAGTTCCCTGTCCTGTGACCATTTCATTACCTTGCAAGGTAAAAGCTGGGTGCATTCTGGCAAGTCTAAGGTAGACATTTCTTTATCATCTGGGCAAACAGGCTTGTGAGGTTGCATAAAAGGGAATTTCATCTTTTGTAACTGTTTCTGTTAAGAGTTACATTCTGGAAAATAGAGATGGGCACTAGCTCTTGTATTTTGGTAGTTTTGTTTGGAGCTGTTTGGGGAAAGGCAGATCTTTTCCCGCAAATGAAGGAAGCTCTTTTGCCTATGTTAGCTTTGGTGCAGTTGCTTTGAAATGTCAGAGCATTAGGACTATGTATATCTGAGGATTAAATCCTTAGAAATTGTAAAGGAGAGGTGCGGTGGATTAGAGACTGAGAAAACAGTGAAAGAAGTTCGCTCTGTATCTGTGGATTGTGTGGTCTTAGCAAAAAGACTGTTGGTAGTAGAAGTGGTTTTGGAATGATGAGAGCCCTGTGTAGAATCATTGGTTAAGAACTGAGTTAAATAAAACTTGGGAAGAGAAAAAGGAGGAAAGGTACACTCAGGTTACTTCTATTTTAACTTACTGTGGTTATTTATTTAAAGTTATTTCTAAATTGTAGCTGGTTATTTAGTTGTGTAAATACTTCTATTTTTCCTTTCTCCTATGGCTGCTTATTTTCTTGTAACATCATGGGAAGAAGACAGAAATCTTGTATGTTATTTAAGGAGCGACTTCCCTTTACAGCAGCCATGCTGATCCTTTCCCTGTATATGATATGCATATTTGTTCACAAGTTACCTTTATTATAGTTTCTACCACTTACAGATTCTATCTTTTTACCACTTTTTACCACTTGATTACTGATATCAGAGATACTGGTCTTCCCTCTCCTGGAACAGGTTCTTAAAAAACGATAGTAGCTATGTGACTTTTTTTAGACTCCTTGTGATCAGGCACTTCTAAGCAAGAGGTTACACAACACAGGAAACTGCTCAGCACTTTCACTGTTGATTTCTTCTGGAGCTGGTGGATGAATGTATCACCTGAGTGTGTTGACTTGTTTAGTGTGTGTAGTTTGTTGTTGTTGTTGTTGTTTTTTTTACTTATAGTATCATCCAGCTACACTAGAGAAAAATCTCCTGATACACAACTTATTTTTAGAGGATTCAATAAGGGAATCTTACCAGAAGTTGCTCTATTGTAAAAATCAATTTGTTTAAAAAAATTACTTCATTTTTGTGTGCAGTAATCCCTGAGCATTCCTTTTATACCTTGAACAGTAATGGCTTCTACATATTGACAGACAGGTATTCAGTTCCTGATATATTGGAAAGAGATATATTATTAGTTTTTATGAGTCTTGCAAGTTGTTCCTAGAAGTCTTTGTGTCCTTTGTATTTGGCTTGTTTTCCTTTATGTACCCTTCCAGAACTTAACGATCCTTCTTATTTTCTGTGGTGAAACCACCAGCTTTCTGAAGAATATCTTAGCACTTTTTAGCCACTGTTTAACCATGTCTGCTTAATGTTTGGTCTTTCTTACACTTGTTTTGTTTTGATGGCAAACCACTTTGTGGTTTTATGTGTAAAAACTTAATTAAAATGAAGTTAGAACCAAAATCAAAGGCTTTGATTTAGTGACACTTTAGTGATACTTAGAATCTTATCAGTGAAGAAGGAAAATAAGTAGAAAGTTTAAATTTGGGTTGGAATTTACTCGGTAAGAAAATCTACATTTAAACCAGTCACTATCAATGAGCGTAACATTTCATGAGATAACAGTTGAAATGAAGAACTAGATTGCTTGGCCCACATTCATTCGGCAGATCTGCTGCAGTTAATGGGACTAATTTTAAAGTAAGAATAAGATAATGCTTTCTGAAGGTATTAGCATTTCAGTGTAAAAGCACTGACCATATAACTGCTATAGAAGGCTGGCTGTAGTCATGGCAAGACCTCTCCTATTTGTAAACAGAAGTTTATGGTATCTATGGAAAGCCTTGAATGACTTGACAGGAAACTCATCTAGTATGGGCCCGCTATTTGAACATATTTTTCAAGTGCTTGGTTTTTTTTTTTGGTTTTTTTTTTTTTTTTTTTTTTTTAAAGTGAAATTAGTTTTTTCTCACTGTCTGAAATGGATTGAGATAAAAGTTCAATTGCTGAAATTTCATACAAGTGCTCCATTGTCCGTGTAATTTGAATTAATACTTTACCAATTTAATTAAATTACATTAATCCAATTCACTGGATTTCTGTAATACTTTCAGCTGGATTTCGGTATGTAAAATACTTGGAGGAAAGCTCTTCCTTTTGTAGCAGAAATGCTAAGTGACAGCCTAAACCAGTGATTGAGCACCTGGGGGGAAGGCAGAGCCAACCCAGGGGAGCTCAGTGGTGCATGCAGTGAATATGAGTGACCAGAAGGGGTTGAGCCAGAATCCACCCCTTCCCAGAACTCATTGGAGGGTTGGCAGTGGAGGCAAGGGCATCACTTGCTGGAGATTCCCACCTACCTGAACCTTTCCAAAGGTGGTTTCTTTCATTTGTCTGTGACTGCTGTGTTTGGGCTTGTTCTCATTTGCTGTAGCCTGTGACTTTGCCACCCCCACTATTATCGCGATGCTTTCCATCCCATTATACCATTACACCTTTGTACTTTCATTTCTCTTATTTCTAAAACTTGCAAAGAGCTCTCCAGTTTTATCAATACCATACTATGTATATATATGTGTGTATGTGTGTGTATATATATATGCTTTCATTCAGTATAAGATTTATATAAGAGTTCATAACACATAAATCATTCTAGATGGTGGAAAACACGCTGTCCATACATCATTGCTTTGTAAGAAGAAACTTTAAGAGGCTATTAAGAGAAGAAAGCACTTCAGACAGTGTGAGTCTGATAGATGTTCAAAGTTCTCCTAGTAAATACATGTTCCTTCTGTTTCTTTCCATTCTGGCTAGAATCTTGCTCATTCTGCTCATTTCTTGGCAAAAGAACACTTGAAGCACATACTCTGAAAACCTGACTGAGAATCACTATGAAATTGTCTTCATGCTTTTGTTGTAGATTGTCTTCTTTGTAAATAATGGTATATGAGAAAATTATTTTACATCTTCTTTAGAACCATCCAGTATGATGATTTGCAAGTCATCTTAATCGTCATCTTTTATTTACTGGTTAGGAATAGGTTTAATTGGGAAAAGATCCTGACGTACTTCCCTAGTGCTCTCTAACAACAGGAAGGTAACCTAGTAGCATGGGATTTGCTGTACAAACACAAGAATTTCTCGGTCATGTAAACTAGATGTTTTTACTTCTATAAAATGTTTTTGAACTAGTAATGTGATTTTCCAAGTCTATGTCATTTGACAGATGTATTTTAAACTTTATTTAAGCTATTTCCTTATATTGTGGTATTTTGTGGAAAAATTATGTAAAATTTACTGTAATAACTTGTGATGTTTCAACCTCCCATTTTTCAGCTCTTTAGCATTAGGTGGCACTGTTTTCAAAGCTTACCTTTCAATCTTTCATGAGTGAGTCTGAGAAGCTGAAAGCTAAAAAGGAAACACCATCAAATAATGGAGGTTTTAGGATATTTACCATGAGATAATTTAATTAAAATGTGGCAGACTGAATTGGAAACATAATGACCATTATTAGTTGGAAGCATAGACACTTTCCAAATTAATGCTGTTACTGCTTTGGACTAATAGAACTCTCCCTTAATACACAAGACATAATCTCTAGTACAGCTTATTAAATATATTCTCTTGTACAGCTTAGTTATGTGACCTTTGGATTTATTTACATATGGCTGATATAACTGACACTAAAACAGCGAGTAGTTCACCTCCATGTCATGGTGGTTTGTTTCCTGTCCTTGCAGTCCTTAGCTTCTTTGCCGCTAGCAAATGAAGCTCAGCAAACACACCTGTACCATCTTAAAGTATTTTGCTTGAGAACCACCACATTGATTGAAACGAAGAGGGTTTGGCATGCTCTTACTAGTCAGCATAGCAACAGAAGGAAGAAAAATTTCCTGAAGGGACAGTTGCATACCTCTGAAAATGCACATCTGGTGAGTGTCCCTGTTTATCTTTTGGGAGTCTCCTGACTCCTTTCTCTTTTCTGACTGCACATAGCAAGGATGTCCATCAGTCACAGCTGGAAGGGGCAGATCACTGCCAGGCAGGGAGTGGAGACATGCTAGGCGTTGGGGTAACTTGCAGGCTTCAGTCAGTGCAGGCTGTGATCAAGACTCTTGATGGTTCCTGGAATCAACAAGATATTTCTGAATATGGTAACTCTGAAATCTGCTTAAAAGACACAACCAAACCTAAAAAATGGATGCAAATATTGTTTTACCAGTTCATAGTGTTTCTTCCAGCAGAAGGAAGCTACTAGCACACAAGGAAAATACATTCTGCTGCCTTCAACCAGGATTTGCAGCCTCCAGACTTACTTTCTTCAGAGCTCCCCAGGATAAAATTATCCTTCTTAGGATTTGTATGCATCTTCATATATTTGCTGTCCTATTCATATCTAAGAAAACAGAACTTTTTTGTGGGTATTTGAAAACAGCACTGGAGATGATAATGTCAGTGTGTAGCTAAGTATCAATGAGTCGTTTGAGTGTAAATGCCAATTCAAGAGCTGTTGTTTTAAGAATCAATGGTATAAATTCAACATTTCTCATCTGAAAAAGAAGGATTTTTTTAATTATATCAAAAAGTTTAAAAACGAAATAGGAAGTTTTATTTTATTTTTACTCACAGCTCCAGTTTTACTTTTTGCTTAGTAGTTGGTATCATTTTCCTTCTCTTTTGTGATATCCCTTACTTTCTGATTACAGGAACATACTGCAAATGTTTAGGGGAACAAAAAAAGATTCTTGGTCAGTGAAGTGGGAAAACAACCAGTCCAGAATACTTGTATTAAGCCCTGAGTGGTTAAGGACAAGTGATCTTGCTGCAAGCAAAACACTAGGGCTTTTCAACTGTCAACAATGTTTAAACTGATCAGTGGAGATGCACAGAAATCCAAACCTGAACAGTTTGCTTTATTTTTGCACAACACTGCAAGGACAACATAGTTAGGAACTGGCTTGGATGTTTTGGGGATTTCCTTCTTCTGGGACAGTAGCTTACACCTCTTGCTTTCTCACAACTGTCCTCTGATGCCCCTTTGCATTGATCAGTAATAGCATTGGCAGGAACGATTTGTTTTTTTTCTACAGTATCTACAGGTCTGATATCATATGGGTAAAATAACAGTTTACCAGCCACCTTTCACAGTGTGTGATACTTATTTAGGACAATGAGCAATGTGGAGAAAATGACCATGGAGTCAAGAAGCATGTTACACATGCCAGCAATTACCTGCTACCTTTGCAGTCCTGTGATGTACACATGTATAGATGATTGATACTGGAGAAATAAAAGCTCATTCTCTTCTTGGTCCAAGTTGAAAAAGAATTGTGACTGTGACATTTCTGTTGCTGGTTTGTGGAATTTTTATTAGCTGAACATCTGTTTTTCCTCTAAGATTCCAGTTTCCATAGAGAATTAATTTGGAGTCACATGTGGTAGTAGTCCTTGCCATGTTCAATATTAAAATCGACCAGCTCACAGGTTATTGAAGATGTCTTAGTGTATTTGTCATGTGAATGTTCAAGGCTTATTTCTCTCACACAGTACAGTTACCTTTGGGTAATACTACAACACAGAGCACTTATACTCCAGTCAATAAATCACAGAATCATAGAATCCTTAGAGTCGGAAGGGACCTTTAAAGGTCATCTAGTCCAACTTCCCTGCAATGAACAGGGACACCACAGCTAGATCAGGTTGCCCAGGGCCTGATCCAGCCTCACCTTGAAAGTATCCAGGGACGGGGCATCAACCACGTCTCTGGGAAACCTGTTCCAGTTCTTCACCACTTGCACTGTAAAAGACTTTTTCCTTGTATCCAAACTAAATCTACTCTCTTCAAGCTCAAAGTAAACACACATTTATGTTTCAGTTACCGTGTTCTTTACAAGACGCACCATCCTTTTTGCAATCTACTCCCTGTAAGCATATGCTTCTATTGTATACCCTGCTCAATAGAAGATCTCAAAATACACATGGAACGATTTTCATGATTCAAGAAATTTTGGCACTCTCATAGTTTACTGCATGAATATAAGTTTTGTTAGTTGGCAGTTAGATGCAATATAAGGTATGTAGTCAGTGTGAGCTGCTGTCTAGGAAATATTTGAGCAATGTTTGTAATGCCAGTGTGAGAAAAGGCCACACAGCAACCTGACAGGCTTGTGACAGTCTCTGTGGTCTTCTGACATTTCTGTGGCATCCTGAGGAAAAGAGATAACTGCAGTCAATGCTTTACCCCAGGGGAAAAAAATAAAAAATAAAATCAGTCTATGAGAACGCTTTGCTCATGCTACAAAAAATGTTATGTAGATTTTGACAAGGTTGCCTGGTTGCAGGATGTCACATGACAATAGGGAGAAGGTTTAGCTGAATCTACTGAGTAAAAGCACATGGAGTCTGGTGGTCCAGAGTTTTGGAAAATTGTACCCCTATGGCAGCAAAGATGAGCCTAGTCCTAAGGTAGTTACTTGGAGGTCAGAAAATAAGCTAGTTTAAATCTATCACTCCACCTACACATGTAGTATTTTCTCCTACCCAATTTTCTCTGATGGGTAAGGGAGCAGTTGCTGTGGAAACTGTGCGTGAACACAGAAAACATGGGTAAAAGTTTTATATCTGCTCATCTTCAGGCCTGTTTAAGAAGAAGGGTAACTGCAATTGCTAATTCTATCTGCTGTATGATTCAAGAAAGACTGTGGGGTTAACTTGAGCCTTAGTTCATTGGTGAGGATGGCTTTAGAAGAATTATAATTATGCTCTTTCTCAAATAAAAGAGGAGTTTACTAGGCATCTCAATAGACAAACATATTCATTCAATTGAGATTAACATTTAACATTGCTATGACAGATTAAGAAGCCACCTGTGGAAAATTACAAACACCATGATGAGAAATTCAAATGTAGTGGTAGTGTGTTATAATCCCTCAAAAACATTATTTCCTTTTCACATCCTAACAATGTATTATGTCTTGCACAGTACTTTATCTTAAATGTTTTTAGAGGTTTTCAATAGAAAAATTGCAGGAAGGATTTATAAACAGTAAAAAACATGAGGACATAGCTCTTCATGTTGTTTCATAGCACATCTGGTTTTGTTATTGATGCATTCTCATCTTTGTGGGGTTTTTTGTTTGCTTGCTTTGTTTTGAAAAGTCCTCGGTAAGAGGTAGGGAGGGAGCTTCAAGATTAAAAAGTGAGTGCATCCCCTGTGTTTATTGTAACATGATAAGCCTTTGAGTGCGATACCTTCAACAAGGACTTTCACATCAGTATTTCTGTGAAAATCGTTTTGTTTCTGGTAACCATCTAAGTTGATCAGTACTTAAACAATTAGCCAACAATCTCAGTGAGTAATTCTCAACTGATGAAAATGATGGCATTTAGAAAAATGGAAGATAGCAATTAGTATTTACTCAGGATTTTAAAATGCTTTGAATAGTCCAATGAAAATGTACTGTAAGGATATCAGAAGTCATTTTAGTATCATTGGTGCACAGAGGAAAGAGTTTTCTAACTGTTCTGATTAGGCTTCCATCTTCTCCCTTATGCATGATTTTGAGAACCAGCTTTCTGTCATGTTTTGTGTGACCAAAATTTACAGTTTGAAGTAAGTGCCAATATTGTAACTGAAACAGAGTTGAACATGAACAACAACAAAACTTAACTGCAGAGCCAATCGAGTTAAACTAATTTAAAAAATTGTTTTAAGTTGCAAACAGTCAAGAGAATTGGGCATTCTAGATTCTTATACATCTATTTCTGAATGCAGGCCTATGGTAGCACATGTCCCTATGATTTAATCATTGCTAGAAATGAGCTGGCATTGGATGACTCTGATAGAATATAATTGTTAAAATGCTTGTAAATATAAGGAATTGAAATATTAAATATCGTAGCTTAGGATAAACATTTGTATTTGCTGTTGAAGAGCTTTGGTGCTGTTCTACCTTAAAGGGAAACAAATTCAAAGCTAACAGCTTGATTCATTTGTTCATCTTTATTCCTTCTGTATGCAAGCTCAGTCTCTTGAATATCAAATGGTTATGTTACCAAATGCTTCTAACTGCAAAGCATTCCAGCATATTGCATTGATGCTTCTGTCCAATCACTTAACCTATTTCTTTTCACGCTCTCCAAAGACAGCCAGATGGTTCCATAATGTACATCAACACTCAGGCATAAAATGCACTTCAGTACCACTCTGCAGTTCCACACTGGTGGATCCCAGTGCAGTGTTTTCAGAATAGTGATTATTTCAGAGGAAGCCAGTTTGACAGAATGTGTTTCATGGAAGTGTTTATAGCTTTGTTGATGGAAATACGTAACATTTTAAAGTTGATGCTGCCTCTTTTTGCACAAGGAAGCAGATCAGTTGATCTTTTAACACAAGTCTCATTCTAAAAATTTCCAATTTCCCCGAGCTTTAGCTGTGATGACTGTATCTCTCTGTCTAACCATGCGTTGTGGTGCACCTTCTGAGGGATGCATGACCTCAGGATAAAGGTTTACAATAGATGGTCCTACTGCGGAGTCTTTGTGTGCAGCCATCAGTACTTGGTGCAAGGAAGACATGAAAAGGATGGTTGTAACAAGTATTGAAGTTGATGTCTGGTTAGAGTGTATCCAGCTTGCACAATGCCTTGCATTGTGGTTTTTCCAAGGAAATGATCTTCAGGAGCATAGTGGGAATACTGGGCACTGAAATACAGTTCATGCAGCATACAGCATTAGTGTTTTTTCCCAATCATAGAATCACAAAAATAGTCTTTTTCCCTCCTTTTATATGAAAGACTTTTCTCCTGCCTTTACAAGGTTTAGATTTCAAGTGCATCAAACATCATTAGGAGGCAGTTATAAATGGATTATCTAGAAGTAAAATGCGCATGACTTAAATGTGTTGAAGAACAGCTGTTGAAGTATGGAATATGTTAGCAGCTTGACTTCTCTGAGTTCCTGTATGTTCATCTGCTTAAGGAATGGGGAGGAAGACAACTGTAATATATATCAAAAAAGAACAAAATTAAGCAATTTGTTTCAAGTGTATGGAAATGTTTGTTGTTATTGTGTGGTGTTTAAGGTTCAAATTATCTAAACATACCCCTGTAACTCATGATAGGGCCTTGCTGATCTGGAAAAAAAAAAGGCAAGCAAACACATTAAAGTGAAACAAGTATTTTTGGCATGCCTATTTTTGAAGATATTGCTCATATCCTCACTGTAGCTACCTAATATTACTCTCCTACCTTTTTCAGAATAAAGGGAATATGACAATATTTCCATGAATGTTTTCCTTACAGACTGAATGAAAAGCACCAGTACTTTAATAATACAGTGCTTCTGAATACTTGATGAATCAATAATAATAAAATACCTCTATAAACTGCAGTCTGAATTCTTAGGCAGCCCCACATATACTAGCCTTTTTTTTTTTTTTCTTTAGTTATACAGACTAATGACTCTAAATAATACAATACTTTGTACTTTATAAAAAGAAATACTAATCATAGTTCTTGTGTTTTGGTCTTGTGTGCCTTTTTGGGCACAGAAGGTCTGGGCCTTCTTAGATGATTGTCTTCTAATGACTTCTGATACAGGAGCAGAAAAAGTAATGCAAAGACAGGTTAAAGAACTGGCCAGATTCTATACTGCAGTTAAAATCTCAAACTTGTGAATTCACTGTTTTAAAGAATTTAGGCCACGACTTGAACTTGGTTTAGGGCTTAGTAGGCTGCATTCCACCCCCAAAACAAAGCATAACAAACCCCAGAACTGTTGAACAGAGTAAATGAAGAATGTACCTATGGAAACTCTAGGGTAGTTATATGGTAAAGCAGCTGAAGTAGAAGCAGAAGCACAGAATTTGAGATGAACCTGAAAGGCTGGATCTCTTGGAACTTCTTTAGATACTCCAGTTTAGGTATTTTGAGGAATAATAAGCAGTCAGTGGTTGCTACTAACTAACTACACCCGGTAGCTCTCATTCCAAATTAGAAAGTCAGGATATTTCCTGCTTTTAGTGCTAGTTGTGGCTGTGTTAGTGTAATTTTGGCTGTAATTTCAGTTGTGACTATGACTCATAATGTTTCGGTTATGTAGCCTTTGAGATGTTTCTATCTCCTTTCTGCTAATGGCAGAATTCATAAGTCATTACAGAGCCAGGAGGTCAAGGCTTAACACGCGTTGTTTTAGTCAACCAACTAAGGTACTTAATTTAGGAGCAGCGTTTGCATAATTTCTTAGGAATGCCAGGAGAAAGAAAGAAGCAAGTTTGTTTCTGGTAAGAGCACTGTATAGTTCAACTTCAAAAATCCTCCCATACCTGATTTTATTGCGATCAAAATTTTAGTGTTAACTTCTTCCTTCTACTGATAACGTTGTTAATTACTGGATCAAAGGGTACATTGAGTTGAAATCTTATAAGTGCTCTTAAAATAACATGTTTTGGCACAACAATGATGCTTTCATTAATAAGAAGAGGAATGACTGCTTCTGTAGTGTTTAAATGACTGTTATGTAATAGTAAAAACTTGCTTATGTTTATGTATCTGTGTGCCTTTGTTACCTGCCAAAAATTACCTGTCTTGAAGAATAACTAAAAAACAAAACTCCTTAGCAGGTAACATTGCATTACAGAGTGTTTGAAATTAAATACATTAAAAGGGAAGATCTTTAATCTTTAAGCTTCCTAATAATAGAAGTAGTTAGGGTGCTAATTCCAAATTGTATGGGAACTGCTGAGTCATGGCCTGAGCCACTGATCGAGCACCTGGGGAAAAGACCCAGTCAGCCCTGGAAGCACAGGTGAAGCCAATTCAGCTGTGTGGCCGGAAGGCTCAAACCCTCTTAGACCTCATTTAAGGGCCGATTGCCACTGAGGAAGGATCTCCTTTTGGAGATTCTCCCTTGGTGAAGCTTTCCCCTGTGAACCTGGACTCTTCTGATACGGGTGAGCAATCTTCTTCCCTTCCTTTATTGTATCCTTCTATTGCGCCAGTCCTTCCGTCATCACACTTCTGTTGTAACGCCTTTCCCATTGTATTGATCTGTCCAATTGGTACACAAACCTTTTGTCTTTTAAAACTTTATTCAATGATTTTTTTTGTTAATCAGAAAGCATTCTTACTGTCGTTAAAGGAGATCAAAATCAGACTGCTTTGCAAGAGATCATCTAGGAGCCATAAGGTGATGTATAGGGGATGGATAAGTGTTGTCATCTTGACATTGCCAGAGCATTGTACAGCACAGTGTCTATGTGGTGTTACCATGCAGACGCAGCTATGCTGTTACAGCAAAGTGAAGTGTCTGTCATCTTTGAGCATTCAGTGGCATAGGACACAAAAGCAGTGGAACAAAGTTAGCATAGCAAATTTTTTCCACTCCTTAAGTTTTTGTGATGATACATAGCATACAGGGTAGGAGAATCAGATCTTATTCTCAAACCAGGAAAGCGTGGTATGAAAATAAAGATTAAATCTCAATCTTCCCATTACTGCAGTGCTTCTCCTACAGTGTAGCTTCCAAGTATGTATTTCCCTTATTTTAGGAAGTAAATTGTCATGGTTTTGTAATTTTTGCTATTGGTATTCCACATCATAATATGATGTGGGGCACAGAGAAGAGGAACTACACATCCCAGGGGACCTCGCAGTCTGAGAGGGAAAATACGTCACAGAAGCGACACTGGTTCTCTCTCTCTCACTGCCTGGCAGCGGGTGTGGGTGTGCTTCCAAGCTGCGGCGCCTTCAACTTCAAAGTAGGCTTCTCGGTCTTCGGAAACCTCTCTCTCTCATTATATTTGATTTCTTATCTTCAATTCTAATTATATTGTATTATAGTGTGTTATCTTGCATTCCAATATCATAGTTAGTAAATAAGTTTTATTCCTCAGATCGTTGCTGCTGCTCCATTTGTTCCCTTGAACTCCCATCTCCCTACCCCTTTCCCTTTTTCCCTTCCCATTTTTCCGAGGGGGCCCGGGGTCTACAGGCCTACTGCCCCCTCCCCTGTCGCGGACACATATTGATCTTGATAACCCCGTGACATAAATAGAGGCAGTGTTTAATGCATGTAATGAAATATAAGTTACATCATCCACCTTTCACAGACCTTGGCCTGCTGTTGATAATGGAATGATTTGGACACCTCTAAAATTAGAACTTCTCATCACGAGGCTATCTAATACAATAGTAAATGGGAATACTTTTAATGGCTTGTAAATACTAACACGTGTGTATAGAATTGGCAGTATAGAATACTATATTCTATACTAATTCTATACGGTAGTATAGAATGGTGACTCTACTACATTATTAGAAGCTAAGATAAAAGATTTTGGTATACAAAATTTAAAAAAATGAACAGGATACAAGGTAAACAGGTGAGTAACTAGGAAGGGTATATTGTATTGCAGTTATCTTTCTGCTGCTTCCAAATACTGAGAAAGGTGTTTGAATGTTGCAAGCTTCAGACTGTTCTAGTATGTTTCCTTTGTTTCTTGAAGGCAGGTTAAGTGCTACTAATTCCCAGAAAAAAGAAGTGTTTATTTACAATTAGAATTGGATCTGTAGAATTCATTTTTGAAGTATGCCACTGCTGGATAACGTACGTAAACATTTGTCCAACTATTTTGGTGTGTGTGTGTGTATGTGTGTGTGTGTATATATATAAACACATTGTCAGATTGTGCTGTTGCTTATTTGTGACTTTCCTATCTGCGGTATTCTGTTCAGGATGTTCCATTCCTAGTTTGACACACAGGACTTGCGAATCAGATGTATTTAAAGTTCAAGCATGGGAAAAGGAGGCTGTTGTCCTCAATATAGCTCCAGTGTATTTAGCAAGATCACATACCATCTCATGCTACAGTTGGGAATGTCAAAATTTTGACTTGATCTTCTTCCATACAACCTCTACACAAAGTTTTCTCTGTTCTCTCTGTTCATTAATTGCTTTGCTAGATTTTATCTTTCTGTGAACAGTCCTTGACTTCAGAGCAAATTTGTATAGCTGAAAAATAATCTACTTACAAAGCAGTAAATTATGGTGACTGGTTGAAACCTCTGGCCTTTCCAGAACAACATTTGTCTGTGAAATTTAATGGATTCTTACTGGATTAAGCAGTGATAAATCCTTTCTTGAAAATGGAGTAGGCCCTTAATGAAGCCTTACTTCCATCCTTTGAAACTTTTCTTAAGAATGGAAATTAAGTGTCATTACTGTCTGTCTGCTACTACATTCTTTTCATTCAAGAAAAATATGTTAAAAGCAGTTCATAAACTGCCTTTTGTAATCTAGCTTGCAGTGTCTGTGTGAATTGCCTAATTATTTTCCCTAATGATGTGATAGAGTGGTTAAACATTTCAGCGTTAATCTCCCGTTGTAGGAAGGTCTCTCATTCCCTTCTCAGAGTTCTCAGCTGATATTTTAAACTGTAAAGTAAAAAAAATCATTCGCAAGGGGTATCAACAGAGGCAGCTGTCAGTGACTTCTCACTTGCATCTTTTAATAATTATGGAAGCATACAGTTGACTTCACAAAGGGCAAACAGCATGTATGTGGATAGCTGCACTTTCAAGATGCTGGTTTACGGATCTTGCACCTTTCTGAGTGTTCAGACTAATCATATAATGAATAAACATGCTTCCAAAAATTTGAAATGAACTGGATTAGGTTATCCCTAGAGTGTTTCTGGTGGAAACTGCAAGAAATGTTTGACAGTTATCCAGAGTTATCAGGCATGTGTGTACAAATATAGGTATGTATGTTTGTATCTACGCACATAATCACTGCAAAAAGAGCTACTGCTTACCTTCTTCTGGAGGCAGAGTTTTATGCATTTTATATATTGGTTTATTTTGCTTTTCATGATATAGTTGGCCCTTAAGAAATTATTAATTACATGCATTCATTCTAATAATTAAATTGTCACTGAAAATATTTTTGTGTAAGTTTCTGAGGCTGTTTGAATTAAATATTATATTTTGGTATAGCAGATGTGGCCAGTGTTATAAACACAACATAAAAGCTGCAGTGTTCAGCAGCATCCTCTCGCTTGTTCTTGATGGATTGTGTCTCACTAACTGACACATACAGTGTTCATTGATCCTTGGAATGGAGCAGCAAACAGAACAGCTGTTAGATTTCTCATTTAAGCTGTTTCTAAAGGAAATAGCTTATTTATAATGTAATCACTTAAAGCTTTTTCCTCTGGCAGGGTGGAAGAGAGCCATCATTTTGTCAGAGGACATCAATAAGCTTTGTTCCTAGGAACCTGTCTGTTAGACTCTCCTGAGCTGAACCCTATCATTAGTGGAGAGAGGAAAGTGCGTAGCTATATATGTAGCCCTGTTGCATGGCATCCATGTCTTAGTTCTGTCAAAGAGCTTCTGTAAACTGCTGCTGGACTGGTGAAGACATAGCCTAGTAACTCACTGCTTACTAATGCTTTGCATATCCAAGACATAACAGTTCGTTATTATTCAGCAGAGAAAGTAACTGGTCCCACTTCTCTCTCTCTCAGATGAAACCTGTGTAATTTTCAAGTTCAGAAATAAAATTTGTTGTCACATATGATGCAGATTATTCAGACTCTTGCAAAGAACCATTTCAGTATCTGTTAAGCTTTAATTATATACTACCTTTCTATCTTTTGACTGATGTTTAACATGGTATTTTCTAGAGTATATTTTTATATGGAAACAGGCAGGGTTGCTTAACATGGCTAAATTATAGTTTTGAAGCATAAGTTCTCAAACTTTGCTATGTAGTACAGCTGATCAAGTTTCAGCTGGCAGTACTAGTAGCTTCTGGCTGTTAACAGATGTAGGAAGTTGCTTGGGTGGTCCTTGCTTGTGGTATAGGTAGATGCAATCTCTTCCATGAGTCCCTTTTATTATTTCTTAGGCTTGGGGTGACTTCTGGTTTATTGTAGAAGCAGTTCAGCTACTCAGCCACTTAGCTGTCCCAAAATGTTAATATTGGGCATTTGTGATGGAAATTGCATATATTCTAGTCCCTAAATGTTTTAAAAATCTTATTTTGAAGAGATTTTTTTCTACTTTGCTGAAGTTCCTGCTGAGCCTTCTTTCATATTTCAAGTATTGAAGTGGAATTTAGCTTTGAAATAGCTTTTTGCTCTAAGGAGAAACTTTATTGATCAAATAAGCAAAAGCAAGAACCCTCACCCAACAGAAAAGATATTGCTGTCTGTTTCCAATTAGAAATTCCCATATGGTTGACTTGGTTCTTTGGTCGGAAAAGTTCCATACACATCGGTGTTGAATCTTGTTTTAGTGAATCAGCTTCCTCTTGCAGGGGATGTCGTATATACTGAAAGTTTAAGTAGTTTACACAAGCTATAAAAAAACTTATCAGTAATAAATTTCAGAGCTAGAGCTGTGCTAGATATATTAGTACTTTTAACAATATTGTATTTATAACCTCACTTCAGGAAGTGTTACAAAGCTAATATAATCAATTCCTTATAAAAGCTTTTGCAGTACAGTAGAATATTAAAGACTAACTCACTGATTTTCATGTTGCTTTTAAACATTTGAAGTTTGAGACTTCTGTATGAGTTTTGAGAGTGTCTACATGAATTTCTTGAGCTGTCTAGTAGTCTCAGACCCATCTTCAGATATGAGCTAATTATCAGTTTTGAACTAATCCTCATCAATGAAGGCATTTTCTGAGGGCTGTGTATTTGACCAAAATGAGATGAATTGCAGCCTTGGGGGGGGTTTCCTCCTGTCGCTGTTGTTTTGAATAGCTACAAAGATCTTTATACGTTCTAAACTTCCTTCTGAATGTCATGGTTTTGCGTTTTGTAATTTTTGCTATTGGTATTCATCATCATAACATCATGTGGAGCACAGAGAAGAAGTACTACACGTCCCAGGGGACCTCGCGGCCAGAGAGGGAAAATACGTCACGGAAGCGATGTTCGCTCTCTCTCTCACTGCCTGGCAGTGGGTGTGGGTGTGCTTCCAAGCCGCGGCGCCGTCAACTTCAAAGTAGGCTTCTCGGTCTTCGGAAACCTCTCTCTCTCATTATATTTGATTTCTTATCTTCAATTCTAATTATATTGTATTATAGTGTGTTATCTTGCATTCCAATATCATAGTTAGTAAATAAGTTTTACTCCTCAGATCATTGCCGCTGCTCCATTTGTTCCCTTGAACTCCCATCTCCCTACCCCTTTTCCCTTTTTCCCTTTTTTTCCCGAGGGAGCCGGGGGGGCTATGGGCCTACTACCCCCTCCCCTGTCACGGACACAGATTGATCTTGATAACCCCGTGACAGTTCTTGGTGGAGTATGCGAGCAGAGATAAGATATTAAGATAAGATATTGGGGCTTGTTTTCTGGTTTTTGAAATAAATCCCTCTCTACTCTTAAAAAGTTGCTTTGTAGCTTGTTAGAACGAATCTCTGCTCTCAGAGAGTTTCGTTAGCTGTGTTGGGAAAGTTTATCTCTTTTGCAGGTGCTCACTGAGAGCTTGACCTTGACAGTCCAAGCGGACTGCCAATATTCTGGTGATATTTGTAAACTTTGAGCACTGATATTTTGCTTCTGTAAAAGGGAAAAAAAAATGCTTTCTCTTGTAAAACTGCTTTTCAAGGGACTGCATGCCATTGGTGTTTCTTTTTTGATGCTCAAAACATACTGGGCCCTGATTAAGTTTGCCACTTTGCTCTATGGAGCTACAGGTATATATAATCAATTGAAAACACTCTTAGAAATACCTACCTGGTACCTGCATACAATGTGGTATACAACTGCAGAGGGAGCTGCTAATTTTACAGAACTTGTGATTTTTCAGCAGGCTCCCAGTCTCCCCTTTGAATCCTTTATGCAGTTTTTGAATGCCCATTTGACCACAGTGTCAGTGTCCCTGAATGTATTGCTCATTATTTTACTTATCTCACTCAGCATCTGGACTTGTACCGCTCTGAGAAAGTCTTCCCCAGAACCAGAGAGTACTGAGTGGCAGGGTGTGGAAATTTTGTGTGGAAAGGCTTGGGAGAGACTTTAAAGAGATGGCCATCCTTGGTGTCATGGAGCTTTACTCCTGAACACCTGGAAGACCCTGAGTGCTTAAACAATTATTTAAGACAGGAATGTTGTGGCTCAGGCAGATCTGAGGAGGCACAAATGATCTGGGGCCTGGCTAATGCTTATCGGGCCTTATTCAATACTATCCCAGAAAGCGATAGCGTTTCTGAAATTGATAGAGAAAGTCTCCAAATTGAGAGAGAGAGTCTCCAAGCTGAGAGAGAGTGTCTCAGAGCTGATAGGGAGAATCTCCAGTTCCAGAGAGAGAGTCTCCAAGCTGAAAGGGAGAGTTTACAGGAGAGAGTCCGAGCCGAGAGGGACAATCTCCAGGTCCAGAAGGAGAGTCTCCTAGTCAAGAAACAGAGTCTCCAAATCCAAAGAGAGAGTCTCCAAACCGAGGTGGAGAATCTCCAGGTTGAGAAAGAGAGTCTCCTAGTCAGGAGAGAGAATCTCAAAACCTGGCAAGAGTGTCTCTGAGCTGAGAAAGAAAGTCTCCAAGCTGAAGGGGAAGATCTTCGAGCTGAGAGGAAGAATCTCCAATCTCAACAAAACACCTTTGAATCTGAGCAGGACTTCCTCCGATTCGAGTGAGATAACCTTCAAAATGAACTAAGCAGAGTTCAGTCTTGTGAAGCCATGCTTGAATCTGAGCTAAAAATCCTCACAATTGAAAGAGATGGACTTCAAGCCAAATTGGAGAGGGAGAGCATCAGAGCTGACCAACCTGATCAACCACAGGAGGTACTGGAATCGATGTCAGTTGCCCCTGTAAGAGGACGGAAAACAAAACGAATCTTGACTCAGCTAGAGAAGAAAGATGAGGAGGAGAAAGTAGAGGAAGAGGAGGAGGAGAAAGTAGAGGAAGCAAATGCTGTAAGAGAAGAGGAGGAAAGAGGTCCAGAGCGGCTCGATCCATGGAAAGCGGCCCTGAGTCTAGAGGAGGGGCCTTCAATAAGATCGCGGTCACCAACTCCCAGAAGGGTAACAAGAAGTCCTGAAAGAGCAGGAGGTGGAGGTGAGCAAGACATTGTTACTGTTGTTGATCGATCTCTAAAATGAGTGGAATTAGAGGTCTGAGAAAAGACTTTTCACGACACCCAAAAGAGCCTATCGTCACCTGGTTACTCCTCTGTTGGGACAATGGGGCCGACAGTGTGTGGCTAGATGGTAGAGAAGCTCGCCAACTGGGTAGCATTACTAGAGACTCAGCCAGTGACAGGGGTATTGCTACATGCCAGGATGAATCCTTCACCCTCTGGAAGCGAATGCTGTTAGCCGTAAAAGAAAGATACCCCTTCAAAGATGATCTGATGCCTGAGAAAAAGAAATGGACTGATATGGAAAAAGGTATCTGTTATTTGAGAAAATACGCCATAGTTGTAATGTTATTCAGCTCCAACTTTGTCCCTGATGAGCCAGACCAAAAGCATGATCCTGAGAGAGTCAGGTGTATACCAAATATGTGGCGTACATTCACAAAGACTGCACCAGAAAGGTATGCCAGTACATTTGCAGCAATGTATGGCAAAGGGGAAAGAAGACCTTTCGTAAATGACCTGGTTAATAGGCTTCAAGACTTGGAGTTACATTTAACCCCTCTATGGGCTTGTATTTCGGCCATCATAAAGGTAGTTGAAAAGCTAGACAGAATGGAGAGCAAACAAGAAGATACGATGGACAAACTGTCTACCATGCTTAATGCTGATGGATCCATGGTGGTACCAGATACATCTGACGAGAACCAGAATTCCTAAAACTGTCTACCGGAAGAGCTGATCAACTTGGTTTCCTCCCAACCTGCATCATCCAATATGTCAGCCATCAGAAGGAGACGTCCTTGTGCTTGGGCAAATGACAATAGTAAGACTACATTGCATCTTGCCTTGTGGTGCTGCCTGTGTGACCATGGGGAGAACATGAAGAAGTGGGATAATCAGCCCACTCCTGCACTTCAAGCACGAGTGAAAGAATTACGAGACAGATCGACCACCAAGGTGAACTTCTCCAAAAGTGATTGCTCCAGTCGCCATGAACAATCGAGGTAACAAATAGAGGGGCCCTGCCCCCAGCCGGGGAGGGAAAGGGACAATAGAGTGTACTGGACTGTGTGGATTAGGTGGTCTGGCACATCACGACCATGAAAATATAAGGCTTTGGTGGACACTGGTGCGCAGTGCACCCTAATGCCCTCGAGTCACCAAGGGACAAAATCAATTTATATTCATGGAGTGACTGGGGGTTCCCAAGAGCTGACTATGTTGGAGGCTGAAATAAGCCTCACTGGTAAAGACTAAGAGAAACAGCCTATTGTGACTGGCCCAGGGGCTCCCTGCATAATTGGTATCGATTACCTCAGAATGGGATATTTTAAGGATCCCAAGGGGTATCGATGGGCCTTTGGAATAGCTGCTGTAGACACAGAAGGTGTTAAGCAGTTGTCTGTTTTGCCTGGCCTGTCGGAAGACCCATCTGTTGTGGGGCTGCTACGAGTAAAAGAGCAGCACGTACCGATTGCTACAAAAACGGTGTACAGACAGCAGTATCGCACCAATAGGGATTCCTTGCTCCCCATTCATGAGTTAATTCGTCAACTGGAGAGTCAGGGAGTGATTAGTAAAACTCACTTACCTTTTAACAGCCCCATATGGCCGGTGCGTAAAGCCAGTGGAGAATGGCGGCTGACGGTAGACTACCGTGGCCTGAATGAAGTAACACCCCCACTGAGCGCTGCAGTGCCAGACATGTTAGAACTCCAATACGAGCTGGAGTCAAAATCAGCCAAATGGTATGCCACCATTGACATTGCGAATGCCTTCTTTTCCATTCCTTTGGCCACAGAATGTAGGCCACAGTTTGCCTTCACCTGGAGGGGCATTCAATATACCTGGAACCGTTTGCCCCAGGGGTGGAAACATAGTCCCACCATTTGCCATGGGTTGATCCAGGCTGCACTGGAACAGGGCGGTGCTCCTGAGCACTTACAGTACATTGATGACATCATTGTGTGGGGCAATACAGCAAGGGAAGTTTTTGAGAAAGGAGAACAAATAATCCAGATCCTTCTACGTGCTGGCTTCGCGATTAAGCGAAGCAAAGTGAAAGGACCTGCTCAGGAAATTCAATTCCTGGGAATAAAGTGGCAAGATGGGCGTCGTCACATCCCAGCAGATGTGATCGACAAAATTGCTGCTATGTCTCCACCCACTAGCAAGAAAGAGACACAGTCTTTTCTGGGCGTAGTGGGCTTTTGGAGGATGCGTGTTCCAAACTACAGCCTTATTGTAAGCCCCCTTTATCAGGTGACGCGGAACAAGAATGATTTTACATGGGGCCCAGAGCAGCAGCAGGCTTTTGAACAGATTAAACAGGAGATAGCCCGTGCCGTGGCCCTGGGGCCAGTACAGATGGGACAGGATGTAAAGAACATCCTCTATACTGCTGCTGGTGGGAAAGGTCTCACTTGGAGTTTGTGGCAAAGAGCCTCAGGAGAGACTCGAGGCCGACCCCTGGGATTTTGGAGTCGAGTGTACAAGGGGTCTGAAGAGGGCTACGCTCCAACTGAGAAGGAGATCTTAGCTGCATATGAAGGGGTTCGGGCTGCTTCTGAAGTAGTCGGTACTGAAACACAGCTCCGTCTGGCACCTCAACTGCCAGTGCTGAACTGGATGTTTAAAGGAAAGGTTCCCTCCACCCATCATGCTACTGATGCCACTTGGAGCAAGTGGATTGCGCTGATTACACAACAAGCATGGATGGGGAACCTCAGCTGTCTGGGAATTTTAGAGGTGATCATGGACTGGCCTGAAGGTAAAAAGTTTGGAACATCACCAGGAGAAGAGGTGTCACGTGCTAAAGAGGCCCCACCATACAATGAACTACCAGAAAATGAGAAGGAATATGCCCTGTTCACTGATGGATCGTGTCGTATTGTGCGGAAGCATCGCAGATGGAAAGCTGCTGTGTGGAGCCCCACACGACAGGTTGCAGAGGCCACTGAAGGAAAAGGAGAATCAAGTCAGTTCGCAGAGGTAAAGGCTGTCCAGCTGGCCTTAGATATTGCTGAATGGGAGAGGTGGCCAATGCTTTATCTTTATACCGACTCATGGATGGTGGCGAATGCCTTACGGGGGTGGTTACAGCAGTGGGAGCAAAGTAACTGGCAGCGGAGAGGTAAACCTATTTGGGCTGCTGAACTGTGGAAAGACATTGCTGCCCGAACAAAAGATATGGTTATAAAGGTGCGCCATGTAGATGCTCACGTGCCCAAGAGTCGGGCTACTGAAGAACAACAAAACAACCATCAGGTAGATCGAGCTGCCAGAATTGAGGTGGCTCCAATAGACTTGGACTGGCAGAACAAGGGTGAATTATTTCTAGCTCGATGGGCCCATGAGACCTTGGGCCATCAAGGATGGGACGCAACATATAAGTGGGCCAGAGACCGAGGGGTGGACTTAACTATGGACGCTATTGCACAGGTTATTCATGACTGTGGGACATGTGCCATAATTAAACAAGCCAAGAGGATGAAACCTCTCTGGGGGGTAGGGCGATGGCAAAAGTACAAATATGGGGAGGCGTGGCAGGTTGATTATATCACCTTACCACGATCTCGCAATGGTAAGCGTTACATGCTTACCATGGTAGAAGCAACCACTGGGTGGCTTGAAACATATGCCGTACCCCATGCTACCGCCCGAAACACCATATTGGGTCTTGAGAAACAAGTCCTGTGGCGACATGGCACTCCAGAAAGAATTGAGTCTCATAATGGGACACATTTCAAAAATTCCCTTGTAAATACTTGGGCCAAAGATCATGGCATTGAGTGGATTTATCATATCCCCTATCATGCACCAGCTTCTGGTAAAATTGAACGATATAATGGGTTGTTGAAAACCATGTTGAAGGCAATGGGTGGTGGAACATTTAAGCACTGGGAGAAGCATTTAGCAGAAGCCACCTGGTTGGTCAATACCAGAGGATCTGTCAATCGTGATGGTCCTACCCAATCCAGCCCCCTACAGACTGTAGAGGGAGATAAGGTCCCTGTTGTACATGTCAAGAACATGTTGGGGAAAGCAGTGTGGGTCCTTCCAGCCTCTGGAAAGGGCAAACCTCTCCGTGGAACTGTTTTCGCCCAGGGACCTGTGTGCATGTGGTGGGTGATGTAGAAAGATGGGGATGTTCAATGTGTACCACAAGGGAATTTGATGTTGGGGGAGTGCAGTCAGTAATTCCATGTGTATATATGTATATAGACCTGTATGGGTAATGCATTCTCAAGTATTGTTTATTTGTATATGTATTTTTTAAGCAGGATGTTGTGATGTAGAATAAGGGGTGGAATGTCATGGTTTTGTGTTTTGTAATTTTTGCTATTGGTATTCCATATCACAACATCATGTGGAGCACAGAGAAGAAGTACTACACGTCCCAGGGGACCTCGTGGCCAGAGAGTGAAAATACGTCATGGAAGCAACGCTCGCTCTCCCTCTCACTGCCTGGCAGCGGGTGTGGGTGTGCTTCCAAGCCGCGGCGCTTTCAACTTCAAAGTAGGCTTCTCGGTCTTCGGAAACCTCTCTCTCTCATTATATTTGATTTCTTATCTTCAATTCTAATTATATTGTATTATAGTGTGTTATCTTGCATTCCGATATCATAGTTAGTAAATAAGTTTTATTCTTCAGATCGTTGCTGCTGCTCCATTTGTTCCCTTGAACTCCCATCTCCCTACCCCTTTTCCCTTTTTCCCTACCCCTTTTCCCTTTTTCCCTACCCCTTTTCCCTTTTTCCCTACCCCTTTTCCCTTTTTCCCTACCCCTTTTCCCTTTTTCCCTACCCCTTTTCCCTTTTTCCCTACCCCTTTTCCCGAGGGGGCTGGGGGGGCTACG
Source organism: Alectoris magna (assembly GCA_030625065.1). Taxonomy (NCBI): domain Eukaryota; kingdom Metazoa; phylum Chordata; class Aves; order Galliformes; family Phasianidae; genus Alectoris; species Alectoris magna. The sequence continues at coordinate 26,176,712 of CM060566.1, read as the reverse complement.
GGCCTACTGCCCCCTCCCCTGTCACGGACACAGATTGATCTTGATAACCCCGTGACACTGAAATACACTTGGAGTATTTGGAAGTGCTTATTTACTTGCAATACATAAGGACCCCACATGTGTTTTCACATTGCATCTAGTCTCATGTAGAGCTCTTGCTCAAATATATATGGTAACCCTGTGCTTGGTCTTCCCACCAATTCTTAGTGACTCAAGTGTTTGAATTAGATAACTTCATTGATCAACTTTATTGACAACATTGGTTCAACTCACCCTGATTTTTAGACTGGTGGACAGCAGGTTGGCCATGAGCCAGTAGTGTGCATTTGTGGGGCCAACAAGGCCAATGGTATCCTGGAGTGTATTAAAAACAGGGTGGCCAACAGGTCGAGGGAGGTGATCCTTCCCCTCTACTCTGCCCTGGTTAGGCTACATGTGGAGCACTGTGTCCAGTTCTGGGCTCCCCAGTTCAAAAAAAGGCAGGGATCCACTAGAAAGAGTCCAGTGGAATGCCACAAGGATGATTAAAGGCATAGAGCATCTGCTGTATGAGGAAAGGCTGAGAGACATGGGACCATTCAGCCTGAAGAAAGCTGAGAGGGGATTTTGTAACTGTTTTTAAACATCTAAAGTGCGGGAGTCAAATTGGTGAGAGTGGACTATTTTTCGTAGTGAGCAAAAATAGAATGAGGGACAACAGGCAGAAAACTAGAACACAGAAAGTTCCATGCAAGGAATAGCTTCTTCACTGTCAGATGATGGAGCACTGGAAAAGGCTGCCTAAGGAGGCTATGGAGTCTCCTCTGCAGGTATTCAAGACCTGCCTGCACACCTACTTGTGTAACCTGCTGTAGAGGACCCTGCTTTTGCAGGAGGATTAGACAAGGTATCTCTAGAGGTCCCTTCCAGCTCAAACAGTTCTGTGACTTATGTGTTTATTTACTGGAATTTAAAACCAGAACGTATTTTTGTTTCTAAGTCAATATATGGATTTGGACTAAATGATAGAAATTATGGACTAGATTGCTTGTGGAATAGGTTGTCCAGAAGAGTTTTCATGTTGAATAAAATGATTCAGTCTGAAAAGGACCTATGAATGTTACCTGTTCTATCTCTTCACTTATGTTTCATGAATTTTTCTAACATAAACAACATAAGCAGTTGTTCAAAATAATGCTTTTGTTTTTTTTTGGGGGGGGGAGGGAGGTCTGGAAAAGAAAACAGGCAAAACTTATGCAATAAAATATTTATTAGTTATATATTCATAATTATAGCCAAATGGAAATAGGAAAAAGGAAATCAAATTTCTAAGTTAATTCAAGTACAAAATGTGAAATATTTAAGAACTTGCAACACTTTCATCTTTTCTAGTGAAAAGGTCTATTTAATTATGTAGAGTTGCTGTTTTCTGGCTATTTTCTGGCAATTTTTGCTTTAAAAATAGTCTTGGAAAAGGTGCATTTTGTCAAGGATTAGCTATTTTTGACATAACTGATTAAAAAAAAAGTTGATTAGGTTGCGGATAGACTGTAGCTAGCAAGAGAGTAATGCTGGCATGCACTTCAGCTTTCCAATTAAGTGTTAACTTTGCCTTCTCAAGGTTCATATGGTATGCAAACCTGATGTCCCTCAATCTGGAATATGCTTTTGTTTTTTTCATTCTTGGTTACTGATTATTTTTTCTTTAAAATGCAAATATGTAGTAGTATAGGGATTCAAAAGTTTGTAGTATAAATTCTTGCCTTTTCCATTGCCATTCTGGAAAATAAAGTAAAAGCCAGCTAGGGAAGTCTGTTCTGTGTAAAGAGAGTGGGAATGTTTTATCATTACATCAGTAGGGAAAGGGAATCGTCTTCAAAGCTCAGTTTTGTTAGGGGAAGATTTGGAGATTCACTGTGAGCACTTTTCAGATACGTTCTACAAGTAGTGGTACTTGAAGAATAGTTCAGGAAACACTGTAGGAAAAGAATGAATGTACACAAATCTGAAGCTGAGGACACTGCTGGCAGAGGTAACTAGGTTTTGTAATTGGGAGAGGCATTTAGTTTGAAGTGTTGATCTGGGTAAACATAATTAAATGTGAACATGAGGTGATGAACTGCCTGAATCTAGTCTGAGTGGAGAGCTGGCACACAGGATTTCTCTGGCTAGTGCTGACACAAGTTGCTAAGGCCACTGAAATGTAGTGTGAAGACTGTCTGTATTTGCACACCAAGGTGCCAGCCTAGCTGTGCTGCCTCAAGCTCTGCTGCTGGCTTACTCCTGAGCTCCATGGGTACATTAGCACCTGGCATGTAGAATAACTTTCTCTGTCATATCAGAACTGAGATCTCGTGTCTAAATAATTGCTTTTTAGGTTTTATGATCAAGCTACAGTACAAAATAAGAAATCCTAACAACTTAGAGTGAATACTGACTTTACTATACTCCAAATCAGAAACAGTTCATATTTAATATTGTTTTTTTATATTTAAAACAGATTAGTTGGAAGAAAAAAAAAAAAGCAACAAAAAACCCAACAAACACACTTACTACTCATATTAATATTGGTTGCGTGATGAGTACTAAGCAACCACTGTCCTCCTTTGAGAGAAAGTGAAAACAGGTTCTTTAGGATTTTGGAATAAATGTTTGAAACAGCATGTATGACTTCACATGGACTTGTCAATGTTATGTTTATAGGGTCCTCAGACAAAGCAGTATTGTCTCTTTTAATTGTTAATTTTGACTCGATAGGATGACATTAAATGTATATCAGAAAATAAGTTTTGAATTTAATGCACATTGTTAAGAAGTGGATTTTGTTACTCACCTGTTTTTCCAATTTCATGCATTTGACTACATCCCTTACATGCATCTGTTGTACAGGTGATGCAGCACTCAGCCTTCAATCTCGTGGCTTCTGCATCCCTTGGTTGGGAGGCTTTCTATTACATGTGGGGGAAGTGAAGCCCCTCTTTTAAGTGAACTGTTACAGAAATGGTTGACTTTTTTTTTTTTTCTTTCCCCCTCAGCAACATGACATAGCGGTCCTGTAAGTTGTATCAACTATTTGTATCAGGACTCATGTCTATGTATGGCTTAACATACTTGATGCTTCAGAAGTTATTGTGGTAGAAGTATTTGGAGTTTGCCTCCTTAAACAATTTTTCCTCTTAAAACTTAGAATGTCTTGCGACCTTACAAAAAATATTTACAAAACTGTGGAAACAACCGTCAGACATTAGGCAGAAATCTTGGTATAGCAAGCAAGAATGGGATTCCTCTTTTTGTCCTTCAGGCTAAAGCAGACAAATTGTGATGCATGAAAACATTTGTTTTTGTGTCAAGTCATTGCATCATCATGCAATACCTTTGTGTCTTTATGTTCTGACAGACTGTCATCATGTATAATTGTAATATGTTACATTTATTTTTCAAAATTAATTGGATATCATCAGCTTTTCGTACTAGGAAGTTTCTCTGAAGGAAAGGCTAAATAATACTGAACATGGCTGTAAAAGTAGAGTCTTCGTAGATATAGAGGACAGTGTCTATGACTATAACTGATATAATAACTCAGTTACACCCACTGAAAATTGTTATCTAAGGTACAAGAAGTCTTCACTTGTGCTCTTAAAAACCTGTTGAGCTTATTTAAATTTCATAGCACCCAGAATAAGGTGCTCTTAAAATAAATGAAATTGGCTAGTTGAAATAAACCCATATTTAAATCCTGACTTGCAAAATTCTGACTTTTTTTCTTATTTCTGTTACACTATGTCTTCATTTTTGGACAAATAGTAGAATCATAGAATTATCTAGACTGGGGAAGACCTCTGAGGTCACCAAGCCCAATTGCCCATCCGATTTGCCAGTCCCATTACTGAATTGTATCCCTTAATGCCACATCCATACATCTCCTAAATAGCTTCGGGGTAGTGACTCCACAAGAGATTCTTTCTGATACTCAATCTAAGCCTCCCCTGGCGCATCTAGAGACTGTTTCCTTGCATCTTATCAATCGTCACCTGAGAAAAGAGACCAACACCTCCTTGATGCAACCTTCTGACAGGTAGCTGTAGGGATTGATGAGGTCTTCATTCTGCTTTTTCTCCAAACTAAACAACCTCTGTTTCCTCAGTTGTTTCTCACAGGTCTTGTTTTCTTGTCCCTTCACCCAGTTTCATTACTCTTCTTTGAATGCATTCCAGCAACTCAACATCATTCTTGTATTGAGGGGCTCAAACTGAACACAGTGTTTGAGGTGCAGACTCACCAGTGCAGAGTGCAGAGGGACAGCTGCTTCCCCAGATCCTTTGCTGCGGGGCAGCCTTGCTTTCACTTGCCCGCACTTCTGCATGAGGTTGTTAGTTTTGATGGACTCTGCAAATTTTTAATGGCGATGTGAAATGAAATACTCTGAATAATCAGAAAGAACAGTGGCTTATGACTTTTGGTGTAGAGGCACATCAACGTGCTGTTCTACTTGACTTGGTATTGATAAACGCTTGGAATCGATCTCGATCATGTCTCTTGATTGTCAGCAGAGCAGCAAACTCATGATGCTCTGTTTTAATGCAAACCATAAATAAAATCTCTGTAATTTGCTGGTAATAGTATAGTCAGGCTATTGCTAGAGAGATTTCAGAAAGAAAATTTAATTGCAGTTCAGGCCTTTGTTTGTGAAGCGTGTTTAAATTCTTTGTTTAAATTCTGGGGTTTCAAGCATCAGGTGCATTTGGATCACCTAGCCCGCAGGTTTCTGACCTTTTGGTTCACCTGAGTTGCACTGAGTGAACAGGAATGTCTTGGGCCATGTACACAGAGGCCACTCCAAAAGTAATGGCTCCTATTTATTTTCATGGATACTATAATTGATCATGCACACCAGTGGAGGTTGCAGTAGAGGCTGAACTTTCCCACTGATATTCAATTACTTTTTTTTTTTTTTTTTTTTTTTTTTTTGCAATGCAACAGATAGCAGCAAAGGGACATTCTGACAAAATAGTATCTGACATAGACGTGTGTATGAAGCAAAATTGTAAAATTGAACTAGTCCATGTGGAAAAAATGGCACCCATTGACGTTAATTGACACTTGTTGAATGCTTATGGAGACCAAACAGTGGATATTGGCACAGTGAGGTAGTGGTTGGTGTGCTTCAGCAATGTTGCCATCACAGCAGCTGTGAAATGGGTAGTCACCTCTATTTTTGCAGATTTTTACGGTTGCAGCGTGCAGGCTCTTGTTGATCACAGGTGAAAATGCATAGTGATGACTATGTTGAGAAATCGTGTTTTGTAGTGAATTTCCTCTGTCAAATAGTGTTGTTATGCTCTTTGTATCTGTTGTAGTTTCCATGGAAGTAAATAGGAGGCATTACTTTTGGAGTGACCTATGTAGTTAGGATACTGACTAGTGTGCCTTCAAGAACCTAACGTTTAATTGTAACAAGTTCCAGGATTTGCGGAAGATATTCACGGCAAGAAGAGGGAATTCTAACTTATAAATTTTTTTTTGTAGGAGTGAACAGAGAGAAAAAGGGAAGGGGTCAGGCTAATATATCTAATGTATAGCACTAATATTTTTCATGCAAAAATGACACGCATTGAATTCTCTCCTACTTATGTTGCCTTTCAAGGAATAAATGTGGATTATGACTCTTGCCTCCACATTTTAAAATTAATCACATTTGAGGGTCAAGAGATAATACTTATTTTTCCAAAGAGGCTAGAGAGATGGAGTGTTCCACTGAGTAATATTTGCTGGTTGTTGTGTCCTGGTGCATAAGAGTTAAAGTAGGATATATTTGTTAATTATGTAGCTGCTCCATCCATTGCTCTTTATGGCATTTTTAGGGGTAAGGAGAACCTCTTTTTTTCTACTACTTTGCATATTCTCTGTTCATAATAGTGGATCATATCAGCCTCATGTTTTTGAAGTAATTGTGCTATTGTAGTACATAAGCAGCCCTGACTATTAAATAGCACAGTGGGATTTTAAGGAACCGCTCCTCAGTTAACAGTTTCATGCAGAGCTGGTTGGTCTTCATTGGGATCTTTTTTCCTTTCCACATTGTAACAGGGTGAAACAACATCTGCAATTCAGATTTACTGTGCAGCTTTGTGCTGCAGTTACTAAACAGCGTGAACTTGTGGCTGTGAGAAAATACTGCATTGAAAACAGAAATGTAAGTTTCCATACATGATCTTATTTTTGTTTGATCCTGGAAAGGGACTATTATTATTGCATCTGGAAAGAAAAGCAGGAGTAGGATCCTGCCCGGTCTACTGGATCTTTGTTTTAATGGTGCTGAAAGGCATAGTTAGTGAAATCTGAGGTGAGCCTTAACATGGTAAATCGTACAGCTATGATCTGATTTCCTGTTAAAAGTTTTAGTATTTCAGTGACACATATATTTTTAAACATACCTATTTGTTACCTCTTTAGATTGTGTAAGCGTATTGTTGAATCCTGACTTATAAGGAGCTACTTAAATATCTTTGGCTTGCTATTTTTTTTTCCTATGTGGCATCTCTTCTTTCAGAGATAAAAATATTCTCCTTGTGGTGTACTGACAATTTTTTACAGTCCAGAAGAATTGCTTTGAGAGGCATTTTTAATAAGATTCTTAAGTGAATGAGAAGATTGAGCACAAGGAAAGAAATGTATTAAGCGCCTTACTTTAATCCTTACTAAATCATTTAAATGTGTGCATATTTGCATGTGAAAGCTGCTGTATTATCATTCCAGTAGAACTGTTGTAATAAATAATGCCAGTCACTGTCTAACTTCTATTTTATTTTTAGAGTGAGAAGCCTCTCTGGAGAAACACCAATTCCTATTTAATTGCCCTAGAATTTTAAGATTGAGATGAACCCATTAATGAATCAGGCACTTCTGTGAACTGATAGGGTTGCTGGAATGCCAGATAAGTCTAAAATTGCTATCGTAGAAAACAAAAGATAAAAATAGATGACTGCCTTCAAGAATAATGGTTATATCTACATGTAACATAGAAAGCTCCTTGTTAATGTTGAAAAGCTTTATTTGTTGGGGGATAACAATGACACTTCTGCAATAGTGGTTGTATTTGTTGTTACATAACCTAATAGAGCTTTTGCCAGTGGGATGACAGGAAAGCAGATCATGATTTCAGACATGTTAAAGAAATAATAGGACAGCCTTGATCAGGGAGAGACAGAGCTGTGTTTTACCCACTTTGGACAAAAACTGGACTTCCAAATGTTCTCAAGCAGATCTCGAATACATGCAATGGAACTTCAGTTTGGACAGAAAGATTGGGCTTCCTTGATAGACAGAAGTTCACAGTTCTTGGAGTACTGCAGCTGAATGAGTTTAGAGATAGATGGAAAGGGAATGGGAGGGGTGAAGTACTACTCCTGGCTAGAAGGGCCCTTTCCAGTGCCTGACCACACTTTCAGAGCAGAAGCTTTTCCTAATATCCAATCTGAACCTTCCCCGGTACAACCTGAAGCCATTCCCTCTTGTTCTGTCAATGCTACCTGAGGGAAGAGACCAGCTGCCACCTCACTGCAACTTCCTTTCAGGTACTTGTAGAGGGCAGTAAGGTCTCCCCGAGCCTCCTCTTCTCAAGACTGAACAATCCTAGTTCCCTCAGCTGCTCCTCTTAAGACTTGTGCTCCAGATTCCTCACCAGCTTTGTTGCCCTTGTCTGGACACTTTCTGGGGTCTTAATGTCTTTCTAGTAGTGAGGGGCCCAAAACAGAGCACAGTACTTGAGGTGAAGCCTCACCAGAGCTGAGTACACAGGGACGATGACCTCCCTGCTTCTGCTGGCAACACTATTTCTGATATGAGCCTTGGTGCCATTGGCCTTCTTGGCTACATGGGCACACTGCTGGCTCATGTTCAGTTGAGCATCGACCAGTACTGCCAGGTTCTTTTCTTCTACGCAGTCTTCCAGACACTCTGTCCCACACCTGTAGTGTTGCCTGGGGTTGTTGTGACCGAAGTTCAGCACCCAGCACTTGGTCTTGTTGAACTTCATCCCATTAGCTTCAGCCCAGCGATCCAGCCTGTCCAGATTCCTCTGTAGGGCCTTCCTGCATAGAAAGTCATAATTTGCGTAGTAGTTGTACTGCCTCTCAGTAAGAAGATGTATAGAGGTGTTACTACTTTTGTACTGTTACAATGTGACAGAGGTTAACAATGATAAGGAGCCTGATTATAGTTGCTTATCATTTCTGTAATCTCTGTTGATTGATTGATTTGGATATGTAACCAGACTGAATTTACCACCTAAAGGTTAGATAAAACACTATGTTTAGTGGCTTTTCTTTCTTTCCAAGATATTGTCAGGGAGAAGACAACAATTTGAAGCTAGTTGCAAAGTAGAACTATGCCTTTAGTCAGCATTCTATCTTCACAGATCCTAATGCCTTCAATGCGTTTCAGACTTGTATGCCAGTGCCCTTGAGTACATCACAAAGGATATCAATCAGGCTGTGATTTTTGAGGAACCTGCAGGTGAAAATCTTAGCCAGGTGACTAGGTTGCCACTTGAAAGACATCTCTAAACAGCGGAGAAATTCATCAAAGACCTAAAAATAAGAAGGGCAACTGCTCACTACAGGTTGATCTGATGAGGTTGCTATGTTTAACATAATATTTTAAAAATAAAGAGGAAAGTTGAGGAGAAAAGGGAATTCTCTAAAAAGACTTTTGTCACTCAGAGCAGCTTTCCAAATTCCTCATATTCCTGATGACTTACTTTTTTTGGTCAGCTTTGTGCTAGACATTAGTTGAGGTATCACTGGGTAAATTTACTTATCACTTTTCCATTTCCAAATAGATGTGTAGAAATCCTGATGTGATTCCTAAAGGGCTATGGTTAGTAACCAGTTCCCTTAAAAGCAAGCTACGAAGAAAAACAATTTCACCCAAACAAATAGAAACAGAGTGCATAGCAAGTCACAAAAAGGAGCGAATAAGATGTAAAATGAAAAGACAATGTTCCTTGTTTTAATTATATTAAATGATAGATGTAAGGGAAGAGAGGCTAAGAGGATTGTCCTGTGTCCACAAAGAAATTATGGAGTGCTTTAAAGAGGAGGAGAGCTTGTTACTTTGTCTGCTGTGATCTTGAATTGATGAGAGCAGAAAGGCTTTGTTGGTTGATTTTCACAGGTTACCCAAACTGCAATCACTGTTTGATCTTTCTTAGTTGTTCTGTGTATGGGCAGAGCCAGTATCAGATTTCCCTGTCCCAGCATGTGATTGGTCATCACCTAATGTTAGAGGAGAGAGCATGTGCTGCCTTTTGGTAGAGCTCCAGTCTGGTTGGAGCTTGAAACTTCTAGGCTGTAATAATTCTGGGCTTTAGAATAAATAAATAGTCAATGAAAAAGAGAAGGACACAGAAATGATCTGCAAGAACCCTCTACCAAGTTTTTACCAATATTCCTCTTCTTCCCCCATGCTCATATATTCCTTAGAAGCGGATGAAGTTTTTGGCAGTAAATCATGCACCATTGTATCTACAAGATTTTCTGACATGCTCAAGAACTGATTTACATTTTGCAGAGGCTAATGTTTCTGGTGTTACATTGCTCTATGAAAGCCTAATCAGAAGCAAATGCTGTGGGTGTGTTAACTAGGCAATTAGATATAAAGATATAATCCCTGAAAATACAACTCTGGTTTTCTTGATAGATGTGCTTGGAAGAAAGCAGATGTTTGGTTTGGAAGTTTTTTATCTACAGGTATGTTATAATGAAGAAAGGATTTAAGATGCTACAGATGGTGAAGCTACATTTTAAGTCAACATAGGCTCCTTAAGGATTTATTTATTTTTTAATTTGAAAAAATCTTAGAACAAGGTTGTGGTTTAACGTGGCAAGTAGCTCAGCACCACACAGACGTTCACTCACTCCCCTGAGGTGGGATGAGGGAGAGAACTGGAAATGAAGTAGAACTTGTGGGTTGTGATAAAAACTAAGAGAATGAAATGGAAACAGAAATGTATATAACGTGCATACATATGTGTGTGTATATATAGGTATATCTCTGTATATCCAGCAATGCATGCAGTGCAATGTCTCATGACCTGCTGACTGATGCCCAGCAATCCATGAGCAGTGGCTGGCCCCCAGTCAGCTCCCCACAGCTTTGTGGCCTTCTGCACAAGGTGAAGAAAACAATATGCTGATAAATAGATCAGCCTTATGTGTATTTCACTAATACAGTCTTTCAGAAACTCAGCGTGGTGACATTCAGTTACTGAGTGTCTTGAAATGCATCTGCTTCACCTAAAATACATACATGCTGTGTTTGAAGTGTACTAATATTACTTTGGCAATAAAACACTCAAACCTTAAAGTATTGTCTTAAAGTGTTGTGAGTTGTTACACTAGTTTCCTGTGGAACACCATTGTGAATTGATGCTGGTTTTGATTCTTTCTTTCAGGCCAACTTGTATTCAGTGAGGTTAAGAGATCACACCCAAAAAGGAAATATGGTTGTTTTTGTTTGCTTTTTTGTAATTTTGGAAATATTTTTTTCTTGGCCATTTGTATTTTTCTGATTGCGTGCAATACAGTTTTTAATACTTTGGCAGTGTGAATAATCCGAGCACACTGAAAGTTGTGTGTAAATTTTCCTGAAGTTAGTACTTCTTTGTCTAGACTGGCTTTTCTAGATAGAACTTGACTGTGAACTTGAAGCACTTTTAAATATTTGAAATTTAAATAAGCATATGACTTGTAGAAATGTTTTGTGTTTTTTGATCCAACCTGTGTATGTTCATTTCTTTGGTGATGGTAGAATTAATTTAGTAATTACTTCCCTTCTTGGTTGACTACTTGAGTAATTACTGGAACAATCTTTAAAGTAATTACTTCTTTGTTGACTAAGAGCAATCTTGATAGTGAAAATCAATACATGCTAGCAAATCAAAATTTGAAGGCTTTTCTGGTACAAAGCTGGTTCACTAGGCAGGATTAAAAGAGTTTTATATGAGACATATCTGTGTGGTGAATACATCTTCCCTGGTCCCCTGCAACAGGCACTGTGCCACTGCTTTATTTTCTTTTCAGAATATTGCTTAACTCAGGCCAGCTGTAAAGAACAAGAAAATTCTTTTTTCTGGGCCACACAGTAATTTACCATATTTAGAAACTTGCACTATAGGCAGCGGATTGTTCTTTAGAATAGATCAGCTAGAGTGCTAAAAATGTTGAGTCTGTGAGGACTGTCACATGCAGACTTAGCCCAGTGCACTTCTTTGAGAAAATCATTAATTAGTAAATAAAAAACCAATATACTTAATTCACTGGAGTTCTTCAGAACAAATGTATGTGGCAGAGTGGACTGAGACTTTGGTTCTGAAAAGTGCACTGTGTTGTCAGTAGAACAGGGTTTTCATAACAATGCAGTGGTACCTTTTTGATCAAATGCTTGAATGGTGATTATAGGAAAATCAAAGCCCTACTTCTGACTCTGTGTACTTGCAAAGCAACAAAATTTAGTTGCTATTTTTTTTCCCTAAAGCTTAATGTTTTAATTTAAATAAAGCTACCTTGTTATGCATGGTGTGAATGAGTGCATGGTTCACACAATGATGCAAAAGACTACCTTTGCTAGGCCTTCAGCTTGGCATGTTATTATATGTGCTGTGACTAGGGTTCTCTACAACTTTGTAGAAGAATTTATTCCACTAAATATTTGATGTTTAGCTTAATATGCCATCTTAGGCATCATGCATTTGAAAGTGTTCTCATGGGTGGTCATTACAAATGCTGTAGCTGGCATAAGCTCATGGTTGTGGTAGTACAAGGAAAATTTCCCAGCACTTGAAAGAATTCTTTTGGGCAAGGGATTGGAAAGAGATCTCAACTTGTAAATGTTTCTTTGTGACTCACAGTCTGACTCTTGACAATCTTTCTGTTGACTGTCTTCCATTAACATATTATCAGTTCTAGCATCTTCAAAGTTTGCATTTCATTTATAGAACTGTAGTGTATTTTAAATGCCAAAGAAAGCATAATTCAGGAGTACGTAAGTTTTGAGATTGCCACTTGTGATGTGGAGGAATAGAACCTCTCTGATAATGATTTACATGGGAAATGTAAGCATATTTTCTTAGTAACTGACACAGTCTGCTGCAAATGATACATAAATTCTCCATGAGAAAGGCTGGAGATCTTTCTAGCCATCAATGGACTTGTTAAGTGTTTGCACTTTGAGAAGGTTGGTAAATAAGATACTCTGAGTTATCTTTGAGTTGCTGGTTAGTGTAGTGTAAAAACATCTGGAAAAGATCTTAGTGCTACCGAGGGTATCTAATGAACAAATTTGAAAAATCAAGGTCAATGCAGTATTGGCTTTTGTCTGCTGTAAACAATATTGTGTCTTTTGCAATTCTTTGGGTTTTCTGAACAAGATGACAATTCCTTGGCTCCATTTCTTTTCAGTGTCTTCCCTGAGTACAACATTACTCTTCTTCAGTTTTACAGTTAATTGAAGTTGTTGGAGTTCAGCCAGTTTGACCAGAGGGCTACAAAGAGGCCATTTTATAATCTTGAGGTACTTATCATATCATATCATAGAGCAGCTCGGATTGGAAGGGACCTTGAGGATCAACAAGCTACAATGCTCCCATCACAGGCAGGGCTGCCAACTTCCACTTTTAATACAAGGCCAGGCTGCCCATAGAGAGAAATAACCTTTAGGCCTGCCTTTGCTTAATCACATCCGTTGCTGTTTTCAGTGTTCAATTCAGTGCCTTTAATGTAACGGTACTTAGCACTGAAGATTCTCTGCAAAGTTTTCAGTATTGCATTGGAATTACTCTCCATGCATTGAAAGTATATTGAATTCTTGTACTTGAAAGGGGCAACCAGTAGGGCAGAAAGTATTTTATTTACATTGGATTAAGAATGGTGTAATTGAACATGAGCAATCAGGGAAGGGACCATGCAAGCTAGAGAAACTCAGAGTTAGGGAACAGAAGTAAAAATCCTGCAGAAGTGTTGTTTTCAAGAATCCTAGCCACACAGCTTGTCTTGTCTTTGAACTGGGCAAGAGGAGCGTTCTCCATGGACTTAGAATGGAGAGAGAAAAGGAGCCTGGGTACCAAAATTTTATAGCAGTGGTTGGCTGTGTAATTTCACAGGAGTGTCACAGAATATTTGAATAAAAGGCTCACAAATATTTTAGCATTAAATCTATAATGAAGTGTAGTCTTTAATCATAGTACTTTCAGAAAATGAAGGTTTTGGTACCACTGTTATCACTGACTTATTTTCATTCTTAGAGAATACTGCAGCAATGAAAGCTTGCCATTGTTTTCTTTATTTTTAATAAAGCTTTTATAGAAACAGTGCATTTTAAATCTCCTATGGCAAATAAGATTGTATAATTCTTATGAGTTTACAGATGCTCTGAATGTTGGTTTCATGGTTGTTCCATCACTTATTTTCCCTAGCTGATTTATACTATTTCCATAACTTTTACTGTAACTTCTGTTAGATCAGTGTTTAAAAATAATAATGGCATTGAAATGGCTTTAAAGATTAATAACCCCTATTTATGTGATGTACTGTGATTTACAGAAATAATACTATAATCAGAGCACTTATTGATTTTTGTGTTTGTGATAAGCATTGATGTACAATAACAAAAAAGACAAGCTTTTAGTCTAAAATAAAGTTTTCTATATAAACTTAATAAACTGTCATGAAAAAGGGCCCCCACCCACAATATCAATTTTCTGCTGAAAGAATTGTAGTAGTTTACTCTGAAACTTTGAGTTCTCCCAACAGGTAACTATAAAGCAGCATAGCAATGTGAACTGGGTTGCCTTCTTGCCAGTGGCAATAAGCTGTTATCTAGAAAAACCTAATAAAGGTGGTGATAACGGGTATGTAATCAGTGAAAGTCCTACAAAAATTTTCTTGTTTAAAGTGTGTCTTTCAGGGAGCATGAAAGCTGGCTAAAAATGTGAGTTTATGAACATTCAGCAGGGTGTATTTTACAAGCTGATGTCATCTGGGGAGAGAAAATAGATGTCAGTGTTTTCCAGGCCGGTTAGGCTGTTCTTGCTGACTTGCCTACTTCATTGCAAACAGGTTTCTAGAATAGAACCAATACTAGCCATCTGGAAATGAACCAAAGCAATGAAATGGTATTTCTGCAGGTTTTTGCATTTTAGGATCAATTCTAGTGCTCTCTGAGTGTCTGAAAACAGTGCTTTGATTGAGTTAGCCTCGGTTATCTCAGTTCTCTTATTCAGGACATCCAACTTATTTTCTGTTTATCATAGAATGGTTTAGGCAAGAAGAGACCTTTTAAGATCACCTAGTTGCAACCCACCCCCTCCTCCCCCCCCACTATAGGGAGGGACACTCTACTCTGGACCAGGCTGCTCAAAGCCCCATGCAGCCTGAACTTGAATGCTTCCAGTGAGAAGGCATCCACAGCCATTCTGGGCAATCTGTTCAAATGTCTCACCACCCTCACAGGAAAGAATTTCTTCCTAATTTCTAGTCTAAATCTGCCCTCTTCCAGTTTAAAGCCATTTGCCCTTGTCCTGTTGCTATGTGCCCTTCTAAAATGTTCCTCTCCAGCTTTCCTCTAGGCTCCCTTCAGGTACTGAAAGGCTACTATCAAGTGTCCCCAGAGCCTTCTCTTTTCTCAGAGATATACCTATATATACCTATATATACACACAAAAAGAACCCTCTCAGCCCGTCCTCATAGAGGAGGTGATCCAGCCCTCTAATCATCTTCGTGACCCTCCTCTGGACCTGTTCCAGCAGCTCCATGTCCTGATTCATCTATGCTTCACTGGGTAGACAGAGTCCTTGCTAGAATTTTTGTGCTGAAACAGTTTCTGAAAATTAAGCAGGACTTGTAAATTACCAAAATCTAATTTTTCAAAGGCTGGATGGAGAGAGTGTTCTGATATATATTTTAAAATTCTATTTACTTTTTTTTTTTTTTTTAACATTTCTTATGTTTATGTAATTGTTGGCCTCTAGTATATGCCTGTTTGCACTTAAGAATTTAACTCTTAAATGTAATTGTTTTACAGAAGTATTTCTAATTTTTCCTTGCTAAAATCACTGTTAATGGAAGGAAGACAACAGCCCTTGGAGAAATAGTATTTCTTTGCTGGAACATGCTGGAGTTCATGAACAACAGGTGTGGAAGAAGCCTCTTTCCAAGCACTGTGTGTGAAACATTAGCTTACTGTGATTTGCATTTTGTATTCGTATGTCCTGAAGAACAGGAATAGTAAGAGTCTGGGCAGAATAACAAAGGAATAATTAATACAATTAAATATGCTTTTTTTTTTTTTTTTTTTTTTTTTTTTTTGGCATCTTTTGCAAGAGGGATTTTTTGTAGTTTTAAAATGCAGAACTTTGACACTGGGCCACATTATCTTTGTGAAAGGCTTATGACACTGCTCTACTGTATGCAGGAGTGACAGTACAATTGTGTTCTGAGTAGAATTGATCTTACAGGAAATTGCTATATGATGTTTCACGTGGGTCATCACACGTGACGTTCTCCATATATTTACCATGGTAATATGCTGTGTACTTACAGTGTAATAAGCACTAAGTCATCCATGAGCAGACACCTGGGCTTTGAATGTTCCATGATACAGGTGCAGAAATCACCTAAATGAGCTGGGCTAAGTTAGGTGTAGCAGGTCAGATGTACTGCCATAGATAAACTGCTACCTTCACTCTGCTTGTCTGGCATATAAAAGCGATTGACTTTGCATGTATTGCAGCTTGTGCTTATATTATAAGCCTTTTAGAATTAAGTAAATTTTTGCAGAGCTAGCCAGTGTCTCATTCCAGGCACTGGAAGCATAAAAATCTATACCGATTAGTTTAACACGCATGCTATATTAACTGGAATCCATGCTGGCTTTTTAGGTCTAGCTTAGCATTGATTCCATGAGAATTTTAGGTATTTGTATAGAGCTACATGTGCACTGGTGCTGTGTCACGTTGTTCTCTCTGTTTTAGAGATGTTGCATGCATGGGTGAGGACACACTGATGCTGATGGAAAATCTGATGTAAACATGCAGAAATAGTACAGGGTTTCCAAACATTTTTGGATGAATTGTATCTGCTCTTTACCAAGGGCACTCCTACCCAGACTTGTTAGTGCTTTGTAGTTTGGCAATGCCCTGTCATTCTGGGCTGTGCTGTTTAAGCTCAGCTTGGCCATACCACCAATTAATGGAGCACTGACAGTATATGGAAATCAAGCATCTGTGGACTGTTTTGAAAAGAATAACTAGGAATGAGTAGGGTATAAAACGGTAACTGAAACACTACTTCAAATTCCTCTCTAGATCAAACATATGATCTTAGAACACACTGTTTTCATCCAGCAAGCTTTTGGTTTGTGATGCTGCATAACCCCATTGAGCTCTGAAAACCTCTCTAAATTTGTGTGTTGAATGCTTTCCCACAGTGTAGTCAGCCATCACTTATGGTTATGGCCACTTATTTTCTCCAAATATATCATTACGTACACCTCAAGATACCACCTATTGTCAGATACTTAAACAATTCTGTAACTTAAATTGACCTGTTGGAGTTAATCTCCACATGTAAGTAGGCCTACCTGTTTTAGTGATAAGCTAGTAATACATTCAAATGCTGGCCAATGTTAATTTAAAGATAGATGTAAATTTAATGGATTCCTGTGAGTTTCTGTAAAGATGCCTGTTTTGTTAAATGTCGCCTGCTTCACCCAAACCAAATCTTTGCCTCCGTCTTCATAGCCAGCCAGGCTTCTCATGCCTTTGAACTTCCAAGCAGGGTTCAGGGTGGCAAAATCCCTCCCAGTGTAAGAGCAGAGCAAGTCCAAGACCAGCTTATGAAACTGAATGTGTACAAATCTGTGGGGCTGGAAAACTTGCATACCAGGATTCTGAATTGGCTGATGTGGTTGCCAAGCCGCTCTCCATCATATTTGAAAAACTGTGGCTATCAGGCAGAGCCCTGGGGACTGGAAAAAGGGAAACATCGCTGTCATATTCAAGAAAGCAAGGAAGGAAGAGCCAGGGAATTACAGGCTAGTCAACTTCAGCTCTTTGCCTGGGAAGGTCAAGGAGCAGATCCTTCTGGAAGAGATGTTAAGGCACATGTAAGATGAGGTTATCTGAGACAGCCAGCATGGCTTTGCCAAGGGCAGATTGTGCCTGGCCAATCTGATGGCCTTCTATGATGGAGTGACAGCACTGGTGAACAAAGGAAAGGGTTTGTGCAAGGTCATTTCTCACTGTCCTGCACCACATCCTTATCTCTAAATTGGAGAGATACAGATTTGAAGGCTGGACTATTTGGTAGATAAAGAGTTAGTTGAATGGTCGTAGCCAGTGGGTTGTTGTCAATGGCTCTATGTCCAGGCGGAAGGTGGTCATGAGTGGTTTCCCCCAAGGGTCTGTCTTGGGACCAGTGCTCTTCTATGTCTTTATCAATGACATAGACACAGATCAAGTGGTACTCTCAGCAGGTTTGCTGATGACATCAAGCTGCGTGGTGCAGTTGACACAACAGAAGGGAAGAACACCATTCAGAGGGACCTGGACAAACTCAAAAAGTGGGCATGTGGGAATCTAATGAGGTTTAACAAAGCCAAGTGCAAGGTGTTGCACTTGAGTCAGGGCAATCCCAGATACGAAAAGAACTCACTGGGAGCAACCCAGCGGAGGAGGACTTGGGGGTCCTGATGGATGAAAAGCTGGACATGAGCCAGCAGTGTGCTCTTGCAGTCTGGAAGGGCAACAGTATCCTGGTCTGTATCAAAAGAGCGGCCAACAGAGTGAGGGAGGGGCCTTCAGGCCTGGGGCCCCCAGCACAAAAGGGATGTGGAGCTTTAGAGCGGGTCTGGAGGAGGGCTTTGAAGGTGAACAGGGGGCTGGAGCACCTCTCCTATGAAGAAACATTGAGGGAACTCAGCTTATTTAGCTTGGAGAAGAGAAGGCTTCAGGGAGACATCACTGTGGCCTTCCAGTACTTGAAGGACACTTAAAAACAGGAGAGAGATCAACTTTTTGATGACCTGAAAGTGGTAGGACGTTCCCCCTAGTGATAGGGGGAATGACTTAAATCTGATAAAGGGGAGATATAGGTTAGGTGCTAGGAAGAAATTTTTCTCTGAGAGAGCGGTGAGGTGTTGGAACAGGTTGCCCAGAGAGGTTGTGGATACCCTATCTCTGGATGCATTCAGGGCCAGGTTGGATGGGATCCTGGGCAGCCTGATCTAGTGGTTGGCAACTCTGCCCATTGCACAGGGCTGAAATGAGATGATCTTTAAGATCCCATCCAACTTAAGCCATTCTGTGATTATTTTGTGTGGGAGAAAAAAGAACATACAAATCCTCTACAGGATGAGCGCATGTCAGTAGATTCATTACGCTGATATTTGTTCCTAAATGTTTTGTTTCATTTTTCCTTTTCCAAGGAGTAGAAAACTGATGTGTTGAAGAAGAAGAATTAAAGCTTAGGATGAGAAATATGTCTGTAAAGATGTAGAGAAATTAAGCACTGGGCAGAGAGTGAGCTGCAGCACGAGATGGGCCCTGCCTTGCACCTGCCATTGCTGCTGTCTGCTCCCAGTGTTCCAGAATTAATTGCCATAGGTAAGAAGTATTCTCTGCTCTGTGTGATTTTCTGACCCTCAGTTGAATATTTTACTTTTTTTTTTATTATTATTTGAGATTAAGTCCAGCTGTATTAGCTGAAATTCAATCTTTTCCATAGTTCAGAGTAAGGATTTTATACCATGTTAGATATTACCATCTAGTTTAGCTGTTTTAAATTGCTTTCAGGTGGTGGAATTTTTAAGAATATTTTTGTATGTAATTAGTTTTATGTATTTCTGTAGTTCTGTACATGTGAGCAAAATAAGGAAGATGGCAAAATAATTTCAAAAACTACCGGTGGGATTTAGGACAATAAAGATGGTTGTGGAATGGTCCTAATTTACGTGATTGATGTTTTAGAGAAGTTTCCCAGAATAGTCATATAATGACATGCCACATATGTACTGATTTCTCCAAAAAGAGGTAGTTGCTTTCTCATTTTAACCCTACCAATGCCATCAGTGATAGAGTTAGTTAGCAGACTTTTCCTATTGGAAAATTCACTGTACTTATGAACATCTACTACTCTCTGTAAGTTTTTTGGTGCAGTGTGTAAATATGAGTAAAAACCTTGATTTTGCTGTTTTAATATCACATGGAAGAGCATGCTGGTACTTGAAAACCTCTGAATTAAAAGAAAACAAACAAACATCAAAAAACAATCTAACAAGCATATTAAATTGTAAATTTCATACAATTTTTAAGGAAAAAATCTTCAGACATTTTGGTGATTTCTTTACTTTCTATGCTTGTTGGTTTACTTTTTCTGTCTCCTGACTCTTCCGGCAAGCTTGTAGCTGATCTACTTGATAATCTGAATCTGAAGACATTTGGATTTTTCTTCTAAGCTGACAAAATATTTTTAATCATTTGTCTCTGCGAGACCATTTGAACGTTTGCCATTATTTACTGTGATTGTACTTCTAATTTCAAAAAGTTTTAATATTTGATAGATTCCCAAACCTTGTTTTAATCATTTCCCTGACGGTAGCCCCCTTGTTAGGGCTGCAAGTTACCGTTTTCTTAGTGCATTATGAGGTACCAATCCACCTGCTTCTCTGGAGCTAACTTGTAGCAGTACTGTAAGGAGGTGGGTGTATTAATTTTAAATAAGTGGGTGTTCAAAGAATTAAGGAGAAGCCAAAGACTTAGTATGATTCGCTAAAAACAGATTTTACACTTTTTCTAACTGTAGAAGTTGAAATGTAGTATCAGACTTTGAAACTTGTGACTTAAATATGAAGAAACACTGGAACATTTTGTGCCAGAGGCTGGATTTCTACAGTTTAAGATGCCTGAAGTACTGATAACAAAAAATGCAATTGTTCTGAAATTTCCCGTTTGAAGATTTCACTAAAATGTAATGGAAAATTTTGATAAAGATAAAATACTGAATTGGCACCTCCTAGTCTTTACTGCCTTCCTTATTTGGAAGTGAGGATTTTCAGTTCTTTGTGTTTTGAGTGAGATGGAAACTTTTCTGCTTTTGTCAGAACAGCCAGAAGCAGAGGAAGGTTTGTTTGGTATTTGTACTGTCAGACAGTGATGTAGCTATGCCAGACATACTATGTCAGCCAGAACAAATGTTGTTTTGTACATCGCTTTGCTCTTGGTGTACTCAGGTCTGTCTTTTACCAGTCATTCTCTGAGTGGACAAAGCTGAACGGACCACCTGGTTGTGCTGTTTTTCACAGAATCATTGAGGTTGGAAAATGACCTCTGGAGATCTAGTCCATCCACCCTGCTCAAATCAGTGTCAGCTGTACATTGGGCTGTTTTTGTATGTATCTTAGAGACTATACAGCTCTCTCTGGGCAACCTGTTCTTGTGTTCAATCAACCTTGTAATTAAACAGCTTTTTCCTATGTTTAGATGAAAATCTAAATGGAAAGTCCTTCTTGATCTTTTGTTACATGCTTCTGAAGTGAATCCATCTTCCTTCCCTCCCCATCAGGTATTTATTTATATACATGTATAGCATCCCTCTGGAGCCTCTTCTCAAGTCTGAAAAATACCATCTCTTTTACTTCCTGCTTACATACAATCAGTGTTTCAAATCCTTAATCACCTGTATGGCCCTTTCCTGGACTCTTTCCAGTATGCCCATGTTTCTATGAAATTGCTTTCTGGCATTTCAAGCTCCCACATGTTCCGGTGTTTGGGGTTACTGCTCCCCAAGCGCAGGGCTTGGTCTTTCAATTTTAACTAAATGATGTTTGTTGTCCTATTTTTCTATTTTTGTTCAGGTGTCTGCACGGCAGCACAACCAGCTGGTACATCAGCGTTTCTGTGCAGTTCTTTAGCATCTGTAGGCTTGCTGACATAGCATTTTGACCCATCATCCAGAGCATTAGTGAAGATGTTGAACTGTATTGGTCCCAATGCCACACGCTGCCGTACTCCTCTAGTGACTTGCCTGTGCTGCTGATCACAACCCTTAGGGTGTGGCTCTTAAGCCAGTCCTCAGGATGTGGAATGCAGGAAGGTTGGATTTGCAGTCTCAGTTGTAGGTTGCTTCTGTCTGTGGCATCAAGTTTTGGTTTCTGTAAAATAAGCAGTGATTTTTTTATTTTTCTGATTCACCCTGGAGCTGCTACATCTCAGCATACTAGATGGAGAAGATTACTCTGCACACAAAGCTGCTTTTCAGTATTTACTAGGTTTCTTTTGTAAATTATCTAATTTCAAGTTTAAAGGCTCAAACTTTATAAGTTGAGCATCTCTTTCTCAATAAAAGTATGCATTTACATTTGAAATCAGTGGCAATTCTGTATTCAAAGAAGCTTCAAATTCAACTTTCAGTGCCCACTGATGCATATTTGGTGTGGACAGAAACCCTGGAGAGCATTTAACAGTGATAATTAAAGACATTGTTAAAGAATATGTGGGAAAAGATTGGATATTTACCAATTGATCATTCATTTGAAAAACAATTTCAAATGGCACTGTTTGCATTTGTACGCTTGCCATAGATGTTTTTGTGCCTGTCTGCGCTCTCGTGGGGTGAACAGAATGGGATATTTCAAATGAGTAGCAGATAATGACCAGTATATTATTAATACTGATTTTCAATTTCTTTGAACTTGCAGAAAATTCAGAGTCAGTGTATTTCTACCAATTTGTAACAGAAATATCTGCAAACAATTAGGATTTTTATATATGACAGAGGACCGAATTTGGTGCTTTCAATGTGGGAATGTGACTAAATTATGGATTGTTGTTTGTTCAACCAGTTCTAGCAGTGAAGCAAAATGATGAAAAAACACATGGTAGACTGGCAAAAGAGGCACCGTTAGCAAATGAATGCTGAATTGAGCAATTAGGCAGGAAATCGAATGAGGATTCACTCTAAGGGAACACATGGCAGGACTAGAGACAACTGTAGAAACTGGCAGAGCATGGTCAGCACCTGGTAGTGTGATCTATGGCCAGTACAGCCAGCTGCCCAGCAACCCAGCAGCTGGGGTTTGGAAGAGTTTAGAGTGGCACAAACATTTTTCTTGCCTCATTTGCAATGTTTTGAGTGAAGCAGCCTGCTCGGAAAATGAAATAGATCCTTGCTTAGCAGAAGAAAGGGGGGAGAGGTTTCATTCTTTATAGTTCGGTCTATGAAAAATGTGTTCCCTTTTGTTTCAGTAAGTCTGCATTATGAGAAATAATTGCTGTACAGTAAACAAAATATCTGAAAGTTAAATAATTTGTGTATAAATTTGTGTATACAGGTATAAGTACCTGTAATAAGTTATAGGTCACAGAAATTAAACTAATATGTGAAACTACACTGATTTGTTTTCCAGTAAGACCTGAATGCCTGTCCCTGGTGAAACACAAGTTTGCTCTGCTGTAAGTTTGCTCTTGTTGCAGCTCTTCTTCAGATAGTTCCTAGGAAGCTACTCAGAGGTGGATGAGCATGGCATGCTTTATGCCTTGGAGCAGTCTCAGGCTCAGTTATAGTGTTCCTCAGTATGTCTAGAATGGTATGCTTGTCTTAAAGAGAGGGTGGTAAAAGCTGTCATTTTAGTGAGAAGTTTAACTTGTAAAACATCATCAGTGTCACAGAAAAAGGAGACTTGTAAAAATCCACAGGGTTCCTTTATCCTTTCATATAATCTGATTTCACTTCTTTCTGGTACGTCATTGCTGGAAAAAGCAAACTCCTTCCCTTCAGTAGAACCTCATCAAAGCCTCGTGAAAATCAGCTGTAGTGTGTTCACAGTGAGTCATGAGAATGGAGTGTTCTCTCACTTATGTTTGAGGTGTAGCTTGCATAATCAAAATGAAAATTAAGTATTTTTATGAAAATAAGCTGGCAGTGATTTACATTGCACTACAACACTGTCTGAATATAGAATGCTAAACTGTGTCAGGCTAGGTCAAATTCTCACTTGATAATCAAGCTCAGCTGTGCTGGCTGATATACCTAATAACTGTTCTGGTGTCGTTCAGCTGCAATAGGAAACAGTACTTAATTGTACCACTGTAATGTGGTGGAGATGTACATCTCTGCAAGCATTTATGGGGAGAAGAAAAATTGATTTTTATTTTTTTTCTACCTACACGTTAAACAAAATGCTAGAGAGAATTACAAACCACTGAGACTGTCTAACAGATAAGACAAAACAAATACAGTTCAGAACATCATAATTCAGTGATTACTCCCAGCTAATACTATCTGAGCATCCCCGTTGTTGAACTTAGTCTATTCACAGAAAGTAAGTCAATAAATGTATGAAGGCAGAAACTGCATCTCAAAACGAATTACAAGTATGTGTTTTGATAATAGAGTGCTTCAAGGGTAGATTAATTAGCATTAACTTCCTTTGCTCATGCGTATTAGTGAGATTTTCATAAAAAGAATGAAGTTTGATTTTTTTTTTTATTTTACTTTTTCCAGATTGAGGGAATAATTAGGAAACATAGCCTCCATTTGCAGAATATGAGAGATATGTTAAGTACTTTCCAGGTGTAGGAAGAATTGTCTATGCATTTTTTTCACATTGGCCAGAATATGTAATTTCTAAAGGAAGTTCTCAGCAGCCCAAAATGTCTTAAATCCCTAAAAATGTACTTTACATCTTAGCTTTCAATATTGACCTCAGAAGGGAACAAACCCTTTATAAAAATACACTGATACAGTTACTTAATGTAACCTATAGGAAAGGTTCTCTGTCTTGTTGCTTCCCAAATGTAAGACAGCTCTTACAGTCCTCCCACCTCCCTGAGGATTTATTGCTTACTACTAAGAATAATTTACTTCTTTGCCACTGCTATTGCACAAAAATAAAGCTTATATAATAGTCTGTGTCACCTACGCGTTTGCACGTGTGCTGTGTAGCTTGGTGTAATCTGGAAGATGTTCATGGCGCACGATGAGCTTTTAAAATGAAACTTAAATATTTCATATTGATGACAAACTAAATTAGGTTACGGTTTGTATATGACTAATAATGACACCCTCTTAAGTAAAGAGCAGAGCAGCTGAAAAAGGATGAAACTTTATTATTGAGGGAAACAGGATATTCAGAACAAAGGAACAAAGAATGGAATAATGCATGTTATAACAACTTGATCATATCCTAAAGCTGGAGCTATGAACGCTTTCTTAACTGGTATAGCCTAAACCAGGACAGTCAAAACTTAGTTAAAGGGAGAGATTGTTAGATAACAAAAAACAACCCAACTCAAGAATATTTGTGTGAATAATCATTTACGTTGTTCTCTTGGGTGTGGGTGTTTTGGGGTTCATTCAGAGGATTGAAGCCCAAGCTAAATGATTTGTTTCTCCACAGTAGATAAAAATGTGACAGTTGTACTTAGTTACTTCATTTCTTCATTTTTTTCACACTTTTGAGTCTCATTTTACAGGTGGTTTAAAAAAAAATTAAAAAAGAAATTTTTTTGTCCTTCTCTTCCCTTTTTTTTTTTTTTTCTCCATGGTGACAGACTCTTTTATCATATTCTAGGTTAAATTATTCTGCTTATATTAAGAGTATTCACTTCACTGTTCTTGACCTTCTTGCTGACGTGGGCTTTGCTTTGCAATCTAATGAAAAGAACCTGAAGAACATTCAGGAAAAAGTGACCTTTAAACACCCGTTCATCTCAGGTAAGTAATAATAAGGATTCACTGGCTCCCAGCAGATGGTAGGCTTTCCTTAGATGTCAGTACAGATTTGTTTCAATAAAAGAAGAGAAATGCCTACAAGCTATTTGTGCAGAATCCTGAATTTGGTAGCTAGATAGAAATTGAGTTGAACTTTTCAGTGGCTAATAGTTGATGCTACCTCCAATCATTAAAAAGGGTGATTCCGAAGGTATGGCTGGCTAAGTGTGGTTTAAATGTTCCAGATAAACTGTTAGATCCTTCAGCCTTGTCTGATTTTTTTAAAAAAGATGCAGTTTATGAAAAGCTTGATACGTACTAGATGAAAAAGGAAAGCGTTGTCCAGTTCATGTAAAAGCAGTTTTTTCAAGTGCTGATGAAAACGCATGAAGGTTAACAAGTGTCTTCCCTTTGATATTGATAGAATTCAGTCAGTTTCTTATTTTAGTACATCTGGCCTTTGGGCACCAAAGCTAGCTGTAGACACAGATTGTTTGCACAGTCTTCATTTGTACGATGAATATTTGATTGGAAGTAGAATAGATTAAAATATTTCTGCGTTCACCATTTGCAGTTCACATTAATCTGCTGTTCTGAAAATCGTACTAACTGGATGGCTTGGAAGTAGACAAAGAAATTAAATAAAATTAAGATAGAGATCAAAATCTAACGAACCACTCAATCTGCAAACCCTGATGTGGTGTATTTTCTTCCCATTCTTCAGACAGTAGATTTATGTTTTTCAGGGATTTTGTGTTTGCATACCAGAAGTTTCCTTCCCTGACAAAGCATCTCAATGCCAAGAAAACTGATGAAGCTAAGTTTATTTACTTTCAGAGGCTGGGCAAATCAAAGATAGCCCACTGATGAACGGGTAATGTCTGCCTATCTTGGTGTGTATGTCATCGCAGAATAGTGTTACACAAAGGAGTACTGCACTGCCTTTCCAGTGCAGCAACGCTTCTGGCAAATGTGGTTTTTGACTGCTTGATCCTTAAGATCAAAGAAGCTGTATCAGCATCTGATTTATCATTGATTACACAGTGTACTTCTCCTTGAGGAAAACCACACTGCTTGAGTTTTTAAAATTGCTTCCCACTTGGAAAGAATAATGTAGGAGGGGAATAAAGGTTAGTGTCCTCATCCCAGGTTGCCTTGGGGTTTCAGGAAGAGTTTGTATTTTGGTTTAAAATGTGTTAGAAGAATCATTCCATCCTGCCAGGAGATAAAAACAAATACAAAGCTCTAACTGGAAATTGTCTAAGACTCTTACAAAAAAAACCAACACAAAACAAACAAACAAAACAACAACAACAAAAAAAACCAATAGGCTTTTTCTAAGTCTTGAACACTGGGAATGTGTCATCCACAACCTCTGGGCAGCCTGTTTCTGCACCTTGCTACATTCTCCAAGAAAAACATCCTCTGAAATCTAATCTAAATCTCCCCTCTGTTACTTTAAAAGCAGTCTCCCTTGTTCTATTTCTGTCACTATCTACCCACATAAAGAGTTGATTTCCCTCCTGTTTATAATCTCTCCTTAAATACTAGAAGGCCATAATGAGGTTTTCCCAAGAGCCTTCTGTTCTCAGACTGAACAAGCCAAGCTTCTTCATCCTGTCCTTGTAGGAGAGGTGTTCCAGACCTCTGATCATCTTCACGGCCCTCCTCTGGACCTACTCCAACAGCTTCACATCCCTCCTGTATTGGGAGCCCCAGATCTGTGGATACAGTACTCCAGACATCCTCACAAGGACACAGGGGACAATCCCCTTCCTCACTCTGCTGGCCACCCCAGAGCTGATGGAGTCTAGGCTACTTTTGGCCTTCTGGGCTGCAGTCACACACTACTGACTCATGCTAAGTTTGTCATCTATCAGGACCCCTGAGTCATTTGCTGCATGGCTGCTGTCAAGGAGTTCTTCTCTCAGTCTGTATACATATCTGGGACTGCCCTGACCCAAGTGCAACACCTTGCACTTGGCTTTCTTGAACCTCATTTGATTCTCATGGGCCTACCTTACATGTTTGTCAGGGTCCTTTTGGATGACATCTCTTGCTTCTGCTGTATCAACTGCATTACTCAGCTTGGTGTCATCTGCAAACTTACTAAGAGTAAACACCTGCTCTTGTTGTATTAACAAAAGTATTTATATATATGTACATGTACAAAATCAGCTGTGAAGCTGTTAGTTCAGATCATATCTTTGTTTCTATTATTTTCTTTCTTCTTTGGATGATGGAGGCAATTAAGTGGGTCCAGGGTTGAAAATCTGCAGTCAGATTCTTATTCTTCTGAAACTACTTTACTTCTCCAAGATGTCAGGAGAAACTTTATAAAATCCTGGCTGTTTTGTGTACCATGACAAAGACTTAATAAGGATGCAGTGACTTCCTTTCCGAGTGGCTGTGTTAAAAAACAAACAAACAAAAAAGAAAACAACAACAACAAAAAAACCCCACAGAAAAGCTCCATCAGCCACACTGCATCTAACAGCCTGTTTGCTTTCTTAGGATTTCAGATTTGAAGAAAATGTGTGTTTTAGAGGTGTTACCTTATTAAATTGGAACATCACTGAAATATCAGTTGCTTATCAAAGCCGTGGAGTCCATTGTACAGGTTATGGCCACAGTCAAGTATGTACTAGTCAGTTCTCAGTCTTCTCTAAGCCTGACAGTACCCCTAAATAGATACTTGCGTATAAGCCCCACTTACTGTTTGAGCTAAGAAACTGGGCTTCTCTCAAAAAGCAAGATCATTAATAATGTGATAAAAAGACCTGCTGGTGTGATTTTTGAATGGGTGATAATTATGCTCTATTCCATATTAGCTGAAAGAAGAATAGAACAACAGATTTTAGGGGTCAGAGACGTTTAGAAAGAAGGCTATGTCTTCATATGATTAGATGTGGGATGAAAATTTCTAATTATTTTTGCTTATTACTAAAAATGCCATTTTCACTATAGGGAATAAATGAGTAATTTGATTGGTGGTTACTATCCATTTTAAATTACTCTTCATTGGACATAAATATTAAAAATAAGTTGGGCATAAGCATGTTACATTAGGCACACACATGTTCAATGTATGTGCATATATATATTAAAAGTTATGCATATTTTGTTTGCAATTGCAGGGATTAATATTCATAGGTTTAGTTTCTGAGAAACCGGAAACCACAATTCATTTTTGTTGAATGTGGCTTTGCAAAACAATTTTTTTCTTGCTTAGTTTTGCAGGTGAAGGAGTTAAGCCTTGCCTACAGTAGATTTATGACAGTCGCTGCAGGCAAAAATTAGCTTAGCAGTTTTTGTTAAAAACTCCATCTTTTTCTTTCTGAACCCCATTTATATCTATCAGAACTGTAAATTGTGTCCCAACATAGCAGGTAAATTGAAGGTCAAAGAGAAGTGCAATGGGCTGAATCACGTGGCTTCATTTTCGTGAAGGTAGGAAGGATTCTAGAAGGGCAGGTCATAAAGAAGCTGAAAATCTCAGTGGACAAACTGTTGAAAAAGTAACTTTTTTTTCTTGGGGACGCTTTTATGAATTGTGAATGATTGGGGTTGTTTGTTTGTTTTTTTGTTTTGTTTTGTTTTGTTTTTCCTTAGAAAAGTATTAAGCAAGAGTAATATACTTAGTTAACCTTGTGCTTTGCTGCAGTCAGATAGTTACTTACAAAAATGGAGCTGTCATCTAGTGTAGATTTTATCCACAGTACACAGCATTAGCACAAAACGCTAGACATCACCATTGCTTTCATAGGTACTACTCTGTTTTGTAAAGAATTCTAATTTCTGTCTGAGCTATCTGTTCTTTAATTCCATTTTGAGGTCTAATGCAGAAAAGAAAAATGAGTAGGGCTTGGTCTTTGTGGCTTGGACATTCATGACAAAAAACAAACCCATGAATGATGTTCCATTTCAGCTTCTTGGGCAATGCACAGACATGGTGAGGAAGCTGACAGTGCTGCAAAACAACATACTTAGGTGCTTAACTCTTCACAAATATACCTGCGAAGAGTTCAAAAATGTGTGTGTTAGATGGATACTTCATATTACAAAGCAAATGTGGGAAGATTAAAGATTTTGGGATCAGATTTATGTCTTCAACTTTGCCATCTGCTCAGTCAGTGACCAGGAGCAAGACATTCTGTACGTCTCTTGTTTGTCACAGGCTACTGCTGGTTTTGCATTCAAAGCAGATTTCTCAGTTCCCACTTTCTGAGCCTGTTCTCATCTGTCTGATGTGAAACGAAATTCTCTGCTTTAAAAGGTCTTTTCCTATTCCAGGAATTGTTGATAAATTTAAAAAAAAAAAAAAAAAAGAGAAAGAAAGCAAGGCTCCATATTATATATATTTATAACTATGTAGGAAGGCTTCTCCAAAAGCAGTGCCTCCTATTTTGTTTTTTTTTTGGCCAATGACATCAGAGGCGAATGTTGGTGGTACAGTAGTAGAGGTTGAACTTTCCCACCAATATTCCCTTGTATTTTGTTGCTGTGTGACAGATGGCAGCAGAGGGGCAGTCTGACACAATGGCATCTGATATGGAAGTGCAGATGAAGCAGAGGTCTGTCATTGAACTTATCTGTGCAGAAACAATGGCACCCACTGGCATTCATCAACGCTGAACGTTTATGGAGACTGAAGAGTGGACGTGAGCATAGGGAGGTGGTGGGTAGTGCATTTCAGCAGCAGCAAGAGCAGCATGAAAGGCAAGCTATGTTCTGGGTGGCCATGCAGATTTTTAAGAGCGTGGCATGCAGGCTTTTCTTCATTGCTGGCAGAAATACATAGAGAATTACATAGCTGATGGTGGTGACTATGTTGAAAGATAGTGTTTGTAGCTGAGAATTTCCTCAATCAAATAGTGTTATTGTGCTCTTTATATCCATTGTAGGTTCCATAGAAGTAAATAGGAGGCATTACTTTCAGAGAGACCTGCACGCAACTGTATGGTTACCATGTAGAAGCATGTTGGAATTATGTAGTTGAAATAAGGTTGCATTGGCTCTAGATTTAATACCTTTCCATTCTTGTTCCCACACCAGAGCAGAATGATATACATCTCGCTATTGCGTTCATGAGAAATAGCTCAAATCCGAATGTAACCAGCACAGGTCCTTATAAAGATTCCCATCATAGTTTTTGTTATGCAGTTACAGATTCTGAGACTTTCTGTGAAAAATTCAGAAGTGAAAAACTGTAGATGACCTGAGGGAGGGTTTGGGGCTTATTGCAACCAAGCAGATGTGAATGAAACAAAATGTAAAAAGTAAGATCAGCTGCAGGTCTGTGTTAAGGGCTGGAAGGAAATGTCTGTGCTTAAACTACCTGAGTTACAGGAGAGCAGCTCTGGGAGGAAAAATCAGTTATGTGGAAGTTGCCTGAGGTGGTTCTGCCAGCTGCCCTTGGGTCACAGCACATGATGTTCTCTACATCTCTAACGGGGTTGCTTCCTAGCAGCAGCAAAGAGGCACTAAGGGAAAAGAGTGCCTTGGCTGGTAAGGGCGTAGGAAATAGGGGCAGCAAAGCCAAGTCAGGGTGTATGAAAGATGAAGAGCTGGCAAGAAAGGCGTTTCAGCTCACTTTTCAACTCTGCCTTTTCCACCCCTTTTACTGAAGAAGTTAGTTACAAGCAGATGGTTGTGAGCAGTCATCATCCAGGATCATGTTTTGTGGTGCCATAGTTCCTAAAATCTGCTGAGAAGCAGGGAATAGTAGCGTGGTCTGAGCCCTGCAGCAGAATCTTGCCTCATTTCCAGCTGTTGCAGAAAGACCTCACTTCTGTCTGCAAAAGGTGAAATGCATTATAATTAATGTGGTTCTGCTGAACTCTGCTGCCTGTGAGTGGATGGAATTCAGAGCTTTTCCTTGTCAAAATCAGTTATAACAAGCAGGAAATAGGTAAAAGTAATGCTATTAATATACTGTCCCTGATACTGTTCAAGTGTGTTATACAGGAATTTCACTAAGGGACTGTATAGATGATATAATAAGTGACAACATCAGTGAATTTATAAGCTACAGGGTGGCGTTGGGTGCCTGGCAGCCTGGTGTCAGCACCAGTCTCACAGTTGCTCTCCCAGATGAACTCTTTCTTTCTGCTGCTAACTTGGTAGGAGCTAAAATGTAATACTGCTGTGTACTTGTAAGTACTGTGTGCTGTGACTGAGTGTGTAATAAGGATATTTGTGTTTAGCAGTTAACAGTCTCTCAGCACGAGATATCTGCTACTTGGTGAATAGAGAAACAGCTATAGACTTGTTTTATGGTGGAGAAACTTCTAATAAGAAAGACAGCTGGGAGAATTCTACTCAATTTTACAACAAATGGTAATTTCCTCTCTAAGAATATAAATATTTTGGTTACATCTTTGTAGTACTTAAAAGATAGCCTTTCTTAGGTATCTGTAAGACTCCTGACTCGATTGTCATCGTGTCTGATACTAAGACAAATATACTTAACTGCAGCTTGTCATTTTTTTTTCCCCACTCTTTCCACTTAATTCCTTTTCTGAATTGCCCCACTTTGTTATTCGGTCTTTCACAGTCTGCCATGACACCTTCTGTCATATCTTATCCACTACAGGTGTTATGCCTACTGCTTAACTGCTTATCATGACATCTTGTCCTCCCACTTAGTCATTTTTCAGAATGTCTTTGTATTTTTGCCAACATTGCTAATACCAGTGCAACCAGGTAGAATTCCAAAAATCAACTCTAAAACTTCTCTCTGTTTTTCTACATGTCATTTGTGACAGTGCTCCTCCAGCATGATGTGTACTCAAATCTTGTGAGAAGTTACTTGGCTGGTGCAGTGGCATCAGTGGTTTTCACTGTGATCTGTTATGTACTCCTTTGTCTGTCTGTCTGACCTCTTGCTTTGTACTTAAGTTACTGTCTTTTCTGTAATAAGGCAAAGGTAAGTGGGTGCTTCTTGACTATACAGCTGTTGCAGGATGTATGTGTGCTCTTGGTGTCAGTGCTGAATGATCTGCCTAACTGGTGGCAATGAGAAACCAGGGATGTTCTTTGCAGGTGTTCTGTGCCCCTTCAGTTTGACGCGCTCTTCTAGTTTGACAATGAGGGCCTTAAATTTAGGCTGTAATAAGGATATTTGTAGATTTCTGTGTTATCAGAGGCTCACCATTGATTTGCTAGTTCTGCTCGACTTTTACATTATCGGCTGTTCTATTTTAATGTTATATTTACATTTATAACAATATTATAACAATATTATATATTGTTATATATATATATATAACAATATAACAATATTATAACAACATTATAACAATAATGTTATATTTACATTATAGGCCTCTAACATGCTGTGAGAGAACCACCAAATAATGTCAGGTATGGCAGCTCTTTTGTAGGATGGGGTTTGCACCTCTGAAATGCTGAGGTTGGACATGCAGAGGTGGGCCTTGTGCTGGGTGTGCAGTGTCTGCCTGCTGCCTGGGGGGCTGGGTTGGGCCTGGTGAATGACAAAGCATCTGTGCTGATGGTGGTGGGGGCACAATCATATGCCCAGGGATTAAAATATTTGTAGGATTTGGTCAATTTTAACCATATTAATTTCATTGTGTTTGATTGGAAAGAGGAAAAAAATAGTGTTTATTTTTTTCATGGGACCTAAAACTATCCTTTACCTCCTCATGCAAAGTTGTCTTGTTTGATGGAAGCTCTCTGCGTATTCCTTAATTGAATGGACAGGATTTATTTTGATACACTGAATGAGATATTAGCACTGATTTTTGACTTTTTTTTTTTTGGTGCCTTAATATTTTGGATTTAGTTCAAAACTGAATTTTTGGTTGTTATGGCTTTCTCTCTGTTGGGCTACTTCATCATTTGCTTCTTAACCAGAGTGAAGTAGCATGATTGCTTGCTGATTTGAGCACTTTTGTCAGTAGGAGTCATTCAGTTGATATTAGTGGATTTTGAAAAGGGTCCATTATGCACAACCTAAATTCCTACCGTTGGCTGCCTATGGAGCAGCTGATTGATTTAAATATCTTTATAGACTTTCAAGGTCCTTAATTTTGTTGTCTCTGCTATTTAAATCTGATGACTTGAACCTTGTTTTGACTAGTATCTGAACTCAAGTATCCAATTCTGTCAATAGCCCATTCATTCAAAAGAAAAAAGAAGGAAAGCTTGTCTCCATAGAAATATTACTAAAAGTCTATTCTATTTGTTCTCAATCTGTAAGTATTTTGAAAACAGTACTTAAAATATATGGTACTTTTAACATTTATTCTTTTCCTGACTGAAATTAGACCAGTTTCTTCCTCTTTTGCAAAGAGAAAACACTTCCCAGTTTTTGTAATACCTAAGAACATTAGTAAGAGGAAAAGAGCCTCCTGCTATTTTTTTTTCCCCTCATAATCTTCTAAGCTTACTTTGTTTTATATTTTAAACTACACTGAGATCTACTGTTTTGAAATTCCTAAAGTATGTTTTTGTAATGCCTCTTGTTTACTTCTCCCAAAGGTAATGTAATGAACATTTCGTGTGATAGGAATATAACAGGAAATAGAATTTATTCCCATTAAAATTTCTGATTATTACTGGAGTTTTAATTGACATTAAAGGATGATATTTCACGTTTTCCTGCAGCATGTTTTATTTACTAGCCTAGAATTCAGAAAACAAAGAGCAACATTCTGCAGATTTGCTTTTGTCCATTACATTCTGTATAGCTCAAATTACAGTGTGAATAGTCAAACTTAAATAGAATAAAAGGTAAAGTATTTAAATTATGAGTATACAGGGAAAAAAATATCCTTAAGTACAGCTGTTTCAGTAGTCCCAGTGTACTTTTAAAAAGAGTCATAAATGCCCAGTCATACTGCTTCCTAGTCAGCATAGGAAATCACTCATGGGTCAGTGTTTTAGTGGTCACTTCCGTACACCAGTCCCTCTCCCTGGGTGCTGTTTCTCATGGAGGCATTACAGGAGGCTGTGAGATTACAAAACCTTTGGTTAGAGCTGTGTGCAGTGATTGTCATCTAGGTCAGCTCATGGTGGGTATTTGTGTTCTGTAGGAAATAGGGGTGAAAGGCGGGTTAAATTTCTGCGTATGATGCTTTCACTGAAGTTCAAGGAGGACTAAATAAATATTAGTTTGTTTATTTAATCAGCCACAGGATATTTGGGGGGAAAAAACGTTCTGCATTACAAAAATTCACAGGTATATGAAGTTATAACCTCTGTTGTTACTTAGATTCAATTGTTTTGAAGTTGTATGCCATGTACAGCTGTGATGATGTTGCATAAAATATTTGACTGCATATTTTAGTAAGCATTTTGCTGCCTTCTCTTAATTTTGTTTACTTAAGAATTATTTCTTTGCTATTTATGCACGCTTTAGGGATTATCATCAGTATTCCAAAATTAATTCTATTTTCTATTCAAGTGACAAATGGATTAAAGATCTTAGTTATGAGAAATAACTCTTCAATCATCATTTGGTTATCAACATTTGTAAATAAAGGGATGCTTTTGTGATAAGGAAGGCATGTTCCAACTGCAGTAGCTGCATCATTTTTTCAGACTTTTGAAGTGGAGGTTTAGAATTCTTCCCATAGAAAAGACCTAATTTCTCATAATAGATTGCATTGATGTAGTGCATTTCATTTAAAAGCCTCATTGCTTTTATAAACATCATTATTATTCTTTATCGATGTTACAGTAACATCTAGAATCCCCAGCTGAGATTGCTTTCCTTTGGTGCTAAGCACTATGCAAAATACAGAGCGAAGCATATTCTGCCCAAATGAGCTGATGTCTGAGCTCTCCTTGTGCATACGTGCTCTGTGCCAAAGAATCACGCCAAAGTGTAGCTCCCTGCACCCAGCCAATGGGACTGCTTGGGAAAAGAGCTGCCTGCCCCAGGGGGTGCTGCCTTCCT
Organism: Alectoris magna; assembly: GCA_030625065.1. Taxonomy (NCBI): domain Eukaryota; kingdom Metazoa; phylum Chordata; class Aves; order Galliformes; family Phasianidae; genus Alectoris; species Alectoris magna. Next base: position 26,142,043 of record CM060566.1, on the reverse strand, counting down.
GCAGGGAGTGTTGTGCAGGAGATGGTATAAGATTTCATTGTGGTTGCCATACAGCAAGCTGCTTGCAAATTACGAGGTTGGTACTTTGCTCAGGTAATTCTGAGTGAACCATTATAGGCACACTGAATTATTCCCATAGAAAACGAGATAGAAATTGAATATTTGAGTTAATTATTTTCCCAGTAGGATATCTGAAATTAATTGATGTTTCATGGTACCTGAACCTACATTTATGGTATGACATACAACTGTTAAGTTAACTGAATAAAGGAGAGGATCTGATCCCATTGCTCTTTCACCTTCTCCAGCCCCCAAAATCCTTAATATACATTCAGTAAAAGAAAGGAGTATTTTATAATAACTAGGTAAGGAAAGTAAATCACTTTGGAAGTGCCTACCAAGAGTTCTCGCTTAGTGAGAACTGGGATGCATGTCATCTTAGTGCCGGTGCCTTCTCATGCTTGCAGTGGCTGCTGTGTCCATCAGTTTGCAGCAGAGGAAAGCACATTCGGTACTTTGAAAGCCCCTGCAGGGTGGCGGTGTGGGCAAGCCAAAAGCTTTTTAAGGCCGTTAATCTGTAAGTATGGAGATCAGAGGCACTTCCCCCCTCCCCCCCCGTTTATGAGAATATTGGATAATTGTGGAAGTAATTATGATTTTTGTATCTCTGAGCAGGCAGAACAGACATGAGTAGCCCTCAGGAGAGGAGACCTAAAATAACTAAATTTTCTTTGTATCTTAACAAGCTCCAGCTCTTTGGTCCATATGAACTGAAAAGCTGGAATTTGTCTCTGTGCTTTTGTTTGCGGGAAAATTAGCCTGCATTAGCGTACTGATAAAATCATCTTTTTGTAACTTCCAGGAGAACAATATAAAAGCCTTTTCTTTCCTGTTTACTGTAAATCACTCTGGAAATAAGCAAGAGGCTATTTTATTTCAGAATGAAAGCTTTTGCCTAGTGAGTTGTAATAGTATAATGATCCCATTCCAGACAAGCTGCAGGTTATGCCAGGATCTGTTCTTTGCCAGATGGCTGCAGAGCTGCTCAGCTCTCCGTGCTAGACCTGCTTTGTCCACAGCACAGTTCCCTCTCCAGGCCTTGCTTTGAGGTTTCCAGAAGGTTCTCTCTGAAGGATTCTGGATGAGGGCAGTAGGCATTTCCTCTCACAAATTTTGAGAAAGATTTTATGCTTTGACTCCTATTGACTGAGAAAAGGCTTCAGCCCTCACTGGTGGGGCCTTAATTCAATAGGGATGTGTTGTCATGTACTCATAGCATTTGGAGCCACAGCTGTGTGAAGTAGAGTGTTCAGGTTTGTGCTGAAGCAGAAGTCCTGGGGATTTTAGAAAAAGTTTGCCTGTTGTTACAATTGTGAAATAAATGCCATAGAATTATTAAATTTCAAAACATGGAAATTTTACTTTTTAGGCATTTAACGTGTGTTTGTCTTGATATATCATTCTGTTTTGCAGTAAGTTTTGTAAATAGTATTTTCAAATTTTGGTATTATTTGCATTCTCTGTGTCTCATTCATTAAATTTTCTCCCTCTTTTCCATTTATAAGAAAAAAAAAAAAAGTGAAATTACAAGTGAGAAATAAGTTCAGAAATTTAAGTAATTCTGTGCAGCTGATTGCTTGTTAGGATGGGTGTGAATGGGGGAATGTAGATCCTCATCCTGAAGGTGGCTCCAGTATTTCATCTGTCCTGCTCCACAGTGAGTGTGTGTGCTTACTCTGAGTTTTTTAGTAGTAGGATAAACTTAAAATACTGCTGAGCCAGATTGATAGAAGTGAAGTGTTAAAAGGAGAAATCCCAGTTCCTCCTTCAAAAACTTCCCCTGCTGCCTCCTCCTGTAAACGTGGTCACACCCCAACCATATCCTCTGGGGCTGCTGGCTGCACGTTCATTACTTCACCTTTGTGCTGGCTCCAGACCTTACTTGATTCCTTCACTGAGTTACTTGAACCTGGCAAGACGAAAAGTGAATAGATTTCTATGAACTTACTAAGCTGAATTTGTCCAGTGCTGGCTTCAGCAAGCATCACCGAGATGCTAGGATGTAACAAGAGTGTGTGTGTATGGGAGCAGGGCACAGGGGGAACCTCCCTGCTTCTAGCCACTGGACTGCAGCTCTAACACTGGCTTAGGTGGGTACATCCCTGGGGTGTGTGTCTTGTCCATGGCACAAAGCAGGTGAAGGGCTGAACTGTGGTAGTTGTGGCTCTACAGAAAGCAGACCAGTATGAAAGGGTGATGCATTGATTCCTTTCTTAAAATGGTTTTTACACATGGCACTCTACACTTTTTGCTCCACGTGCTGAACAGAGAAAAAGATACAACAGTGGAAAGGAAAACGGGAAAAGACGGAATTGTAGCACCACAATCTGACTTTAAGCATTCCTCTTCCAACATGTGTTGTTGATTTTGTTAACATTGTGAGCAAGATGCTGGTCTTTTTAAACATTTTTCTGTTAGATGTTTGGATAGTTTTTATTGTTTGCTTATAATGAATCTTAACCTTTACATGTCCTTTTCTCCTTACTTAATTTAGATGCTTATATAGTTATTATGGCCAGCTAGTTGTTGGGCACATCTTAGAAACAAGGTTTACAAAGAAAATACCCACTGTACTTTGGGTATTTTGCTTTGAGGACAACTTTTCTTGGCTCCTTTGCCTTCATACTATGGAGCTCTTCAACATGTGTAGAGGAACTGTTGGGTGATGGATTGAAATGGTGGTTGGGCACCTGGTGAAGGGGTGTGGCTGGCCCAGGGAGTGCAGGCAAATTGTAGCTGTGCTCTGCAGGTGATCAGAACGGGTATACCCAGGGTGGAGGTGCATATAGGCTCATATAAGGGCAGGCCACTGAAGTAAGAGTGTTTCTTGGTCCTGGGCTGCTTCCAGAAAAGGGGTGCTGTGTAGTTGGAGTGCCCCTTCACCACTTGGGTGAGTTTGTCCCTTCTTTTTGTTTGTATATGGCTCTTAGACTACCTGCAAGTACTCTACCTGCTGTTGCCAAGAACCTGTACAAAGCAGTTTTGCTTCTTTGTGAGTGGGGTATTATGGCTGTTGACTTTTTCCAGATTCTGCATTCTCAGTTTTTTAATTTTAAGCTTGAAGCAGGAGGAGGGGGAGGGGAGGAAAGAAGTTTGCTTGATTTATGTGGAATTTTTCTTCATGTTGTTTAGGGCACTTGTTTGAGATGATTACTGGGAATTGTTGCATTAAAGAATCCCAGTTGTGTTGATTAAAGAATAGGAACAGCTTATATCTATTAGAAGGTTTCCACTAATGTAGTTCAATGAACTTTGTGAGCGGATCCTGAAGTATGAAAAAGGTTGGCTGAAATCTCTCTGATTATTATTTCTGCTGGATCTGAAACTGTTAATTTTCTATTAGCTTTCTATTTTCAGGTTGGTATTAAGGAATGTTACCAAGAATGTGTAAGCAGCTCTTGGCACAATGAGAACTAAAATAGGTAACTAGAGAAAATGAAAATCTCCATATTTAAGCCTTTTTTACCGGATAGCGGTGACTTTACAACATGCGTGCTGCAGTGTGAAGTCCTGAACCTGAAATTTAAGTGTTGACTTCTAAAACAGCTTGAATGCGAGGTACTGCTAATGAGACATGGGTCTGAGATGGGCACGTGTCTTCTAAAAGAGACTGCTTTACAGGAATATGGCTAAAGGTGCTATTTTGGACCTACCACAACTCTTGGGCAAATGATTAAAGTTTGGTAAAGACAAAACCTGTGATATGGCTCCCAGTGTGCTAAACGGGGCTCTGATGCTTCTTTCTGCCTGTCCTGTGAGTGCTTTTGTAAAACAAGCTGTCAGAGGCAGGGAGTATTCTATGCTTATCAAACATCAGGCATGATGAGACTTTATATGATAGAACAAATGGACACTACTGTAATAAATAATAATAAAATCTTGTCTCATCTCCTGGAATCCATTTCTGATATATGCTTCTAGAAGATGAGAGTTGGAAAACCATTCATCTCAAGAGATGAGAACACAATGCTAGTCACGTCAAAACAGGCTGAAATCCAGTGTTGCTTTCGTTATCCTGAAGTCAGCAATATGCTATCATTGTTCCTTTGTCTAATGGAATTTACTGAGGCTATTCATCCTCTACACACATTGTGAAAGTGCACTTTGTAAAGCTGAGAAAGCTCTGGAGTTAATAGCGTAATAATTCAGCAAGAAAAACTGATTTGCAAGTGACCCATGTATCAGGCTCAATGGTGCTTAAAGGTAGTTCATAAATTCTTGACAAAGAAAGGTGTCAGCTTTGTGGACCACCCTTTTTTATAAATAAAGTAGCCTTTTAAGAGTCAGTCACAGAGCTTAATGCAGAATATTATTCTGACATGTAATTTACATGCCACCAGAGGAGAGAAGGGAAGCCAAACAACATTGTGATTGAGTGCTAACAAGAAAAACAGTATGTCTCTAAGGATGAAACAATTCTACTTGAACCTGGGCTGTGTTAGAAATGCTGTCGTACTCCTACCCCCTCCAGGTCCCAGAGGATCTTGAGCCATCAGGTGGTTTTCAGGATCATTATGCTTTGGCTCACACCTGGGCATGGTAGTGCTGCAGAAGGGACACTGAGGTGGTTGTTTGTCTCTTTGCCAGGACCATGTTAGGTTAGCAGTGCTTAGGGAAAACTTCCTTTGCCTGCTAATACCATGTTCCAATGAAATGTGATTCAGAAAACAGAATTTGCTTAGATGGTAATGGTCTGTAAATGCTGATGTTGCACTGCAATCTCTGGGCATTTTAGAAAAAGTAGGTTATGTTGTAGCTCTTATCTTCCAAGATGAGAAATAAAGGGTTTGACTCTCACCAGCCGATCTCTCAATGGTGAAGGCTGGCACTGTGTTCCTGTCTTCTCCTTTTGGAGGGTCTGGCAACAGCTACTGCCCTGACATTTCCCTGGTAGTGGGAGTTGGTCTAAGAATGGTTCATGTGTGCTGAGATGTGACATGGCACTGCTTTCTGTCACGGTGCACCATGGCGGAGGCCAGCTGCTTGTTTTTATACAAAAAGGAACATTGCTAAAAACTTAACATATTGCTTACTCTGCTGGGATTAACGGTGTTAATTTTACATTGGAGTATCATACTGAAAGCAATTCTTACTCTTTCTGTACAGCTTAGAGGCAGAGAGGGTTTCAAGCATCTAAGTATTATTTGACAAAAACATGTTTCTAGGGGATTTTATTCCTCCTATGTATAGAATGGACATAGCAGCTCAATTACTGAAGTTATTGATTACTGTAGTAGCCCATTAGTCTAGAATGTTCTATCAAGTCAATCCGTATCCCATGTGATTTCAGATAAAAGTACAGTGTTTCACGTTTCTGCAGAGTTTGGCAGATATGGGATATGTGAATGGAAGCTGTTTTATTAATAATTTAGGAGCTCATTTCTACATAATGAAAACATAAATTGGATATTTGCACTCAAGCAATCTATTCAGATTACTCAACTGAATTTGTGTGAAGCACTGAATGATTACAAAATACGTTTTGGAATGCTTTGTACTAGGCTTTTTATAGAAATGAGCTAATGATCAATGTATGAACACATGAATTAAATCTAAAGGGCATCCCCAAGAAACCTATTGGAGGACCCAGAGGAAAAAAAAACCATAATAGCTTGTGACACGCAGAAAATGAAAGCACATGAGATGTCAGCTGTGGTCATACAGAAGTCCAGTAAATTGATTTTTCTTTGAAAGGGTTTTTATAGTTGCCCTTTAGAAAATGAGTCTAATTACTGTAGATAATGTCTATTTAAAGTGATAGAAGGGCTCTATTTTATCTCTTAATTGTCTCCTCATCTTCCGTAGCGCTGGGAAGTTCAAATTCAAAAATGATTTTTCAGGATGGTCTCTAGCTCACAGTACAGGACAGTCATCAGACCTGCCCTAGGAGTACAATTAAGGAAGTTAGTTAAGCACTGTGTGGTGTTTTAAAAACTGACATGAAGGTACTGTGATAAACAGCAAACCTGGTATACTGGTAATGTAACAGGCAGTGATTGTGACTGTTTGAAGTGATTGAGAACAAATTGAAATTTGTATTAACCATGTTAGAAATGTTTAAATTCTGTCTTGCTTTGGTTCTTCATGGCGCATGCTAGGAAGAAAAGCCTTTATTCTCATTAGTGATCTTCTGAAATTGCTTTAAAAAAAAAAAAGAGATTAAAACTATCTAGTGATTATTGGCATTATAGTATTAATGGAAAGTCAACTATATAGATCTCACTCAAGCAGATTTACTCTGAAGAGTGGAACATCTTTTGTCTTTATGAAAAGCTGGAAGAAAATGCAGAATGTAGATCATAAGTTACGGAATTTCCAAATAGCATCTGTACCTCGGATTACGAGCATTATCCTTTAGTAGTTCTCATTCAGTGTGTCTGCGGGAAGTTACACATTTAGAAAAGTCAAAGTACGGTACATGAAGTTATTGCTGTGCAAAATTTGTAAGGGAAAAAAGAATGTGATTTCCTTTCTTTTGTAAATGTCATTTTTTGCAGGGTATTAGGAAATATAAAATCACATATATGCTTATGTGGATAGAATGTTCCCTTTTGTGGAACAGTGAGTCTGCTTTACATACACACATATCACACCCTACAGCCAGTAGTTCTTCCATTTCCCTGTTGGGTGACCTGCTGGTCTTCGCTTGTTTGTTCTTTGGAAGAGTTCTGCAATGCTGAGGGAAATTGCTAAAATGAGCTAAAGTTTATCGATTTAACTTCCTGTTTAGACTAGCAGTCTCCAAAACTATTTGATTGCATGCTGCTATTAGAGGGAGGAAAACAAAGCTTGAATAAGGACTCCCACATTGGAGACACCTCACTCAGAGCCTGCATGGGGAACCCTGTTCCCGGTGTCTTCTCGCTATGTCCGTAAAGCCCCACATCTCGCTAACTTTTGAACAAACTCTGAATCTGCCATGTTCACCTAATAAAAAATGGAAGGACTGACTAGAAGATGTTTGAGGACCTCATTTCTTGTAGGTGTGTGAGGAATTATTATTTTTCCATGTTTGATTAGAAGACTAAAATGAATAATTGCACACTTAAAAAATACATCTCTGCATTTATTTTACAGGGGATTCCCCCAAAATAAATATTTCTCAGTTTTGAAGTGTATGATTTGAATGTGATGATCTATTGGAAGATGCTGGGGAGTCTTGTTAATCTTCACATAAAGTGAAACAGTGTGCTCCAGGCCAGATTATCTACTTTGTGTGGAAATACATTCTTAGTCCTTATGCTTTTCTAACAAAATGAGTGAAATATTCTTCTAGTCAAAATGGAGTAGTGTTGTAGAGCAGTTTAATGACGGAGTTGAAAAACTCAGCACCACAAAGCTAGAATGCTTTTCACTGGCATTCTTCAGCAAAACTGTTTTGCAAGAAAAATTAAAAAGGAGCACGTCTGGTGTGGTTGGGGGAGGTGGTGCTGAGGCTGGCCTTACTGTGTTGCCATCTGGGGCTGGGCAGCTGCCCCAAAAGCTGGGCTTGGCTGCCTCCTCCTTCTTCAGGAGGAGTTTTTGGTGTTCTAAGATTCATCCTAAAAATCATAGAACAGGTTGGGAGAGGACCTTTAAGATCATCTATTTCCAACCCGCTGCTACAGGCAGGGACATCTCCCTATAGACCAGGTTGCTCAGAGCCCCATCCAGCCTGGCCTTGAATGCATCCGCAGTCTTGCTGGGTAACCTGTTCCAGTGTCTCACCACTCTCATGGTAAAGAATTTCTTCCTAATATCAAGTCTAAACATACCCTCTTCTAGTTCAAAGCCATTTCCCTGTGACCTGAAGATGTTAAATAGCACCGATCTGTGAGTAATGCCACTTGCCACCAGTCTCCACTTGTACATCAAGCAGTTGATCACAACTCTCAGAGTGCAACCATCCAGCCAATTTCTTATCCAGAGTGTGCTCCATCCATTTGCATCCATTGCATCCTTTTTTTTTTTTTTTTTTTTTTCTCCCCAATTTGGAGAATTTGCTGTTTGAGAGACAGTGTTATGCTGCAAAATCCACAAATACAGGATTAATACAGAAATTCATTTTATTGCTCTAGAAACCTTACCAACAGAAATACATTTCTAAGGGGCAAAAAACCCAGCATTTCTGTAAAAAGGGAATTAAGTAAAATAAAGCAGTTTACTGTTTGGCTGTATGAAGCTAGTAGTTCATGAGCTTTGAGGTGATTCATACTGCTGACTCAGAGCAAAATCTCTGAATGAAATGAAATTGTATTCAACTTGTTGTTTGGACTCTGTAATTTCTTTAAAAATACAATTAATTAAGAATAATTGAATGGAAGTGCAGTGACTTGGGTGCATAATGGATATTTTGATTCATTAGAAAACCTAAGTCCTCAGTGTGTGGACGATACTGAGAAACAGGTATGATTGAGACAAAGCCAACATATGATGGCAGTTTTGCTGCTGAAAGAGGAGGAAGAGAGATGTTAATGTCAGTTTGCAGTAAGACCTTTTGCAGATTCTTTTCTCAACACAAAACAAGTTAGTCCTGAATGTAACATGTAGCGTTTATCTAATGAGGATGTTGTCAGTGTTTTGTGTTTCTTCACCTTTTCTGAGGTACTGCCTCATTTAGCAACAGTTTAGATTTGGAATCTTCTTTTTATATTAAAAAAAAAATTAAAAAAAAATAGTTCAGACCTACTCACTGTGCCCACTCCAGCCTCACTGTGCTATTTACAGTGGTTGGAGCCCTGTATGAAGACTCTAAAAGGACATTAGTCTTCATGAAGAGGATTTCCGATGTATTGGTGCCATTGCAGATGATCAGACTGTTTCCTAGGGAGCTTTGTGCGTGCTCCAGGCCAAGTGCCTCAGCACAAAATGACAGAGTGGAGAATAACAGGGAGTTGCCACATGCTTGACATATGCACCTGGCTTTCTGCAGTTTTCACAGCTGGCTGTAGTGGGTTGCAACAAAGCTGCCATTATTGCATTGCTCCTCGTTGGGGCTGTGAAATTTTACATTGTGCGTTTTCAAAGTGCAACACAGAACATCATCCATGGTGTTAGCTGCAAACCATTCAGCAGCTGTAATCATAGTCACGTTGAAAGGCTTCCTTGATGGTGTGGAACATATTGAAATATATAAAAGAGATGAGAGAGAAGGGAAAATCGTATAATATTGTGAGGCTTTTGCATAAAAGTTGGTCATAGCAGTGAAATGAAATGAAAAGTTCAGTCTGCAGCCATTATTTAATCACCAGCTCAAAACATTAAAGATGATCGTTACCGCTTGGCACCAGAAACAATTCTATTTATTATCTGCTTGTGGAGTTTTGAAGGATTTTTCTGTTTACTCAGCTGGGAACAGTTTTAAAACGTAGTGTAATGCAGAGTCTATATGAGAAGAAACTTGCACAAGTTCTTCTTAATACTACAGTAGCAGGAAATGTGTATGACAACCCAGTAGTGATGGAAGTTGTGGAATGTGTGTTGGACGCTATGTTTTTATTTATTTTTAAATCCATGCCCTTTGCAAGTTGTGCGTAGATGATGCATGCCCGAGTTCTTGTGCACCAAAGCAGATGTCATGAAACTGAGATTTTTCCGTGGGTGTTAATAGGGACATTGCTACAATCCCCTACAAGTATGATATAAACTGACTTAAAATGTTACAGCTTCTTAGAAAAGCTAAGAATCAGTATCCCAAAGTACAAAAAAGTTTCTCCTGTACTCGTTTCAAAGATTTATTCAGTTTCTTTATTTATTGACAACACTGTTGCTTGAGACAAGACAAATATTAAGCTGACCACCCTACAGAGAGCTTTTTTGAGTAATGTATTGACTAGAAAAATTGACCGCAAATTCAGAAGTTATGGACTAGAGTTAAAGCAGATTGCAGTGTAGTTTAGCTTTAAATATGTGGCAGTATTAACCTATTACTCTGTTCAATATGCTAATAGAAAACAAAATCAGAATTGTAAAGCAGCAAATAAAATAAAGCCCTGAAATTCGAGGAGAGTATGATCTGTGTTTAGCTTGCTTAATCATAGGATAGCAGCAGTGAAACGCAGGCTGTCACCAAATAACTTTTCTTTTAAAGGAAAACTGAGAACCAGAGCAAATGTAGTGTTAGAAATTTATGCCACAGTTCTGCAGAAGAAAGTTTGTACCAAAAAAAAAAAATTGAGTATAAGATTTAGGGTCAAACAGGTGGTGTTGTCCACCTGCGATGGTAGTGTGTTGCTGCAAAGGGCAATACAGTTCCCGCAGACCACCCTGCAGTTCTGCAAGGTTGTTTTGCCAGATGAACATGTTGTAATGAAGAGTAACGATACCACCATTTTTTTCAAAAAGAAGAGATCAGATGTGTAGTGTGTGATATTCTGCCAGGAATATCACAGGAAGGACTGCAGTGGATGTCCATGCAGATGTCATGGTTTTGTAATTTTTGCTATTGGTATTCCACATCATAATATCATGTGGAACACAGAGAAGAGGAACTACGCATCCCAGGGGACCTCGCAGTCAGAGAGGGAAAATACGTCATGGAAGCAACGCTCGCTCTCTCTCTCACTGCCCGGCAGCGGGTGTGGGTGTGCTTCCAGGCCGCGGCGCCTTCAATTTCAAAGTAGGCTTCTTGGTCTTCGGAAACCTCTCTCTCTCTTATTTCACTTAATTTATTAGCCTTTCAATTAGATTGTTTTATAGTGTGTTATCTTGCATTCCGATATCATAGTTAGTAAAATAAGTTTTAGTCCTTAGATCGTTGCCGCTGCTCCATTTATTTCCTTGAGTCCAGCTCCCATCTCCCTACCCCCTTCCCTTTTTTTCCCTTCCCATTTGTTGAGGGGGCTGGGGGGTCCATAAGGCTACTGCCCCCTCCCCTGTCACGGACACAGATTGATCTAGACAACTCCGTGACAGTTCTTGGTGAAGAATGCGGGCAAGATATTAAGATATTAGGGCCTGTTTTCTAGTTTTTTGAAATGAATCCCTCTCTGCTCTTAAAAAGCTGCTTTTTAGCTTTTTAGAACAAATCTCTCTCTGCTCTCAGAGAGTTTCGTTAGCTTTGTTGGGAAAGTTTATCTCTTTTGCAGGTGCTCACTGAAAGTTTGACCTTGAAAGTCCAGGTGGACTGCCAATATTCTAGTGATATTTGTAAACATTGAGTACTGATATTTTGCTTCTGTAAAGAGAAAAAAAAAAATGATTCTATTTTCTCTTTTACATCTGTTTGCAGAGGGAGCAGCTAATTTTACAGAACTTGTGATTTTTTAGGCATGCTCCCCATCTCCCCTTTGAATCCTTTATGCAGTTTTTGAATGCCCATTTGATCACACTGTTAATCTCCCTGAATGTATTGCTCATTATTTTATTTATCTCACTCAGTATTTGGACTTATAAAAATCTGAGGAAGTCTTCCCCAGAACAGAGAATACTGAGTGACAGGGAGTGTGGAAAGGCTTGGGAGAGACTTTAAAGAGATGGACATCTTCAGTATCATGGAGCTTTACTCCTGAACACCTGGAAGACCCTGAGAGCTTAAACAATTACTTAAGACAGGAATGTTGCGGCTCAGGCAGATCTGAGGAGGCACAAATGATTTGGGGCCTGGCTAATGCTTATCGGGTCTTATTCAGTACTATCCCAGAAAGGGACAGAGTTTCTGAAATTGAGAGAGAGAGTCTCCAAGCTGAGAGAGAGTGTCTCAGAGCTGATAGGGAGAATCTCCAGTTCCAGAGAGAGAGTATTCTTGCTGAGAAACAGTCTCCAGGCTGAAAAAGAGAGTTTTCAGGAGAGTCTCCGAGCTGCAAGGGAGAGTCTCCAGAAGACAATACAAAATGAGCGAGACAGCCTCCAAGCTGAAAAGGAGAGTTTACAGGAGAGAGTCCGAGCCGAGAGGGACAATCTCCAGGTCCAGAAGGAGAGTCTCCTAGTCGAGAAACAGAGTCTCCAAATCCAAAGAGAGAGTCTTCAAACCGAGGTGGAGAATCTCCAGGTTGAGAAAGAGAGTCTCCTAGTCAGGAGAGAGAATCTCAAAACCTGGCAAGAGTGTCTCTGAGCTGAGAAAGAAGGTCTCCAAGCTGAAGGGGAAGATCTCCGAGCTGAGAGGAAGAATCTCCGATCTCAACAAAACACCTTTGAATCTGAGCGGGACTTACAGTACATTGATGACATCATTGTGTGGGGCAATACAGCAAGGGAAGTTTTTGAGAAAGGAGAACAAATAATCCAGATCCTTCTATGTGCTGGCTTCGCGATTAAGTGAAGCAAAGTGAAAGGACCTGCTCAGGTAATTCAATTCCTAGGGATAAAGTGGCAAGATGGACGTTGTCACATCCCAGCAGATGTGATCGACAAAATTGCTGCTATGTCTCCACCCACTAGCAAGAAAGAGACACAGTCTTTTCTGGGCATAGTGGGCTTTTGGAGGATGCATGTTCCAAACTGCAGCCTTATTGTAAGCCCCCTTTATCAGGTGACGCAGAAGACGAATGATTTTACATGGGGCCCAGAGCAGCAGCAGGCTTTTGAACAGATTAAACAGGAGATAGCCCGTGCCGTGGCCCTGGGGCCAGTACAGATGGGACAGGATGTAAAGAACATCCTCTATACTGCTGCTGGAGAGAAAGGTCCCACTTGGAGTTTATGGCAAACAGCCTCAGGAGAGACCCGAGGCCAACCTCTGGGATTTTGGAGTCGAGCATACAAGGGGTCTGAAGAGGGCTACACTCCAACTGAGAAGGAGATCTTAGCCACATATGAAGGGGTTCAGGCTGCTTCAGATGTAGTTGGTACTGAAACACAGCTCCTTCTGGCACCTCGACTGCCAGTGCTGAACTGGATGTTTAAAGGAAAGGTTCCTTCCACTCATCATGCTACTGATGCCACTTGGAGAAGTAGATTGCACTGATTACACAACGAGCACGGATGGGGAACCTCAGTCATCCAGGAATTTTAGAGGTGATCATGGACTGGCCTGAAGGTAAAGTTTGGAACATCACCAGGGGAAGAGGTGTCACGTGCTAAAGAGGCCCCACCATACAATGAACTACCAGAAAATGAGAAGAAATACACCCTGTTCACTGATGGATTGTGTTGTACTGTGGGGAAGCATCGCAGATGGAAAGCTGCTGTGTGGAGCCCCACACGACAGGTTGCAGAGGCCACTGAAGGAAAAGGAGAATCAAGTCAGTTCGCAGAGGTAAAGGCTGTCCAGCTGGCCTTAGATGTTGCTGAATGGGAGAGGTGGCCAATACTTTATACCGACTCATGGATGGTGGCGAATGCCTTATGGGGGTGGTTACAGCAGTGGGAGCAAAATAACTGGCAGCGGAGAGGTAAACCTATTTGGGCTGCTGAACTGTGGAAAGACATTGCTGCCCGAACAAAAGATATGGTTATAAAGGTGCGTCATGTAGATGCTCACGTGCCCAAGAGTCGGGCTACTGAAGAACAACAAAACAACCATCAGGTAGATCAAGCTGCCAGAATTGAGGTGGATGCCAATTTGGACTGGCAGAACAAGGGTGAATTATTTCTAGCTCGATGGGCCCATGAGACCTCGGGCCATCAAGGATGGGACACAACATATAAGTGGGCTAGAGACCGAGGGGTGAACTTAACCTGTGCAATAGTGTCCATAGTTATTCATGACTGTGGGACACGTGCCATAATTAAACAAGCCAAGAGGATGAAACCTCTCTGGGGGGAAGGGCGATGGCAAAAGTACAAATATGGGGAGGGGTGGCAGGTTGATTGTATCACCTTACCACGATCTCGCAATGGTAAGCGTTATCACAGAATTACAGAATTATCAAGGTTGGAAAAGACCTATAAGATCATCCAGTCCAACCATTACAATGTGTATCTGGTATGTGTGTGTATGTGTATGTAACCAGTACAATGTTATGTGGTTACCATGGTGGAGGCAACCACTGGGTGGCTTGAAACATATGTAGTACCCCATGCTACCGCCCGAAACACCATATTGGGTCTTGAGAAACAAGTCCTGTGGCGACATGGCACTCCAGAAAGAATTGAGTCTGATAATGGGCCACATTTCAAAAATTCCCTTGTAAATACTTGGGCCAAAGATCATGGCATTGAGTGGATTTATCATATCCCCTATCATGCACCAGCCTCTGGTAAAATTGAATGATACAGTAGGTTGTTTAAGGCAATGGGTGGTGGAACATTTAAGCACTGGGAGGAGCATTTGGCAGAAGCTACCTGGTTGGTCAATACCAGAGGATCTGTCAATCGTGATGGTCCTACCCAATCCAGCCCCCTACATACTGTAGAGGGAGGTAAGGTCCCTGTTGTACATGTAAAGAACATGTTGGGGAAAGCAGTGTTGGTCCTTTCAGCCTCTGGAAAGGGCAAACCTCTCCGTGGAACTGTTTTTGCCCAGGGACCTGTGTGCGCTTGGTGGGTTATGCAGGAAGATGGGGATGTTCAATGTGTACCACAAGGGAATTTGATGTTAGGGGAGTGCAGTCAGTAATTCCACGTGTACATATGTATATAGACCTGTGTGTGTAATGCATTTTTAAGTATTGTTTATTTGTATATATATGCATATATATATATATATATTAAGCATGATGTAGTGATGTAGAATAAGGGGTGGAATGTCATGGTTTTGTAATTTTTGCTATTGGTATTCCACATCATAACATCATGTGGAGCACAGAGAAGAACTACACGTCCCAGGGGACCTCGTAGTCAGAGAGGGAAAACACGTCACGGAAGCGACGCCGGTTCTCTCTCTCTCACTGCCTGGCAGCGGGTGTGGGTGTGCTTCCAAGCTGCGGCGCCTTCGATTTCAAAGTAGGCTTCTTGGTCTTTAGAAACCTCTCTCTCTTATTTCACTTCATTTATTAGCCTTTCAATTAGATTGTTTTATAGTGTGTTATCTTGTATTCCGATATCATAGTTAGTAAAATAAGTTTTACTCCTTAGATCGTTGTCGCTGCTCTGTTTGTTTCCTTGAGCCCAGCTCCCATCTCCCTACCCCTTTCCTTTTTTTTCCCTTCCCATTTGTTGAGGGGGCCGGGGGGGTCCACAAGCCTACTGCCCCCTCCCCTGTCACGGACACAGATTAATCTAGACAACTCTGTGACAGTGATATTCTGCCAGGAATATCACAGGAAGGACTGCAGTGGATTGAGGCAGGTAAACCTCTGTGATGCAATGCAAGCAGAGTAAGTGGGTGCATGTGTATGTTGGCTTGTGTAGTCACTGAATGGGTGACTCAGAGAAGAGATCCATCAGCAAAGAGCTGGGGAAGATGTAGAGAAGTTCAACATAGCCAAGCGTCAAGGTAAGGGAGGGTGTCAGAAGTAAGGCAGTGTTCTTCAAAAGTATCAAAGTACTGGGAAAGAAAAAAAACAGAATAGATGATACACCAACCTAACATAGGCCTTGTCTGGAAAGGTGAGTGCTTTCCTATGAGGAGAGAAGCAGAGGCAGCTGGGCTTGTTTTGCATGGGGAAGAGAGGGCTCTGGGGAAACCTCGTTGCAGCCTTCCAGTACTTATAAACAGAAGGGAAAGTGACTTCATACATGATCTGATAGTGATAGGACAAGGAGGAATGGTTTTATAGACTAAAAGAAGGGAGATTTAGGAGAAATGCTAGGAGGAAATTCTTTACTCAGAGGGTTGTGAGGCACTGGCAGAGGTTGCTTAGAAAAGCTGTGGATGCCCCATGCCTGGAGGCAGTCAAGGCCACGGGCGGGATGGAGCTCCAGGCAGCCTGATCTGGTGGGCAGTAACCCTGCTCATGGCAGAAGGTTGGATCTAAATAGGCTTTAAGGTCCCTTCCAACCCAAGACATCGTATGACCTACAGTCATCCCTTCCAGTGTGAAGCTTTATATTTTTCCCAGTTATAAAAAATACAAGTATAGTGTAGCAGACAAAAGAAAAAGAGATAAGTTGGAAGTAGCAGAAAATAATTAAGGCGTATGGATTTTTACTGCCTAAGGCAGAGAAAGTATTTTCAATTTCTTGGTTTCTCTTACTTTTGTCTCCAGAGAAGATCAGAGCGATATCTGTACTGAAAGTTTTTTTTTTTGTTTTTTTTTTTAAATGAGATCATGTCAGCTAATAGTCCACAAACCTGAATCCGTTCAGATGGTGTATGTACGCACAGAGCCAGAGGGATGGAAAAGGAGTAATACCCTGCTCAGTATCTTGTCTGGGGCAGCATTTGGCAATGTTACAGGCTGAGAGGAGGTTGAGAAATACAAGAAGTGGGAAGTGGCAGAGTAACGGCGATAGAGTGATTGGGTGAATGAAAAATGTCTCTAGATATCCATGGCCCATTTTTTACCTTGTTGGAAATGATCAACAGAAGGCGTACCACATCTGTATGCTTGGAGCACTTGCAAAATATGCTCATCTTTGGAAAAGAATGAAAGATGAAGTCAATTTGCCTTGGATTCTCAGAGTTGGTCCTTTGTTTCCTTATGCCGCTGCAGGTGAGCGCAGCAGGGTGCCGGATGGCAGTATGGGGTTAGGGGAGTGGCGGCCTGGGGCAGCTGTGCATGTTCTTTTCAAAATAAACAGTTTTAGGAATTATAATTAGTTAGAGGGTTCTGGAGATATGTTAAATTTGATTTCCACAAGCAAAGGCTCATCTGTTTTCCCAGGAGTACCTCTGATTACATTCCATGATATTCTTGCAAAATCAATCTTGTTTTGAAATCCATGTAGGGGAGAGAGGCAGAACTTTCTGGAGCATGAGCATCAGTGTGCCTGATTCTGCTACTTGCCACCTTAGTGGAAAGAAAGATTCAATACAGTACCAGTAAGGCTAAATAAAGTCTTGAGCTGTAGTTTCCTGTGCCTACTAAAGCTGCAGTGGAGTTGGAAAACTAGTATTTTTTAATTCCTCTATCTTGACATGAAGCTTTTTTTTTTTCCTGCCTTCTCCTCTCGTTTAAAGCTAGCAATGACCTTTCTGTGCTTTGGGATTCAATAAGTACTTTTCATGGTGTTTGAGTGCAGAACATGGCTGCTGCTGGGGTGTGTGGAGCCTGTCAGTTTGGAATTCCTTCGTGGAGAGGGAGCAGGAGTATCATCTGTTAGTCATGCTTTGTTCTTGAACCAAAGCATGGTTTCAGGACATAGGAGGGATAGCTGTGTACACAGACGCAAAGTTGTTACAACTGAGTTCCCCCTACTGTGTAACGCTTCTTAGGCTATCTTCAAGTCTGTAACTAAATTTTGGGAATGTCCAATACCCAGGTAGGATGCTGCTGCATAGCAGTTTTCTGTCATAGTGTTTGAATGTATCAGTTCTCTTGGTGTTGGCACTGTTAGAGTTACACTTCTGGTATCATTTTAATGAGACTGATGCAAAATATTGATTCCAAAATGAGGTAAACCTCATCTCTCTGTTCTGTTTGAAGGCTATACCTTTGTCCCTCTGACTGCTGGTCATCACTATTAGGAGGAGTTTCTGCTGCTTCCCTGTGTGGTGACAGCCATGGCTGTAAAACTGTGACCACCATGAGGCTACTGAAACTCTGGGGCCCTGTTGAACTTCTAGTGTCTTTCTCTGTGCTGCCTTGTGCCTTCTCAGCTTCCTAGAGCTAGGACTCGGTTTTAAAGGATGCATCAGTCTGCTTGCATAGCGTCCACTGCTACAGTGAAAATGTGCTAATGAGAATGCTGTTGTAATGGTATTAGTATGGCGTAAGTTCAGCAACTTCCAATTGCCTGGAAGTGTACCTGATAACTGAAAGTGCTTTCCTAGGTGTTTTCCTAGGTGTAGTTTTTTGTTTGTTTGTTTGTTTTTACCATGTTCAGTTAAATGTGACTTGTTAAAGGGGTAAATCAGTAGCAAGGTAAACGCTTAAATGAGATTGAAATGGGTAATGCACTGTCCTAAAGAATAAATTTGAAAAGACTTCAGGAAAGGAAAAATGGCCTTCCAGGCAGCATGAAAGACTGCATCAGGCAGTAAGACTTACAGTGAGCACGGACCTCAGAACAGGCTGTGAGCTCAGAAGTTCTAATAACAGATACTGACAGCACATGGAACTGAAATGTACTTACGCTGGGAAGTTTTCTGGATCGGGAGTGTTTGTTTCTTGCCATGTATGTCTTTGTATAAGAAAGGCATCTGCCACTGGACAGACTGTAGCTGTTTTTCTGACCATGAAAATGCCATCTGGAAGGCATGAAATGGAGTTCTTTGCCAAGTTATTATTAGAGTAACTATATTAAAGCCAAGCATTATTTCTTGCCTTTTGGTAGTGTTTACATTGAACTGGCCTTATTCCCCCGATAAACCTTGTTAAACTTCTGTCAAGAGTTCAGAAAATGCCAGTAGAATTAGCTGTCCTTGATTGAAGGGACATTGGAGGTAGACAAATATGTATTGCAAAGAGAATCTGAGGTTGTGGAGTGAGAAGAGAGAAGATGGGAAGAGTGGATTTGGTTTTCTATCAATAAGCCCAGCAAGTTTCTAGGCTTAGATTGACCTTTGAATCCTCTCTGGAAGGATTTAAATGGGGTTGGTTGGCCATTCTGAGGGCTCGAAGATGACTTCAGAGTTGACTCTTTTATCATTCTAGGTGTAGAGAAGGTTGTCAGTGGTAAATCACGTGTAACAGTGTAATTTAAGCCTGGACAAAGAGAACATGCAAGAAAGTAAAAATGCTTTCAGAGCAGTTAAGACTAATTATCACTTTCACTAGTTTATTTAGATCTTTAAGTTATCACTCTGAAGTTTTTTTTTTTAAAAATACAGCATAGTATTTAAAGATGTGACGTTTTCTTATAGTTGTATTTCTGGGAGTAAAAATAGTGCATTTAAGTGTGTGAGGCAAAGTGTTATGAAGGGTATTGGATATGTAGCTTTAATAGGGAAGAACAAATTAATGCAAGGAGTTATGATGCATTTTAGCACTCATCTGTGAGTAAGGAATGTGTTCACAGGAGTCATTAAAAGTGTCTTTCACCCTGAGGTGTACACGAATATTTAAAAGTATATTCCGTAGCTTCAATGCACCATGCTTATCAAGTTATGATCTCAGTGTTAATTTTTGTGCGCACTAAATGCAAATTGAAAGATTCCATGTTGGATGCCAAAACCAGCTGGTATCTACAGAGCTAACCTGAGCAGAGGTTAGTGAGTCAGGAAGGCAGCCCTCACTGCCACCTGGGAGCGTTGGTTCCTCCAGAGGAGAATATGATCCCACGAAATGGCAATTGAGAAAAGCATGGGTAGTTCCTTAGGTACCATAGATGTAGATAAATTGCTGCCCTGTTACTGATGGACTGCAGCCAGGCTTTCACTGCCACAGAGGGCTCAAAATCATCTGCTTATCTGCCTGAGTTCTGCAATTCTGCACGTGTTCTAAGAATATTAAAGCTACCCCGTATTGGCAACTCCTAAATTCATGAACCCTAATATTATTAGGAATTGACATCTTGCTGGTATTTACGCTATGCTGAGTGGACCTGTTTGTCTGTTCCCAATATTAAATGCTGTTGGCTCTGAAGTCTGAATTTATGTGGCAAGATCTTAATTTTCTCACTACTTCAGCAAACTTGTATCTTAAAGACCAGATTCAGAATCATTGTCAGTAGGAAATTATTATTGCACTAGGTGCTTGCGTGGATTTGAATAGTCATCTTCTTCTGTAGCTGATGGTTAGAGCAGTCCTTCCTTGCTTTTGATGATACCATCTTGCTCCCTTACAAGCTCAGCGCTAGCTTTCCTGAATTGTTTTAGAGTTTGATCTCTTTCCTGAAGGTTTCACAGGTTTTTTTTTTTATTATTTTTTGTCTATAAGAGACTCTGAATTGGAGTAATTCTTTTAGAAGATGACTGATGAAATAACTCGCTTGTAAGAAGTAAGTAGGCATATCTGAATCAATGTAGAAAGACAAATGCGTTCATTAGCTGCTAATATTTTGATGAAATTGGAAATCTAAATGTACCATGGATCTGAGCAAGTAGGGAATTTCTTACTATCTTAAACAGTTCAATGGATATTTAGCCCTAGGCAAAATATTTTTACAGTGAACGGCACCAATGAGAGGCTTCAGTCCCAGAAGTAATCAATACTTTACAGACGTTTTTTATTGGACAGTGCAGTCTGTGGCTGTTGGTGATGGCTTTAATAATTGCATGATTAGCTTGTCTTTGCCTGTTTTTTGCCCATCAGGTAAGTTACATTCAATCTTGGAGAAGCTTCAGTTTTCCCTCATGTAATTCTCATTCTTTATTGCAACTGGTTCAATAACACAGATATATACAACATGTCAAAATAGGAACTTCAAGTAGCAAAAAAGGAGAGGAAGAGACTGATTTATTCTGATGATAAGATAGTTGGAATTTTGTATTGCAGCAAGATTGTTTCCTTGTTCTTCTTCCAAATAGCACATAGCGTTTTTAAAAAAGTAATATAAATAAAATAATATACAATAATATGATATATAATAAGTAATATAATAAAAGTAATAGGGTTTTTTTTGAAAGTAATAAAAGATGATTCATATACTTGATACAAATCTGTCAGGGTGCAGGAAAAATTTTACTAATTTGAGATTGTGTATAAGTTATAAAATTTCATATAACTTGGTTAGTAGTTATTTTCTGTACTGTATTGAAATATTCACATCCTTTTTTTTCCCCCTAAAATATGTTAATACACAGAAGTGAGGCACAGTAGTGAACCTTTCATGACATCCTGTTTCACAACATATCTTGCTGTGTTTCCTGTCTATCTTGGAACAAAACAGTTCCAATCCAGTTCCTTCAGACTCTGTTCTGTGGTTTTCTAGAAACCCTGTGGCTACCTACCCCTTTGTCTTTTTAGCTCACTCATAGTTCCTTGATGCAGTATTCCAACAAGCAAATTTCAAGTGAAAGAAAATTACATTATGGACTGAACCCACTCTCGGTACTGTCTAGGCTAGCTTTACTTTTTGAAACAAGGATGTCTATGTTTATCATTAACTTCTTAGCCTGTTTGATCACCTGCACAACGAATTTGTATTGTTAGTTTTTCTGATTAATTTTGTATTTACTTCTTAGAAAAATGAGGTCAGAGATGCTAACGCTGTGCATCTTTAACAATTAGGCTCTATATCTGGGAAATCTGCTAAAAAGATATCAATGAAAAGTTGGCATCAAATTCTTTGGATCGGACTTCAAAGGTTTGGTTTAAATTCACAAATCCTGATGCAGTAATAAATAGGTTTTTGTTGTTGCTCTAAAGTAAAGGTTAAGTGTATTCTTAAAAGCTGTTAAGTATTTTCTTAAACTTTTTGCTGATTGATGGTGTATAAGGCAATTTAATCCATGATGTTTTGTTGCTGTTCATCTTGCTAACGCTGATTCAAGAAATATTTCAAGACAGAAGAAGGTGCACTTCATATATGTAAAAGAGCTCCAAAATTTGAATTAAAAAATCTGATATGTTAGAATAATTGTGTCTTTCTGTTGAGTCTATGTAATAAATTAAGAAATGAAAAATAAAAGCAATGCACAAACCCCAAACATGACCTAGTAATTGGAAGTTTTTGAGTGATCTTTGTGAAGGGAGAAGAAAACTGAAATAAGGACCAAAGCCTGTCTGTGTGAACACAAAGCTGTCACAGCAAGAGACTCCATTGTTATCATTGCTACTGAGAGCCAGAATCCCTGAAGCCTTAGTCAGCCTTCAGCATGAAAATGCTGTCCTAGCCCTGTAGGCAGCCTTTCAGATAATGATAAAACTGTAAATGGTGGTAATGGACTCAGAAGACTCAAATTATAGTCAAATATGTAAAATATTTAAATGCTTTGCCTCTAAAGATGTTTCAGCCCACTGGTTTTATTCTTGACTGGCTGTTTGAAATGGAATAGAAATCTGGAGTTATAGTTTGTCTGTAGTTGGCATAAAGTGTTTGTGTTGCCTTCAATTTCTCCCCTTTAAAATTGCTTGATTTTAGTTCTTACACTCCTTTTGAACATAAACGAGTGTGGTTTTTTAGAAACAATTTAACGTGACTCCATAAATTTATTGTGCATAGTTATTGCAGCCCATAATTCTGTGGTTGCTTTCAGCAGTTTCCTGATTTTTATTTAAATTATACATTTATACAAACCAGTGCTGAATTTTTAACAAAATAGCATATTTTCTATTTTGTAACATTTTCACTCGGTCATAAATGTTAGGAAAGGTAGATTTAAATATTAGAGAAGAAAATTAAGCTTATCACATTTTCATAATTGAAAATATTGGAAATATTGAAGGACTTCAGATCACTCTGAAGTTTTTAAAAATCCTGTTGATTGCCATACACTTTACTTTGCAATGATGCCTGTTAGATGTGGCTGTCTATTTACTGTCCCCTTTCATGCAAACAGTAACAAAGAGATGTCGGTAGCGCTCCTGTCAGATAAAAAGGCAAGATTCTGTTATTTCCAGCACCCCCAAAAATCCCCATCTAAAGGCTTTTTCTTCCACCTCATAAGGTATTAAACTTATTCAAAGATCAGCCAGTTATGGAAGTGGTCACTTAATTTGTGTGTGAACCTACCTTGTTAAAGTCACATTTCTGAGGGAATTGTCACAAAGCAAAATGGGTCTGTAGGGTTATGTAAGAAGAACCTTGTGATGAGGTAACATTACTTTATGTAGGGACAGATTTTACTTTTTGGAATTCTTTGTTCTCTTGGTTGTTTTTTTTTCCATCTGAAATTGGTTTTCAACAAGTGAATGAACAACTCTGTCTGTACTGTTTTTTCAGAGTATGCTTCATGTATAGTTGAGGAAAGGCTATTTGGAGACTTGTGTGTGTGTAATATTGGAAGAAAGTCATGGATACTGAAAAAAAAAATACAAGTAACCTATCCTGTCCATTTAATTTTTCTTAACCATATGTAGTTCAAATAGATCAGTGTGGTGTAAAGTCAATTCAATTGATGAGAAATAGAAACTGCATTCTACATGACATTAATTCAGGATATGAGTAAACATAAGAAACGGTACACATCTTGCTGAGGTCTAAACATGCCAACAGCATAAAATACAGATTCTACTATGCTGTATGCTATATTAGGGCTTTTCTTTGTCAGCTTTTGGTAAAGTCTAGCATAGAAATACACAATTGCAGTGAACTTGCGGATCTTAGAAAATCAGCCATGGGTTACTGAGTTTGCTCTTGGGGGAGAAATCCATGAGGGGCCAGTTATGAGCTAAGCTGAAACCCACAGTGTGGGTGAGAAGCAAT
The DNA here is from genome assembly GCA_030625065.1 of Alectoris magna. Classification (NCBI taxonomy): domain Eukaryota; kingdom Metazoa; phylum Chordata; class Aves; order Galliformes; family Phasianidae; genus Alectoris; species Alectoris magna. The sequence continues at coordinate 26,118,772 of CM060566.1, read as the reverse complement.
TCTGAATCTGAAGCAGCTCAGTGCATCACTTTTCTGAACCTTGGGGATCAGTCAGACAAAACTATAGGTACTTACTTTTTTTAAGATGTTTGAACATCTTATAATACATAAATTTCCATGCTAAAGAGTTTTATCAAAGGTTTGTGACATCTCTGCTCTCTAGGATGATGTAGACCATCCTAGTTCTGTTTTGTGATCTCTCAGTGATGAATATTTTGTGAATAACTTAGAATCACAAAGCACACATGGTTGCCAAACTCTGTGATAAAATCAGTGTGAAAGACATTAGATAGCTCTCAGGGATTACAGTTGGATATTTGATCTTTTTCTGTTCTTCATTTAAATTTAACTAATTGAAATTTTTGTCATGCCGGATCCTTATCAAGTAAAGGTGTCTGTTATGCTTAACTGCAGTTGCGTTCTCTTTAGGTATTAATGAGTAATTTATTAGCCCTAGATAAATATACTATAGCATCCAAGACCAGAAATGGCAGAAAAGAAAGTGCGAAGCTTAGCACAAAACAGTTACTATGGATACAAAATTGAAGAAAAATTAAGATGTGTTCCAGGGTACAGGTGACTTTTGATATTCAACATAGAACCACAAAGTAATTTAAAAAAAAAAAAAAAAAAAAAAGCTTTGTACACCAAACTTAAACTGTTAGATCTTTTTTCACCATACTGAAAGGAGAACATATTCATGCCTTTCTTTGATATCAAAGTTAATCCTGGTTTCTAGTCTGTGAAGTATGTGAGTATATGTGTTTCTCCAGCATATTTAAATTAATCAAAGCCAGTTGGACGTGCTTTGACTTACGTACATGTTCTATTGACTTTCTGAGACAGCCACAAATATTCAAAAAATGATCATACAATTACATTTGGTTAGATATGTGTTGATTTGAAAGACTTTTGTTTTTTTTCCAGATATTCTCGTGAATAACATAACTTAAAGCAAACACACAGAAAAAGAAAATGTGAAACTTGATAAATATTCAGCGAAAAAAAGCTAACTGAGTTTGCTTTTTTAGTTACAGTAATGTTTTACAGCTTCTTGCTTATATTTCCACAGCCTGGTTTATTACTATGGTAACAAGTATCTGCAATAGCTACTGTACATGACAGGAATGAAAAAAAAAAACTTTGAGAGGAAAAAAAACCACTTAGCTTATATATATATTGGATCAGCTTGAATGGACTAGATGAAGATGAAGCCTTAGTGCTATTGTTGTATATCTTATCTGTATATAGAGTGGTTATAATGTCTTCTGCATATGCCTGAAGGATTAATTTTTGCGTGGAGTAAGAAAGGTACTATATCCAGAGACTTCTATGTACTTTCAGAGAAATGGAATTCCTTATTCATCTTTTTCCCTAAATTATCCATCTCTGTAATTTTTCTTTCTTTCCGAATAGCTATGCCAGATTTCTGCTCTCCAGTGCCCTTCTGCAAAGTTTTTTGTCTGATGCTTGATATAATAGATAAATTACAAAGTTTGTTATTTATGGTATTTGGATACTGAAAATTATTCTGCAGTAGGTAAAGGAAAAATTCCACAACATCTGTGTGGCAAGATTCAGAGTGAGGATTGTGATCGATACGTATGTTCAGCTTGGTTACACCCTCTTTCTTTCACAAGATCAGTTAAGGAGTTCAGACATTCCCACTACAGAGTACAACAGCTCAGTCATGAGCAGGGTCAAGCTGTTCCTCGGCTGGCTTTCCTTCTTCCTTAGGACTCTGCCTTATCCCTAGGACACAACTCATCTGGAGTCCTGGTGTGTGCAAGCACCAGCTCTCCTACAGCTTCAGTTCAGTGGGAAGCTCATCCAGGCTTCCAAGACTTGGGATCCTGCCTGTGGTGGCATGTAGCTGAATACTGTGTGTGCATCATTTTTTGCTGGGTTATTTAAATGTGTACTTTATGGCTCCTCAGAGTCACTTGAAAGCACTCTCAAATCTGGTAACAGATGGGATCCACCAAAGGAGAAGGTTAGATTCTAAGTTGCAGGTTGAAAATATATGAGGAAATAGAAGAGTAAATCAAGTTATGTTTAACAAGAAATTACTCTTTAGTTACCTACTCTGTTTTTCAGGAAACGTGGAGAACTATTGTAGCCTTAGGTTCATTCAGTTCCTCTGCTTGATAAATTTGACTGATAATAAATTATTGATGTGGACTGGAGAGTTGGTTTTTTTTTTTCTTGCTTTTTTTTTTTTTGCAAGCCACCTTTGAACCATAGCATTTACTGTTTCAAAGTCTCGTGTTGTCCTATGGGATGCTGTCTTCAATGGCTGGGTGTATCTTGAGGTTTATAAACCTGTCTTTATTCCTTGTGCCAAGTGGCTAGACCTTCAGTAGCTATTTCAAAACAACAAATGGGAAAAAAAAAAACCAAACAACCCTCAAACCTTGCAGTTGAAATCCCTGGAATTGCGGGCCTCATTATTTGTAGCACTGGCCCCAAACATGGGCAGAGTGCATGCTTGTCTGTCTAGGCCAAAGACACAGAAGCTACTACTGCGAAAGATCTCTGTGGCTCTTAATGTTTTTTTAAATGTTACAATATTGTGCATTTTGTTTTGTTTTTTTCCCAGCCAGAAGGATGATAACACAGTTTGAAAAGCTTAAAGTACTATCAGGGCAAATTCTAACTTTTTTTTCCTCATGCTATGAATTCACAGAGAAACATCTATGTGATGGCCTCAAGTAGTTTCAGTTATAAATCTGAAGTCTTTCTTGCAAGTTCATTTCTCGCAAAGGTGGACGGAGCCCCACAGTCCTTACAAAATGGCCAGGCTACCCTGCATTTCACTTCATGCCAAACTTTGTGGCACTGCTTTATTTGTGGATTTAATATTTTTCTAATTGAAAGAATCTTCCCACCTATTTGCTTTTCCCAAGTATTTCTTGCCACCTTTTGTTCCTCCAGGTTCTGTGTGGAAAAACTGGCATTGGCAAGGTTTTGTGATCCAGGGCTTTAATTAGTCATGAGCATCAGCTGTTACGTGCCATGTAGCTTTCTGAGCTTTTGTCACAGATTGTGCTGAGAAGGAAAGTACTTGGCAAATTTGTCACTGGCACATAACCTTCTGTCCCATTTATAAATGGCAACTATCTGTAATGCATATTTTTTCAGTTTCACTCTTTTTATATATGCGAAACAAGTAAACAAGAATGAAATGCAAGAAGTAAACATGAGCATTCATAAAAAACACATCTGGTAACCTTGGAGACAGAAAACCAAGGGTGCAGAGCAGTTAATTTATTTTTGAGCTGAAGTACTGTAACAATCTATTCATACTTGCTATATATGCAGATTTCTGTGTTTCAGGAGCAATAGGAACAGTAAGACTACATTTTTTTTGCCTGTATTTTTTTTTTTAAGCACGTCTCCTGGAGAGAGGGGGAAACTGCATGTACTTGTGAAAGATCTGCTAGGTTCCTGTGCTTGTAGTGCTCATTAGGCTGTGATTTTCCAACAGCCATTAGGCTGTTGTTGTGTGTTTCTCCTTACATACGGGTTTAAATTGCACATGCAGACTGGTACCTCATAGTCAGAGGCATGTTTTAAATTTTGAGTACAGAAGAGGCTGTGTGGCTGTAGGGAGGAGAGATGTGCCATCCTGCTGCTTTCTGGAAGCACGGATCTACTGACAGCCATTTTTGTGGTTGATATTACTGATCTTTATTTCTGATTGTTTTCGGTTATGTTTTCTTATGCTTATTTCATCATTAAGTGATAATTGCTTTTATATGCTTCTTAGTGCCTGGGATATTTTGGAGCTGGAGGTGCTATTTCTGATATTTCCTTGCCAAGGAAGTAGTTTTGAACTCTGTAGCCCTCTACTAAACGTAGCCAGTTGTTAATGGGCGTAGTACCATAGCTAATTTGTAATAAGATTAATTACAATTCCTGAAATCCACAACAGAACAAATAGCATGCAGCTGTGCAATTTAAGTGAAAATGTCTGTCTCTAATGTGTTATTAGCAGAGACACTCTTCTGTGTATTACTTCAGGCCCAGGTTTTTCTTTACTGCATTCAGTATATTTAGAGTTATTCCCACACCTCCAGATTCTGTGGTGGAACAGATCTTTATATGTGTAATGCAGGCTGGATGGAGCTGTGAGCAACCTGGTTTAGAGGGAGGTGTCTCTGCCTATAGCAACAGGTTGGAACTAGATGATCTTAAAGGTCATCCAACCCAAACCATTCTATGACTGTGGGAGCAAAGATAAAGATTTGGTAGCTGGATTGTCAGAAGATAATATATTGTTGTTTTTTTTTTAAACTCATCTTGCTTCCATGTCTACTATCCAGGCTGTTTGGAATATTCAGTAAGTGTAAAGATCTGTTCCAAAACTAGCAGTCGTTCTTTAGCATCACTGTGCATAACTGTCACTGAAGCAAAGGGGAGTATCACTTGATTATCAAGACTATGTTCAAGACTGATAACATCACTCAGCAAGGCTGCAAATGTATTGTGTATCATGTATGTGCACTATATGCTCATCCAGTTACACCTGAACAACTTTGAGTTACTGTAAATTTATTTGACTTGAGGTAAGATTCTGACCTTAAGTTCCTATAAATCTTTCCCCCTGCTGAGACCAAAGTGTACATATTTCTTCACTTCATAATGCTGTGTAGTGCTCACTGTTTTGTTAGGAAGACATTGAACAATAAAGCTGGACCTTGAGGTATTTTTACTGTAAAGATGAACTTTATTTTTATGGTAATCTTAGTGTTAAGATGGACTACTAAAACATTAGTGCTGCCACAGCTAGTTGTGTATTTTTATTACTCAGCTTTGAGATTACAGAAAGCACAGTGTCTTGAAGAGAGTCTCCAGTGGTTTTTGTTTTTTTTCCCCCACTTTGTTTTTTCATTTAATCATCTTACAGAAATGGTAGCTTCTTTGCTCACTTGTGTCTAACATGCTCTTTCTTCTCTTGGAGCCTGTATACTTATAAATATGTGTATATATATGCACACAGTTTACTCATGTTCCACACGTGAGCATGAAAAAAACAATTGCTTTCCTAATTTTCTGTTATTATAATGTTATGGAAAGCTTGCAGGGCTTGGGTTGTCCATTTTCTGTCCTACATGCTTCTTTGTAGTATTTTCCCTCTGTTCAGTTCCACTTTTTATGTAAATTAGATTTAAATGGCTTCCTTTTGATCCATTTCATTCCAGCGTCATTAGGAATTGTAGTGTTTCTGCATCCTTGTAGACATACTGCTCTTCAGATATTCAGGCTGTGATTTGATTTGCAGCCTCTTTATGTATATTTCTGATGATTACAGGGAAGAATGGAGTCAGTTTTTGAAGGACCTTTGCACTACACAGAGAAACATAGCCTGGTAGTTTAATTAACAGGCAAATTGTCTGGAAAGTGAACTACCCAAAAGCTTAATGGAGGCAATGTTTTCCTTTGTAAGTCTTTGTAAGTCTCTGGGCAGCCTGTTGTGGTGCCTCACCACACTCTGAGTAAAGAATTTCTCCTAATATCTAATCTAGATCTCCTTCTTTTATTTTATAGCTATTAGCTGTTGTCCTGTTACCACCATCTTCTCCAGGCTTAACAAGCCCATGTCTCTCAGCCTGTCTTTGTAGGAGAGGTGCTGCAGCCCTCCAGTTGTCCTCATGGACTCCTGTGAATGTGCACTAAGAGGTCCGTGTCCTTATGCTGGATGTTTTACATTTTCCGTAACCTATGGAAAAGACTCAGAAAAACAGAGAGAAACTGAAGCATGCAACTGAGAATTGGAATGTGGTGGAGTCTGGGATAGGAACAGAGAACGAAATTCAATTCAGTTGTCGTAGTTATTCAAAGGCTGGTATACACTAGATGTAGTGGTTTGGCATGATATAGACAGTGAAATGAACAGTAAATAGTCCAGTCTGCTAGGGATGCCAGGTACAAAATGGAAGTATAGGAAAATATAGTGCAGAATTTATATTTTACTGTATGTTTAACATTTTAGCATACTTTCTCTGTGGATGTGGTTTTTATTTATTTATTCTGGGGGTGAGTAAACAGTGGCAAAATAAAAAGTCACCAAAAAAGGCAACCAAAAAAGACTCCCCACAAAAACAACTCACTATAAACCAAAACCAAACCAACAAAAATAATATTTTTAGTTGATTGAGCTAACTTAACTAGCCAACATTTTTTAGGTTTTGTATTTTCAAGTGGTAATACAAAGGTTAAATTGGAAACCTGTAGATGTCATTGAAAATGGATGGTAAGGAGACTGATACATGTATTTAAAAACACACTGCCAACAGTAGTTGTTACTGTGGACATGGGCTGTGGTCACCTTTTTATAGTTGGTTGAAAATGAGAATATTTCAGAGTGCCACCTATGGTTTGAAGCTCCCAAGCAGGAACTTCCTGAAGCCTTCATGTAACTCAGTGAAGTCAAAGCAATGTTCCAGTTAATTGTAGAAGTGCAATACCAAATTCTGTAATTTAGTAGATTTAAGACTTAGAAATCATAAAATGTTGTGCATGCACATCCACTGCCATATATACCTTCTGAGTACATTAAGATCTCTATTCCTATTTGATATTGGCTTTTGTTTAGAGGTACAAATTAGAGTGGTAATCATCCATAAAGTGTTTTGTTTTGAATAAAGACAACTAATCAAGGTACTCAGTGTAACATTAATAACACCTTTCTCTTTGGAAGAAATTTGAAGTTGTTCTTATTTCCCCAGTTGAAACCCAAAAAGAAAAGCTACTTCTGCACATTGTCTTTACTTGGATTACTGATACTGATGACTTCATGGTATCTTGAAAAAGTTTGAGATAACTACCTTTTTCTCTCTTGGACTCTTTTGATCTGCATCTTGTCCAAAATGTCACTGCTTTTTTCGGAGGGTCAAATCACTACACTGTGGTTGTAGAAGTAAATTCAGCCACAAGGCTTTTTGGTACTGCTTGTGTGTGTTTGTTAGTGCATACTGCACCTTTGGCGAAAGGCACAATCATTTTAATGTTTATCTTTTTATTATAAGATGTAGGTTACACTGAATGTAATTCTTCCTATTTATTTACGTGGAAACTGCATCAAAGATTACAGCAACGCTATTTGATAGAGCAAGTTATCAGCTACAAAACAATTTTTTGAAGTATTCACTGCCATTAGTAGTGCATTTTCACCAGCGATGAACAAGAGACCTGTGTGCTGCGCTCCTAAAAATGTGCACCAGTGGAGGTGAGCCACTGCCTCGCAGCTGCTATGATGATGTTGGTACTAAGAAAACGTTGCCGATGCAGTCCAACTTTCATTCTGTTCACATTCGTTGTTTGGTTTCCACAGACATTCAGTAAGCGTCAGTCAATGTCAGTGCCCTTTTTTCTGTGTGGAGGAGTTCAGTTCTACACCTTTGCTTCATATGTATTTCTACTTTAAATGCCACTGTGTCAGACTGCCCCTCTGCTCCATTGGTCACGTAGTAACAAAATGTAATGGCATATTGGTGGGAAGGTTCAACCCCTGCTGCCATACCACCAACATCTGCTTCTGATGTTGTGAGCCAATGTAATTAGGTAGATGTTACTTTCAGGACAGCACTCGCCTTTTAATGATGTAAAAGGTTATCTAGCAAATAAGATAGGAGGTTCAGAGATTATGAGTTTTGGAAGTAAAATTGAGAGGAGTGCTATAAGGGTGTAAGTACAAAATGTGGAAGATCTGAGCTAAGGGAAAACATCAGAAAACAGAGACTGAAATGAAAATTTTCTGTTCCCTGACCCATTGCAGCAGGGATCTCGCAGTAGGGACACAACAGGAAATGTAACTCCTAACAGAACCTCTGACCAAATAAGGAGACAGCAACATTTACGATACCAATCCAGTACACTGCATAAACTCTTGTCTGCTCTTCAAGTATGGTGTCACAAGCTGTATAAAAGAGTGAGATCTTGGATATTCTGGAAACTTTGTCACTGCTTATCTATAGGGCAAAGAAAATAATCCTTTTAAAGCAACATCAGAAATAGAAACTGGTAGTCTTCACTATGACTTCTTACCTATTTTCTTTTTTTTTCCCTAGTGAAAAACTGATGCTTTCACTGACCTTTTTAACAACTTACTTCTACCTTAGAAATTGATACGCAAGAAGAAATTGTAGCAGTTGGATGAATTGCAGCTGTTAAGTCAGCATTTTCTGTTCACCTTTAGTGAAGGAGGAGAACCATAACTATACTCTTTCCTGCACCATCTTTGATCACAGTATTCAGGTTGGCCTGAACTCCAGATGGTTTTATTCTCTGTTGAGGCTTACGTGGGGAAGAGGGGAAAAAAAAAAGAAAACCAATCAACCAGATCAGTATGGAAGTTCATCTAGTGGGCAGCACTCACATATCCAGTGTTAGAAAAGGGATGATTATGCTTTTGTTACTGTTTAGGTGACTGAGGAAATTGCTCTTCTAAGTGCTGTACAGATCTGGAGCGATGAGGTTTTAGACCCAGTGACTGTAGGTCTTCCATGCAAAATATGGAACAATATTTCAAAACAGAAGTGCAGCATTTCTGGAGCTCTAAACAGAACTCAAGCCAAACTGCAGCGAAGTTATTAATATTATTTATGAATATGCATTCTCAGAAGGCGTCGGTGCTCTACTGTGTTGACTACAGAATGCACAGAGCTTCTTTCTTTTCTGGTTTCACCATTGTTCCTTAGCAAAGGATCAAGAACCACAAGACTTGGAAGACTCTGAGAAAGCTAAAATGATTTTAAATCAATTAAGGAACATTCACAAGTGCTGTGCTAGATGAAATGCTGTTGTTTTGTGACAGGGAGTTGAGTTACAGCTTGTAGGGACCATAGATGAACCTCCCAGTAAACCTTTACACTCACATTGAAGAAAAACAAAGCTTTTACAGCATCCTAAAAAGTTTGGTTGTTGCCATAGGCATCCCAGCACCTTTTGCTTCTTCCAGAAGTAAAAATGGCACTACTTGGCTCTTTTCAGTGAAATAATAAAGAATTAAGGAAAGAACGCTTATGGAGCTTCCCAAATTGTTGAACATATTGCCAGTGAGTAGCTGTCTCTAAACTGGTAGGAAATCTTCAGTACAAACAGATGGCTGGTATTTATTCAGCTCTGTGCTGTGTAGCATACAGCAGTTTTCTTTTTTACACCATTCTCATTTCAATCATATTAGTGCTGGGGATATTCATAGCAGTCTGGGCACTGAGTGGCCATTTTCTGCCTGAAGTACCTGGCCCAGTAATTTGGATGCAGAGATTAATTCCTCTCCTTCTTTGCTGGACTGCGCAAGACAGATAAAGCATCTCCTGCTAATGTTAATGTGGTGGGATTCAGCTTGTGAGGAATTCACTTCTGAGGAATGAAGAATGCAGAAAGGACTATTAGCACATCACTTTTGTCATTTTTATTCCTGAGGACTGTAGCCAGGATAAATTCTGTAATGATTTGCCTTCCTGGTTACCGTGTAGGAATGTATATGTGTTCAATGAAATGCTTGGTACTGATGCAACTGGTAAATATTGACAAGAAAGTGTTAAAAGCAACAGTTTGCTGGGAATGCAATTCTAACATACTGCTAATATTTTTCTTTCTTTCATTGCAAAAAAAGCCCTGAATCTTCATTTTATCTAGGAATACCAGATTGATGGTGTGCTTCATTATCAGTGTGTTAGCAAACTTTCTGGAGATTTAAAAAAAAAAAAAAAAAAAAGGGGTGCAGTGCTACGAAGGGAACACAAGGGCGTAATGACTGTAGAAATGAAATGGAACAAATTTCGTTTAATGCATGCATACATTCTTCTCTTGTCTGGGGCACAACATTGTTTGCAGGCAGTGTCAGTGAAGGAACCTGTTTATCCTCTGTCTTCAGATATGAACAGATATGAACTTCAGATTGGAACTAAAAGCAGCAGGTATAAGTAATATTATAAAATTACTTACTGGATTAATATTTTTTTCTACATGGATATTAATCAGAGATAAAATGTAACTGTCTCTGATCATCACCACTGCTCAGAATTATTGTCTAAATACCTCTTGCAGAAACTGACTGGAACCTTCTTTTTATTTTTTTTCCCCCCCCCTTCTTTACGTATATGGTGAAGCTTATAAGCATGGTGTTCTGTCTTCTGAGTGGCATTCTCTTTCTGATATCAGCAGTATGGCATAATTAGATTCAGGTTTTAGAAATTTGTTCTACAGAATTGTACAGTACTCACTTTGTTTAGCAGCATAGATGAAGGCATGTAATGGCTCAGCATCTGGATGGAGATCAGTGACAAGTGGTGCCCCTCATAGGACAGTACTGGGACCAGAGTTCTTTGACATCTTCTTTAGTGGTATTAACGCTAGGATCAAGTACATGCTCAGCATGTTTGTGGATGACACCACGCTGTGCGGTGTGGTCTACATGCCTGAAGGATGGGATGCCAGTCAGTAAACTAGACAGGCTTGAGCAGTGGGACGAGGAAAAAATCATTATGTTCAACAGATCTTAAAACGCAAGGTCTTGTACCTGGGTCATGGCAGCCTCCGCTATTGGTAAAAGCTGAGATAATGTAGGGATAGAGTACGATGACCCCCCTGTCAAAGGGACTTGGGGGTACTTACTAATGGATGCCAAGCTGGACGTGAGCCAGGAATGTGCCCATAAAGCTCAGAAAACCAACTGTATTCTGGGCTACATCAAAAGCAGCATGGCCAGCAGGGTGAGGGATATAATTCTGCCCCTTTGCTCTGTACTGTAAGACCTTACCTGGAGTACTGCATCCAGATTTGGAGTCCTCAGTACAGGAGAGATGTGAACCTGTTGGAGCACATCCAGAAGAGGACCACAAAAATGACCCAAGGGATGGAACACTTCCCCTAGGAGGACAGGCTGAGAGCTGGGGATGTTCAGCCTGAAGAAGAGAAGGCTCTGGGGAGACCAAAGAGTGGCCTTACAGTATCTACAGTGGATGCTATAAAAAGGAAGGGGAAATATTCTTTAATAGGGTCTGTTGTGATAAGACAAGGGAAAATGGTTTTAAACTAAAAGAGGGGAGATAAAAATTGTATATGAGGAAGGAGGTTTCTCAGTAGGAGTGGTGAGGTGCTGGCACAGCTTGCCCAGAGATGTGGTGGATGCCTCTTCCCTGAACACATTCATAGTCAGGCTGGATTGGGCTCTGAGCAACCTGATCTAGCTGTAGGTGTCCCTATTCACTGTGGTGAGTTGGACTGGATGACCTTTAAGGGTCTTTTCCAACTTAAATGATTCTATGTTTATAAGTCTTTGTATGTGCAGTTTAAAGCATGTATCTGCTGGCTCACTCTAGAGGCTATAGAATTCTTCTGTGGAAAGGAGAGAAATTTCTTCTATGCCATCCTCTCGTGTTCAGCACTGGTGTCCTAGCCATTAGACCAGCTGGTTCTATGGGCTATGCCTTTTTGAAAATTATTTTCAGATTTCCTTTTGAAGAAAAAAATAAAACTCTTGAAATGGTGTTTTACTGAGTTAGCAAAGGGAAGGAAGATAATTCCAGCTGGGTGTAGCCATTTATTTGTTGTGAATGTATCAGATGTTAGCTACATGAACATCTTTTTTCATTTATGTTATTTACGGTCTGGGGTGACAGTTAACCTTTTAAAAAGTTTCCATTAAACTCCATCTGTGGAAGCTAATGATTGTGCCAGTGTTTTTTTTGTTGTTGGTTTTTTTTTTGGACATGATGTATTGTATACTTCCCTGTGGTCTTTAAATTTCTTAGTCATCAAAGAGGAATTTAAATTCCAGTTAAAATATGGGCATTCAGATGTGCCAGCAGAAACTTGCATGTAGGAACATACTTCATGCTGGTTGCAATCTAGTTAAAAAATCATTCACCTCATATTCCTAGGTTTGTGATATTTATCATAATAAAAAAGTAGTAGATGGATGCTGGGGTAAGAGGGTAGGAGGGAATATCGTTATAACCAATACAACACAAATCTCATAAGCGAAAACTGATTTTTGCAAAAGCACAGGTAAAAGCTGCTGACAGTTTCCTTTGTGTCTCTAAGTGGCACTGACCTAAAACAGCCCCATAAATTAAACTACTCAAGAACAGTACATAATAGAACAGACATTCTGCCAGCTCCTTGCTAGTGCCCAGCAAAATCCTTTTATTTTCTATAGAAGCAGCTGGGTGAGCTATTTGTGTGGCTAAGGAAGCATCACCAAGTTGGAGGAAATCATTAGTCATTTCTGCAATATCCCTGGTAAATTGTTAGCATGCTTAAGCAAAGCTGTTTCTGTCAGCTCTGTGATCTAGCTTACAGCCAGGTTCAAGGCTCTGTACATAATGAGTAGACGTGTCTGCAATTTGAAAGCAAACATCTCTTCCAAGTATCAAGGCAATGCTGCAAGAGGGGCTGAAAGCAGCCTGTGCTTCCATTATTACCATGCTGTATCAGCGTACCTACAACATAACACTACAGTCTGGTCTGACATGCAGTACCGTGGTAAAAATCTTTATGTCACCCACAGTGCTCTAACTAGTGTCTAAAGAGGTTTTAAATTCACCTGTGAACTGTAGAACAACAAGTGTCAACAAGTCAAGCACTTGTGCAGTGGGAAGGTTAGATGAGGCACTAATTTGCTGAGAGAAATTCCATGGTATGAAGCTAAAGTCTTCAAACAAACAAAAAAAAGCCAACAAAAATCGCACACATCTTAACCTCAGCATAAATTTATACTGGATAAGTATTTTGACTTCTGCGTTATGTTGCATGTTTTTCACCTGTTAGGAGCTCTAAACTCGTTCATTTTATAGTTTAGAATCATTGCTTGGAGAAAGTAGATTGAAAAAGTACTGCTATGTCAAGTGGAAAATCTTTTGAATTAGCCTTGACTCTTCGGTGCTGGATAACCCCATATCATTAATCTTTTCAGCCCTATAAGCAATCAGATGAGTCCCTGCTGAGACAGAAATAACTCTTCGGTCACATTTGCTCACACTGATTCCACATGGCTTTCCCTGAGAATCTGGATCTGACTACGGCAGTGATTTCTGTCAGACTCAATACAGAGTGAAGGAGTCTGTGGTGATTAACCATGTGCAGGCAGTAGAGGGATTTCTGCACTGTTCTAATATTGCTGTTCAAGCCATGTTACTGAAGGGCCGCCTCAGTGCATTTCATTGACACATTTCATGCTCAAGAAAAAGAAAACACTTTTTCGTTCTTAATCTAGAATCATAGAATTGCTGAGGTTGGAAATGACCTTAAAGATCATCGAATACAACCACAACCTACCCATACTACCCTAACTAACAACCTTCTGCTTAATCATGTTGCTGAGCACCACATTCAAACAGTTTTTAAACACATCCAGGGATGGTGACTCAACCACCTCCCTGGGGAGCCCATTCCAGTGCTTAACGACCCTTTCTGTAAAGAAGTTTTTCCTGATATCCAAAGATATTGTATATCTACAAGCAATTCCTTTTTCTCTGTTGTTAGTTTCCAAGATTTCACTGAAGCCTTATATCAGAGTTCTAATTTTTGTCCCGTGCTTGTTTGAGGAAGGAAAAATATGTCAGGAGAGACGGGAGCAGGTTAAGTTAGTTCTGCTTCCCACCTGTTGCACCAGTTGTGGTCAGAAGGTAACACAGAAGGCAGGAGCTCTCTGCAGTGATCACCAAAAAAAAGTATACTTCCACAGAGATTCTTGCTCTCAGAGACTCTTGTATTGCCAGTAATGTTGCTTTAAGAATGCATTCATTTTGTTAGCTATCTAGGAACAGCTGCCCATTTTCAGAGCAATTTTCGAGGTTTACCATATCCTATAGTATCTGTCTGGTGTATTACTTAGACTGTAGGCAAGGATATAGCATTACTGACAGCGTGTGTTTCACTTGTTGTCTATTTCATTATTTCGTGCAAAGTATTGAATCCATAGGAGCATTTGGTATGAGTGGTTGGGGAAGTAGGCTGCCAAAATTTAGGAAGTCTGGGAGGTAAATGTATTGTGTACTCTACTCCTTTGACAACCTGATGAAAACCACTTTTTTCTGTTACCAGTGATTAGGCTATGCATGTGTCTTACTTTGTGAATCCTCATTCTGTTTTCCATGTTGTGCAGACTGACTTCCAGTGCAGCACCTCTGCCTACCCTCCAGCTGTGGCAGCTACTATGTAGTGAGTCAGTGATAGCTCTCAGTAACTCCAGTGGCTGACAGAAATGGCTCTCTAGAAATCTAGTGTTGTTTATGCTGTTTTATAGTACTTCGATAACTGCCAATTTTGGCCAAAAAAAAAAAAAAAGTGCCTTAAAACTTGTAGGTAGGGATTGTAGTTGGGATTTTCCAAGCTAGCATGTTCCCAGTCTTAAGATTTTCTTTTGTGGGTGTGAATTTCTCTCTTCTTATTAAATACAAATGCTAGAATTGTAATAAGCATACAAATCTCATTAATTATGCTGATTGCCTTGCTGACAAGGTTATCGGCATTTCTAGCTTATTATAATGGAAGCTACATAACAGATAGTAATGCTGGAGAGGCTTTTCACTTACAGTGCACATATTATGAGAAAGAGATTTCAAATAATACTAGTAAGCATTTCCTTATGGAATTTGTAATATCTAAACGTACCATTGGAATAATATTCTTACCAGTCAAATTTCACCCTGATTACCCAGTAGTTGTCCAGAACTAATGCAGCTAGGGTCCCACAGCCAAACAAATTATCACAAGAAACAGTCTTTTTTTTTTTTTACGTACACTGTGAGTAGACAAACAAAAAAAATCTGACAGTGTAAAAAGCCTGCTGCTTGATGATGATGTGCTGTGGGGAATTGTTTATGGAGGGTGGTCAGCTATTGGAGTGTGGAGGGCCTGAATCCTGTCTGTGACACATGTCCTCCATATAAAGGAACATAAACTCTTGTTTTGGGAGCTTTGCTAGAAGTAATTTGGAGAACGCGTTTGCTCCCAGCCTTGCTGAAATACTTAGTTCTGTGCAGCCACTATGGCTCTTAATGTAGCCTACCAATTGCTTTTGCTGCTTCTGCTTGCTGCTTAACAAACTACACCTGGAGTACAGTTTCAGTTTGCAATTTCTCTCTTATCCTCCCATGTTCTTCATTACAAGGCACAGGCCCAAGCTGTAATAGTGTCTATGTGGGTCTCAAATATATGGAAACAGAATTAACATTTTCTCTTCTTTGATAGAAAGGGAGTTATTTATAGAAAAATCAGCTTGATTAGCTCACTGGTTTTCAAGCAGTAGTTTATTTGCATAGTATGAAGATTTTCTTCATTGAATAGGAGGAATGTTTTAACATCTCAATAATTTTACTCAATTGAAAAGATTTTCCTTCTGTATAATTAGCCTTATTTATATGATTAGAGTTTGTCTAGCAATTGTTCAGTCCTTTTCAGTTTGCCTTCCCTATACTTAGAGTATTCATCCAACATCTCATGTTGGAAAGTCTGAGATTAAACAAGATGGTTGTTTTTGCTGTTTTTCATGCACGTAGAAGGAACACATTTGCCAATGAAGCACTAAATTGTTGAATGTTATCTAAACACCACTTAATGTCAGCATATTTTCCTGGGTGACAGGATGATGAATTCTGGATATAAAAAAAAATGTCTTAGTGAAGTTTTGTGAGATAAAGTAGTTATGCCAAAAGATCCTGCAATGACCTTAAGATGTACCAGCTGCCAGATCTCCCACTTAGCATTCAGCCACCTTTTTTTAGGTTCCAAAATAATTTGTATGGAGCGTTGCTGAAACTGCTTTCTGTAGCACTTAGACACGTACTCTAAACCTAATTCACTGCATGTGAATGACAATGTCTTTTAAAACAGTAGCATCTATTTGTGCCCAACATTGATCAAGCATGTTTCTCTAGCATGATCAAGACTGTTGTGTATTCCTTATCTCAGCTGTGCCAGGGTAGGGTCAGGCTGGGCATTAGGCAAATTTATTTTGCTGTGAGGGTGGTCAGGCACTGGAAGAGGCTTCCCACAGGGGTGGTTGCTGCACCAAAGTTGTCTGTGCTCAGAAGGCATTTAGCTAATGCCCTCGGTAACACGCTTTAACTTTGAGCTAGCTCTGAAGTGCTCAGGCAGTTGGACTGGATGGCTTCTGAAGGTCCCTTCAGACTGAACTGTTCTACTCTAGAACTTAATCTTTCACTTATGTGGTGAAACACAGTGCTGGTAAGTGAGAGCAATGGAAATCAATTAAAACAAACAAACAAAAAAATGGGTTGAATGTCATCTAAATATTAGGCTCAAAGTGTGAAGTACTTAATGATGAATTGTGTCTGCTTTAAATTGGTTTTAAAGATTGTGCAGACTATATGAGCATAGTCACGGAAATGTAAGTGTTAGAAATAGCAGAGAAGGGTAACTTAGTAAATCCATAAGCTGTCCTATCAAACATTCACAAGGTTAGCAAAGTGAAAACTATTCAGATAGCAATGCTACAGCTTTCTTCTCTCAGAGAATCTAAGGTTTCACTATGTGCTGCCTTTCATCCCTCACAGTACTTAGTTACATACAGTACGAGGCCTGCATTGAAGTGGACTAAATAATTCTGGAAAAAGCTGAAAACTAAAAAAGTGGTTGAAATTGCTCTGCAACAGTATGGTGGTATGTGTGTGCCTGATCC
The DNA here is from genome assembly GCA_030625065.1 of Alectoris magna. Lineage (NCBI taxonomy): Eukaryota > Metazoa > Chordata > Aves > Galliformes > Phasianidae > Alectoris > Alectoris magna. Next base: position 26,102,118 of record CM060566.1, on the reverse strand, counting down.
TCTGCTTGTGAACACATGCTCATTTTCCAGACATGACCTGCAAAGGCAGTAGAGGAGAATACGTCATTTACTTTCTATCAAGAAATGGTGCAGTCCTTTCAAGTTCAGCTCTGCTGCATCCTGACCCTGCTAGGCTGTTAGCTCAGGTGGATATATATTAAATGGTGTTAGGAAAGTGAGTTCAGTGTAATCGGTTCCTGGCTCATAACAGAACAGATAAATCATTTCTCTGTTCTTTCTACCTGTAAAGTGGAAATTATGGATGCTAAGAATTCTGGGTAATGAAATTATTTCTGCGTGGGAACTGCTCATGGTGTTATCTGTGATGCTGTAATGCAGTTGTGCTGTACTTTGATTTGCGTAGCTATAAATTCCCTCTCTTATTGCTTAAATATAAGCACACCTACTTTGCCCATATGCCTCTTTTTATCTATGATTCTGTAAGAGTTGATTTATTAATGTATTGACCTGTTTTCTACTTAGGTGTATATGTTTTTTTGCAACCTCTCAGAACACTAACATGTTTGTATTTTAGAATCTAACTACGTCCCTATTTTCTGTTTATCTTTAGTAATCTATCATAGAATTGTAACCTATCTCTTCCTTAAGTGCAACCCAGATTTATAGAAAGGAGATCAGTTATCATACCCTGTGTATATCTTTGAACTGTAGGGAAAGCTGTATGTACTACTGTTGTGCTTGTTGCTGCTCTTATTTCAGCTGAAAGAATGAGATTTACACTGTATGTGCAGATTGGCAAACCTCCATGCATGCTGAATAATTAGCAGGGGCAAGTAGCAAGTAAGCATGGGAATAAATTATTATCTTTCCTTATTCTTCATATATGTGTTAGCGATTACTTCTGGCCATTACTGGTTTTTAAATAGCTATGGATTGATTGTGCTTTTCCACTTCTTTTATAGCGTGATGTGACAGTGTATTTCCTCACGCTCAATATTTTCATCTTAGAAAAACTCAGTCTGCATTGCTGTCTCAGTTATTGTTATGTCTTGCTAATGCTTTAGAGAAATTCCTAATCTTTAGTAATATTCATCCAACAGGGTATGGTTAGCAACAGAGAAATATTTGATGAAAATTCTGGTATTTCAGATAATCTCATCAAACCTGTCAGAAACGTTATTAAGTCACAACTCCCTCTGGAGTGTCTCTATTTCTTTTAGGGCCTCTGAGATCAGCATTTCTGTTTTACTAGACTGAAACTTTACTTTCACAGCAGAGAGCTCCCAAGTGACATTTCTAGCTGCAGTGATACATTTTTCTTTGTTAGTGCCAGTAGTGGTGAACACACTGGATAGTTGTGTGAATTAAGCTTACCGAGACTGTAGGGGCTAGGAAGTATCTTGAAATTACTTTATCCAAAGTACTGCCTCCTTTTAAGGGTATAATTACAAAAAATTAGGAAAAGAAAAGAAAAGGGAAAAAAAAAAAAAAAAGGAAAAGAGGAAATAGAAGTCTCAACCGTAAAAAATAACATAGATATATTTGATGTTTTCAGTGAGATAACCATTCACATGTATCACACAGCTGCAAAATAAGGTGGCAGTTTGTTCTCTAAACTCTTTGAAAGCACAGGTGCCTTGTACAGATGCTCTAGACTTGAACAAGCTTAAGAGATGAATTTAATGTCCAGCAATAGGGGCTTAGATTTAAGGTTTATGTGAATAGTTTAATTGCGGTTGTGCTCTCCAGTCGTCTTAAAAGCTTTTGATCAAATGAGATACAATATGGTAGTGAGAAGAGTTTGTCCTTACAAGTCTATTGCTGTCAGTGTAAGTAATGCTGCAGATGTTATATTGCATGAAAAGGCTTGTTTCCCCATGATAAAACATAGTTCAGGGGATTATAGCAGCTAGGCTTCTCAAAAATTGATGTGTAGCTAGAGAAGTGTTATTTCAGGTACCTATTAAAAGAATATATTGAAGAAAGTATATTGTGTGGCTGTGTAAACTAATAGAGCAGAAGGAGCAGTCTCCAAGGGTGTGGGAATTAGTTGAATGGTAGTGCTGTCATCTTGTGCTGCTATGAGAATGTTTTGAATGGTTTTGTCTGATTGGAGAGTTTACACTATGTAAAAGTTGCATTTGAATTAAAGCTCTGGCAAGCTGGGAATTATGCAGACTTTTAGAAGACTGATGAGATCTCACAGGAAGGCAAACTTGATTCGAAACTCTGCAGTATTTAAAGGGGACGTTACAGAAATACTTCATATTTCCTTATTTGAAAACTGAAACAGTTCTAAAATCAGCGTTGGCAGAAAAGTGGTACTGAGTTTGAGCTTTTAAAAAGATGATGACATAAGTACAGCTTCTTCATATCGCACATACCAAATGTCCTTAGAGCTGAAATCCGCAATTCTCAGTAATCACCCTCAATTTCGGATAGCCAGCTGTTGCAGTCCATTAAATGAGTGAAAGTCCTGGTTCCTCTCTTTCCATGGCAATGTCTACTGTCTCTGCAGTTTCTCATTGCCATCTACCAAAACTAGAGAATTCTTTATTTCTTCCTGGTGGGTACATACAGACATGCTTTATCTTCCCTGTGCCCATCAATAATTCCCATGAAAGTTGTGAGTGTATCACTTAGGGTGTTAGTATAGCATGTGAAAACAAAGCAACTTCTCCCATACCGTTGCATTTGGGATGCCTTGAATTTGCTGGTTTACAGCCAATGTACTGCTAGCTTTATAGCAGTGAGAAGTATTGATTTACATACCCGGTAAATATCTTGTAGGCATTTTTCTGTCTTTATTTGTTACTCAAATAATACAACTGGACACAAATTGACATTATAGTTAACGCCTACTAACAGCACCACTGAAATTAGCTGAAGTCTTTCTATAGCATTTAGGATTAATTAATTATTTTGTTGTAGTGATTTTCATCATTAAGTTTGCTGTGTTAACAACTGCAAGAAATGATATAGCATGGACTACTGTGTTAATCTGTGTATCTTTTCTTTTTTAACACTGCTTCTTATTTTTTATGTTATTAAGCATATTGAGCTAAGCATCTTTTCAGCCTCTGTCACATTAAAATAATATTTGCCACATTTTTATTGTACAACAATAAAGACAGGTGTCAGTTTAATAGGAAGAAGGAAAAAATGCATGGCTTTATGCTATTTTAAAAATGTAAGCGCTGTATCTAATTTGCTAATGTGAAACAGGTATTTATAGCCTATAAGTTTTTACTGGAAAGAATCTGTACTTTAAATTGTTTTCTTTTAGTTTGTGGACTAGATATTTCCTTTATATTACTATAAAATTTCTTGTTGACTTTTTTTTTTTTTTTTTAACTTCGTAATAGTTTCTGTTGGATTAGGAGTTGATTTGCACTGGCAGAACTGAATGAAAACCTCTTTGAATTTGGTGTATGTAATATATATGATACGATTTGTTTTAGAACCATAGAATGGCTTGGGTTGGAAGGTACCTTAAAGGTCATCTACTTCCAGCACCCTCGTTATGGACAGAGTTGGATAAATTCGTTATTCCTCTATATTTTCTGGGCTGTCTTAGCGTCATGGGTGAGAACAACTGCACTCAATTGAACTGGTGGGAGAGAAGCCAGAATATATTTACTGACATAATATGGATACAATATAGTGATTTAACAAAGCTTAAATTGTAACTAAGGCAGGCACTTAACAAGATTTGAGGTAGCTGGATACACTCGATTATTTACTGCTTAGAAGACTGGGTTAAACACGCACATATAGGGGGCCCTCCCATTGAGTCATGAGGTTCAGAGTGGATCCTCTTGCTTTCTGAACTCCTTTAACTGTGGTGATAAGGAGCCTAGGTGCAGCTGAATCCTCGCTTTGTCCCAGTCTTGGTGAGTGGTTTGTGTCTTAGGGATTGTGTGTACACAGTCAATCTAAGATATAACCTTAGTGAAACTAATAAAGCTTACAATCAAAGGTGTGATCTTAGTGAGGCTAACAAAGTATGAAACAAACTATTAGTTGCTTATCAAATATCTATATCAGCAAAGCATCAAGACATCAAGGTTTAAGGGATCTCTGTGCAGGCGTCCCTGCTCAAGGGGAGATCCCATCGAGCAGCCTGCTGCTGTGCAGGCGAGATCAAAGGTTGGCTCTTGAGCCCCCTTGTCTCATAGTCATAGGTCTCCTATTAGGAATATGCTCAATTGGTCCTCAGCTGTTGAACCGGGGGTTTGCTATTAGCTCTTTCAGCCTCTAGTTTGAGGCAGATTTAGGTCTGTTAACCTGTTTTAGCCAGAGTGTGATCAGCACTGTTGTTCATTGTCTTCCTGTGCAGGGCTTTGTGAGCAGGGCCAGGCTGAAGAAGGGAGTTGAGGGAAGAAGGTGGGGGAGAGAGGCAAGCAGGGGAAGCACGCCATCACGCTTGGAATGCAAATTCCTGTATATAAGTTTATAAGCACTTCTGCTTGGTATTTTGCTGCTCAGTAGGATATCTACTTGAGCTAGTGTACTACTGGTCTACAGGAGAACAAAGGAGTAGTTGCTGGTTTTATGGGGGTATAACTAGGATGCACTGTTCTCCTTTTAGGGTTCACTACATTTAACCTGTTGTCAATCAATTATTTTTTTTTTTTTTCAGAAGAGAAAGCTTGAGACTTTTCAGCAATAGAGGTTTAATTGAATTTTGCCATTTCAAGGATAGAGCGAAATATAACCTCATTTGTTCCGGTGCTGCCAGCTCTAAATCTTAGTTTTATGGCAGAGGATAACCTATGGACTGACACTAGCCATTCCTCTGCTATTTGGCCCAGCCTGACTGCAACACGTGGGCAGAAAAGGCTATCAAATTTGGCAGGATCTATGTCCTCAACCTTCTCCTGCACCTACTCAGCTTTTGTTCTGTCAGAGCACTGTCAGAGGTTTGAAGACAGTTAAGTCCCAACACAGCAGCTGTGAGGGTATCTGAGATCTGGAGATAAATGAAGAACAGGTTTGATATGATAATGAAGAAAAGGCTAATTAGAATGGAGAAGGGATAGGTAGGCAGAGTAAGAAAAATAAAAAAGGGTTGGTTTTCTCCTCCTAAGCTACGTTTTTCCAAATCTTGTGTAAATATTAGCTGTGGATGATCTGAAAGGTCACTCAGGCTTAAATACAGAGCCTCTTCTTGTGGTTGGAGAGATGATCTTCTTCATTTTAATTAAAATGCACAAGATAAAATTAAGACCCTAGTTGAACTAAAACATGAAATCACTTCCTTTAGTATTTGATTCATCAAACCAGATCTTTTGAACAGAAGGTACCAAACCTATCTTTGTAGCTGAAAAATGTATTTCCCAGTGACTGGTTTTTTGTTTGTTTGTTTTTGTTTTTTATCATTGGTCATCAGTTATTTAAACCTTTTATTTTCATTATTATTATTATTAATATTAAACTAAATGTAAATTCAAGCATATGTACATAGGTTGCCTTTGGAGATGAAAGAGAGTTGCTGTCTGTACGGATATATTTCTTTACTCTTGACAATGTGCCCTACTAAACTGGGCATTGGATGGCTCAGCACAGAGGTCAGTCTGTCTGTGACCCTGAAGATGATAAAAGCAAACCATGCCACTTCTCTCTCTGCTCCCCTGCTGATCTGTTTTGCCTATTAAATCTTACCTGTCACCTTGTTCACCTACTTCTGCTATGAAAAAAGTATTTCTCTTCACTACATTCCAACATTTTTTTTTGTCTATTTGAATACTTTTGTGTTCTGTCAGCTGTTTCTTTAAGATGTTTTGGCTAAGGATTTGTTGAATGCCTTCGTACTTATAAGTATTACCTGGATTTCTGTTGTCAGTAGACACAGTGATGATGCCTATGGAAAATATTTTGCTAGATAATTAGGTACAACTTCCTTGATTAAATCTGTTTCTCTCTTTGCTAATAAATCCATTTTTCTGTGTGCCTACTCATTCTGTTCTTAAAAATGGTTTCCACCAATATGCCTGTCTCACTGATCTGTAATTGTTAATGCTTATTTGCTCATGGAAAGCCTTTTTCAGTGTATTTTATAATGAATTTTGATTTGAGATAGGGTCTTTCGTTCACCACTATAGAGTTGGATTCCAGCACTGGAATCTTTCTAGTCTCCTCTACCAAAAATGCATGCAAGAAATGGCTTTTTTGTTTTGTTTGCTTTGTCTTTATCTTCTCTAGGCACTTCCTCTATAACTTCATCATTTATTGACCCTAAAGATTGTCAGCAGGCTTCTTATGTTATTAATCCCCTTGAAAAATTGTTCTTCGTATGCTTTTGTTTTAGTTTGCTACACATGTAGCATTACTTGATAGTGTTTACTGTCTTGTTCCTTCATCTGGATGTGAAACTTTTCTTTCTCTGACTTATCTCAGGTCTCCCTCCTCATGTTGCAGTTACAGTTACCAGTGTTGTTGCCTAGTTGGTAATATAATGCTAGTAATGTATTTCTTCTTCTTTTTTTTTCTTTTTTTTTTTTTTTCTTTTTTTTCCCCCAGAATATTAGTTCCCTGGGACCACACCTTACTGACCTGTTTAGAATGCTCTGCTAATTAGTTTATTAGTTTTTATGCTCTGCTAATTAATTTCAAATTGCTCTTTAACACATGATGCTCCTTAGAACTCGGCACAGCTTAATCCATTTTTCACATATGCCTTGACCTTGGTTGTTATACTGTGCCATTGCCAGCTAAATGTGTAGCTGGTCTAGTCAGAGTCAGTTTCCCATTGTAAGTGCAAAAAGAACCACATATACGTTGTTTTCACTGCTCTGTACTCTTAATGTAGAAGTTGCTGTTCTTTACCATTTCCTTTTTCATTATTTCTGACTTCCATTATATCCTTTATTGAAATTCTCTTCCCTTAGAGAAGAGCTTTTCTTCATCCATCAGTGTCCTTTTACTTTCTATTTTTGTTTTTGGTTTTTTCCTGGTCACCTGTTGAATGTTAGCAGACTCATTTCTTTTATGGTCAGATGATGCCTGTTACTCCCAGAGGGGATGCCCTGTATTTACAATTGCCACCTTTTCTGTTAAATCTCGTATCCTCTTTTCTTTAAATCACTTATTCAGCTGCACATGAAGACTTGTCTTTCTGCCTTGTTCTGTGTGTGGTTTTGGGAGTACCGTGATGAAATACATCTGTGTGCTCTTGCCCTGTGTCAGAAACCTGGCTGTGTTCCTGGGAGGTAAATTACCAAACACCGTGGCCAGAAACTTGTAGCTAAGGTTCATGACCCTAATAGTATATTTACCTCCTGGGAGTAAGATTTCTCTTGGTGATCATTTCCAGCTTGGGTTCGTGACTCTCTTTCTATGAGAAGGGGGCTTCTAAGCTTGTGTTTAATTCTAGGAAGGTTTTTCATTGTGTTGACATGTCACTGCATCATGCTTCATGTCATAGTGCCATGACACATCCCCCCAAGGAGATGCTGATGGTTGCATGTATTATTCAGTACAACATATTCCATGCCCCTTCTTATTTTTCAGCTTCCCAGATGGGTGGGCTGCCTTTCTCAATGCGTCCCATTAATGATAGCTAATTGGCTGCCCGTTGTTTCCTTATTGTTACTCAGATTGACCATGGTAGCAGAGTATCTCAGACAGCTGATTTGCAGCCTAAAACCATGAATCCTGTAGAATGAGTTTCCACAAAATATTGCTAATTCTCATTGCAGAACCTGGATGAAAGAATCCCAGGCAGAACTCTCTGCAAACATGGTAAAATTTGGTAAATTCTTGCCTTTGATAGTCACTCTGGTAGTGTCCCTCTTAGCTAGAAAGGCACCTGAGCAAGACACTCCTGTTTCTACCCGTGCTGTGGGGCTGAATAATTTAATTCTGAAACTCTCCTGGTAGCAGAACCTGAGTGGTTCTGGATAAAACCATGTGAGGTGAGGGAACAGTGGCTAGATGTACTGAAGAGTTGTTGTTACTTGCGATTCAGTACATTAGGGGTTGCTCTACTTGAAGGAAACGAAGTATGGAAGAGGAATTCATTCCATAGAGTGCCAAAGGCATTGTCCATAAGAAGCGTGCAGCAATCAGATGGAAAAAGTCACTTCTCTACATTGAGAAGAATTCCCTTTGGTCCTGATTAAGAAGTAAGGAAATCTGTTATGACATAGTTTGTTTAGTTTATTAGCATAAACTTCAGCTTGGGATCACTGGTTGTGTTTACCACCTTGTTTGCCTAAATGGATTGTTGTTCGTGGACATATATAGGGAAGCACAGCTTGTGAGCGCACCTGTTTCAGTGCTGGAGCTTGAACACCTACTTCTCTTACCCTGTTACACTGCCGTTAAAAAGAGGGCAACTTGATCCCCAGTCAACCAAAAATATCCAGAGTGGTTAATTCATTATCATCTTGTGTGTAAAAAGAAAACAGCATGATTTGCCCAAAATGTAATTCAATGCTAGTGCCTCTTGTTTGTTGGTAGCTGAAACAAGCGCAGACAGGTTTCACATTTTAATTTCACATTTTAATTTGGCACTAATTAGTTATTGCGAGCATGTTCTGTGTTTCTCTTTCTAATTTCTACTGATCTGCCAAGGTCTATGAAGGACTTTTTCTATGAAAAAGGGTATGATTTTAATTTTTATTTTTTCAAACACCCGAGCCATTAATGCACATACAATTTTATGTGCATTTCTAGGATAGTACCTGATAGTTGAGCATCTGGAAGTAATACTTCTGTTGGCCTCGAATACTCCAAATCTCATACTTTGGTAGTCTATACAAACTAGACTGGTTTTCTTTTTCTCTTGAATTATTTAGGCTTCATGAGAAAAATGTAATCTCACAGACTTTATCATTTACCAGCCAAATGGTGAATGTAGAATTCTTGTCTTAGGAGAATTAATGAGAAGTATTAACCTTTTGTGTACAAAATTAGCATAACTCTGGAACGTGGCCTAAGAGACCTACCTTTTAGCTATGCTTTTGACTGCATGAATGACACAGTTGTAAATGGCAAGATTGTTTTTTTTAAACTGATAACAAAAATAGTTGCATTTTTCAATATTGCAGAAATGGGTTTAGAATTTTGGTGATTTAATTTCATTGTCTCTCTTTCCTGATAGTCACAAATCTTGAAAGCTTTAGATCTGGTTTTCAAGTATTTTTGCTGGGTAACAATGTCTAATATTGCATATAAACAGATTTGGGAGGGAATTTGATGTTGTCTGAGGATGGCTTTGCTTTCCTACTATGTGGTTTTTTTTCATAGTTCACAACTTTACAAGCCAACATTCTCTGTTCTGTCATGGGTTGAGCACAGCACAAACCATAGCAGAAAACCCTACATTCTCAGGTCTGGTGATTTATGTAATGTTACTTAATTATGTAGCTTAACTTACTGTGGCTCAGTAGCAAGGAGCTTTCACTGAAGTCAGCAGCTGCATATGGGGGAAAATTACGGTTTTACAACAGAAGAAGAGGAGACATCCTTCATGCTGCAGAGAATAGGGTGGGATATTTCTACCCCATGTACTGGAGTGCATCAGAGAGATACTCCAGGCAAATAAACTTTCACTGCTACAGAACCGCTAGGTACAGTGGATGGTTTAGTATGTGTAAATTAGCTGGGATTGCAATTTAAATGATGCTAGTGATTATCAGCGATGAGTGCTGCCTAAAATGTATTAGGAAGCCTTCTGTCCTTTTGCAATGAAATATTTGTAATACACCTGTTTAATGAGCATGATTCCCTCAAAATAAAATTAAAGTGCAGCAATTAGAATAAAACCAGCAAACAGCTTAAAAAAAAAAAAAAAAAAAAAAGCTAGATTAGTAGGTGTTCATGCTTTATTTTATGTTAACAGTTCTGTGAAATTAAATCCTGCACAACTGTTTCAAAATTTATGAAATTCATTTCTAAAAGGAACCATTTGGATGATAGACGTGACTATGATTTCTATTGTGTCCATGCCAAGAAAGCTTTTGTTTTCATACTGCGAAAATTCTTTGATAATAGATCCTGGGTCTAGCTTTTTGGTTTCTGAAAACAAATTACTCCTATTTTAATAAGTTCATATTTCATAGAATCATATAATGATACAGTTAGGACTGGCAGTGGCATTATACAACTGAACCATATATTGTTAAGGCAACGTAACGCTTACCAACTGCACCTCTGCTGCCTTATCCAATGAGCCTACATGATAGTACTGTTTATTTTGATTGCTTCTTGTACACAGATGTCCTTTTAAAATGTGCTTGATCTCCTGATAGATTTATAAATATTTCCAATTGACAGCTTCTTCACAAATACCCATTTTGGGAGATGTGAGCCAGCATTTCCATAATCATGTTCAGTCATTCAGATAGCCATCACATTTGAATACAGTGAAGAAAACTGGTCATGCTAGAGCAGAAGCCGTAATTGGAAGCAAATGCCAAAAAGATGTTTTCATAATGAATGCATTGATATTTAAGTAGCTTCCCAGCATTTTAATGGCAAAAAAAAATGTGTCATGATCTGCCATCTCACTTAGTAATCTTGGCTGATAGCTGGATAAATGCATATATTGTATTGCTTTGAAGTAGCACTGGTAACAGCACGCTGCCTAGGATTCTGTATATTTTAGAAGAAATTACTTATTTCTTTCATAGCTTTGGCAGCGAGTATCAGAGCAACTGCTGCTTTGTTGTTTTAGGACTGTTGTCCTATAATTCTAAGGAACACCTGGGGACACTACTTATGATAAAGGAATATGGACCTTCAGCATGTTATGGAGCTCTGGCTGTTGACCCACCTACAGCCCAGCGCAATAAAGTCTGCCTGCCATGTAGCATTTCTGTATAGAGTAATATGTAGGTCACTCCGAAAGTAATGCCTCCTGTTTATTTACATGGAAACCACAACAGATAAAAAGAGTACAGTGACACTATTTGACAGAGGAAAACTCAGCTAAAAAACAGTACTTTTCACTGTAGTCACCACCATTAGCTATGCATTTTTGCCAGTGATAAGCAAGAGTCTGCATGCCATACATAAAAATGTTCACCAGCACAGGTGACCCACTGTTTCATAGCTGCTGTGACGGAGTTGTTGCTGGGAAAATGTTGCCTATGCAGTTCATCTTTCATCAGCCTGATCAGATGGAGGTCAAAAGGCACTGAATCCAGACTGTATGGTGAATGTAGTGGGGTAGTCCAGTCAAGATTAGTATGGTCTTCAGACAAGGATGGGGCCTGGCCTTATCATGTTGTAAGAGAAAGGTTGTCTTCTCTGACCTGATTCTGGAAGTTTCAGCCTTCAGCTTAGTGCTGCAGTGTAGTGATCAGAGTTGGTAGCTTGTCCAAGTTCCAGGGAATCCAGTAGGATCACCCCTGTCCTATCTAGAAGATAGTGCACGTCATTTTGCCCACCTAGGGCTGTGTCCTGAGCTTCTTCTTTGATCAGGAATTCACATGTTGCCCCTCCATGGACATATTGCTTTGAATCTGGCTTGTAGTGGTAGCACCAAGTCTCATCACCAGTAATTATGGGATCCAATGAATTGTTGTCTTCAGCCTCAAGTGTGTTCAATAGATCCAGACTAACTTGCATGCAGTGTTCTTTCTGTTCCCATGGGAGCATTCATGTGACCTTCCTGGTACAAAATTCATGATACATCAATGTTGCCATCATCATTTCCAATGCATTTAAGCCAATATTCAGCTCTTTACACAGTTCCCTGATTGTAATCTGCTGATTCATGTGTTCCAGCTGATTGAGGTACTCTTCATTTTGTGGTGTAACAGCCCTGCATGGCTATCCAGAACATGACTTCTCTTTCACAGTTCTGTTGCCATTGCTTGAAACACCCTACCCCCCCCCCCATTTCTGTGCTCATGTCCATTGGTTTGGTCTCCATAAATAGAGTCATAGAATTATAGAATTGTTTGGGTTGGAAGGGACCTTTAAGATCTAGTTCCAACCCACCTCTGGTCATCTTCAGGGCCCTTCTTTAGATCCACTTCAACAGCTCCATGTCCTTCTTGTGTTGGGGGGGCCAGAACTGGACACAGTACTCCAGGTGGGGTTTCACAAGAGCAGAGTAGAGGGACAGAATCACCTCCCTCGACATGCTGATCACACTTCTCTTGATGCAGCCTGGGATACAGTTGGCTTTCTGGGCTGCAAGTGTACGTTGCCATCTCTTGTTGAATCTTTCATCAACTGACACCCCTAAATAATCTCCTCTGGGCTCCTTTTAAGCCATTATCTACCCAGCCTGTATTTGTGCTTGGGATTACCCAACCGAGGTGCAGGACCTTGCACTTGGCCTTATTGAGCTTCGTGAAGTTTGCATGGGCTCAACCTTCAAGACTGTTTAGGTCCCTCTGAATGGCATCCATTTCCTCTAGTGTGTCAACTGCACTGCTCAGCTTGGTGTTGTCTGCAAACTTGCTGAAGGCGCACTCAATCCCACTGTCCACATTGCCTACAAAGATGTTAAATAGCACCAGTCCCTTCAGCGATCCTTGAGAAATGTCACTTGCCTCTGGTCACCTTTTGGACACTGAGCCGCTGGCCACAACTCTAAGTGCGACCATCCTGCCAAATGTTCAGCAGTCAATCAATGAATGTTGCTGGGTACAAGTTTTTCTGGATGAAGGAATTCAGTGACACACTTTTGCTACACACTTCTGTGTCAGACACTATTTGTTAGACTACCCTTCTGCTACCATCTGTCACATGGCAACCATATTTAGTGAAATATTGGTGGCAAGGTTCATCCTCTACTGCCATACCTCCAACATCCACCTCTGGCATAGTGGTATGACAAAATAAAACAGGAGACATTACTTTTGGAGCAACATTCTGAAATGATACATTCAGAATGTATTCTGAAGTTAAAAAGTCCAAATAAATTCAGATTTCTTTTTCAGCATTTATGTGATTTCAAGTCAAATGTGGACAATTATTACATGAGGCTTTCACTGATTTGATTGCAATACTGTGCATTGTACCACAGTCTCTGAAACACAAACTAGAATGAAGCAAGGCTGTAAATTCTACTTCCATCCCCACACTGCAGCTCTAAAGTGATGAAAAATAAAACACCAGCTAGTTACAAAGTGAAGTTTCAGAGAATCCATTTGAGTTTTTGCAGTTAGTACAGTTGATATCTCATGGAAAGTCCTGAGCAGTTCAATCAGACAGTATTTCCTTTTTTGTTATTCCGTTGGCATGGCAAGCAGGGCACTGTTGCTGCTCTTAATATCCCAACTCTCTTATCTGTGTCTAGAAACTGATTCTTATTGACCATGAGAGCATTTTAGATAGCATTTCCATCTTTTATTATTGACTATACCTGATTCATTGGAACATTGTGATGCCTTCTGTGTTTTACCCCTTTGGGGTTTTTTTTTGTTTTTTTTTTTTCTTTCCTCTCTTATAAGGCTGCATGTAGTTTGCTTGCTTTTTAAGTGGAAAACACTTCCTTTTCAAGAGAGCTCAAAGATATTTTTCTCACGTTTTTCAGTACTTTTGTGTAGTTTTCATTCCTTGCGAAAAAAAAAGGTATTGCTTGGAGAGTTCCTAGAAGCTATGACTACCATTTGTAATTCTGCATTGTTGCCTCTCTTGTTGTGAGAGGTTTTAAAGGGTATTTATTGGGACTGAAGGGAAAGAATAAAGGAAAGCTGATTCTGTGGGTGGATTTATTTACAGGCTTTCAAGGAAATAAATTATTCCCTATACAAGCATCCCACCAGATCTCAGTTGACAATATAGGTAAATATTCATTGTACTGAACTTAATCACACTCTATGGAAAAAATGTTTGCAGCCTGTAATATTTCTGAGGTGAACTGCCGATTATTTTTAATGCTATGGTTGCATTTTCTGTAAGGTGGCTAATGAAGTAGTGTTGTTGTGTTTTTTTTTTTCTCTATCTACCTTGTGTGTATTTATCAAAATACTATATTATTGCTGATGATAATTATATATAGTTAATCTCCTCCTTTTTTGAAAATACGTTGTTAGATGATGCCGTAAGGTTTCAAATTGTATTTCCCGAAAGCTTTTAAATAAGCTAATAAGGGATAGAAAGGTACATAACTCAGATTCCTAAAAGACATGGGGAAAAAAAAAAAAAAAGAAAAAGAAAAGAAAAAAAAAAAAAAGAGGAGTAAATACCTGATTTTCACTGAGAAGGGAAACTATGAGCATGTCCCACAGAAATCTCTTCACCTGCTCATTGGGAAAGAGTGACAGTGGAGAAACAGCATTTGCTGAATATGACATTATTTGTGGTAGCAAAAATCAAAGTGTCTGTGAAGAAGCATACTGAGGTCTCATAATATCAAATTATTAGGTTATTAAGTAATAAATGAAACCCAGTGTTGATGGAGAAACCAGTTGTGATCTGTACATGTAACGTAAAGGGTGCAGAACAAGTTGTTATCGCTTCTAAGCTATGTCAGACAATTCTGATACTGGGTCAGTTTGCTTAGTTGCCACCCATGCAGAAAAGTTAAAGCAGAACTTGAAAAAAAATACATGGGGAGATGAACAAGGCTAATCACATTTTTCAAACTATTTGGTCCAAGTAGTGATAAAGGAGACAAGAAGTCTTGTGCTGGAGAAGAGATAACTGAAAGGATGCAAAGAAGGGAATCTGTAAAATAATGAGTAGGAAACATGCAGTGGAGCAGGAAGGGGTTAGTAAATGTTTCTCCCAGAAGAGGAGAATATTTGGAAATAGATTTAAAGCTAGAAAGAAGCAGTCTTTTTTCCCAACTTTCATAAATTGTGGAATGCTGCTGCAGATTGTCAGTTAAAAAAACAACAACAAAAAAACAAAAAAAAACAAAAAAAACACTGGTTTCAACTCAGTATTATAAAGGTGGATCAATTGATGAAAGTTTTAGAAGAGGCTGTAAAATTTAAATATTGAGCATCTGGTTCAGGTAGTTTGGAAGATTTACTAGGGAACTCACAGGGAAGGGTTGCTATGTTTTTATATTAACATAGTCATTGTCAGAGATAGTGTGCTGTTTTGAATAGTCCTTTGCTTTGATGATGGCCAGTAGTATCACGTCATTAGTAAAAACATTAATATGTTACAGCAATGACTGGAAAAAACCCAAACTCTACCAGTGCATGTAGCATGAAATATGAATTGTGTATGTGCTGCAGCCTTGCATGTAGCTGGAACAGTTGGTGGTGTAGATGGCAAGAGAAAACGGTGCTTCTCTAAGTTGTTCTGACTCTTACTGTCATATGCTTATTTTAATATTGGTTTATTTCTGTTAAGGCATGTGGTTATTCACTTCTGTTTTTTTTAGATTTCAGTGACATGAAACCAGCTCAAGTTCCACTGTAGACCTGGATATCTGTGTAGAACAACTACATTCCTTTCTGTCTTAAATCTAATGGGTATTGCAGCTATGGAAAGCTAGATGACCTGTACGTGGCAGTTTGCACAACGTGGCAAAGCAGTTGATGTCCTCACTCAAGTTCTTCCATCTCTGTGTGGAATGGGATGATCTAGCTGACCTTGTCTGTAATGGGAATGGAAACAATGTACTTCACTAGAACATGTTTCAGTTTTGTGGAAATACTGCAGTGACCTTGTTGCCGTTGCTTACTCTCTTTTCCCTCAAACACTCAGCAGATCGCAGTGCTCTACTAGTAATAGCGCAGAGGTACTGATTTCAGTTGAAGGTGGTGAGGTGTGCAAAAATGATGCGCTTCCACAGCCACTGGTAGCTAGCAGATGGGCTGCTGCTTCCAGTACTAATTGAACTACTTCAGTACTGTGGCTTCAATTCCTTAGTATTAATCCATTGCCATTGAGGCTAGAACTTGCAAAGGGATGGCTTAGCGTGGACAGGTGGTTCATAGTGCAGCTATTGAGATGATGAGCAGATTTTTTGTATGTATCTTCCCATTTGGATATTGAGTAGCCAAAAGTAATCTTGAAACTTAAGGAAGACCCTGAAATTATTTCCTCTGTATAGGACAGGAAAAAAAGCTTTAGTAATTGATCTTCCTCATGTTAAGTAACAGTTATGCTGAATTCCAAGGGAGAGATGAAATCATCATCACGTGTTTAAAATTCTGGGTCTACCTTCTGTTGAGCGTGGTTATTAGAATATTCTTTTCTTCCCTCTCTGACATAGCAGGAGCATTTTACAGTCCATTTCACCACAGCATCCTGTAGAAAGCTGACACCCTGACCTTGTTTAAACTATGTTGTGCAGTAAAACTATGCACTTCACTTTCAGATTAAGCAGCAAGCTGCATGCGCAGCCCACATTCTTATGGAAGAATTAGGATAGTGCCTGTACTATGTAGTTGAGCTCATAAATGTGTGATGACAGAATCATACTAGGAACTACTGCAGGCATAAAAACCTGGTGAGGAATCTTACTGGAACGCCCATGATATGAATAACTTCAGACAGCATTTTACCAGTCAGACTGTTGCTGTTGCACTGATAAAGGAAGTTGTGGAGGTGTAATCACTAACAGTATTGCTGAAACAACAGCAGGTCATTTAACAAGAAATTCATTTAATTTGTCTGTCATTAAGTAAATTAATATTAATGTAATCTCACTTATAATTGGTGATTGAAATATGAACTATTGAATAAATGGGTTGATGGCCTTGTAACTTGCAGTAATTTGTATAGAAAAATCTTCTTTTGGGTGGTTACAGGAAGGCTGGATGTTCCAGAGGACAGTGTGATCTTGGCTTAAATATGCAGGCAGTTATCAGCTCAAATATGGGTGTCAGCATCTGATCTTCCTGTGCTGCTGATACTACCAATATGTCTAGGAAGCATTTGTTTTTTAATTTTTCTTCAGACTCGACAGGGAGTTAAATCTGCTATCCCTCTTTGCCTTTTTGCTTTTTTCACTTCTCCTCCATTCTGTAATCTTCATCACAATTTGAATAGTTTTTCTGTCCAGATAGAAACAAAAACAACAAAAAGAAGTCCCACAGAATTTTCATCTAGACAGGAGGTCTTCACACTTACTGAAGACATTTGTTTAAAGCAGTGTTATAACAACATCTAACAATGTTATTTGCACTACACACCTGGAGAGTCTAGGCAGTACCAAAATTCTGTTGTTCCTCACCCTTCGCTTAGGAGCAAAGTAAGATATGGCCCCTACTCATGAGTGTTTACAGTCTCTTTTAAAATGTTCTTCATGATAATGTTATGATGTGCACCTTTCTCTGTACAGCCTTGGGCTACTGCCACCATGCATAGATATGTGTACAGAGGCCTCTGATTTAAATTCCCCTCAGGTTATGCAAACTGAGAACTGTCACCTGGATGCATGGAAAACCTAGCTAGTAGAATAAACGCCATTCAAACTGTGAGCACTAATCTTATGGTTAACTCATGCTGATACATAACACAGCCATTGGAAGAAATATTTTGGTACTCGTTTGCAAAATAGGACTGCCTGCCTTATTGGAACTTCTTCCATATATTGACGGTTTTCTTTGAGATGGAGGGATATAGTCTGATGGCTCTTTCAGTTCAAGTTTGTAGTGTTGAATTTTACGTTTACTTGAAAATCAGACAAACTACTCTTAATTGTTGTTATCTTAATAAAGTGCTGAGAGCAAAGTGGCTTAGGTGTACAGGAATCAAAGCAGCTGTTAAGATAGTTTTGATATTGAACAGCTTGAGACGATGGGATGGCAAACAACGCTGTTAGTGTTTCGGTAGCATTAAAACTATTGTGATGTGTGGAAAGAAGTTGAAACGGTGATGGCGAACAAATAGCAAATTGCTATTTGCTGTTTTGTTTACTGTGCACTTAGGGAAGCGTAGGATTTCATTGATGTAAATTAGACCAAATATTACCTCCTGATTTGTTGAAACAAATGTATTTGGCTTAGAGTCTTGAAGACTCTTGTTGTACCTGATGAAAACTGCGGTAGAATATGAGAAGCTGGTAGCCTCCAGTGGGGGTAGAGATGGTTTAAAGGTGCAAGGGGATGTTGAGTAAGTAGGACAGAAATACAGCAGGACAACAAGCTCATGGTGAGTGCCTTTACCAGTGGCCAGATGAGGGCAAATGAGGCATTATTAATGCTGCTAAGAAAGAAAAGAGCAGTAGCCAGAAACAAACAAGGAAATTGCAATTTTCGGGTGGTTATTTGGGAGAATAAAGTGTCTAGAAAAGACTTCACCTTTTTTTTTTTTTTTTTTTTTTTTTTTTTAATGAGCTGTATGCCTAAGGCAAGTAGAAGGGTTAATACCTTTAGGCCAAATCATGACCTGCTGTAGATTTAACAGGGACTGGCAGAGTGCTGCTGTTTGCAAGGAAGTTTTGCAGATTTATACCACTGCAGGTTTTGGAGTCAGCTTTTTTAATGTATATTTTTCTCAGGTAAGTATTACTGAAGTCAGGCAACTGAATTGAAAGGTAAGAATACAAGCACCAGATGACTAATACCCTCGTAATAATAATATGTGTTTTAGCTTTCAGAGAAATTTTGGGAAAAATGCAACAAATAAACAAAAGGAAATAATGAACACGAGTAAACCAAGAAGCCAAAACCGACTACTCAGAGAAACGACCAAAAGAAGAATTCAAAGTTAAAGATGAAATAGATCCTGGAGCTGTATCTGAGACACTAGAAACCATTACATAAATATAGGTGTAAATCTTAAAGGCAGCGTAGGATGATATTCTAGTTAGTAGCAGGGGAAAAGTCAAAATGAAAGTGCTGTGAACATCCAAGTGAGACAGAACAACCTACATTTATCCAGCACTTAACATTTTGAAACTGAATGACCATTAAATAAAACAGGAAGTTACATTTATCTTAGGTGCATGGAAAGAAAAAAAGGAAATGCTGTATTTCTAGAGATTCCTTAGCTATAAGCAAAATATTGTTTTGACTGGAGGGCTACATTAAAGTGAAGTCCTGACTAAGGGAAGTATTGGTGATTTAAAATAAGAGGACGTGAGTGCTTTACCTCTGGATTTAATAAAAACCACCATACACACAGAGGTTAGATTGAGCAGCCCTTTGAAAACAAAGTAATTGGTGTTTGAGACAAATTGAGTTAATCAAAGTCTTTAAGAGAAGACTTTGGCAAACAGTGGATTATGTCTTTGTGAAGATACTAAAAATTGCTTTGAAGATACTTAAAGAAACAGCACTGGTCAAGAGCAAACACCCAGGTTGTGTTTACCTACTGGCCCAGTCCCAGTGGCTCTGCTCTGTGCAAGCCAAGAGCTGGCCTGACAGCAGGCTGCGTGGACTCAAGGAAAAGTGTCACAGGCCCACTGCTCTTGGGTCTGACTTAGATTCTGGCATCTCTGGTTCCCTTTATTGCTGGGACAGCAAGGAAGGCAGGGCCCAAGTCTTCAGAATAGGGACTGTGACAGTGCTGTGTTTTGTGGTACATTTTTATGTAACCTTAGACAAATTTTTTTTTGTAGGTTCAATATGTTAGGGCTTTTCATAATTGCCATCTGTGGAATGAAAGGCAATTTAGGCAAAAAATACCACGTGTATAGCTGCAAATATTAGAAAGTATAGTTATTATCAAAAGCCACGAAAAGAACTTGATGCAAATGTTCCATCTACAATAGAAGGGCCAGACTCGAATATCATGCATGATGCTCAGTAACAGATTTTACTTAAATACCGTGGGATGCCCACACTGCTTCTGAGATTAGAGTCTGTCCCAAAAATGGATTATTGGGATACAAAAGAAGCAATGATGAGGAAAATCAAATCTTACTGAGTTTTCCCTAACCCTTAGCATGTGAAATTTGGATCTTGGCCTTGTTCCTAATCTTGGTCATTTACTGGAAAAAATCAGCAACGAAAATAATGACAGTACAAAATATCACTCTTCTGTAAGAATCACATCATCAAAATGAGACAAAAAAGTTATTTTTTCACCACCAGTTGCTCAGAGCAGCTAGCAAATTTTTAATACCTAAATATTATCTATTTTACCTGAAGCTAACAGTGACTGCATTACCAAGGGGGATTTCCCTGAGGTGTTGTTATCTCAGGTGTTGGTAGCATTAGAGCTCTGGTGTTGTGGAAACTATGAGCAGGCTAATCTACTCTGCAAATCTTATAATCGGAGACAGTATCTTCAATTATTTAAATCCCAAGCTGCATTCTCCTCCTTTCCCCCCATATTTAGATTTTGTCTTTCGTTCTTGTCAATTTGAGGAGGAGGTAAATGGAAGTTGAATAGCAACCATAATTAATCTGGGACAATTACATGCAGCATTCATTTATATTCAAAATTTTGCCTTGCAGCAGCTTGACAGCTCCAGTAGGCTAATAAGGCAAAGGCTGCAGAGCTTGTCTCCTTATTAAATGATGTATTTATGACCCTTGTCTCTTGTCTTTTAATTCACAGTGCTCCAAGAGAAGTTGGTATGGCTGTCCCATGGTCATTTCCAGAATATCACTTGCCAGGTAAGAAGCTCCCCTTAGGGATGGCAGATAGGATTTTTAAACTTCATGGGATGGTGAGGGATGTGGTGAACCCAGCTCCCATGCACTGTTGTGGGCCAGAGCTGAAGTAGTCCCCACAGCACTCCAGTTTGAAATTCTGTTGTGACTTAAAACTTCTTTGGGGTTAAAAAGCAGCTGCACCAGGGTTTCTGTCATTCTGGATTAAGGGAAATTTCTTGGAATGCTAGAGTGCGAAGGAGTGGCTGGTATTTTGAAGTGTTGCTAAGGATCTCCATGGAAATCATAGTATTGGTACTGAAAGTGAGGCCTCTTAAACAAATGAAGGTACAAAGTAAAGGACTAAACTCTTCGAGGAATTAGCGTTATGTTTATTATACATCTCCTTTGCGGTATCTTGGCTGGGTAGAGTTTATCATTCAACACAAAAGATCCTAATTTATTGCAACCAAAGGGCTAGTAATGCAGACAAATTCTATTCAACATTTTAGCAAAGGCTAAAATCAGAAAAATGGTCAGTGCAAATGTTTTTCTAATCTACAACTTCTCAGTGACTTTGAGAAAAATACCCCTGTGTTAGTCATACTTCTGAGACCAACTATAAATCTTTACGGCTCACAAGTGAAGCAATAAAATTTCAATGGCAAAATGTTTGTAGTCATAAAAATGTGAAAAATATGCCACTGTTCAGGGACTAAAAGCTGTCCCAGGAAACGCTCTCAAGTCTGTGAATATTTGTTGTATTGCCTGAAAGTGTGCATGATTTTAAGATGTTATCTTTATTCGGGATTTTACTTTTTGAATATTGTTTTAACTAACCCTCTGACTTTCAAATATTCTGAAAATAGAAGTATTTAATTTATCACTTGTTAGCTAGATGAATGAAAGTACTAGTCAAGTGGTTTTGAATAATCCACTTCTTAGGCTTACGTAAGTATGCTGTTACACAAAAAAATTTGAGTATAAAAATTAAATATTTTCCCTTTTATATATAATGATAAACATTCTAAAATCTCATTTATTTGAAGCTGTAGTAATTTCATCAGGAAAATCATGCTCCAGCTTAAACAAACAAAACAAATAATGCAGGATATAACACCAAGTGAAACTCAAATGCTGTGTATTAGCAAAAAATATGTTCCACATCTCACCACCTCCTTTCCAGTTCTAATTCGACATAGGGACACCAAGAACTTAAGAAGTCTTAACCATGCAGGTAATCAGTATGCTGGTGTGTAACAAATACTCAGGATGCTAAAGGGAAATCTTCATACTGATACTTTGCTTTCATTCCTTTGCCATTTCAAATTAGCTGGGAGGTTATTGGGGCCAAGTCTCTAGTTCAAAATGTTCTACAATCCAGGCAATTTTAATAAGTTTTTGAAACTGTATTATATTGCTGTTGATGCAGCAAAGGATTAGCTTTGAAGATTGTGTTTGTTTGATATTCTGACTACTGACTATGGTGGTGGACATGGAGTTTGCCATCATCTTTGCTTTGTTGTGAGGTCCTTCACGTTCATGTCCTTTGCAGTCACACAAATCTTCATGTGTACAAGATAAATAACTTTCTCTTTCATCTTAAGATAAGAACAGGGGATTGGAAAATACTTACCTGTCGTTAATTACAGTTCTCTGCTTCATCATGTGTTGTAGTAGGCGACAGCGAGGATTCGGGATGTGACGTGGTAGGACTCTCCCCTGGCTCAGTGTCGAAGGGTTAATGTATGCGTAAGGGGCGTAGACGAAGGAGGATAGGTATATAGGTAAATCGCACAACGCAATAAACGCCATTTTTCTGCTCACCATATTGGTATTCACGTGCAGTTCTTTGGCCCGGGTAGGTTTTACCCGATAGTCCAGCACAGGCACAGAGCTAAAAGAACATGGGTTGCCAGGTGCACGGCAACATCATGACAGCATAATATAGTCACTTTTCTGGATTTTTTTCTACACAGCTGTAAGTGTGTAGAAAATGTGCCCAGGACTTCAGTGGTGGAATAACTGAAATTTTATTTTCTTCAACAGTCTTAATGCATACATGATCATTTAAAACATGCTTGTCTTTAGAATTATTTGTTCTCTGTTTCAGTGCTTTGTCCTCAAATTTATCTAATGTACATATTCTCAGTAACGCTTTCTTAACCTAGTAAGTCTTGCTAGGCTGGGAATGCAATATGCACTAGCTAGCTTTCTTTTCTATCACTGGCTTTATTTTCCAATCTATTCTGTCTTCCACTGCACATTCACACTTTAATGTATTTGCCACGTCTGCAAGGACCAGAACCCAAGTTTTATCAGTAACCATTGTTATGTTTATAACAGTTGTGTTTAATAATATGGGCACTTGTAGCAGAGCTCGCCTAATTCTGCCCCTAACAAACCTAGGTCTGGGTTGAACTGATAGGCCTTTGTATCCTGTCTCTCTTTGAACTAAAAGGTGGGGGGGTGTTAGTGAGAGACTGTTCAAAGCAAGAGGTGCTTGCCATAGAAACCATGTAGAGAACTGGAAAGTATAAATGAACTCAAGTCACAAATCTGTGCAAGGTGCATGTTATGTTGTAGCTTGGCTTAAAAATATAAATTAAAAAGGTCTGGTCACACCTGCTGGTTGATGTTGCGTATTTTAATGGTTTTAGACCGTTTAGTTTGTTTTTAATTTATTTATCTTCACTCAGCTCAGTTAAATGCATGTCCTTTCCAGGAAAACCCTCAGCTAAGCTATAGTTTGTAGTTTGCAGTTCATCAGAAGGCCAAGCCTTACCTGTAGCATTCAGTTCTACATGAGATGTCTGCAGCAGGTTGTTAATATGTTTAGGATTCTTAGTTCACATCAGTTTGGCTTGGAGTACAACGGAAAGCTGCTCCATTGCAGCACTCCAGTTGTGGAAGTCATCCCACCATGTTTCAGTAATGGCAACTAAGTCATAGCTTGTTTGCCACACAATGGCTTGCTGTTCCTCCTGCTTGTTGCCCACACTGCGTGCATTGGTGTAGATGCACTTCAGCTGAGCCATTGGCCTCACCACCCCAACCCCAGCATTATCACCTGTGGCTCATCTCTAGTGATCCTCATTTTATCCCCTTCTCCCTTCATACCTACTTTAAAGCCCCCTCAGTGATCTGCTGGGCTAGGATCTCTTTCCCCCTTTGAGACAGGTGAGACCCATCTGCAGTCATCAGGCCAGATGCTGAGTACACTGCCCCGTGGTTGAAAAAGACATAATTCCTGCAATGGCACCAGCCTCTCAGCCATTTATTTATCAGATGGGTTTTATGATCCTCTCAGTATCTTTCCCTGCCACCCTAGGGATGGAGGAGAACACCACCTGTATTACTGCCGGAGTAGTACCAGCGTGGTTAGTTGATGGATTTTCTGTGTCCAGAGAGTTTCAAACAGAGCTTCCTTGTGGCAGTTTGAAAAAATCTGATTGTTACTGAAGTGGTCTTAAAGGCATGGCCTTCCAGCCACTGCTGAAAATAGAAGCTGCTTTTCTGTGAAGGTGCTACATGATTTTCCTGTCAATTTGCAAATGATTTGCCTTCAGCATTTCTCTCATTTGCCATGCAGTTCAGCGCTGGTATGCTGTGAGAAATAACTGATACCTAGTTTTTACCTATTCAAGACTGGAGCCACACTTCCTCTGGGGGCTGACTAGCTGAAAACAACAAAGCTCCCTCTGGCAGGAGAATCCTAGAAGCGGCAATTAAGTAAGCCTCCTGATAAAGGCTTTGCTAAACGCCAACGTTTTTGAAGCAGAGTGACAACTTCTGTAGTTGATGGGAGGGAATCAGGAGTGCAGTGAGGGAGCTGACTCTTGCCTGCAGCAGTCACTACTTCACTTGTCCCCTCCCACCAGCAGCAGAGTCTTTCCCAGGGCTGCCATTCTCTCCTGCTCCACCTGCCCTCTGTTGTGATCCTGTTCTGCTTCTCATACTTGGGGCAGGAGAACTCTGTTATCTCTGCACCACCAGGAAACATCTGTATGGCTCTGCCTCTCTACGCCTGAACCCCTTCAGCAGCAGCAGTGAGAGCCCAGGCCGCCTCAGGCTGGGGTGTGCGAGGGACTGGGGCTATGGAGTCTCCCACAGTGAGGCAGCAACCACCATCAGGTCTTGCAGCTTGATGCTGAAGCATATTCATGGTAGATTGAATCTGCAGGGAGTTGAGATAACAAATTTCTCCTAAGAAAGCTTGCAGCTTTATTAAAAGCATTTCACTGCTATGAGAGATGGTATAAGGCCAAGTGTCTGGCCTATCATGCTTCAAAGTTTTCCTCTGTATCACAGTGATTTTGGTTGTCACAATTTGACTGTGGAAATCAGATTATTTTAATGGAAAAATATAGTTTGTCTTAGTTTTGTACTTCAGTCTAACTGAAACTTTTTTAAACTTCCCCTGCAATTCAGATGGGGTGTGTATTTGTGTTCGTAAACAGAAACAGCTAGACATAGGAGTTTCTAACAAGTAGCATTGTAACAGCCTAAAAAAGTCAGAAAGTAAATCCTGAGGACGTTCTCATTGTTCATGAAAAACGTTATTGAAATCAAACTCTTAGGGACTGGCTAAACATCAAAGTGCATATCCATAGCTGCAGAAGGAATTATTTCAGGCTAGCAGAAATTTATTCAAAACATCTGGTCCTTTCATTAGCATGCTGAGTTCCTATCATCTTTGCTTGTTCATTCTGCCAGACTTCCTTTGCAACAGGAGCAGGAGGGATTGTCATGTATAAAGGTTCAACCAGGACTAATGAGCAGCAGGTTTAAGTAACACTTGTGGCAATCACAATGAGATCACAGCTGGTTCAGTCCCTCTTGCTTTTCCTTGCACCTTGATACTATTTTTTGTAATTATATCTCAAACCTTTGACTTCGGCATTACAGCAATTCAGCTATTTCCTGCTTTTGTTTTCAAATATGCATGTCCATGACTGAACTTTAAGAGCCACATATATGGCTTTCTGCCATTTAGGGTTGTACGCCACTTTCTCATTTAAGGCAGGGGGGAATGAAAGAAAATTAACTGCAGAAATAGAGGGCTTTACTGAATAACAGATCTCCACCAGTGTGCTTCCAAGAAGTTACAAGTGGACAAAGTGGGCTGAGCCAAGCAGCTGTTGAGATCTGTACGTCTGCTGTCGACTCATTTTGTATCTGCACACAAGTCATTTAACTCTCTCTGGATCGAGTCCTCATTTGCTGTAAAACCGCAAAGCTTCTTCTGTTTACTGTACATGTGTATACCTAGTTTCTTTCTCTGGAATCTGTCAAACTGGTGAATGGACTCAGCATTACCCCTCTCATTTTGAAGGTACAAAGTACATCTTGGACTTTAAAAATTAAAATCACTTACCAGGGTGAAAAAATTATGTCTTGCCTGCCACATGACTGTTCTTGAGAATAACACCTATCTCATTTTGAGGAGGGATATCTCAGTGTGACCTTAAATGAACACAGACGAAAAAACTGTTGCCAGCAAACACAAAGACAACTTCTGTTGTTCAGCAGAGAGACAAGGTTGTGTTACGCTTATGACTGTTTTCTTTCACAGCTCTGTCAGTCAGGAATACAATTTCAGAAACCTTCTGTTTGGTAGATGTTCAGATTTATTTTTCTCTAGGCTTCCATAGGCTTTAGACTACTTCCCCTACAAGAAACAGTCTTGAAGATGAAATATTCTGTTAGGCTAATTCATATGTCTGTTCTAGTAAGAAAATCTGTATTTAATAGCTCTTGTTTTTTTATTACCAGTTCTTTCAGATTATGTTTTACCTTCCTGAATGCCTGTATTTATTGTGAATTGTTTTGCTCTGAACTATTGTTCTGTCAGTCAGAAGGAAGGGCTAGAAGGAGATGTCGGTGTAAGTGGGGTAGACTGTAATTCTCAGGCTGAATATTGATGTTACAAATGCAAAATCAACTGTGCAAGGTTTGTGGATGACACCATACAAATCTGAATGTTCTTGACCTACTGCTGTTGTAGTAGGTAATAAAGGTAGATATGAGGCTTTTCTGGGTTGAGGGAAATTTCTTTCACTGTCCTTCCCAGAGATTACTGCTTTTGGAAGTGAATGTTGAGATGCACTGGAGCTGGAAGGGTGCTATAATCTTGGATTATGGTATCATATTAAAAATAAATAAATAAATAATCCCATCCAAGCAAAAAAAAAACAACAACCAAAAACAAAAGCAAACAAACAAACAAACAAAAAACCAAACCAAACCCACCATCACCACAAAAAAAAAAAAAAAAAAAGTGGTAAATATATTACAGTATATATGACAGCTGGTGGTGGGAATGCATTGCTAGGACTTCTTCTCTAGAGCACATCCTCTGTGATTTTGGAGGGGGTTCCACAGTATGGCATGCAAAGCAGCAAAGTGAACACGAAGTGAACGAAGTGCCAGACTGTGTTTAATTTCTTCCCCGTATGATCTGTGTGAATTAGTGGAACAATTGATTGCCCCAGCATCCCTTTCCAACTGCAGATTTCTTGCTCCCAGTGGTCTCTCTGGAACATGCAACAGCAATGCAACAGAAGTTGCTAAAGCCACTAATCAGAATTGTAATTAACAGATTAGGGATGTGTCAGGATTCCTTTCCACAAGTGGGATTCAGCCGGGATATTTCAGCTATAGTTTCTGTCCATATTAGATCCAGCATTAACCTCATCAGATTTCACCTAAAGGAGAAGCCAGGTTCTCTGTTGAATTAACAGCGAAGCGTTTTTTACACGTGGCTATAGGGTTACATGTAAGCTTCAGGGGAATTGGCTGATGAGAGTCACCTCTGTCTGCTTCAGATGTTTCTGCTGATGGAGGAGGTATAAGTTCAGGGCTCATACAGTAAAGCTGTGCAAGAGAGAAGAGTAGCTGCTGAAGGAAGGGAATCATGGAATGGCTTGGGTTGAAAGGGATGTCTCCAATCTTGGCCGTGGGCAGGCAAGTTTGCACTTCAGGGAGAGCAAGATTTTTAGCAGAAGAAGGACTTAAACAGAAGTCCAGGGAAAGAAATTTTGGGTAGGTTGACATAATCTATGAGGTAACCTGTTTCTTTGGGAATTCACAGCCACTCAAATAAAGTTTTAAGGGAATGAAATCACAGATTTTAGCCCAATAGTACTGGTAGCAGGAGAACTGGATGCTTCAGTGTCTTGAGCAGTACCTGGAAGATGGGGACTCCTAGGAAGATGCAATACCTGGGTTTGGGTACAATTCTGGGAGGAGGAAATGCTGATCCTTAACAGAACGGTAAGCAGATCACTGATAAATTGAGTCGGAGAGTAATAACATGCTAGTTAAAAATAAATAAATGAGGTGGTATGCTGCATACGTCTTGGCTAAAGGGCTTGGCTGTAGGAAGAGAAAATTAAAGTGATGGCTAACATAGGTTATCACTGAAGTCTGTTGTTCAAAGGTAATTGCTTTCTTTTTCTCAACATACCCCAAATGCTAATCTTGGCAAGTTTGAAGAGATAATGAAATATTCACACAATATCTTTGCTTTTCTTGTATCTCTAAAACACTCATTTGAATAGTATGATTTTGAATTCAGTCAGGGCAAGATTGAAGTCTAATTAATGTGGTATTTGTTTGATGTTTGGGACAGTTTGGCAAAAAGATGGAATTCTTTTCTCAGGAAAAGACTGCACCAAATGTGCTTGTGATTCTCAAACCCAAATCAGAGCAGATGTAGTAGGGCTGGAGAAAAACATTAGCAGAATGACAGGAAAGCTTCCTTCCTGCTACTGTGGGAAAGATTGTGGTATCTCTGCTACTAATTTTCCTTGCTGAGAGCTTTCGACGGGACAAACAGACAGAGCTGTGGCAGTTTGTCACCAGCACAGGGTGACTGTCAGCTGAGGTGAGTAATCAAGATCCAGATTCATCATTCTCAGCTGTGAACCAATCCTCATAATGTCTTATCCAAAATGCTAATTGGAGTGGGGAAAAGCCTTCTCATTGCTCCAGGCATTGGCTCAGATATGAAGTAAACATAGCAGTGGGGTGAGCCTGATTTATTTTATTTTATTTTTTATTTTTTTTATTTGTAGCTGCAGCTCTTCTAGGTTCAGAAGGTGACATTCTTCCAACTTTGAGACCTCTGTTCGTAAAGTTGTATCTTTCCATACTGCCGTCTAATGATCTGGATCATTACTTTGCTGGCTATGTGATAGTGTAATCTTTGTGAGATTATAACTGTTGTCTTCTGTAGAAGCATGGTGCTTCTAGTGGAGCCTCAAATAACTTAGTAGTAGTAGAAAATCGATAGATGAACTATTTCAGTGCTAAGTGCTCATTGTTACAGTTAAGACTGCTAGTGTAACTTAAGAGCCAAAGCTGAAGGTAACACAACATAATACAGCTAAGTTGGAGTGCTTAAGTAGAAATGGAAGCTTTACTGCTTCAGTAAATAAGCAAAGGTATTTCTTAGACTAAAAATACTGTGTTGAACATCAGGAAGTCAAGTTATATCAGCTTAATATTAAATTAATGTTCTTTCATATATATCATTATCTCCTACCATGAGACATGCAGCTGTTCACGCAATCTGCACCCAGTCAATAGTTTGTGACATATCTTGAGCAAGTATTTTATAAAAAAAACCCACAGTGTCTAATCTTGTAGCCATCACTTTAGAATCTCTGCGTGTATTTGTTAATAAATGTATTCCTTCATAAACTGTATTCCGGCAGAGTCGTGTTTATGTCCTGACAATTACCCTCACTTAATGCTCCTCTGTGACCTTTATGCATGTAAGGAGCAATGAAAATGCACTTGGGACTTGTAAATGTTATGGACAAGTTTAATTTTTCATGATTGTGAGAAGCTACAATGGAAAATAGTGAAATAATTTCCTCTTATCCTGGAAAATACTGTTAAGGTTATACACTCTCTGTTTTATGTATGCTAAAGTGCCTTCAAGTAGTCCTCAATAGAGTACTACCTTAAGTCACCTCCTTTGAGATACTGGATTCTTCACTGGAACGCGACTGCAGTGCCAGAATTTGTAGCAATCTTCCTTGAGTTCCCATTTGCCTTCAATTTCCTGACCCGTATGTACATCAGTAACAATATTTTTGAAAGCTTGTATTAAGATTGGCTTTTTTCAGGTAGGACATCTGGACAGGTGAGTATTTTTTCCTAAGATGCCAACTAGAACGGGTTTTGAAAATTACACTATTCTTTGCCAGAGCACTGATTATGCTGAAAAGCTAAAGGCTACTTGGTATTCTTAGTCACTGACAGTGAGTCAGAGCATTTTCTGTAGGTAATCTTATGTTTTCATCTTTCTAAAAGATCTAGGGAAAAAGAAAAGTAATGTTTGCATGGAGAAATTCTGTTCCCACCACACCTTGTGAATTAACATCACCAGTTAGAAATGCACTAACAGCTTGTAGTATCTTAAGTTCCTTGCTAGTCAGGTGGTTTTTTTGTTGTTTTGGTTTGGTTTTTGTTAGTTTCTTTTTTTGTTGTTGTTGCTTTTGACTTCATTCACAGTGGAAGAATAGCCAAATGGAAAGTTTCATTTTTAGGGATTATACTTTTCTCAGACTAGTAACAATTGTATAAGTATTGAGACAAATTTTCTTCTTTATGCTCTTCAAATGTGATCAGCATCGGTGTGACTGGTAGCAAAATGACACCCACTGGATCCTGAACTAAAAGGACCGTTCTTATCAGAAGAAACAGTCATTTATTCAGGGGATGAGCCATTACCAACTGCAGTGATGATTTTTTTTTTTTCCTACATAAATGTATGAACTGTGAACTAAAGGCTCATAGAACGAAGAATGTCAAGTATGCAGGAAACTGTGAAGTTGTCAAATACTGTGCAAATGACAAGAGCTTAGAAAAGAGATGGCATCATAGAACTGATCATTTTTCAGAAATAAATATTTGTCAGCTTTTCACAAACAAATATTTCTTAAAGTTGTAGAGGCAGTTTTCTTGATTTTGTTAAGGCTCCAAATACTTCTTAGTTACATCTTATCAGTTACAGTTGCTTAGTTGCAATTAAATTGTTGCAAAGGAGACAAGTTTTAATTGTAGCATTATCAGCCTGACACTTTATGTTGCAGAGACTCAGGCGTTTCAGTGGGACCTACCAGGAAGTGTAATAACTGGTATGAATAAACACGGTGGAGTTTGGTCCTAAATTAATGCCTGTTGCAGCCTAGAGCATTTGTTTGTATTACCAACCTAAGCAATTGCTTCTAAGGGACTCTTTTGAGTATTGATTGCAAAGATTTATTTTAAACAAATCTCCTCTGATAGTCATTGCAAATCACTGCTTTAACTTTTAATTATTGTCTAGGCAACTGTTTTTCTGAGTTATGAGTATATTCAGTGTCACAAGTGTTTTCTTTCTTCTGCATTCCATAAAGCCGCTTACAGATACAGGGTGTCTAAGGTTCACTTAATCTGAGAAATAAGAAACCTGGGAAAGACATAAGATAATTAAGTTGATATTTTAGTGAGAGGGATGCAGAGAGTTCTGTCAATAAAATCATTCAAATTACGTACGGATGGGTACATTGACTCCAGACCATCTACTGCATTTGTTTTTTTTCTTGATGTAATTTTTGAAGTAGTTTTTCTTGTTCTCTTTTCAAGAGAGACATTTTTGCAGGAAAACAAACACACAAAGGCAGTACTTTTGCTCTAGAATATTAGTTTGATTGAATCTAATTATTAAGTATTATTTGACTCAATAATACTCAATTATTAAGTATTAATTTTGAGGATAAAAATTTGCAAAATTGAAGAGGCTGGGTAAGGTTCCTCCTTAATAAATCCATGTTAAATTCTGTTCTGTTTATTACAAACTAGCTTTAGAGTTAAGGTTTAAAGGCTTGCTAAGTTCTGTTTTTTATAGGATGGGGAGGGTTTCAGGTCTGACACTGATATTAATGCACATAGGTATTATGCAAGTCACTCTGAAAATAATGCTTCCTCTTTATTTCCATGGAAATTGCAACAGATACAAATAGCACAATAACACTGCTTGATAGAGGAAATTATCGCATACAAAACAGTTTTTCAATGTATTAATCACCATTAGTGATGCATTTTCACCAGCCATGAACAAGAGCTGCATACCACACTCATCAAAATCTGCACCAGAGGAGGCAAACGACTGTTGCTGTCATCACTGCTGAGAGACACCACCCACTGCCTCACTCTGCTCACATCCACTGTTTGATGTCCATAAACATCCAGTAAGCATCATTTAATGCTAACAGGTGCCATTTTTTCCTCACTGAAAGAATTTGTTCCACTCCTTTGCTTCATATGTACTTCCATGTCAGATGCTATTTGTCTGACTGTCTCTCTGTGGCCATCTGTCACACAGCAACAAGTAATGAAATATTGGTGGGAAGATTCAACTTCTACTTCAATACCACCAACATCCACCTCTGATCTCATGGGCCAACATAATAAAGTAGGAGATGTTAATTTGGAGCAGCCCTCTTACAAAATACAGTGAAATAAACACTCCTTTCTGCAGAATAAATGAAGATTATGATATATAGCTTTTAGCATAATATATTAGTAGCTTGAAACAATCCATATGTGCAGGGTTGTAAGATATTACAAGCATTCTGGACTAGCACTCTGTGGCATTTCATTGACTGCAAATGGTCATTGCAGGCAAAATTGCAGACTGAATGAATGAATTTTACTTGTTAACATTTTATATTCAGAAGCACCCTGCACAGTTTTGCATGCTGAACCTCTTTATACACAAACAGGAATTTTGGAACTTTATACACATAGCAAAGAATTTATTGTTAATTTAATAAAAATAGCTATTACTTGTTGAAATGTAATTACTACCGTTGTGGTTTAACCTGGGAGGTGGCTGAGCACCATGCAGTCATTGTCCTTCCCCCACTTCCCAGTGGAATGAGGAAGAGAATTAAAAAATAAAATAAAAAATTTAAAAAATACAGATCTTTTGGGTTGAGATAAAACTATTTAATAAGATAGGAAAAAAAGGAATGGATAATAGTTATGACTCTCTCTCTACATCTAAATATATATAACAAGTGATGAACAAGCAATTGCTCACCACCCCCTGATTGATGCCCAGCTGGCCCTACGAGCAGTGGAAGAGTGATGAACTCCCTCCCCATTTAGAACTCCTTCTGCTTGGTGTTCTGTGGTATGGAATGTCCCTTTGGCCAATTTAAGTCAGTTGTCCTAATTCTGTTCCCTCCCAGCTCCTTGAGCTCTTTGCTGAGAATGGTCTTGGCTCTCTACAACACTGCTCTGTAGCAACTAGGAATGTCAGTGTGTTATCAGCATTGTTCTTCTCCTAAAACCAAAACATAGCATCTTACCAGACACTCCGAAGAAAACCATCAGGCTGAAACTAAGACAACTACAGGAATAAAAGGAAGAACATAGTTTCAGAAAATTGATTCAATCAAGAGGCAGTCACAATTGTTAGAATCTTGTTAATATCCACACTCTTTTCTCCAGCGTTACACTTGCACTTCCACAGCCCCTGTGGATCCCAAGAATGGGTCCCCACCTCCAAGGAGAATGGGGGAGGTATTCTGTGAGCGTTCTTCATCCCCAGCTCTTCAGTAAGAGAACTGTGAATTGCATGTTTCCTCTCCCTTACTCCAGATTACGCATGGCGTACTTGAGGGCCAAGTCATTTGCTTTCTCCTTATTGTTTTTTTTTTTCTTTCATTGTGTACACATTAACATTTATTCTTTGTTTTTCTTAAGCCAGTTCCTTGGTTGAATTTTTTTAATGACACTAGTTAAGTATCAATTGTGATTTCCCTGGGGTCTGTAGTATCATTCTCTGTCTTTTTGTGAAGACTTCTTTCATCATCTCTTGACTGACCATTTTGAGAGCAGTTTAGTGTTTTATATGTGACCCGGGGACATTTAATTGTAGCTTGATAAGTTAAACTTAGGGCTTGGCTGTAACATTTCACATAGAGTATGTTATTCTTTCCTCTACAGCTAGGTACTCAACTCGACTTCTGGAGACTGTTTAATTTTCAATTCTCTCCTTTTCGCAACTGAAATAAGTAATCTTCTTACCTACAAAACTGGCTGAAACAATGAATCTAAAACTGATGATATAATGCTTGAATAAAATAATCTAGAACAGCTGTAAAAGTTCCTGGTATTTGTCCTGGGGATTACTGTTTCTAGAGAGCATCTGCTTCATTCGTGCAACATGCATACCTGCATCTCCCCTACTTGCACAAGTTCTTGGCAAGTCTGGCTTTTTGTGTAGAAATTCTGCAGTCTGAGATTTCTTTCATAGGAGTTATTACAGTAATTCCCAATAATTTGTTGAACCAATGATTATATTCAAAACTTCAGATTCAACAGGAGAAAAATACTGAGTATTTCTTCTCATCTTCATTTGAATTCCATGTTTGCTTTTCTACTTTTACTTAAGGCTGTTGACATAGTCTAGGTAGACTTCAGCAGAGCCTTCAACACTGTCTCCCATGGTATTCTCCTGGAGAAGCTGGCAGCTCATGGCTTGGACATATATACTCTTTGCTGGTAAAGAACTGGTTGGATGTCTGGGCCGAGAGTGTGGTGGTGAATGAAGTTAAATCCAGCTGGCAACTGGTCATGAATAGTGTTCCTCAGGGGTTGGTATTGTTCCTGTCCTCTTCAATATCTTTACTGATGATCTGGATGATGGAATTACTGCACCCTCAGTAAGTTTGCAGATGACATCAAGTGTGGAGGAAGTGTCAATCTGCTTGGGGATAGGAAGACCCTATAGAGCAAATGCTGGGTGCTGCACTTTGGCCACAACAGCTCCAGGCAACGCTACAGGCTTGGGGCAGAGTGACTGGAATGGGCCCAGGGAGGTGGTGGAGTCATTGACACTGGAGATGTTCAAGAGATGTTTAGGTGATGTAATAAGGCACATGATTTAGTGGGAATTATTTGTGATAGGTGAACGGTTGGACTTGGATGATCATGGAGGTCTTTCCAACCTTGGTGATTCTATGATTACACAGAATAACAGAAGGAGTCAATAATCAGATTTTTCTACAACAATAAGTAGGTAATGTTTTAGTGGAGTGGTGTCTTCCCTATCTCAAGACATCAAGTCAGTGCTTATAGTTTTTCTGTTCTGATGCTAATACACTGGATTGTGAAGGGCAATTTTTAACAGTTATCTTAGACAATTTACACCATGGGGGAAAAATTTCAAGGGAAGCAGTGTAGCTGAGAAAGCAGTCATAAACTTTTGTATATAGAAGGAGGTATCAGATTAAAAACAAAACAAAACAAAAAAGTATTTTTTTAGAATGATATTTCTGCTTGAAAAAGTGATAATTTAAGAGACAAAATCAGGTTTTGAAAAATAAAAAGTTTTTCCATTATTTGAGGTTTGGTTTGGTAAACAACTCTGTGCCCTTCACACAGCAGACACTGTTACAAAACTGTACTCTCAGGATTCTCTGAATTGCTGAACCAGGGAATCAACAGCTTTCAAATAGCTGACTTTAATAAGATACTGAATTGTGTAAACTGCTGATGAAACTGTAAAAGAAATGTATTGGGATGGTATGATCTGGTCTAATCTCAGATCTGTTCCTATAATTCTTTTTTCTTATGTTTGTGTGGAAAGGGAGATAATGACTGATGGAATGGGTCTACTTTGCCTCTGCCTGGGTATGTGTTTTTATTTTAAATGATGATTTTAAAAAATGATCGTATTCATTTATCACCAATATGTCAATAATTATATCATCAGAGATAGTTTTTCCAGATGAACCTGAAATCTGTAATTCTGTATGGCTCTAAAATGTATTAGATCTATTGATGCAATTTTGTCTTGCATAAAATTTCTAAAGAAGTAGGCAATTAAAGCAGTGGTTGTACTATAAGGTAAGAGTGTAAGAGGTACAGTAATACTTAAAAAATTGATGAGTTGTACGTAAATAAGAACATTTATTCCTTCTCCCAGTAGTGCTTTCTGTTACGAAGCACATCAAACACTGGGAT
The DNA here is from genome assembly GCA_030625065.1 of Alectoris magna. NCBI lineage: Eukaryota > Metazoa > Chordata > Aves > Galliformes > Phasianidae > Alectoris > Alectoris magna. The sequence goes on along the minus strand of CM060566.1, from coordinate 26,066,710 downwards.
TCTTCTTACCAAGCACTGGTTAACTGAGTTTTGTTTGATCTCTCTAACTACACAGCTTATCCAGGACACTGCTGGAACCATCAGTTGTCTTTTCAGCTGTCGGTGATCCTGTTCATCCTTTTACAGGAAGGATGTTTTTAAGTCCTCTCCTATTCTTATCCCTTAGATCAGTTGTTTCTGGCTCGCTGCATGGCAAGCACAGCTAGTAACTCCCCTGAGCAAACCATACCTGGCTGCTCTATATGTGCCTTTGGAACAAGTAGTTTAATACAGTGTTTAATGCGAGTCTCACTTTGAATTTCACGGTACTCTCCTGATGGGAAAGCGATGACTTCACAGCAGTCTTTGTAAAGCATACCTGAATAACCAATTGTGTTCTCATTTCTGTACATTCTGTATGTATTTATTCTAGAAATCATTTTACCTTTTAGAGTCTTGTACATCTCAACATCAGTTGAAACCTAAAAATACAAAAGTAATTTGCTCTTGAAAAAAAATCCATTCACTATTTATTACTGTAGTCACTTGGAATTATCCATTTCTTTCCATCATTCATTGTTGACTTTGCCATTTTCTTTGGTTTATTCTTCCAACTTTGGATTTGTATGTGGTGTTATTAAAGAGAGCAATTTGTTTCCAAGTCCAGGGGAAAACTTAAAGATACATTGGAGGCAATATAGGCAATATACATGTTACCTACTCACAATGTACAAAGGTCCAAATAGTAAGAAATTATTCAGATTCTTTTCATGTCATTGGGGTCACCATTGTTACTTTATCTGTAACTTCACTCAGAGGGTGGTGACGCACTGGAACAGGTTGCCTAAAGAAGTTGTAGATGCCCCCATCCCTGGAGGCATTCAAGGCCAGGCTGGATATGGCTCTGGGTCTGGTGGTTGGTGACCCTGCACATAGCAAAGGGGTTGAAACTGGGTGATCATTGTGGTCCCTTTCAATCCAGGCCATTCTATGATTCTATGTATTGCCTCTGAACTTTGCCATCTATTTCCGTACAGTTTGTCTATTTTAAATAATGCTTTATTAGTTTATCATCTAGGTGATTTTTTTTTCATGTTTTTCCTTTTTGTACTTCTGGCATCTGACTTCCATGGCAGAATGACTACTTGCTGATCAACTATGTCTGCCTTTTTGCCTGAAACTAACAATTATTTTGTCAGTGTTTTTCTAGTGTGATTTGTCTTCCACATATTCTGCTCTTGTAGATTTAATTGTATGTTTTCATTATTTAGTATTAGATGGAAAGATACTTTATTAGAGAGTACTGCTAATAACATGTAAAAGACTTCTAGCAAAAATCTGGTGGGGCTGTGACTGTTGGTCAGTATCTAGATTTTGTTTGTACTATCAGCGTAGCTGGCATGTTGTACTTTGTATGTCATCTATTTTACCTTATGTGACATTCTCTCCATCATGCAACCTCATACAGTTGTCAGTTTTCACATTACTTGAAAATATAGCCTGATCATTTTGTGTCTCAGCATCAGCTCATTCATGCTGGTTTGCATACTGGCTGCTTCTGGCTGTCCTCCACAGTGGCATGAGCACAGTTGTTCAAATGAAGCTTGGATGCTGCAGGTCTGTGTGGGGTGGACTCTGTGCTTGGTGCTTACTCTGTTGCTGAAATGCTGCCATTGCAGCATGTTTATCAGGACAACATCTACTGCAGTTTTGTGGATATGAGGGAAAATCAGTGAGAGTATTTCTAGGCGTTTTGAATAGCGCTGGTTCTTCATACTGTATGTTTTTAGAATATGAGATTCTTTAAACTGTATAATTCACATGTCTCATTGGTTTCCAGAGCCATACCTAGATTTGGCTTATCAGTTTGATTTTTTTTTCACAATCATTGCACTTCTGAAAATTTCACCAGCTGCTCACCTTTAGCTGGAGATGAAGCAAATCTTTTTCTCAGTAATTTTCCCTTAGAGCTATGAATGTGAGTCACTAATAAGTGATGAGAACTGAAACAGATGCCAGAAAATTAAAATCAATTGATTTTATGCATAATATTAACAAGGCATTTTGTCTTGGTGACAAACTGTGCTATCTTAAGTAAGCATTCATTTGACCTACTGGCTTTGATATCAGTTGCTATTAATATCCACGTAGTACTCATGATCAAGACTGCAGTTTTCAGGGACTTAGTGGAATAGTGAAGAAAGCTACATTAAACAAACCTGTAAACAATAATCTTTAAAGGGAGAAAAACAAAAGGAAAATAAATCAAAGCTAGTCCAGTATTAAAGAGAGGATTAATAAACACACGCATTTAATGAATATTCTCCTGTAAATAGAAAATAGACATGACCTATGAAAAGTTTAATTTCTTTTGAAATCTTTGTCTATTATAATTCTTTTAAATTAGTATTTGTCTGAGATATTTAGAAGCTTCTAAAAGTTATAGAATGTGGCCATAGGAATAAACTGAACAATACATTGACAACCAACACAAATGCATAACTAATGCTATGTACTCAGGTGAACTCTACCAAAGCTGTTCATTTGTTGCCAGAAAATTGAAGGAAGCATTCTAAGAGCATCTGACTTCCAATCCAGATCTGATGAATGAAATAATGCTTGCAAATATTTCTTCTGTATTGGAAGGCTGAAAGGATGCTCATCAGTTCCTCTAGAATATAAAGGAGTCAAAATCATTTTAATTCCTTCTTATTTCCCAAGCTGACATGTCCCCATAAGACATCGTGGAACTTCATCTGCTAACCCTTTGTGCAAAACTCCTGTTTGCTGGGTACATCAGTCAGAGTCACAGCTGCATCAGGAGCCTGAGTCAGTATTGGTTTGCATAACAGAACAACTGCTGCATGTTGTCACAGTCATGTTATACAGTATCATTAGTTTAGCCTGTATTTGTTTATTTATTTATTTATTTATTTAAAGAACTTCAGTAATTGCTATGCAATATGCAAAAATATTTGCTATGAGCTTTGGTAATTGAATCAACATCAGTTCATATCAGGTAAACCTATAGTTCAACAGATTTCTTGTTTTCATTGTTTTAGTGTATTATTTTACTGGTACAAGTTGCACGAGGAAAAGATAATAATTACTTACTGTTTCTGTAATCAAATCTGATAGTACCAGGAAATCTAGAGCATAATTTCTATTCTGTGTTGCATTCTATATGCAAGTTTCTCATCTATCAGAGAAAATCTGCATTAGATCTCACTGGAGATCTCTGCAAGTGAACATTGTTTTTTGGGTTGTTTTTTTTTTCTTTTAGAGAGGATAGAAGTCAAGATCTAATTGTTGCTTCCAAGCCTAATCCTTTTAGTGTTCTGACAGCCCACAGGGAACTTAAAATTAAACGGAGCCATTCAAACTTCTAATTAATGAATGGTAAATGGTAAAATGATATTGCATGACAAAATAACTTGATTAACCTGGCAGCTATTGATGTTGATGATTTGGTCCCTTTGAAGCAACATGTGGAATCTCTTCGGTCAAGACTTTTCCATAAGAAACAGAAACAAGATGCAGTGTTTTTACTACTGATTTTGATCCAGATTTATCAAAAGCCAGTACATATGTTCAAATTGTGCTTAATAAGATGGCTATTCTGTTGCCACCATTACACTTTAAATGACCACTCTTGTCCTCCTTTGGGATGTAACATGAATGCTAGCCCTCTGAGCAAACTATATATTATAATATGAAATATTTAATAACAGAGAGATGGGACTGAAACTTTGAATACATCTGTCTGATTCATGAATATATTTTATTTGGTTTCACAAAAGACATGAAATGTCAGATCATTCAAGAATCAATTTAGTTTGGGCATGTTCAGCACAATTTTAACTGCTGAACATAATTATTTACATCACTCAGTGACATAAATATGATCTCTGCTCACATCTTTGCTTGAAAAGGCTGCCTTTATTGGTTCTTCTTTGCAGTCCATGTCTCCAGAGACGTAAAATCTGAAAAAAACCTCAGAAGAATTTGCTCATGTTATTAATTCCTCTTCATATTTAGATTATAGTGATGCTCAGAGTATTTCTGTGGTCTCTGCTTAAGTTTCTGTGGCATTGTTCATGTATGTATGTCCATTATAGCAGAGGTCAGTTTTTACTGATGGTTGAATAATATCAGATTCTCTTTTCATCCCTTAATCTGACAGGTGTTTTTGTCATAATTTGATTGAAGGAAACAGGAGAAACGTAAGAAAAATTAGTGTCAATTTAACTCACCACTGAGAGTGCTGGGTCTTCCAGCAGAAACAACTGTGTAATCCTTTCTGGATTGGATTTTAAGACCAGCACTGTTTTCTCCAGTGGCCTTCATCATCATCCTCTCAGCCTTTCCTCATGCAACAATCTAAATAACAAAACAGATTATTTCCATACGGCTGCTTTCTGAGTGATTTTGTGATATTTTGCAGGCAGGGCTACATAGCTGGAAAGGGATTGATCCTAGATGAAGGAGTATTTTAACTTTTAAAGGCCATAGTAAACAATTGAACAGCTCATACAAAATAGATGACAGTAAGTGCAGAGAGTAGGCATTTAAAAAATAAGGGGACTGAAAAGCAATTGGATAATTACAGGCCATAATATTTCCAAAATAAAATTTTTGACAATACTGACATTAGAATTGGTCGTTTTCCCCTGTTTTTCTGTGAAGAAATGGAGAATGAAAAGAAAGAAGGGAAAGAGGCAAGCAAAATTCCTGTACTGAAGTGCCAAGGCTTGGGTCTTTAACAGTACTTTCATGTCAAGCTAACACTTCCACTATGAGGAAGCACACACAGAAGCTGCCTTTAGCAGAGAAATGGAGGCTCTCAATCTGGCTTTAGTAATCATTTTGGAGAAAACTTTCTTAAAGCTGTTTCTAGTCAGGAAGGAGGAATTTTAATTTTACATTAACTGTATATCTTATTTTTCAGTCTGCTCCGAGACTACTGTGGGAGATCAGTTACCTAAGACCTTAAGTCCTAGTACATACCCTGAGAAAATCTGTCAAAAAAGTGATGTTGGAGGAAAGAACGTGCAACTAATTTGTATCTGGTGTAAACATTCCAGAATGAACCAGTGTTCCAGTTAAGGAAGAAGACTGGTTCACATTCCCTTTTTAGTAATAATTCATTAGCTGCATGGTCACTTTTCAGTATGAATCATGGAATGTCTTGGGTTGGAAGGGATCTTAAAAATCACTTCTTTCCAACACCTGCGTTGGGTAGGGTTGCTAGCCACAAAATGAGGCACCAAATCAGGTTGCCCAGGGCCTAGATCCGGAAGTAACTTCTTCCTTAGCTGTCTGCTATTACAGAGATATAAGTGCCTCTTTGAAATGCTGTCCTTAAGGTAGCATTCTTTTATATTTTGTGACTGCATGTGGTGTGTCACAGTAGTTTTATACGACTCCAGATACTGGGATCAATACCATAATGTATATTCATAAATGTCATGGGTGGTAAGACAGAGTGCCCCATTGACAAGCTTGCAGGTGGTGAAGAAGTGGATGTGCCGTCTGGGGGAGAAATGGGTTAACAGGACTGCCATAAAGTTAAACAATGAAGTATCTGTAGAAATACATGAAGTCTTGCAAAACAGAGGAAATAAATCCTTAAACAATAGTGTGAAAAACAATGCCAGTAGTGGGCAAGCTGCCACCATTGCCTTTAAAAGGGAAATTCACTGCAACACTGGTGCCTTGAGACCTGTCTGAAAGTTGCACTGTAGCCCACATCCTTAAAAATTTCCCAGGTTTTAGATCACACCTTAGCATAATATCTGTTGACACTTATATCTCTTCAGCTACTTGTAGAATTAGTGGTTTTTCTTTGATTTTTTTTTTTTTTTTTTTTTTTTTTTTACCATTTTGTTAGTTATTATTTTGTCAGGATAGACTGGAAATCTTCCATTTTCATATTTCCGTGACAGTAATCACATCCAAAATTGCATGAATGGGTTGCAGTGATGACAAAACACCACTGCAATTCCCCTCTGTGGTAAGGCTGTTGAGTTCTGTAGTGACCTCCAAAAGCAGCACACAGGAGGATTACAAGGCCTTCTTCCACTGAGTAGTTTTAAGGCTGATCATAAAGAACTCTTTGATTACGAGCTCTTTCTAGATTATTTTCATCTAGGAGTAAAATACAAGTGAGTCAGCAAGAAAAATCCTTCAGCATAATCTAAACTCTACAATATTGTTTAGATCTGATTCTGGGCAGATAGTCCTACTGTGTATGGGGAAAAGTAATAGAAAATGGCCTATTAGTGCCTTTATAGTTAAGACTCAACAATTCAGTGATTTGTATTTTCTATTTAATCACACCAACTGATGTAAGAAATAACTGAAAATGCTGGTGTGACCTTGCTCAAGCAAACTGCGTAAAATTGAATGTAGCAAAGCTTGTATACTGGAAATTGTGCAGTAATAAAATCTGGTGGTTTTTTTTTTGTTGTTTTGTTTTTAGGTTTTTTGTTTTGTTTTGCTTTTCATTGTACAGCTTGCTAACTATGCCAATACAAGATAATACTTTAGGCAAATTGCATGACTGAAGAATTAGAAATGTAACTGTGAAAGGAAACATAATGTTGGGTTTGTGGCAATAGCTCATTTTGTATGATAAAACTAATTGTAATTTGATCTCTAAAGCAGAACGCAAGCATACCAAAGCGCTTGAAAGATCTATTACAGAGGAAAGGAAGTGTGAAGACAGAAATAGTTTGACAGCAGTACAGACAAGGGCAGAAGAGCTCTTATGGTGGATAGTGTATTCATAAGAAAATAATTTGGTTATGAGAAAAAGCTGATGAAGTTCTTGGGAGGGAGAACAGAAATAGTTTACATACTAAGTTCAGGTTTAGAAATTTCATTTAACTTTCTGGATTCTTTTTTGTCTTCATGTGAATCTTTTTTTAATACGTTCAGGCGCGAGAAGAAAGTTACTGAGCACAGAAACTGACCTTAGAAAGCACAGCTCATTATTAAGGAGTTCCCTAGGCTAAAAACAGCAACAAAGGAGTGTGAGTGGCTTCAAGCAGTACTGCAGGTCAGGAGTCTGGGCAGACAGAACAGCGTCCCTGCAACCAGCTTCCTCTCTCACATGGCGCAGGTGAATGATTTTTTGTAGGGAAATGAGATCTTTTTCTGCCTGTACATTTTTCCCTTTAACGGTTGATGAAAGGACTTCTGGCAAAGCAGGGCTAGGAACATTTGCCACTAAGTAGAACCAAGTGAAACCCATCCATTCCCTGGAAAATATGATGTGTATAGTCACGTCCAAGCAATAAACTCAAAGAAAATTCTCTTAATTAATCGACTGTTTCAACTGATATTGAGTACTCCATTCTAGAATGATGTCAAGAATGAAAGAAAAGTTAATTTCAGTAGTTCAAGATATTTCTTACCAGCAATGGTAATACATTTATTTATTCATTTATTTATTTTTTTACTTCGCTATCTGATTTCTACCTCTGTGCTGGGAGGTTGAAGGTTAAAGCCATTGAGTGCAAAGGGCTGAACAGCAAACATCTTTCTCAAAAGGTGTGTGTATATATACAGATATATATATATATAAATATATATATTATAAATATATAATATATAAATAAATATATATATATAATATAAATAATAAATAAATATATATATATATATATATATATATATATATATATATATATATATATATATATTTTTTTTTTTTAAGGAAAATTCCCCTCCTGGTAAAATTCCTTGTAGAAATATAAATTGTTAAATTTGTTAAAATACCCTAGTGACCTGGCACAAGCACAGGGTATGTTTGTTCCTGAGTTATTAAGGGAAGGATCGCCTGGATGCAGATGTTCACATTTCTTCACTGAAAGACTATAAATGATTGTTTAAATAGTTTTTTGGTCTATTAGGCTTCTTACTAATCTTTTGGGGGAACTCATTAACATGCTTCAATGCTAAAAGGCAGGAAGATAGTTTTCATCAAGTAAAATTGTTAGTGATGCATATCATGCATGATGTGCATTGTAATTTGTGTTTATGATTTGAGAAACCTTGTCATAGCAACTGATACATTGCATAAATCAGTGCATTCTTGAGAGATGGAAAATGCAGGGAAATTTGATTGACAGTTCTTAAATGCAGCAAATCAAAGTATTGTATACAAATCCTCACTTTTACTATTTTTTTTTTTTTCTTCCCTTTTATTTAATACGGTATAAATGATTTACTTCTTTCCCCACACTGCAGATCTTTAAGTATGGTGCTTGAGTGAAGAGCAGAAATACTGAAGTGCTTTTCTTTGTGTCCCTTAAGTCAGGTAGAAATAGCTAATCATATGTCAGAAGCAAGCTTTGGGCTATGATTAATCCCACATATTGAGAGTTATTTTTTCAAGAAATTGTTTCTAAGAGGGCATGAGCCCTTTGGAATGAGAGACAGCTTTCCAGAGAAGAATGTTTTAAACATTCTGTTTGTTGACTAGATACCTGGTGAAGGAACTCAGCTGAATACATTTGAAAGAATTATTATTCAGGAACTGAAACCTTTTCAGATGGCTGTTATCCCAGTTTGAAGTCTGATAATGTGTCTTGGAAGGATAAAAAACATTTGGAAATGTTAAAAGTGGTAGGACATAAATATATATGTATATAGGACATAAATTTCTGTTCAAGTGTACTTTTTTTTTTTTTTTTTTTTTTACATTGGCTGTATCTCATCAGTGCTTTTATAATGAACTGACAGTTTTATGAGATTTTTGGTTTTCAATATTTATATGGAATTAAACTGCAAGGGAGAAACTTCTAATGGTAGGGTTATCAAATGATGCTTTTTCAGGCAGATAAGGAAAACCGTGAACCCAGGGCCTGCTCTTATTGTCTTCATTTATAGTTGTCAACACTGGTAATGAACAATACATGTGCAATCTCAACCATCAAATGACTGTTAGAGGAAGATATAAGAAGAGATCTACACAAGCTGCAGAAAAATGTTTTGAAAGATTTAATGTAATATCTGAGTGCTGATCTCATCTGCTTGTTAAGAATTTCCTCATGTTTACACAGGGCCTTGCAAGTGCTTACACCTCTTTATCTCAAAGTTAAAGCTGCTAATAAATGTAGCAACAGCTTAAACCCCTAAAATTGTATGTTCAACCCATAATTCAAATCCTATTTTTTGTATGCACATTGATACAGAGAGATTGTATTGTACAGTAGATTTAAATTGCCCCGATTTATTAAGCAAAATGCAACATATAAATGGAAATATTCTACTACAGAAGTAGAGGGAAGGCATACTCCCTAATTTTGAGTTTATAGAGAATTTTTGCTTTACATATAAAATTCCACTGGGTTGGGATGGTCTCTTTTTTCATCAAATTAAAGATTGTAATATGGGCTTTAGACTTTATCATCCATTTGAGAATGATCTTTCAAACAGTCCCAAAGGTCTTCATGACTAGTGAAGAGGGCATAGAGCAAGTAGGGTAGTACAGAAAGAAAGGATTTGTGGCTGAGTTTCCAACAGTTTCAGTAGTTCTCAAGGTCTTTATCTTGGGCAAAGCTCACAGAACAATTAATTGGAAAGCATTTGTTCTGCTTACAGACTGCACTGTTCTGGTTAGCATACTTCAGTCCCACTTTTCCTGTAAGGCTGGGATATTTCTATTCCTTGTCCCATCCGGTGAAGTAGACAAGATGTTTTTTAAATTATTTGTGATACATTTGACAGACATCTTTTGCTTATATCCTGAGAAAAACTAGATACAAAAAAATTGGTTATGTTCTCTGTGTGGCAGTTATTGAAATGATTGAGAGCTTCTTTAAGAAATTGTGCTGGTTTGATTTTCTGAAATTACTCTGCAACAATTTTCGTTTTGTGTTCCTATTTTTGTCTCACCAGGGTCTGTTTGAAATGAGTGTGTACATAAGGTAGAGTAGCTAATGAAACTTAGGCAACTTTTACTACTTGTAGTATAACGCTTGCACAGGTGAAGCGTGAAGCAGATGTTGCCTTCCTTTTCTCATAACAACAAGGTTAAAATTACCCATAGCTGTTGAATTTCTGAAGTGAATCAAACTGTTTATGACTTTTCATTCCCCAAACAGAAAAGTGGAGAGCAGCAGAGAGGTGTAAAGTAACCTCTGTGTTCATTTCTGTGTAAAAAGAATTTGAATTCTCTATTCTATTTAAAAAGCAGTATATCTTCTGTCTAATTTAGGACAAAAGAAAGCTTTGGTTTATTTGTGTAGATGGAAAGTATGGATATTGAAATTGTGAGAATATGAGGTCCTGAAGAGTTTATGTTCAGTAGTTTCTTTTGAGGACTCCCATCACTTTCACCCTTTGCTATGTTAACTCACAACTCATTGCTGAGTTTCCCTTTATAATGTTCTAAAAGCTCACAGATTTATCTCTCGCAGTAATTTGAAACAGAAGGAAACATGCTAAATTGAGTAACAACTACAGATAAAGTCAGTTCAGAAATATGAAAGTATTGGCCTAATTTCAAGCTCTTCAGTCTCTTTTCTATTATTAACATTAACTCTCAGAAATATTTCAATAGCCAAGAGGGCTAAATCTTTTGATTTCAAATTCATAAAGCTCCATTTTTAACAAGAACAGCAAATAGAACAAGGAAAAAGTGTATGTGCTCATATGACTGTTATAAAATGTAGAACTGAAGTTCAAATCCATCAATAAAATAGAGGAAATTTATATGAATGTAAAATGAAATTATAGATATATTACTAAAAACAGCTGCATTATTAGAGTTAATTCACAAAACTGAAGATTGGTCCCTATTGATTACTGGATGCATTCCATTATAAATTGCAGAACAAGGAGGATTTATCCTCGCCAGTGAAATAAGGCAAAGTCTTAACATCTGAGCACAGTGAATAAATGCTTTAATTAAAATGGATAAGAAGCCAGTCTTTCTTTGGTATGTTGCATGTTTTGTATTCAAGTTTTAGATTTACTTAAGATACTCAGATGTTTGCCCTAAGAGCGTACTTGACTGGGTAGAAAAATAATACTTTTTTGGGCAACATCACAAGTGAGAAGTATGTCATTGTTCTGGCAGAAGTCCAGTGCTTCAAGGTCCTTGAGAATGAGATGCTTTTTTCAAATTTAAAATTAACGCAGACAGAATAGAACTACTTCAAAACAACAGAAATGTCCAAAATAAAGCAGAATCTGTATTGTGGAGAGGAGAGAAGGTGTCTTACTTTTGTTAGTATTGAATTGTGTATGTTTGTATGACCTGCCTGGAAAGCATTACCTCAGAAAAGTGGGCAACACTTTTCAGCAGTGGGCACAGGACACAGAATTCCCTATTTAGCAAAAGTAGTGAGGAGGCTGTTAAATGGCACTGTCTCTTCTTATGGCAAGACTAATATTCCCAGGTGAGATATACAAGTTCACTGGTAATAACTAAGTCCAAGTTCAAAAAAGCCGTGGAAGCAGTTGCTGACAGTAAGGGGACAGTCTGTCCCCTTCTTTCTTACATCCCCCCCGTTAGAAACTGAAAGGCCACTCTGAGGTCTCCCTGGAGCCTACCAGAGTAGCTTGTACCTACTGCAGCCCTATTGCTATTTTGACGCCAAAGCAAAATACAAAATTAAGATTTACTACTTAGCTGTGTATTTCACGTAAAAGTTTATTCATTTATTTTTTTCCTAAAGTTCTTCAATCAAGTTTCCATCAAAACTTGCATAAAAGCTCTGCAGACCTTTGAGATCAGACTAACAGGCTTGTAGTTTGAATGGACTGAGACCGCCAGGGAAAGATTGAGTGGTATTTCCATGCCCCCATCCTCCTCTATGTTTTTTTTTCTTTTTCTTTCATTTGATCTATATCTTTCTGAGGGATAAATAATGCTTTGCTGTTTGCTGATTTTGGGCTGCAATAATCCAGTACTGTGATGGGATCCTAGGAAAAAGGTCAGGTGAAATCAAGCACCTCAAAGTGAACCAGTAAAGATTTAGGAATGCTGACTCAGAAGTGCCTGTAGAAAAACTGTGACAGTGAATAGCTTCAGGCAGAGAGAGAGAGAAAACAGATCTGTTTCCAAAAGGGTGCATTCTGCTGGAGAAAGATAAAAACAGGTATCCATACAGTTGATATTCCGTATCATAAACAGTGTCATCAATGACATTGCTGTCTGTCTGGGAGAAGTAAAATCAAAAAGGGGAAGTTTGTGGGTTACTCAGGGTTAGGAAAATGCAGAACACTTCAGAGTAAGTCATTTAGTTTAAATAATTAAATACTTTTTGAAACAAAAGTATTTAGGTTTGTTGTGGAACAGATAAAGATGAAACATGATTCCTCTGACTGATTGTTCTGGGAAGGACATCTTTCATGTTTTTAGATTCCTGTGAGATGATAGCCATTTTGTTTTCTGCATTTCTAGATTGTCTAGGTTATAAGACATAAATATTTTGTGCTGCGCCCCAGTGATCTTGCCTTTGTTCTGTTTTCTTTAAGATGGAAGAAATCACTGTAGACTGAAGATGGTTTCCATTGCTTATGGCAATGGAAAGAAAAAGGTCTTCACATTCCTATTTAACATTTGTATTCACAATTTTGAGTGAGGAAAAGAAATATATGCATGAGTACAACTTTAATTTCAAAAGTCCTTGCAGTGACTTTTACTTTTTATTCTTTAAATAATCTAGCCAATATTAGTAGGCTAAGACTTGGTGAGAGTCGCTGGAGTCACAGAGTTCAATAATCCAGGCAGTGTTCTTCTCTTGGCCAGATTACAGCTGTGAGACAGGGTGGCTAGAATAAGGTGCCTGTGTTCTGATACTAGTTTTATAAAATCTAAAAGATTAGAAGGATCAATCCTTAGCCTTGTTAAAGCCTGGCATTTCCACTTGACTTGGATGCCTTTCAGCTGAACTTTGAGAGGCATTTGAGAAAATCCAGATTCAGTCTGAAAAAGCTGCTTCTAACCTTTGTGTACATCGTCTCCATCTGACGAGCAGTGGCACAGGGTACATTTTTTACCTTCAAAAATCCATTGGGAATGCTATCATTTTGATCTTATATCTGTTCTGACATAGGTATCTCCCAGTTTTGCCAGGGGAAATATATTTATTTCATGACTGATATCAAAGTTTCCTCATGTGTTATCTGCCTGAGGCTGACGTGTTATTCTTCTATAGAGGCCTACATACCAGGGTTTGTAAGACTGTTCTCTGGAGTTTCTTGACTTAAAGCCTGAACATGTATTTACTAGCTGGTATTAGCTGCTTCTTCTGTCATGTTAGCTTTACCTTAAAAAAACAGGAAGGATCAGGTCCTGGAGCAATAGCAGTAGTAAATACCCTGTGTTTTACTTCTATCAGGGGGGCAAAAACCAGGGTCAAGACAGCGTATTGTAATTTTCTTGCTGTAACAAGCAACTACTCATAAAGGCTTGATTAACTCTGTAAACTGACCCTTCACTGATTGTGGGAAGGTCCCTCTTAAAACCTGCTGGAGCTGTTGAAGATCTAGAAAAAGCAAAAAAAAAAAAAAAAAAAAAAAAAAAAAGCCTTTGAGGTGTGTCCAGTCATGTACGAATGGGATCTAGAAATTTCAGGGTCATGTTTTTGTCAGTATTTGTGCTCTTATTTGCAGTGGATAAGAGTTAATCCTTCTCAGACAGCCTGGAGCAGGCAAATCCATTGCCCACAGCATATGTCTCAGACTTTATTTAGACCTCAATCAGGTAATTTTCTTTTCACAGTTCTTGCAATTTTACAGAGCTGTTCCAGTGACATAAATACTTCCTAAACTTGTCTCTGAACACTCTGTTACCATGTTACCATGCATCAGCCAAGCAGAGCTGACTTTTGACTTCACCAAAGTCAGTTTTAACTGTTGTTTTTAGTTGGTACTTAGTTGTTGTTTTCCTCATTCTTCCTGACATAGCAGCTAAGCCAACCCTAACTGCTTTGAATTTGATGTGGGCTCCAAGCAGACATGGGCAATTACTACAACACACTTGACACAGAGTAATGTTTGCAGCACAGTAAGCTGGCCAGTTTTTTTGAATTTTCCCTGTCAGAAAGACTGTTTTAGGTCTTAGTGCTCACTGAGCAATGATTAGCTCGGAAGGCAAAAAAATCCCCATTTGTGTTATGCAGTGGCTGACTGCTGCTTCAATCTCAGAATCACACAAGTTTTATGAATGTGAGTGCAATCACTGGAATGTATAATCCAGTCTTAGTCAAATTAATCTCTTAACTCTTTTCCTACAGTGAATTGTTCTGGATAATTTTATGTTGTATTAAAATACCCTGTAAATTAATTTTTAATGTACTTAAATGTAGCCTTTGTGATTTCATTAACAGTATGTTCTTCTTTATATCATGAGAGCACACTTGATCTACTCTGCCTATATACTTCACTGTCTTGGGTTCTTCTGGCATATCCTAAATTAGTTAATCATCAATGTGAACTTCACTCTACTTAATTTTTGTTCTTATGAAAATCTCCAATTCCCCAGCAGTGCTCCTTGTCTTCCTCTTTAACCCTTCTGTTTCAGCTTTAGTGTTTTTTAAAGAATGCTTTTGATTTATATGAGGTCATTATAATTCTCTCTCTATTTTCTGTTCTGTGCTCCAGCAATTGTCTGTATGCTGAATAGCTTTGCCCATTTATCACTGGTTTTGTAAGATTCTGCTGTATATATACGGTGCTGCAAGAAAACAATTTTTCTTCAGTTTTGCATGGCAGTGGGTGTAGATCAGAATGCTGTCATAACATCAGTGATTGGAAGCTTGAGACTAAATCAAAGAGACTAAATATAGAAGTCATAGGCATTTCATATGTTATTTCACTGACAGTAATGGAAGCTGAACCAAGCTTTTTAATGGAATTATTAGTAAGGAAAAAGTGGTTCATACAAGCTGCCTTGTTGAATTCATGTTGTCTTGATTTACAACACATAGCTCCAGTCATTTAGATGGATACTTTAAAATATTCTGAAGTATTGACAATGTTCTGAAAAAGTTCTCTATGCTGATATAAACCTCTGAAAATAACAAAACAATCATTGATTTAAAAGATACCTTTGTTTCCAGACCAGAGAGTAAATAATTATGAGTAAGAGGATGAGTAGAACTTACAGTAATAAGCTTTTTTCTTTTGCAGTCTGTAGGAGTGTATGGTTCAGGCCAGAATACTACTATTATTTGAAGATTCATGAACTTAAAAAAAGTCATGGAGCATATGACGTTATATGATAAATTCAGCTTAAATGATCTAAATTCTGTATATACTAGAATTATGACAGACTAGTGCCAGTCTAATAAAAGGAATGAAACAACTGTGAAGAAAAAGGTTAATGAAAAAAAAAAAAGTAAAAGCTCTTCCCCTGTACTGGGCAAATGAAGAAGGCAGTACATCGTTACGACATGAAAATACATTACATGTTAAATGTGTAAATAAAATGTATTATATGTTGGATACTTCTTTTTTGATTACTGACTAAATTAACACCTTTTTGTAATAAGTCAGTAGATGGATATTTAGAATCAGTTTTCTTCACTTAAAGAGTGAGTAATGTGGTGGTGCAGAAATGAGCTGGTGCCCCATGCATCATATAATACTGGTGTAATTTTTGCTTGACAGCTAAGAGAGAAACTCATTGCAATTCTGCCTTGTTGCCTGATATTTCATATGATATTTGAGAGCGTTGCTTGTGATCCCCAAATGATGCATTTCCAGTCCACTGGGAGGAGTATGTCCTCCCAAATGAAGATCAGCTGTGAAGCATCTGTGTCACAGCCAAAACTGCAACACTGTGTGTGTTTGTGTGTCTGCAGCTAGACACTGCTGCAAATTTTCAGCCTCCTTTCATAGTATTTATGGCAGCTACAACAGCATTGGGAAGTGAGATGCCTTCGGCATGAACACCAGGATTATGCTGGTGGGATAACAGATTAAGGCACCAAACTGCTTTGCTGAATGTCCACTCAGCTCTGGGGTCCAGGTTTCTTTCTACCCCGGTGGCTTTGTCTGCAATTGCAAATGCTATTAGAGGTTATTCTCCAGTGACTTTGGAGAAAATGGCGTCTACTTGAAGCTTAATTATTCCAAAACTCTGATTTCTCCTTCTTCTTACCTATTTCTGTCCTTCCCTGACAACACATATGTGCTATTTTTTAGACATTCTTTTTTCTTCATTTCCTTCAGACACTAATGCTAACTCCTGGTTTTGTCTTGCAGTACCCATTCCACAGCCAAATCTCTTGGGCAGAGCAAGAACATGTACCCGTGCCCCTTATAACATGGCCTTGGGCAGTAGAAAGGTTTATACATCCCATATGGAACTTTATGACTTCAGGTAAGAAAGAAGTAATTAAAGCAGATGAATTTTAAGAGAACTGTTTATATGCAAATATATTAGTGGAAGTCTGTGATTCAGATGTCTGTGGGCTAAATTATGGGAAAAGTATTGCTCATTTAAAAATTCATTATAAAGAACATAAAATGAATTTCAAAATATGTTATGAAATAAGAACTAGCAAAATCCCCAACTACTGTAAAGCAGCTTGAAGTATGACATGGTACATTTTTTCTTTCTGTTATTATTTCTAATTTTAATTACATATTGATGTATGTAATGAATTATTTTTTCCATCTTTGGGTCAATTGCCTTTAGTAACTTTACCTTCTACACCACCACTTTCAATGGTGGTGTTTTTTTGTTTTTTTTTTTTTTAATGTTAAAACTCAGAATGTATTTCCAATTTTATTTAGCCTGAGTTCCTACTGGTTTGAAAATGGATGCATTGTTTTGACTGTTCTAGCAGAGAGATTACTTTTGCAATTCCCTATCTTAATCAAACTGTACAGATTGAATATTATCAATAAACCAAAATTAATATATCACTATAATGTGGGATCACTATTAAAATAAAAACATGAGTATAATATAAAAATCTTGATGTATAACTCTTACCGTAAATTATCATTGTGTAGGCATGGAATGAACAAATTATGTTATTGTACAAAATACGTTATTGTCAAATTAGTTCTTGTTCTGAGCAGGCCATGCTACCCTTGCTCAGAAGTCTTGTCATTTTCTAGAGATGGGAATAGGTATCTTTTTTGGTATCTCTTTATTGTTATGTGCATGTACATATGTATTTCTACTTTTACCTGCCTTAGGGAAATCTTCACCGTTATGTTCTTATTATACTCAGACCTGCTTCCCGGGTTTGCCTGAACTTGTATCTGTAGAATAGCTGTAGAGATTTCCTCGATGTGTGTCAGTCAGAAGACTTCCTGGTTCTGAGGAACTCCCAGCTGAGATGTGATTAGCAGATATTTTGCAAAATGCATGTATATCTTTCACTGTTCTCTTTAAGACTTTCTTTGTGGTAGCATCATGAAACTATATGCTTTTTGGGGCAAAGACTTCATGAGGGTGGGAGGTCCCTGATTAGAATTGGAGAAGACACTGAGATACAGTTAAGCACTAAAAACCTGAAACTTAAGAAAAACTGTGTGAAATACATGTTGATGCCTTTAAAACATGATGTGGAAGACTGGTATGCTTATCATACCAGGTTAGGCTGTGGTTGGACTCGATGATCTTTGAGGTCCCTTCCAACCTGAGTGATTCTATGATTCTATAATCATGTGGAAATGTTTGCTAGGAAACTGGAAAAGGATAGAAATAGAGATTAATAACTTCAGAGGGCAACATTTAAAGAGTTCTTACTGCTGACGAAGACCATCCTTGATGACTTTTTTCAATTATGAAGCAGAAAACATAAAATCTTACCTGGTTACTTTCTGGGATGAGTC
This sequence comes from Alectoris magna, assembly GCA_030625065.1. NCBI lineage: Eukaryota > Metazoa > Chordata > Aves > Galliformes > Phasianidae > Alectoris > Alectoris magna. Next base: position 26,048,917 of record CM060566.1, on the reverse strand, counting down.
AGTTTACTGGGAGTGATGAGTTAACTCACTGAGTATTTACTGCTGCCATTCTACTTAATCAGTAACTAAAGCCCTAAAGTATCAATGAAAGTACACCAATTAGCTTAGACATTACAGATTAGTCTCTGAAATAATTCTAACAATTTTAATATAATTTGGTGCATAGGCTGTAGCAGTTATTCAAGAATTACAAACTTCATCGAGATTTATTGGGCGACATCTTCCTCTGTTCCAGACTTACCTTGTCAATACAGTTGTGGATAGTGACAACCATAGTAATACTTCAAGATCCTTTTTAGAAAACAGTGGATGTAACTTGTTGGAGGAGATATTATACCCTGTTAAGAAGCCACCAATGTTGAAAAGTTAATACATTTTTTCTTTACATTCTTAGGAAAGCACTAAATGTAAGGCTACGTTTATCAGTTAAATCTGAGGAAGAATGAGACTAGCACAATCCTGAAAGTTAAAGGACTGGTTTATGCTGTCTTCAAGGTCATTCTCCAAATCTGCTGACATTGCTAAATTGACTTCTGCTGTTAACAAAAGCTAAATTATACTGAATAGTATCCAAGTAAACTACAGCCAATATTTTTCCACTCTTGACGTGTCACAGCTAAACATTGATACAAAGATTTTTTAGAGCTGCGTTAGGTGAACTGATGGTCACGTGTGCTGAGAATGGTGGCTGAAATGCCTCATTTTGTGCATTTCAGCTCAATTTAACTCTGTAGCCCTACCAGAATTAAGCAGCCTCTTTGCTATAAGGCATCTTGTGCTTAATGCATGTTCTGTCAGAGTAGAGCCAATCTCAGAAAAATCATTGTTTTGTAGAAGAGCTGGATGTTTTACAGGGACTTACTTTTCTGCATTCTTTCCTCATCTACATACTTACACAAATACTGCTTGAATTAGGCTGTTGAAAGTTTCACTGCATAAATCTTAATACCATATGCTGCTCTCTTGCACAAGCTCAAAGCGAGTTGCCTTCTCAGTGACACTGCTGAAGTAGTAATGTATGAGGACTGCTCCAAAAGTATGACCTCTGAGTTTATTATGTTGACCTGTGACTTCACAGGTAGATGTTGGTGGTATGGCAGTAGGGGTTGAACATTTCCGCCAGTATCCATTATGTTTTGTTGCCATGTGACAAATGGCAGAAGAGGGGCAGTCTGACGGATGGTGTCTGACACGGAGGTGTGTATGAAGCAAAGGTGTGGAATTGAATTCCTCTGTGTAAAAAAAAAAAAAAAAAAAAAAAGGCACCTATTGACATTAACTGATGCCTATTGAACATTTAGGGAGACCAACCAATGGATGTGAGCATGGTGAGGTAACGGGTTGTGTATTTCAGCAGTGGTGACATCAGCAGTGGGTCACCTCCATGTAAATATGACATGTATGCTCTTTTCATAAATTGTGAATATATATAGCTAATGATGGTGACTATGTTGAGAAACAGAGTTTTATGGCTGAGAATTTGTTCTATCAAATAGTGCTGTTGTGCTCTTTGTGTCTTGGGCATCTCTAGCACCAAGGCAGCAGTTCTTGCGGCTGACTGTTAACTAGTTAAAAAATTCTAGGCATGCTTCCCAAACAAATTGTTGAATCTATAGATACTAGAAGCTACAGAAGACTGAGAAAATTAAAGCTATGTGTGCATGCACGTACATCTGCATCTCTGTATGTCTGTGTCTGTATCATTTGTATTGTTCTTATTGCTCTCAAGTAGAAGTGCTATAAAATTTTTAAGCAGCTGCCCTTTCTGCTAGGTGCTACCTTGGGGCTCATTCCATTGTTCATTGAAAGTCAATGACAAAGATCCCATTACCTTTAATCTTGCAGGATCAAGGCTTTAAATGAAATGGCCAATCCTGCTGAGCTTTTTCCCATGAATATTCACTTGAACTGCACTATGGTATTGCTTTTGACTTCACTGACTTGTTTCTGCAATAGCTCTTCATAAATGTTTTGGATCCATATTTGGGCAGTACCAATGGATGTCCATGGAAACATAAGTTTAGCAAACATTAGAATAAAATTCTTATCAAATAATTTTAATTAATAAGCACAGTTTGCTTGCAAGGAATCTGATGCAGAGATGTTACCCTGCAAATGAAAATCCAGAAACAGATTGTGTGATTCTTGAGTTCGAAAATGTTCAGAAAAGGGTGGCGCTTGAACCCCAGATGGTTCTGAATAATGAACGGCTGACATGCAGTCCACAAATCAGGAATTATTTGCCAACGTCGGCAGGGGTATAAAGAATTCAGTCAGGCTGTTCGCTTACTTGTACCATCCTGTCCTTCACAACAATCAGAAAATAGTGTGTAATTTTCTAAAAGACAAAGTCCTTACTTTCTAGTTGTGAACATTTGTTTTTGGGGTACAGGCTTTGTTCATGGAGGTGGCAGAGTTACTCTGTGTCTTTGTAGAGCCTGCTACTTTTCATTGGTGTTGATGTTACCCTTCTTACAAAAGTCAAATTTATTCAGACCAAAGTGCCTCTACAAGAATTCTACGTATGTCACATGTGTTATGTTATTTCAGGAGGGAATAGAAAATACTCTGCAGAATTGCTGCAGAAAACAATTTTTGTTCCTTGCATTATTGCTTTATCTCTTCTACTTCATTATGGCAGTAGAATTGAATGCAAATGAGAAAAACGAGCCAATCCCAGATACACATTTTGTGGGATTTAACTTAGGAATTCAATATCCAGCTTGTATTTTTTTCTAGGCAATTTGCAAGTCAGATTATGTGAAAAATCCAGACAGTGTACATTTTTATCCTGGGTATAGGAGCATTTCAGCTTTCTCTCATTGCTGTTTTATGCAGAAAGTGGTGATAAAAGGCCTCTCACTTCAGGACTGTGGATATGACACTATCTGCCTCCTCCATGCCACTGTCTCTCTAGGTTCTAGCAGAATGCTTTAGAAGTCCAGGGACATCTCTGTTCTTCTGATGACATGGGTTTTCTTTTGCTTTCCATCTCTTACATCTTTTCCTTGCAGAATCTGTGTAATTAAGAAAATAATGCTTTCTTTTAGGATAACCTTTTCTTGCCCCACATTACTAACATTACCCTTTTATACGAAGCAACAAAACCTGTGAAAAATTATTCTATACAGTGATGGTTTTTTTCACAATGATTGTTCATGACTGTGCACATGCAGCTCTTTTATCTGATGGGCTCATTTTTCAGCTCTGGGGCTAGATGAATTTTTATTTGAATCTTCTGAGCTGGGAAAGTTGGGAGGAAGGCATTTGCATTTTAAGTAACTTTCACCAGTAAGGTTGATAGAGCAATGAGTTCCAAAAGTGTAGGAAGGAGACAATCTTCATTTTGTCTTATGCCTTCTCCATCAGATGTGTTATTACCCATCATTCCTCTTTCTCTGTACTTACAACCCTTTTGGGAACAAGTTTCTGGGATGTGAGAAGACAGGCCTCCTCATCTGCTATTAGACACTGGGGGCTGTTCCCAATAACCACAGCTCTGATCTTAATTCCCCATACACTCATTTGTTTTCTGTGTTTTGATGTAAGACTGTGACGTTTTTTTCCAGCATGAACACTTGATCGACACCCACCAATTCTGTTAACTTTTAACAAACTCTCCTACCAGTAATTCCTGCCCTTCCTTTGTTACCCTCTCAGGATGGTCTTCCCTCCACCCCCACCAGTTGCCTGTAGGATCCATGCTGGTCGTATTTGAATGCCATCTGAATGTAGGGAATCATAGGGTATCCTGCATCATTGGCTTATTCCACCCAGTGCACCTACAAGAAATCATCCTAGCACAAAGAGCAAGTGTGTTATTTAAATGTCGTCTTGCGTAATCTCCAAATGGTGAAATGTATCCTGTGTTCTATTAACAGCTTTGGATATAGGTCTAACTGACAGGAACCTGCGCTTAGAAAAAGCCTTGCTAAATGTTCTGGGGGAAGAAGTCTCTTAAATTTCATCCTGTTTTGGGTTCTTGATGACATAGTACGCTTAGGTCTTATGGCAATTTAGTGGTGGTACATTAAATTTGCTTTTAATCCACTGAGGAAAGCCATAGCCAAATTGTTAATATAATATGTAGTGAAAACAGATTATTTTACTCTTTGAATCTATTCATTCAGTGCTACAGAAAAAGTCCATCTTTGGTTATTAAAGACGAATGTCAGCGGGAGTCAGTGGAAATAATTCCATTTACTTCAATTGGATTAGTATCAGTTTCAGATGAAGTAATTATAGGAAAAGACTGTGTATGTACTGCTGCTGAAATGCATAACTCATAGAAATACCAAACTGAAAGAAATACCAAGCTTGGTTCTTTTTGGTCAGAGACAGGCAAGTTAGATACCTTCCACAAACTAATTGAGAAATGAGCCTTTTTTAATACATTCATAAAATGTTTCAGACTTGCTATGGTACTATAATTAATGGTACCTTGAAGATGAGCTGTGCTGAGTCAGGATGTAGTAAGTGTCTTTAGATTACATGGCTTTGCTGTCACAGAGAAAACAAATCCATTACTGCATTTTAGGTATCTGATCACTTAATAATTTGCAGAAATGTTATAGCATTATGGGAAATAGGATGTAATGGTAGAATAGCTGCCTGCTTAATTTCAGACTGAGGTGGCTTGGAGAGAGGAAGTCATCTGAAGTCTTCCAGAAAAATTAGTCACATTTTTTTTTTTCCCCCTCCAGCAATTATTCGGTGATTACATAGCTGTTAATGAATCTTGCAGAATGTTTCCCAGTTTGGATTTTAAGTAGTAGAATTCCAGCTCAAGTAGATGCCTAGAGTTGTACAATTTGTTACAAGGGGAGCATCAGGCTACATCTGTGATTATTTCACATGCACAAATCAATTAAAAAAATAAGGAGAGTAAGGCTTTAGTATTGTTTACGGAGGATTATGGCAAGACTTCATTAAGAGTGCAGATTTCTTCAGGCTGAGTTCTGCACTTAAGTGAAGTTTGATCAATAATACAGCTCTGCTTAGGCTTGATTGATTCAGCCTTTCATGTGCTCATGGGATGGATGAACAAAATGTTCCCTATAAGAAATGGGTGGTCCTTCAATGTAAATAGCTGTTCCTTCTCCTTGGGGCTAAGCCCCACCATGCTTATACATGTTATGGTTTATTATCCTTCTGTATGTTACGTAGTCTTATAAGACAGGCTCTCAGTTTTTCATGTCATCCCAGTGATCATTCAATTCATCTCATCTCAGTTACTTTGTATTGCATAGGAGAAATCTAAATGACGTATTTTTTTGTGAGTTTTCCTGTGTATCATGGACAATGGTCTGATCCTTACGCACTAAATCTCACCAACAAAGTTTTGCAGTGTTTATATACAGCAAAGCTCCCAAAGGTTGTGCAGGTGATGTAGCGAGCCCACACTGTTGCCTGTACCAGATTAAGTGTTCTAAGATTAACTTTTGCATGAAAATGAATTTAACAATGCATGTCAAACCAGGTTAGCATGATTAAGTAAGCATAGTACAAGGAAAAAATACACTTTTGAAAGACTTTTGAAGATATAAATAAGTTGGTAGGGGTGGCCTGAAGATGATAAACACATAATGCAACATAATGCAAACTATTATAAAACATAAAAACATAATGCAAACTATTAGCCTGTTAAGCTCAGTTTTCTGATGTAAGCACTACTCCTTTTGTCAAGATTCACAGAAAAAAAATGTTTGTAAACAGATTAGATTTACCTAACTGGCCAAAGTTAGATCATTTGTAGTGAAGAGCTTTCACTGATTTCTGCTTTAAGAGTATTTTATGATTATAAACAAATCACGAAAAACCAAAGACATGCAGTTTGAAATGCACTGATTTTAAGACTGGCATGTACCTCTTTTTGTTTTACCATTCTGGGTATTTCTGCTCTTTCTACTTTTCCTTTCTTTCAAATGACCTTTTTTTTTTTTTTTTTTATCTTTAATGTCACGATGTATTAGGTGCATTCAGCAATGCATGAAATACTTCAAAGGTTTCTGAACGCGTTTTGGATTTTAATGAACTAGTTAGCTTTTTGCCAACACATGCTTCCATGTTCTTACTGCTATGTAACCATCTCCAGTGACTAATTCACTAAAATGATTTTGGTTTTAGCTATAAAATACTTGTATTTAGTAGAAAATGGCATTGCAATAGAAATGGGTGGTGGTGAAGTTAAATCCTTTTTAGTCTATTCTATGTTGAAAATGTCGACTCCATGAACCAGTATAGCTGCTTAAGTTGGTTTTGTTTCAAATAATAAAGCAATGTTTAAGTAGAAGATATTTCATTAGAGCAGACTATTGGTGAACCAGTAGCCATGTTTATAAGAGAATATTCTCAGAAACTGTCCAAACCAGAAATAAATTAAGCGTGAAAATGACGTATTTCACAAAGCACAACTGGGACTAATTTGACTTCTGGATTTCTGTCTGGATAGAATTCTGTGTGTTAGGAAGAGGATATACTGCTTTTACTTTTTGTACATCTTAACTAGAGAAATACCTCTTGCTTTTTTCCAAAAAAAGCCTTGGTGGTGCCCAAGCTTGGCCTGTTTGGCACAGCAGATATGTCAGCTGATTGGCCGGCGCTTCTCTGACAATGGAGAAAATTCAGTCAATTCCCAAGTGCAAACAGACATCTATTTTCACTGCTTACAACAAAATAAATCACAGCTGGCTGTAGCAGGATGGCACCAAGCCTTAGGCAGGCACAGACAGGCTTACTTCAATGCCTTTGCGGAAGAGGTGAAAGAAGTACAGATTCTATCAGAAAAGTGGATTTGTTTTCTAAACATTTTTAAGATATCACCTCATAGAAAAAATCTGCTGTCTATGGATAAGTCTGCATTTGGTATGTGTTGGAGATAATCCAACACTGTAGAACCTTGATTTCAGTTCTTGTGGTTCAAAGTTCTGATTACAGACAAAAGTTACTTTGTCAATGTTGTAGGCCAATGGCATTTTCTGTCACCTTGTTCCTAGAAATTTATATCACCTGTGCACATTCTATCATGTTCCAAAGTTATTCTTTAATAATTTTATGTTCTATGTACTTTTTTCAATCTCAAATGTCAGCTTCAGATCCTCAGATATCTTTCTAAATTGTATTTTAATTTCTAACTCCTCCATTTATTTACTATCTCCAGCACAGGGAATACAGAACCAAGGTTTTAATCTGTTGTTTTTCATAGTGTCCAGTAGCAATTAGAGACATCACACAAGTTTAAAAATGCACCATATTTCATTACTAAATGTAGTGTTTTTGAAACATTGTTAAACTGTTCAATTTTGGAAGCAAATCCCATAGCTGTAGAAGTAGACTAGAGAGATATTGATTATTTCAATTTAAGTTACAGACCAGATTGCGTATGTAGCTACACGTACGTGTGTGTGTGTGAGTGCATGAACGCACTTCTTGTTGGAGTATATTCAGAACCTTTTAAACTTCTCCTAACTGTGCAAATTGACTTGGTGAGATAGAATTTTCGTTGTGCTTTCCTTTCCTCCTACAGACTATTTTTGTTTTTCTAAAATATTTCAGACAATTTCAGCTGGTTTTTATAAGGTAGATGAAGGAAGATTCCTTCTTTAGAAAAAAAATAAATAGCAGTTAACGTAACTTCAAGATGATTTAGGAAGCTTTAACATTTTTTAGTGTTTTTAAGATGTTTTTAAAAAGGTGTATGCCATATTAATGAAAATATCTGCCTCAATATGGTAAGTAATTACAAAAGTCAGAGTTTAACATATGTGTCAGTGCAGACTGAAAGCTCCAAAGGCCCTGCTTTACTGCTCAGGCTGTGCCCCTGGCGTTTGCAGTGCCAATCTGTGTGCACATAAGCACTAAGTTACTCTGCATGTTCTGCCTTCTCCTTCCTCCAGGGTCTGACTAGATGGCACAGATGCCACCCCCATGGAGTAAATCAAGCTCATCTTGTAATTGCTGTCCCCAGCTGCTCTTGAGTATGTCTTATATGCTGTCAGCAACACTCGTGCTGGTGATCAAGCCGAGTGGATCTGAACGTGGCAAGTCTGATTTGAATATAGAATGGCCTGGAGCCAGAGCAAGGACAGAGAAAGAATATGTGGGGTAACACTGCTCCTCAGTTCTAGTGTCGCCAAGCAAAAGAGAGAAGAAACAGCAATTTGCCATGTATGGGACTTTGAACTGAGGTTATAGGAGTGTCAGGCAAGGAAGCAGAGCTTCTGGTAGATTCAAGGACTTTGGGATGGAATAAGCAGTGAGGCCATGGTTTATGTCAAAAACTGGGAGCTGGTGACATGTAGCAGGAACACACACATGACTGAGAGGGAACTTCATTAAGAATGTGTAAAGTCTTAAAGATTAAAAATTAAATAGGTGTAAGCTGATAGGAGCTTGAGAGAGAGACTGTGACATAAACTTACCAAAGAATACAACCGGATAAACTTAGAAGAGAAGCCAGAAAGGAAGACATAAGGCTGATGTCTTTTAGGAGGCATGGGGACAGGCAGCCTTCCTCTTCCTGTACTCTCAGCAGTATCTGCAGCTCACCTGTTGGGCAGCTGCACTGAAATCTCTCTAGGAGGAGGCCAAAAAGTTCATCCCTATTGAGCCAGCCAGTCTTAATGCTTCTTGCTTCTTACTGTGCCTTTGAATTGTTTTATGTTTTTGTTTGTTTGCTTGTTTGTTTCTTCAATCCAGCTTGGAGGACTTGCATTTGATGTTTCTGATACCACATTCTGAAGAACAGAAAATCAAAATAAGTCCTCGGAAGAGATGAATCTGTTGAGCGGGAAATGATATTAGATGTTTAACATAACACATCTGATATGCTTGTGTGGTAGAAAGGGATAGCCAGTCAATGCATAATAATTATTTTCCAGTTTGTGTTAGCACAATCTTGTATTCTCACAGTTGTAATTAATGTCACCATTGAGACGAAATTGTGAGAAGGCTATGCTAGCCAATTAAAATGGTAATAGGACTTCAAGATCTGTTTGTGACCATATTGATTTGCTTAATGGAAAGCTTCTCCATGACCTTTTCAAAGCTTATACTGTACTTTCTTCACTTTTTATAGATTAATCTTGTGAAACATTATTTTAAATTGTCACACAGTAAGCTTGTAGAATTTTACAAATTGCCCAAAAGATGATAAAAACAGCAGTGATTTTGTGATAAAGAGCTTTAGAGCACTGCCAGCAGATCATGAAAAGTGCCTCTAACAGTCTACTGGGAGTGCCCTATGGCAGAGTGAAAATTGCAGTGGAGCAATTAGGAAAAGGAAGATGTCTTTTATTCAGACACAGGTATTTATTGCAGTAGAATGCATGTTTAAGAAGTGTTATGTAGTTGTAGCTATAGAAGAAAATTTAGAATGTGAGGAATCTAGTTGATAAAGTATAAAATTTGGAGTAAAGTGATCTGACATTTGGAAGAAAGCAGACTATGGCTGAGTCTGTTAAATGAGAAAACTGCAGGAACTGGCTTTTTCTCAGAAGCATTTATTCAGATACCAGATAAGAACCTAAACTGAACTAGAGCCCAATTCCTCTCAAGCTTTACAAATCTGAGCCTTCATGTAGAATCCTTTGAGTAATGTGTAATGGGACTTGAAATTTCAAGAGGGAGAGCAGTACTTGGGGAATAGACTGTGAGAGGAAAGTTTAATGGTGGCGGGGAAAAAAGGCTGTTAAATGTCATAATGGCAGGAAATTAATGTGATTTCTTGATTTTAAAAAATAAAGGGAAAACAATGACTCAGTCTAGACAATTGCTGATCTAGAAATTGTTTTACTCAGTCCATTTCTACAGGCAGCTTCCAAACATGTTTGTGTTAGCCTCCATAATACATGACAAAATACTTGTTAAATTTAGTGTTACGCTAAACCTTGTCAACATATTAAAATGAAGAGCAAGCAAAAATGAGTGATATTCTCACCATTCATTACTAGGCAGAAGCACTGAATCTCATAAAAAATTCTCAAATAATGTATTTACAACACTGAAGATTTTCTGCTTCTACTGCTTTCAACCTTCTATGGATTCAGTCTAACTGGTAAAACAGATGTATAACACTATGAGACACAGTGATGAAAGATGGTAGTATTTCCAAGCCTTGGCTTTGCATTCAAATAGAAACCTGGGTTGTTACAGGAGCTCTCCACCCATTTATATGCCCTCTTTGTAGTTCATTCTACCTCAGTGGTCACAATTCATGGACAGTTCTCAGCAAGAATGACATATTCCAGAGTATGCTGTGTAGAGAGCTGGTGCTTTTCCTCTAGGAGATGTGGTGTTCGGACTGCATTTGGTGACTGTTGATTTCCAGATGCACTGCTGGTCATCTCATCAGATCTGTTTGAGGCCATCTGGTAGAATCTCTATTTTAGATCAGTACTGCAGGATTTTTGTACATGCAACCTCTCACTGAAATTTGTGGTAACTTTGTGTAATAAATGAAGCATGATTGGCTAGTGACCAGGCTGGGTGCCCCATTTTCACCTGAGTAGAACTCTATTAAAGTATCAACTTCTGTTGAAAACTCATGTATGAAGACAGATTTTCTCTCCAACATTCACAAGTTTGCAAGAACAAAATATTTGCATTTCCCCCCAGCAAACAGCTTGTCCGCTTGTAATGACAGTTTTCTATCTGCAGGAACTGCCTTTTTGATTCCACAAACCACCTGAGGTGAAAATGTAACTGACTTGCTTTTCTGTAAAACTGCCAAAAGTGAAATCATTTTGCCTGCAGCAAGAAAGGTTTTCATGCTGCTATATGCTCCTAGTTTTCTAAAACCTACATACTTGTGATTTGAACAGAAAAGAAGAATATCTCTGCAAATTAACCTATTCTTTTGTGAAACAAGATGATACTTTTGTTTGTAAGTTCAGGTTTCATATTCACTGGAGAAAGTTGTGGTCAGTCAAATTAGGCCTTCTCAGTACTAAATACAGATTTCTAACTCATAAGTACATGCTTTAAAAGCTTGTAAATAAGAAAATAAAGAGAACAGCAGATACATATTTTCAACTCCTTTAGAAGTTAAGATATTTTTATTTAGATTTATTAATACATGTTTAAGTATATAATTTAATATATTCATACGCCGAAATACTTTGACCTGAAGAATCATACATTAATTACAGATGTTCCAATTGGGGAATGGGGATTCACAGAGGGAAAGGTGATGTAGGAGATAAGAATTGACCAAGTTTTCTTACAAGAAAAAACAAATCTGCATGGTAATGTTTGGGACAACTTCATCTTCTGACAGACTTCAACGCCAAACTCAAATGTGATTAATTATTTTTAGAACAGTCCAGTTTCATACTTTGATTTTTACACAATGGCTTGGCTTAGTTCTTCCACATGCTGTGATTCCCTTTACAGCATCCTAAAGCATTAACAAGTTATGTCGTGTCTCTAATCTGATGCAGGAGACAGAAGCTTACAAGCCCCAGAAACCTGCAAGCTCCCTTCTGCATGACCTACACCAATGATGTTCCTTCTCAACACCTGGCAGTTTTTGGAATAAATCAGTGTTTTGCATATCTTGTTCCTTACTGCATGTCCTTTTAGTGCAAAAAAGCTTCTGCTGCAATTCCTTTACAGCAAACAAGCCTGGCCTTTTTCTCCTACTACCTATGACAGCATCTCAAATGCTTCCAAGCAGTCATGTTATTTCCCTGGAAGACCGTTCCCCCTCACAAGGTGGAGCAGTGGCTTTATCCTTTTTGCTGCTGTAGTCCTGTCTGAATACTGAATCCAATCACACTGAAGACATCTTGCAGTCCCTACCCTTCTTCACAATCACAGAGGTGTTATTAGGAGGAATGAACTTCAAAGCTTATTTTACCTAGTTCTTTATTGCTGGAAGGATGGATGTTTCTTTAATGAAGTTTCATGCGTTGTGAAACATAAAGTGAGAGAAAGATGTCTGTAAGATACCCAAGTATTCATTACACTCGCTTCCCTGAAGAAAAATCTTTGTACTAGTGAAATCAATATCAGTAGGAATAGCGTTGTTGATTTTTGCAGGACTGGAAAAAAATCAACATGAAATGGGTAAGCTTTGGCTGCCTATTTTGCTGTTTCTATGTGCATTTCATCAAGTAATGAAGTACCCATCACATTAGAAAAGCAATCTATATTCTGACCTGCTGTGGAGTCACTAATTTCTTTGTGACAGCTGTTTAAGTCAACATTATTTTAAAATATTTTTAATTACAACAAGAAAAATAGCATGGAAACAGCATTACCCCACTGGCAGATTAATGTGAGAATGTATGAAAGTTGGAGACAGCTGAAAATTGTTGCAGGAGGAGGCTCTTTTTAACAACATGCAATAAAGCTTAACTCTTTGACAGTCTACAAATTGATAGTTGAATCATATTAAGGTAATGCAGCAAGAGCTATTCAAATACAGCTTATCAACAATTGTTTGATACCAAGAGTATTAGAAAAAGTATGGCAATAATCCAGGTTATGGTGGGCATTCAAAATTTCAAGATAAATCAGTGCAGTGGTGCCCACATGAGAAACATATAGACCACTGTTAAATCATATCTTGACTTGAATAGAGCCAACTAAAATGTTCCCAAAATTACAGTATTTAGAAGAGGATATTGTTTCATAAGAAATTAATTTAAAGCAACACATTGTACATATTGATGTGTGCTGTGACCATAAATCATCTTGACCGTACCTCAAGCACCACACTGGAGATGAGCAAAGAGATATTACATTTTCTGTGTGAAAGAATTATTAGACCTCAGCTCCAGACTAGGGCTGCAATTTTTTGATTCTGCCAGTAAATCATTTCAATAGGGATGGAATACGAAGTGTTTCAAGCCAGACCTTTAGCAGTACAGGCACTGTCAACACATCCTTAAATATTCAGGGATAACACAATGGGGCCGCTATGAGGGACACCTCATTGAGGCCTTGCAGTACTTGAAGGGAGCGTCAGTCGTGTCGGTGACAATGGCCTGAAAATTGAAGTCTGCCACGGGTACATAGTTTTCTTACTGTCACATAAAGTAAATGAATGCCATGTTAACTCTAGGGTATCTATTTTTTTATCATTAGCAAATAATCGTTTGCTTCACACAACCTCACTTTTATGATCCATAACACAAACGTGAAGAAATTTTTGGTATTGCCTCCAGCATTTTTTTTTTCCACCCAAAAAAATCACTATTTTTTTTCAGCTTGCTCTCACTCCTCTTTTCTCCCTGTAACTTCTTACAGGCTTTATTTTATTTTATTTTATTTTATTTTATTTTATTTTATTTTATTTTATTTTACTATAGCTAAATGAAAACCAAAGTGGAACTGAATGCTCAATTCCAAACTGTTGAAATAAAACTATAAAGCTGTTATTAATAATATAGATCTTGTCCTGCATGATGTCTGGCAGTCACAGTTTATAGTTTGATTTGCAGCATATATGTATGCTGCATTCATGTATAGATTGTTTTTTGTTGTTGTTGTTTTAATTCTCTCCTTGTACATAAAGACCAGGCTTATTTCAGTAAGTTCTGTTTTTTTCTCAGAACTTCTTCAAATATACTTCCAGTATTTTTTCACATTACAAAGAATCGGGACTATGTTTAGTAAAGCTCTCTTGGGTATGTTAGAATTATGTTAGGATTTCTTTTCTTCAAGCAGGACAAATTAATCTTGATTTGTCTGCTTACTCTAACTGGTTTTTTGGAATTCATATTTTGATCTGGTCAAATGGATCTTAAGCAGGAAAAGCATGGCAAAGTCAAAGCTGAAACTTGCAGCTTTCACATCCTTTGGCTAGAACCAAGCTTGTTGCCTCAGTTCAATGGGGGGAAACCAGTACTGACTTCCATGAGTCAGTGTGTCATTTATTGTGAATAAAGTCAGGAGAATCTGCCTTCCAGCCTGGAGGAAAAGTTGTGATACCTCATTTGTGCCATTAGTAGCTGTCCTTTAGTAGCTGTTCATGCAGTTTTACATTTAGTTTTACATATAGTTTTCTTGTGCTAACTGTTGCATTTGGGTAAGAGTTATCTTTTAGGCATGGCATGCTGCCTTACTGTCTGATAAGATAAGGATAGATTTTTTGCTAATCACTGAAGGAAACGGTTGCAATCAAATTAATGAATTGGTGTTAATGAGTGTTTCTGTCTACTTAGAATAGTGTGGGGTTTTCCTTTCTTATTTATTTTAGGTGATAGAATTACTGTGGACAGATGTTCCTTTTAGCATTATTAATACATTTATTATCATATAATCAGTCTAACAAATTGTGTTTTTAAAAGCTTAATCTTAAAGAGAGGAATATAGAAGATAATTAGCTGCACAGTGCTGCAGCAATCACTGTGGTAATTGATTGAAAATGTGGTAGGAGTTTTCAGGAAGTTTCAAAATATGTAAGTGGTGATTAGTGTGAAAGCCTATTGGTGGCCAAGATATGTATTAAAGGTTATCAGATGGCTTTTACTGTCTCATTGTCTTGCTAATAATAATAGGGGATTTTTGCAGATATTAGGAAAACACTGCAATCTTGTTCTTTCTCTGCAAGTAGCAGATTAGTATGGGAAAATGTCAGTAGGATATGGTGAAGTTTCTTGATGTGCAGAAGATAATGTTTCTGGGTGTAATCAGCAGCCTTTTAAAATTGATTTTCCAGCTATGAGGTAACAAGATAACAAAGTAAGGCACTCCAGTAGTTTCATGTAGTTCATTTTATGTAGCTTTCACAGACCATGGGAGGAATATATGTTAGCTGGATAGTCATTACAAGGGTTTGAAAAACAACACAAAACTGAACATACTCAACAAAATATGTATTCTTTTTACTTCACACTGTAGAGTAGGTAAATATTTTCCCTTATTGAGTTCAGCTTAATATTGCAATAAGTAAATTAATTTCATGGAGAATATATCTTACAATTTCTCAACTTGCCAAACTGCTGTCATGGTTTTATGGTCATCAGTATTCCACATCATAGCATCATGTAATGAACTAACGGAAATGTAGGTTCAGATATTCAACTGACACACAAAAAAAATTCATTAAATTAACATCCAGGAAATCCATGTATTCTGACTATCTTTAAGAAGTCTAAAGCTCCAGATACCAATAGTCTTCCACTGATATCAGTTCACATACAAAGCATGTAAAAGTAAAACATGGAGTAATTATCTGCAAGAAGGGTTCTGGAATGTTTGAGGACCAAGTTGAGCAATAACTACAGGGTTCTTAAGCTTACAAGGTGTGAGACCTGAATGTCAGGGTCTATTTTGAATCCTAACATAACTGAAGCTGCAGAAAAAGAAATTGGACAAGCATAGTTATTTAATTACAAACTGAAAAGAGCCTTCAAAGAAGGAATCTCACTAGCAATGGAGTTGGGATTACATGAGGTGTTGTAACAGTAAGTCTCCAGATATTCTACAGAAAGAGCCCAACTCACTCCTATTTCTTACTTTTCTTCACCTTATATCTGTAGGCATGCATTCAACCATGGTAAATATAGTGTATTTGTCACTGTAATACTTACTGTATTTATGGGTAAATTAATTTAACAAGGATCCAAAACTGAGCTGGAAATAGAAAGCGTACTGGCACACTCAGTCCCTCCTAAAAATAATTAAAATAAAGGACTGGAAGAGGACATATGTACTCTGAGTCTGAGGCCAATACCATCCTTTCAGAATTTCTCATAGCCCATGCATAATCTGGAGGATGTTCTGAGGGTTCAAAAGCGTATAGCAAGGCTGCTGAAAAGGACAGAAGGGCAGAGAAGATGTTTTATGAGTCTCCTAAAAAACTGAATGTGTAGTAGTCCCAAGATAGAAAACTATACCACAGGCTAGAAGACTGGTACAGCAGCTGTCTCAGGCAAGAGAAAAATGAGGTATAAGGAGTGGTGGTGATGGCAGGGTGAGCTCAAGGTGTTCCAACCAAAAACTAATAATAACCAGGGAGTCTGCACTTGAAGTAGAGCAAAAACACTGTACCAAAGGAATTCAGTGGAAACAGAAGTAGCAGCTGTCATTGAGCAGCAAGGAGAGCTTGATTTGTAGGCTAATGAGAAGTTCATTTGTTAATTTGACTAAAAAACTTCTGAAATGCTGATTGAATCAGAACCAGCCCTGGAGTTCTAAAAAACATGAATATGTATTGTGGGGACAGTAGCCTTGAATCCTGGGCAGACATGTCTTGCTTGGAGTTTAAGCTTAGACTGCTTTTAAGTGAAACGTCCATGCATATCAGGGTGGCTCTTTGAAAGCTAGTGTTTTCCCCATTGCATGTGCTGACTGTAGGACTGAGGTCTGCATAGGTGAGAAGAGAAGAGGGGTGGGTTATCCTCCTGGAGCAGGCAGCATGCTGCCAGTGGGATCACCTGCTGAAGCAGCCAAAACTAGAGGTAATGTGGAGAGGACATTGTAACCCAGCACTTTGGCATCAAGAGGGGATACTGCTGCTAGGCTTCATTGGCAGAGGAATATAGAAAGCTTTACAGGAGCTGCCAGCAATAAGGAACTAATTAAAAATGATCTCATGAACCACGGATGGTCAAAACTCATAGGCATGGCTAGACCCTAATTCCCTTGCTAACCCGTAAGAAAGATGTCTTAAAAAAGAGGCTGGGTAGCATCTGCTCTAAGAAAATTGATCAAGCTAAGAGCGTAGATACTGCTAAAAAGCCATTTACTAAGCTGGATTCAATAGTCAAACAAGCATGCAGGACCCAGAAGGCAGCTGCCAGTTTATCCATATGTATGCCAGGCAGCATATTAATTTACATATGATCTGAAGGTAATTTTTTCCTCCATTTCACACTTATATACCTTTAATGAACAGTAATGCATTAATGGATGTATTCTTTTATGGAAGGTAATGAGCCCCCAAAACATAAATTGTGTTTGAGCCATACTTGGGTTAGTTTGGAAGCAGAGGCATTGCGTTTCTCTGTACTTCCTACATCTTACAGGAATATCTCTTCAATCTGACAATTCACAAAAACACTCAAGCCTTCCAGAATTTTTAACGTGCAGGAATGATATTTTTATGACCATAACAGCTCACATTTCATGCGGTACATACTTGGAAGGTTGGCAAGTTCTATTAATGTTGAATAGAACTTCCTGTAAAAAGGTTCACCCTTGACTCCAGTCTGTTAAAAGAGAGAAGCATGTTATAGGAACAGATGGTGTAGGTTTTTACCACTAATTACTGTTGTTCCTTGAGTGGAAGGTTCAAGAACTATTTCTGTTTCCATTTGTTTGTTTGTTTTTGATGTTTGATGGGAGTGCTAGATAAGCTTTCTGCTCTGTGCTCCCTTTGTAGCACATGGCATGGTACTGACAAATTAGACCTCCTAGGTAAAATCACACATTCTTCAGTATTCTGCAATCTTCTCTTGTCTTTCTTTTTGTACAAACAGCAACAACGTAAACAACCTCAAACTAGAAAGCAACTATTTGCAAGTACTTAACTATTTTTCTAGTTCTAGTCTTTGCAAGCATTTAACTATTTTTCTCAAGTCTATCTAGTATGATTTGATATGGAAAACAATATCTTGGCTTTTTTTTTTCTACAGGTTGAATTCTTGCTAGCTATGCTGTTATTCCAGAAGGTGTAGTGTCGCATTGTGGTTTAATTCAAGCATAGGTAGTGTTTATAGGAAATGGAAGAATCTACATAAAGTATTCAAAATCCGTATTTTATGTAAATATTGCAGTGTCTTTTAACAGAAAAGAAATAGTCCTTTTGAGAAATAAATATGAAACATATTTAATATATATGCAAAGTACTAGGTGCATGTTTCCCTGCAGGAGAAACTTCAGAGAAACAGGAGTGATAATGGGGTTCCTGTTGGGCTGAAGTATGTGGTGAGCACTGACACATTCCTGAACTAGCAGAGTTGTATTAATATTTGAACACTATGGCTCAGCCTGGCAGGTCTGACATTAAGCTGTGTTCCTGAGCTATTAAATGAACTAGCCATGAGATGAAGCACACAGTATGAACTGCAGCATGCTCCATTTCAGGGATGTTTCAATGTGTGTCTTAAATCAGTCATTGCTTCAGAAAATGTTTATGTTTGAGTATCTTTCATTTCAATGAGAAGAAAGTGTGTTCTTCAGTTATTTTTAGTGCCTAAAACTGTAATTAATGAAAATTGTTATTAAAGAGTGCTATATTCCTTATGTTATCGTTATCTTATTATAAAATATAGTCAAGAATTATTAGGGGAAATTATTACACTTCTGTACCATAAGTGGAAGGCAGCTAGTGGAAATGAGTGGGCGTACCTGCTGAAATTACAAGAGAAAAATAGTAAGTGGAAATAGCAATGTACTTAGATTTTGAAAAAGAATTTGTAATAAAGTGATTATTATACTTGCTGTCTGCTTTCAGAGGCCAGGAAGTAGATGCACGTGTACATACACACACACACACACGCACACACACACACATGAAGAATCATAGAATCATTTGAGTTGGAGGGGACCCTTAAAGGTCGTCTGATCCAAATCCCCTGCAATGAACAGGGTCACCCACAGCAACATCAGAGCCCCATCCAGGCTGACCCTGAATGTCTCCAGGCTTGTCTCATGCATTTATACATACAATTATATTTCTCTAGTGCCAGGCAAAGAAAGTATTTTTTCCTTGAAGAATAGCTAGATAGTGTTTGAAACAGTAAAGCTTGATTTATCTTGCTTGACAATTTTTTTTTGTTCTTCAAGTGAAAGTGCTTCAGAATAAGGTATTATCTTCGGCTAAGGAGCAAAAGCGGCTTTCTTTTATTACTGTTATCATAAGATGTAAAAATATAAAGAGTAAAATGAAATAGAGAAAATGTGATAATTACAAAATACAGTGTTCTGTAATAACTTCGTTTACTGGAAAAACATTTGAATCTAAGAAATTTTCCATAGAAGTGTGGCAGGTGGACATTGTACTGATTGCTATGTTTGAATCAGCAGCAAGATGCATTTAAAATTGCAAAAATTGCTGTTACTTCCCATGCATAGATAATAAATCCCATTGAAAAATTGTATATTAAAAAGTAATGCATGCATTGAAGTCATCTATGCACATGCATCTGCCTTTAGGTTCTTTTTCTTCGGTGATTTTATGAATGCTATTCCATGAAAGAAATTTCAGTTGTGTTGTAATTCTGTTATGAATTTTTGGTTTGATTTCATGGCCCAACAGTTTTCATACATGGTATGATAGAAAAGTTATGTGCTTTTGCCCTATCTGCATGTATTCTGTGACAGCAATAAAGACCTCAACAGATGGTATTATATTGCTGGTTTAGTGGAAGAGGTACTTCATGGAATACCCGGATATAGTAGGTTAGTTTTTGATGGGAATTAAGTTAAATGGTAAATATCAAATGTTTCATTCTGCTCTTAATTACACTGAGTCAACTTCTGTGTGTGAATATTACACACACATGCAGTAAAAGTTCAGAGCTTTATTTTTTTCCAAGAGTTTTCAGCTTAATATACTAATGGATTGCTTAAATTATGTCTTGTAACTATATATACAATGAGAAGGGAAACTGTATTTCTAATGACATTTAGACAAGGAAAGAAAAGAAATAATAGGGATGCCTGAAGAAGACCAAGTGCCAGGTCCTACACTTTGGTCAAAGCAAGCCCAGGCAATGCTACAGGCTTGGGGCAGAGTGGCTGGAAGACAGTGTAGAGGAAACAGACCTGAGGGTATTGGTCAATGCTCAGCTGAATGTGAGCCAGCAGTGTGCCCAGGTGGCTTAGAATGCCAATGGCATCCTGGCTTGTATCAAAAATAGTGTAGCCAGCAGGAGCAGGGTAATGATCTTCCCTCTGTACTCAGCTCTGGTGAGGCTGCACCTTGAGTACTGTGTTGAGTTTTGGGCCCCTCACTGCAGGAAAGACATTGAGGCCCTGAAGCATGTTCAGAGGAGGAGGGTAACAAAGTTGTAAGGGGTCTGGAGCACATCTTATAGGGAGTGGCTGAGGGAACTGGATTGTTTGGTCTGGAGGAGGCTCAGGGGAGACATCATTGCTCTCTACAACTACCTGAAGGGAGGCTGCGGTGAGGCGGGTGTCAGCCTCTTCTCCCATGTAACTGGTGATAGGACAAGAGGTTGCACCAGTGGAGATTCAGATTGGATTTTAGGAAATACATCTTCTCTGATAGAATGGTCAGGCACTGAAACAGGCTGTCCAGAGAGGTGGCGGAGTCACCATCAAACGTGTTCAAGCAACGTTTAGGTGTTGTATTGAGGGACATTGTTTAATGGGAAATATTGGTGATAGATGGATGGTTGGACTGAATGATCTTAGAGGTCATGCCATCCAACCTCAGTGATTTTATGATTCTATGATTCTATTATTTTTGCACATGTCCTGATACACGTGAAGAGGGGCACTATACATTTGAGAAGAAAATCCTGTCTGACGTTGCTTCTTGAACTTTTAACACTTGCTCAAACCATCACCACTGAAGAGCCATCCACCTTTCATGGCATACAGTGAGCTAAGTTTTCATTTGGGTCCCCTTGCATACATATACTGTGCAGAAATTACCTCCAATTTTCCCCACTGAATTTACAATTCTGAGTCCAAACTTTTCTGCCACTAACAAGATAACCAAGTTCATTACAGACTGAGTTTTTAAAAATGGAAAAATATTGTTAGTAAAGGTTTACTTGAACACTTGACCAGTTGTCTTAAATTTTACAAAAACTTTGTCCTTACCCTTCAAAAAGAATGCTAGAGCTTTAGAAATACAAAATGAATTTAAAGGTAATGCTGGGGGAAAAATTGGAAATGAGAAATCTCAGATTCATTTAGCCCTCTCTCCATAAGAAGCCTGTTCGCTGATTCAATTATGAGCAGGCTGAGCTTTGTGGGTTCAGCATGCTTTTAGGCCAGATTTATGACACGGTCAGAAAAGGACCTGCTTAAGAGCCAAACCTAAGGTAGTTCTGTTAGCTGTATTTTAATTAGTATTGCTTTTTTGAAAGCCCTGAGACACCCGTGAGTGCTTACCCATACTTAAGTCACTCTGTATCTGTGAGACTGAAGCAGTAAAGGAAAAGAGCTGGGAACATTTAATGATCTTTAAAACATCATCTAAATCACCAACCTCTTAACTGAGTGAAATATATTTAATGTGTTTGAAGTCTGATGCTGATATTTTAATAACAAAAGTGAGGGGCCATAACGATTTCTAAGGAGTACTGGAGCACTGAGCAATCTGCAGTCACTGCACTGATGTACAGGGCTGACTGACAACGAGGAAGGAAGTTCTCATTTTCTGTTGACTGCTAAATATGAACATCCTGATTTTGTTGTTTGTTTTTTTTCCACAGTGATCTTTAACATTTAGCCAAAGGACAAGAAATTTGGATGTCAGTTAAACTGGCTACATCTGACTAAAGTCCTGTTTCATGGATGCCAGGCTGTGATTGTTCAGCCCCATCTACTTCGTTGGAGTGAGCACTGTGTATTACAACACTGGGAGTTTTCTGAATTAGTGGAAAAAAAAAAAAACATTGTCAAAAAGAAAAGCAAACAGTTTGAGAGATGGCAGGAAGAGGGGTGAGGCTGCAGTAAAGCAGTCCTGCCAAACCTAGGTACTAACAATTAGTTCAAACTGTAGTCTATATTAATCCTGAATATAGTATAGATATTCCAAGGTCAGCAATGAAAGTTTAAAAAGAGACTCTCCAAACTTCAGCTGTTCCCTCCTGGATCTTCAAAGTGTAAATCCCAGCTGCACCCATCACCAATCCTTGCAAGATGTAGAGCAAGACCCCCCAGAGACGTGCTGTGTTACATGGTCTATTAGCAGTGATTACCTTGGGAGATGTTCATTCACCACATGTGTTAGGTGTTCTGCAGTTGCAGGAATATATAGCACACATGAGTCTCTATCCAGGCCTGAGCCTTTCTCCTCACCTTCTTCCTGGCCCCATATTGACAGCAGGAGCAGTGGCAGCTTGATGGGCAGGTTCCCACAGCTACACCTCTGGATCCTACATCCAGTAGCTCGATGTCACACAGCTCCTCGTGTGGCTGGGAGAGCACTGTCATGTCTGGGCTGCTCTAGCTAGTGCCTTCCAATCTCTTGTTTTTCTCTTTTGATTCTTTCCCTTTACTTCAGCTGTAGTCCCCAGAATCATTTGGATTTCTTTTTTGCTTCCTTTTCCTTTCCAAGGTTATCTTAGGGTTTGTCTGCTCTAGAATTCGGAGAAAACTAAATAAGATCTTTTGTTTCTGCTTCATTTGTGACAGGAAACATCACTACATTGCTTTTTTTTTTTTTTTTAAGTTATTGCTAGTTCTTTGTAACTAACATACAATTGAGTTGTGGTTAGCTTTTGCTTGCATATTTTTTCTTGTATATGCATCGTAGCTAAATTCTTGCATGTCTAGCTGAGAGAAATAAAAATTAAGCAGGCTTTATAATGATATTTTTTCCACCTGTTCTGTAAAATTCTAATTTTTGCATGTGTACATTTCCTGTTTCCACATTTCTGCGCTTGTAAATAAGTTATGATCACCAAAGGAGTATTTCTGTTGCTAACAAGAGGTACCTTGCTATCTTGCTGTCTGATATAAATTATTCATTGTTTTCCACGTCATCTGCTCTTGATCACAGAAACTTGTCTTCTTAGTTCTTACAATAGCCAACAAATCTCCCTGTGTGTGAATTCTTCAGAATGTGTTTGTGCTCTGTTTAATTTTTAGCTTTTCTAATTTACGAACTCTGCTTATTTATTTATTTATTTATTTATTTACGGGGGATAAGTGGCTGATCTCAGTATACAGCATTATATAAGCAAAACTCCATTATTTTCTGTATTAAATTAGCATATTAAATGCTGTCTTTCCACTGTATCATTCTGCTGCTTAATTTAACAAGGCCTTGAGACATCCAGAGCTCAACAAACGTGATGAACATATAATGTGATATTAATAATTGCTTATAAGAAATAAGTGACAGTAGATCTGTAGATTGACATAAAATCATGGGTCTTAAGTCAGAATGGCTGTTGCTCAAAAATGAAATTCTTCTAAACACACATTTACTGTGCATCCAAGAATAGAAACCATTAATGAAACCACTGAAAACCAGAGGTAGAGTTTATAAAGGCAGACGGCAGAAGCTGAGGTAGCACAAGTGTGCTGTTCTGGAGATGGGAAGAAACATGTAGTCAGCAATGTTGTATGTGATGTAACGTAGTAGTAAAGAAGTCAGAAGAAGACAAGATCCTCTTTCAGCATCTGATGTTTGCCACAGTTCTTTGTCAGTAAAGACTCCTTGCCCACAAAATACCTTTTACTCTCTTTTCCTCCTTTTTCCCAGAGCAGATTTTCACACTTTCCTGATGGTTTTCTGATTCTCTTAGTGAGAACTTTCACATTCTTTGGATTTTTTTCAATGACTTGGAATACTTGAGTTGCAGTTATTTCTCTTCTCATTCCTTTCTGTTTTAAATACTGTAAGACAGTTGAGTACCAGTCATCACATAACTGATGAGGGCTGGAGCACCTCTGCTATGAAGAAAGGTTGAGGGAACTGTGCTTGTTTAGCTTGGAGAAGAGAAAGCTGCAGGGAGACCTCACTATGGCCTTTAAGAACTTGAAAGGAGCATATATGCAGGAGGGGGAATGGCTGTTTACAAGGGCGGATAGTGATAGGATGAGGGAGAATGGTTTTAAACTGGGACAGGGGAGGTTAAGGTTAGATATTAGGAGAAAGTTTTTCACACAAAGGGTGGTGACGCACTGGAACAGGTTGCCCAAGTAGGTTGTAGATGCCCCAACCCTGGAGGCATTCAAGGCCAGGCTGGATGTGGCTCTGGGCAGCCTGGTCTGGTGGTTGGCATCCCTGCACCATAGCAGGGGGGTTGAAACTGGATGATCATTGTGGTCCTTTTCAATCCAGGCCATTCTATGATTCTATGATTCTGTTATCACTGTTTTGGCAGCCCACTGGGATACTGCTGTTCTACAAGCACAGACAACATTTATTCTCCAGATCAATGGCCACCTATGTAGGTGAGATTGTTGGACATGTATTTAGCAATGTGGATTTTGGCTTTTTTTTTTTTTTCCCTAACCGCATAGCCAGGGACTTATCTTACACATTTTGCTAGTTTTGATAAACTAATATTCTCTAGGAATTGATTTCAAAGCATTTATTTTTGATGATACTAAAAGCAAAATGGAACAAAGACTTACTGTCTTGATTTGAATCACTTAGAATAGAGAATAAATATGTTGTTTAGCATTCCCCATGAATCAGGGCAGAACAAATCTTTTGTGGATTCTAATCTAACTCTGAGACATTATTCCTATAACACAACTAGTAGGCTGAATTATGTTCACTTCCCCATGTTGAAGCTTATGATTTATTTCAGTTTCAGGACTGGAATAATAGAACTTTGTACTTGTGCTGCTTGTATATAAATCCTTACTATACAAGCCAAAAGTAATGGATATAGCTGTTGTTCTTTATTCATATTACTTTCTGCCAACAACAAGACTGTATCAGACAGCATGTGCTAAACCAGAACAGAGGTGGGGATTAAGTGATTATGTGGCTTTGGAAAATTGTACATGTATGGTTTAAAGGATCACTGATATTTAGAGGAATGCGTTTTGACTGCAGAATACTTTGCCTCCAAATCTTTCTGCCAAGCCTCCTGTAAAATTCAAATACAGGAATAATAATGTATATTGCAATAAAACCACTTTATACTTTCCCTTTCTGTGCAATGGACATGGCACATATTTGCTGGGCAATTGAGGTCAGCAAATAAACACTGATGTGTAAAGCCTAAATGAATAATTTGAAACAGTTATTCATCTTGTCTTAAAGCGCTGAGGTGCTGCAGTGGGGATTTGGCCACAATTGCAGCAGCTCCAGAAGGACAGAACCCTCTACTCTCAGGTTTCACAGATAATCGCTGGCAGAGAGGGTAGAAGTTGAGTTCAATTTATAAGCTGTGGTGGGAATTGGTCCAATGAATGGAGAATGCTCTGCCTGTGTCCTTCAAGCTTTAGATTCCTTCTGCACCATCTTTGCATCCTGCCCCACAATGAATCCTTTTTGGCAGGCTTCTCATACTGGTCCCTTTTTCCGGAAGAGAAATATTCAGGGCAGCCCTGCTAAGGTTTTTTAATGACATTTCTATTCTTCCCGCCTTTTAAACAGTAGCCCTCAGACAGTCTTCAGGGCTTTTTCCTCACTCTGTATATTTGCTCTTTTTTCTGTTGTAACAGAGGTATGTTGACTCTGTCCTATTGAAGCGGGTGGAAAAAATGATGGCTGTGGCAGAAAGGACAAGCTTCTTTCTAGTCTTTTTCTGAAGAAGGTAAGAATGGAAAACCTTTTTAATTAAAGTCAGCTTTGTGTGGTTAATCTTTGGGATGTGGATGTGGAGGCAACCATCATTTTCCTCAGCTGCGTTATAAACTCATGAGTAATTTGGGCTGATTTGTATAAGGCAGTCTGGGACAGAATTATGACTTCAATAGGCTTTATGCAAAACCCTTGTATTTTTTAGAAATGCTGGATAGCTATAAATGTTGTCTAATTAATATAAATATAGAAGAGTTTTAGACTGTGTTGCAACCTGCCTTTGCTCACAGTGCTTTTGTTGGAGCCAGAGTTCAGTCTCAGAACTCTCATCTTTGTTTTTGTTGCCTTTTTTAACTCGTTGCTTAATTTGTTTAGTATTTATTATGCCAAAATTAACATAAATTATGCAATAATATGAATGTAAAACTTGTCTCTGTGATGTAACAGAATTTCTTGTGAGACATAATTTTATCAATAGCCTTTGCCCAGATAAAATGTACCGTGCTACTGCAGTCCTTAGTTGTATCTTTATTTCCAGTGTGTAACATGCAGTCAGCCTGTCATGTGCTGGGAGGTATGTGTAATGTATCAAGGAATGTGATGGGAAAGAGACACAGCACTGTGCCAAAGCAAGGATACCTGCTGCCCTGCACAGCCTGATGGGAAGCAGTCTCTAGTGGCGATACGTTATCCTTCCATCTGGCTCCCATCCAGCTACATCTGTTCTGTCAGTCAGTGCAGTTATGTCATGAATCCAAGTAAGGAAATGGATGATTAGAAGTGAAAACAAAACAAACAACAACAAAGTCTTCCTTGCCAAAAATACTGAGCTATGAGCATTAGCAGAAAAGGAAGCTTTATAGGTACAGGCTTTTCAGGAAAAAATATCCAAACTATTAATTAGGAACTAACTGTATCAGAAAGCATGGAAATAGATTGCCAGAAAAAGCGGTTCAATCTCTAGTATTGGTGTTATTTAAGGAATACATTAGACACAGATGTGTCAGAAAGAATTCAATACAGGCAGCTGGCTAGGGGATAGAATGAATCACTCCTCTCTCCTCCCCCACCCTTTATTATTATTATTATTGTTATTATTTTGTCACTGGAAGCTATGATGGCACTGAAGAAGTGAAACGATAGCATATGTAAAATTTTTAGTTTCACATGTAGAAATACAGGCAAAGACTTTGCACAAAACGTGACGAGAAATTTCTGTGCAGCTCCATGGAGATTTTCACTGAGCTGGTTCCTCAGTATTACACATTTACAGATTAATTTGAGAGTCTCAGTAATGATCTAGAAGGGCGATAAATAGACAAATGTTAATTAAATGTGGGTTTTTCTTATTGGTAGGAAGAATCCATTTTGAACTCCCTTAAATCTGTTAAACTCCATAGAAATTCTCAGTCCTCAGAACTATTTTTTAACTGGCTAATATAACTTCTTTGTTATATTAGGGACTACAGGGAAAGAAAAAGTAGCATTAAACTATGGGTTTTCTTTTCTGCTATTATCTTCTTCAAAAGGTAATTCATTTGTTAAGAAGGAATTTGGGGTGGCTGGTGGACTTCCTCAGTCGTTAGGCACTGTATTTGTGTTTTCTGTCCTATAACCTCTACCATGTGCTGAAATTAAGAGTTCTTGACCTCAGAAGTTTAAAACCTGGAGAAAGATTGAAACAAACAGAGTTGTTAAAGACGTACGTTTTTACACCTGAGAATTTCAGAAAAGCCTTAGGGGATATAAGCGTCCATTTGCTATTCAAATACTGTGTAGATTTGAGTGCACAACTTCTTTTGTCAGATAAACCCCAGAGGTTTAGGACTGCTCAGTAGTGGAGTGGCAGAAGAACTTGTCCTATTCTCATATAGAGTTGCATAAGATAAAATATTTCAAAAGCAAGTTAAACCATGATTTCCTTTGCTTGGCAGAGTCACAGGGCCATTCAGATTCACAGATTGTGATCAGTCAAACCCAACCACCTACTTTCTGACAATGCTTCAAAAAGCCTTAAAGTGTAAAAGCTTCATTCCAATAGTACTGAGATTCAAGTTCATTAAAAACACACATTCATAACTTTACACAGGAATAATATGTTTTGTTTTCACTTAAGGATAAAAAGGAAAGGACTGTAAACTGTGAACGTGGGTTTCTTACTAGCATCATGATAACAATTTTTTAACTTCATTGTCTTTCTTGGAACTGTTTGTGGTTTTGCCCCCAAAATGTGTGCTGTAAATAACCATGAGAATGTTATTTCAGTTTTAAAGACAGGGGCTGCAGGTGTCAAGTGAGATTAGTGTATCTCATGAATATTAATCGAATTTGAAATGTTGCCATTTATCAATACTTGTGCCTCAAACCAATTAGCATGAGACTTTTAGTATGAGTTTTTTAAAGACAACTGCTATCAAGTGGAAATCAATCTTGTAGTTAGTTTCTCCATTCTCAGAACTGAAACATTATCCAGACAAGATTGTGTGGTAAAGAAACTACTATATAACTGAAATAAATGGTTCTTGGAATGTACTAATTACGTTTCAACTGGCTGCAGCAATCTCAGGGGTACCCATTCTGATGTTCCGCTGATAGGATTATCAGCATTTCAGGTCAGAGTTTGAAAATCCTTAGAGAATACAACTACATCCAAGGCCTTTTGTTCTGAACTTTGTCAGAGGCCACTATGACATTAGTGAAAGTGTTGTTTGCTCAAGAGAATGTTTGTCAGGACCATTATGCCCTGAGAACTTCAGAGACAATCTAGAAAGGATCTTTCCTTCTCTTCTCTGTACCTCCCTTTGGCACATTGTCCCTGAAGGACCTCTGGAGGCAATGTCGCAAAACAGTGTGGTTCTGTGACATCTTTGGCCTGTAGATCCATGTTAACGTTAAGACATAATTTTCTTTGTGCATTAGGCAACATTTGTGTCAAGTGCAGAGGTAGCAGTAATGATATGACTATTACGTGAGGCCAAATGAGCCTGCAGTATGCAGTGGCTTTCTCTACATATCTGCATTTCACATAGCTGGTGGTCAGAATTCATCTGTGGAGTGTTTTGATGGAAAGAAATGTGATGTATCCAGAGGACAGGTTTTTTCCATCATCTTTTTTTACTGCAGGTGAATGAAACACAGTTTTGACTTAAATGCAGTTGAAATTGGTTGTTATCATACTGATTTCAGCTGGACTAGTAGCAACGAGGAATTGCAAGTGGGCGTCTAAAAGGTATACTACTGGCAATTTTAATTTACAAATGATCCAGTTAAGAATTTCTCATCAAGGAAAAGCTCCTGTCAGGCTTCAGAGGAAAATGATCCTGAGCATCAGCACATCAGCATGTAGCCAGAAATGATGAAACTTGTCAAACATCCATATCCTGTGTATTGGAGAAATGATGACTTAAATCTAGAGGGAGACGTTTTAAGTAGGAGGGCAGTTAGAGTTGCATCAACATGAGCTCTGCAGGTATTTTAAAAGCATCAGCATTAAGCTGACAGGAGTCATTACAGAAAGTGATTTGAGGGGGTGGGATATAAGTAATAGCGAAGGAAAGAAGTTAATTGAAATACAATAGACTCCTGAGGCAGTGAGAATCATGTGCATTGGGACTGGGATGCAGCAGTAGGGTTTTTAGTCTGTTGGTTAGCATACTTACTTCATAGTCATAGTGACCATTTAAATTCCTTTAAATGAAGTTCAAAGCAGAGAAGAAAAAGCAACAGGGTAAATGTTGTGTTGGAGTTCATGGCAGAGCTGTTAACATCCCATCTTCCCTCTGTATACTAGAGCACCACCACCTCGCCGTTTCTTACATGACCAATATCATACCCACTTTATTGCCAGTTTACTCCATTAGTAATTCAAAAAACTTAAATGTGTGAAAGTATATAAAATATTGGAAAAAGGTGAGAAAAGGGTAGCAGTAGAGTCTCAACAGATGTAAGCATATGCAGTTTTGTTAAAAGTTCTTGATTTTTTTCCAGCTAAATATCTTACCCTGTCTCTTGCTCTGTTTCATGATGTCAACCATGTTTTCTTTGCATAGTTTAAAAATCTAGTTTAGATTCCTCAGAGACATTTAGAACTGTAACACTATAGTAGAGGGCAGTAAATGGCTAATAAGATAATCCACAGATATGAGTGGTTTTCTAAATTGTGTACAGATTATGCTTATATACCTGCTTCAGCATGTTTTAGGATGCTGGATCTGCCTCCTCACTTTGTTAACCAGAAGAACAGCATACAAACACAGAAGCCAGAAATGGGCTTAAACTCTCCTACTTCTCTCATTTCTGTGCATTGGGGTGATTTCTTCGGACTGAAACTGTAGGATGTTAAGGTGACTTGGCAAAGCAGCAGAATTGACTCTGTGTTTGGGGACTTTGCAGAGCTGCTTGTTTTTGAGTTTTTCTCACCTTGAAGATTGGAATTCCATTCATCATAGAATTTGTTTAAGCTCTAAATTGTAGTTCAGTCTGCTTAGGCGTGTCTTCTTATTGGTCTCATATAATCAGAAGTGATTGAAGACTCTTTCAATACTCATTTTTACGTACAGTAGAAAGTATCCCAAGAATTCAGGAAGCTGTTGTTGCTCAGCTCTACTGAGGATAGCATACTGGTGAATAGTTGCTTTAAGCACATTAATGTATGGCTTGGTTGCTTACTTGGTATTGCAAAGATAACTTTTGTTCTATATGGAATACCTGGAAATTATGTCCTATTCTGTCTTACTGTTAACCACACAAACATCTAAACTTGGTGAACAGCAGAGATGGTTTCACTAAAGAAAGAGAAATCAGTACTTGACATGTGTAGCAACATTCCAAATTAATTCTCAGTAGCTATTTTAGAATATTTTAATAATATCTATGTTTATTTTGATATAAAATCTCAAGATACTTGGATATTAAAAAAATAATAAAAATTACCTCATCGGTTCTATAGTAGTAACAACAAAAGCGAGAAATTGCTATAGAAATAATGTTCACTCATCTTTGGATTGATTTTTCTTTCAGGTATGAAATGATATTTTTCTATTTATGTGCTTGAGTTCCTTCTAAAGAGCGCTACAAATAAGTGTTCAGAGGCCAAGAGTTGAATGTACATAAACTGAATTTTTTAAGTCTTCCAAAGTGACCTCCTCCTATGCTTGCATTATTTTCTGCTCTCAAAGAATTTTCACTGTTTTTGTACCTTTGGTTAGAAAGGAAACAAAGTCATGTGTGAAGAAGGTAGCATTTTCTGTGGAAAAAAAATGTAGAATGATTTGAGCTGCACAGAAAGCTGCCTAGAGCAAGACAGTTCAGCACTGAGCTCTGTGGGACTTGCCAGTACAGAAGTGCTGAGTGAGGCTTGGGGTGATTTTAGCCCTCCCAGTTAAGTGCCATAGCTCACATCTCACAAACAGGTCTTTGCTAGAAGATTCACAGCCTAAAACAAAATGCTCCTCTCTGTGCTTTTAAAGATTAAAACAAAGTGAATGGAGAAAAATTAGTGATTGAAATACTTTCTGTATAGCTGTGTAAATATTGGGTCACATAGCAATTGTACTGGAGTAAGAAAGTGAGAACGTGCAGGATTCCTCTCAGCTAGTTAGAGAAGAGAAAGAACTGGGGTCACCTCCTTGACACAAGGGCTGCTAATGCATAAACCCTCTGACCTCTACAAATCATCCACAGAATCAATGGTGGACTCCTCAGGTCTCCAGATGCTGAAACTTCTGAAGATGGTTGGGAGCAGATCTGTCCAGTGAGCTTTTAGTGCATGTACAAAGTGCATGTACATCTCTCTTTAAGAGAGCTACATCTGAAGTAGTCGTCCTGAAGTCATGCAGCCACTCGCTTGGATTCATTGCAGGGGAAGCAGGGATTTCCCCATTGGATCAAAAGAAGTTCTGTAGCCCCTAAATCCTTCCTAAATCCTTTTAGGGATCTGGTCCATTCTCATTTAGTTTCATTATGTGCTTGATGGCCATGGAACATTGAAAGGAAATTGGATATGATGGTGTCATAAAGAGTCTATAAATAACATGACAGTCTGCATTATGATTCCAGGAGTTGTACTGCAATTACCTGTGCTGCTCATTGTGTGGAGCAGAAGCAAGATGAATAGTTGCCGGGGGAGGAATTCAAGCACAGGGGTGATGCAACCACTGGCTAGCTAGCTAGCTATCCATATATCAACACTGTAAATGTCTGCAGTTTTGTCTCCAGCTGTCAACTCATAACTAAAGACACATCAAGTAAAAATGTTTCATTCAGGGTGTATTCCTTACTGTTTATTATTGTCCCAAATTACAGACAGGATGAGAGAGCTTCCAGCACCTCCCAAGGGAAGCCCTGGACAACTGAACTTGGCAAATGCTTGGGCAATAGATTTAGTGCAGCTGGAATTTCACTGCATGTCTAAGTTGGTGGGGTAATTTAGGTCTCCCATAGTTTGACTCCATTATTTTAGGGGTTAAGGGATTTTCTTGTTTTCAGATGGAAGAATTAACACAAATTTCAGTAAAAATTTTCAGCCTTTTTCTTCCTTTGTTCCTTAGATATTTGTACTCAAAAATTAGGAGTCATTAAAAATCCACATTTTGCTTATGAGTATATCATCCAATATTAGTTCAGAAAATACCTTACTTTACCATCTCAATGTAATGAGATGCTCTTTCTTCTATCTTCACGGAGATCCTAAAATGACTTATGTAGCTTGATTTGACAAAATACACTTTGGGATCAAACAGATCCCAAGTCTCTCAGACCCTGCTGCTGCCTGGTCATCACCCTTACTGAAAAGAAGCATTATGCCTTTTTTGGGTCCTGCACCCCCAGTATACACTGTGTTTTCTTCTTCCAGCTCTTAGCTTGTTGGGATGCTTTGCAAATGCGAACACACGTGAATAATCTATGCTTAACAACATGTTAATGTCTGAGAGTTGTATTATTTATATCTAACAGTGAGCACTATGAATCTTTCTTGTAATTTATTGATGATGTGTTGGCGCTACACCTTGTCTCAGGGATCATTTTTCTACAGGTGATGGAAGTGTTTCTCATCTGGCACTAGTAATGTGCTTAAAAATAACAAGACATAGGATGTTAAAACTTATTTTCTGTGCTTTTGTCTGCTTTGCGTGGCCGGGACAAAACCTCTTGGAAGCAAAGCTGCGTCCTGGGCGATCAGCCCCGGCCTGCGGTGCAGCGTGCTCTCCCTCCAAAGCTCGAGCTGTTTGCACCGAGGTTGCCGCGTGCCCGCCCGCCGCTGCTGCAGCTGCACGTGGTGCCGGGGTCCCCGCGTGCCGGGCGCCTGCAGGCAGCACGGCTGCAGCTCAGGGCTGTCCCGCCGCGAGGCGCGGCCCTTCCCGCCCGGCACCGCCGCCACCGGCGCGGCTGAAGGAAGGCTGCCTCCTTGCTTTCATCTTTTCTTCCACTCTTGGAAAGGATCGGAGAGAAAACACCGCTGGTGTTGCAGGGGGTGGCACGCTGGCTGGTCGCTTCCGAAGCAGGGCTGATGTTACTTGGTGTCGCTGGGTGCACAGAGCCGCTTTTGTAAGCGTGGGGAGGATGAGGTGGTGTGCGAAATAGGAATGGGTGCTGCTCCGTGCAATTGAAGGGAGAGTGCTTCTCTAGTGGAATGGGATTGCGTCGGGACATTGAAAAATACTTTCAAACTTTTACGCAGACGTTAACGGTAGGAAATAATGCTCTTAAAAGTCTTCTGAAGTTGGTTTTGATGACTATTACATTTCTTTCTGGCAACTTTGAAGTTGTTTCTCACCCTTAAGCGTGATGTAGCAGGGCTGCAGGTGCGTAGTTCCCCAAATGCGAGAGTCCTTTCACAAACTGCTTTTAATGTAAATATTATGGAATCATAGAGTCATAGAATGGTTTTGGTTGGAAGGGACCTTCAAGATCATGTAGTTCCACCCCCTGCTATAGGCAGGAACACCTCCATCTAGACCAGGTTGCTCAAAGCTGTGATAAATGAGAAGATACTGCGTACAATGTAATTTCAAAGTAAACGAAGGAAACTGCTGGAATTGGATTGTGTCACATGGTGAAAAAGAAGATGCATTTTGATGTTTAATTTGAACGATAGCTTTCCTTTTGCCATGTACTGCTTAAGCTTTACATGCATTCCTCTTGTTTTCCCCCACCTTAAAATATGGCTGCGTACCAGCTGAATATTGAGAAGCTTATGTAAAAACTCTACTGTTTCAGGGACTGTAAGCTGTTACTTTAAAACAAATAGGATTGGATTGTTTATATTGGGTCTTACGTTATACAATCATTGTATTACAGTGCTTTGAATTGTAAATGTGTGGAGAAAGGCTGTTTCTGGGAAATATGATTTTGCAGCTGTTAGGCAGTAGTGCTTTCGTGTGTTTTTTGGGAGACTTGTCTTTTTTTTGTAAGTGGGGAAAATAAGTGCTGCATAATCTGGTCCTGTTTGTACACCTGGTTATCTCAGTGTGGTCCTCCGCTCTCAGACCAGGTGTGCGGTTCTTGCTCATAATCATGTAGGGTAATATTCATCCTTTCATTGCTGTTATCCTACCAGTCTGGTAATTTCTTTCCACCGCTTCTCATTATCAGAAGCTAAGGGTATATATGAGGACAAGAAGGATTGAAATGCAAGAGATTTCCAAAAAAGCATTTTTCTGTAGTTTTGGGGATAATTGCAATTATAAGTGATTGCGATAGCACTGGTCATGAGTCCCTAGCATTAAGTATGTTTTTATGGTGATAAGATTATGTTCTCAGACAGCAAAACACCTCAGCGTTGTGAGATAGTTTATTGCAACAATAGCTATGGTGTTAGCAGCGTCTTAGTGCTTTAGCAGTCCCATTCAAGGTTTTTTTTTTAATGGGACTGCTATTGGTATAATTAGAAGTGATGCTGATTAATCTGATCTTATTCTCTGTTGTATATTCTGTACTATTTTTCTTGCAGTATGGGAATTATTCTCTTATTCTTTCTTTTCCTGTGTAGGAGTTCATCATTGTCTCAAATCTGTTCAAATGCCTTTGAAGCAGCGGGTTGGAGCTGAGGGGGAGAAAAAAAAAAGGAATCATACATAGAGTTTCTAATTAACCACAGGATGTCTGTACCACAAAGATCCTTTTTTTTTGTTTTGTTTTGTTTTTTGGGAAGTGTTCTGCTATCAATTATTTTTCTTTCCTTTCCGTAAAAGCTACTCAGTAGGCACAGTGATTGGCTCTTTGTTGTACAATATTAGATTCTATTTCAGAAAGTATAATACAGCTGCTGTATCTGCTGAATCCAGGACTTTAATAAAGATGATTTATATTGTCTTTGGCAAGTGCAGTAAAATAATATATCTCATACTCATTTCTTCCTACTTTTCTTTAGTGTTTTATTTTAGACTAGTAAGTTAACAGATAGAATTCCTAAGATTTTATTGAAAAGTATTTTAAAACAAAGTAAGTATTTAGTTATAAGAAGAGATTTCATTATTTCAACTGTCATTAATATTACTCTGTCCTCAACATGTAAGCTTTTACTATCACCCAGACAGAAGAATTATTTCAATCACTTAATTTCAAATTTGCTGTTGATGCTTTTTGAACATTTTGATACAGTTCTACTGGTACTGTGTTGAATAACTTCACATCGTACCTGGGTGGAAATGAGTGAAACTACAGTTAAGCAGTAGATACAAGTTAATTGGCTGCACGTAACAGCTGCCCTGTTGATGATGATGGTTTACAGCTTCTAGCTTCTTTATGAAGTTACAGTCACTGAAGCTAGTATGAAGTGTTTTATGTGAGTGTTTTTGATCGCATCCGGGAGATAAGTTACTCAGTATGCTCAATGTGTATTTGAGTATATGTGGGCACCTCTCATAGCTTTTTTTTTTCTCTCTTTTTTTTTTTTCTTTTTAGTAGATTGTTATCCATCATTGGAAAGCCCTTGACAAGGATTTTGGTGTTTTACAGGGACGTTGTTTGAAAAAGTGTAGGGTTTTGACCAGCCTGGAGTACTAATTGTAGTCTTCAAGGCACATGATATCATTGAATGTTTTTCTTTGAGTGGCTTCTTTGTGTTAGTTTGTGGTACTGTAATTCTTTTGGCTACTGTTACTAATTCCTTGTACTTTGTTAAAGTGAAGAAAATAGCAGCACAACATCTTTCATCTCAGAGTTCTTTTATGTGCTGTTCCATACCGAATGTCACTCATGAAAAAGACGCTTTCACTTCCTATGGATGCAGAAAAGCATCAGACCTCTGCCAGTGTGATTTGAAAGGTTCCTCTGAGACGAAGATAGGAAGAGGGTTTTAATAACCATATATATATATATATTTTTGCTTTGGTTTTGTGTAACATCACTTTGTTATCCTCAACTTCTTTTAAATGTTTCTAAAAGCACCAAAATAAATACGAAATGCTTTGGGTGTTTTTCTCAGTAGAATTATCTGTACTCCAATCCAGAGGTTTTGTCTGAAGGATTTCTGACAGTGTCCTTAAAGAACACTTGGGTATTTTCTGCTTCAGGTCATTTCTGTTAATTATTTGTAGTGTTTTGGTTTCGGGTTCTGATGAATACCTGTTGTTGTTTGCAAATGGTGATCTTGGTTTACTCATCTGTTCTGAATGAGAAAAAAATTTATTTCTTTTACGTAATGGTTATGACTGGTTAGAAACACCCGGGTGATTCTCTGTGTCACAAGTTCATAGGAACTAGCATTTTTCTTTTTCTTTCTGACAACTGTGGTTTGTAGTACGATGTTTTCTTTATAAATAAATTATTGCCTATTAAATTCTCATTCTTTCCAGAAGATCTGATTACAACTGTTATCCTGCAGTTTTACAAATATGTACTGCTTTAATATTTAAAAATAAGATTTTCAGCTCATGCACTGCTATTTCCAATGCAACTGAGCAGGAATGCATATGAAGCTTTATGTCTGCATCCTTAGACTGGCTGCACTGTGGTCTCAAGAGATTGGCCTCAGCAACTTAGTTAACAGGGAGAAGTCCTCTTGGGTTGGAGGGGAAAAAAAAGCTGAGGTTTGTGGTATCCTCTTAACTCTTGGCCCACCAATATTAAGAATTGGCTATTGAGTAAATTAGAGGCAGACATGACTCAAGATGTCCTATAGTCCATCTGTCTGTCCTTTGAAAGTTGTACTTGGATTAAAATGTCAGTATTATGCAGTATTGTGTAAATTGTCAGTCATAATACCTTCTACAGGGAGCCCTTAGACTGCTAGAGTAGTTCTAATAATATGGGTATATTCTTCAAGTTCTAAAGTTCACTTCTAAATCAACATTGCTGGTAATGACAAAGGAACTGAAAACGTTATTATGCAACCTCTTCCTTCCAGAGCACTCTTGAAAACGTGTCTGTCTTTGATAGTCTTCCAAGCACTGCTAACTCTTCCACTTTGTGAGTACTGGCAAAAACAATCCCAGCTGCCCCAGCAGCTCTAGAAGAGGCTGGCAGAAGCACATGCTATCTGAAAACAGGTGTGTAATCTGGATTAGGTTTGTTCAATTGTTCCTGTAAAAATCATCTATTCTTAGTGATGAGTCCTGGCTGGATGAATATTACAGAGTTCTGAGGCTTTTAGAAAACATAAAACTGGATATGGTGTTTCAATAACTATTTACAAAAGCAGCCATCCGTAATGAAGTACATACATATATCAGAACAATTTTAAGAAGGCATTCATCATAATTACAAATAGGAAGATCTCAGCAAAACCACTGCAGTGCATGATTTGCATTCTTACAGTTCTGCATCCTTAATGAAATTTTCCTTGGCCGAGCACTGGAAGAATGCAAATTCGTCTTGTGATTTTTAAGGAAATAGAGTGCAGCTTCCGCCTGAAGCTGTAGAAAAGACCTTTTAGCATCTCTAAGCTGTTTTCTTAAAAGAGGTTCTCATGGTAATGCTGTGGCTAAATGCTACAACTTTGCTGAAATACACAATGTAGAACTGAGTTGTTTGTGGGAATTAATCTGTTTTAATTTTTTCCCAGGTAAGCTTGGGCACACTTGCGTGTTACACAATTGGTTTTTTTGTTGGCCCTGTTTTGTTTTTGTAGTTGCTACTAGAAATCCACTGTAGGTGCATCAGGGGAACTGTATATGCACTTATTCTTGCAGGGAAAATTCAGGACACCGACATGCACCTAAAGAAATGTTTTTTTAAGTGTGATGTACGCAAGGATTTGAAAGAGAAAACAGCCTAATTCCAGACTACCATAGGAATGAGACTAAAATCTCATTTTGTACTAATAAAAAACTGCAGAATACCTTAGCAGAATTTGACTAGGTATTTCACAGACCCTCTGTGCACTTTGCATAAGATCTACAAATAATTCTTGCAGGATGAAAATGATAAAATGTATGCTTTATATTCAGCAGCAGCCAAAGAGGCTTAATGTGGGATCTAATTATTTCTTCCAGCTGTGACTAAGCAGCCAGTTAGAAACAGCTGCTGTGAGAGACAGTGTGGGCAGCAGTTGTGTGATACAGGTGAGGGAAGCTTCAAAAAGACAAAAATAGCCATTCGGTAGCGGCAGGAACAGCGTGGGCAAACAGGAAAGGCAGGAAAAAGTGTTCCTCAATTATTGAACATGAATGGGGGTCTATAATTAAAGGTTCATTTCTCTTCTGTCCTAGGGAATGAGATGAGATTGCTGCAGAGTTAATGGGCCAAGGATTCCTGTGGCTGGGGATTGCAGAGGTATGCTGAGCTGTGCATGTGGTCCCTCTGCTGTTTGGATTGTGATTTTAGTCACTACGTTTTTTATCCCATCTTTCAGGCCTACTACCTCTGGATAGGAAGACAGGTGATCAAGTGACATCTATGCTAACTGTAGCAGTTTTCACCGCAAGGATTCTGTTGTGTTTGAGGCCTTATCCTTTCTGGGCGATGTAAAGGCTCTGCAGAGCATACTGAGAAGAACATCATAAAGGTATGTGATTCTGAGAATGTCTGTCAGCCACTGAAGCTTGGACAAATGTATGTATTTGGAAAGCTCTAGAGGGGGAGACTACATAGGCAGTTAACCTGATGAGCTGCACAGATCTCTGCGTCTCGTAGGAGAGTTGGGGAGAAGATACTAGTGGTATTGCAGTCTACGTACTAACCAGAGCAAATAGGAAGTCTATGATGCATGTTTGCTGTAGTCTCTGTTTCCCTATAAACTTCACAGTTTTGTAAAGCTTTGTTGCGCATGGTTGTTATACTCTTAAAGTCCCCCTTTTTTGAAAAACAAAAAAGATCTTGTATATATTCTAATCAGTATCTTATTGGTTACTGAGTTCTGGTGTCATAGAATGTGAGTAAGACAGGAAGATTTTCACAGCATAAGTTGGTGATACATCTGTTAAAGACTGGGACAAAAAAGAAGGCTTTTCATTTTAACCTGTCCTCCCAAACCTGCTGAAGGCTGCAAATGTTGAGTATGCTTTCTGAAAGGGTAGGTAGGCTGGATGCATCCTTTGGTTTGGCAGAAGTGTTAGCATGTCCTATGGCTTCAGTAAAGAGTATTAGAAAGGTGGTCTCTAGACTCTTCCATAGGAAAGATGTGGCTTTATGTGGCAATATGAGGATTGACCATGCTGAAAGATTTGTTTTATCTACATAATCTGAACTGAACTGTTCTGCCACATGTTTTATGACCATATTAACTGCTAGTAAGTGGCTTAGTTTAATGTTATGCATACTGTCTTTGCAATGTATGTCTGAATTTCTCATCAGGTCCATGCTACAGAGTAAGTATACAAAAGCACTTAATCATTTTTTATGTGAACAATAAGTGACAAGATAAATGCTTTTTAGAAGAATGAAACTTATGTATTGTGTAAAGGAGATTCTCCTCCTACGCAAGATTATGGATTAGATAATAGAAAGGAATATTTTATTATTTCTGGGTAAAAGGTTGTTAAACAGCCACTTCGGCTGCAACTTTCCATGTGCAGTTCATGCACTGCACTGTATCACCTCATGTTTCTTTCCCCTATGTATAAGCAAGAGTGAGGAGAAGTCTGAAAGTACTTTGGACAAAAGGACGTTAAAAATCTGATGTATATATGTCACCTTGCCATCACTGATGTGCTCTTTAAGGCTCTGATACACAACTTAGCAAATGTAGAAAAACTGTTCAGTCGTTGCAGAAGCATATTGCTTTCATGTCAGCTGGGGCCTGTGAAATACATTTATGAACACACATCTAGAAATACCAACTGTATCCCATTGCTTTAATTCTAAGAAAATCTGAGTAAATGTAAACAATTAAAAAAAAAAATCACTTGGCAAAGTTTTCCTGTATTTAACAAACTGCTTTTCCATTGCATTTATTGATTCTCCCACTCTCTTCATGTATTACTAAACCTAGGCTGAAAGATGAGAGGGAAATAAAAACAGAGCGACAGGGAAATGAACCAAGTTGTTTCTCACTGAAGGGAATGACAGGGCTCTCAGTGACCTTATTGGGTTCATCTCCCTTTGTGCTTTGCTTTGAATCAGGAGCATGCCTTTGAATCACATTTGATTGCAACCCTTTACTGTGCTTTGGTTCACATTATGAAATAATTTTAGAGACGTAGATTGAGTTCCTTTTGTACTAGATAGAACTGGAAGACACATCTCAAAAGTATACTAATGCACAGAAACTCAGATGAGTGTTCAGACCATGGGATGAGAGAAAGGCTGATTTGAAATAAAAAATCTGTATAACAGATGTCACGTGGATGTGAAGTTCTATGCTTTGTTGTTTCATTTTATAAGACTTCTGTTAGGACACAATATTTACAAATACAGGTGTGACCAGTGAATCCAGGGTTGGCCTACGTGTTGTTTTGAAAGGCACTGTGTTCATTGGTGCTTTATTAGCTTCCTGTGAAAACAGTGAGTGATGTGATCGTTTACAAAAATTGGGAGCAATACAGTTCAGGTTTAATTTGAAACCAAAGCCATCTGTAGGAAGGAAATACCTGGAATTAATTTAAAAATGCAGTTCATCTTTTTAGCTTAAAAATACTGTTGATTTTAATGCAGAGCAGGCATGTCCAGCCCATGGGTCATGTGCAGTCCTGGACAGCTAGTAATGTGGCCCTGCAAGATCATAAGCTTTTAACATCCTTATATGATTTTTAGCAATAGTTGTTATGGGTTGATGGCACGTAGCTCAAGTGTGGACTGCATAGGCAACAATGGAACCTGTGGACAGGGCAGTGCATGGCTTACTCCACTTGTACCTGCTTCACACTCTCAGTTGAATTGAATCCCACGTGTATTACACATGGCGTACACTTGGGCCACTTGGCAAATAAAACACAGTGACTACTGATAATACTTCAGCCTACCTACGTGCATGTATGCCTATATACCTGTGGCTTTTTGGTTTCATTTTTTGTTACTGAACAGACATGTAAGTTTTCTTGTTATTTAACTTGGGTTTGTGTTATTTTATAAAAGAATTCAGTGAGCTAATAAGCCTGCTTGTGCAGGCTTCTAGGAGCATAGCATGCAGGCTCTTGTTCATGGCTAACGAAAGTACATAGCTAATGGTGGTGGCTGTAGAAAGCTAGAGTTTTGTAGCTGAGCATTTGCTCTATCAGATAGTATTATTGTGCTCTTTCTGTGGAAATAAATAGGAGGCATCACTTTTGGAGTGACTTGTGTATGTTAAGTATATTACACATTTCCTATATGGCCCAAGAAAACTCCTCTGCACTCAGTGTGACCCAGAGAATCTAAAACATAGGATTCCTGTGATTTAGAGGTTTCTTGTGTGGAATTTGATTACAGAGAACTGTCAGTATGCTTGATAGGTTAAAATGTAAACATCTTGGAGAAGATGGCGTTTTGGTATACATGTCTGTGGAACCTACCAACTTACCACCACCATGAATCATAGATGTTGTGCTTATAGTTAAGTAGCTAGGTTGTATTTGCATTCTTTCTGATACAGTGATTATATCTTTTGAAGCTTCGTTAGTTAGTTATTGGTGGGATTTCTAAATGAGAAGTTTAACAATTGGGCAACTATCTTTTGTGACTGGGAATGAGATAAGGTGTGTGGTTTTGTACATTAAGTTTTACAGTATTTTACAGTATTACAGCACATGGCTTTCTAATTGTGACCACTTTAAAATTTATTATTAGTGATCTGAATTAATTAGAGGTAATGTAAAGAATCAAGAGCATAAAAAGACATGTCACATATCGTGTGTTTGCTCATTAGATATGACAGTAACTCAGCAGGAGAAATTAATATTGATATGTATATTGAAACAGAAATACACTGGAGAAGAGCAGAGGCCGAGTACTGTTCTTTGCCAGCATTACTAATGGGAAGGTAAAGCATAAATGCTTACTGACTACAGCTTCTCATATATAAGTATGTTTGACTTTTCATAAATAGGTTCCTCCATGTGCCATTTGGTTTCCCTGAAACAAGCAGTGATACCGGTCACGTAGCTGTGCTCATGTACTTCCTACTCAAGTTAGTTCAGGAAAGGAAGACTCCAGAATGGAGTTTTTCCTAGATACCATCTTACTATAATGCCTGTGGGATAATTGGAAGCTCATGCTACAGCCAATGCAGACTGTGTGAGGCAGGAATGCTCAATCTACATATCATGTGGTTTCTTAATTTTTCTGGCTTTATTTGTGGTGTAAGCAGACCTGCATTACTTTTTCTGTGCAATTTGGTATTTCTAGTAGCATGTCAGTAGTTCTTGTTTACTGGGACTAGGGCCATGGGCAGTTGTATCAAATGTGTACTTTTTATTTAGCTCCTAGTTCAGTGATTTTAGAGCAATACTAAAATGTACATTTCAGAAGCATTTGTAATCATTTTGATAAGCACGACATTGTCTTTTATCACTTTACTGCTATCACTGCTTGGCCTGTTTCCTCCAGCAAAGTACCTCTGAAGTGTTTGTACATGCAGCATTGAGATTAAACATGAGGAATTAGAAATCTGTGTGCAATTAGATTGCATAGTTGGGACATAGTTGCTCATATGACTAGAGTGCCAGAGTATATGGATACAGCCTATTTTGGAAAGGGTGGATCAGGAAGGTGAGCAGGGGAATGCGCTCTTGTGGTAAGAGAATGGTGGCTGGAATATATGAAGCTCCCCCTCAGTTGAGAGTTAATGGACTAGGATTAGAGGGTGAACCAATGTGAGTGACATCAAAATGGGTTTTTACTCTTAACTGGCTGAGAAAATGTAGGGTCTGAAGTTTTCCTTAGCAGCTGGCAGAAGCTGGTGGTCCTCACATGGCACTTCAACCCTCTTGACATCTTCTGGAAGAGCATGACGCAAGAAGTGCAGCTGTTTTCTAGAGTGCATTCTTGATAAGCTCCTAACACAAGCAATTAAACAGCTGGCAAGGGGTGGAGCTTTGCTGGTCCTTATTCTTACAAATAAGGAGGAGCTGAATTGAATGTTAGGAGAAATCTTCACTGTGCTAAACATGAAATGGTGGTGGATTTCAGAATTTTCAGAGGAGGAAGCAAGGCAAATAGCAGGATCGCAACCCTGGATCTCAAGAGAGCAGGGTCTGGCCTATTGAGGGGTCTGCTTGGAACAATCCCATAGGATACTTTCTTGGAAAGAAGTTGTTCTGGGAAAGCTGTTCGTTTGTTTAAAAAGAATCACCTCCTCCAAGCTCAAGAATAGTCCATGCTGACATGTAGAATATTGAACAGAAGTGGAGAAAGGCTGATCTGAATGGACAAGAAGCTTCTGTGAAAGTTTAAGTGTGAGCAGAGGAAGCATGTGAGGTTGAAGCTGAGTCATATCACCCAAGGGAAATACAGAGACGCTGTCTGAGCCTGCAAGGATGAGGTTAAGAAAGCCAGAGCTTTGGATGAATCTGATAAAAGACATGAAGGGCAACCAAAAGATTTTCTATGAATATACTAGAAGCAACAGAGAAGACTAAGAAGGGTGTGAGGCCCCTGCTGAATAGGACAGGGGATCTGATGATATATCACGTGGAAGAGGCTGAGGTTGGCAGTGCCTTCCTGATCACAGGCTCCCATGGAAAGGTTCGCTTCCACAAATCCTTGGAAGATACTGATTGGACATGGCCCTGAGCAGTCAGATCTAGCTGAACCTGCTTTGATTGAGGAAGTTGGTCTAGACAGTCTCGGGAAGTCCTTTCCCACATCAGTGATTCTGTGATTTGGCTGTTTATTAGAAGTGTGATGAATAGTACCAC
Source organism: Alectoris magna (assembly GCA_030625065.1). Taxonomy (NCBI): domain Eukaryota; kingdom Metazoa; phylum Chordata; class Aves; order Galliformes; family Phasianidae; genus Alectoris; species Alectoris magna. The sequence continues at coordinate 26,005,342 of CM060566.1, read as the reverse complement.
AAAGTGTAGGTACTTGTCTGATCAAACTTGCAGATTGGCCACAGGCAATCATGGAAGGAGGTAAAAAGAATATTTATAGGAAGACTTGTATACGTAGTTGGGTAGAATCTGCTTAGTTTTAAATGTTAAAATAAAACCTCAAGGAAAGTTCAGTAGTTAAGAACAGTAAGCATGTTATGAATCAGTGCTATGATGCTCATCTTGTCTGGTTACTGACAATAAGAACAGGTGCGTCACCTCCACTGGGATTCTCCAGGAGGGACAGTAAATGGGGCACAATGTGTTGGTATGGTTTCAGGTCATTCTTGGTTTCTTTAATTTGTTCTTCTTCTGAAACTTGGATCATATATAAGCAACTCCCACTACAGAAGTTCCCATAGCAACATCACTGAGGAATTATGAATAAACTGCACAGCATCAGCAGATTCCTACTTTAGATGCAGCTGTGCTGACTAGTGCTTTTGCTGGCTTAGTTTATGGTAGCTGGGAAATTAGGACCTTCTGCTAGCTGTATCAACAGAAAAAAATCATTTTGCATGCATGGTCTCTTCAGTAGAAGGACCTGTTGCTGTAGCTATGGTGCAGTTAGGAATTAAAACTTAATCAGTGCTGGAAATAGCTAGGATTTAAAGTGCATTAAAATGAAAGGCACGTGGATTTCTTTTGCCTTGTGTTTATATGGTACCTTTAGTACTGAGGCGGGACCTGGCTTCTGTGTTTTGAAGTAATACTCCTAACAACACATGCTTGTTACCTGCAAAAATATTTTAGTAATGAATCAAAACAATATTCTTCCTCCTTACGTATATCACGTGAAGATTCATCACTCAAAAGGTCGGGACAGTGATCAGAGCCACTACCACTGAAACACTAGTTTGCAAGTTCTTATGCAGGTTCTCAAACCCATGGAAATGTCTTTTTTTTTTTTTTTTTTTTTTTTTTGACTCAAAATGAAAAAGTATTTCCTAGCCCAAAATTACCTGCTAGCAGGCTAATCTTCACTTTTGCCTTTCAAGTTTGTCCCTAAGCACTAGAGAGAAGCATAAGATTTCCTTTCTTGTTGAGTTGTGGATCATCTTCTAATTCAAAACAAACTACCAAACAAGCAAACGAAGCAGTAGAAGCTGTACTCTTTTCCAGTCATTGGCTATCAGAGAGATTCTTTGAATGGTGAAATGAAATCAGATCTACTTTCATCTGCTTTTTGAACTCCTGAACATTATGGCCACAGTGTTTTATCTTCTGTTCTAGGCAAGAAAGTGTAAGGAAAGTGTCCAGCTGAAGATTTCTGCAATGCATGTTGTAACTCTTTGTTCCTGGCGTGATCTTTTTCTTTAACAGTGTCATGACCTGTTTAATTCAACAAGTTTACAATTTTTGTAACTTGAACTGCTGGAATAATAATGGAATATATGCTTTATTAATGATCAAAGGGGTGTAGATCACTGAGCTGGCCCAAAATTAGTTTCACGGTAATAGCAGAGGATTACTTAATGTGTGAAAACTTCCAATTCTTGCAGGAGCGGGAACTGCCGCTTTGCAGCAGTTGACTTACTGATGGTAAATTTGAGACACCTCTAATAATGCAGTTGAATGCTGAGGCATTAACAGAGGCTATGTTTCTGGCTTATAGTTAAATTTATGTAATATTACTTGAATTCATGATTTGTATGAAATGGTCCCATATGCTCCAAAAGTTTAGCAGAGTTCATGAAAATATTGTTTTAAGACAGACTTTCTGTGCAGCTTCAGAGGGAGAAAATTGTGCATTGCCTCTTTTTTTTTTCCTGTTAGTCTTTATGAACAGCTCTAATGATCTGACTTTGTGTATCAGTATCCAATAAACTGGAGAAATGAGCACTTTGCAGAACAGGCTTTGATAGCTTTTTAAGAGTGAATGGAAGGAAATGAAGGGAAATCTTGTTGCTAATAGCAGCTAATAGTGCTAATAGTTTAAAACCCCTCATTCTGTTTCTACATACTCTTATAAAAAGTCCCTCCCCACCTTTCCCATAGACCGCCTTCAGGTACTGAAAGGCCACTATAAGGTCCTCCCAGAAGCTTGCTTTTCTCCAAGACGAAGAGCCCCAGCTCTCTCAGCCTGTCCTTAAGGGGAGGTGCTCCATCAGACTAGATGCTAGTGATCACTTCTTTGCTAATGTTTAACTTCTTCAGATAAGCCTGGAATTACTGTGATTTCAAGGCAAACACTGTTGCTAGTAATGAAAACTACATACCGTTTCTACTTTTGTTAATGAATGACATAAATATGGCTTTCTCCTTCTGTACAGGAATATGAGATATAAATCATTTTGCTTAGTGCTCTTAAAGCGAACACAGAAGTTTGCAACATTTTATGGAGGTAGTAAAAATTAAGGAGGCATTGCATGAGGTGCCTATCAATCCATCAGCTTCTAGCTGTGATATGATTGTATGCCTTTGACAGGAACCTTTCCTACTGGCTTTGTGCTAGTCTAAGAAAGAAAATGATTTGGATCTCCTTAACAGAAGATACAGTTATGAGTGTCATATTAGTTATCCATTCCATGTTGGAATTAAATTGTAAAAGTGTGGACTTTCAAAAAAATAAAACATACAAAAACTTTCTTACGTAGGAGAGAAATTGTTTTTACTTACACTGAGGTTTTCAAATGTTAGAAGCTGGTTGCATACGAATTGAGCTCTGTATCTTCATTTGTTTCCAATATATTTTTATGATTTAATAGAATTCTCTTTTATAGGCATGCTCTATAATATTACTATACAGTTGAAGCATATACAACATTTTGTAGTTAAATTATTGTGTATATATATAATTTTAGAATAAAAAAATAAATTCAGAAGTTTCCATGTGGTTTCTGCAGTAGAGTACCTTACCAAACATTTTTCTTAAATCTGAAAAAGTGTTGATGATCAGGTGTGTTGGCTTGTAGTGACCACTGCCATTCATTCTCAAGGAAATTACAGCAACTGGTAGGAAAGTGCCTGTCAGCTTTTTCTTACAGTGCAGTTGCTACCTTGTGTGTTCATAGGGGTATGTAACACTAATGCAGACAAATAGCAAGGCAGTTAACAATAGATGATCAATAGCTAAATGATAAAAGAAAAAGAATCACCTACCAAGAAAAGCAGTTAATTTTTCAATGGACTGTGGGAATCAGATTTTGGTGAGAGAGAAACGGAATACGTCAGATGAGAACAGTTAAGAATCTTGTTAGAAACTTTAATAATGGCATTATAAAGTCTTGTATTTCAAACATGTTTTAGGTTATGTCCCAAGGACCTCATCCATTCTTTTTGTTTTTTTTCCTAGCCAAAAAAGTTTATAATAATGTCACTTCAGCTTCTCAGAGTGGAGCAGCTCATGCATATATCTACAGGTAATTTGCTTTTATGCCCTGAAGTTCTAGTTCTGCATCCTTGATTATTGTGGACTTCAGATGGGCAAAAATCTGATTGGATCTGCCTGTCTGTGTTTAATTTGTTTTCCACAATTTTGTTCTTGTATAACATATGAAAGAAAGAAGGGTAAATTATGACAGACTGAATGTGAAATGTAGAAAACAGATACTTTGGTCCAATTTGGAGCATTCTTTTAACAGGAGTATTAGTAGTGAACTGGCTGGCTATTAAGTCCTTCTAGACACATGGAATTAGTACCATCATAAGTATAGTTGGCCTGAAAGGAAGAAAAGGACAGACTCTTTAGCAGGATATTCTATGAAAGGACAAGGAGATATGGTTTCAAACTAAAAGAGGGGAGATTTAGATTGGATTCAAAGAAAAAAACTTTTACAGTAAATGTAGTGAAGCACTGGAAAAGGTTACCCAAAAAGGTGGTGGATACCCTGTTGTTAGAGGCGTTCAATGTCAGGCTGGACAGGGCTCTGAGCAACCTGATCTAGATGCCGGCATCCTTTTCCATTACAGGGAAGTTGGACTAGAAGATCTTTAAAGATCCCTTCCAATTCAAACGAGTTGGATTCTAATTTCAAAAGCGCTTGATGTCAGCTCATTGCTGATCCTATTTCAAGTTTGTGGGAACAGGAACAGAGGGATGAGATGCTGGAGAGCAGCCTCACTGAAAGGGATTTGTGGTTCTTGGTTGCCAGCAAGTTGAAAATGAGTCAATGGTATAGACAGCCAGGAAAGCCAACTGTATCCTAGTGAGCATGAAGCATGGCATTGCTAGCCAGCTGAGAGACGTGATTGTCCCACTCTACACTGCACAGTGAATTACAACCTTTGTTAATAAACAGTGTGGTTGGCAGCAAGTTCTTCAGTATACTTTGTGGAATTTTTTATTTAATAGGGTTATGAACGGCTGCTTTTTTTAATAATTGGAGAAAAAATAGGTTCAAAGTAATAGAAAAATTATTCTCATTTGAGTCGTCTGTAATTACTGTATTATAAACTGTATTTGTTGCGTAGAAAGAGAGGAGGAAGTGCTATGGCAGCCATATTTAATACTGAAGTGGGGAGGACAATGAAGAGTAAGAATAGCTGGCTTCTAAAACCTTACTGCAGACTGCAAGTTTTGTAGGTGAACTATTGAATAAGTTTTCTCTTTGAAGGGTAAATGGTTCTTGCCTAGTCTTTCAAGGTTTTATATAGTCCTGTAACAGGAGTCCTTGTAAGTGATGCAGGGTCTGGCTCTAATGGTGACTTCTTTGTTGTTTGTTTTAAATTTGGCTCATGCACCATGGCATTCTTTTCCTAGCTGCTTTAACTGACCGACTACTAGAGTGTAAATTAGTGCTAAAACAAGATGGTCTTTTTGTCGCTGTGATCAACCTACCTGATTCACGCACCTGTGAGATAAAATTTATTGTAGGCAGTGTTTAATAAATTCTCCCCCAATCTTTTCCATGCTATGGGGTGAGTTTTTCTCATGCACATGTGCTTTTGCTCACGGTCTCAAACATGCATGTGCTTTCTCATTCTGTTTCTCATTTCTGTCTCCCACGGGTATGTATAAAATCAAAAAACACAGTGAAAGAATACTTACTTCCATTACACATTCATCTTCTATACCTGAACGTTTCTATTTGGAAATTTCCTTGTATAAGGATTAGTTTCTTGTCTCTGTCACTTTAAATAAATTTGACTTGTAAATATACAATATTGCCATTTATTCTTAGTGTGTAAGATAGTGTGCACTGTGAAGGAGAAATTACAGCTTTTAATTACTTAGTATTTATTTAATTTCCTAGTAATCCCTACAGCCAATTTTGATGGATCATAGCATATTTACTTTTCCTTTTTTTTTTTTTTTTTTTTTTTTCCTCCCCATTTTTAACCTTGTCTCCTTTGTTTGAGTAAGAAATATATCATTTTGCTTTCTGCACTGTCATTCTGGAGTTCTCATCTATGTGGTGATACTGGGAGGGATTGTTTAATAACTGGCATTGTCTTTTAAGGAAAATAGAGTTGTAATGAGTTCTGAAATGTTATCATCACACATTAGGAAGCATGTAAAATGAAATAAAGTGTTTTGGCAGGGCTCTGTTGTGCAACTGTTAAAAATGTGAACAAAAAGAAGAGAGGACCTGCTATGATCAGAGTATATGTAAACTCAATGCAAAGGGTACAGTCTAGGAGCCAATTTATAAAATTTGTAGCCAGTCATTGAGTGAGTTTGAAGTAATGAAATCAACTAGAGGACAGAAAACTCTAAAATTCAAGAGTAGAAATGAAGTGAGGATTTTTCATTGTATACTGTCAGACCTTTCTATATAAAATCTTTAGAAACCTTTATATATATGTCAGATTGTCATAGTCTCATTAATGACACCATGAATGGTGCATTTCAAGGTGAATTCCAAAGTAGTGTTACTTTAGCTGCACATGGAATAGCCACAGAGTGCCATGGTGTAGTTAGAAATTGAGCCCAAGGGTATGTGTGAGTCAACTTTTTAGCACTCAGTGTTTACGTAGTCCAGAAGACACCCTCAACCACCTACACAGCAAAGTTTGCAATTTATATTTCTTCTAAAAAATCCTGGAGGGATACTGCTTAGTTGTATACACTAGTAGAGAAGATAACATTCCTCTTACTGACTCTCTAGCTATAGTGCAGAAGAGGCTGACAAGTGGTAGAGAGCTATAATTTTAAGAAGACATTATCAGGAAGCAGTAATATGAAAGCCTGGAAAGAGCAAGCTTTGCTGAAACTTAACGAAGTTTGTAGTGTTGTGGTGAATACTGAATAGAATGTCACTAGTAGAAAAACTGTGGGAGTTAGTGTAGAGCTGCTCTACCACTTAAGTACTGTGAAAGGAGTTGAAGAAAATCAAGAAGCAAAATCTGTTGTCAAAGGATTTTGGTACAACTTTCATGCAGTAGTGTGATGAATGTAGTGAATAAATATCGATGAGATGTAGTGCGTTGATTTGAAAGCACACTTTTTAACCCAGTCTTTAGATTTGAATTGTTTTGAATACTTTTTGATCCTCAAATTGAGTACTTGCAACAATGCCCAAGCTCGTAGTTGAGACAGAGAATCTTAAGAAAGCAAGTTAAAATGTTAGAATAGTATGGCTAATTAATTGGTGTTAAAATGGAGGCTATTTAGACCTGATAAAATGTGGAGTTGTGAATGTTTTATATTGATGACAAAGAGATATGTTTTATATTGGTGGCAAATATTTTTAGAATTGCTGCAAAATGTGTGGAATGAAAACTGTAGGAAAGAAGGATTGTAATCGTTACTTTGGTCATAGAAGTAAAATCTGGTAAAGGAAAAAATATCCCACCAAGGAAAGAAAGCCAATCATTTTTTAAGTATTTTGTGGTTTTGGAATATTAATCTTTGAGACAACTCTACTGAAAGATACTTCCATTAAACAACATTTATAAGTCAGTATTTGTGAATTATGAGACAATAAAGTCTGAAAATGGGATCTGTCAATATGCTTTCTGAAAAAAGCATAGATTTGGACAAAGGTTGTAAGCAGCAGGTCAGAGGATTGTAAGTCAGAGGATGTTGTTTTTGAAGAAGACATCAAAAGGGAATCACGGTGCCTACCAAGTCAATTGTTGACATTATCAGAGGAAGCAGCAGTTGTTAGAAATATAAACATGGAACTAAAATCAAACAACCAAGTCAATACAATGTCTGGTGAATTGGCCTTTCTTTAAGAAAAATGATTGATTGCTTTCTTAAGGGCAATTAGCAACTACAAACCCATTTTGTATAATGGCAAACTGAATTCAAGTTACATGAATACAATATAACTTAGAGTTTGGACAATTATTGCAAATGATACTCATTTTAAATCACAGGGAGAAGGGAAAGTTGCACAGAGGATGAAATCCTACTCAGAAATTTATTGGGCAATCTGCAGTGATGTGTTGTGATTCTTGGGAACATTGGGATGAAATACATAAATAAATAAAAACATACGTAGTAAAAAGTGGTTGTAATGACTATTTAGAAAAAGTAAATGATATCTGGAAAGTAGGAAAGAGGTTATCATTCTAAAGTTTGGTGTTTGTTTGTTTTGCTTTTTTTTATTATGAATTTACCCGATAATTTACACTGCTTGATATCTGATGTTTGCTTAGTAACCCATAGCCTGGTTAAGGTTTGGTAGGCAAAATCCCAGTTTTTAGATGCTAACCTGCAAATCAGGATGGAAGTGATTGTATTTGAATATCATATTTTTAGAGATTTTAGCAATAGGGAACAGAGCTCCAAAATTCCAGTCTAATTAGATGGAAGAAAAAATGTAATTTCAGATTGTAGGCTGTCAGAAGCAAACATCAGAAGCTATTACAGATTACTTAGAAGGAAATGACCGTATCTGATTATTTTGGATCAAAAAGGAAGTATGTTCATTTGATAACACCCTTAATAATAATTAAATTGTGTTCCAGCGTCTGAAATCAAGGCTGATCTGAGACAGGGAAATTTAAGTGATATAGAAGACATTCCTGATCTAAATAATTACAGCTTTCAAAAACATGAAGTAAAAAAGAAGAAAGCTACTTCTTCTACTTGTTATCAAAATGATACTTGCAAATTTGAGACTTAGTAATAGCACACAAGAACAGCTGCTGTCTTTGTTACTGCCCAGTCCCTAATAATTATTAATAGAAACAAATTGATTTAAAATGGAAGTTGTTCTTTCAGATCTTTACACAGCCACCTCTTTGGGTTTAACCAAGGTGTAGGATTATGGCTTAGAAGTTACACTAATGCTCACAGTTAATCTCTTTTCTTTTTTTACTGAAAAAAGTCTTCTTTAAATCTTTGTTTTGTATCCCCATTTTTTTTTCTTTTTTCTTTTTACAATCTTTCCTTATATTTGAGGGAGCATAGTATTTGCAAAAACTTGCATTGTTTTATTTAATGTCCTAATTCAGAAAGCTTGAATTTGAGGTACTTTTATGAAATAAAAGATGGTTGCGGTAGCAGGTGCCATAAATGAAACAGCAGTTGCTGAAGTAATAGTACTTAGTCATTAAGTAATTAGTCATTTGGAATCATTAATGCTGGTTTTCTCTAAGGGATTTTTTTTTACTGGAAAGAGTGTGGTAAACTGTAAGAAACATAGCTGAAATTAAGAATGCTTCTTCAGGGAGAACAAGAAGTAATTGAAGGGGAGTTCTTGAGGAGAGTCAGGCACTGTGTTAGTCTATCTTTTTTCATTAGGGTAGTTCTTACATTCCAAAGCTGCGTTTATGTTAATCATTGAGTTAAATGTTCATGCATGGCCTGACTGAGGCTAATATCATGTTTTAATTTTTCTCTTTCATTATTTCAATATCTAGAAGGGTCCCTCACAATGAAATAATGTTTCCATAGAATCAGTGTTAAGAGCTGTTGGAATGTCTATGTTAAGTGATGCTAAGGTTGGTTTCTTCTTTGACTGACAAGCTTACAAGTTTTGTCCTATTCAGTTAAGTTCTTAGTTCCAATAGTAGTCTTTATTTCTTCCCCTCTTTTTTTTTTTTTTTTTTTTTTTTTTTTTTAGGTAGTCTTCGTCTGCTTTTTTAAAACTTACTCTGTTTTTCCAGTCTGTCTTCATCTTCATTCTGTTACTCATAACCTGAACTCATTTTCTCTGAATTCATAAATGGCTCTGAGGGATAGGCATTTCTAATGGAGAATTTTTCAGAAATTCAGATTAATGATTCACAAGTCTGCAGATGAATGACAAATTGCCAGGTTGCTGCTCCAAAATTTCACTTCTCTGGTGGGATACAGATTTTGAACACATGCGCTCAATACTTCCCAGCAGGATGACTTCTCAATAAGGCCATTTTACTAATTTATCCATTCTTATTTCTATAAAGTGGCAAAAAGCCATAATTTTGTTTTCAAATTATTTCTGAATTTTTAAACTGAGTAATTATTTCTTAATGATTATAAGTTAATTTAGAAGTCAATTTTCAAGAGAGGTATACTTGCACAATATTACTGGTGAATGCTATAAACCTATAAAAAAATGCATGCAGTGCAATAACAAATAGTTATTGGAGATTAAAAAAAAACAGAACTCTCATAGGTTTCAAACAGAAACCTGCTAATTGAAATCTATAGCATGGGTGTGTAAAGACTCTGTGGAATTCCTTCTGAAAACAATTAGTGGTGTGGTATCACTCATTCTGTCATGGGATCTGTTGATAGTGAGAAAGAATGGAAGGCAGAGGGCTGTCTTTCAGTACCACAGCAGCATTTGAGGTTGTTACTTATTATTGTCACAGGACTGTTTCTATTTTCTCTTTCCTTCAATTTAACATACCGAGGAAAAAAAAAAAAGAGGTGCTATCAAAAGAGATTGGGATCCAAAAAAAAGTATGCTAAAATATAGAGTGCTCTTAAGCAATATTCAGAAGCATGCATTCTGTGATGTTCATTAGTTTAAAGTATTTAATTTAAAAAATAGCAAGGAGTGATGGAGTATCACATGCTCGGTGTTTTTACTGTAATTTCCCATGCACACAATTTGATTAAGGGATGTTCTTGTTGAGAATAGTATCAGCAGGCCTTCTGCTTTTCCAAATTGATAGTGTGGCCAATAGTTTGAAAAGGCAAGAGATAAAGTTTAGTATCTTACATTTCAAGAAAACTACCATATATGTTTTGTATAGAAGGAGAACTTGACGGCTTTATAAGCTGGGTTAACTAGTCTGTATTTACCTAGATTAAACAACATCTCTTGATTGAAATAACAATTTCTAGCATAAAGATTTAATTTCCCTTCCTGAAATCTACTTTGAAGAAAAACTTGTGTGTTCCGTGCTCATGAAAGGTGGTTTCATCTATTTGGGGTTTAAGAGTTTGGATGTTGATGCTTCTTCATTGCTTAATAATGAAGCATTATGCTATGAAATACATTGTATAACTCTTTCCAATTGCCTTTTTTTCCTCTGTCTATTTATGTATTTATATAGACTAAGAAGAAAGAGGACAGCACCAAGTTATTCTTTAGTGAATTTTTTTTTTAACGAATCGGATGTTTCTTATTCTGAAGCAGCTCTCTGTCATCAATTTCAAGTTATTTAATGGCTTCACTAGATATAAATCAAAAGTGATGTTAGTAAAGTAAGTAAAAATATAAAGTCTTGGTTGTGGATGAATGCACGCGTTTTATAGAGTGGCTCAAACCCACGTACAAAACAGTTAAGTGCATTCATTTGACAAACAGTTTTCGTCCAATTTCTAGAGACCAATGGGGGTGTCAGCATTTAACAGTTAAGAGTCTTGACTTTAAAGTAGTTGTGGAATTTAGTACAATCAGTAAGGGCATTCTATAGTTTTATTTATTGTTGGGTTGTTGTTGTTGTTTTGTGTTTTTTCCCCCACCTTCTATGGAGCACAGTGCTTTGTGAAGAAGTGGGAATTGTTAGCTGTCTAATGCCATACCCAGCTGCAGCTTGAATTCAGTTCATTAGTTGGTTCTGAAGCTTTTCTTTCCTGTGGAATTTTGCTAGATCCATTCATTGATCAACTCCATTCTTTGACGTTGGTTTGCTATGGTTTTTATTTTGTTTATTTATTTTTTGATTTCTCTCTGCTCATCTTACAGAGTTATTGAAGGTTTTTCTTTCAGTCTGGACACTGTATAGAATTTATCAAAGATCGGTGCTGAGGTTATTGTATGATAAGAACACTTGAGAAAAGAGCAAAATCTTTTGATTTGCACATGATGAAAACAGGAGTGAAACTGGTCTTAGAACTGTCTGGAGGCAGGGAAAGTAATATTCACAGTTTGGTGCTTGAAATAGGAAGTAATTAGTCTGATTAAGAAGCAGTAACAAAAGCTTATTATTTTCTATGAGTTCACAATTGCAACACATTGCTCCAAGGCTGCATTATGGTGGGTAATCTAATCCTCGTAAATTTAAGCACTTGCAAGATTGTGTTATATTAAAACACATATATAAAGCATCAGACAGATCTGAAGGACGTTTAATAAAGTGCTAAGAGGACTGCCCCTCGGACCTTCTCTCACATTGTCTGTTGGGAAACTGGACAGTGGTCTGGAAAGGAGAATGAGGTCGAGAAATCTTAAATTTGTTTTATTAGAAAATAGGGTAAGAGTAATGGGTAAGAGGAAGGATATTTGTACCTTTATAAGAGTACTGGGGTAGAAAATATTTTATTGGACATTAGCACGTGGCTGGTAGGAAATGAAGGAAAGGCTGAAGCCTTCTTCTTCTTCTGTAATTAAAGAAGTCATGACAAATGGAATAAATAGCCTTAAAGTCAAGCAGTACAGTCAGAAGCAGTGTACATTGTAGTTGGAATTTATCAAGAATGTAAACAAAGGAAAAAGTACAGGTAAAATCAACTAGGAATATTTTGAGGAGGATCCGATAGTTGAGCCTCTCAAGCTGAAATGGAGTCAAAAATACTGTGCTTTTTAAACAAGTTAACTGCATTACTGCATGATATAAACAGTAGCAATTTAATACAAGTAAAAGATACACAATCTTCCTTCAAACTCGGCTCAGATGGAGTCATATTCTCAATTTGAAGAAAAAGTAGATTGTGTGCAATCCACTTAGTTATTTGAATTCTTTCCTCCTTACAACCCTTACCATTTGCATTTCATGATATTTTACTGTTTTTCCAAACATTAAACTTTAAAAGTGATCTAAAATACAGTTATCTTTGGGAACCACTAGATGTTGGATCATTTACATATTTGAGATCAAGAGATGAACGTATTAGGGTGACTTGACTCTAATGAATGGTTATACCCATGAATCACGGAGTGATTTCATGGAATGAAATATGTCTGAACAGTACTTTTCCTGTTTTCACCACAGGTGAATTTTCATCCTTTCAGACTGAACGTAGGAGTAGACAGCTGGTCATCCTTTGGTAAAAAGATAATTGTTCTTGCTACTCAAATAAAACAAATGAAGTAAAACAACAACAACAAAAAAACACCACACCACAGTAAATCATTGTTCTATTAGTTTGTGTTCTGCGCTTACTTTTGTAATGCTGAACATGCATACATTTGTAACAGATGGTAGCTGTGTTTAAGGAGGCTTCTTAAAAGCGTAATGCACTGTCCTCTGTGCATACATCCATAGCCTTTTTTGTTTAAAAGACCTCATCTAAGTAAAGAGTAAGAATATTACAATTTTTGCATAGATTTCCACCCACCATGGTCCAAGAATCTACTTTTCAACAGCATGGAACGCTCATGAATCAAGAAGCCATTGCAAATGTGGTATGTCACAGGAATAGTATTCTTGAGATTTTTACTCCTACCAATATGCTAGATCCTGTTCTACCAGTAGGCAATATGTTTTTTTACTATTAGTGCAGCAAATTGAATAATGTACTTTAAACTAATGCAAATCATAAGAAAAGGTAATAAGAAGGCCTGCCCAATTCAGATGTTGCCAGTTTGTTATGGAATTCTTGGGCATCAAATTTATGGATGACAATTCTGTTTATGGAATGCAGTTGTATGGTGTTAATAATCACGTAGCTGCACAATCCCTGCACGATTTGTGAGAACTGATGTTACAGGAATGTGTTGCTGTCATTGTGCAGAGAGGCTATCACAAACCTATGTGCAATATCCTTCTAGAAGTAAGTTTATTTATCTCAGAAATGAAAAGCCTGTGATTCTGGAAGGAAGGAAGGTGTGTATTCATTCCCACAAAGTGTAGCAAGCCTAGTATTTACAGCAAAACAGATACATGACCATCTGAGGATCACAAAATCTCGAGGGAATACTTTTGGAGTATTTTTGAGAAAGCTGTATAAAGTACTGTTCCAAAAAAAAAGAAAAAGAAAAAAACAAAAAAGACAGAACCTCACCACCTCACCTTGTTAATATAAGATGCCTGAGAAAGCAAAGACATTCCCCAAGATAACTCACGTAGTAAAGTCTTTAGATCGTGATTCATGGTAATATGAATATACTGGATAATGTTGATTTTTATTTAATATAATGTTTACACAAATGCTTATTTTATAAAGAAGTTCCTCAGTTGATTTCAGTGACGTTAACATGCATTTCCTTTAATTCCTTTGTGGGAAGTGCTTCACCAAATCAGAAGGGTAGATATTTTGCTAATGGAGGACAAATGTGTACTCAGTAAGAAGCAAATAAAATAAGCAAGTTCTGAGAAGCAGAAGGAACATTATTACTTTCAAAGGCTGTTCTGGCATAGCTTTTGACTAGAGCAGAGGGAAGGTGGTTTCCCTATATGTGTTCTGCAGGCAAACACTCCATTGCAAAGCATCTGCTGCACTGGTTTCACACTTTATTTTGTTGCAAACCACTTAACAACAGATTTCGAGTTTTAGAATTTTGTTTTGCAAATGCTTAATAAGGACAAACTTCATCTTTCGGATTATTTACTGGCATTTTTTTCCTTATGTTTGTATGCTTGATGTTTCTCTTGATGGAATTCATCACTTTCATCACATGCTTGAGGACTGTGTTTCTGGAAGTGATGCTGTGTATCTTAATGCTGGGGAAAAAAAAAAAAGCTTTACAACCTTCACTTTTTCTGAGATATAGTCTTCAATACACAGCATGCTAAGAATGCCATAGAACTTTGCTTTATAGATGTTTTGAAAAATGATACGCTTGTTTGTAGTACTTCACTCTAAAGGTTGTTGTTACTAAAATCAGCCTGGTGGTGTTCTGTTAACAGGCTTTCGTCTGTATGTAGGGTTTATGCTTTGTCAGATGTAAGCATTGATTCACAGGAAATGATAGCTGTGTTCATGCACCAGGCAGTCTGTTACTTGGCATGGGTTTGGAGTAGACTGAGTCTTTAGTCACTACGTATATAATCTCTGTCTGCTCAATTTCAATTTTTTTCTGCTGTGGTTTTTTTTTTTGTTTGTTTGTTTTGGATGCTCATATTTGCCCGTTTTCTCCTTCCCTAATGGCATATGTTCCCTGAGATTTTGCCATTTTTCTTCTAAAATTCATGTAACGGACTTTGGGGTTGGCCTGCTGGAGTTCAGGTGTGGCTTGCTCTGTGTATTGAAGTGCTTATTGATACACCATCACCTACACCTGAATCAGCAGTTCTCATCTCCATCTATTACTTGGCTGATGACATCCACATTTTCTCTACAAAGCCAGTCATAGAGGATGTGTCCAAGGAATGTGAGAACTTAAAATGTAATACATAACTGATTTCAAAGCACAACAGGAGTCATCTGACTTGCACTTTTACACTCTGTGAAAACAGGAGGAGGGACAGCAGAATAGGGCATAGAAGAGTCTACCAATCTATTGTGTAATGCATGAGTAGCTGTTCACAAAAAGCCATTTTCTTCCATATGATTACAAAACAGCCTGTTTGGAAAACACAAAGGGAGGTCTGAAGGGAGGTCTGTCTCAAGGAACCTAATGGGGATTTTGAACATGCATCTTTTAAGTATGAAGCAAACTTTGTTGTTGTTGTTGTTTTCTTCTGTAGTATAAAGTATATTCTTACACATAGACACGGTTATGTTTAATTTTATCAGAGGAACTAATAAAGCAAATAACTATTTTCTCAAGAAAGGAGGAAGTATGATCACTTGATTCCATCTAGTTTCATGCTCTCAAGTATTTTCTGTTTAAAAAAAAAAAAATAAGGTAAGATGCTTTGAAATGTTAAACTACACAAGTTCCATATGTGAGAGATGTTGACTCTAAGATCCTCTGTATGGAAGCGTGACAGCTGGGCTGAGCAGTACTTGAGGCATTCTTACCGACAAGCTTAAACAACCTTGATGATACTAATAAGAGGAAATAATCTTAGCCCAGAATCTTTGTGTGCAGATGGAATTGAAAATTGAATTTTAATACAGAAAATCTAAGAAAAGCTAAGGTCAGAGAGAATTACAAAAAATGCCAGAAAAGGTGCCATTTTGGACTATTACCAGTGCATGTCTATTCTTTCATAGGTGAAGCAGCTAACATTATTTGTTTATGTTGTTGTGGCGTATACATACATACATACATATATATATATATATATATACACACATACATATGTATATGAAAATTAACGTTAGACGTCACTTTGATTTTAATCTATCCGAGGAAGAAAACTCTTGTTCAGTGAAAGCAGTTAACGTATGTTAAAAGTAGCATCTAAATGTCTGCCCCATATTCGGTCCCTGTGAATCAAGAGAATGCAGCAGAGCTTGGGTAAGCACCATGAACAGCTCAACGAGTCAGAGTAAATATGTTGTATTAACCTCCATTGGTGAAATGTATGATAAAATGGAAGCCTCTGGAGAGAAGTCATTGGTTACACTGTGTACCTTTCTTCCTCTTCTTCTCAGCCACACATGCTAAACCTACAGGAGCTTGGTAAAATTTTAAGAAAGCATTTTGATTAGAAATGTTTCTTGTTTTTTATTTTAAGATCTGTTCATTTCTTTAAGTATTTTTTTAAGTATTATTTGTGAGTGCTGGGGTCAATCCCAATTTTTAACGTGTAGAATTTTCAACAAGTTGAGTATTTTTCTAGCATGATAATAGTTAAATTTCATCCATTCCTCCTTGCCCTGACTGCATAGAATCTATGTCTTTTTAAGTCTGTTGCTTGCTGTTTGTTTTCTATCCTAAATAGAAACTCGGAATTATTGCTCCTTAATGATGTATTTCTATAAGAAGGAGGTTAAAACTCATACCAGAAAATGGTGATTTGCTGGACCCACATTCTTTGTAGTAAGTAGATTTAAGACTGACTGACCTTCATGACATTGCAAAAGCAGGAAAAAAGAATACTACAGCAAATTAATGTGGAAATGAAAGCAGAGGGATTTTTTATTGACCTAAATTACGAAGATGCAAACAGAATATCCTTATATAACTTGTTTTGTTACTACATTCAGCTTTGTTTATGCTTCCTTAAATTTTTAATATGCATCAGAGTTCTTGGCTGACAGTAATATCTTGCATCTAAACAACAGTGAGATCTGAGTTTGGGGAATTTGGTGTAAGAATAGTTTTGAGATACAGCAGCTCAGATCTGAGAATATTGGGCCTGTTGGAAAATCTCTACTGGAGGTTAAATATTAACAATGTTGTGTGTCTGACTTAAGACAACAGGAAAGAAAAGTGTTAATATGGATAATCTACAGTACTTGTTACAGTACTTGTTTATATGTAGCCTATCTTCCTGAAGTTTATTAAATATTGCACATAATCATAGGAAGACTTTAACATATCTCTGAATTTTGCATGGATGTTGGTTTTGGTGTGTGGATTTAAGCATGCGTGCATGCAAATAAAACATGCTTGCAGTCACCCTCGCACATTCATTTTGAACTTAATACATGACAAATTCCATGGGTTGTCATAGAATTTATGGATTTTTTTGTGTGTATGCAGCTAAATAGCTCTGAAGACCTGTGAGAGTCCAAGGTGTGTAGCAAATATTCATAATGACGTTACCAAAGCTGATGTGCTTTATGGAGCCCTGAAAATTTGGTGAGATTAAATAAGCAGAATTTCTCATAAAAGATTTATAGATGCAATAATTATTTTATTCTCATCAGAGAGAAATGCCAGAGAGAATTTCAAACAAACAGTACCGCCCTGGAGAGACAGACAAAAAAAATAAGCAAGATAAACAGACTGTGAAATTTGCAGGGTGCAGAGGGGAAAGCGTATGTAGTACTGAAACATACCATGATTAATTGCAACTAAATAGTACAAAAGAGATAGACTACCTGTTTGCTTTATGGTTACAGATCTGATTGGGATTTAGCATAGAGATATCTCCAGTGTCTGTAACTGAGGTGAGCCAAGTATTAATTGCCTAAAGAAAAGGAATTATCTGTATGTCCTTTGTATCCTGTCAATGGCAAAGGGGTAGGAAACCAGAGACTCCTACTTTGGTTGAAATGATGACTCATTCGGCTACAATAATTGTCCAGCCCAACTCCAGTACCCCTCTTGCACTGGAGTGTGTTTGGTTGCTTTTTTTGTTTGTTTTTGTTATGGCACTGAAGTGTTTGTGTGTAGAAGAACCAAGTTGTGACGCAGAATATGGTCAAATTCCTTTTTCACTCAGAAGGGTAAAGCATGCCCTTCTGTAAAGAATTATTGCACGCTCTATGCTGAAGATGACAAGGGAAAGAGATCCTTAAGCATGCATTAGGATCTAACAAACTTCTTCAATATTTTTAAGAATGTCAGAAGACTCATAGCCAAATGTCGAAGTGCAGATAGCGAATGCCTGGTATGAGGGTTTTTTTTCTGCTTTCTATTCATTCCTCTGGAGAGCTTCATGGCTTTGTTTTTTATTTCAGTCTTTTTTATTTTATTTTTGGTCTTTCTGAAAGATACTGTATGGGAATTGTTGAGTCAGGACTGATTGATCACCTGAGGCAAGGACTGGGTCAGCCGTGGGAGCACAGGTGAAGGCAAGACAGCTGTGTGCCAGGCTTCACCCCTCCTAGACCCCATTTAAGGGCTGACTGCTATTGGGGAAGGATCTCTTTCTGGAGATCCCTCCTTTTTGGAGTTTTCTACTGCGAGCCTAGATCCTTGGATATGGGTGAGCCTTTCTTCTTTGATTGTGTCTTTTCTACCACGATAATCTTTCCAACTATAACACCTGTAAAGTACCATCCTAACCGTGCTACTTTTCCAACTGTACATTTGTTTTTCATTCTGTATATTCTCCACAGTGAAATAGCACTTTCTACCGAAAACGTACTGAAGTTCTTCAGAAAAGGACAAGTTTTTGAAACATTTTTAACTATTTTGTATGTGCTGATGGGTTCCCTAAGTCTTCTGCCAAAATTCTTCCTTTCCTAAATGGTATATGCATTTCTCGATCAAAAAATAATACACTCTTATGCAATTCTTCCTGAGAGATTTAACTTATAATTAGTAGAAATTAATTTACTTGTTTAAATAGTATTGTTGTGTGATAGCTCTTCGAAATGTTGTCTGCAAACAACAAAAACAATCAATCATGTAAGTTTCTGACTTCTTTGGTCATACCTTGAAGTTGCATTAGTAATTACAATACAAAAAAGTGCTATTGGATATTTCAGATCCTTAGAGATACATAAGTTATTACAGGAACAGTAGCTTAACTGATTCTGATTCATTTAAACTTAAGCATTGAGATTCATTTAAACTTAAGCAAAGAAGAATGTAGCTGTTATGGGTTACATAATCTCATCTGTTGAGAAAGAGGAGTTGTGTTTTAGTTCTCACCTGCAAAACCATTGTTCAAATTCTTGCTGCAATTAATATTCAGCTTACATAGTGAAACAGCTCTAACAGGACAAACTGGGTGAAGCCTCTTTCAAACTAATTCACAGTCTAACTGTGTGGTGGCATTTATTAACGTTGTGGGAGAGCCAAATTCATATTACTTTTATTGCCAAAAAAATTATATGGCTGTGGGATTGCTGTGTGCTACTTCTCAGCAATTAGCTTTTTTTTCCTCCTAGTCTCAAGAGCCGAGTTTAAAGGATTGCATTAAAATGTAGTGCATATTGAATGATGTGTTTTGCACAGTGAATAACCAGAAGAGGGGGAAAAATAAAAATAAAAGCTCCCGATAAGAAAGCACCTTAAAGGTTTAAGCTGAAAGAAAGAGGACAGCCTCTTCCTGTGTTCTCGTATATACTGTTTGCATAATCCTACTTTTCCACCACTTCAGACCAGGAGCAGTCCTGCCTGCTGTAAGGTACTCCTCTTAGAGCTCAACTGCAGAGCAAGTACCTCTGTAAGGTACTTGCTCTGAGTGCTACTTCTGATTGATTGTACCTACAAATCTGTTTGTGGTACCTGTATGAGTTAAAGGTGTCACAGAGCTTAAAAATATATAGGTAATTATATCGTTTTTAATGCGTATCTTAGTCTTTCAGTCCTCGGCCAGTAGTTAGGAATTGCCAGGAATGAGCATAAGGGGTTTAGAACCCCCTGTTCTGATGTTGAACGTCCCTTTCATGGCGTATATCTAAGGATGTAGGGTAGGATTTTATGATGCAAATAGATGTTCAATTAGCCACACTTATGTTATGGTCTCACCAAATGTTGTCCTGTAGTATCAGGGACCTGTTTATTGCTAACTTCTTAATTATGCGGAGTGTTGCACATATGAGGGGCCACTAGCCTTTCCTGCTTTCAGCCAGATGGCAATCTTTGCCAATATTCAAAACACTGGTAAAGCAGTAGTTAGAAGGATGTGCAAGCTGTTGAATTCTGAAGTAACTTTTGCATCTTAATCCTTTCATTTAATATAAACATGACTTTATTGAGTGTTTGGAAAACTAGCTGTGCAGTTTCTTTCTGTGACTCAATTGCATAGGAAGAAATGAAATGAAGACAATCTAGCTAACAAGGAAATATGTACTCTGTCACCGTGGTTTCACAGCACTTTAAGACTGACTCATAGTCAGTGTTTTGGTCAAAATCTTCTTTTACTTTGTTAAATCTTACCCTAAGCTACAGTGATCCCTGCTTTCTACATTTTTGAGCTCACGTTAAAGGTGAGCCCTTCCTACAGTTCAAACAAGATGGGGGTGACAACTGGGAAGTGATGCCCCTGACCAGCTCTTCAGGTAGCTGGCAGCAGTCAGCTGCAACTTACTTCCCAAAGTAGAAGTGAGAAATCTTCTCAGCCCAGTGATGGTGCCAGTGGAGGAATGGTGGTCTCTGAGCTGAGAGTGGTGGACAAAGTGATGGTGTGGCCAGTAATCAAAGGGTGTCAAAAGTGATTCAGTAAGTTGTTTTTTTGTTTATTTGTTAAAAAAAAAAAAAAAAAAAAAAAAACAACCCAAGAAGAAAACAGGCTTAAAATACAGGAGAATATTTTCCACTGCTGGAAGAGGATTTGTTTGTTTCTTTTTGTTTTGTTTTTGTTGTTGTTGTTGTTTGTTTATTTTATTAGAGTTCTCATTTTCTTTTAATTATCTTTTTGTAAAGGAGACATATAGAACTTCGAAGTTTGCTATAGGGAAAAAATATTTACAGTGAATTTGCTACTACTTCTGAATTGTAGGTAATATTTGAAATTATCAGAGCATGAAACAAAATCACATGAGCATGCTTACCTTTCACTCTTCTTTTGTTCTGTTACTCCAATTAGTAATTGATGCATGGAATATCCAACTTAATTTTATGGAAGCTAAGGGCGGAGATAATTTTGCACTGATGTATCTGAACAGAGTGTTAGGATAATATCAATAAAGCAGAGTGTCTGTATTAGCTTTGTAAACTTGGTAAACTGCTTGTTTATCATCAATAATGAAAAACGGATTCTTTTCTGCTTTAGCCTCATATACCTGTGCTGGATTGAAATGAGTCTTGATGTGACCTGATGCTATTCCCACAGACGGATTGTATCAAGGAGAATTAACTGGTCCTGCAAACTTTCACTGGTTTCTAGGGAGATATTTAACCTGAATATTTTCTGTTAACTTTTGGAGTAGGCATTTCTTCATAGGACACTATTACTTGAAGCTGTTAGAATAGTTTGAGAGCAAATCTGTAGGCTTGATTTGGTTGCTACTTTTTTGTGTTTATTGACTGTCATCTGGTGAATGAATTCCTAATGAATAAATAGAAACGATAGTCAAAGCAAGACAAATAAATTCTACCTTTGTGTTATAAAATATATAGCCTGTTCATAGGAAAATCATGACACAAATTAAAAGAAAGCTAAGTCAGACACTCTAAAAGCTGTACTTTGCCTGCTTTGAAATGCCCTTGGTAAATACCCTAGCCCAATCAGAGTATGATTTCAAGGATTCATTGTTGATATATTTTTAATAGTTACTTAAATAATTTGATTCCTTAATTCTTAATATTACTTATTTTTCAAATAATTAATGGAAGAAGTAGTATGAACTAGATTGAAACCCAGGAGATTAAGGATCAGACACACCTGTTGGACTTCAGAAAAGATGTTAAATTTTGCTGTGCTTAAATTGCCTGAAGCTATTCCTTTGATGCGGGGAAAACTTGTACAATTGTGCAGCCAGTGCCTCAGGCCCTAAAAGGCTTCTTACTGTTCATTATGTGTATGGTCTTACATGCTAATTTGTCCATCATCTATCCACAGCACCACTCATGCTTGACAGAGAGTGGCTGTTCAAATCACAGGCATTAATATTAGTGGCCTTGTTATGACCAAACTGCTTTTTTAGGCCTCAAGAATCATCTCTGAAAAGATGACCAATGTTTTTGTGCATTGGTGAGAGACTTTTCTTTCATGTGAAAGAGTTCTTTATAAACTCATTGATAGGAAAGGGTATTAAGAAGGATCACACAGTGCATCAGATAGGACCTTTCTGTAGCATTTGATGACCCACAAAGACTATGTATGTTTTTGTTTTTGT
This sequence comes from Alectoris magna, assembly GCA_030625065.1. Classification (NCBI taxonomy): domain Eukaryota; kingdom Metazoa; phylum Chordata; class Aves; order Galliformes; family Phasianidae; genus Alectoris; species Alectoris magna. The sequence goes on along the minus strand of CM060566.1, from coordinate 25,983,537 downwards.
GAAACTTCACAAAAGCTCACATAATTTGCCTTTTCTTTCTTTTTGAAATAATTAGATAATAATTATTAGAATCATGCTGTGGTTTTTCACCTTATGCTCTATTTATAAACTGGTTTACACTTAGTTTTGACTGTATAACAAGAAAAGGAAATTAAGGGGAAATCAGTTTATTCAGAGGCAGCCATTTCAAATGACAAAGATGCTCGATCTAATTAAATTATTCACACAACTTTATCTGTAAGGTTTTGTGTATGTAAATACAGCACTCAAATGTGTGAACTACATATGAGTAATTGTTAACCTGAAGGTTGCTTTTTCTGATTATAACTTAGTTTGATTAAAAGCTCAAGTCAGTTATTGCTTGCAGGGAAAGAGGTGGAATTTTCAGCTTCAGATGTGTGGCTGTACCTCTATTAATGAGCTGCAGCTGGCTAAGTAGCAGAAAAGGCTGTCCAGTAGTGATAGTTTTTTTCATTTCACAATAGTCTCTGTAGGAAAAGGAAAAAAAACAGAAAAGTATGAGTCTTTTTGAATCTCTCTTGTAATGAAAAATATGTGAAAGAAGTATTCTGCAGTGGAAAATGCTGAATGGGATAATTAATACACAGATGATTTAGTGACTTGTTCATGACTTATAGTGCAGCAGCTGATACTTAAGCTTGTATGAATGGGGAAGAGTAAAGTCCAAGGAGCTCACTTCAGGTTCTGACTTGTTTACCTACTAAATGAATATTGCGTATAGAAGCAGAGTAGCCATCTTCCCCACAGTGGCCTTCCTTCACTAGTTCTGATTTTAAACTGTCTTTCTTATCTCAATAAACACTTCAGAGTTTCACTTTCTGATCAGCATCTAGAATATAGAAAACCTCCAAATACACTTGCTTAGTGCCTTCACACAGCCACAAGTGTGATCAGTCATGAATGCGTTTGATTGTGGGTGTCATAAAAGCGTAAGTAATGCTAATATATTCAGGTAAAATACTTTGCTCTTGTAGTAAAATGATACTTATGGCATTTTATATTTGCTACTTTGGGGGATAAGAGAACTAAAAATTTGAGAATTTTGAAGTGCCCTATCAAAAGCTGAGTATAGCAAGAAGTGGAAGAACATCATCTGAGTAAAACAACAATAGCAACAACAATCAAAAAACACTTAAGTTTTTCTATCTATCTCAGACTTTATACTGTAGTCTCTAGCATTTTCTACTGGACCTTAAATTTGAGGAGGAATAGTATTTAGGTGGGAAAACAAATTGGTGCAACATTACTTTTGCACTTTGCAGTAATGTAAGTAGAGAAATCTAAAAGTTTAGTTTGAAGGCAAAACATCTCTGCTACTTGTTTGTATACATTATAACCAAGCAGATGGTTATGCATCAAGTTATTTGTTCAACCTGTAAGCATTATTCCACGATTTTTCTTATCAGAGAGAATAGGGAAAGTAATGTAAATAAGATTTGTTAGATGTTATTATTAAGCAAGAATATTGAATGTTTAGCAGTAGGGAGGGAGGTGTAACAGATTTTCCTGATGCGTGTGGCTGCTTTGGAAATCTTGGAAGAGAAAATTCATCAATATATGTAGAAGGTAGGCTGTGATTACTTTCATCATTTAAACTAATGTGATACAAACTGTCAGTGGGTTGTTTTTTTTTTATGTCCTCTTCATGTTTGATAGGTTAGTTTTTATTTGCTTGTTTTTTTCAAGCTTCACTCATGTCTTCAGTTTACATTTTTCAGTTCAGTGCTAATTTACCCTTTTTCCTCTGGCCTAGCTAATTCAGTGAGAAGCTGATCACTCCTTATAGGATTATGTTCTACAGATCGTTGGCCTGAAAATGACATATTAATTAGATTCTCTCCCATTGACAGGACGTTCCTGTGGAAGTCTACCTATTCTTAAAGCTTATTTCAAATATTTTCCTGTTTTTCTTGAGAAGAAGATGGCTTCCAAGATTTCTCATACTCCATCATATTGGTAAAGTAAATGTAAGACATTGGATCAATTATCAGTGGAGTATTAATATTCTGCTGAAAGGATCAAACAAAGATGCTGGCCTAGCACCTTCTCTATAAGAGGGTGAACCATGAGGAGATCTTTAAAAGCAACTTTGCTAAAATATGATTATAGTTGGATTAGAAGCAAACCTCGGTAGATAGCATTCCAGTAGTGAAAAGACTATTTTTTTTTCTGATCGATGTAGGTACTATGTCATAAGAACACTTAGCATGACAAGATTATCAATTCTTAAAGCTCTAGAAATGCTGTAAAATTGCCCAACCTTACAGTGTAGTCTAGTTTGAATATGAGTGGCTTTGGGAATTTATTTCCCTAAACTCAACATTCTAAACATGAACATTAATTTGAAACCAAATTTAAACATCAACTCCTGGGCTCCCCATGTCTAATGTGACCAGCGTTTGTGAAGGAATTCTCTCTTAGCTTCAATGAATGCTTATTATTTATCTTTGTCATAGGTTACAGATGCAAAATACTGCTCTGTTTATAGCATATCACAGAATCACAGTGGTTGGAAGGGATCTCAGGAGATCATTGGGTCCAACTCCTGGAGCAGGTACTCTACAATAGGTTGTGCTGGTAGGTGTCCAGACAGGTCTTGAATATCTCCATAGAAGGAGACCGCAGCCTCTGGGCAGTCTGTGCCAGTGCTCTGTCACCCTCACCATAAAGAAGTTCTTCTGCAGGTTAGTATGGAACTTTCTGTGTTCAACTTTCAAGACATTATTCCTTGTCCTATAGCTACGCGCCACGGAGAAGAGCCTGACCTGGTGTATGTGTGTGCCCATTTCTTTCCAGTAGAAAGCATAGAGGGGAGAATTTTTATTTGACAGAAAAAGCATTGAAATTTTTACATTTGAACTAAGAACTAATGCTGTGTCCTGCTCAGATTCAGATCTTCGGAAATCTGTTTGACAAAGACTTGCTGCAGCGTCCAATTTTTTTATGTAGACTAGGCTGTAGTTTTATAGATTATTTTCTTGAAACCATTAGCTAGTTGTCAGATGCACACTTCATATGCTGCTGTTTGCTAAAAGAGGGAAGTACATTTCGTTAAAGAGATACAAGGCAATGAAAGTTCTGAAGCTTAAATTCAATGCTTAACACAAATAATTTTCTTTTACTATAGCATTTTTCTTCTGTGTGGGCTAAATTTCTACATAGGAAATGGTAGCATAATAAAGCTAACAAGCTACTTTCAATTCCAGAAATTCTCTTCTTTCCTACATGCAGATAGGAACATTCTTTCTTCTAGAAGCCTACAGGCTGATATGGTTATCTTTGTAATATCTATTGCTTTTTAAAAGTTATTATAAAAATTGCCTGCATGAGCACAGTGTTTGGAGACAATTTGAAAAAGAGGCCTCTGCCCTTAGGTAAGCACCTTTTCCGAAATGTTGGCTAAACCTTCAGAAGTAAAAGTTCTGAAGTTTCATAACATGCAAAAGATTGGTTTTTTTCTTTCTCTAATGGAAGGCCCTTCTACTCAGTAATCTATCTCTGTACCTTTGACTGCATTCTGAAATGTGCAGGGATGGAGGAGTGAGCCTGGATTTTCATTGACTTGCATTTAACAGGTATGGCTTTGTTGCTTCAGTGCCTTTTGTAATTTCCGTGTGTAACAGCAGCAGTGCCAGATAGCAAAATTCATAAAGAACTGGCAAAAGAACTTTCAGAATTTTGAGCATTCAGCTTTGGAGGACTCTTTAAAAACCTTGGAGTTAAAGAAGAATGGCAGAGGGGATGTATCCAATTGACCAATTTGTTCCTTAATTGCATAGATGCAGAACTGTGGTCACAACTGTGTAGATCATAGAAAAAGTTGTAAATAAGAACTTCCATTTTACAGTTTGGGGAAAAAAGATAGACCTTGTAAATTAACTGAAAAACATGTAATGGAGCAAGCAATAAGTAGCATTCACATCTCTGAGTATGTGACTTTACCATGAGTGTAAGTGTAAAATTCAGCTTCAGCCCCACTTACCAGAACGTTTTTATGTGATAAATTCAGACCTCTAACAGCTATGAATTTAATAAGTTACATTACTTACTTGAGGTACTGAAACTGTGCAGTAGTTTAAAAAAAAAAGTTAAAAAGTTGTCATGAGGAAATAAAACAAGTGAAGATTGTACCAACCGCATTTGCTGACAGAATTAATCTAGGAGGGCTTCTGATATTTGGGAAGTTGTATGTAAAAGGCTATCGGAAGTAAAGCAATTAACAAAGAGGCAGATGTTAACAGTGTAAAATATAATCAAGATGAATACTAAGAGGTTTGCAGTTTAAAAACCAATGACAAAAAACCAAAATGTGAGAATGCTGACCGGAAAACAATGAGAGAAGCAGGATCATGGCAATGCTAAATTGAACGTAAGCGTGCAAGTGTGGTGCTGCTAGAAAAATGCAAATGTGAAGATGTAACAGAAAGTAGACTTTCTATTTTCTTTGATGTGAAGTGGAATAATTTACTCTGGCAACATTCTCTGACTAAAGAGGTATTACAGGAATTTCTGCATAAGCTGTTGTGCTAGATCAGTATCACACAACTCTAAACAGTTCTACTGGATAACCTTAGTAGCTCTCACTCTTTCTGTCTTCAGAACTGACTTTTGAAAAGAATTGTGTTTGTAATCACCACTCATAATTTTTAACCAAAACATTAGCCTTACCTAGAATACTTCCCTCTGCTTGGTATTTTAGATATTGTCCTTAAAGCTTTTGTTTTGATGTTTGTTCTGCTTGCAGAACACTTAATTTACACTGCTGCTCTGCAAACTAATGATGGAACTGTGGTGTTTGTTCTCTATGTAGCCTGTTTATCATTGCATCTTTTCATTGACTTTTGTCTCCTCTTTTTTTTTTTTTAAGTGCATCCAAAAAAAACTATTCCGTTGAACAACTGCTATTCTATTTTTATCTTGTGCCACTAATTTCTTCATCTGACCTATTCCCCATAACCCAAGCTATGTGGACTAAATACGATACAAGGAATAGAAATAAGTAATAGCTTTAATTTAAAAAAAAAAAAAAATTAAAAAAAAAATTGTAACTTTTTCCTTAAAGAGACCTTTTCAACTGACACTAAGTTAAAATAAGGTCAGTTATGGAAAACTGTGTAAATTGGAGTCCAAAGAAGAAAGATATGAGGTTGAATGTTTCTGCTTCTATTATGGTGATTTCTGCTTTAACAACTTTCATCTGATTCCTGCTTTCTAAACAGTCTTTTGCAGAGATCTTTCAGTGCTTTCTTTGCTTAACTTCTCTTTCAGTATTCCTTTTGTTTATTTGCTCTGTTCCCATTTGAATCCTACCATAAATTGCTTTTGAGAGATACATCTGTTTTTAACTTGCTGCAAGCTATGGCAATTGTTTTCGTGTTGTACTTTTTTTTTTTTTTTTTTTTTTTTTGTTATTCCATGTTCTGGATTGCACTTTCATACTGTTCCTTCTTTTGCCTAACACTGCATATAGATGCATAATTTTAGCTTCATTGTTAATACTTTGATGCATAGAACTTCCCATAGAAAAACAATTGCTCTGTTTGAAGCAGTGGCAGTTCGTTCTTCCTTTAAGTTTGTGTGAATGAGAGCTTGTCTTCTCATGCGTTATCTTCTGGACTGAATACCATATACAGAAAAAATACTATATAAGAAGCAAACTTACTCTTATTATCAGTGCCTTTCCAATGATTTTAAGAATGGCAGCTCTGTGCATTACCGTATTCAACGGTAGTTTCATATTGTCTAGACTGCAGTAAAATAAGATTATTTTAGTGAAGATAAGATTTTTTTACTTACCTGAAAAGGAATTTGGACTGTCTTGGTTTTTCTTAAGTTCTGAAAAATGCAAAGGTTTGATTTTTTTTTTTTTTTTTTTTTTTTTTGTTTGTTTGAAACTACTCAGACCTCTGTAAGCCCCTGGGGTAGCAGCTAATGTATATAATGCAACTTCTGAGGGAAAAAAAAACCAAAAACAACAAAAAAAAAACAAATAAATCAGAAGCAACTGTTCCTAGTGATAGCAGATGTTGGTGATGGAAAACTTTATCAGAATGCTCAACTCAGAGACGAGAGGATCAAGGAGTCTTCCACTGACAACAGATTGCTGACAAAGACTGAAGCATTCATGGCATATCACAGCTCAGGAAATACAACTACATTTCTGGCTATATTGTGTTTAAGTCTTGAAGCGTGAGTAAGGCAAAGGAAAAAGGACAAGAGAAGCATTTGATGGGCTTGCCAAAGGGATGGAAGAAGGTTTATACACATGTAGCAATTGAGGTTTTTTCTTTTTTTTTTTTCCTTTTTTTTTTTTTTTTTTTTCTTATATGACAAAGTAAGGAACCTATCTTGCTGGGCTTTGCAACTCATGTAGATGAAGTGTTTTATGAGAACAGTTCATTTTGTTATACAGTCATGCTTGCTCTGTGGAAACATAGCAGTAGAGAGGCTGTCATAGACAAGGAGACTCTTATTTTACAGCCATGGTCATGTGAATTTTGAGTAGAGCTGTTTCTTTCAATAGAATTCAAGTGAGCTGCAGTATAGAATCATCAAGAAATAACAAAAGTTCGGGAAAGATATGAGATGAAAACAAAGCAAAACAAACCTATCACCTTTACCATAAAAATATTACTTTATTTAGTTTCTAATAACAGGAATGTTTTGGCCTTTTCATTTCGTGATTCAACAAGGAAAAGTCTGTAAGCACATAGAGTGCTTACTCTGAACAACAAAATGAGGATAACCCAACACCCCATATGCAAGACAAAACGATCAAAACACTGGAGCATGAAATACACTGCACATGTTGATGGACTTCCCATAGACTTCAGTGGAATCTAAATCCACACTTCTTTAGTGAAACTCTATGAATAGATGTTTAAGTAATGCTAACAGAGTACTAATAAGAGCCTTTTTTATGCTTTGTTATGTCACTGATGCAATGTGGGAAGGGACAACCCTGCCTATGCATAGACTGGGAGATGAGACACTGGAGAGCAGCCCCAGTGAAAGGGATCTGGGGGTCTTGGTTGACTGTAAGTTGAACAGGAGTCAATATTGTGCCCAGGCAGCCAGGAAGACCAACCATGTTCTGGAATACATTGAGCACGGCATTGCTAACCAGCTGAGGGAAGTGATTGTCCCACTCTACGTTATGCTGGTGTGACCTCACCTTGAGTACTGTGTGCAGTTTTGGGTACCACTCTACAAAAAGGACATAAAACAGTTAGAGAAGGCCTGGAGGAGGGCTACAAAGATGTTGAAGGGTCTAGAGGGGAAAAAGTACGAGGAGCAGCTGAAGTCCCTTAATTTGCTCAGCCTAGAGAAGAGGAGACTGAGGGCCTCATTGCAGTGTATGTTATCCTCTTGAGGGGTAGTCGAGAGGCAGGCACTGATCTCCTCTGTCTGGTGACCAGTGATAGAACCCAAGGGAATAGTATGAAGCTGTAATGGGGGGAAAAGGGGAGGTTGCCCAGAGAGACTGGATGCCTCATCCCTGGAGGTGTTCAAGGTCAGGTTAGATGGGGGCCCTGGACAACCTGATCTATTGTTTGATCTAGAGGTTGACAACCCTGCATGCAACAGGGAGGTTGGAACTAGATGATCTTTGAGGTCCCTTCCAACACAAGCCATTCTGTGATCCTTATGCATCCCTTCCAACTTGGGATATCCTGCAATTCTATGATTTTAAAATCATAGCCAGAAGTAATTGGAAATTACAGTGGAATACTACTTTGCATGTTACCATTTTACTAGCATGGTCCAGTTCTTGGCAACAAATACTTAGCTGCAGTACAAAGTAGCCTAAGAAATTGAATTATCTGGTAGGCCTATCATGGCTTTGATTACTGTAGCTTGAAATACATTTAGGCTTACAGCTTTTGGATGTTGGCTCAATGTTTTTTAAAGTTGAAAATTTAAATCATCTTCTAAATTTAAAGTTTGTGTGGTAATAGTTTCTTGTATTGAACCAACAAATATGGCTGAAAAAAGTGAGGCATGTTTTCCAGAATAGGAGGCCTTATTTGAATCTGAAGAACTTGTATATTTTTATTTAGGACCTTGTTTTTTTTTGTTTGTTTTTTTTTTTTTTTCAAATTGCTCACCGTTGTCTCATGCATTCTTCAGATTAGATTGACACAATCTAGCAAGAGCTTTATAGCTTGTTATGCTATCTTTCTGCAGCTTTCAGATTTCTCTGTGCTTGTGTGAGGCCTCATCTTGAGCTATTTCTTTTCACTTTATATTCTGTGTAACTTACATTCTCCATCCTTTATCTCTTTGTGCTTATCTGCTCTGTTATCTGCTTGCTTGTTCAGCAGCACTGTTCTGGAGTCTCTCTTTTGATCCATATATAGATGTTGAGATCTCACCAAACAGCTGGCTGATTTTATGATCCATATATAGATGTTGAGATCTCACCAAACAGCTGGCTGATTTTATGATCCATATATAGATGTTGAGATCTCACCAAACAGCTGGCTGATTTTATGTTTCCTTTTCTCTTCTAGGTCTTCTAGAGAGTGTGCCCTCTCTTTCTTACCAAGACTTTTTTTTTTTTTTTTTTTTTTTTTTTTTCCCCTCTTTGATGTCTTTTGATTTTCTTTTTATACTCTCTGGTCTAAACAAACTGTCCTGAGGGCAGTTTTTCCCTATCTGCTCTGCATGACGTATTTTCTGGCTTTGACACTTCATTTTTTTTTTTTTTTTTTTAACCTCATGTTCATGTTGACTTTTTTACAGATATTGCCCTGTTAGCTTTCCAGCCATTTTTTTCTTTTATCTTTTTTTTTTTTTTTTTTTAATATCATGATCCAGACCACTCTGTAAAACTTCCTTTGTGTTCTTTTCCTCCTAATGTGTCAAGTGATTTCTCTGTTTCTAGACTTGGTACTGGAGGGGAAGATGGAAATAATAAAGATAATGATAATAATAGTGTATCATTGGCATTTTACATGTGGTAAAATAGCTTAACACTAACCCTGTGAAAGATAAAGTTGACAACACAGGTATTTGATAAGGGTTTCCTTACAATCTAACAGGAGTGGATATTGATGCTGGATGTAAGTCATCTTATGTTTAAATACAGACCATTCAGGTGGTAGAAAGGAATCTCCTCCTTCAGGTGTCTGTGATTGTTAGGGCTGTAGAAGGCCCCTAGCATACTGCGTCTGGTATCAACTAGCCATCTGATTCTGCCCCTCTGTTCAGCTCTGGTTGGATGTATTCAGAGTACTGGGTCCCTCAGTACTAGAGAGATAAGGACATACTGGCAGGACTACAGCAGAGGATCAAAAGATGCTGAAGGGACTAGAGTATCTCTGCTACGAGGAAAGACTGAGGGAGTGGGAACTTGTAGCCCAAAGAAGATAAGATACAGAATGTCTGTAAATACCTGAAGTGGCAGTGCAAAGATGTCAGAGACAGGTTCCTTCTGTGCTGGCAAGTGCCATGGCAAGAAGTGTTGGGCACAAACCGAAATGCAGGATGTTCTCTCTAAACATCAGGAAGCAGTCTTTACTGTGCAGGTGATGGAGCATTGGCACAGGTCTCCCAGAGAGACTGTGAAGTCTCCCTCTTTGGGGATAATCAGAAGCGACTTGGTTCTGGGCAAGTTGCTGTAGGTGGCCCTGCTGGAGCAGAAGGTTGGACAAGATGACCTTCAGATGTCCTTTTCAACTTCAACTATTCTGTCATTCTGTCATTAGTTACCAGAGGTTAATGTTACTGTAAGGTAACATTAGTTACCTTATGATTTCCAACCTGTGTATATGCAGTGTAACTTGCACTGGAAGCTGTAAGAGAAGGTGGACTTAAGAGCATCAGTATCTGGATAGAGATAAACCTTTTCTTGTGTTATTTCATGAAGGTCACATGGATGAGTCTTACTACAAACATGGTTATGGTTAGTTCTCTAAAACCATAAGGTAGTCTTAGTTGCCCTACTAGAATCCAACTGAGATTGATTCCCTGCTTCTTTGCTGTGAAACTGAGCAAAGGATCTCAAAGCAAGCATAGGACTTTTGCAAAGTAGAGGTTTATGTTGCTGCTAAGAGACACTCCTGAACCAAATACGAAGTTTAAGCAGAACTCCTTCCTTATGCAAATGGTAAATTTCGTAATTTAAATAAAAATTATTTAAATTTACATAAATTTAATTATTTTCTTAATTTATCTTATTCTTGTAAGGGAGGAGGAAAGCAAAATAAAGAGATACAATAGAATACACTCAGAGGGTGGTGATGCACTGGAGCAGGTTGCCCAAGAAGGTTGTGGATGCCCCATCCCTGGAGGCATTTGAGGCCAGGCTGGATGTGTCTCTGGGCAGCCCGGTCTGGTGGTTGGTGACCCTGCACATAGCAGGGGGGTTGAAACTAGATGATCATTGTGGTCCTTTTCAACCCAGGCCATTCTATGATAGGATACAATCCTATTAAATAAAGGGTACTGCATACTGAAGAATTCAAGTTAAATACACAAAAATAACATTTTGTGGGTAGTTTACATGCTAAGTGTACCATGGGTGAACTGTGAAATATAACAGTAGAAAGTCTGTATAATTACCAGTACTATACAATTTGTTGTGTTGTTTTCTGGTATTTTTTTTTTTATAGAAAACATATTATCATAAATCTTATGAATCACCCATTTATAGCTGGAAAATAACAGAAGGACAATATGCTTTCTGCTGAGAAAAGCACACGCAAAAGAATAAAACAAAAAGTAACAGCTTTTAAATGCCACAAAATTCTTAGATTTTGAAAGATTTATGATTTTTTTTTCTCACCTTGAGCTTTCAGAGATCACTTCTGGAAGGTCTGTGAAATGAGTTTTTAGAAATGTAGCAAGGGGATTGGAAGTAAGTGAGTAGATTTGTGCTTAATGTGTTTTGGTGTTTGCTTGTAAAACATTATCACCTTCTTACGAGGAGCTGCTTTCTCATCATGTGCAGAGATGATGCATTAGCAGTGTGCCTGCAAAGCACGCTTGACTAAATGACAGAGGTGGAGATTGCCAGGGGAGAAAACAGTACTGTGATGCTTTCCTACTAAAAGTGTAAATCACAGTTATCTCTCGAACAGTCCTTTCCTAGATCCAAATGCAAGATTGCAGGAACTAAAAATTAGGCTTTGTAAAGGTGTCGGATATGGTAATACTGGTTTTATTTCAGAAACTGAAAATGTATTTGTCTCGCTCCAATTAATAGGAGTGAGAGGAGATTCTTTTAATATACCCGGCGTGAGATTAGGAAACGACGGTTCAAATGTTGGTCGAACCAGTTTATTACAAATCCTAGCCTTTTAAGGAGACGGGGAAGGGGAAACGGGCGATAGAAAAGGTAAGAAGAAAAGCAAGAGTTGCGGTAAGCGGGGATAGTCACCAACTCGATGCAGCAGTGTCCCGTTATCCGTTGGTCCGGGGTCCAAGCAGGCAACGAAGAGCAGCGGGCTGGTGCCAAGCAGTACGGGTGGTGGCGGTGGAAGCAGCAGCGTCTCGTGCAGCAAGGCCGGGAGAGTCCGTAGACAGTAGGGCAGCAAAGCAGCAACGAGGAATCTGAAGGCAGTAAACCCTCTCTCTGTCTCTGTTTCTCGCCTTCTCCCTCGAGCTTTCTCCCTCGCGCGCTTTCTCGCGCTTTCTCCCTCATGCTGCTTCATGATTTTTCCTGTGCCCTTTTATCCTGTTTTTTTCCTGCCTACATGACATTCCTGGGGGCTTGGGTAAGGGTCATATGAGTATCCCCCCACTCCACTTCTCAAGATGGCTCTCTTCCTCGAGATGATGAGTCCAGACAAAAGGTTTCCTCCTGGCCATCAAGGTGCTTATCCTTTTGCTGCCTCCAGTTAGCAAATCTTTTAGAGAAAGGGATTGCTCAATCCCTGGACAGGACTGGTGTGGAATAGTCCATCTTCAGCAAATTTTTGAGACAAAAGTACAACAACATGGCCCCTTACAGTATTGAAACAAAAATTTTGTTGGGTTTTGTTGGGTTTCAGGTTTTCCTTGCAGTTTCCATTTCCATGAATGCTCACCAGCCCCGGGTTTTCTTTGTTTTTGACTGTTTAGAACTGAGTGGTATTTGTGCAGTATGTTGAGTCTGACAATCAGTGAAATAAGTGGTTGGGGGAAGGGAGAGGGTTTGTAAGTATTTTTTTGTGGAGCAGGGTTAACTTGTGTGATGTGTTCTGCTTGTGTAGTGTTTCCTACTAATTGCCTTCTGCTCTATATGTAGAATGCGTGTATGTTTGCACACACCAAGCATTGTAAATTTATGATCATAACAGTTACTATTGCAGTTATCTGGCCAGAGATGCGACATGTAGCAGTTAGATTAACAAAGTCATGATGGAGTTGGCAGCACGTTTTGAAACTTAGTATATGTGAATAGGACTAGTATATGAGAGGTGTGAAAGCTGTTTTATGTAGACCAGTAGTTTTTAACACTCTTTCTTTTCATAAGCTGGGAAGGAGAAAAACAGTTTAGCTGAAAGAAAAGAAAAAATGTTGCAGATCTCCAGAAAACTCTTCCTTTACCTATAATGTATTATTTCAACATCCATTTCGTGACATAATAAGAAACTTCTTACAACTGGACTTTTCTTCCTCATTCCAATGGAAGACCAAATGCCACTTGTACTTTTCTTTCATATCGTAGTACTGGAATAGGACTTTTTTCTTTCTCTTTTTAAAATAAATGCTTTTGCTTGCAAAACCAAATAAAACTTGAGAGTCCTGAATGCTGAATTGGATAAATCAAACATTCAGTCTAACCAGACGTGCACCGTAAGCTGAAATGATCAATGAGGCTTATGTTTTGCCATCAATTATTCAACAGATGTTGGATTATTTTTTTTATTTGTAAACAGACGTCGTATTCTGATAAGAGATACTTTCAAAATCAAAGGATTACCAGAAGATTCACCTTGTGTTTAGAGATTTTAAGTGTCCTTGATAATTTCATGAAATAATGGACGAAGTAGACAGTAGCAGAAAAGGGATCAGTTATAATCAAGTTTCCCTAATAATACTTTAAATAACTAGTAGAAAGAATGCATGTGAGAGAGCAAAGGTGAAAGGCACAATACTCAACATTTGTTTTGCAATGGTAATTTAAAGTCTGAAAGCATTTCAGGATAATTTGTCGGGTATGTCCATTTTCTGGTTAAGAAATTCATATTTGGAAAAGCATGGCTCCTGTTTAAGAGTCGGTACTCTCAGTATAAGTGGGAGAAAAAAAAAGAACAGAAAACTAGAGAGGAAAAGAAAGAAAAGTCATGTATTTCTAGAGATTTCATTTTCTAATGTCCCTACTGAAATACAAACCATCTGGATGTCCACAGCCAGTCAACAGACATAAATCAAAAACAAATGCACTAGATTCAGAAGGACTGTTGTGTTTTGTTTTGCTTTATTTTTGCTGAAGTAAATTTATTCTGATGTCTCAGAAAAATCTGAGCATATCAATGCCAGCTCCCCAGGGAAGGTTCCACCAAGAGTTTTAAATATGCTTATATTTAGGGCTTAAAGCCACATTCCTATATATTTCATGGGCGTAATCCAGAGGCATCAAAATTCACAAAATGCTTTTAATCTGTATTATATAACACTGTTATACACCAAATAAGCACAATCTGTTACTTAGAACTGACATCAGTGCTTATTAAGTAAAGGGTTTTATTCACTTTGTCCCTTGTAGCAGTTAATTGCATTAATTCTCACAGAAATGGAGCAGGCTACTTGTAAGGGAGGATCATCTATGTTTATCCTAACATGACATCTTTGCCAAAACTATTCCTTTTCATGTTTGTGGGTTTGTCTGTTTTTTAAATAAAAGTTTGTGATGCCTTTTTTCAGCAGCAAGGCAGTTCCTGAGAAAGATTTCTCAATTAACAGCCATAAATTTGACTCCATCTGCCTGAGTCATGTTTCCTTCAAGTTCTACTCAAGTTTTCAGTGAAAAACATTGTCACAGAATCTTTTTTGAGTTACAAGTTAGATACATATTTTTCTAGAAAAAAGTGTACACACAGGAGAAGATGTCTAAAAACATGTGAAAACAAATACTATTGTAATTTGTCCACCATTTGAATATAAAACTGGCTTTGCGTCCCATCTCCATTGAACAGAGATTTAGGGCTTAGTTCTGCTCCTGTTAAAATTTGTATTGGGTTCAACTATACAAGACCATGTGCATGTTTGATATGCATTTTCTTTTAATTTCCTCTTCTGAGCGTGTGCAAGATGGCATATTATTGTATGGCATATTTGCATGCTATTTTTTTATGTTTTATGCTTAGTCTTTGAAGAAGGTGAGCTTGCTTAAAGCCACAAATGAGGGTTGTGTACTATGAGGTGTTTGTTGTAGTACATGTCCTATTTGTTGCAGATACTGTAAGTTTCATAGTTAATCAAAGAGGGAAAATGAGGAAGGAAGATGTTGAGCTCAGATGTTTGTCTGAGAGGTTGCCCTACTGAACTGTTTTTTGTTACTGTCCATTCAGTAGAGCTTCTCTGTTCTTCCAGTTAAGTCATTTGCACTACGGAACAGGAGGCATTCCTGATGGATACATCAGAGGTTTTTTTCCACCAAATTTGAAATCTAATTTTCAGAAGTTTAGGGCAAGAGTTAAGTCACTTATCTTTACATAGCTAAGATGATTTTCCGTCTTATATTAGAGATAGTAAGAGAGCATCATTTTATATGGTGCATTGCAGATTAATTCCTTAATTTCTTTTGTGAAGTGATGACATAATAGAGCACTGAGAGACATAGCGAAATTCATTCTAAATTCATCATTTTGCTTTTAAACTAAGGTTTGAATAGCATGCAATAAATATTCGGACACGTTACACCCACCTTACTAAGAATGATAAGCATTAAACAAATTAATAGTTACTGGGTGGTCACCTGACCAGCAACTAAGACTTGAGGTTTTTGCAAGAAATAGTTGCGATCATGTAATGAAAGATAATTACAGCTGATGTGCAAGGAAAACATCTTTGTAAA
The DNA here is from genome assembly GCA_030625065.1 of Alectoris magna. Classification (NCBI taxonomy): domain Eukaryota; kingdom Metazoa; phylum Chordata; class Aves; order Galliformes; family Phasianidae; genus Alectoris; species Alectoris magna. Next base: position 25,968,509 of record CM060566.1, on the reverse strand, counting down.
GATACAAATGCCAGAGCTAAGACTATTGTTTCAGCCATAATATCTGATCCTATAAAGAAAGCAAATTAAACAGAACATTGATCTTGTGCAAACATATTCTTACATTCTTATTAAATACTTGAAATCATCAACTGTGAAGTTTTTCGTTAAACATGAAAGAGAATTTTTATGTAAATATCAGCTTTTTTTTTTTTTTTTTTTTTTTTGAAGTATCTAGGCACATAAAATGCACATAAAAAGAAAGTCCTAGGAAATTTGACTTCCAGAATTGTAATGATAGATCACAGAGTCATCCTTCCCAAGGTCGAGGTCATCCAGAAATTGATCTCTACCTCAGGCAGTGACAAAAAGGTACTAGGCCATTTAATGCCTAGGAACATTTACATCAGGTCAACAATCAGACCTTCTCTTATCTTAAGGTTGAGGTAACTTAAAGTTTTCTCATATCTGTCTGCAGTTTTACAGAGATAAATTCTTCAAAGTTCCATTTCCCTCAGTCAGACTTAAACATTGTTGGTTTCAAATTTCTTTGATGTCAGCAAGAACTCATAGGACTTGGCTATCTCTGCTCTTGGACTTACTTTATCATACCAGGGGATTGTGTGGACTCTTCTTATCCCAGCTCTATAGCATGATTAGCTCCACTGTAGACAAAGGATTTGCAACCAGACATTACTTTCTGTTCCATTATTTTGATGTAGCTATGTCCTTAGAGTATACAACTTAGTTTTAATTAGCAGTGGCCAATGATACTAAAATTATTAGATAGTTCCATGAAGAGAAGGGAAAACAAATTACTTGCAACCAATATATGTTCAATTTTAGCACCTGAAAATGAAGGGTCGCTGAGAGAGTGGGAAGGAAAAAGAGGGAGGAAGAATGGCTGAGGTGGTAGGTTGGAATATCTACTACATTTTTTTCTCAAATGTTATTAACAGCTTATTCATTGTATAAATTTCCAGGGCATTAATAGTTGTAGTAGCTGTAGGTAGTACTGAAAATGCGGGTGAAAAATTTGCCAGAAGAGGTAGATTAGTGCAAGTACTGCTAGCCTTGTAAATTTGTAATACATGGAGATGGAAGCTATGAACTGCAGGAAGATTATCGTGGTGAAAGCTGTAGCACTGATCTGACTCTGCTCTCTCATAAAGCCGTTTTACTTTCAGTACTTTCTGGTAGATTTGCAAACAAATTGTGTGACCCTCACTATAGAAAGCTGCTGATTTTCGTAAATCCTTTGCATAAACCTGCTATGGAAAATGACCTCCTGGAGCCAAATGATCTGTGTACCAACAAAGGAATTTCAGACAAGCTTTCCATAAAATGTTCTGCGTATTCATAGCTTTGGTAAAGAAAGATAAAGGTGAATTCTGCACCTGGAAGATTGCCTGAGGAAAACTGGCCCAAGCAGTTGAATTTTAGTGAAGGAGCGATGGTGAGTGTTTGATATGGTGGTGGGACCTGCTAGGGGAGTAGTCTTTCAGATTATTTTTTTTTAATTTATATTAATTTGAAGTCAGCCTAGATAATCAACTGCTTTTCTAAAAAACACACTCCATTCCTACATTGTGAACAAGTCCAGAGCTTGAAGCGCCGAGCTGTGCGAGTCAGCAGAGCTTAAGGCATGCTTGAAGTGAGCTGCACCGATTAAAAGGTGATGTAGAATCTACAAGGGTAGTAGAATATTTACATGGCTTGGTACTCTGAACTCTTTCATCCTTAAATCTCCTTCAAAACAGATGGACAAAAAAACCCCTTATAAGTCTTGTTTTTTTGAAGTTTTATTTTTAAGAGAAATGTAAAAAGCTTTTGAGCAGAGCACAATTTAAAGCAATAATAGTTCTAAGTCTTTTTCTGTATTTCTCCCTTTCTTACCAAGCTGAGGTCAGACCTATTATTCACTTCATTTATGACTGTGAAAAGGAAAGGCACCTGCAGGTGTTGGTTGATGCTTGGCTGAACGTGAGCCAACAGCGTGCCCAGGTGGCCTAGAGGGCCAATGTCATACTGGCCTGCATTAGAAATAATGTGGCCAGCAGGAGCAGAGAGGTAATCATCCCCATGTACTCAGCACTGGTGAGGCTGCACTTTGAGTACTGTGTTCAGTTTTGGACTCCTCACTACAAGAAAGACATTGAGGCCCTGGAGCATGTCCAGAGAAGGGCAATGAAACTGGCGAGGGGTCTGGACAAGTCAAACAAAAATCTCATGAGGAGCAGCTGAGGGAACTGGGATTGTTTAGTCTGAAGAAGAGGAGGCTCAGGGGAGGCCTCATTGCACACTACAGCTTTGTGAAGGGAGGTTGTGATGAGGAGGGGCTTGGCCTCTTCTCCCAGGCAGCAAACAGGACCTGAGGAAACGGCCACAAGTTGTACCAGAGGAGGTTTAGATTCAACATAAGGAAAAACTGTTTCTCTCAGAGAGTGGTCAGGCACTGGAATGGCTGCCCATGGAGTCGCCGTCCCTGGCAGTGTTCAAGAGGCAACTGGATGAGGAAATACAGAATATGGTTTAGTAGCCTGTGGTAGCAATGGTGATGAGAGGATGGTTCATGGAATCACAAGGTTGGAAAGGGCCTACAAGATCATCTTGTCCAACCATCCTCCCATTACCCCCGTGCTTTCAAAACATGCTCTTCTCCTTATTGTCAACCTCCACACATATTTGAACTTTATGCTCTTAATTTTTCTAGGATTAACCCTTGTGCTTCCAGTTTTGTTACTCCATTTTGTTCTCTGTAAAGAGGATCACTATGACCTTCAGTAAAGAGGTGGGAGATTTCCCGTCTCACAAGACTTGGTCCCCAAGTCATCTGAAGAGTTTCTTGGAAGTCTCGCAAACTTACTTTGCAAGGTCCTGTCAAGTTCATCTTAACACCCTGTCTTTGAGGACAGCCTCTATTTCACAACCCCCTGACTCTGTGGGACTATCATTTTTTTCTGCAGGTACTTCGTTCTCTAGGAAGTCCTTCAGGTCCTCAAGCTGCTTTCATGTTAATTGTACAATAATACTGCAGCAAAATCATACCATTGATAGCTCTATCATCACAAAGAAAGGCCTAGTATCAAAAATGAGAAATAAAAGAAATCTGCTGTTAATTATCTTAAGAGGAGCAGAGGAGACACACACACGTTCTGATAGAATCCAAGAATGTGGATTTCATAACACATATCTCTTCGGAGTTTATTTTGTTGTTCTGGTAATGGGAGATGCATTTGTTAGATTGTTTGTTTGTTTGACTGGATTGCGATCAAAGGGGGGAGAGCTAGAGCATTATTTATACTAGAGCTCAGTTTATTACCTATGAAGTGCTGTTAACCATCTAGTGAGAAAGTAGAGTGCTGGAATCAAGAGAACTGAAAATGCAGTACAAGAATAAACTTTCAGAGTGAAAATGCTGTTCTTGGGATTGTGCAAATCTGAAGATTTTGCATGCAAGTGCTAATGATTAAAATACAAATTACAGTAAAACAGCTATCAATGTAATGATTGCTTGCTTTCATTGCAGTTTGGTGGTGTACTTTATAATTATTTCAGTCGTTATGTCAATAATAATTTATTACAAAAACTAGTGAGTACAAACAATGATTAAGATCATGGACTTAGATGCACAGATACAAGTGAGAAGGGGGATGGAAAGCATGGATTGGAATTGTAAAGATTTTTATTTATAACGTGGTGTCTGTTGCTGTCAAAAGCTTTATGTGTGTACAGCACTGATGTGTTTTAGATTATTATTAGTAATGGGCCTTAAGCGCCTCCAATGAACTACTGAATTTCTAATACAAATTTATGAAATGTTTAATAATATTTTGCTGAAATACAGAGTGCAGAAGAAACAAAAGTACTTTTGTAGTGACCTACAGAGTTATGTACTGTTCTGTGTTCTGAAAATCTGTTTTCTGTACCTGATTTTTTTTTTTTTTGTTGAAGCTGACAACAGATAGTAATTCATCACACAGATCAGGCTGCCATTACTCACCTAGGTTCATTTTCTCCTAAGTTATTCTAACCTTTTCCCTTCTCCCAAAATAGAAATAGGAGCATGTTTGTGCACTGACAAGTGTGTGACACATTCTCTGGGGAATATTTAATGGTGGTAATTTTCAGAACAGTGGAAACGAGAGATGCTTGCAGCTCTTTATAAAGACTGTACAAAGATAGCTTTTTCATTAGCATGCGCACAGTCCTTGCATACTCGATTATCAAAGTTCAAACACACATAGTAATTTCTGACATACTGCTCATCCGTGATATCTAGCAGGGAAATATTTAAAGATAGAGTACCTACATAAAATGTAAAACAAATGCTGGTTATGTGAAATGAAGATTATTTGTTTATGCTCTTTCACAGTAAGATATGTTTTAATTTTTTCAACTGCTTTGCTGTAGTGGTTTGAAAGCCAGATCACGTATTCCAGGAGCTTTACTGCAAAACCAGAATTAAAGCTCAGCCTTTTCAATCTATTTGTATCAATAAAAGAGTCAAGAAAATGCTGATGAAAGTTGAACTATTGAAAGTTTATCAAGTTTTATGGACTAATGGAATGTAGATCATCAGTACTTACATTAATAATGATTTTATAGTACTATTTTTAAACAAAGGCATAGATTAAAGAATATCCATTGAAGAATAGATCTGATAATTCTCTGGAATTTTCTTTCAGAATCATAGAATCATAGAACCACCAAGGTTTGAAAAGACCTACAAGATCATCCAGTCCAACCATTCACCTATCACCAATAGCTCCCACTAAACCATGTCCCTCAACACAACATCCAAATGTTCCTTGAACACCCCCAGGGTCGGTGACTCCACTACCTCCCTGGGCAGCCCATTCCAGTGCACAAAAGAATTTTCTTTTCTTTTTTTTTTTAATATTGAATTCAGAAGTTCCAACAGATGCAGTTTACTCATTGAGGAAAAAATATGTTAATAAAAGATTAACTGCAGAATAGCAAATCAGCATCCACAGATTCTTTTCAGTCATTCTTGATTGCATGCTCTCTCTTCTTTTCCCTCTTTGTATTCATATGTGTGCATGTACCTATTTGTCCAGGTATGTAATTTATTTTATAGCTTTATCGTACTTTATCTAATTTGTAAAGCTAATAGTTTTGCAGCTAAATGTCACTGCTTTGGTAATTTTGAGAATTTGCAGGCATATTAAGAGCTGCTTATGCTGATAGTCGTAACTGGAAGCTAAATGGTGGTACAGAGGATCACAACAGTACACTGGAAATTTTTAGTTCTGATTTCATTGCTTTATTACAGAGGGTTTTGAGAGGGAAAGTAAAATTTTTATTTCTTCTGAATTTTTATTTGAACTACAGAAGAGAACCCTTTGGAATCTAGGTGATATGCTAGACCATGTACCTGCATGTGATACAGAATAAGATTTATTTGTTGTGTCTTGGCATCTTGTTTAGATTGCAGAGGTGTATCTTGAACTTTATGCTTCTAAGCAAGCTGGAGACAGCAAGTGTTTGTCATGATTAGCTGACTTGTACTGAAGCTCTGTATTCTAGGGCAGGTTGCTGTGCCTGCTGCAGTTTGTGGTGCTCAGGGGTGCTGTCTAGCTTTAGGTAGAACAACAAAGAACCATGAACAGAAGCCGAATGGTGGTCTGTGAGACACAGATATCTTCAAATATTTTGTCCTGTTTTCAAGAAGCAGTGCAAGTATGAAGTCTGCATTATATCCTAAATAGGTATAGCCTCTTGGTGTTGTGGGGAAAAAAATAAATAAATCTGTCATAACTATGCTGATTACTGCCCTCATGCAAGTACAGCTAAATGTGCTACTTCTGTTAACAAGCCTTTGGGACTTATTTCCAGGGAGGCTATGGAATCTGTGGGCAAAGCGTTGTCCTGGGCTGACCCTGCCCTGAGGAGATTGTTGGACTGGCCCCGTCCTAAGGCTCATTCTAGAATGAGTTATTCTGGAAAAGAGCTCAAAACTTCGTGTTTGTAGACATAATGTACCTTTCTGCCGGAGCTGTCTTGACATAGCTGTAGGGATGCATGGGACCCATCTGCATGTGAAACCTGCAAAGGTCTTTTTTGCTTTGTTGTCCATAGAGAATTTTCTCAAGCTGTTGTCAGATACCTTACAGATGGCTGTTAGAGAAACTCTGAAATAGTACAAACCCACAGTGAAACATGGAGAGAGCAGAATTTGAGAATTTCTGTACTCTACGGGAGTGCTTGTGGCTTCCAGACCTGAGATCTTGCAAGCAGGAGAGTGGGATGAGATTAGGAATGTTTTAAGCAACAAGAAGAAATTTTTTATGAGCTGTTAACATCCGGCTTAGAGCAACTGTTGGTGTGAATACTGTTTATTGCTAGCTGGTTTTTTTGTGCACCTAGTATAGTGCATACCATCCAATAAATAATTACACCTGTCCTGTCACCCTTGTGTTCATTCTTAGTAAAATGTTGACCATCATACAGGGACACACAGCATTAAGTGCTTTCTCTATAGATACTTGTCCTTGGAAAAGACTTTGGTTCATATTCTGGTCTTTTTTGAAGAAATACTTCCTATGTTTGAATGCCCAAGTAAGAAAGAATTATTGAAAACCGGACTATAAGTAATGTCTTAAAAGTAACAGCACCTGGAGTTAGACTGTCCTCAAACATTTTGTTCATAGTTGGTATGTAACTGTCTGTAATCACACAGAAGTGCTGACTTAGTGTTTTGATTTTTCTCCTATATCCAAAATGCCAAAAAGATAAAAGATGAAAGATAACGTTTTCTATGTAGGTGGGTTGTGCTATTCTGGATAATTTCAGTTATTAACCCCCCAGTATCAGAAATTTCCAACTATAACAGAAAATGAGCTTTAACTTCTGCAAGGCACAAGTTCCCTCCTATTGTGTATAAGTTTGTGGAGGTGGATCTTAGTGGGTAGGAATGCCTCAAGAATTTTAGTTTTCTTTCATAGCTACATGGTATTAAAACAAAATTCAGAAGAAGGTATTAATAATAATAACTGAAAACTATCGATCAGAATTTACTCCAGAAGCCTAATGGAGGATAAATGTTTTATATCAAGGCAATCTGGCTCCCACTTTGCTGTCAGTTTATGTAGGCAGCCATCCATGTATGTGTTTGGGTGGAAAGGGGAAAATAATTTGAGCTTTAAAAGCTGTTTTATGTAACTCAAGGTATCTTGTTAAAGCAAGCTAACATCAAATATATTGTTTTAATCTGAAAATAATCTTTTGCAGTAGGAACATAATTTCAGTAGTACTTCAGCTGTGGCACTAAGGCTGTCTCTGTAAAGTCACTTAAATAACTCAAGTGGGGGGGAAAAGGAAGTAAAATCCTTTGAATCCAAAGATGGCTGTCTAGGCCATCTAGATCTGTCTAGGATTTGGGATATATGGATATGTGCCTTTTCTATGTCATGCTTATAAGGCAGCGGATTCCAAAGTATAGTTACCTGGTATGGATAATCAGTAGTGTTTGCACTTTAATTAACAAAGATTTTGTTTTTATTGGATGTTTAAGTTAAATCTGGGTACATGTGTCTGTGGAGTCTTGTGGAGGAAGGAGATTTGTCCAATTCTATTTCAAGTGAGTTTCATCAGGCTGCTTTTGCTTGGATCTGCCTTTGCTCTATTTTACACTTAGAGCAAGATACTTGTAAAATGTCATATGTCCAGGGGCGATCTTGTTTTTCCTTTGCAGCTGTGGATTGTGATGAGGTTATATATTACAATCTTAAGCTTGTCTGCAGTAGCTAGGTGCTACAGAACTATCATTCTGGGAAGGTATGGTGGCATGTACGGGATCTCTGAAGTCAGAATGACATCACTGATGTCTGATGTTACCGAAAACCAGGTCAAGTCAATTTCCAAGAAATCAGGACAATAGGCGACAAAGGTCAATGAAAAGAAGGAGAAAATGGGATTACAGTTGCATATCTGAAAACTAAAACATCTGTCCTCTTATCTCCTTGCATTTTGGAAACTGTGTCTTCTGTTTCTCTTCCTGATTAACTGCGGCAGATTCAGTCATGGCCCCTGGAGCTGCTTTCAAATCAAAACAGAGCTGACAGCAACATCTGGAATAAAAGGAGTAAGTTTTTGAGTGGCTGCTTTTAAGAGTTAAGTGTGTAACTACAAATAGCAATACAGGATTCCAGATTTGCATTCAGTAGTGTGAGATGCACAAATACATTGTGGCCAAAAGCTAGGATGAATTCCCTTTGAGAAGAAGATTTAGAGCTTGAAGATTGAAGCTTTCTGAGAAAGAAAGGAGGAAGCATGCAAATTCTGATCACCAAATCTATGAGTTTCTTTTAGTATCTGCTTGTTGAAAATAGCAATACAATGCATTCTTGACATGCAGCTCCCAAATCAGAGCAGAAAACAAATATATCTGAGACTACTTGTGGTTTCAAACCACTGCCATCTTTTCCTTTATCTTCTTTCTCCTCATAAATCTATGACTGTTAAAAGAACTCTCCTTCATACTTTCTTCCTTTAGTACTGACAGACCATTCGCTATCTCAGCTGCTGGAAGGGGTTGTTGGAAAATCCTCCTTGTAATTGTCATAAAGTCTACCAAGCTCCATCTGATATTATTTCACTTTTTAATGAACAGTCTGTGCCTGCTTGCCTGGTCCAATAAAACATGGCATCTTGTGGCTTTGCCTGTTAAATTTTAGTAGGAGACATGACCTCTGAGGGATACAGTTCTTCTTCTACAGCTATCCTAACTTCTTCATTAGCTGCAGCTTTTGTCACAGAAGGAAGTCGAGCGGTATTGACCTTATATTCTCATCTAATGATTAAAACTTTTTCTTCTCTCCTGCTGCTTTCCTCTTCTTCACCATTAAAATGTTCATGTTTGTCACTAATTATACTAACTACTAGGGATGCTTTCAGTCCTCATTCCAGCTGTAGTAAGAAAGGCCCTCAGCAGTAGACACTTCACAGACAGAACTGTATGTTTATTCCTCTGGATTTGAAATCACAGCATAATTCACAGCTTGTGCTTTGAGAGAATACCTGCACCTTCAAATTTCAGGCCTGTTTTCAGGTGGAGTACTGCCCCTCTGGAAGAATCCATTTTGTTTCCAAGCACATGAGGTAGTGCACTGTGCAGAGCTTCCTGTACCTGTGTTGAGCCATTAGAAGTGTTCCAAGACATTCAAGAGTACCGCTTACAGCTTTGCTTTCTTATGAACAGTTCTATTTCTCTATGCTAGCCCCTTTTTAGCGTACACTGCAGATGTTTTCCAGGTGTAAATAAAATCAGTTGTCATCAGTTCTTCATAGAAACTTAGATTCATAGAATGGCTTGAGTTGGAAGCGATCTCAAAGATCATCAAGCTCCAACCCCCCCTGCCACAGGCAGGGCAGCCAACCTCTGCATTCAGTACTAGACCAGGCTGCTCAGGGCCCCATCCAACCTGTTGCTGAAGGTGTTTGAAGGCCAGGGCATTTACAACCTCTCTGGGCAGCCTGTTCCAGCACTTTACTACTGTTATAGGAAAGAACTTCACCCTGACATCCAACCTAAATCTTCCGTCCTTCAACTTAAAACCATTTCCTCTTGTCCTTCCATTATCTACCCTTGTAGAGAGTTGGCTCCCTTCTTGTTTGTAGGCTCCCTTTAGATAATGGAGGGCTGCAATGGGGTCACCCCACAGCCTTCTCTTCTCCAGGCTGAACAAGCCCAGCCTGTTTTTGTAGGGGAGGTGATCCAGACCTCTGATCATCTTCGTGGCCCTCCTCTGGACCTTCTCCAACAGCTCCACATCTTTCCTGTATTGTGAGCCTCAGACCTGGATGCAGTACTTTGAATGGGACCTCATAAGGACAGAGAAGAGAGCGACAATCACCTCCCTGTCACTGCTGGCCACCCTTCTTCTAATGAAGCCCAGGATCAAATACCTCAGCAGTGAGACATTTCTGTCAGAGAGCTGAAAGATGTTAATCTTATACATAGATCCACCACCTATAATTCCAGTCAAATGTCTTTTCAAGGATGAACTGACAGATTTAAATCCCAACGACAGTCTATAAATCCTGCAAGATGGGTTTTTTGTAACCTAGCATATGGCCATGCTTTCTAATTCTTGAAAATACTCCAATCTACTCTTCCCACCCCATCCCATTTCAAAGACACCGTCTTTGGTGTCTTTGAAATCCTGTTACTGTTTTATCCAGGAGCTACAGAATTGATTCTCTATACATACACTTAATACACTTGTGAATAAATGAGTTAAAATAAGACTGAAGGGTACAAAATGGGGGGGTTTGTTTTTTGCTTTTTTTTTTTTTTTTTTTTTGTGGTAAATCAAAATCTTCTCATTTAGAAAGGCTTCTCTGTGGGCAGTGGTCGTGCTGTACAAGTAGAAGGTACTCATCGCGGGTATGTGCCTTTGCATCAGATCAATGTATTGGAAAGTGTCGTTAGTTCTCAGCAGGCAAGATTCAGTGTCAATAAATTCAAAACCCTGCTTTTCATTTTTTCCAGTAGCCATTTATAAAGATAGTGCTTCCTGGTGACACACCTTGGATGTCAGTTGTGTAGAAAACTTCTTTATGTAGACAATTGCCTTATACAAATCATTGTAATGAGCTTAGTTGTTACAATGTTAGGTGAATTTAAGATCATTAGGCCTCTGGATAAGTGTTCTAGAATTATATTTATCTGTAATTTGTGGAGGTATTCACATCTTAGTGTCATTTCCAAGCCTTCCCTGTAAAATTCCAGGCATTGTCTACCAAAGATGTCTTTTATTTTCCTTCTTCTCTCCCAGCTAAAATCTCAGGAATACTGTTTTTAAAGTAAGACACCTTGTACAAAGTTTGGCTCAGTCTTCTTGAAAACCTTCTCCGTAGGAGGTGGGATGGTGCTGTTAGGTCCCTGAGGCCACCTTTTCTTCAGGCAGAGCAACCCAGTTCCCTCAGCGTGTCTCCTCACAAGGCCTTGAAGCCCCTGGCCATCTTGGTTGGCATCCACTGACCTTGCAGCAGCTGATCTGGGACTTAATTTACTGTGGAGCTCACAACTGGACACGGTATTTAGATGTAGTGCAGTGAGTGCCAAATAAAGGAAGATGAATAATCTTTTCCCTCTGTCCTCTGGCTCTGCGATGATTCATACAGGACAGGCAACTTCTGGCCTGATCTGCTGCCAGGACATACTGCAGGCTCCTGCCCAGCTTGCTGTCTGCCAAGATCCCTGGGTTCTTGTCAGCAGAGCTGCACCCTAGCCAGACAGCACCCAGCCTGTATCATCACTGGAGGTTCTTCCTTCCCAGCTGCAGGACTTGGCATATGTTCTTCCTGAATTGGATAAGGTTCCTCTCACCCTGTTGCACTGATTACTACGTATGTATAATCCTGTGTATAACTCCTACATGGTGGAAAAATAGATGTCCTTTAGTTAGTGACTCCTGAACAGATCATACATACCTCAAGGGTATTTCAATATGAAACATAAATACTTTTACTCTGTTTTCTCACCTTGCTCCCCTTTTATATATACTTATAAAATATCCGGAACGATGTCAAAGCATTTCTGAAAATAAGTGAAAAAGGAAAATAATGAAAAAAGAGAGCATAGAACATTCATTTTATGAAATTAGAAGCCTATTTTCTGTTATTTAAAATGCTTTTTTTACAAAACATTTTCTTTTCTCTAGCAGCATTGCTAGAGAGCCATTCAGTTGCAACTTTTAGCATTTACTCTCTTTAATCCATGTGTAATTCTGCTAAACCTAGTGCATGTTAATATATTTACATTATAAAATGACTGAAAGTGTGGTGTTGTATTTGTCAAGATGACTTTCATTACAAAAATGGAACACAACAGGAAAGAAGCACTCTTTTTCCTTCTGTTATAACCCTGACCCAAACATCTGAGCTTAAAACAAATCCCCCCACTTAGCTCAAGAAGCTGAGTTTTCTTTGCAATCTATCCTTTCTTTTGGCAGCTTCTTTCCAGCCCTGTTGCAAATGGAGCTCTTAGCTTTTCTCTCACTCCAAAATTTAACCCTAGTTCTAACCCTGATCCCAGTCTTTACTGCAAGCTGATCTTTTGACCTTTTGCTATATAAAGAGGGAAAATAGACTATAAATAAAAACTTTCCTGTAAGTTTACTCATTCGTTGCCATCCGGTAGCGCTCTGCCTCATTGCTTGCTATTACAACATTAACACTGAATCTTAAGCCATCTGTATACTCATTTTCCTCACTGTAAGGTACTTTGCACCAGTGCCCCAACAAGCTTCTTGTGATGCATAAAGCCATTAAGCTTGTCTCTATGCTGAAAAATTACCTTTGAAGTGGTGTAGAGGGTTCCCATTTCTATTACCGCACTGATTATAACCAAATGAGTTTTGATTAAAGTATGGTTATATGTCTTAAGTCTGGGATCCATAAGTCAGTCTCTGCTCTTTCAAAAACCTACAAAACCTGCTGCTAAGATACTTTGCTCTGGCAATTTAAAAAGTAAGGACTTTCAATCAAGATTGTGTCTCCAGAAGCTGTATAATATGGAAACATCTGATATAGCCTCCCATGCTGGCATCAGCTGTGGCAGGAAAGCACTGATTTTCTTCTGCCAAACGTAGAAACATTAGTTAGAATTAACTGTATGAAAAGTCTTAGGGAACAAAGTCTCAAGCAAATGATTTAATTTATTTCTGTGAATATTCATTTCAGGTTTTAAACTAATTAGTGTTGAATGCTCTGAAATATTTCTGTATTTACTATTCATATCTGGGGAAACAATTTCTCTCACGTGAATTCTCCTAAGTAGCCCGAGTGGGATCCAACTGTGAGCTACAAAATACATGTATCCAAATTCCCACTGCTCTTTTTATCTGCACTGTTCAGTAAGGCGCAGAATCCCACTCAATTTCACAAATGATACTAAGGAGTCTGTTAGTCAAGATCATTTCTGAATTTTTAAAGCAAATAAGTCTTGATTAATCTGTTAAAGAATGTTGCACAATGGGTGAAATTCATCACCTTTATGAAATTTTACTTTTAAATTTTTTTGCTCAAAGAATGGTGAGGCACTGGAACAGGTTGCCCAGAGAAGTTGTGAATGCCTCATTCCTGGAAGTGTTCAAGACCAGGCTGGGTGAGGCTTTTGGAAACCTGGTCTATTGCAAGGTGTTCCTGCCCATGGCAGGACTGTTGGAAATAGATGATCCTTAAGGTCCCTTCCACCACATACCATTTATCTAAGACTTTTTGCTTTCTCTTTTTCTCCCTCACTTTCTCTCATTTCTGTCTGTATTACATTTATTATACAAAACTGTTTATTTCATAGTTTTACGATATGGAGTCCTATACCACTTTGATTTTACGTTGACTTCTAGAGAAACTTTTTTTTTTTTTTTTGTTAGATTAGAGATTTCACTTAAAGAAGCCCCTGGTTTATTTTTTCAAAATCAAATCAAAATTCAGAGAGAAATAAAGCTAAAAACATGCTTTTAAGTTCTGATCGTTAGACTCCAAATTGTGCTACGGATGCAACAATAAATTGAAAAAAATACCGGTTGAAGGGACTGATTGTTTAAATGTAAGTAGAATTGTGAATGCAGAATGATAAGTAGGCTTGCTTTCAGTGTTTCAGACTGCTTTAGGTTGTTGGAAATGACCTCCAAGATTATCTAAGCCAGTCATCTACCTATCACCAATATTTGCCCCCTAAACCATTAATGTCCCTTTGTATAATATCTAAACATTTCTTCAACACCTCCAGGGATGGTGACTCCACCACCTCCCTGGGGAGCCCATTCCAGCACCTGAGAATTCTTTTGGAGAAGAAATTTTTCCCAATAACCGGCCTGAATCTGCCCTGGTGCAACTTGTGGCTATTTTCTCTCATCCTATTGCTGGTTAATGCAGGTGAAGAGGCCAACCACAGCCTCCTTTCAGGGAGATGTAGAGAGCTGTAAAGTCTCCCCTGAGCCTTCTCCAGACTAAATCACCTGAGTTTCCTCAGCCACTCTTCGTAAGACCCCTCTTCATCAGACCACTCACCAGCTTTGTTACATTTCTTTGGACACACTCCAGGGCTTTGATGTCATTGAGGGGCCCAAAACTGAACTCAAGGTGTGGCCTCACCAGGGCTGAATACAAGGGGATGACTACATCCTTGCTCCAGCTGTCTGCATTACTTCTGTTGCAAGCCAGTATACTGTTAGCCACCTTGGCTATGTGGGCACACTGCTGGCTCATGTTTAGCCCAGTGGTGACCAGCACCATCAGGTCCATTTCCTCCACACAATCTTCAAGCTGCTCTGCCCCAAGCCTGTAGGATTATCTGGTATTGTTGTGACCAAAGTGCAGGACCCAGCACTTGGTCTTGTTGAAATTCATCCCATTGGCCTCAGTCCGGCTATCCTGTTCAAATCACTCTGTAGGGCCTCTCCTGCCCCCAGGCGGATTGATACTTTCTTCCAATTTGGAGTTGTCTGCAAACTTAGTGAGAGTGCACTTCATCCAGATAATCAATAAAGATATTAAACAGGATGGACCCCAGTACTGACCTCTGGGGAACACCACTTGTGACTGGCAGGATTTAACTCCATTCACCACCACCACTCACTGGGCCCAGCCCTTCAGCCAGTTCTTTACCCAGCAAAGAGTGTACCTGTTGAAGCCATGGGCTGCTATCTTCCATAGGTGAATACTGTGGGAGACGGTGTTGAAGGCTTGGCTGAAGTCTAGGTTGACTTCATCAATGGCCCATCCACCTAATGATCCATCTCTGTATGCAAACAGAATCTTTTCTACTAGAACAGCCTTGTTTCTTTGTTTTGCTGTTTTGAGTGCTTTATTTTTGAGTGACTTATTTATGTTCTGGTACTTTCATGTATGTTCTTGATTTGCCATTTATCTTTCAGTTTGGTTGCTGAATATTCATACAGGTTTGGGATATGGGATCACAGATATAGTCTAACAGTAATACTAAGTATGAATTCTTGCTTGTACTAATTGCTTTTTCAAAAAAAAAGTCTTGACTTTTCCCACAAACTTACAGGTTTGAGGGTGTCTTAGCTAGATCTCATATGTGTTGGCACACATTTTGCTATTTATTAACTTGCTTTCTGGAGATAATTACTGTTCTCAAAATTCACAGATACAGAAATGGAGGTGCAGTATTTTTAAAAACTATTTTAATGCATCTGTAGTCCCTTCAGTTGAGACTATCCATGAAAAGTTTTAGCAGCCTTATCCTTGTTGTGTTTTCAACCCAAATACAGTAATTCCAAGATGGTTCTGTGAAGTTTGAGTAGGTCACACAATATGGTTTGTCCTGGGAGGAGTCTCTGTACATTACATGTTCTGTCTCTACTCACTGGCCCTTTGGTGTCAGTATTGATCTGGGTCCTGCATACACTTTCTCTAGCTCTCCTTTTTGGTTTGCCTGTCATAAGGGACAATATGTCTGTTTCAGTATTTTCAACATCATCATTATTATATCTACAATTTGTGGACTTTTCAAGAGCCATGCTGAGATCTTTGAAAGCTCATTTTTAATAGGAATCATAGAATCACAAGGTTGGAAAGGACCTACAAGATCATCTAATCCAACCATCCTCCCATTATCGTTGCTACCACAAGCCACTAAACCGTATCTTGTAGAATGAGTAGGAAGTAGAAATCATTGTTCTTTTCCATTCATTTTATGGTACCGTTAATTTTTCATATTTAGTGGTTTACTTTTTGTATTTAATGGTTGTTGTCCCAGATGCTTACAGCTATGGCAGGTGATACATTTGTAAGGGTCTTGTGTTGATTTATTGCTTGTTTGAGGTTATTGAACTTACATAGTGAAAAACTGGTAATATATTCTTGAGAATGTGCTTCCAACTACCAAATAATAATCCAGTTTATTCAGCTCCTATCCCATATTGAGCTAAGGACTGCAGCGATAAATAGTATACCATCCTTCATCCAGCAGATATGGTCTGAATTAACAGGACAAAAAGAAAAGACCATGGCTACAGTAGATGAGTAGGGCAAAACAAGGCTTGCATCTGCTTCACTGTTTTGGTGATAGCACTATCTTCTTTTCTCCCAGCAGTGTTTAAGATTGTAATCTCAGATTCTTCACGTCAACTGAGTACTCTGTGATGCCTATCTTTGCAACCAATGTTATGGTGTATGTCAGAGGGGAGGATGAAGCATATTTAGGACAGATGGGTATGTTCATGTGATTTTCTGTGTATCTAAGCAAAGTGGGCTGTCACATCACTTCACCAAGCAAAGCCAGTATGAAGACAATTTGTTTAATCTTTTACTCAGTATGACCTGAAAATAGTATGGAAGCAAGTTTTGTAAGATATTTGCCTACAAAAAGGTTGACATTACTGTTTTATTGTCAAGGTTTCTGTTAAGTTGCTGGTTATTTCTTGAAGTACTCCCAGAATGCACAGTCGTACTTGCCACATGAATACTACTGTACAGCAATTATTTCCTGACATCGACTTGTTGGATTGTAACTTTCTATTACAGAGAAGTTGCATTTTTGGTTGTAGCTTTTTAGAAATGCTATCAACAATTGCATTTTCTTTAGCTCTTAATTACCGTTGTTACTGTAATCAGATACTGTTAGTGGGGGGAAAAAAAAGAAAAAAAAATTCTCTATGTTAAGTGGTTACCTAACTCTTTCAATAAACTGTTGAAGAAACCTTTGATATTCTCAGTAGCCTTTCAGAAAACTGCCATTTTGGATCACCCTTTCCTCTGAAGACTTGAGTATTCTGGGTCTTCAGAATAAAACAGCAGTCAACTATAAACTGTTTACACAGGGAAAAAGACATGGAATCAAGGCACTCAGAACTCTATTTGATTAAATAGAAATAAACTTCAGCACTATTTAGTAACCAGGAACAAAAAGGAAAAGTCTTGCAGAGGAGTTATAAGCCTCTGCTCAACATAGCTAAAGTCTTT
Source organism: Alectoris magna (assembly GCA_030625065.1). Classification (NCBI taxonomy): domain Eukaryota; kingdom Metazoa; phylum Chordata; class Aves; order Galliformes; family Phasianidae; genus Alectoris; species Alectoris magna. The sequence continues at coordinate 25,951,568 of CM060566.1, read as the reverse complement.
TCTGAGGCAGTCGAGGTGAGAAAGCACATATCTCTCAAAATTAATTTACAAAAGGATCTTAGTATCGACTAACAGACTGAACATCTTGTTACTGCAGAAAATACTATGAGAAAGATTTACACCTCAGGCTAGAGAGAGATAGAGATAGACATAAGCAACTTAATGTTTTGGAAAAGTAATCTAAAGATTAAGTCAGTAAATTATTTTTTAATATGATTATTTATTCAAGATCTATTTATGCAGGAAAAAAGAAAGCAGCCTGAAAGGCAAGGTGAAAATGCAGGGTCATAGTGTTAACTTTGTAGGAGTGGTGGAGATGCCACACTTCCAGTATAAACTTTCCGTTCCTGCGTAACACAAATTTATACAGAATTGTGCTGCTGATAAGACTTGTAGAAGAATAACTCAATTTTGTATAGTTCTCCACAGCAGAAAAGATTTTAGGTACCAGTGGTAATATATAGGCCCTGCCAAAGCTAGATTGGATGCTGGTGAGGTGTATGGGAATGTGCTCCTACACAGATGTTGTACTAAAAACACACTTCCATATGTCGCTCAGTGTTCCATTTTCCGAGCTATCTCTGAGGATTTAGCATGTGAGGGTGTGTGGTTGGCAGATGGAGATTTCAAAGTAGAGGATACAGAGAAGGGTGTGTATTTCATGAGAGACAAATATATTTAAGAGTTCTCCTTTAATCCCAGTGGAGTTTGAGTGCTGTGGGAATAATCTGAGTTCAAGGGCCTACATGATTTTCATACTACATTTTGCCTAAGGGTAGTCTAATCCTATCATCTATTGCTACAGGCAGTACTGGGGAAAGATTTGCAGGAGGTGGTACTCAGACTATGACTAGTATGATGCAGTATGGTATCATTGCTAACATCCTCAAAGAAGGCAAATTTCATGTAGAATAGTTACATAAGAATTATAAAAGTGCAGAGAGAACCCCATGGCCACTGCAGCAGCCGTGCATAATCTTTACCATCTAGGTAACTCTTTGGGTTAATTCTCACTATGTGAGTCTTCAGTTGTATAATATGCTTTTAAATCTCAGAAGTGGAGGTGAAAGTCCTTAAAAGCTTTCTGCTGTAAATAAGAATGTCTTGGCTTAGGTATGCATCACTGTAGCACAAGTAGATTACCCTGAATTATCCATAGATACTGTTGGACAACACATAGAATGTTTGCTCAAAAACAGTTGCAGAACATACCAGATAGATGAGTATCTTAAACTTAGTTTTGGTTAGACTCACCAGAAATCATTCTGTGAGGAAACTATTAATAGAGAATGCAAAGGTACGAGGTAAAATCCAACTTTGTCTCAAGTGTCAGTTAGTAATAAAAAACTATATTTTGATGAGGGAGATGTTAGTAAATCATTGTTAATGCTGCATATTGAAGGTCGTTCACAATTACTTTGATAAATAGGACAATTTAATCCAAACTTCATTAGATCAGAACGTTCATCAGGGAAGGATAACATGAAATATCTAAATACTTCAGGAAACTTTTATTCTTGCCTTGCATGCCTGCTGTCCAAGCTACTGATTATCTACATGTACATAAATGAAGTTCAGATAAATTATATTTTTTCATTCCATTCTAGTAGATCCCTAGCTCTCAAATATATCAAAGCAAAATGGAAAATTATTGCTAAAAGGAAGGATAGATACTCAGCAAGAATTACACACAGAAAAAAAAAAGTTTTCAATGTCAACAATTTAAAAACAGTGAGAGTTTTTAGCTACTGTGGTAATTCTTGTTATTCTTCTCTGGTGTTGGTCAGATCATGCATATTTGGCTTGAAAAAAAACAACAACAAATATTGAATTTTAAGGTAATTTTTTTTCTATGATGTACTGTGACCCTCCCCTAATGAGTTAATCCTTCCAGTGTAGCAAACAAATTTCACGTAGTTGCTTCTCTTTCATAAAGAACTATTTTAGTAAAGGTGATGCTAGTGAACTTACAGATTTGAATTTGTTTGTGGCAAACAGGGATTTGATTTGATTGTGCTGGCATTCAAGATCACTGGGATACATGCTGCAGAATACTTCAAGCTAGTGTTGCACTATAGTTAGTAAGCCCTCATGAGACACAGGACCTGTGAGCAGAGATGCAGTACATTGCCAACATGTTAATACTGTTCTGTGCAGATGTACTCATCAGTACTAGCCTGACCTTTCTGCGCTGCAGACATATGCTCAGTTTTGATTTGCTTTTTCAAAGTAAATTCTTTGTGGCTCTGGGTTAGAAAGAGACTTGAAGAAATTGTGGATGAGAAAGAATTCTAAATCTGGAATAACAGCTTGAAGAGCTGTGACCTGCTTGTCCATTTCATTTTGGAGTGCTGCTAGCTCATCTCCAGTGACAATGTCAGTACAACATAAAATTACTCCTTACAAAAGAAAACAATATATGAAAGAATTGCAAGTTTACATGTTGCTTCATTCTTGAACAATAGAGACCTCATCACAGCCTTTGCAATGACCTCACTCAGACAAATACTGACTGCAAGATAAGTTTAGCTGGATGAGAGCTAGCTAGTTTATTTAATGCTCCCATTCTGTCTAGAATTGGTGATGTGCATGTGTCGAGATGTATCACAAATATTTCACATCTAATATGCTCTTTACAAGCATCTGGGGGAACTAACAAGACTGGAACCAGTGTGTGCTAGTATATTTGAAATTTATCCAGATAGTACTCACAACTGTAGTAGTGTAGAGGTTTGATAATAAAGAATCGACAGAACAGGTGATGAGCAGTTTGAGAGAAGAATAATGTGAGCAGTTTGGACTTCAAAGGTTGGAAATGTGTGGGCTGAACAGGAGTTAGCAAGAATCTTGCATCTTTGGTGATTAAGATGGCTTTTTCAGAAGACCATTTAAGGCCCTCCAAATGACTTACCCACCAAAGAGAGTGGAGGGTTTATCTGTTGTGACAGAGAACTCAACTGGAAATAATAGTTTTGATGCAGGAATATAAATGAAATTGTGTAGATTACTTGTGAGGAAGGCCAAGCTAAATGTCTGACAATCCATTTTTTGGCATTAAGATTTCACATGTGAAACGCTTCATAGTGTTTGAAAGTTTGAATATGAGCTGGATCGTACTCAGTAAAATTTCAATAAGCTGTAGAAACTGTACTGGTACAGTATGGTTTGGGACTGAGAATCATAGAGCTTGATCACTGTAATAGAGCACCTTAATCATCAATTGTGCAGGTTTTTTATTGAGTTATTAGAAGCAACAATAAAAAGACAAGTTGTTTTAGTAGATACACAACATATAATCTGCTGTGAAATTGAAATGGTTATTCATTTGCTGTAGCTAGAGTAGATCATACTGTAATGCTTCGGAAACTGCTATACCTACAGTCTTGGTATTAAGTGGGATCTATGCAATTTGATGTCATAGGTTGTAAAAACAAAGCTGTAGTAAGAACACATCGCTACATGGCATTTTTTATTCTGGCTGACATTTTGCTTTTTCCCCAGTAAAAGTTGTTGTACTGCAGTTTCTCTGTGAATAAGTGATAGTGAATAAGTGATATGAGAGTTGTAGTACATGACAGTGTATTCTTTCAAGGAGTTATCAGTAGATGAACTGAAGAGACAGTTAAAGGTTTCTTCAGAGGATCCTGTGAGACATATCCTCTACCTGTAAAAATAGCTAGGCTCCACTGAAGCTGCTCCAGTTTATCCCAGCAAGTACCTGCCTGTCTCTAGTAGGCAAGCTAGGCTGAGAAGCAAGGGAAGTAGTTCCCTCCAGACCTGACTACCTGTGAACAGAAGTCCCTTCATTTCAGTTATAAACACAAACAAGTAACTTGTCTTGCAGTTGTCTTATATCAAATTTCTGTATGTTATAAATTAGTTTAGAAACAAAATCACAACCTGGCATTGCTGCTCTATTGTTGTTTTTTAAACGCTCACCTTTAGGAAGCCAATAGCTTACAGCTGATGCATAGTAGTGTTTGAGATGATAATTTTCTGTGTAGTGCAGAGTAGCTGCAACACCTGAGTTACTGCTATGGGTAGCAGCCAAGCCTGAAAACACCTGTGAAAGAACAAACAATCTCCCTCCCCTCAAAGTCTGATGTGGCCTTATTATCACTCACCTGTGTCTGAGAGCCAAGAGAACCAGCTATGTAGCACATGCAGCCTTACCGAGTAGCAGAGAGAGGGGCTGTCCAGGAGAACTTTTACAGAAACTGTGATAGAAGAGGCATGAACAAATCACGCTTGATTCAGAGAGGAGGAAGAGGATCAGGAAAAGCTCATCTTTGAAGTTTTAAGATTTCATGCTATTCTTCTGAGAGATGTCTGTACTGCTTCCAGAACCTGAGCCTGTGGATCTATTCAGGCTTTATGATTCTGCTTCCCCAGATTTTGGTCTTTGTGTTATTCCTGATGTCTTCATGGAAGAATCCAGACCTCCACCCAATACCATGGGTTGTGCTCCACATCTTACAAGTCCTTTGACTGCAGATGTTCTCCTAGTGCAACAGAGGCCAGTATAGAGCAGGATGGAGAGCTGTGAGCACAATACAGTAAGTGGTACTTGGACTGGTTGTGGAAGAAGTCGCTCACGACAATAAAAAGAAAGGAGTAACTACCTCTGTTGCAAGTACAGGCATTCTGTACTGGGACCTGGAAATGCAAGTGTGAGCCTATGGGAAACAAGGTAAGAGAACCAGAAATAAAATGACATAAATACTGATGCTGCAAGAATGTGGTGTAGCTTGAAAATGGTTTGAACTTTTATTAGGATAACTTTGAAACAATTAGTAAAATACATGAGAACGTTTCCTTTCAGGGTTATTTCTGAGTAGAGAGAATGAAGTCAGAGCAGTAAAAACAGTTTTGTTGCTGTAACTGTTTACTGTAATGATGTTTGCTGATACTTCTGTATTGGGTGTATGATTCCTTGTTATGCACCTGACCAACGGGGCTAGCAGAAACCTATAGCTCTAGCTTTAGTATTTGCCACCACCTGGCAAGGGATAGCAAAGAACTTTGCCATCTCCTACATTAAGCATATTGTGAGTTCGTGTGCAACTCTCTTACTAATGCACTGAGCAGAAACACCATGCAGGAGGGAACTTAGAATGTTGCATGTCTACATGGGACATCTGTACTTGAAAACAAATGGATATGACTGTGGTTTCTTCTGTCTTCTCTGTTTGGGGCTAGAACCATATATTTTTACTTCTTGAAAGAAAGTCTGTCCTGTAAGTGTACCTAATATTAGTGTAGCACCAGTCACTTCTGTACAGCTCTGTGCAAAATACCCACTTAAGATGTCCTAATTTAGCTCCCTGAAAGCTCCAGTCTACTCGAGAAAGATTGGTGCTTACCTGAATACAGCTTTCATCACTAAAACTATGCCTCTGAGTGGTATCCGTTGGCACAATGTGCACCCTTGTTACAGATTGTTGGCACTCTACTGAAGTGCAGGGCTGTTTAACAGAGGCTGGATGGAACCAGAAGCTTAGTGCAATATGTAGCAGTCCTAATTAGGACTTTTTTTTTTTTTTTTTTTTTTTTTTACTGTGCCCAGCATGCGCCAACTGCTTTTTCCCTTACACATGTGAGGCCTAGGCTCGTAGATGATCATCTACAAGGTTGAGAAGGATGGGTAAAACTCTGTTAAAATAGTTGATTGGTATTGCAGTACTTAGACTGCAAGTTGTCTGGATTTAAATAGTAAGTCAGAATTGTATTCAAGTAATACTGTATTTACTCTGATATCATTCTTGCTGCTGTGGAAGCTATTGCTTTGCTGAAAGTTACAGATACACTGCTTTCCATTCTTCTCCACATCTTGATGGTTTGTGAAATGATCTGTCCAGTATCTCTCTAGTCACATATGCACAAATAGTATAAGTACTAAGCAATCACCTAGACTTTGTCTTACTGTGTCTTTACTTAAACAACTTCAAGTTTTGTAGGATTTTTATTTTCTTGTTAATATTTTTTGTAAAGGTAGCTGGAAATGTTAATGTTTCCAAAACTGCTATTTAATGAAGAGCCTTGAAGGCTAGCTGGAATTATCTTAGATCATCTTAGAGTCAGAATATGATTTATTTTCATATTTTAGCTCAATAACACTGATATTCACAGCTCCGAAATAAATGCATGTTCCATAATAACTATTTATTTGTATTGGGTTTTAATTACATAATCAAATAAAGATAACGCAAACTCTTCTTAAGATAGGCATTTATTACAATCTATATTGTTTTGTTACCTATAATAACTGCTAAAATTTTCCCAGGCTGATACGTAGTAATGTGGGCACTAAGAATGAGGGAGAGAAAAGTGATCAGTAGGGGTGATGCTTTACTGTGTTGAAAGTAAGGTTGGTAAGGAGAAAGTACTGCCTCATTTATTTCAAGGGAACCTTTCTGTGGTAGCCTGAGACATTTTCATATTTTTCTTGATGAAAGTAAAGAGTAAAATGGAGAACTGAAAATTAACTCTAGAGAGTCAAGAAAAAGACTTGTCCCAGGCGTGACTAGAGGGGAAAAAAATTGTCTTAAGAACTTAGAATCAGTACATTAATAGTTTATGCAAACTTTTATAGCATCAGTTGTTATTATGAGATCAAAGCAAGGCTTCTTGTTAGAAATAGTGTTTTGTAATTTCTTTATGATACCCTTATCCTCTTTTTCAAAATCGATAGGAGATATGTGGAAGACTTGTCCTGTTTCAGCACACTAGCTAATATTGCTATTTGTAAAATTGGCAAGAATGTGAGATTTTCCTTTTATGGCAGAGGAAATATGTATTTGCTTACACAATTTATTTTTCAAGAAACTTCTGTTTCATTAATTGCTTTCAAAGACATTGTATTCCACCCAACTTTATATAAATGTAGTGAGAAAGTTTATATCCTGTCTAAGTTAGAATTTCTAAATGACTAGTACAAGTATTGTAAACTTCCAGATATGTTTTCTTGATGAATGAAATATATAAGTGGTTTACAGCTATTTCAATAGTTAGGGTGAAGAAGTGATCACCTGAAATATTAATGGGATGCTGAGTGTCACAGTGTTCTGCATTTCAGTTCTTCTTTTACTTTCTTTTGTGCTTAGCAGGACAGCCAAAAAATTCTATCTTTTTTAAGTTTATTGCCGGTAGTGCAACAGCATTTAGTCTCTCTCCAGAAATATCTACTCCATTAGAACAGTATTTACCTACCAGTCAGTTTACTGTCCTTAAGTTTTCTTTCCAAGCTTTCCTGTTCTCATCCATTTTTTGGATGCTTTCCTGAAATCCAGTTGGTTAAAGCTGAACTTCAAAAGCTTGAGAGTATTAATGACATAGTTAGTCTGTTTGTAACCTAGCCATGTGGAAATTTGAATTTTGGTTCATACTGTTGTAGAAAGACTTTATAATTTGAGAAAGGAAGTGTTTTCAGTGTAGTTTGTTTTAATCTGCCAGATTTAGGGACTTCTAATGGTTCCTGACTGAGAAATTTGTAGATGAAGGCTTGTCACCATTGTTTCGGTCAAAAAGGTAGAGGACTTGAAAATTGTAGCATCTGGAGTGATGAGCAGAGGCAGTCAAGAAGAGCAGACAAGGTGGCAAGGGACATCTAATAGGAGCGCTAAATTACAGTGAAGGTGGAAAAGGGCTAACAAACTGAGATGGCAAGCTGATGTTCATTCCTAGCTGTCACGTGGAGAAGAACCTGGGTGTTTTTGTATGCCAAACCCTGAGATTCAGCTGTTAGAATATGTGAGAAAATTGAGTCCTGATCTGTTCAGGTTGAGGAAAAAAGTTTTTAGAAGTTCTCATTCCCCTTTGCTCTTCAGATGTCACTGGGAGATTTCTTTAGTTCAAGAGAAAACTTTTCTATCCTTGGGACCAACACACTGTGCTGCTTGCCAGATGCATCTTGTAAAACCATTTCTTTGCTCCATTTTTTTTTTTTCTAATTTTTTTTAATTACTCAAGGGCTTTAAGAGAATTCCTATCTGTTTCCTTTTTCCAGGGATACTGGAGAATTCTTTGAATGCAATTACACCTTTCTCCTCTTCTTCAGAAACACTGGATCCTGGTATTGTTTTTCTTCCTTTCAAACATGTTTTACAGATCTGCTGCTCAGGGGAGGCTATTTTCACTTGCCAGTTACAGATGGCTTGCTCTCTTCTCTGCTAGCACTTGGATAGTACCCATTCTACTGAAATCCAGTATGCTTTGACTTAGATCCTTGTTTCTGTCTTTACTGAGAATTGTGTAGTCCCTCTTGGTACACCAGACCTTGACATGCTCTCTTCTTTTCACAAGCTATGTCTGGAAATGTTTAGTATTTCAGGGAGATAAAAACAATTCATCTACCTTTGTTTATTTAGTAGAAGCCAGGTCTTCAGCTGGAATAAATTGTTACTTCACTGTTGGCTTGACGTTTTTTCCTTTTATGTTCCTGCTTGTTCACACTTCTTAATTCTGTGTGGGAGAGGGAATGGGGATATAAATTCATGGTATCATCAATGAAATGTTCATTTCTACAAAACTAGTACTTCTCTATTGTTTATAGATAAAAATAGTTATAGAAATGGTGGGACAGAACATAAACAGAGATCAGTTCTTCACACTATTCCCATACAAGAATGAAGCGATTCAAGTGATAGTAGTAAGAGCCACTTTGAAAACAAAGAAGAAGGCAAGGTTCCCTGTGCAAAAAGTAATTGGGCTGTGCTCAATTAGAAAAAGTTGGTATGGATGCGGTAAGTTTAGATTAGTTCAAGAAATGAGTTAAAGAAAGCTGTCTCTGTCAAGAATTGCTAAATTTATCGGAACTTCATCCAAGACAGGAAGTCCCTAGGCCAAACTTAGCTGGGAGGTAGAAAGGTTAGAGTTTTACCTTGAGTGTACATTGCCACTTTTGGAGGAAGACTACTCATTCTTGTGACCTTTGTCTGACATATCATTGCTTTTCTTCTGTTAAAATCTTATTTTCAGTTTGCAGTTGGTAGTGTCAGAGGAGCTTGGGTCACCTCTGTGGCTCAGCTTTTATAAGATTTATTAAAGAAGCAGGCCCCTGAGGGGCCCCAGGGCATGAAATATGTACCTGCTCAAGAAACAGGAGGGAACTCACCATGATATTTTTTTAAAATGTGTATTCTGATCTTTTCTAACCATGAATTGTTGGCACCTTGCAGCCTCGCCCACTTCACTGACCTGTTAAAATACATACTGATTTTCTGTCAAACTCTATGAACTTGGAGTATTTTGCCAGTGATTCTAGGACTTATAGCATATTTGCACCATATTGCTTTCGTTGCTTTTATCTTCCATCCCCTTCTCTTTGTTGTTGTTGTTCTTTTGTTTTATGAGAGTAAAATAAGCAATTTGAGGTCAGCATGTTATTCATATATGCTGTGATAGCCAGAGGATCTGAGTTGACTTTTCTAAATAGTCACCTTCTTTTGGTAACAAAAACTAGCTTTAGAATTTGGAAGGCTTTGATGCTGGGTGGAGTGCACTTTCCTGGTGCACGATTACTTTAGAGAACAAGCAACCAGAGCATGGACTTGTGCAATATAGACACAAGACATTTTCTGCTTTTATATTGAGGATTGTGTATATATTCAAGAGTATAGCTTGTTTATACAGGATGTTGGAGTACTTTACGTAAAGGTTAATGAAGTCCTTCTCTCAACACATCTGAGAGTAACCATTAGCTCTATTTAAAGCTCTGAATCAGAGGACATACAGGTAAACAGCTTACACAAAGTTGTGCATTAATTCCGTGGCAGATCTTGGATTATTTGTCTCCCAAGACAACTACAGTGCATCATTCTCAGTGCTGAACAGGTTGTACATAAATAATAGTGAATACAGTTAAGACTGTTTTGATTAAAAATAGTAGATTGAGCAGCAAAATGCTCCACTACAGGAATAGGGTTTTTTTTTAAATTTCAGAGTAGAAAAGATATTTTTGTGAATCTATTTCTGTTTTAATATTAATACTATGAAAAAGAGAACATCTATGTTTTCTATCCACTATAGTTTACAAGCACTGAACTTTGTTGGTAGAGGGCACTGAAAGGCTTGAGGCCCTTTAAAGTTCAAATCATTGGCCTAACAGATAGAGAGAAGCTAGTGCTTAGACTATCCTTTCATTTGAAGAACAATATTTAACTTTAGGACCAATCTGTGGCAGGCTATTTACGGAAGTTTCATGCCTCTTAGCAAGTAACTGCACACTGGTTTATTTATATGCACAACAAAGATTGAATCAGTCTTAGGTTTAATGTCTGAATATGTATACGTAGGAAGAGAGAGGATAGGAAATCTGCAACTTCACCATGACCACAATCTGTAAATACATGCTAAATATGCATATGCATGCCTGTATATCTGTGCACAGATCCATGGATAGGTATAGGTTGTTTTCCTCACTGAGTTATAGACATTCTTGTATTTTTTGTTCCCATGGAAACCAGCAAGAACGTACAGATTCATCCTGTGCATACCCCACACTCTAACTTGAAGAGCCACAGTGTCTGGAGCGCAGGAATGATGTCTGCTGTCTTTAAGTGTTGAGATTGTAATCTCTTGTGCAAAAAAATTAGCCATCTATAGCTTTTCATAGTACTTAAATCAGCAGAGTAGCAGAAGTCCAGCCTTTGAAAGTCAAACGTTCATGATTTTGTTGTTGTTCACAACACTAAAAAATGCTTGTACATATAGAGATAGATTTACATAGGAATTCATCCCGATTTTGCAAAATATTATCAGCTGAAAAAAGTATGACTTGGGGGGGAGGGAACAAAGAATACACTGACTTATTCCAGGCCCAATACTCAGTGGGGGTTTGTTACCTGGAGAAGCTGTGCCAATGCAAACTTGCGAGGACTAGGGATTTAAAATGTAGGTTTTGAGCACCTAAGTAGTAATTAGACTATACCAACATAGAATCGTAGAATAGCTTGGGTTTGAAGGGACCTTAAGGATCATCAAGTTCCAACCCCTCTGCCTCAGGCAGGGCCACCAACCTCCAGATCCGGTACTAGACCAGGTTTGCCAGGGCCCATCCAACTTGATCTTGAACATCTCCAGGGACAGAGCATCTGCTGCCTGTTCTAGCACCTCATCACTCTCTCTGTAGAGAACTTCCCCCTGACATTCAGTCTAAACTTTCCCTCCTCAAGCTTAAAAGCATTCCCCCTTGTCCTATCGTTGTCTACCCTGGTAAAAAGTTGATTCTCCTCCTGTTTATAATCCCCTTATCAATACTGGAAGGCTGCAATGAGATCTCTTTGCGGGCATCTCTTCTCCAGGCTGAACAAGCCAGGCTTCCTCAGCCCATCTTCATAGGGGAGGTGTTCCAGTCCTCTCATCATCTTTGTGGCCCTCCTCTGGACCCTCTCCAACAGCTCCACATCTTTCCTGCATTGTGGGCCCCAGACCTGGATACAGTATTCCAGGTGGGTCCTCACGAGGGCAGAGTAGAGAGGGACAATTACTCCCCTGTCCCTGCTGGCCACCCCTCTTCTGATGGAGCCCAGGATACCATGGGCCTTCCAAGTTGCAAAAGCACATTGCTGTCTCACTTTCAATTTTTCATCCACCAGGAACGCCAGGTCCTTTGCTGCATAGCTACTCTCAAGGAGATCTTCTCCCAGTCTGTATAACTATCTGGTATTACTTTGACCCAAATGCAAAACCTTGCACTTTGCTATGTTGAGCTTCATTAGGTTCCCTCAGGCCCACCTTTTGAGTTTGTCAAGGTCCCTCTGGATGGCAAATAAACAATTTTGTTGAGGTGTTCTGAACAATTGCTGAGAGAAAACAGAAAGCCCAAGCCATTAGAAATCTCATTTTTGTCTAAGGCAGAATGATATACATGAAAGTTTTGGGGGGCAAGATTTGTATTTTTGCTGGTGTCTGAAAAGTTGATAAGAAGCAAGATGAAACTTCTGGGAAGACATATTTATTGGTTTTCTGTGCTGTTCAGTCAACAGGTACAGCTCTTTCAGTGTTCAGTAAAACGTTTTAATCCTGATGGAATTGCAGCCTGGTGCTGAAGTCTCTAATGAGAAAGTCGTTGAGACATTTCCTTCTTTTTCCTTGATGTTGAGATGAAGTTGGCTTCTTGTTGGCTGTTAACTTTACTAGGTGAGCTATAGATTCAAGCAAAATGTGCCTCCTTGTTTTTTCTTTTTCTTTGGACATATCTCCAGTTCATTTCTCGAATTATCACTGAATTGTGTTCAAGGATAAGAACTCTTCTGCTCACTGTCTCAACCATAAGCAGTCTGAGTTAAAAAAAAAAATAAATATCAGTCAATCAATTCACGTAGTATGTTAGGGAGTGCTTTCTTTTTCCAGATGTATAAGATAAACCTATTTTGGGAGAAGCTTAACTAATTTGTTTCCATGGTGCTAGACCCATAATTTAACTAGGCTCGGGCTATTGCACTGAATGGAAGGACTACAAAGGTCGAACTGCATCAGTGACCTGGACATCCTTTGGGAAAATATAGGCAACATCAGAGCATCTCTGATAAATGTCTCTATTCTCAAAATCCATTTGAAGTTTTATACACACCTTTTCTAAGACCTCTGCTATGTGGAGAATAGTAGCAATGATACTGCTCCCTGAAAGATAATTTTTCCAATTGCTGCTCTCCTGTGAAATCTTCATCTTTGTAATCCAGGCATTTTAGGTGTATACGAGTAATAGTCATCTATATTTGCATGTGAACAATCACTGTTTGAAGGGGCGGGGGGGGGGGGGGGGGGGGAAGAGGTTATTGTGCCTTATCTGGACATTATTGAGGAGTCCTATAACTACACGTGTTTCTGTAGTCCTGCTACCTTTCTGTTCTGCGAGGACATAATCGGGTTGAGCTCCACTCAGACACTGCTAGGGCAGAGATGTCTCTAGCTTTGAGCTTGTGTTACTTGTGCCCTCCTGTGCTGTGAATTTATCAACATAACTGCTTCCTGAAGAATCTCTTCAATTTTTTATTTTTTTTTTTAATTTCTATAAAACTGTTGGCATTTTTATTTTCATTCTAACAGCTGCCACTTATACCTACTTTGACTGTAGTATCCTTGTGGGATGTTTTGTAGAACTGTATAAATATGAAGGTGAGGATCATTGTACTCCTCAGAATATATTTTTTTAAATGTATAAAAATTCTGAATTCTCAGAAGCAGAATGTTGCAGTAAAGGAGAGAAAAGAAAATCTGCTTTAGAAGAACAGGTTTTTTTTCTTTTTTTCAAGAACAGTTCATACAGCTTTTTATTATCGCATTTATTTCATTCTAAAAATTTAATAATCCTCTTTACTTGTTTTTGCTGCTTTTCCCTTACGAAGTGTTTTTCATCCTGATGCTTCCTTTCTTTTTGTCTAACACTTGCATTGTCACATGTCCTCATTTTAATCTTAGAAGATGAAAAAGCTCTTCTTATTGCCTGCTTTATTATCAAATTAACTAATTAGCTTGCTGCAGGATAGTTAAATAAGGTGTTTTTCTTGTGAAATAATTATCAGATTGCATTTGTTTCATTCAGAGGGAGAAAGAAATCTTACCATGTTATATATAAAATGCTTGCAGTATAAAATCTTTGCCTCTGTATTTCTTTAGATATTTCTTGTGTTACTACTTTGATAAAGCTGTTCTTCCTAGAAAATAACCAGGACCCACTAGAAATTCACTCATCTCATTTGATTTGCTAACCTTGTTGAATATCTTGCTTCAAGAGAGAAGACTATTTTTAAAGTGTTGCACATCCATAATTTACCCTGACTTCCTCACTTTCTTCCTTATCTCTGTCCTCGAATATAGTGTATATTTAAAATGACTAGTGTAAGAACAGGCTCATGGAATGCAGAGAGGTTATTAATGTAGTTAAATGTAGGTAATTGCTGAAATACATTCCTGACAATAGAGCTAACAAAATAAAAATACTATATTAGTAGGTTGTTAAGAAGTAGTTAACCTGTATTTTCTTCTTGACGCCTGTGGCCACGATAGAATTTGATATTTTTCCTTAGAGCTCTGCCTGAGACTCTTCCTGTATGTATGATCTTCTCACATGATTCCTTTCAAACGTGTTGTTGAAGATATGCTGAAATACATTTTCATCATATACATGTATAATTCACTACAAACTGTAACACTAACACTTGGTTCACTACAGTATAGTTTATGGGCAAATATCTGGCATAAAACATGATTTTATTATGCAACACATTAACAAGAGACTACCTGATTTTACTTCACTGGAGCTGTTCCAGACGTTGATGGAAATGAGGTTAGAACTTATTTGCCCAGTTATAAATAATTTGTGTACTCTTGCTAAGTGTAAGTAATAGCTAGCATTCAGCCAAATTAGCGCTCTAATAGAAAGTTGTCTGTACAAAAAATAACATGAATTCTTACAATATGTCCATAGTACACTTGAGACTGAGCTTGCTCTAATTACTTCACAAAAATCTGAATGCAATGCAGGAAAAGCTATCTTGGAAGTACTACATGTAATGGAGGAAATGCAAACTGCTTTGGACACACCTCTTGTGGAACGTTTACTGGAGGTGACTTTTTGGAATGTCCACCTCTTGGGGGAAGACAAAGACTCCAAGGTGGAATGCATGAGATAATTCTGTTTGTGATAGTTCACTAATCAGCAGAATTTGTGAACTTAGCTTTTAGCAAACACCAGGGGGATCTGGTATGCTAACTCGCAAGAGAATACCAACGTAGAGTGTAGAGCAGAGTGGAAGTCCCATGGCCAAATGTCCTTTAAGGACACTAACTTAATGATGCTACTGCAACTGGTAAACTATCTTGTTTTCCTGAGCCAGCAGTTTTCAAACTTTCTGTCAAAAACATGTTTTCAAGTAAACCTTGCAAGACCAAAGTGTGTTTGATGAGAATTAGTAAAGCTCTGCCTCAAAGTAGGAAAAAGTAGTAAATGGCTTGAGAGAAAAAAAATTGGGGGTGGCAGGAAGATACCATTGCAGACAAGCTGAGATCAGTCAAATAGAGCCTCTCCTTCCTCCCTTTCCCTGCATTCCCTCTGCCTCCCACTACCCCCTGTAGGGACATCTGCTGGGTAAGATTTGCACACTCAGTTATACTTAGTGCTTCCCTGGGAAACTTAGAAATTTGTATAGAGCTGTTCCATGGTTTAACATGATTATAGTTAGCTATATTGTTCATGTAATTGGTTAAACTCATATGTTTTGCAGACATTGTGTTTATCACCAGCGTTCCAAAAAAAATGTTGCTTTATTAAACTGCACTAGTCACTAATTTAGCTGTGGTGGTTCTCACTGGTGTGCCCAAACTCCTTATGAGTGATTGTGAGAGCCCCTTTGAATTCATTCAGATGAATTACACAGTGTGCTATTTATGAATCTAACTGTGGTAGGTCATATAATGAATGCAGCTGAACATAGAGCACCAAATCGCTCCATCTAAGCTCAGCCACCCCCAGCCCTTCTGATATCTGAAAATGAGCTGGAATGCAGGAGGGTGTATTTTCTGCCAAACTTCTCCACTCCTTTCACGTGATGACACTATTAAAATACTATTTATTTAATTGAATTATATGCCATTTAATACTTCAGTGGGTAAGTGAGAGTCACGGAGAAAGATTTACCGCAATACATTCATAAATTTATGTAAATGTTTTAGCAATTTAAAATATAAGATGCATATACATATTTGTATTAATACTTTTATATGGGACATATCTGACTATGGATATACCTACTTTGTTCAGTGGTTTTGAAACTAAACCCGTGCATTGCAGTTTTTTTGTTGGTAACCTGTACTCTGACATGGTTAAACACAGAAGCTGCCTCTTTAGATTTGTCTTCTGTATTTATATCTATGTGGAAAGTGATTAATTTCTTGTATCAGAATGCTCAGACTTGAGTGTGAGGCAAAATGGCCATTTAGTGCTATCACTGAAAAGACTGAAGTCGGTTTTGAAGTATTTAACTGAGCTTTATCATTAAAAACGAGGTGTGTAGCACGTAAAACATTAAAAAATCATTCTTTCTAATGAAGTAATCCACAAAGTGTTCAATTAATCATTCATGGATCACTTGTGGTGCACTTAAAAAATTAAAAGGTCATAAAATGTTGCAGTCTGAAAGTTGCATGATATTCATAGGATCATAGAATCATTTAGGTTGGAAAAGACCTTAAAGATCATTGAATGCAATCATGACCTAACCATACTACCCTAACTAACAACCCTCTGCTAGATTATGCCCCTGAGCACCACATCCAAATGTTTTTTAAACACATCCAGGGATGGTGACTCAACCACCTCCCTGGGAAGCCCATTCCAGTGCTTAACAACCCTTTCTGTAAAAAAATTTTTCCTAATATCCAATCTAAACTTACTCTGGTGCAACTTGAGGCCATTTCCCCTCATCCTGTCACCAGAAGAAGCCAACCCAGTTCTCGCTGTAAGCACCTTTCAGATATTGGAAGAGAGCAATAACGTCTCCCCTCAGCCTCCTTTTCCCCAGACTAAACAGCCCCAGTTCCTTCAGTCTCTCCTCATAGGGCATGTTCTCCAAGCCCTTCACCAGCCTTGTTGCCCTTCTTTGGACCTGCTCCAGCACCTCAATGTCCTTTCTGTACTGAGGTGCCCAAAACTGAACACAGTACTTGAAGTGAGGCCTCACCAGTGCTGAATACAGGGGCAGGATTTCTTCCCTAGTCCTGCTCACCACACCATTCCTGATACAAGCCAGGATGCCATTGGCCTTATGGCCACCTGGGCACACTGCTGGCTCGTATTCAGCCAGCTGTCCATCAGTACACCATTCAGTGCACACATTCAGTCCTACCTGCAACAGCATAATAATTTGATGCTGAGTGGTAAGCTTTAGGATTGTGATTAGTTTCAGAAATCTCCCAACATCCTTGCTATCTCAAGGCCTGTGTTACTCTCTATACTTTAAAACTGACGTTGATGCAAAGCTTAACAATATAGGGGAACTAATAGGAAAAAAGTTTGGTACAATCTCAAGTCAAAAGCCACACCCATAAAAGAGGACATAAGCAGAAAATTGGAATGAATTTGCTTCTTCGCACTAGGTTACTGGGACTTCAAACCAGCAAGCTCACGTAAGCCATACAAGCTTTTGTGCTACCACAGCTGTCTTGCTGTGAATGCTCATACCAGCACAGAACTCTGTAATTTCTGAACCTCCTCTTTTTCTTAACCTCTAACTCTCCCTCTGTGTGGCTTTCTTTTTTTCAAAGCTGTTGTCTTCAAAAGCTTTATTTTTCCCCATTCATAATTTTTTTTTTTTTTTTTGGTCTTTTGTTCATTAGTCTTCTGGTTCTATATTATTGCATTTCCTTCAGATATGATTAGCATAGGAATTAATTTGATCAGTGGCTGAAGCTATATATAAAAATTCTTCAATCCACTGATATCCTTTCTCCTCTGCTAGAATGATAGAATCTTTTCTTGAGTGTTTCGGGTTAATTTTAGAGAGATTCTTAAAGAATGTGTACTCCTACTGCATATGCTACACTTAGAATGTTTTTTAGATCCTCATACAGTCTGGCAAGCAATGTGAAAATCTGCAGACCTTTGTTCAAATTTTTTAATGCTTTCTTCTGTCGTCCGTTTTAGAATACTGGACAGGATGATACCACTAACCTTTTCCTGTGCACCTTTATCTTCTTAGAGCCACTCTTAAGTTATTTTCACCATTATTACAGCAAACATGATAAGTTGAATACAGTACCTTGGCTAAGTGTATTGGAAAATGCATTTCAAGCGTCATTAGCCGGAACAGATCATTTCTCTCTGAATCAAATTCTTTAGTGAAGTCAACAAAAAGGAGTGATGGTAACTAAAATATTTGAAAGGGACTGATTGTCATCCTGAGGAATGTCCCTTGTGCCTCATCTGCATATTGTCATACCAATTCACTTTGGTACTGTTTGTTTTTTAATCTTAGAATCCTTGACCTTGCTTCCAGGCCATACCAATGAGATGGGTTTGTAGCTATGTGATTCTTCCAGTACTGTTTCTTGGGTACTGGAATGTACATTGACGTTGTCTGGGAATCTGACTGCCTTCCGGTTTGCAAAAGCTTCATATGTATTGAAAGCAACGTTTCTACTGCTGCTCTATGAAATACTAGGAGACGCATCATCCTGTCTTTAGCTTTTCCATTCTTCACCCTTTTAACGGTGTGTCTTGCTTTAAATTGTAATTGTGGTAGCTCTGTTTAATGTGTACCATCAAGATTATTCTTCTGTTCCTTTTCCTTATATAGTTTTTGATGGCATTTTTTCTATCTACATTTGCTAGCTTTGCTTCTACGTGGATCCTCTGGCAGCTTTCACTGAGTACCTGTGATGTGAGCTTTTAACCCACTCTAGTGACAGTGCTACAAACATCTTGAGTCAGCTACTATGCCATCTTTTGCTTTTTCGGTATATAATCTGATCTCCTTTTTGCATTTATTTTTAATTGTTGAATTGGTATATTTTTTCTCCCCTTTAGTGCTCATTTAACAACCCCCACTCTTGCTAGTACTGTGTTATCCTGTTTTTGTTTTACTAAAACTTATTCCCTTTTTTTTTTTTTTTGGATTTTGCTATTCTTTCGGTGCTTAAAAACAGATTCTGGAATCCGCAGCATATATTGTTGCGTTATATATGCAGAATCAAAGCTCAACAATTCAAGGCCTTCTCTTCCTTTTATTTTATAGCTTTTCAGCTCAGCTAATCAATCACAGACTGTGCCAGAGTAAATTCTCTTCTTGTGATGTGTTGGTCTTCTGACTGTGTGCAGTTGTCCTGATTTCCTGACCAGATATTTGGCAACGTGAGGTTATGCATGATTTATTTCTAAAGAGCAAATTCTTTGTGAGGACAGACTTTCAGTGCAGGATTTAGCTAGCTGCTGGTCCTTTCTTTTGCTTTTGTTTTATTCTTGCCTCCCTCCCACCCCACAACTTAGACATTTGGTCACAATAAATGAGTCTCTCCCTTCAAAAATGTAATTCACTTAGCTCTTGTGTTCATATTAAGTAAATAGTGAGTGTCAAATTCTGACCATCATAAAATTAGTCAAGCTAATAGTCTCAGCGAAAGTTACTACATATTTTCAGCTTGATACTTTTTTTCAATACTTTCTAGCTCCTACTTTATTTAATGTCAGGACATTCTCTGTGATGGATATATAACATTTTAAACAGTTGCTTTTAGTAGTAGCAATGACAACAAAATTATGCCCTGAGTGTATGGAAGCTAAAAATATGCTCTAATATCTCAGCTAAAAAAAAAAAGTACCTGAATGAAATCTCAAAGCATTTTGTTTGGGGATATATGTGTGGAAGAGTTACATTCTAAAAATACTTTCAGACTGTGTTAATACAGGAGACATAATAGAAAATACTTTCAAGCCACATTCATAGCTTTGCTGGTATTAATATTTGAATAAAATAAGTATACATAGCCTGACTTTTTTTTTTTCCTAGATGTCATCTGGCAATTTAAACACATTCAGAGAGAAATTGTGACTGCATTTATCCTCTGAATGGGTAGGTGAGAGGTCTTAAGTACCAACAAATCCAGTCTTATTTTCATAGATTCTATTTTTTTTTAGTTACCACTATTCTACACTCAAGTTTATCTAGCCTTCAGAGAAATAGAGGCATGTGAGAAGCAGCAAACCAGTTTGTGATTCAACTTTACCAGATGCATAAGGGGCACAAAGGAAGAGAACTGAAATAACGCAGAGAAGCAGGGCATTGCATATCACTGGGTTAGCACTGTGGATTACAGCAGGTCAAATGAAAAGTTAAATTGTATGTCCTCTTTGCATAGCTGCCATCTGGCTGACTTTGGATCCAGATGTCACATTTCTTTTTATCCTGTGAGTATAACAACTGTTTCAAGGTTTACTTGGGGGGAAATACAGCAAGTGTGGAGGAGGCAGATGTGAAGTAGACATAAAGATTTTGGAAAGTAATTAGAAAAGATTGGATATTCTATTTTATACTCTTCAGAGATTTGTTCCACCTGGTTTACTGTTATTACAAATGTTGGGAATATCCTTGAAGTGTCAAATAAGACAGTGTTTGTGCCTTTATATCAACGCAGTGTTTGGATACTGTCTGTGTTTGAACAGTGACTTATTTTTATTTGGATGCAGCAGTCTTTCTATAAAGCTGAGAAAGCAATAACTATTAAATCATTTATTCCAACATAATGTTTAAATTTTAAAAAGTGCATTTACACCATGGAAGTCAAACTGAACCACTGATAGAAAAAAAATAATAATTGAGCAGAATCTGAAGACAGAAGTCTGTATTACTTGAACTCACCAATAAATAAATTTCCTGGTGAAGATGGCAGGAGAGGAAATCTCCAGGAAACCACATGATCATTGCTGAAATCATTAACTACCCATCAGAATGTATGCTATCTACTAGAGAAAATGCTGCTGCTCTGAAGTATGGTTTGTTATCTTTTCCTCTGCTTATTTGTAGGACTAGGGACTAGTGTTGATGATGTATGCAAGCAGGTATAATGGATTTTGGAAAACTGTAATATACCTGGTATATTCTCCACACTCTGTTCTCTCTTTCACTGAGAGCTTTAGGCTGACAAGGCTGTTAGCAGCAGCTACCTGAAAGAAAGAAGACTTCTTTTTTAAAAAAAAAAAAAAAGAATTAAAAATGGCCATGGATTCAGACACCTACGAACTAGATCACTGGCTCCATATAGAATTAACCATGAACGGTTTTGAATTTTGAAGCTATACTTCAACTTCTGACTTCTGAAGTCTGCTTGAGTCCGTATTTGGTTAGAAAGATCAAGAAATGCCAATATTTATGTGTTGAATGTTGAAATATCATTGCCTGATGCTTTTTATCTACTGTATGGTTCTGCTGCTCTTACAGCAATCAAAAAATTGGTACAGGGTTCATATCAACTTTTAAAATCCAGACTAAATTAAGTTCAGCAATAGAGAGGGATTGTATCAGCAGTTCTGTAGCAGCATTATGGTCTACAGTGAAAGGCCTATTTTCCTTCAGTCAGCCGAAGGCTGCACCTGGAGGCATCCCACCATCACTCTGAGTGTTTTCATAAATTCTCTCTCAAGTTCTTGTTTGTGAATACATCACACTGTGGGAACATCTATGCAAGAGCTATCGGTTGCAGTTTTTTGTGGTTTTTTTTTTTTTACTTCATCATGTGTAGTAAGCTTGTTAACTAAGTGCCTAGGATGGCTGTATTAGTCATCGGACAGTAATAAGGCCTGCAGGGTGTAGTAATCATCACCGTCATCAGACAGTGATGCAGGGGGCCTCTTAACCTTGAGAAACTATGACAACACATTTCCTGAGGATAAGGAAGAGGAGGAAGTAAGACCAAATGTGGAAAGGACAATCCGTGTCACACATCCATTGGGCAGGAAAAGTAACTTTGTGATATCAGAAAAGATATGAAAAGAATGTGTTGCTTGCAATAAACGCCATTTGCCACTCATCATATTGATGTCTTAAATAGTGTGCGAATGGTCCAGGATGGGGCATGGGACCGGTAGGGTCAGGCGCTGGGTCCGAGGGCTGTCAGGCCACTGCACACTGGGCGGGCTGATGCCTGGGTTGCCAGAACGGAGGCAACAAGTGGTGCCCCGTGTGAGGCGCGGGGTCCGCTCTGGATCGTGCTTTTGAGATGGCCGGCTGCATGACGGATGCAGGATCCTGTGGCGGTGCGGTGGCAGAAAAGCTGGAGGGGCTGATCTCCCTGGGGCTGAAGGTGTAGCGCTACAAAGGATCCCACGGCAGTGAGCCAGTGGAAGGTAGAGGGGCTGATCTCCTTGGGCAAATATGGAATCTGTAATTAAGGTATTGCTTGAAGCTTGTAAGACTTATTGCGGCAAAGATATTCCTTCTAAGAAGGACATTGCTGCAGTTATATACTGACTGGAACAGGAGGGGGAGGTTAAAACCCCCGATGAAATTCTTGACCATCAGAAGTGGAGTAGTATCACCTCTGAGCTTGCGCAGCATGCGATGAGCGCCCAGAAAGGCGCCAAACTTAAAACTTGGAGATTGCTTTTAGGGGCCCTTAAAGCAGCCAGGGAGGAAGGGAAGTCATCCAAGCGGGCACGGGCACTCCTAGGTCTCATTACAGGGGAGGGTTTGTATGCCCCCGCGGCTGGGGGGGAGCGTAGGCTCAGTTCACTGATTGGCCCAAAGTTAAAGAGGCGATTGAGATAAGGTGGCTAAGATCACCCCTGACTTTAAATGCACAGGAGGGTCGCACAGCGCCAGGCTGTGTGCTCACGTGTATGGTACTTAAGCCGGTACAGTATACGCTTTGGAAGGAGGGGTGGAGTTGGGACAATAGTGACCTGTCTCCTCGTCTTCAGGGAAAAGCCTTAAATTCCTTGTTTGCAGAGGAGGGGCCATTTGCCCCCAGCATTGCGGTTGATCCTGTGCCGGCGACAGCTCCTGCCCCGGCTGCTCCTTCTGCTTTGTGCCCGACCCTTGTGTGCAGTTCAGGCGTAACCTAAATTGTCTAGGTTGTTGTGTGCTTCTTCTATTTTAGTAATAGATCAAGTGTGAATTAAACAGGGTTTGATGTTACCAGTGCTGGAATCTACGGGAATAGCTCTTTTGATGTATTAGTAATGCTTGGTTGTGATGCTACTAGCCTATGAATTAGCTTTTCTTAATTTGCAAAGACGAAACCTGAGAAGAAATCCCAAGCGAAGGGGATGACCCTGTATCACAGAATGATTACTTCTCCTTCAGTCCACTAATCAGGATTGTTCAAATATGATCGCGTGTCACTTGAGACAAAGGCTCACACTAAGAGAGTTGATCTTAATAGCCTATCTTGTTTTTGAGCAGGTGTTCCACTTGGGCTCTGTATCACGCACTGGCCACGCGGATGCAGTGTACAAATGGAAAATATCCTTCAGACTCTGAGAGAAATAAAAGCAGGAGAGAATCTGTGATGAGTGAGAAAGGTAAAGTGCACTTTGAAGCAGGGGACGCCCTGCTGGCACTCCCTATCGCATCCACCGCAAACACATTTTTGGCACATTTGCCCACTAATAACAATTCTATCTGACATGGAACTTCGTAAAGTTGTATGACCATAAATTATCTATTAGTTTAAAAGTATGGTTGTGAGCACTCCAAAAGCATTTGCTGCACAAAATGCACAGAATGGGACCCCTTTGGGATTTATTTCCAGGTTGCAGTAAAAATGTTTCTGAATTTCTGAAAACTGGGTTCTCTCTTGATGAGGAGCTTTGGGATAAAATTGGTAGAGAACTCTCGGAGGCTTCTATTGTTAACGACAGAACAGCTGCTAAACTGTTGTCTGTCTGCACTAAATAATGTAAGGGCTTGAACAAATTTGACAAGGAAGGATTTCTTCTAATTATTCCCTATTGCCTGTATGTAACTTGCTTAGATAGGGATGAATGCCAGAAAGAAGGGTTTTTCTACAGAGTACCGAGGTGCAATATTACAGAGTGGGAATCCCTGCCTTATGAGGCAGTAAAAGAGCTAATTCTGTCTGTGTTTATGATTGAATACTGAGATCAGGACTCGATGCAGGAACAGCTCAAAGAACGAAGTGCTGCAATTCTGGGGGGCTCAGTCATGTACAGAGGGATTGTAAACAGCCTGAGCAAGCAAATGAACTTGCTCGTGCTATTGCAGATCGACCCTGTCCCCAATGCAGGAGTGGGATGATGTGAGATACCATGCAACATTGTCACGGATTCTGCTTTTGCGGCTAGGCTTCTAGCCCGGATGGGACAGGAGGGTTCACCCAGCACGGAGGCCTCCAATATTTTGGAGAAAGCCCTGATGACATGCTCAGCTCCTATTGCCATCCCACGTGTGCGGAGTCACTCAGAAGTGCCGGGTTTTTTCACTGAGGGCAATGCTGTGGCAGATAGAGCTGCTGGCACCACGAGTTTTCACTGTGCAGGAGGCTCGCGATCTCCATTCCATTCCTCACGTAGGCGCTCGTGCGTTGTCTAGAGCTTGGTCTATCCCATTGTCTGTTGCACGTGATGTTGTTCAGGCGTGCCCTCACTGTAATTCAGCACCGGTTATATGGGCTGGAGTGAATCCTCGTGGACTCGCGCCATTGCAAATTTGGCAGATGGATTTTACTCAGGAACCACGGTTGTCACCCCGCGTTCGTGGTTGGCCGTTACAGTAGACACCTCCTCTTCTGTCCTTATTGCCACCCAGCATGCTAGATCTAACTCCACAGCAGCGCAAAGTCATTGGACAACAGCGATTGCTACCATTGGCCTGCCCCGTCGGATCAAGACAGACAATGGAACTTGCTTTACCTCACGTTCTACGCGGGACTGGTTGGTGAGGTGGAACATCTCTCACTTCACAGGTATTGCGGGTAATTCACAGGGGCAGGCAATTGTTGAGCGTGCTGACCGCCTTCTTAAGGAAAAGATACGTATCCTTGGGGAAAGTGAGGGATTCCGAGACCGCATTCTAGTTGCCAGACAAGCTGAGGTGTTAGCGAAAGCTCTTTATGCATTGAACCACTTTGAACATGGTGACAGTAAGCGCACTCCTATGCAGAAACATTGGCAGCCAAAAGTCTTGGGTGAGGGGCCTCCAGTTTCAGTAAAAACAGACAATGGAGTTTGGGAAACAGGGTGGAGAATATTGGTGTGGGGTAGGGTATACGTTGCAGTAAAACACGAGGAAGCAGGTAAAATCCTGTGGGTTCCATCAAGGAAAGTGAAACTGGACCTTCGCAAGAAAGATGATGACAACAATCATGACCCGGGTTGAGATAGTAACAAAGTGTAAACTGTTTCGCGAATTCTGACAATAAGCAGGATTTTGCTTTGTGGCGGTGGCTCCCAGGAAAACCAGGATCTGACCCTGCTCTGAGATCCGTACAACCACGCAAGAGCCCTGAGGACCCACTGATTACTTGGAGAAGGTCATGCGCTATTCAAATGCTGACATCCTTGTTATTATTTGTGTTTCCTACTCTCGGGGAGAGCACCCACCCTACATCACAGCTACTCCATATACGTCAATTCCTTCTGAAAGCTCCACTTTTACAGAGAAAATAAAAAAGGTCTTATCTCCACAGATTTACGAAATTTGGCCATATGCCTTTAAGAATACAGGTCAAAAGCAGGTGATGTTCAACCCAATATGGTCTCTTAAACGTGTGAAGTTATCAACGCAGACTAATATCTCAGCGATTAAGCCGGCTTGCGCGTCGTTTTAAGTACACCTTTGCAGGTTGGTTGTCATGGTTGCGCCAGCGTACCTTTGCTCAGACTAAAAGAACACGGAGGGATATGACTGGTATGTTGGGAACAGGTCTAGGGGTTCTAAATAGTGTGGATGCTGAAATACTCATGAATAAGTTAAGTGCGACGGCAAGTGATTTATATGCTTCAGTATCCTTTGCAGTCATCTTTATCAGCATTAGGAACTCACCAATGGCTCTTATCTGACATACTGCCCTAATGGGAAAGGACCAACGCAAGGGATCACCAGTTATTAATAGATACGCTTGCTGTAGCTCAAAGCAATACTTTCTTTAGCTTTCAGCTGTATTCAAGCTCAAATATGGGTACGATCTATGTCAGCAGCAGTAGTTAGAGAAGGCGAAGGTGGCATCTTGCCCATTGAAGTTCGAAAAGCGATTTGGGATAATGCTAATGAGTTTGAAAAGAAGTTTCAATCTTGGTGACAGTTGGTGAATTTTACCTATGATCCTGTTACTAATGATGTCACAGCTTATGTCCTAATGATTAGCAATGCTTCAGTGTTCACGATATACCCAATTGTGGCATTGGGGTTGGTTTATGATGGAGCGGTGCTTTGTCCAATGGAACATCGTAGGTGGGCTCGTAAGAATGGGCAAAAATGACGAACTGTTGATATTAGTTCTTGTGCTGTAAGAGAACAGCGAAGGTTTATATGCAAAGGTAATACTCTTGAAACTCAAGATGCGTGCTTGGACACTGAGCAGAACATCTGCCATTTTGAGATCCACCCTGATGCAATACATGAGACAGTGCTTATATATATTGGGAAAGGATGTGCATGTGTAAGGACTTTCTGTGATTCTCTGCTTGTTGACCATATTACTGTAAATATTAGTACTCGCTCAAACTTGTGTGTGTGTAACTTTACTAGCATTGTAGGTTGTGATTTCAATTATTCAGTTCCAGTTACTTCATATCAGCTGTTGCAGTCTAACTACATGTTAATTCAGGATTTGTCACCTATTCCCATTGGGATGAACCTTCTTCTGGTGAAGAAATTGCTACAACCCGATGATCTACGCCAGCTGTTGAGACGCATTCGGGACAATGGACAGAAGACTTTAGTTACTGTTCACCATGATACAACAGAGGTACATCATGTCCTGGAGTGAGTAAAGAAGGACGGAGGACACCACTGGTGGGAATCGCTTCTTGGATGGTCTCCAACTGCGACAGGGATTCTTAATGCTGCGCTCCATCCAGTTTTAATCGTGTTAGTCCTAATAGTGATATGCTTATTGCGGGTGATTATGCTGCATGTTAGAGTTTGGCGAATGCTGAAATGCGTGTCTAGAATTGAAAGTAGAATATATAATCCTCTCCTTTAGATAAGATTTTAGGCGATATGCAGAATTCACGCTGTAACGGGGCAAGGCTTAACCAAGAGGACAATAGAACGCTTAGGCACAACATGGGGATTTCGGGTGTACGCGGTTAGGGTCCTCTTGAGTTGTGGTGGGTTTGCTTGAGCATAGGGAGGGGGAGATGTAGTAAGCTTGTTAACTAAGTGCCTAGGATGGCTGTATTAGTCATCGGACAGTAATAAGGCCTGCAGGGTGTAGTAATCATCACCGTCATCAGACAGTGATGCAGGGGGCCTCTTAACCTTGAGAAACTATGACAACACATTTCCTGAGGATAAGGAAGAGGAGGAAGTAAGACCAAATGTGGAAAGGACAATCCGTGTCACACATCCATTGGGCAGGAAAAGTAACTTTGTGATATCAGAAAAGATATGAAAAGAATGTGTTGCTTGCAATAAACGCCATTTGCTGCTCATCATATTGATGTCTTAAACAGCGTGTGAATGGTCCGGGATGGGGTGTGGGACCGGTAGGGTCGGGCACTGGGTGCGAGGGCTGTCAGGCCACTGCACACTGGGCGGGCCGATGCCTGGGTTGCCAGAACGGAGGCAACAATCATGATGCACAGCTTTCCAAGCCTGTTCCCATGTGTGTTTGATCATTAAACAGGCAGTAAACGTCACACGTTTATCTCAGCTTCTGTCTGAACTAGAGCTTTATTTGCTCACTGGGGTTGAGTCTAATGCTGGATTTTGCTTTTGACTTACACTGTTTTAAAGTAATCTTTCAGTACCTTCACGTGCCTGTATTAGTGGGTTTTATTACTTTCGTTTCTAGGCCTTAGGTTCATAAATTCGTAATGCCTTGTCCAGTTGTGGTGGTAACCTCTCTCAGTAGTTCCAAGAACTGTGTCATTGTAAAAGAAAATCTTGTGCTCTCTGGACATACATTCTACCTGTGCTCTCTGTAGAGGGATATAAAGCTGTGTGATTTATCTATTTAACTTTCAGACTTAGGGCTCCTTAGTGCCATGTTAATACTTGCAGGTCTATTGTGCAGTTTTAAAAAAATAATAGTGATGCTTATTTCCATTTGTTGCTGTTTACAAACACATACGTTTCCAGAAACGGGCTGCTAATTTTTCACTGGATTTGACAGACTGAAGCTCCCAACAGAAGAAAAATAGGTTTTGCACACCACAGACGATAAGTTCTTTACCTTTTTATTAAGAATGTTCTGCTGCCCCCGCTCTTTTCTACTGCTTCTCTGCCTTCCTTTCTCCTTTTTAGAGACTTCTCTTGTGAAAACAGCAAGAGAGGAGATTTGGTGCTGAAGGAAGAAGGACTTTAGAGGTTTTCTGCATTCTTGTAAGAAACAATAGGCAGTAATTCTGACTGAAGAATGTTTTTATGTGAAAATTGATGTTTGGAGTAGCAGCTTTTGTCTGCGATCGCTTCTTTCAAAAGAGAGATCGGTTTGTCTCAATTTGTAGGATGCGTACAGCTGCACCTTGATCATCCTCTTCACATGAAAAAAAACAAACACCAAGTATTTCTGGATAATTCAGTTTCATTTCTGATTCAGAGTCGTGTCTTTGCCATTGTCCATGACATGAACTTAATCCACTTCCAAAATGTCCGTATGTCCTTACATATGTGACCAGCTCCTATAAGATAAGAACCCGTAGTATAACTCCTAACTCTTTATTTCTATAAGACCACTCTCAGGTTTTTACATAGCCTGTCATATTGTCTGGAAAAACTGATGAAAATAGAGTTGTTTAGAGAGTAAGCTATGTGAATGAGTTACAGCTGGTAACTGGTGGTTTGCTTATCGAAGAGGGGGAAGCATCTCATGAAGTACATTGTTCCGTTCAGTTTTGGGTGCTGAAACACATTTATAAGAAGTGATTTAAAAAATTAGTCATTGCTTATTGGTTATTTTTGTTGCAGTTTTAGAAAATCTATTTGGTTTGCTTTATGTCTTGTGAAACTACCGTCCCAGTAAGTATGGCTACATATGAATCCCAGAGGCCTGATTTCAGTGCTTTGTGCTGAGCAGCATAGCTTAAACCGTTTAATATCAGCCTCCTGCAAAGCTTGAGCTTAAGACTCAGTTATACAGTAATAACTAAGACATCAGAAGGAATGCAAAAACTAGTCAGAAACAGCAATGGCATAAATTTAACTATTCACAGTTAATGCTGCTGCCTGAAGTTATGAAATAACTGGTATAATCCCGTCCCGAGCTCTGGCCTGACCCCACGGGTAGTTTTCAGGATGGATAGGAAAGAGGTTTGCTGCAGAAACTGAGAAGCTAAGATTAATCCTCCACTGAAGCACAGCTTCAGCCTGTGCATGTCAAGTGTCTTATTGCCTAAGTCCTGATCTTTGAAGCAGTTATGTTTTCTCGTGTCTTGACTTCTGCAAGCTAACATGTTGAATCCTCTCCTCAATAGGGATCTAATCTGCTCTTCTTCCATTGAATTCCAGAAAAGAACATTTCTAATATGGTTTCTCTTCCCTGTTCTAGTCACGCTTTGATTGTGTCTTGCATTATTGCTTCGCTAGGAACTTGGGCATTACAGTGCATTAATTAGGAATATTAACATGTTCTTTAGGACCTGTTCTGAAATCTGTGTTAACTTACAAAATATGTTTTTAGCCTTATCCTTCAATAGTAGCATACCTAGAAAATTTTAAATTGGCAGTAAAAGAATTGTATGGGATTAGACGCTACATACTTGCATAGAAAATAAGGAAGCCAGTTCTTGCAGTGAGGGTATACTTAATGAAGAAGAAAAACAATGTGCTGGCTTTCTGTTTTTTGTTCAAGTTTGGAGGCATGCCAGGTGATATTACATATACTCATTGTACTGTTTGCTTACGCTAATTTTGTGTGATAAGGAGACCTAAGTAAAATAACTTCGAACAGTTAACATGTGGAAGCCAGCAGATGTATATGGCTTCCTCTAAAAGTAATGCCTCCTATTTATTTCCATCAAAACGACAATGAGTCCAATGATCACAATACCAATGTTTGATGGAGCAAATTCTCAGCTCCAAAACACAACTTCTCAACATAGTTGCTGCTGTTTGCTGATTTGTGCAGGTGACCTGGTTGAGATGCTCTTCATTTTGCAGTGTGACAGTTGTGCATGGCTTTCCAGTACATGGCTTCTCTTTCGTATTGCCATTGCCACTGTCGAAATGCACCACCTGCCCCACCCTATGCTCACATCCACTGTTTGGTCTCTACAGATATTTAGCAAGCATTGTCAACGAGTGCCATTTTTTCCATGTGGAGGAACTCAGTTCCATACCTTTGCTTCATACACACTTCCACGACAGACATTGTTTTGTCAGAATGCCTCCCCGCTGCCATCTGTCGCATAGCAACAAAATGTAGCTGAATACTGGCAGGAAGGTTCAACCTCCACTGCCATACCACCAACATCCCCCTCTGATGTTGCGGGCCAGCAATATAAAATAGGAGACATTACTGTTAGAGAAGCACTTGTGCAACACCAGTTTGTTGGAAGGCTCCCATATGGTCTGAATGTCTTTTGGCATATTTTGTTGAAAGTTCAAGTCTAGATCACATTGTCAGACTGATAAAAATGAAAAAAAAAATAATAAAAAAAAAATCCTAATTTATGAATACTTTATGTGGCTTTGATAAAACAGCAGTGAAATTTGGATAGCTTGAGGGAAAACTTGGTATAGAACAACTAGAAGGAGGAGGTTTGTGTTTATAAGCGTATTTTTTTTATAACTGCATTTTTTTTTTTAATTGACAATCAGTAATCTGCTGAGAGAACATTGAGCTAAAACAAAACATCAGTGGCTAAGCTTTATAATCCGGCTCTCTTCTAGTAGCCTTGATGTGCTGTAATCCACCAAAAAATCAGTGTATGCTTTTGTATTTTGTGTAATCAACAGTCAATGTGATAAGAGAGATCATGAAACAATTCCGGTTCATTTGATGTATGTTTAAATGGTGATTTGCATTACTGTATTGTCTTCCCCCTCACTGATCTCTCTGAAGTAAGGAGAAGAGCAAAGCTGTAGACAGAAAGGAGAATGGAAAAAGAATTAAGAGAAACATTTGAAGCCAGAAATTAGTCAAGTCTTCTAATCCCTGCTAGGAAACTTGGTCAAGATGCGAGTTGAAGCGACGTTGCTAACGCTACTTTCTAGCAGTGGTCAGCAAGTGTCTTAAGAAAAATAAGGTAATGATGGTGTCTAGCTTAATAAAATCTCTTTGTTATATCTCCTTAGTAGACAACGACCACAATATCATAGTTTTTGGTTGTTCAGAACATTGTGTGAGAGTAGTTCAATGTTTTTGAGAAGACCATTCTGTGGTGGTCACAAAAACAGAAAAAGATGTGCAAACTGAAACCTGCTTCTTTAGAAATAGCAAGGCTCCAGAAGGCAGTTGCAAATACATCAGTAAATGACCTTTTGTTCCTACAAGATCCTAGCTGTATATAATTCTTTATGATCCCTTTGATGACTGTTTCTACCATCTTGTATTTTCTATTGTGGGGTTTCATTGCTGCAGAAAACATTTCCAGTGATGGACTGTTTTGAATTCTTGCCCCTTTCTAAAATGGGTTATTGTAAAATATCTTGATTATAAGTTGTTCGTATTTGTTTATTTGCAAGTTTAGCTTTAAATGCAATCCTTAAATGACCAACTTTTGAAAAGAACATTCAAATTTATCATTCTGACACATTGTACTCAGTGGAAGGAAACTGTGGTTTTCCTCCTTTTTGTCCTGAGCGTGTAACTTTTTGGCTTGCCTGGGCCACACTGGGTGTGTCTTGAGCCACATATAAAATAAATGAGTTGATATATGTGAGTAACTAGAATACATTTGTTTTAAAATATTTTTATTTGAACATAAAGAAGGCAAGAAAAACATAAAACTAGGTGAGTTGGACACTTGTGCTAAAGCACAAAAATTTTGTCTGATGCTCCAGATGTTCTTTTGTCCTTTTCACACGCTCCAGGGGAGCATGAATGTGGGGCCAGAGAGAAAAGAATTAGTTGCATCAGAGTGACTGCATTTGACATTATGACTTATGTTTTTCTTTCACCTTTAAGATACCTAGTAATTTTCTACGATTAGTTATGACCAGCTCAAATGAAAAACCTCGGTTGGGTTTATAACCAAACCTATGGGAGCTTATTAACGCCATTATAAATATTGATTAGTCTTAGTATTAGTCATTTGATCTAATTGATTTAATTCAACCAGCATTGAGGCTAACCTATTGATGTATTATTTGGACCCTTATTTGATTTTGATTTAAGTCTTAAATGATATTGTTGTTCATTACAGTGTGCTAGTATTACTTGAATTGTCTCTGTTTGGATGATACATATTCATTTGCTTAGTGTTTCATTTCAACTTAAAGAAAAACAAACTCAAAACCAAACCCGCTGATGTTCTTTTGTAAAGCTTGGTGTGTCCAGAACCTTGGGAGGCAGGTTGTAATCATACCTGCCTCCTTGCAAGTTAGCCTTTGGCTCTTGCACAGTGTCTCGATGTTCTATAAACCTGGAAGAAAGCATTGAAGTGTTATGGTCTCCCTGCAGGAAAAAGTCTCACTCAACAAGTTGTAAGAATAAATTTTAGTTTTCACTCTGAAGAGGTCATTTAAGATTTAAAAATAATAATTTAAAAAAAAAAATCGATTAAGAAAGAAACAACAACAACAAAAAGCAAAAAAACAACCCTCAGTATAATTAACATTTACACATTCCATCTAATTACTTTCACGTGCATTTGCCCAAAAATAACTACATTACATACCCTGCATTACAATGAATCCCTCCTGTGGTGGTAAGAGAAATATTTACTATCTTTTAAAATGGATGTACCCATTTCCTGTGCACTGGTAGGGGAAACAAAAACAAGCATTTAATTTAAAGGATGCTTCATCTGTTGATGGTGTTTGTGCCAATTTACAGAAGCTAATGGTAGTGTTAATGTAACTTGATTTCTGAGCAATTAAGCAACAGTTTTAGTATGAGCAAAATGTTTAATTGGGATCTTTTATCAGGAAGCCAGAATAATGGCTAATACTGTGTGTGTAAAATTCTGATGAAATACTGTGGTTTTATTACGTTCTTAGTCTGGACGCTAAGATAGCTTAGGCTGTTGATAATGGAATACAGTGTCTTTCACTTTCACTTCAACATATAAATAGTCATATTCAATATTTCTCACAATCAATCTTGCAGTTTCAGGGAAGGATTCTCAGCTGCAACTACTGCATCAAGGCAGGACAGAGTAAATACGTAAGTATTTACCAAAAAACCCCAACAACAACAACAAAAATACCCAACAACACTAGTCCTTCTACGGTGTTACATATCTAGCTTCTCTATTTTCTCCATCTTCTCATACATATCACCAAAAATTCAGATCTATAGGAGACTTTTCCTTTACGAGACTATCTTCCAGTATTTTCTCCCTACAGAGGAGATTGGCGTTTGATGACCTTTTGAACCAGCAGTTCTGTTTTCTGAAGCAGAAAATTGAGTTTTCTTTACTATGAAGAAGCCTATGTATGTCTCATATTCACACTAGAGTGTCCTGACAGACAAGGTGCAGAGTATATGAAAATGTGTGCAAGGAGTTAGGACAGCAGAAAGCAGATTTTCAGTAGAATTTATAACAGAAATGTCTTTACGGATTCTTATTCATACTAAGATACCTGTAAAGTGCTCTGAGAGTCCAAAGAGCTTTTCCGTGAATGAAAGTGTAATTTATTCTCTTTGCACTGTCAAGAGGACCACACTGTAAAGAGGAAACAGATTTTTCGGCAAGGCGCGTGAATCTTCTAGTAAGAACAAAGAAATGTCCAAAGTATTTGAGACGGTAAAATTAAAATCACATCAGATACCGGTCCTGGATATTACATGCGCAGATGATTTAGGGAAAAGCTGAAACTGGTGGAAATGGCCAAAGGTCTATAATTACTGTAGTTCTTGAACAACTGTCTTCACTTGCAAGGAATTTCCAGGACAGTAGCTCGCAAAGTCTTCCTGGCAGAAGTACCCAGTCTCTTGGACTGGGATTTCTGCTCAGTGTCTGGAAGTGTCACCTCTATCGTTTCCTTAGAGGTGTTATTAGTACTTCTGTAGGTCCTGAACCTGTATAGGCAGATTAGGGATTGTTTATTAAAACAGGGTAAAATACTGGATGGCTGGTGATGTTTGCATGGAATTGTCTTTCCTGGGTTCCTCTCTGCAACTAGCTCAGTCATGCAATGTATTTCTCCTGGTGATCATCATTCAACTCCTCCTGTAATTTAAGTGGGAATAACAGACAATAGTCAGTCAGGCCCTAGAACGTGAGCTTGCCAGGTGCGCTTAGTACAGGGGCCCTGTACCTCCAGTGAAAGGTATACAGCTACTTGTAACATCCAGTTAAGATACATATGTCCCACTTTGCTTCTCAGTAGGCGATGCAGCCTTTCGTGTGTCTTACTAGCTGAAGTAAATAAAAAAGGCTATGCCTAGATTAGGCAGAATTTTGTAATGTGTTTTTATTGGCAGAAAGTAGGAAAGTGTAAATAGCCTTTTTTTACTATCCTGAACTGAAATGGAAGGAAAGCTAATCAAGCGAGTGGAAATAGCATGGGAGAACACTACACTCATATTGGAGATGGATTATTATTCGTGTTCTGTTTTTGGCAGATGGCTTAATACATTAAAATGGACAAGAGAGCAGTACAGACAGTGTGGCATCATAGCTGTACAAATGGAGACAGCCCAGGCAGAAGCTCATTGCAGTTTGGGGAGTGACTGGGAGAAGGAAATGGCTCTGTCACACTTAATTAAAAAAAGCAGCAGCACAATACAGACAAAGGCCAGTGACAAGTATTGTCCATGCAGGTGAAGCATTATCTACTTTGTACAGTCCATACAGTGCCATTCAGCTCCTCTGCTTACTGACTCTATAGTTGACGCAGCTTTTTACTTTTCAGTCATAAAAGAAAAACAGCTCCTTAATCACCCCGAGGGCGGTCAAAGAGAGGAAGACACGGAAGTGGGATCATTCCTTTCCCCCTTTCCTTCCTTCTTAGATAAATGTAGCTCTAACCGCTGTTCTGATCTCTGGGATTTCGTTGTCTAACTGAATAGCTCTGCACCCACCTGAGAAATTTCAGCTAACTTTTTGTTGTTTACAGTGCAAGCATCTTTTTTGGAACATAGCTGCTAATGAAAAACAAAGGACTTCTTTTTTCCCCAGACTCTCAAAATAATTTTTCTGTGGCAGTAATCTTTAATTATATTCAGTAGTGACTTCTTTCTCTTTAGAGTTAATTAATAGGTTCAAAGTGTCAGGAGCATTCTTTCAAGTACCTAAGGTGTACTAGTTCTATTAACAGATTTTCAGTTTGCTATGATCAGTTTTTGCTTCACGCTCAGCATTAAGTGGCTTTGGACCAGCTTGCATGCAGATCAAGCATAGCACGGTCTTCTGCACCATTTGTCCAGCTGTACCCTGTTGCAGGCAGGGTACCAGATGCAGCCAAGGACAATGCTAGGGCAAGATAGAGGCCAAGCCTGTCAGTCAGCATCAGTTCTCTTCCCAGTAGCGTGTGTGCTGGATACAAGGAGAGCGGACCTTTCAAGTTTGGTATCTCTGCTAGCTAGGCCTTCTCTAATCAGTAGAAAGATGTGGGAGCACTGCCCCAAGACAATTCAAAGTGTGCCACTGTTGCAGGTGCTCTGAATTGCTCATAGGAGGAGTTTAAATTTCAGGTGGAGACCTGGTTAGTTTGCATGGTCCACTAATTTAAATGCCTAAAATTGGAACAGTGTGAATGCCTTTAGTGTTGCTGTGTGCCCTCTGTGTGCAGGCAAAGTCCTGGTGTCTGTGTGGTTCTGTAAGGTGTTGCCTGGCCTAAAGTGCTTATGATGACAGTGCAGTCTGTTACACTCACAGCCATTGCCAGATGACATGTAGTCGTGGGCATTCGTAGGTTAACTTAGATAAATCATGTGCTTATTCCTGCACTTCATTCTGCAGAAGACTGTGCGTGCCTTTGCTGCCATAGTTTCAACATTTATGGAAGACGTTTTATTTGAATTGCTTTACAGAAGTTAATTACATTCATTTTATAACTATATCACTAGTGTTACTTTATAACGTTACTCAGGCCAAATGACTTTCCTTCAGTCATACATGAGAAACTGAGAAGAGATTCTCAAATTACCTATTTTATTCTGGACATAAAATAAAGGGCTTCAGTGCAAAGCCTTACTACAGAGTGAAATGTCTGAAATGAGTGTGTAGTAGGAATTATGCATAAAATCTGCCATAGGTCTAGTTATTCTTCATATGGCTGTATTAACATGAAAAGATATGCATGTGGACAGAACACAGATATGCTCATAGAATCAC
Source organism: Alectoris magna (assembly GCA_030625065.1). Classification (NCBI taxonomy): domain Eukaryota; kingdom Metazoa; phylum Chordata; class Aves; order Galliformes; family Phasianidae; genus Alectoris; species Alectoris magna. The sequence continues at coordinate 25,915,507 of CM060566.1, read as the reverse complement.
CAAGATTGGAAGCTACCTCCAAGATTATCTAGTCCAGCCATCCGCCTACCAGCAGTATTTGTCCCCTAAACCATTAGTGTTCTTCCTATAACGTCTAAACATTTCTTCAACACTTCCAGGGATGGTTACTCCACCACTTCCCTGGGCAGCCCATTCCAGTGCCTGACCGCTCTTTTGGAGAAGAATTTTTTCCAGTATCCAACCTGAACCTCCCTGGTGCAACTTGAGGCCATATTTTGTCATCCTATTGCTAGTTATACAGAAGAGACTGATGCCCACCTTGCTACAGCCTCCTTTCATGTAGCAGTAGAAAGCTGCAAAGTCTCCCCTGAGCTTTCTCTTCTCTGGATTAAACTACTCCTCCAAAGACTTGTGCTCCACACCCCTCACCAGCTTAGTTGCATTTCTCTGGGCACACTTTAGGGCCTCAATGTCTTTCTTGTAGTGAGGGGCCCAAAACTGAATGCGGTACTCTAGATGTGGCCTCATCAGAGCTGAGTACAGAGAGACGATCACCTTCTGCTCCTGCTGGCTGCACTGTTTCTGATACAAGCCAGGATGCCATTGGCCACCTTGGCTATCTGGGCACACTGCTGGCTTGTTTTCAGCCAAGCATTGACCAACATCCCCAGGTCCTTTACTTCCACAATCTTTCAGCCATTCTGCCCTAACCTTGTAGCAATGCATGATGTTGTTTTGGTCAAAGTTCAGGACCCGACACTCGGTCTTGTTGAACTTCAACCTGTTGTCCTCAGCCCAGCATTCCAGCCTGTCCAGATCCCTCTGTAGAGCCCTTCTACCCCCAGGCAGATGGACACTTCCAGTTTGGAGTCATCTGCAAACTTACCGAGGTTGTACTCAGACCCTCATCTAGATCAATAAAGATATTAAACAGAATGGGCCACAGTACTGACCCCTGAGAACACCGCTTGTGACCAGTCGGCACCACTCATTCAAGTGTCATCGTCTTCCAACTATATTATATAGAACAGGATGAATAAAAATGGCAGTTTTGCTACTACTGCCTCACTAGTATAGAAATCAATTTCTTTGCTGATGCCTGGTGCCATTTGATTTGGCACTTAGTGATCCACTAGAGACAGTGGGGAAAATATGAACAATGTCAAGAGAAAATGCATTTTTGGAAGCAAAATCAATTCTTTAAGTTCATTTCAGTTCCTCAATTTTACAAATTTCATTACATCCAATTCTATTACAAAAATACACTCTCAGTATGGCCAATAATTGGAAGAAGAATGTTCACGTGGGTTTAATAATTAATTTATCTGAGTCTTCACATGTTTCAGTTTTCTTCAATAAAATATAACCAAATTATGGAAGATCATATAGTCAGTGCAGATAAATTCTTACATGCTAAAGACTTATCCTAAAAACTTCTTCTTGTCTGTGCGTAGTAGAAATTCATGCTGAACTAATTTCATCACTACCGGAACACGATAATTGAAATGTTTGCAGGAGCTTTTACTGATGTCATGTACTTTCAATCTAGCTGTTCCTCATCAGTTTTTCTGTTTGACTGATGCAGTCCTACTGTACTGCTCAGGAAGCAAGACGTGATCTGCTGCTTGGATGGCCCCGGAAAATATGAAACAAAATTGTTTCAGCTATAAAACAGGGAACAGAAAAACCAGCTTTGTTTTGTTGCCGTGCCTTTAGTATGAATCCTTGTTGTGGTCTGTATTTTAGTTTCCTGCAATGAAGTGTCTGCAGTTGTCCAATTCCCATTCAATTATTCTGTTCCTGTGAGATGAAGTTACTTTGGGGTGAGCAATAACAAGCTTATGCAACAAGGAATTGCAGTGCAGTTACTTCAGGATCCTAATGTAGAATGTAAAGGAGAAACACACCCCTACCCCCTCTCTTTTTTTTTCCCCCCTGAAATTCTAATTTTGTTCTATGACATATGGTTTTCCATCTGTTTATAGATCAAACAAGCTTAAAGATGGGAGTTTTAAAAAAAGGAAAGTAACCTTTTTCTAAAGCGGGAAATAGTATTGCTGTTGAGAAATCACACTGGTCTTGGTGAAATGAGAGGGAAAAGCCTCTAGGCACTGCGGTAAGTTTGTTGACTTTACAAGCATAAGCTGTATTGTGTGCAGTCTAAGGCTTGTGTTTTTTGAAGCCTCTTCTGTGCATGCTGTGTGAATTGTTTAGTATTTTACTACTAGTCTCTCTTATTTCCTTTCAGACATCAGAATCTGTGCATTACAGTAGGCAATTACAGTCAATTAGAGAAAAATACTAATTTGGGGTGGGAGGAGATGGCATGGTGGCTGTGGAGAGCATCGTGGTTTTATATCCATCACCGTCTGCAAGGTTAGAGAAGCAGGAGGATGTGAGCAGGGTAGGATTGTATGGACAACATGAGGGAAAAAGACCTTTCTCTCCAGAGACAAGGAAGCACCTCAGAGGAGGCAGTGTGACCAGCAGTGGAACGTCAGAGACTGTTGCGAGCAAAGCAGTGACTGTGACAGTGGGCCTGGCTGAGGAATCAGTTGGCATTACTGGAGGTACTTGAGGGGAAGATGAGGCTGCTAGCTTAAAGTTTGGGTTTGTTAGATACCCATCTCCAGGATATTGTAACATAGTCTGGCTTATAACCACATTTACAAAAAATGAAACCTTAGTTTAGATCACAATTGAATCCATTACCTTACGCAACCTCTATCTAGTAATACGCAGTAGCAGGCAGTGTCTTACATACAAGCTAAAAAATAGCTTCAGCAAAATAGCGTACAGTAGAGGCTGGTCAAGAGGGATGAATACACAATAGTTCTGCAGTTTTGGGTCCTGAATTTCATTTGAATTATAGGGTTGCCTACACAGTGAGTACTATTTTTAGCTGAGAAGATGGGTTTAATTTACAATAACTGTTTCAGATGAGATTTCTCAGGTGGATACACTTACTGAAATGTTAGAAATGTTAGTATATTTGTACATGCTACATTCCTTTAACCAGCCCTGAGAACATGTTATTCTGTGAGGAAGGACGTGTGGGATTAGGAGGCAGGGCAAAGTGATTTCACTTACTTGAAATTATCCTGGCTTCTTCTTGCAACTAGACAAAGAGTTTGGTGAAAATAGAGATCATTATTACCCAAAAGCTGAACTGTTTTTTTAATTGTTTGTTTTTACTTTATCAAACACAAATACCCTGTTTGGTTTTCCGGAGGTCTATGAGCAGATATATTCAGTGCTCAATTTTTAATCAAGATTTTAGGTTCCAATTTACTTTCCAACTGACTTGATGCAGCTGCTATGCTTTTGCCATGAGCTGCAGCTGATAGATTTTGTCAGTGTGATTTCTTCAGCTTTGTCTTTCCTTTTGAATATGGAAATGAAACCTCACTAATGCTGAACCTTCCTGTGCTAGTCACACTGGCTATAAATTATAACAGTTCTAGTTTGTTGAAAGCAGGCATAGTTGCTTTCATGTCAGGCAACGGCACAAATCAGCTAAGCGTTAGTACAGTCAGATTAGGGGCAAAAAGTTTGTGGGGAATGTGTGTAGCTTTGTTGCATTTGTTTTTGCTGTATTTCTTCATTACATTTGTGGCATGCATGCACTCCATATGAAAAGGAGTGAAGCTTTCCCGAAGGGTAAAATATGTCAGGAGTTGGCAAGGAATAAAATGTCAGGCAGAAGCTAGTGTGTTTTCACATTTATACCTTCTGTAACAATCTATGTAGATTTTGGGTAAGAAATGTTTCTTTAAGTGATCATATTTTGGTGATAACAGAGTTGTTACCTAAATGCACCAGCAGTATGGCATTGCTTCTGCAAAGCACATACCTACAGTCTGAGTACCAGATCCACTGAAGAGATCATTTAAGCATGTTTTTAGCTATACTGGTTGCAATATTGGCAGTTCCATGAGAATTCTTTATAGCGTAAGTCACTGCTTACACCCACCATGATGGAATGTGATGAGGTTGTTCTAGCGGTAAGGGTCGGAAGGTCAAGCATTACTCTAGTCTGACCAAATAACAGTCAGTGTTAATTCAGTGGCTTTACCAAAGGTTACATTACTGTGTTTAAACCAAAAGTATTTCAGCCAATGTTTCCCCTACAGGCACTCAGTATTTTGTCCATATTTGCATATTATAGGGTATACAACATCTGAAGTGAGTAATTCTATTTTTCATTACTATATGAACTAGGTACATAAATCTGTCAAAAATAACAAACCAGAAAACAAGTGAGAAGTCTAGCATATGTTATCAAATGACTTGGCATAATGCCTGGTTTGAGTGAGTCTGTGCTCATTGTCTAGGTAGCATATTGTATGCTCAAGTTTTGGTTAAGTCTGATACACATAGTAACAAGATTCAAGTACTTAGCTGCCAGTTTTGTGGCAGAGTGTGATTCTGAGATGATACCTCAGTTAAGGAGGTTGCAGAAGTAATGCACAAAGTTTCTGGAAAAGGAAGTAAGTTTGGTCCAGAAAAAGGGCTTGTTTAAAAACATAACAAAAGAAGAAATCGTTAGTTCATCTGAGATGAGGCTGAACGTGCTTTTGTTAAGAAAAAAGGATAGTGTTCTATCTGAAAAGTAGAACAAACCAAATTAATTCACTGAAGTCTCTTCCTAGAGTGACACCTATTTCTTAATGCATAAATTACGGGTGGGGGAGGCATTCGGTCCAAATGATACTGTGAGCAAAAATATAGGAAGGAGTGGCTCTACTTCTCTCCTTTCATACCTTGAAAAATCAAAATGTAATTTTTGCACGCTTGAGACATCGGAACTCACTTTGAGAAAAGATACATATGGGGCTGCTTGGGAGCTGAATTTGTTTCTGAAAACCAGTACTGTAAGGGCTATTTTACTTGGGAACAGTTTTCTTTGTATTCTTTCTTTTACCTTGTATTTCCTGACCTGTTCTGTTGTGCTTTTATATTTCAAGTGTTGAGAAGGCTTATTTGTACATGTGTTTTGCTTACACTGGGCTCAAGTGTTATTGGCTGTCAGCTTTGGTCCTCAGCTTTTGACGATGCAGAAAATTAATGGAGTCTTCAGCTAAGGCATTATGGTAATAGAGTGCTCAAGGATGTGCCATCGCCACCCCAAAGACTCAATAGCTCATACTATCAATAAGCTCTTCACCCTTTGGATTGCTGTATTAATAACCTTAATATTTTGTATTGTGATATTTTACTGTTGGCTTCAACGCGCCTAAATAAAGACAAGTTATTTGAAATGTACCGGGAGGAAAGGGCAAGGAAGATGTACTTTCTTTTGGGGAGCATATCTCTTTACTGGTGGCATGCTTTCTACCTACTCAAAAGCAAACTTGAAGGTGACTTATCGGTCTTAGCCAGCCGTGGTGAGGGATAACATTTTGAGGGAGCTGCTATAGAGGAAGGATGGCAGTAACTACTGTCAAGGGGATGTTTTACCACTGGACTCAGAATAGCTGTGCTGATCTAGACTGGCTGCTGAGCTCGCCACATACCCAGGTTAATTTCTTTTTTGTTGTTGTTCTCGTGGTAACATTTTGAAAACAAGATAAGGTGAAACAAGACCTTGGGAAGTGGGGTGAGGGTGTTGAAAACTTTTATACTGTCTTTTTGCCTGAAGGTGGAGAGTGCGGGACATAAGACAGGAAGCTAACGCTGAAGGGAGAGCACGAATATAAAGATGATAGGAAAATATGATCTATGGAAATCAAAGAGTGGATCAGAAAAGAGTATGGCGGGTGGGTTACTTGGTTGCTGCCTGCAAATAGTGCTAGGAAGCTGCGAAAGGGGGATTCAGTGATTCCTTTCCCTGCTCTGGCCAGCCTTACAAATAAACATGCTAAGTCTCCCTGGGGAGCCACAGAGGACCCAATGCTAATCAAATTCTTGAACTTCAGATGAATTGTGGACGTGACAATGATGTTTCAGATAGTAGATAGTACTACAAGGTGGCAGTCCAAGCGAGTCCATTCCTGCAAAGGACAAAATGCAGTAAGCTGTGGCAGGTATCCCTTTCCCCTTCTTGTTTTATGAGGACGTAGTTACAGCTATGTAGCTTTTTGATATTATCTCCTCGATCTTTGTAAGGCCTTAACTCCAGGAATATTCTGCTTTCTTGGAGAAATCCTTCCTTTGAAAGATGGTTTTCTTGACCAAAGAAGCTTTATAAATAGAAGTTAGTTTTCTCGCTGTCTCCTTTAATGTCAGCCATGCTGAATAGTGGGGCAAACAGGCCGTGGTGCTCTGTTCCACGTTTTCAGATCGTGGGAGAAATTATTTCCTGTCATGTTTCTACCTAGTATGGAGCTCGGTAACTAAGCGGACAAAATGCCTACCAGCAGGCTGGCTGGAATGGTTTGCGCCAGCTCCCTTAATGTCCTGTCCCCCTGCCTCCGTGGAAGTGAAGTGCCAGAAGGCACAATCTGCCCCACAGCTAATGAGCTGCATAACTATTTTCAGCTGCTTTTAAATCATTTGCTGTCTTGTATAAAAATAATTGAAAACTACAGTACAAAGCCAATAGCTCTAAAATAGCTCATCTCATAGAAGATAGATAGTCTAGAGGAAACATGATCCTGCATGACCAGGCATCTCTAGTCTCCAGCCTGCTTAAATGCAGCTGTTTTAAACATTGGGAAATAGAAAGTACACTGCCCAGCTATAAAAAGCTACTTAAAATCACTAGATCCATGTCTTTCAGTGCAGACTTATATCTTAAGCGTATCTTGTATGCTGGAGTCAAAAATAAGCCCTTCAGCTTTTTTTTTCTTTTTCTTTTGCTGATGGTAGATGGGTTTTGAAGCATTTTTCTGGTCTGTTTTCCATAACCGTTAAGCCATTTCTGCTTTGGATACGTTTTGTTTCTTTTTTCTTTTAGGAATTTTTCCTATGAACTAAGGTTTATTAATTGAGAGGTGGGTTTTTGTCATTTCAGCAGCGGCACTTTCAGTGCGCAGCAAACAATCTGTATGCAGCTAATGCTTTCTAACCAAAGGGAATGGGCTTTTGTTTATGTACTTATTTAGTGAGAAAAACATATGGGCAAAACATCCCCCAAGTTTAACCAAGAATGGTACATAAGGAACAAGTATTAGTCAGAAGCACAAATAACAGATATGACCACATGGAATTTTACTGTCTATTACCGGTGAAAACTGGCAAATGTTTTCTTCAAAAATGAAGCTCCTAGGAGTTCATTTAAACCTTCTGTACAAGGCCATTTTTCATAAATGCTTCAATTGCAGATTCACAGAAAGTAAATCAAGCTGCCTTTCAAACGATCCAAAACCTTTTGAAGCCATCTGGAACACTAGACCTGTGTGATGGCACCATGCTTTGTCATCTTTGCTGAAGATGCAGCTGTAGATCTTCCCTGGTGATTCCAGGTTAATGGCCTAAGTGCAGCAAACCCAAGAAGTGGCTTATCATGCCTCCCATTTCCCCGCCATCCTTTCCCTTCCAAAACCAAAGTCAATTAGTAGTTTCAGAACAGTTTTTTTTTTTTTTTTCCTACAGAAGGGCAAGGCTGCAGGGGTGGGCAGAGATTCAGGGAGGTGGTTTTTCCATTTTTCTGAGGAGCAGAGGTACTAGAGGGCTTGTGTTACTTAGCAGGAATGACTCGCTGACTCCAGGTGTTAACAGAGCAATTGGGACAAACTGAGTAAAACATACAGAGCAGCTCATCGCCCATCAGCATTATTAACAGTGGCAGAGCAGTGGTGGTTCCTTGCTTTGCAGGTCTGCTGAGGGAGGTAATGAGCTAATACAACGAACATTTTACAACTCCGGGACTTGTTTCTTCTCCCTCTACCACCTTAGCTAGGAATAAACTTTACCTTGTTATGTTTTCATTGCGTTTGAACTTCAGCCGAGAAGCTGAAGTCCAGACGTAACTAACCCATCATTCTTGTGGCTCTTCTTGGAAGGCAGCTGTGGCTTTTGATTTCTTTGTTCTTTGAGAGGTGGGTTGTTTTTTGTTTTGTTTTCTTTTTTTCTCCCTTAATGAAGTAATGAAGTTCCATGTAATAGGAATGGTATCAGAAGCTGAGATTAAATTGGTTATTGTGAATGGCCAGGCTATGGGAACAGTGACCGATATTGCACTAAAGTACACTGCATTAAGCAATAAACTGTGCTTTTGTGATAAGAATGGTAGGAAAAGCTCTAATGTAAAGCAGGTTAATAAGAGCACGCACAGCATGCTGGACAAGCAGGTACTCCCTGCTTACAGGAATGAGCAAGCCTTGGCAGGCTTAACCAGGATATTTGCTACAGCCAGACTAGTAAGGAGACACATATCCAAACCAAACCCATGATACGGAAAGACAAGCCTCCTCAGTGGTGTGCATGTTTTTTATTAATAATGTGAAAACAAGACATTTGTTGCAAACATCAGATGTCAAGGTGACTGATACCAAAGGAATCCCACAGACATGAGGATTCTTTAAGAGTAACACTCCTAACAGAACAGAACTTGTTACCTAACTGTTGCCTTTTGAACCTCAGCATTGCTGGAGGATTATGTAGTTGAAGGGGGTCAGCAAGAACCTGAGATAATACTTGGAGATATTGGCTTTAAGATGCAACAGAAATGCATACTCTTCTGTGCAACAGACCACACAAAATCTTTGTCTCAGCACTTATTAGTCTGCTAGCAGACCTACTGAAAGTAGATTGAACAACTGGCTATATATTGCCTCTACCTGCTGCACTTAACTGTTATCTGCTTCCCACTCCACGTTCTTAGGGGACTAACAAAAACCTGTATATGTGACTAAGATCTTGATGCGACCGTACTGGAGGAGATCCGTGTTGGAAAATAATAAGTATATTTTTTCCAAGCCATTCCTTAATTTTGTTCCATTTGACAAAATGTCATTATGGCAAAAGTGGAATCCTGACGTGTAAAATCTCTAATGAATGAGCACTGCAGGTTTTGCTGGGGTTTGTTAATCAACAATCCAGAAATTATACTGCTGTACTGTCTTGAATGGTTGATACTCTGGCATTTGAGAGAGCCCTTTCGCCTGAGCAAATACAGAAGTAGTAGCAAAAAAGGATCTACTTGCAAAGCAAAGACAAGTAAGGAGCGAAGTCTGGGAAAACAGAGACAGGGCAAGCAAGACAAGTGTGCTTCTTTTAAAAAATCAATCCAAGTGGATTCAGAATTGAAACAGATCTAGAAAAACCATTCTTTCCAAAGGGTACTGTACAGAGGCCTGGTGGTAATCACCGACTAATAGCACTTTGTTACATATATTGAAATATAATGTAGTGATTTAACAAGCTGCTAGACAGAACGGTCCTGCATTTGAGCCTAAACTGTCATAAGCGGTCATTACATTGTTCAGATTCAAGATGTATGTGTACTTTTTTTTTACACACTAATATCAGAATAATGATGTATTCCATACTTGTTCTTTTGTGCTGTGATTAGAAAAGTTTCTATTGTTGTTAGAATAGTCTATCGGTGGCATGTAGTAAGGCTTGTGAATGACTAGGAAGGGCTTGTGAATGACTAGGGCTTGTGAATTCACTAGGAAGAAGAACACCCATTAATTAATTAAAGCGTTTTAAAAGAGCTATTATTGCTATGTTGCAGTCATTGCTTTTTTATTACTTTCTTAGATCCACGTTTTAACACTGTTTCATCAAAAATTGTCAAGCTTTCGTATCCACCCCTATTTTGATAGGCCTTGGAGGGGGTTAATCTTCAGATCTTTCAATCTAGATTAAAGCTAAGGGCCCAGACCCTCAGCTAGCATCAGTCCAGCTGTTTCAATCACAGTGTAATGATCCTGATTAAGTATCTGTCCCAACAAACACAGCGCTTAAAAATTCTCTATGTCCTAAACTACATGCAGTTTAGTATTAGTGGTGAAGGAATACCTGACTAGTAAATGCAGAAGGACTCGGGGCACAGTTTGGCACCCTGCATTCTGCTTTTCACTGGCTGTGACACAGCGCCGTGGCATATTGCTCAGAAGCGCCCTGCTGAAACCTGCCTGTATGAACGGATGATCGTGTGACACTGCAAAACGAGTACTTTTCATCTGTGCGCAGTTAAATAATCCAACGTCATTTAAGTGATTTAAGCAAATGTGAACTTACAGATTTATAGAAAAGCAAAACGCTAATGTACAGTTATTGAATAAGTAGGGGTAAAAGTGAAAAATCATCAGAATTTTAAGAGAGGAACATAAAAGGTGACAGAATATTAGACTATTTCTCTGCCTCTGAATTCACTCATGACTTGAACAGGATGGATTCTCTTCTTTGCAGAACCTTTTCTGACAGCAGCATAGATTTCTTCTGGCTTCTCTCTTTTAATTAGGGGCTTCTTCTCCGGAGCTTTCATTCTCCACATCACAACAGGATGTCGTGGGCCAGTCGGACTCTGAATCTTGATAATCTTTGTGGATGCAATGTAGGACATCTTCACTGTCTGCACCACAGCGTTCATTAAATTTTTGGCAGCCTGAATTAGTGAGGTGACACTATCCAACTGTAAGAAGAAACACAAACATTAGTCTAGGAAAACAGTCTGCTTTTAATCACGATATGCTCAGGACAAAACAACAGTTGAAACCTAAGACTAAAAAAAATTGTAATTTCTTTCTTTTCTCTTGGTGTGCTTGATCGTTCTATTCATGTTCCTCTGGTCAGTATTAACATGATATACGAGAATTTTTGCTGGTGACGTATAATGGTTTATTGAGATGTTTGTTGCATGCCTGTGTGTGTGAATTCATGATTCTTGTCTGCAGGGCATTGCTGCAGTTACTACTGACAGGTAATGAAACCACCTCAAAGAAGAGCTTAAAAATGCTACCCATTATTTTCTTTGCATAGCAATAAACAAATTCTCCAGCTGCTCCCATCACATTCCAAGCGTTCTCACATGCTTCTGAACATTGCAGAGATACTGAGAAGTGGCAGAATTAGTAGCTGCTGGATGTAGTCTCCACGACCAGAATTTTTAAAGCTAATAAGTGTGGGCTAGTGCACACAAACTGCAGTGACTGTGTGGTCTTGGTTTTTCTTTCTTTTTTTCCCCCACCAAGAGTGAGAACCCTGAGAGGCAGAATGCAAAAAAAAACAATGTATCACATATTATTCTATTCAGCAGCATGCTACGCAGCCAAGCAAGTGTTAAGGAACTTTCTGGAGATATTTCTAGAACTATACTGCTTTCTATCTTGATTCTGAAAATTGGCTCACTGCCAATTTTTGAGGGAGGGGGAGGAAAGGGGGAGGGCAGGATGGGCGAAAGAGGGGTGGGGGAGGGGGCACGTACGTACGTGGGGAGGGGGCACGTACGTACGTGGGGAGGGGGCACGTACGTACGTGGGGAGGGGGCACGTACGTACGTGGGGAGGGGGCACGTACGTACGTGGGGAGGGGGCACGTACGTACGTGGGGAGGGGGCACGTACGTACGTGGGGAGGGGGCACGTACGTACGTGGGGAGGGGGCACGTACGTACGTGGGGAGGGGGCACGTACGTACGTGGGGAGGGGGCACGTACGTACGTGGGGAGGGGGCACGTACGTACGTGGGGAGGGGGCACGTACGTACGTGGGGAGGGGGCACGTACGTACGTGGGGAGGGGGCACGTACGTACGTGGGGAGGGGGCACGTACGTACGTGGGGAGGGGGCACGTACGTACGTGGGGAGGGGGCACGTACGTACGTGGGGAGGGGGCACGTACGTACGTGGGGAGGGGGCACGTACGTACGTGGGGAGGGGGCACGTACGTACGTGGGGAGGGGGCACGTACGTACGTGGGGAGGGGGCACGTACGTACGTGGGGAGGGGGCACGTACGTACGTGGGGAGGGGGCACGTACGTACGTGGGGAGGGGGCACGTACGTACGTGGGGAGGGGGCACGTACGTACGTGGGGAGGGGGCACGTACGTACGTGGGGAGGGGGCACGTACGTACGTGGGGAGGGGGCACGTACGTACGTGGGGAGGGGGCACGTACGTACGTGGGGAGGGGGCACGTACGTACGTGGGGAGGGGGCACGTACGTACGTGGGGAGGGGGCACGTACGTACGTGGGGAGGGGGCACGTACGTACGTGGGGAGGGGGCACGTACGTACGTGGGGAGGGGGCACGTACGTACGTGGGGAGGGGGCACGTACGTACGTGGGGAGGGGGCACGTACGTACGTGGGGAGGGGGCACGTACGTACGTGGGGAGGGGGCACGTACGTACGTGGGGAGGGGGCACGTACGTACGTGGGGAGGGGGCACGTACGTACGTGGGGAGGGGGCACGTACGTACGTGGGGAGGGGGCACGTACGTACGTGGGGAGGGGGCACGTACGTACGTGGGGAGGGGGCACGTACGTACGTGGGGAGGGGGCACGTGGTGTTTTTTTGTGTGTGGTTTTTTTTTAATTTTTTTTTTTTTAAATTTATTTATTCTTTCCACCATCCCACTGGGACTCAGCAAAACTGAGAAAAGAACAGAACTGTGTGGCGCTCAGCCACCTTCCGGGTGAAACCACAATAGTCAGAGTCACAATTCTGGTCTGACACACTTTTGATGTTGATTTCGAGCAGGCTGTATGCAGAAGAATTACTGCTATGATGGGAATAGCCCGTGCTGGGGGCTGTATCTTGATAAAAGAGAAGAGTATGTGCAGGGATTTTACTATGGGCTAGCCCTGGCAAATGAATTGATTGTATAATTGGCCATCAGTGTTTCTGACTTAAAACATTTTAAAATGAGAAGGTCACCTCATTTTGCAAGTTTCTTGAACACAGAGGGATAAGGCTCAGGACCACCCATCCAGAACAGGGCTAAGATCACAGAGGGACAGGAACTGATGTGTTCAGCGTGTCTGACTATGTCTCCTTGTCTTAAAATCCAGCTGCGGAGGATTGCTTTGTCTTTTTGTTACAACTGTGTCCGCTGTTAGGCCTCTGTGTGCCACCCTTGAGCACTGAGAAGGTATACACGCATTCATTGTATTCATACAGGAAGAAAGTAGGCTGTGTTTTGATTCTTTTCTTTGGGAAGGCGTTGGGGGTTTTTTGCTTGTTGGTTTTTTGACACGTGTGGATAACAGCTAAATGATGCCATATGTCATGTTAAGCATAGGGCTCACATTTGTTTACTATTTGTTTGTAATGAATGCTGTCTTCCCCCTTTACTTTACAGTACTGTTTGTGTTTTGATAGTGTTCCCAGGAAATGCTAGAGGCAAATATATATGGTATAAAAAATAAAATAATCCTAGCTAATAATAGTTTTGTATTCAAAGACACCAGGCTGTATTTAATTATAAGGCTGACAATTTCAATTGTGAAGGCATCTCCATTCTGAATAGCTGGAAGAAAATCCTTTAGAAATAGTTATTATTATTTATTTAAATCTCATTTATTAACATGTATTACTTATGTGCATTGTAAATATAGAGGTTGCTCCAAAGGTAATGCCTCTTAGTCATTTCCAGGGAAACTACAACAGATGCAAATAGCACGATAAAGCTATTTGATAGAGCAAATCGTCAGGTACAAAACACTGCTTGTCAACGTAGTCACCACCAGTAGCTGACTGGAGCAGATGAGCTGATCAAGACACTCTGCGTTTTGTGATGCGACAGCTGTACGTGGCTGTTCAGAATGCAACTTGTCATTCACACTACTGTCACCACTGCTTGAAGACAGCACCCACTGTCTCACTGTGCTTGCATCCCCTGGTTGGTCTCTATAAACATTCAGTAAGTGTCAATGAATGTCAAATGGTGCCATTTTTTCCGCACGGAGGAATTTAATGATGCACCTTCGTTGCAGATGCTGTTGTGTCAGACTGCCCCTCTGCTGCCATATGCCACATGGCAACAAAATGCAAGGGAATACTGCTGAGATGATTTAACTAACTTCCACTTCCATACAACCAATATCCACCTCTGATGTTGTCGGCCAATATAATAGAACAGGAGGCATTACTTTTGGAGTAGTCCTTGTTAATAACGTCCACCTGAGCATCCCACCATTTTATGATGTTCTTGCCTAGCCGCACTAGTAGGCTTAGCAGTTCAACATAATTGTTGTGATGCTGTTTAAGAAAAATAGAATTTTGTCTGTCTTCAGGCTGTTGCTTCCTAGATCAGCTGGCAAAACCATGAAAATCCCTTTTTCGGTTGGCTGATAGAGGCACTGTAAGCACTTGCTTTTCTACCGTTCTGTGTAGAAACACCAATATGTAAATCCTGCATACCAACTTCATGTATGAGTACATCAGACTGCTTGTAGCTTAGAGCAAGTTCAGTGGCGGGGAAGCCCATCAACTCAGGCATTTTGAATGTTAAAACCCGAGGACTAAAGCCAACTGTCTGGTTCTACCAAACTGAACCAGCTGAATTCCTGTCCCCTTTGCCTTGCCACAGGAATGGAGGCTCTGCCACATTATTTATAATAAGATCTACAGCTCTTAATGATGCCCTGAAATGCAAATAGGCTTGCAGAACCAGATACACAAAATAAAATTAGAAAAATCAGGGCTGGTGCACCAACATGGCTTAAAAAAAAAAAAAAAAAAATTGAATACCGCTGAGGATGTTTGCATTTGTTTTTGTTTTGTGCTGCACTTGCTGTAGCATGTGTGGGTGGGATGGAGGTGGTGGTACAACATCAGCATGGTCACAAATCTCCTTTTAGTTTATGATGCTCTTGGTGTCCCTGGATAGGCAGTGAAATACAGGAAAAGCCTGCTCATTTAACACCATCGGTATCCATGTTATTTGCACTGTCTTAGAATCTATCTATCCATCTGTTGCCCCTAAGTTTTCTGGATGAATCTTATGCTGGTCTCGCAAATGAAAAATGCTGATACTGCAAAGCAAAAACATACAGTTATTTCTTAACCACATTCAAAATTTTGGAGAAGCTTTTAGGAGCTGTTCCTGGAGCTACATTTGACAACAATCAGGCGGTATCTTTTTTTTCCTCTTTAGAGACCAGCTATTTTTATACTTGAATGACAGTAATAGAATACAGTTTGGTGTAAATCTATTGTTCTTTTATAAACCTGATGTAGTTGAGGATTATCTTCACTTGGATACTTTTATCTCAAATAGATATTCAGTAGGTTCTTCAAGGTCACCTATCTAAGAAAATGACACTGGGCATAAATGAAAGACTGATAAAAATATTCAGCATTTAAGTTCATTTTATTTAGAGACACGTAGCTGCAAATTCTTCAGGCTGTAGGAAGTGGTATATAAGAATCTGCTGCAAAACAAACGCCCTTTTGCCCGACTCTCGCTTTCTCTTTTTCCGTACTCCCTGTATTTCAGAGGCTGGACCGTGTCAGTCAAAACAGGAGCTCCTGAAAGGATTCAGGAAAAGTGCCCTCTACCTCATCTAAATATGTCATCTGTTCTATGAACGTTGTCCAGTGACAATGAGAATATGGAATGATTCTTCAACCACAGTAATAGCTCGTATATAAATACAGGAAAGACCTTGCCCGACCATTCCCAAGTTTTCCCAGCCTTTTCAAACCCTTCCCAACTGTTCCCGAGTTCTGCCACCTTTTCCCACAATAGTGGCATGACGTGCAAACACACCCAACGGCCGGAATTCAAGTAGGCAAACTCTCCATTAAGTAACAAAGCCAAAAATAATGGAGTCAAGAAAAAAAAATATTGAATTTTGAAGCTCCTCTTTAAAAAATATTTACACGCGTTTTCTATAATGATGTCTTGGGAGTAGTAGTAATCCATTAATAAATGTATTGTAATAACTGATACAGTTAATGATTTTCATTGTTCAACGATGCAGAAGAGACTAATGACTGACTGAGAATTTATAGAGACTTTCACTTGTTTGTATCTTCTGTTTACTAAGAAAGAGATGCTTGCCTTGTCATGTGTCAGCAAGAGCTGTTTCTGTTGCAGTTAGTTAATTGCACAAATACAGAATGTCTTTATTCTTAAAGCATGTAAATAAGTCACTCTTCTCCTTGTATTCCCTGTGTAGATTTGCAGATCCTGTCTCATTGACATAAGTGGCAGCCAATGCAAAATAATACAAAACATTTCTTCATAACACACAAGTATGTCAGGTGGGGATACAACCGATTGATCTCCTCTAAACTATACATATATAAATATATATGTATACATACATAAATATATACAAATACATATATATATATATATATATATATATAAAATATAAAAAACATATATATACATATATTTATTTAATGGAAGTTTTAGATTTTGAGTACAATCTCCTAAGTCCTATTTACAGTTCATCCAGACTTCCATTTTTAATGCTAGTGAAAATGAAAACTAAGACTTGAGTATCAAGCATGCAACCTGCTTATTCAATGTTGGATTTCTGATTATAAAAATATTTTAGAAACAAGGTCAGCTACAAAAAATTTATCTGGATTAAAACTGCTGGTTTTAAATGTGTGAATGCACGCTGAGAAGCAAAGTTTTTGTCACAGTAATACTAATCAAAAAATAACTGACTGTATTTGACTTCTTCTAAAAAGAGCACAAAGTCTGCATTTTATTGCAGAAAGATAACTTGCTAAGCATTTAAGGTAAGAATGCTTATGCTGTGCTTCTAATTTTTCATCCTTTTTATTTATGAGGCTTTTCTGCATATTTTTTAAGGTTCTTTCAGTAATGCTGCTATTAAAAAAAATATATCAAGTGATTTAATCATTGTTAATGTGGTTGAATTGCAAGACAGATACAGTCTCTTAAAAGTAGTAGGATAATCAGTCAAAGTATAAATACCTCAATCAAATTAAGTAGTTAGTCTGAAAGAATGAAACCCCGATCACTGAAGAGTGGAATTTTACTTTGTCAGGTTCTGGATTTAACAGCAGTTACCTTGTTTTCTGAATTGAAGATATTTACATTCTCAGCTTTCCTACACACAAAATAGTGATCATTTCATCTTTCTTAACAGAAAAAATAAGATCTTAGTGTAACAGTTACACAAGAAGAAGGTGGGTGTTTGAGAAAGCACAGGTAAACGTCAAAGGTTGGACGTACTTGATTAATTACCATTTTTCTTCATGTAGCTGCTCGATGACATACAAAAACCTATCATGGACTCAGTCCTCATACATGATACATCAATGTTAAAATAAGCCAGAGACTTTCCATCGTGAATTTTCTTTCCCTTTACTGAGAACTGTTTTCTCTGCCTTATTAAGCCTGTTTTCTGCTCACCTTTCCTTTACTGTGCTGTCCCCTTGGAACAGCAAAGATTTCATTCACATTTGTGCAACTGGGTTGGGGGAATCTGCTTCACGGTGCCTAACCCGGGGCTGCTTATTTATCTGTGAGCTGAAATTTCTTAAAAAATGTGGTTATTCCATTGGTTATCTGTGTCTATCTGTCTATCATTAACAGTCTCTCAAGTATATCTGGAGTTTGTTCTGCTTTTTACCCATTTTTCAGGTGGGGAAATTGACTCAAACCAAGAAAACAACTGCTATTACTTGAATTTGCTTCAAACTGGACTCAAGTCCCATAATTAGACCAGATCCTGTGTCCAAGGTACATGATAAATAACTTACTTATGTAAGTACTGAAAGACTATTTCCCTGAAACGCTGTAACAGAACATACGCTTAGGGGCAGTTAGCTGAATCCCTCCTATGTTCTGCTGCTTTTGCTTACAGGAAAGTTTTACAAAATGGGAGACTGATCTTTGAAAAACAGTTGCTTGAGAAAAAAAGAATAGTACAGTTTAAATCCTTTCCTTGCTGTCCTCATCAAATGGTTTAGTTTGTGAAGAAATGGAGACAAACATTTTAATTCAAGGTGCTTGTTAGAATACTCTTTAACGCATACTGAGGGTAAGAACTATAATTTACATCTTGATTTTGCCAATTGGGATATTTAGAAAAGCTACCTGTTCTGTGGCATACATCAGCAATATGTAATGTACTGCTACATCCTTACTTCATAAAACAAAACAAAACAAGCTTCTAGTTAGTTAGATGCACTTTAGAAAGCAACAGTAACGGAGCTGTCCCTAGATAATGGAAAAACATACCCCCTTTCATGTCTCCAAAGGCCAGGGGAGTTTAATGTACACGCTTAGTGACAAGTATATATTAAGCACATGCAGTGGAGGATGTAGTGTTATTTTTAAAAAAAAAAAAAAAGAGACTTTTTTGAAAGCACTCAGTGAAATAAAATTTTAAAATAATGTTCCATCTCCTAGTGTTTAAAGTAGAGGTTTAGAAAAGTAGTGTTTTATTACTGTTAGATTCCAAATATTAAGTGATGATATTATGCACGGGCTAAGGTACTGCAAGTAGCTCTCCACCGTGAGTTTGTCAAACAAACTGAACTATCAGTTCCCCACGATGTGGAAAAAAATAATAGCAAAGAGAAGCAAACTGGCTCAACAAGGAGCTGTTCTGTTAGAACATAGCCATGGACTTATCAAAGGTCACTCGGCAGTACAAGCAGGACAGCATTACCGTAGTCAGTGGAACAAACTGCCCACCCACAATAAATGAAGTGGGCTATTTCACTAGCCGGTATCTCAAGGAGACTGCCGACTTGTTGCTAGCCCTTTGCTCCCATTCCTTATCCCTTAATTCCTGCAGGGAGACATTCTGCCCATCCTCACTTCTTTATTTTTAGGAGAAAGAAACAAACCACAAAAAAGCTCTAAGAGCAACTGCAATGCGTTGCTACTCATCTCATCCTCTGCCAAAGGAGCAGCTCTTACAGACTTAGGCAGAATGCCAGCTCTTGCTGTGTAGCTTCTCTCTTGCAGCAGCTGAAAACCTCCAACTGTAACAAAGGCATTGAACAACCTGCCAGCCGCCACAGACCTGGCACCTAGATGGATGTGACTTTCCTGGCGCATAGTTGTCCGAGGATTGTAACCTACCTTCTACTTTGCAACACACTCGCGTATGCTTCTAACTCATTGCCTTATTACCTTCAAATCTGAAATGTATATAATATTTGTAGAAATATCTTTCTCGCATGCAATTTCTGATGTAACTAGTGTGGTAACTCAGTGAGGGAGGCACATTTAAATTAAATTCAACTTTTAAGCAAGAAGTCAGAAACATTAAAGCACCTGCATTTGACACAGAAGTAGACTTATGCAACAGTTTAAATAAGTCTGGATTTTGAGAGGACAAGAAGAAAATTCGAAGATAAATGAGACATTTGCAGAAAAATAAGCAGCCTTCAACGTACAGGTATGGCTGGCTAACACAAGAGAAATTCTTTCTTTGCTACTTAGCAAACTGTGTGATAATGCAACTCTGAGATCTGTTGTTTGTTTTTTTTTTTCTTTTTAGGGCTAAAACAGAGGCTTTCTCTTGCCAAACAACATAACATTTCAAAATGAAACACAAGAAGATACTGTCTGTAAATAACACAGAAAACACTTACGTGCTTGTCAGGAGTCACAGAAGAGATGCTCACATAAGTTAATTTAACGGTATGATACAATTCTCTCTCTCTTTTTTTTTTAAACTCGCTGTTGAAACAAGTATGCTCTCAGCATGCTGAACCTGTCGCTGTGCGGTACTTGTTAAAAAAAAGTACCGGACTATTTACACAAATGCAATTACTGTCCATCTACATACCACAAATGTTACCCCATTATTTTGTGCCTGAAGAGACATAAATTCTAATTTAATTAACAGAAAGTATCGTATATTTATTTCCTATTTAATCATACCTTGTGAAAACTTAGGAGAATCCTTACCATCTTCGCTTGTGGAGTATACAAACTGGCAAGCTGATAGATTTATTTAAAAAGTTAAGTATTTTACGTGAGCATGAAAGACCAAATACAACCCAGGAATTTCTAACGGATGAAAAAGCAGAACTGAACGAACAGCTCTTTTTGTACATACGCCTTGCAAGCAGGGCTTTGACCATCTACTGAGCCGCTGTCAGGTGTGAATGTATTGGAAAGGCTGCTGTCTACAGAACCCAAAGCAGTAAGGTACAGTAAGTTGTTATGGCCTGAAGTCAAAAAAACACCTAGGAGGGCAGTTAGGAGGACTGTCAGCAGGATAGCCCCAAGCATTCTAACTGCCCCAGGACAGTCAGCCTCTTCAGCCTACAGTAACGATGTGAGAGTGTATTAATATCTGATGAGACGCATTCCAGAGGACATTGTCAAAGGAGTTACAGACAAGGACAAGGTGATGGGGCACTGGTGAAAAACAGGTAAAAGAAGTTAATGTGATGTAGAGAATGAACAACTGAGAGCTGCGTTTGTGGATTACAATATTCTTCTTTATTTGCATATCACACTCTTTTTTGCCACAGAAATAAGTTCTGAACTGTACTATGCTAGCAGTTTTCCTGTACCAGCTCCTCATCATTCAGAAGGATACAGTTTCATATACACGTATTTCAAGACTCATCACTTCAAATGTCATAGATAATGATGCAAACTTTTTTTTTTTTTTTTTTTAACCTGCAAGAGCATGTCCTCTTTTTGCTTAATCATGCCTGACATCTCTCTTTCTGGTTGTTGCTTTTTAATAACATAACCAGGTGAGAGAAGATCAATACTGGGGAGAATACAATTCTACTCCAGCTACATTTCAGACTCCGTAAATTAATAAATAAATAAATAAATAAATAACTCTTTGCTACTGTTTTTATGTGAACAGAATCTCAAGACACAGCAGTGTTACATATGCCAATAAAAAACTAGACAGAAGGGTGAAATACAGCTGTCCAACAGATAATCTGCAGATAGAGCATAGATGTTCTGTCTGCAGAGTTTCTACACCATCTTTCTTACTTATAGGCTCCCAGATCTTTTTCTGTGTGAGAGAGATGGACAGGCACACATGGACAGCTTCTGAGCTTCTGTATACCAACGGCTTTTTAATCTATTTTTTCCAATGCAAGCGACTAACTCATGGTCAAACTACAAAGCAAGCCCTCATATGGACTTCAAAAGATTAATTTTGTTCAGGTTTTTAGAAAAGCAACTCAGTAATCATAGAATCTTTACAGTTGAAAAAGACCTATATGATCATCTAGTCCAACCATCAGCCCATGGCTGTAACCGCTCTAAGAGTGTGTCACTCATTGCAACATCCACCTTTTTCTTGAACACCTCTAGGAACGGTGACTCCACCACCTCCCTTGGCAGACTGTTCCAATACCTGACCACCCTTGGAGAAGAAACTGTTCCCAGTATCCAACCCGAACCTCCCTTGGTGCAACATGAGACTATTCCCTCTTGCAATTATTGCTGGTTACCTGGGAGAAGAGGTCAATGCCCTGCTTGCTACAACTTCCTTTCAGGTTAGTTGCAGAGAGCACAAAGGTCTTCCCTGAGCTGCCTCTTCTCCGGACTAAACAATCCCACTTACCTCAGCTGCTCCCCGTAAGATTTGTGCGTCAGACCCGTGACCAGCTTTGTTGCCCTTCTCTGGACACGCTCCAGGGCCTCAATGTCTTTCTTGTAGCGAGGGGTCCAAACGAGAACACAGCTCTCTAAGTACAGCCTCACCAGATCTGAATACAGGGGGATGATCACCTCCCTGCTCTTGCTGCCTGCACTATTTCTGACACAAGCCAGGATACCACCGGCCTTCAGCATTTTGTTCTCAACTTGAAGTACAACTATGGGGATCAGTTGTTGTGCATACATCCATACTGTCGTGCATACTTTATATACGTTAAAAGAAAGACTACTGTTTCTTAAAAACCGATTAATCCAAAATAACAGCAAAAACATAATACCTTTTTAAGAATCTAGAAAGAAAAATAGATCCACAAGTGATTGCAATTCATGCTTCACTTTCTTACAGTACCTTCCTAAAGTAAGTGTTAAAAAAAAAAAAAAAAAGGAAAAAAAAAAAAAGGTAAATAATAAAAGAAATTCAGGTCTATACTAGAACATATCATGAGCACAGGAAAGGACAGTGTAAATTGAAGATGATATTTTATTTTGTATTGACTGCAATTCATGCCATTTTTCTACTTACAGCAGACATGATGAGCTCTCCTCCTAGGTTCTGGATTTCTGCTCTAACTTGACTGCAGATTTTGAGCTGATGGGAGTACAGCTTGATCTGTTCTAGGTAAGCCAACAAATCCTGTTTACATGACTGGTCTGGACACTGAGGATTAAGAAAAGAATAGTAAAGCATATACATTTCATTTCAGACATCATATTAAATACTTAACTGAGGAGCATTCAAATCACTCAGACAATCGTCCTCGTACTCACTTTTTCTTTTACGCTGCAGGGCCTGCCTTAGCAACACTGCTAACCAAGTTATTTAATGTACGGAATGACTGTTCTTCATTCCATTCCTAAGAGGTTTTATTTCTAAGGTATCTAGAAGTAATAGTTAGTTAAATGGCAAATGTAAACACAAATGCAAGAAGAATGTTAACATTTATAAAAGTTACGCTTTATCTCCTAATATCGATCTGCTTTTTTTTTAAAAAAAAAAAGGTTTTATCCATTTTATGTCAGATGTGCTGTTTCAGTGGGAACAGGAAAATAAGAACAGCTTGTGGCTAATTCACTGATTTCAATACTTAAAAAGTAACATCTTTCCACCTTCACTTCTGTGAGCTCCCACAATACTTGGAGGGGAAGTACTGGTTTAAATAAATCTATAATGGGCTAAAAGCCTGAAAAAGCAATAATTGTACTTAATTCAAGAAATACTTTACATAAACAACTGCCTTTGCTGAAGAAACTTAATAGTTGTTTAAAATGGGATGTGTTTATTTCAAGTGCGATGATTCTGTATTCTTCATGGCTCTGCAGTAGTAAACCAAAAAGTTTATGTTTTGGACTTTCAGAAGAGGCAGCAAAGAATATAGCAAACAAATCTGAAAAATCGTTAATATGACTGAAATATCAGTCCTTACCTTGTGTTCAGCTAGATCCATTACTAAAGTGTTCTCTGCACTTCACCACAGTTTAAAAGAAAAACAGAACAGAGTTTCTCAACATCCTCTCAACATGCACCATTTTCAAAGTGTTACCAGGTATCATTTTCAAAGTGTTACCGGTATTCAACTCCCAGTGACTGTTGAGAAAACTTGAGTACTTGTTTACTTGTTACACTAATGCATAAAAAAAATATCTGCCCTTCTGTCCAAGTGCAGCTGTAACCTCTTTAAGCATCACAACTATACTAGAGGTCTATTTCCTAGAATAAGGTGCTTGCTTTTCTCTTTCTCTGTGATTTACTTTTTCCCACTGGAAAACCTCAGCAGATAGAAAGATAGGCTGCTAATACAGTGTTTCATCCACTTCAAGTTGTGACAGCATCAATTATAGAAACTCAGAGACAACACTATTTTAATTTCTTACATAATACGAACATTTGCAAGTTCGTCACATTTACTGTCTTCCTTGCATACACATAGGGAAGAAATGCACAACATTATAGAAATGCCAAAGATGATATGAACCAAAGGTAGGGAAAACATGACCTCCCCAGAGACCTTGACGTTAAACCAGTTCTATCAAAATACTGGTCTAAGGCTTAGCAGCATTTAGAAAAGCAAGTGTAAAGCACTGCTGGAAGAAGGTATAAATATATTTCACAAACCTGTGGGATAACCACAGCTTTACTGAAATACAGCTTTATTAAAGGCAAAGCTTTACTTTACCTGGTGAAGGTAAGGAATTATCATGAAATACATGCTGTTATCTTACTGAATCCTGTGTATGTTCACTATTGACCTAAAGGAACCTTTAGTCTGATACACTGTGCCCATTTTTACGTACTTGACCCATAAAACTTTATGAGATATGAGGCATTTCTAGGAGTAAAGGTAACATTTTACGTTACCTTAGGTAAGATAAAGTACAATAAAGATAATTAAAAGTCTCATACCTTATAGCATATCCCAATCAACCATAAACAGATGTTAGAAAGAAATGTACTTTGTAAAGAGGGTATTCCATAAGGAGTCCTCTGCATATTACTCAGAAACATCTGGTACAAGCAACACTTGCTTACTAGTGAGACAAAACACTCAGCCGCAACCAAAAATAATTTGAAAATAACTGAGATTCATCATTCCACAGCCCATCGATGGTTACCAGTTCAATGCCTAACACAAAGAAAGAAGTTCTTAGCTAGAATTCCTGGCAAATAGTGAGGGCTTCTTTTTGATATACAAGGGCTGCTCCAAAAGTAATGCCTTCATTTTCTTATGCTGGCCCACGACATCAGAGGTATGTAGAGGTTAAAACATCCCACCAATGGTCCGTTAAGTTTTTTTTGTGTTTTTTTTTTGCTGTGCAACAGATAGCAGCAGAGGGGCAGTCTGCCAAATGGTGTCTGACACAGAAGTGCACATGAAGCAAAGGGGTGTCACTGAATTCCTCCATGCAGAAAAAAACAGCACCCACTGATATACACTGATGCTTGGTGATCATTTATGGAGACCAACTAATGGATGTAAGCACAGTGGCAGGTGCATTTCCAGCAGTGGCAATGGTAACAGTGGGTCACTTCCACTGATGCAGATTTTGGTGAGCACATGCAGGGTCCCGTTCATTGCTGGCTAAAATGTATAGCTAATGGAACAATGTCAAAAAATAGTGCTTTGTAGCTGAGGATTTGCTTTATCGACTATTGCTATTATCATTTTCATGTCTGTTGTAGCTTCCACAGAAATAAACAGGAGGCATTACTTTCAGAGCATCCTACATATATCGGAGTTAGTGGAATGCTAACAAGGGCTTTCTGTAAGAAAAGAATCAGAACTGCATCCAAGAGAATTCTGACAATAAACTAAATTGTTCCTACTTTATTTTTATTTCATTCCATTTACTAACAAAGCCAGCAGCATTTCCGTAGAATCTGAATCTGTCTTGAAGGTGAGCAGTACTGGACATGATCGTACACAAACCCACTACTCTACATATTTGCATGTATGTGATTTATTGCAACTATTTGTGAGCTGTAAGTTTTTAGGTGTGCTGCTCATGTAATTAGATGATCATTTTGGCAGATCTGCTTAGTTCCTATCTATCAGCTACTTGAAATGTCACAGAATCATAGAGTGGCCTGGGTTGAAAAGGACCCCTGCCATGGGCAGGGTTGCCAACCACTAGATCAGAGCTAAATCCAGCCTTACCTAGAGTGCCTCCAGGGATGGGGCATCCACAACCTCTCTGGGCAACCTGTTCCAGTGCATCGCCACCCTCTGAGTGAAAGTAACTATCATATCATCAGCATATGTATATCTATCAGCATCTATCGTATCTATCAGCATTTAAAATATGAATATATATTTTTTTTAATTTCAACACAACTTCCCTAGGTACATGAAAACAACTTCTTAATTAGGAGATTACCTGATTCTGTAGGATATAATATTTCATATTAATCCCTACACTTCCAGAATTTTAAAGTAATTAATGTTTTGTTGCATTGATGTGCTGACTAGAAGACCACTCTGCATTGAGGAGTTAGAGATCCACAGAACAGAAAAGCTGAGCAGGTCCAGGCCTCTGCACATACCGTCCTTTTTGTTTGACATCAGAAAAGAAAAGTTGTGGGTTGGTTTGGTTGTTTTTTTTTAAAGAAAATCCTGTCAGGAGCTCAATTGATGGAAACTGGGGATATCTTTTGCATGGACAGGGTCTACCCAGAATGCTGTGCATACAGCAAAGGCCCATTTGTTGATGCACCACATTGGGTTCCTGCCATCTTAAGGGACATACAGTTACTTACACTATTTCTTCCTTACAGTAACTCTGATGAACAGTATTTTAAATGATACCTCACAGTCGAAGTGCCTATCTTACCAGGATCGTAATGGACCAGCACCTCCTGCTGCTGAAACAATTATTATTGAGCAGTCTTGTAGTAAAGACCTTAATCTACACCATACATCACTAAAAACAAGATGTACTACTGTAATCTTCTTTAGGATTTCAGGTCACAAATTTGACAGTGAATTTGAAATAATCTTATTTAAATTTATCAGCAATACACCTGTGAATAATTTGCCTAAGTTGATACTGAATGTGACTATTTTTGCAGTTGTTAACTCCAAGTCATCTTTAAGTGCCGTGAATATGGACTGAATCCTGCTGATTCTAACACACATAGAGTCCCTTTCTTTCTAATACATGGAGATGTTACAAAAATTAGAATTGAAGCACAACATAACAGAGATGCTGTTGTGCATAAAATACTGCAAATAGAGTTTCAGTTTTTTGGGTTTTTTTTGTGTTGTTTTTTTTTTTTTCTCTCACACAAAAGCTTTACAAAATATGTAATTCCACAGTTCTCAAATTTGATTCTCTGGAATTACCTGGAGAATAAACAAAAATCATTCATTTGGAAGTGTTTTATGTCACGTCGTATCGAAGAGATACAACAACGATTCCCCATTATGCAGTGATTGCTTTTTCAGGTTTTTTCTCAGGTTTCACTCTAGACAGAGGAAAAAGAGTAAGTTTGCTTTTCTTCCTCACATGTCTCTTTGAATACTGAAAATGCTCATCGTATGTTCTGTGGTCCTGATAACAGCAAAGGCATAGTCAAGAGTAATATTTGAGTCCAGGGACAACTGTGAAGATGAAACTAATGTGGCCCAACTAAATGACAATAATAGAAATGATAATGAATCATTGAAGTGATGCAGGGTAAGCTCAATAGCAGAAGGAGAAGTGGTGAAGAAAAACACATGCGTGAAGAATGCATGGACTTTTATCTTAAAAAACACATACCTGATGGTATGATGCACAGCTATCCGTTTTCTCTTTTGAAATAAATAATACAAATCCATTATTACATGCAATTCTAAGTTACACATAATTTACTTTTTACTGAAAGAGAACGCGTGAAATATTTACTGAAAAAACTGGTTAATGCCACCGAGAAAGATGATCACAAAACGTTATCAGAATTCGTGTTCCAGACTGGACACCAAATTCTTGAAGGTTCCTTCAGTTTGAACCAAATTCACCGAACAGCTGTTAGGTAGTCAACAGAATGTAAAATTTCTCCAAGAGAGCAGAGCGGAGCGAATATGGTAAAATAACAATTGTCAGTCTTCACAAATACCATGTAGATTGAAGAAAAACAGTGAGAAAAATACTTTGTAAGGCAAAGGGTGATTTTGCTTGGGAATAAAATATTAAAGATTTCTAGTTGTCAGAGGAATGAGAGGACCATATTATTCATCTGAGGGTAGGAGTAAGACCAAGATTCTCCTTTTTACTAAGTCAGATGCCTTTCTAGCTGTGATTGTAGTTATATTCACTGCAGAGTTATTGAAGTTACTGACAAAGACATCTGACTCAGTCCTACATCTTTGAAGCATGTTTTTCACTAATCTCTTATTTTACTGTATACTTACTAGGAGCTTATTTGCTTCTAATGCCGATGACATGAAATTAGATATAAACTGACTAATGTATTTTAGGTACATGTGAGATGAGTAAGGTGAATCAAGGCTTATCAACTACGTGCAAACTCTTAGGACAAATAGAAACTACCTGAGTGAATTTAGTAAAGGAGTTAACTAAAATGGAGTCACATTTCCCAGCAACTAAGAAAACACACTGGTTATCAGCACTAATGTTTATTTGCACTATCAGCACACTGGTTATCAGCACTAATAATCCATTGCTAATCTGCCCTCGCCAATTTGTTCACATTTCTAGTCTGTACTTACTGTAACAATACAGAAAGAAAACTTTAGGTAATGAATATTTCTGTAAAAAAGACTGAAATTTTATTCAAAAAGGAGTAAAAGGTTATGACATTCATTTCTAGATTTGATACTACATAATTTTCTGCAATACATCAGCAATGATTACAGTTTTGAATTTTAATTTCTAATTTATGAAAGAAATTGATGAAGGATCCAGTTCATTTGAAAAGAGACATGCTGGAAGAACACTTGTCAAGATCAGAAACGGGGATGTTTTACCTTACTTTTTTTCCCACAAATTCAGATCACAACTGTATAGACCAGTTATCAAAATTCTATGGTATCACTATCTGGAATTCAGAGAGAGACGTGACAGAAAAAAACCCCACAGAGATCGTTGCTGCTTCGTAGATATTAAGCAAGTGAAAATCGAAAGTGAGGGGTAGAGAGAAAGTACATGAGGATGTGGAAGACAGCAAATATACCCTGCTACTCTAGACCAAAAAGCCAGCCACAAAGGCTAGGAAAGTAAATGGCTTTAATACTGTTCTTTTCTGGCCTGGTTCTGTAAGGCCCTACTGACCTTACCTGAATGAGATGGGTTGTTTGAATTAATATACTAAGCTACAATGCTGTCACTAGCCAGGAAGATGACCATGTCTATGCATTTACGTGGATCCTGTTTTGTTTGCGACTGGTGGAGTGGGTTTGGTTTTGTTTTATTTTTAGTTTTAGCTTTAGTTTTTTGTTGTTCGTTTTTGTTATTTAGCTTATTTAGCTAGTAGAAGCTTTTAGAGTTAGCTGGAAATAAAGTAACTCTCATAGCTGTAAAGCTATTCATTTTATGATGATAAATATTTCTTTTCGATAGTAAGAAATCGCCTCAAGACTTCAGGTATGCAGACAGCAGAATTCTATCTATTGAGAGAGTATTTAGATTGAAAGCAATTTGACATAAAAAACCTAAAGAAAAGGCCCCTACTGGGGGGAAAAAGATGTCAGAAGGAGAACCTAGATATAGCTGAAAGCAAACATTCTGGAAAATACACATAATGTGCTATAAAACAAGTAATTTGGAGACAAAGAAGAAAAGTAACCTAAGCACTGTGCTGAGACCTTGCGCCTGTTAACACTGCTTGGAAAAACTGTGCCGCTGGTGAGTTTCCACATCTAAGCTGATTTGCCTCATTGTTTTTCGGAGTAATTTAACCCAGGAAGCAAAGAAGGGACTACAATGTTGCACTCACAACTTAAAACAGAATTTGAACATACTTCTAAATATTCAAGTATATAAATAGGTATATGTGTATATACATTTGCACATGCTCCTAAACGTATATAGACAGGTATTTAAATACTATGAGGAAGAGAATCCACCTATACAAGACATGATCTATATATCCATCATTTCCAGAAATTTGGGAGGGGCGGGCAGGAGGGGAGGGCGAAAGGAAAATCAGATTTAAAAATGTCGTAACTATTTCTGTAGGTGATCTTTGCAGGCGTTGGAACTACTGTGCATAGGCTAAGTTGTGACAAAGGTCAATGCGTTGCTACATAAATAACCTACCTGATTGGCAATCAGCCGTGCCAGGACATCCATCCTTGATCCTGACTCTGAAATCATTTTTGCTGCATTAATTACATCAGATGTGTTCTTCAATGGTCCTCTACCCCTTCAAATGAAACAGAGACTTTATTACATTATTCAAAATGGAGAATAAATCATAGCCATGCAGATTAGGCACAAAAGGACTCAATTGAATAAAAAAAAAAACAAAAAACACTGGTCTATACAGAAGCAACATTAATTAAATCCCCACTTCCAAGTGTTTTGTTTTCATGTCCCACAGATTTGCACTGCTTGGCATCAACTGGATGCAGAAGTACAAAAAAAATGTCACACATTATTTTCATCCTGCAAGTGCAATCCATGCTAAATCCTAAGAACATGGATTTTTAAGCCCAGTTCCAATATGTCACAAATAGATAATGCTGAGGGAATGGTGAAGGTTTAGTACAGAGACTGCTTCTGCTGTTTGCTGTAATTATCCTGCAGTTACACAAGGTTTATGTTCCTTTCCCTTCCAGCAGTTTCCTGCTAGGTATTACCTAGTAAACTATTTTCTAGTAAATACAAAAAAGAAAGTTCATCAGAGCGATCAATTCTGAGACTCACTGTGGATGTTTGCTCAGGAAACTTAGGTTGTTTTATGAAATTGGTGTTTGCAAGCACAAATGAATTATGAACAGAAATGCTATGAAAACTAACAAATACCACACAAAACTTGGATATTCTGCATCTGAAAACACTACGTAGTTTTCGGAACAATTCAGCATAAAGTTCCTCTGAACAATTTGTCAAGAAGCCACCTTCAGGCTTCTTCAACACTGAAATACTTAAGCTAAAATGAGAAGCAACAATCATTTTACCTTGCACTTATCAAGTACGCACCCGTGCTAAATTCAGCTCTGCATTTCAGCTTTTGTGACAGATTTGTAGTAAAAAAAAAAAAAAAACAACCAAAAAACATCAACTCCTTTACTCTAAAATATTATTGTATGTGGTTACACATTCAGTAAAAAAGACAATGATAGCAACACAACATGGCTAGTAATTGTTAAACTCTTAGTTAAATACTGTGTTTTGCAAAGAACTCTTCATTGCTCTTTCGGGAAAAGAATGCTTTACAATGCTTTACAAATTATAATTCCTTATTCTCAACAGTTGAAGTCCACATCTGGAAAAAACTAGAAAAACCCAGAACTGGATACGTTGTATATTATTTTGCTACAGAAAGGTTATTTTCTTCTAATGGAAAACCTATTGAGGCAATTTTCACAGTTGCTTTTACCTTTTACTCCTTAGTAGTACAAAGGAATACTTACATTGCATACTGAACCTATACAAAGAAAACAAACTGGCAGTCCAGAACCCATCCCGTAAAGTTAAAATCCAGTCTTAACAGTGAAACTGCAAAAAGTGACTATAATCTACAACTGAAGAACCAGGGAGAGGAGAGAGTGGAGTAAGAAACAGTGGCAACTGATTTTTTTTTGCTCAGATCAACTACCTTGGTCCAGATGCTA
Source organism: Alectoris magna (assembly GCA_030625065.1). Classification (NCBI taxonomy): domain Eukaryota; kingdom Metazoa; phylum Chordata; class Aves; order Galliformes; family Phasianidae; genus Alectoris; species Alectoris magna. The sequence continues at coordinate 25,884,790 of CM060566.1, read as the reverse complement.
AAGAGATGAAAAAACATCTATGAAAGCAACTCATTTTTTCTTTCCTAGTCAGTAGACAGCTTCCTACTACTTCTAGATTTCCTTGCATTTCTGTATGTCAAGTTTGAAGTATGAAAATACACCTTGCTTTGCTTTCGGAGTCTGTTTCACCATCATCCATATAACTCGCTAGAATATTTTGCTGATAATTCACTTGGTTCCCTCTCAGAGCCATTGTATCAATATTCTTTTCCTTCTACAAATGTAGTTCAGGACTATCCTCCACCAGGTGCAGAAGTATCCCTGACTAATCTGTGAGAGTATTATGGTTCTAGTCTAGTTGCTAAAACTAAGTATAGACAATATAGACCTCCATGCAGAAGCTTGAGAACGTTAGCTTAGCACATTCATCCACAGCAGATGCTTAGAGAGAGGAAAAAAAAACCAAACAAAAACAACCTCTCCACATATCTGTCTTAGTTTCAGCTAGATGGAATGATTTTCTTTAGTGTCTGGTATGATGCTATATTTTGGTAGATACTGCTAAGCAGTGCTGTAAAGAGCCAAAGCCATTTTCAGTGAAGGGCCCAAGTAGCTGAGAGGGAAATAGGACAGCTGAGTTACACTGGCCAAAGGGATACTCCATATGACATCATATGGAAGGACTTCTGAAGGGGGTGGGAGTTCATCACTCTTTCTTCTGCTGCTCGGGAGGGCTAGTTGGGAAGGGGGAAGTAAGTGAATGACTGTGTGGTGCTCAGCCACCTGCTGCCTTAAACCACAACAGGTAATTTGGCACCCAACACAGGGCTCAAAGGGTAGAGGTAACAGCAGATATAACCAGACCATGTTAGCGTTGTTTGATAATCGCTGGTCACAATGTAAATCTCTCCCCTATTCATGGAACTCTCAGAGTCACCTTGTTTGCTGATTGTTTTCCCTGATGTGTTGTTTGTCCTCTCTAGGGGTTGTATTAAGGTTTTTATTTTGCTATGCTATTTGGCCTTGGCTTATATGATGGTAAAATTGGCAGTCGAGGAAGTGATGTTTAGTGTGTATTTGGCATTGCAGTCATCTTTAGGCTATGGAAACTGTACTATTGATACTTCTACTAATTACTCTCTTCAATTTGTCTCCTTGGCAAATTTGGCTATGGAGGATATACGGGTGGACACCTTCCAGCAGTTTCTCAGCTTCCCTTTTGCTTTTCTTTCTTTCCCTACAGCTCAAGAGCTACTTACAATAGCTCTTGAGAATTCTGAATATCTGTGGGATGTTCAAACCAGCATGCTCCTATTGCTACGCATTATGAATGTTTTTCAGGTTATGTTTAATATTTTACACTTATTTAAGAATATCACCCAGAGATCTGCCCCAGGGCAGGACAGTTCTGAATGACAGGGAGGGTGGGATGGCGTGGGCAGGTGGCTGGAGCAGTGGGCACCCCCAGTGCTTTGGAACTTCACCTCTGAACAACTGCAGAATCCTAAATATCTAGTAGAATATTTGGAAAAAGTCTGCTGTTGCCTGGCAATCCTAAAGAGGCACAAATCACGGCAGCATGCTGGGGCTTGACCTGTGCCTACCAAGCGCTGTTCAACACTAATCAGCATCCTCAAGGAGAAGAAAAATACCTCTGGATCTGATAACAATGCAACAGACCCTCCAACTTCTTCAATAGGTCCTGCAGCAGCTCCAATTCCCACAACAGGTCCTGCAGCTGCTCCAAGCATTATGAGAGACCCTGCTGGCTCTCCGGCCCTTATGATGAGCCCTGTGGTTGTTCCTGCTATGGGTCCTGTGGCTCTTCCAAACATTGCAATGAGAAAATGAAAAAATATTTCTCCCACGGGAGTTGCAGTAAGACAACACCATAAACCATCTGCAGGTCAGCAGCAGTATAAATTTTGCCCTTTACAAAGTTTTCCATCTTTTTTCTCTCTTCTATGGAGAAATTCTAATTTCTTGGTTGTGTAGTGCTCAGTCATTTTCTTACTTTTAGTTTGTAAATTGGCCTGTCTTCCCCTTGTATTTTCATTTGGGTTCAGAGCTTATACTGGACTCTGAATGCCATTATTTGATTTATTGTGTGGAAGATCTATTTAGTTCCTCACATATTACTATTTACAAGCACTAAAGCTGTATTAGCTAAGTTTATAAGACATTCTGGGCTATGAAAACAAAGATGAGACACAAAGTACTGTATTTATGAGCAATTACATGCCCCCAAGGTAGTGATGGATTGTTATTAGATCACTTAAATCAATTGTTCTATCCAATGAGGAGACTGGGAGTAGCCCATAAATAATTAGAGTGTGAAGTCTAGCTGTGTCTAGCTAGGAGTTTAATTGCTGTCTGTACAAATGAAATCCGTTGAGAGCATCTCAACAAAGTCATGGAAAAGAAAAAGCTTCACAGAAATGTCTCTTTAAAAATGTAAACAAAAGAACAAGCTTAGAATCTGTTAACTGCTGTAACACCAAGGAAAATAGCAATAGAAAGACCTAAGTCACACAATCTAATCTTTGTTGCCCCAAGCCATGATGAACAGTATGTCTGCAGTCGCTTCATCTGTGCCTGTGCAACGGTCTAAACTAACTCCAACGACTAACAAACATCACTATCAGGCATTATTTTCTTCCCTTCCTTTACACGGCAATTTCACTCTGGAAAGTAATTATAAAAAATATTCCCTTAATTCTTAGCTTTAACTTGCACTCTAACTTCATATTCAAAGGCTTCACCATCACAACCTTCTGCCTCCCAGCAAAGCTGAATGGCTTACTGCTACTCACTGTACTCACCTCAGCAAATGCACTTGGCAGTAATGTGGAAGGGGATACAAATAGGCTGGAAGGCCAGACTTGCAATTATCTCAGGAAGTATGGAAGAAAATATAGCTGTAATTACCAGAAAGAGAGCCTGTCCATTCACATAGGATAATTAAATGAACAGATATAGAAGTGAGGTGTCAGTCCCTACGCAGTGTTACAAGAAGAAACAATTTGTAGTTCCAGCTGATCACAGGAGCATCAAGAATTGGCACTAGAATGCTGCAGAAGAAAAAGCAATGGCAAAATGGTGCGTGCAGAAGAAAGGCAACACTTCTCTTTGTACAGTAATGAATTATCTGTAGGTAAGTCTGACAAAGAACACAACATTCTGGGAATGACTTAATTTAGAAAAGAGAAGACCAAACTAGTGGATTAGGTTTGGGTTTCCTTCCTAAAGTGTCTTTTTACAGTAAAGTAAGGCTCTGTGAAAAACCTTGAAAAACCTTCAATTGCAGTCAATGGATTATATGGCACAACAGGATTATATGGTACTTGCACTCATATGGTTACACGGTGCATCACTAAACAATGACATTCATTAACTGTGCACATGCACATCTTCTGTCAATGACATCTGTTCCATCAAAGCAACCACCTCCAGTTCCAGGGAGCATAACTAGCGACTTACTTGTAATTTCTGGATGAACCTGAGGTAGATGAGCCCTCTGAATTCAACACCACTGCTGTTTAAGAAATATTTATGACCAATGAAGTAGAAGACCTCGAACACAGAACAGCTCAAGAATCCAGACATTTCCCTCAAGTTAAATGGACAGAAGGCCAACTATTACTTCTCTGCTTTCCCAGACTTATGCAGAATAATAATGCAACTGTGGCTAAAATAACACTGAAAATAAATGCCAGCAAAAGAAGACACCGTAGTGATTAAATCCTTTATACCAGCATGGTAGTAGAATGGGAATTGAAAAATACTGTTATTTGCAGCAACTTACCTATCAATGTAACTTTCTGTCAGATTTGTGATTTCTTTCTTCCTCTGCTCTGGGGCAGGCAGATTCTTCTGTCTGCACTACAGTCCAGTCAACGCTTCTATCAAGAGCTACCCTCTTGATCTCCCGTTGCCTTATCTAGGTCATCTTTTTCAGTCCAAGTCCCTTCTACTTTCAATGATTTCACAAAACAAATAAAACTATTATTTAGCGTGCTTCACTCAGAGAAGCACCTTTCATTTATTTCTTCTTGTTGCTCTTACTTTCTTTGTTTTGCCATTTGAGACCAATCACTGAATTGTTCAGTATCTAGTAAGTAGACAACATAAGAAGAGATACTGACAAATTCAGCGATGAGAGCAATGTCTAAAATTCATTTTATTTCACTGATATCACGGTTACTTATTTTGGAAAAAAACCTGTGTCTTGCAGAAATTTCACAGAATGTCATGAAAACTCTCTGATGTATTCTAGTCCTCGGGTGTCATGCCTACGCAACAAAGATTCTGGTCTGTGGGCCACCAAAGCCACTGAGGCTCTGTGATGGCAGACCACCATCACCTTGCCTCTCCCTTCTCTTTGGCTGCTTTCAAGTGGCATCATGCCTGGCTAGCACCTGGAAGAGCCAATAGTCACACCCCTGGGAGTGTCTGTACCTCACCTCTTCATACTTTTCCTGGAGCATGCCAGTTCTGACCCTGGGAAATACCATGTCACTGCATAACAAAAAAGCACGCACTTGTATTACTCTTGCGATAAAAGTCTGGTGATATTAAAACACAGATGGGTTATTTTATTAATACCTTCACATTTGTTCAGAGGAGCTATACCATGCAGCCATCCTATACATACGTGTGTGTGTGTGTGTGTGTGTGTGTGTGTGTGTCATTACTGAGAAGACGTCATCCATGAAGCTCCATTAACTGTACTTTATTTAGTTATAGATGAAAAGTTTTACACATGTTGAAGCAAGTTCCCCCCCCGTTAGCTATCCAACAGTCACCTTTTCCACGTGCCATGAGAAATAGCTCCTTATGTCTCCCTGTTCATCACATCCATCCACACAAATATTACCAGTACAACATAAGACACTATTGCACCACCAGGCATGAGTCCTGATACCTTAAACAAGCATCATTTGTGATGAGGTAAGAACGCTTTCTTCCTCTCACTACCTTTTTGGTTTTCAGTTTCTAAGATCAGCAGATCTTATTAACAGTCATGGGCTTTAATTTGGATGTCTATCATTTTAATCACCCACTAACACTTCTGACTACACAAAAGGTCGGTTATGTGCTTTGTCACTCTCCTATTTTCCGTATCAAACTGAAATTATCCAGAGGTTTTAACATGCACAATGTTACTATAAGAAGCTATCCAACAGGATGGATGGATGGATCTATGCTTTAGTCATTTTATTTAAATCCAAGCCTTTCTTTTAGTGGGAACTGCTTGGTTTTGAACAGATAACATTTTAAAATGTAAGCACACATTTTAATAAATGTTTCTTTGCAGTCTGACCTGTACTATGCAAACCACAGGTGCAATGCAAAATGAAATTTCAAATCTCATCCTTTACAGGAGGGCCAGATACACTGCCCATGACACTTCTCTGTGGGTACCAAGAACTTGTCTGCGTAAGAGGTACTTTGGGTTGTGTCCCATGAGAGCTGAAAGAGTAAACGTGGAGGTGTTTGGCTACGTGAAGTATGCTTCACACATAACAGTGCTACCATTCTAGGTCTGTAGCATCTGAAAACACAGAGGTGAATTATGGCTGAGTCAGAAAGTCAGAGCTCTCTCTAAGGGTTCCCACTGCAGAGTGGCCCATCTGCTTCCCACTCTCGTGAGCCATGTGTTGAATTTTCATGAAGAGTTATAACATGGTCGAGAAAAAGCAAGTGTTTTAGCCCAGAAGCAGGAAAAAAAAGGCATCTGAAGGTTATTAATGAATGAAAATATGAATGTAAGCGCTACTACAGTGCAGACATGTAACACTGCCACTTAAATAAGTCAATTCTGCCTATTAAAATCACCTTGCTATGCTGCAGCTTTTAAAAAAGGACATACACTTTTATTCATTTTATTCTTCAAAGTTTATCTTTCCAGTTCTCTGGTGGAGAAAGCAAATTAATCATTTTGAAAATAATCTGTTGCAACCCAAGTCAGTTTTCTCTTAACCTTTCTCTTCCAGACTGTTTCCTTATGTGTCCTGCAGGAAGGTTATACCAATAAGATTCAAGGTAATCCCAGGAGGTAGAGGTTAAAAGTCAATCAGAGAATTCAAAATGGCTGTTTTACGTTTACAATGCTGTAATTTGTTAAGTGCATTTATTTTCCTTGTTCAATTGCGTACTTAACAAAAAAATAAAATTAAGTGCAGACCTTACCTTTTGATTTTACGGTGCTGTACAGAAGCCATGGGCAGAGTGTTGAAGGAAACGTGTTATGCTGTATGCTATGTATTCCATGTCATAACATCACGCTAAACTGTCAGAGCTGGGATGGCTGCTGGGAAGCTGCACTTCTTCACACGTGGTTTCCAGGAGGAAAGAAGGTGACATAACTATGAACTTACTTCCAGCTGTACCACCATTTCTCCAGCACGGTTAGAAGGCAACTCTCTCTCCCTTGGCTTGCCTGTGGTCCTACACAACCGCTCTGCATAATCCACTACTATTAACCAAACTATATGCATCCCCTGTGCGAGGTACAAAGACTGTCCTAAGTCACCATTTCTGCATCTGCAGGAGCAGATCCTGCTGGCAATTTACAGCTGTCTTCTGTATATCTGTGTACTGTTTCATCAGTCTTACAGCTGCCTGAGGAATCTGGACAGGACAGATCCTCCTACATCACTGTTTAGCAATACAAAAGAGCTGCTTGGGGAAGTCTTAAGTACGCTGCAACTCCTACTCAGAGAGATCCTGTACCACTTGAATTCCTCATGAAGAAATTCAGCCCATCACCTTGTTTTCAGTCAGTCCATTGTTTCAAACCCATTAATTGTCTCTGGATGCATAAAACTTCCTGGTTGATCAGGCAATTAAATGAATTTACTATCACATTCTGTGAAGTGGAACTATCATGTTTTCCTAACATTTTAAGTCTCTTTTTCATATTCCTGGAACAAAGTAAGGTAATAAAGTGCATAGTAGGATCTTTGCCAAATGGATGGCATGTATGAATGAGTAGGAGATGTTTCTCCCTGGAGCTTCCAGTAGGTATAATCATGTCTGGAGACAGAAAATACGCTAATATAAAATAAATCAATAAACTTTTTGCTATTGATCAGGTAAGTTCACAAAGACAAAACATCCCTTTTCTCATCTTTCAATTAAAAATGCAAACTGCGGGAATAAAACCACTTGGAACTGTGACAGAGTTCCTCAAGCTACGAAACAGGAGTTGGGACAAGGATCAAGGGCTGGAGAATGTTTTCTTTGTAATCTAGCTGGCGAAAAACTATTATCTTGCAACCAGATCACTAAGCAATTCCCTTCAGCATTTTCCCTAGAGCTTTGTTACTGCCTAGGCATTTTATTGATTCTGCATCTGTTGCTGCGTATAGCCATCCACATACAATTGATTACATACAATAGGTATTTCCCGAATATACCATAAGCATTGAACACTACTGCTGTTTACACACAGTTTTACTCAGGGGCTTCCAGGTATTTGGAAAGTGTGACTCCTCAATGGATGCTGAAGACAATGAATACCTTTACCGAGTCCCAAGACTCACAACTCACATGCTTCCTGCTGAATAGGCATGAGATACTACATAAAGATAGAAAGGAAAGCTGTACTCTTTTTTACAGCCTATGCATGTGTGAACACAGCTGTTGAGAGGTCTTTTAATACAATTAAGCTAAAAGCTGTATCAACAACATTAGAGTCTAACTTCCTAATACTTTTGACCTCAAATCTTCTCATTCCCCTTGTCTACATCTTTGAATCATTGAATGGTTTGGGCTGGAAGGGACCTTTAAGATCATATAGTTCCAACCCCCTTCTATAGGCAGGGACGCCTCCCTATTGACCAGGTTACTCACAGCCTCATCCAGCCTGGACTTGAATGCCTTGAGGGTGCAGGCAACCACAGCCCTTGTGGGCAACGTGTTCCAGTGTCTCACCACCCTCACAGTAAAGAATTTCTTCCTAATATCTAGTCTAAATCTATCCTCTTCCAGATTAAAGCCATTTCTTAATTTCTTCATAAACATCATCCAGGGAGTAAAAATCAGAAGTATATACAAAATATACTAATGTGTTTTGAGCTTTGTTTACTTGTAGAACTTGAAACTGCACACACTTGTCAGGTCTTCAAGCGTTTCATTTATAACCACAAAAGCCCAAAACGAAATTAAATGAAAGCTGAAGGCTCTGTGCAACTCAAAACAAGGGTTGTCTCAGCATAAACAGCCACAGTGACAGGCCAGCAATGCACTCCAGCTCAGTATCATGACTAGGAATTTTAGGCACCTCTATAATAAGGGCAAAGGGAAGAGATGACAACTGAAAGAAAAAAAAAACAAAAAAAACCCAAACACTGTGAATCAGTGATCTCAGCAGCTCTTCTACTCACAGGTCTTCAGAAGTAGATACTTTAGGGAAAAACTCATTGCTAAATGCAGAAGAAAACTCGGAGAACCTGACAAAACCAATCACAGCAATATCATAGGGTAGGAAGTATACCGCATTACAAACAAAAGGTCTTTTGGTATTATTTTAGTCCACAAAGCTAGCCTTCACAAGACCCTGTACCTTTCTTCAAATTCTTTCAACAACTAACTCCTTCCAGTACTTCCTATTACAATACTCTTTCTTGAAGGCTTTATTGTTCCATGGAAATGTTGATTCCAAAATTAACCTTTCAAGATGCCTTCTCCTGCCCAGAACATCATCTTGCTCATCAAAAGTCATACCATTTTCAGAGTTTACTTATGCTATCCCACTTCCTCTGCTAACATGTGCTATTAATAATGATGTTTTTTAACACTCCGGCCCACACACTATTGCTAATAGCCTTTAGAGACAGTACAAAAATAAAAAGACCACTCTCAGGAGGTACAATTATAAATTTAACTACCCGAAATATCACAACAAAGGTATGAGAAATCCCCACAGAAAATATGGAATAATATCAAAGTCTGACTCAAAAACTCCGTTGGGCTATCAACCTGGTTGCATTTTTGTTTACAGAGATGTATTTAACAGCATATAAAAATTCTGCTAAATTGTCCTTTCAGACTGCTCATGTACAGTTTTGCAAAGGTAATATTCAGAATGATCACAGGTTCTGGAAATGCGATGAATGGATTTTAAGTTGAATGATATTGAGGACAAAGAACATAGTACTTAAAGAACTTTTTGGAGTTACTGAGTTGGTTTTCTGGTAGCAGACTACTATGCCTTGCAAATGTATTTATCAGCTTTATAATTTTCATCTTCAGAACACAGTGGCAGTTTTTGCCTGATTACGACATTGACATTTAGAAAAGACAGGCATGAAGTGGTACAGTGTACACGATGCGCATTATAAAATCAACATCAGTTATTGAGCCTGAAGAAGTAGCAAAATCAGGATTATCAATATCAAAATGCTCACAAATAAACCAGCCACGATAGGCTGCAGAACAGCAGTTGAAGAAAATAAAATTCATTTTTCAGAATTAACTCAATTAGAAGAATCATATTCTAGAATGTATATGAATACTGTTCTCACGTTGTGTTGGGGTTTTTTAATAACACTTTCATTGTTGCAAAATCAAACAAATGGCAGGAGATAAAAGTAATACACTTTGCAGTAAAAAATAATGTACTCATCAAAAATTTATATTTTGTGCTATAAATGCACCTAGCACATCTGCTGTGCCACTGTGACAGATGTTTATTAATATGGATCTTCAATCATATTCCTCGATTGCTAATGGCTCAGTAATTCATCTTCTAAATATTGCTCAAGTTTTTGATTATATGTTGAACCAATTATCAAAATATTTTCATATAATCTGCGCATCTCCACGGCCTCAGAAATGCACCGTTAACTTGCAGTTTTGTAAAGTTCTATCACAGCAATTCCTACAAGGAGTCTTGTTTATATGTATGCTTACGCATGTTCTATGAAAAGACTTGAACAAACAACTTCTAAAAAATAACAGAAATGTGTTCTGTTATGAGAGCGATCTCTTGAATGAGCATGTTTTGTGGTAAGGCTGGCAGCCACCAAATGGATAACTGAGCTCAGTTCTTTCAGTTATCCTCATGAAGACCAATTCCTAAATATTACTTCCTCATGCTCTAGCAAAACTGACATTTGTATGCCTTGCTACGTGCACCCTGAGTACTGCACTTGAGTTCCACTGAAAAAGTACCCAGCTTCAAAGCACTATGTAAAGTAATCTCAAATTTTCAGAATACATAATGAATAAAAAGCTTTAGAAACAGACTTTTCAGTGTACTCTTTTCAGTGTACTCTTCCTCCATAAATTTGATACCCACACTTTTCCTGCTTGTAAAAACATGCAAGCAAACAAACTCTCATTTGTACTGTTGATGACTTTCAGAGTCATAAAAGACTACAGCACTGAAGGAAAAGGCTTGGGACGTTCCCATCCTCCCACATCTCCTGCCTTTGGGATGGGCCCTCCTCATTGCTCAGAAATATTTATGCAAACAATACAGTATAATGTGTGTGTGTAAGTGAAATCTTTGTGCTGTCTGCCTCAAGCATTCCAGTATCAAGGAGGCAAGATCCAAAATATCACAAAACTGGAATAAAGATCAAGATATTTAAAATAATAAATCTGAAGTTCTTTATGTTTGCTTTCTGGTTTCTAAGCCTTCAGGGGTCACGTTTTCAGGATTTGCTCAATGGCCATGAAACTTACTTTAAAAATGCTGGAGGTGAATTTCACCTACAATAACATAACACAAGTGTCAAGATATGAAATAATATACATGAAAAGATTTCTAGTAAAATTGTGAGTTGTCAGCACTGACTATTGGAGCCTAAGAAGATAGCAGATAAAACATGGAAGGCCTTAATCCCTATTCTACTTATCAAACATTGTTGAGAAAGCTCTCTTGCACCCACATAGAAGTGAGAGATAAGTGGCAGTATGAGAGAAAGACACTGGTTGGTCACTGGCTAGAATCTGTCACTGATGCTATTCCAGTATTTTGTATATTCCAGTATAAAAACCTCAAAGGACTGCATTAACTGAAAACTATGATCTGTTTTTAACTCTTTAGCAAAAAAAAAAAAAAAAAAAAAAAAAAAAAGAAGTTATTTTGAGCAAAGGATTACAATTTGTCTAGCAATTACCAAAGACCCATACGTTACAGAGGAGGCTTCTCAACCCTTACTGGGATCCAGCTATGCTGCGGTTTTACATAGGTGATTCAGCCAACAGAAAAAATCAGCTGGTAAAACCAATGAACAAAACTGACAATGAACTACTGCTGAACGCTAAACAGAAACCCAAGGCGTCAGTGTAAAAGGCCAACTACCTTCTTACTTTTGATACTAGCTTATACAGCTTCCCTTTAGCCTTCGGTAAAGATGGTGAGACAGACCCACTTTTGGACAGCAAGAGAACTGGTGACAAAGTCATCAGGGTGGATGTTGGAAGCTGTCCTGAATGGTGAAAAGCAAGGACTATGTTCCTCTGCTTCATTTGACACAGCACTGATCAAAAGCACACTATGTACAAGTAACCCAGAATACCATGCGCTGGGTGGTAAGCACCCGTGACAGCGTGCTCACAGTCTCTCCTTCCCCTCAACACAAACTCCCCTCAGAAAAACTAAGAAACCAGTATGTAAGCCCTATTATTTGCCACTCAGGTAGGAAGAGGGACACACTGTCTGTATCCTTACAACAGTGAACAACAGTAAGTAACCAATCCTTATTATTTAATAATGATTTTCCTCCCGCCTACAAAAAATAATCAGGCAGTGAAGTTCGAGCTGCATAAGAAAGAAACATTTACTGTAGGCAACGTGAAGATGAGAATGTGTTTAGCTCCCTCAAAGAGGGAGTATTAGACCTTGTTCCATCTTTGTTCTTTACAGAAAGGGCATCTTTCTTTTAAAACTTTGAGACCCTGAGTGCACCAAAACCTAAAGTGGCCTCCCTTTCAATTGGCTGCAGCTGATCATGCAGAGCTAAGATATACTGGAGCAATTTAAACTGTCGTTTAATCACAGCATGGGATACAACTCCTTGCCCCTGATGTGAGTCCTCAACTCCTATCCAATTGCCCCATGGAAAGCATTTCTTTTAGGGCAGGCAGTTACTTCCAAGTCCTATTTCATTGCTCTGTATCTTGAATACATTTCCTTTTGATACACTCTCACTGTTCAGTCTATTTCGCTGTCAGTGATGTTCATAAAAAGGAAAAATCAATACAGAGCAAATTGTTTAAAATAGGTAGCTATACTCTATATTGGTCAGACTTTACAAACCATCTGCTGTTCTTCACAGCCATCTGTAAGATTTCCTCATATTTCCTCATCTCATGGAATTGAATTTCTCCTTCCCCAAGTAATCATCAAATTGTGACACTCGAGAAGTTATCTAAGGATCCCATTTTACAAGTTTTTGCTATATTTACTTTGCTCCTCAGTATGCTGAATACATGTGAACCTTCTATTAATCTAATGACAACCTTAATGACAACCTTAGCTTTTTCATTCAAGGGAATAAATCAAGTGCAGTTGTAGGGATGATCTCAATAATAACAAAATAAATATAACTAGGGCAGGTATCTTCAAACAACAGCTTTTCAATTATCTTACCATGGAAGGAAGATGCTCCCCTGAGCTTTGAGATGCCTTCCATTAATTCTTACCTGTGCAGGTTATACCCATGTCATGTCTTCCCTCTGCCATCATAGATGACAAGGAACCACCGATGTGTTTGCTCTACTACTGGTTGACATTAAGGAAAATATCTCAGATGACCTTAACAATTCAGAATTGAGACAAGTATGCAAAAATAAGGTGAACAAAGATCTTATGTTTGCAATCTATGATGCAGATGCCAGATATAGAGTTTTCTACCTTTGCTATCTTCTACACATCTAGGTAAACAACCCAGATACAATCTGTCAGTAAAGAATTTATGACATCACTCATGCTGGGTGTCTGCTTAAATGAGACTTCATTTACATGACTTGGATAATCCCAAATGCTTGTTAAGTCTGAAGTCACATTTCCTCTTTATCCCCAGATACTGACCTCCAAGGAGTCAACTGGCTCACATAATACTGTGAACACAGCCTCAGTGGAACAACACCAACTGGTGGCCATCTAGCTTACAAAAACTCTAGCACTACAATCCAATCCACTTGAAAGCAAGCTTTATCCATCATTTCTCATTTAACCTTCTTTCAAGCAATCTATACGGTATGTCCCTACACAAAACACAGGACGTGACAAGGAAAATGCCACCTTTACACTAAGAAAGCTGAAATCTTTACTCAGCAAGCATCAGGGCAGTCAGGAACTTGGGCTAGTGGCTTGGTATGGACATACCTTCTCCTGCCCTGAAGTTTGAAGTGTCAAGAGTTCAGTGGAACACGGAGGCATATCAATCTACTGCCCTTCACAAACAGCTGCAGTACATAAGAATTGAGATATACTGTGAGAACAAATGCCACTATCAGGACCATTTTAAAGACAAAAAATTGTAACCCCAAGGGTACCAAAACAGCATCCTCCAAAGGCACTGAATAGAGACTGTGTTTAAACACACTGAACGCTGTTGAAGAAAAAAAGTGTCAAAACTACTGCTAGGCTGTGTGAACCTCAAAGGTCCTGGTTTAACTGAAAAAATGTTGCAACAGAAGCCAGTCCTATTTTTAGAAGAAAAACACAGCAATTGAATACTGTTTCTGCTGTTCAGCTTGCTCCCAAGGTGAACGTGTCTGAATAGCTTTTCTCACAAGTACACACATTCAAAAAAGAAAATAAACTACAACAGTACTAAAATAAAATGAAGCATACAGAAAACACAGTAAGGATAGGTGTCGTCCTGCAGCTTCTAAAAAGAAGTGTATTTTACATGTTGCCAACCCCTCATCCTGGGTTTGACTCTTCACCATAAAGGAATCAACAGTTTCTCATGGACTGATCAATGCAGAAGAAAGTAAACTTTTGGTACAGTGAAGAGGAGAGGACAGATTATACAGCTGAATCGGTTTTATGAAGCTGAAGGCTTCATCCCTCTGAAATAAGCAAGGTTTCATCTGCACAGCAATGAGTGTGACTTTAGTAAGTACTACACTGCTGTCAAACAGTCTGTAATCCAGTTCAGGAAGGAGGGAAAAGTAACAGTAAAACAGTTGTTAGGAAAGACGAGGTTCAGATATTGAATGTTCTAACCATATTTTCTCCCTTCACCCTATAAATTGTTTCTGATACAATATACAACCAAATCCAGGCACACAATTTGCAGAAGCTCTATCTGATTTGGACATAGCTGGGTACTCCTATAAAATTTGCTTTTTAGGGTAAGCACATTGGAAAATGTGACTTATTCCTTCAAAAACGTTTAAACCTCTTATAGAGATACCGTGAAAAACATTTTAGAAGTTCAAGTCCTTTCTACCTGGCACCATCAAAATATGAACACCTGAATATCTGCATGATTGCCACCTCACTAAAATCAAAGCAGCTATCTAGATTTATCACTTCCTGTTAATCAACAAGTAAATCTGTGAAACATGGCTAGCACTGCCAAGTCTATACAGTTGCAACAGCATTTCCTTTTACTTTATCAAATAACATCTTACCAATCTGATTATTTTTCCACTGAACAATGTGCAACTACTATTGGTCCTCTTAGTTTGAACAGCCAGTGTTGATTTTTATGTACCCATGGAGGGTAATATCTGTACTGTCAATTTTGCCAACTCTGCTTTGACACTTAAACTCTATGCTTGTATTTCATCAACAGTAGACAGATCAACAGTACAGTAACTGCATAAATCATCTCTTTTCATCCTTGGACATTAAGCAGTCAAAAGAAATGCAGGTATACATCATACTCTGGATAAGACTGATCTCTTGTAGGAATGGGCAGAACTTTCAATTGAATCAGCAATGAGTACAGCAAAAAAGAGAAAGTAATATTTTATGTCACCTTTGTGGTCAACGTTAATTCACTGATGTGCTTATGCTTCCAGTGAAGGGGTTGGTAACAGCAGAAGTTTTTCTTTGTTTCTTGGAAACCTTCCAAAAGTGCAGCTTCTAATTTCTGCTGATTAATTCAGTAAGAACCTGAACATATGGTGTTATAGCAAGAAATACATACAGCATGCACAAAATATAGCAAATAAATTCCATAAAAATCGGTCTACATTGTATAGGAGAAAAGTTAGGAGAGATGCTCTGCCTTTTTTAATGACTACTATTTAATTTCTCGAAGAGATTTTGCCTGGCATTTTTATCAAACAACAGCTTGAGCAAAATAAACAGACAAGCAAGTCTTGCATCATGCCATGGAAGTACAAAAAACAGGCTTGCTGACATGCCAACTGGATAATGTTACACAAAAACTGTCACAGCCCTAAACATTACAATAAGAACAGCAAACTAATGTGTCAATGATCATGACATCATTTCCAGTTTGGATACTGCATGATCCAAAAGTTTGGACACAGAAAAGGAAAAGGGGAGAAAAAGCACTTCTCAACTGCAGTGTCACGGCTCTGATTGCACAGCTGGGGCTTCCTCCATAGCCCACTGGCTCAGAAGCTCTATTAAAGCTCTGGCCTACACTCCTATCTATCACCTTTGTCCCTGACCTGATCCGAGTTACAGATCTCCAGCAGTGTTTCTAGTTTTACCCCCAGAGAGACTTTGGACCTACCTCACTAGTAGCCTGTCTCCTTGTGCCCATGTTGTTGTTGCTCTGACCACTTCTTTAGCTCTTAGATGGACCTTAAACCTGTGCTTCATTACTTAACTTGACTAGGATTGCTGATGGATCATGCTAGGAGCGTCCTGTGCTGCCTGCTACTTTCAGATGCTGTATGACTGTGCTCTGGATCAGTGAAATCTCTGCAATTGCTGGCACTACCCTCAGGTCCAGGCTTTCCTCAGAAAGCCGCTGGCTGTGTGGCCTGTGTCCTCGCAACTTCAGGATCTAATTCCTGCTGCCTCAAGTACAAGGTGGAAGATGATCATGGCTGGAAAATGAGCAGTCCCAGTCAGATTGCTGGCTAACCCCAATGAAGCCTATTATAGCAGATATCTATAAGCTCTATATGCTGGGTGCCTGGCACCTTTGCGGTGCTCTGCTTCCCCTTGCTAGAGAGCTAATGCTGCCTCTATCCATCCCTGCTAAATGGTGAAGGCCCACAGAGTATGAGGGGGCACTACATTCAGCCTTGTACTTGGCCTAATGCTGCTCATACAGATGTAGTTCTTTGGTCTGTGACCCACAAAGGGAACTGTCCTGCCACAGGCTTCCTGGGTAAGAAAACTAGCTTGGAGGGTGTTAAATTACTGTCTAAACCGCTGTTGCTTTGGACTTATGCCTCTGCTGGCAGGACCCAATACTCAGGAGTCCTGAATTCACTTCGCTATTTGAGTGTAGCAGTTCTTAAAGCTGAAGTTGTATTATGCTGTTATGTATTCCGACTTTATTGTTCATCTTATTCTAGTCCTGGGTGGATTTTATAAAGATGAGTACACAGACAAATATATCTGCCTTATTCATTATTTTAAGTTACATTTTGCTATGTTATACTTAGAGATACTCAGAGGTCTTAAAGCATATTAAAGATTTCCTATTAGTATTTTGTTTCGTCCTGTGCTTGCTATGTTTACTTATACAGGGGGTATAACCTTAACATGCCAGCAAAAACTAGATTTGTACTACATAGAAACACCAAGTTTTATAAGTTTAAGATCAGATGAAGGGGGAAAAAGTTATTTACACTAAATACTGAAAAATTGCAGTGTTGCCCAGAGAGGCTGAAAAATATGGAATCTCCAGTCTCAGGAATTTTCAGCCTTGACTGGACATGACTCTGAGCAAGCTGATCTAATAGTTTGTTATGAAGGGGCTGGACTGAATGACTACCACAGTTTCCTTCTGACCCTATTTTTTCTATCAGTTGGTAGGAACAAATGCACAATGAGATGAGACTGGACTGCTGGATAGGAAGGAAGCCCAGGTAGTTAACATGCTTGCCATTGTCCACTTCTCAATGACATGGACTGTTTCCGTGAGGGATGTGAAGGAGAATAAGGAGCTTTCCAGTAGAGTACAGAAAGAACCTGTGTAAAAATGAAATCTAGCAGGTGGCAAAGGAATATGCCAGTATTATGAATATTACGAGCTGACTGGAAACAGAAGCAGTGGGAGAGATGGCAGAAAAGGTTTTGACAATGAAGGCAGGTGGCCTCTTGCAGCAGAGATGAGAATGGAACTGCGTCAGGAGGTTGTGGTTAAAGGAACAATGAGGTAACATGAAACTGGAAGGAGGCTGCAAAAGAAGCAGAAGCATAAAATTTAGATTTAAAACAAAGCCAACATGCATGCAAGCATGTATATGCAAACTACCCTATTTCCTACTTTGTTGTTGACACAGAGCTTTGGTTTATCCACTTCCTTTGGCATCCCTGGTCCAAGTGTGACCAATGGTAAATTGTTTTCTGAAGACAAGTACATGTGGTTTGGCTGCAACATTACCATGATAATGTTGCAGAGTAAAGCAAGCAGTGCTGAATTCATTATTTTGGTCATTAGCTTTTCACTGTATTGGTTTAAGTGTTTAACATGCTTTGTTAGCCTGAAAAACAGCAAAGATTACATTTGGCATTCTCATCTAACCTCCTCTTTAGCTGTGCACTCTATTTGGCACTTGTTTGTTTCATAGTTTGAAAGCAAATTCTGACTATAATTTCTAACAGTACATAAAAATAGATTATACCTCAATATTTTACTATGTTTATCTAATCCCACTACCGTTTATGTTAGTAACGCATGCTACAGAAACAAACAAACAAACAACAACAACAAAAAAACCATTTGTTCAACTTGGAAGAAACTTGGATATCTAAATATTTTGACTACAGACTGTGATTGTGTGCTTTCCCACCCTCTCAGCCCGACCCTTATTTCCCATATCCCTGCTCAAGCTATCAACGCCAGTGGTGGCCATCATGACTTCATCTGACTTAAGCAGACAAACATCACTGTCAGTCATGGTGAGTGGTCAGGTCATGATGACATCAAGCTCAAAATGGATTTGGAGGAACATGATAACACAGTAGCCCAAAGGCTAACTTCTGGCTGTGTGGCCACCTAACCACAGTGCTGGTCAGTGTTATACTTGAGCCTAATTTGGAAGAAACTGACAACTGTAGTCTGTATGCAAATATGACTGAATCAATCACCTTACCAAGTAAATAAGGATAAAATGAGGAGACAAACAGCCGCTTGAGCTCTACTGCGCAGTAGTCAGCTGCACAACACAATCTCCTCTCACGTAGGGACACCTTTGAGGTTACACCTCCTGCAGAGATCCCAGGCATCTTGATGTCAAGAGATTCCTTGCCACTACAGATCCTTGGTAAAAGACTAATAGCTTAGTAAGCTTAGTAAGCTTTTCTAAGATTATGTCTTTAATTGTGCACATATAACCTATTGGACATAACCCACTGACCAAGTAAGGAATTAGCAGTGGATTCAGTTACACCTCGGCTCCTTGCCCCTTTGGTTCAAGGAATTTCGAAAGCAAGGGGGACTACTCCGAACCTTGTGACTCAATGGGAGGGTGTCTTTGATGAGCGTTTAACCTTGGCCTCTATACAGTAAATGAAGTATACTTTGCCATTTCAAACCTTGTTAAGTAGCTGTCTTGTTTACAATTGAGCTTTGTTCAATTACTATTTTCATAGAATCACAGAGTCATTAAGGTTGGAAAAGACTTCTAAGATCATCTAGTCCAACAGTCCACCTGCCTCCAATACTGACCACTAAACCACGTACGTAAGTACATCGTCTACTCTTTCATTAAACACCTCCAGGGACAGTGACTCCACCACTTCCCTGGACAGCCTGCTTTTATACCTGACCACTCTCTTTTGGAGAAGAAACTGTTCCTAATATCCAACCTGAACCTTCCCCAGCACAACGTGAGGCCATTCCCACTTGTATCTATTGCTAGTTATGCAGGAGATGAGGCTGACCGCCAGTTCACCACAACCTCCCTTCAGGGAGTTGTAGAAGGCTGTAAGGTCTCACCCAAGCCTCCTCTTCTCCTGACTGAATAATCCCAGTTCCTTCATAGAATCATGGAATCACTAAGGTTGGAAGGGACCTCAAAAGATCATCAAGTCCAACCACAGCCTAACCATAGTACCCTAACTCTAACGACCCTCTGCTAAATCATATCTCTGAGTGCCACACCCAAACGACTCTTAAACGCATCCAGGGACGGTGATTCAACCACCTCCCTGGGGAGCCTATTCCAATGTTTAACCACCCTTTCTGTAAAGAAGTGTTTCCTAATGTCCAACCTAAACCTACCTTGGCGCAACTTGAGGCCATTTCCCCTCGTCCTGTCACCTGCCACCAGTGAGAAGAGACCAGCCCCGCTCTCTCTGTAAGCACCTTTCAGGTACTGGAAGAGAGTAATGAGGTCTCCCCTCAGCCGCCTCTTCCCCAGACTAAACAGCTGTAGCTCCCTCAGCCTCTCCTCATAGGGCTGATTTTCCAAGCCCTTCACTAGCCTCGTTGCCCTTCTCTGGACCTGCTCCAGTATCTCCACATCCTTTCTGTACTGAGGTGCCCAAAACTGAACACAGTACTCGAGGTGAGGCCTCACCAAGGCCGAGTACAGGGGCAGGATGACTTCCCTAGTCCTGCTCACCACACCATTCCTGATACAAGCCAGGATGCCATTGGCCTTCTTGGCTGCCAGGGCACACTGCTGGCTCATATTCAGCCGACTGTCCATCAGCACACCAAGGTCCCTTTCCATCAGGCAGCTTTCCAGCCACACCTCCCCAAGCTTGTAGGGTTGCCTGGGGTTGTGGCCAAAATGCAGGACCCGACACTTGGCCCTATTGAAATTCATGCCATTAACCTTGGCCCATCGATCCAGTCTATCCAGGTCCTTCCGCAGTGCCCTTCTCCCCTCTAGTAGATCAACACACACTGCCAGCTTGGTGTCATCTGCGAACTTACTGAGGGTGCACTCAATCCCCTCGTCAAGATCATCAATGAAGATGTTAAACAGAAGCGGCCCCAGTACTGAGCCTTGGGGGACACCGCTCGTGACCGGCTGCCAACTGGATTCAACTCCACTGACCACAACTCTTTGGGCCCGGCCATCCAGCCAGTGCTTCACCCAGCGGAGCGTACACCCATCCAGACCATGGGCTGCCAGCTTCTTCACGAGAATGTTATGGGGGACAGTGTCAAAGGCCCTACTGAAGTCCAGTAGTTCAGCCACTCCTCATAAGACACATGCACCAGGCCCAGCACCAGCTTCATTGCCCTTCTCTGAACATACTCCTCAAATATTTGAGGTGCAGCCTCACCAGTGCCAAGTACAAAGGGATGATCACCTTGCTCCTGCTGGCTGCACTGTTTCTGACACAAGCCAGGATGCCATTGGCCTTCTTGGTCACTTGGGCACACTGTTGGCTCATGTTCAGCCAAGCACTGACCAACAGCCCCAGAACCTTTTCTTCTACACACCTTTCCAGCCACTCTGCCCCAAGCCTATAGAGTTGCATGGGGTTGTTGCGACCAAGCTGCAGGATCTGACGTTTGGACTTACTGAATTTCATCCCATTGGCGTCAGCCCATCAATCCAGCCTGTTCAGATCCTTCTGTAGGACCTTCTGACTCCCAGGAAGATCGACACTTCCTCCCAACTTGTTGTTGTCTTGCAAACTTGCTGAGGGTATGCTCTATGCCCTTATCCAAATCATCAATAAAGATTTTCAAAAGGACAGGCGTTGGTACTGACCCCTGTGGAACATCACTCTATGCCTGCTAGATTTAAGTCCATTTACCACTACTCTGTGGGCTTGACCATCCATACAGTTTTTTATTGAGCCAAGAGTGCACCTGTCCGAGTCACAGTTACCAGCTTCTGCAGGAGAATGCTGTGGGAGACAGCGTCAAAGTCTTTGCTAAAGTCTAGGTAACCCACCTCAACAGCCTTTCCATCACCTACCAAGTGGGTCACCTGGTCACAGAAGGAGATGAGTTTGATCAAGAAGGACCTGCCTCTCACAAACCCATGCTGGCTGGGTCTGATCCCACCAGTTGTCCCACACATGCTATGCGATAACCTTCAAGATGATCTGTTCCATAACCTTCCCTGACAGGCTGAGATGCCTGTAGTTCCCCATATTCATCTTACAACACTTCTTGTGGATGTGTATCACATTAACAAGTCTCCAGTCATCTGGGACCTCTCTGGTTGGCCAGGACCAGTGAGAGATGGTGGAAAGCAGCTTGGCAAGCACGTCTACCAGCTCTCAGCACCCTCAGGTAAATCCCATCTGGCTCCAGGGACTTGTGACAATCCAGGTGGAGTAGCGGGTCCCTAACTTTCTCAACCTGAATCATGGGGAGTTTATTGGGCTCCCCATCCCTGTGGCTTAGTACTCCAAGGATAACTAGTCTGACTTTTAAAGACAAATGTAAAGAAGGCATTGAAAACCTCAGCCTTTTCGTTATCACCAATGGTCACATGCCCTGCCACATCCAGTAAAGGACCAAGATTCTCCCTGGCCTTCCTCTTACTGTTAGTATATTTATAAAAACATTTTTTGTTGTCCTTTGTCACAGTAGCCAGGTTGAGCTCATGACAGTCTTTTTGGTTTTGTCCCTGCATATGCTAGCAACTTCCTCATACTCTCCCTGAGTTGTCTGTTCCTTCTTCCATAGGAGGTAAACACTCTTTCTCCTGGAGTCTCAGCAAAAGCTCCCCATTCAGCCACACTAGTTTTCTTCGTCTCCACTTAATCTTACAGCACAGGGGAACAGCCTGCTCCAGCAGTTTCGTCCCCTTCCCCCTTCATACCTACTTTAAAGCCCCCTCAGCGAGCCCTGCCAGCTCCTGGGCTAGGATCCCTTTCCCCCTTTGAGGCAGATGGGCCCCATCTGCAGCCATCAGGCCAGGTACTGCATAAACTGCCCCATGGTAAAAAAAAAAACCCCAAAAAAACAAAATTCCTGCAATGGCACCATCATCTCAGCCATGTATTTGTCAAATGGGTTTTCCTGCTCCTCTTAGTATCTCTCCCTGACACTGAACGGATACAGGAGAATGCCACCTCTACTCTTTCACCATGCACTTAACACCCCAATGCACTGAAGCCCCTTTTGATAGCCCCAAAGCTTCTCTCAGCGACTTCATCACTGTCAGCATGAACCGTCAGTAAAGGGTAATAATCAGAGGGGTGAATGAGGCCAGAAAGTCTTCTCATAATGTCCCTGACATGTATCACTGCTTCACTCTTAAAACTGAAGTGAGTAATACCTCTATGACAATAATACAGCACAACTGTGTGTTTAAAGAAAAAAAAACATGAACCAAAACTAATTCATTCCGCAAGCTGATTGTCAAACTAAAATGAAGTTCTGTAAAACAAAAGAAAAATTAGATGCTTTCCTTAGTAATTCTATCAATAATTTTACTGTCAGAAGATGACTGTTTAGCACTTCAAAAAATCAGTACCTCTAAGAATTATATTAGGCCTTCAAAAAAAAATAAGGCCACTGCTATTTTTAATTGAATACTTGCTAGCATACATCCTCAGCAAACTCTGCAACTCTTTACAATCAACTGATCTACAAGACCACTGAAACAAGTATCATATGAATTATCATACTCGAGATAAATATCATATGAATGAAGTCACAGTACCATGCACAAAATTCGCTCAGTCAAAATCTTTTGAGATGGAGAAGGATGACAGACGCAGGATTTTTGCCTTCAAAATGCTCTTTTAGTTGTGAAAGCTGGGTTTGTATATGTTTTAGAAGCTCTGACATTCAGGAGGAATGAGCAATACCAGCTGATTCTGCATTACGTGGTATAATTTAACTTGACACATCTCGACACTTCATCACATATCTGAAGGACCATGTTTCTACTGGAGGGGAACAACTGCCTGAGGCTACTACTTAGTATACATGGAGTTCTGGCAGGACAGTCAGTTAATCCTGCATGTACTGCGAAATCTTAGCAATAGAATTGCACAAGCTGGAGTAGTTTAAATGTTAACTAATTTTAACAGTAAAACCTTATGTGTTTTGTGTGTTTTGCCCACTATGTTGTACCAAGTAAATCCTAGTGATTCTGTTCACCAAAACAAATATGATAAACCAGACACAAGAATGTACACACATCTAAATGATTCTTGCCTTAGAAATTAATTTGTCTTAAAACATATTTTTATGTAACTAGCTCTAGTCAGTTAGCTTCAAGATAGGAATCAGAGGAACATTCACCTACATTTCCACGTAGACGAATGGACCAAAATAATATTATGAAGTCCTGTTGGGACAAGGTTTATTCTAAGAAAAAATCCTTCCAACTTTAGATAATTTTTGATTAAATGACTATGTTTAAAAGAAAAGGCCTTTTTATCTTCTTATAATGCAAATTTTGAGTGTGTGGACTTTCAAAAGCATCCCAGAATGCTTACTGAAATGATAAGCTACGAATATTCTGATACAAGCAATGGAGGGAGGGGGGAAGAATTTTTTATACATCACAAAACTGAACTGCACACGTAACGGCATTCAGTTTGTTCAGGGCTTTCAGGAATATAGATATTATTATGATATTAATAAAATATTAATGATAATAAATATGTAATGCCACATTTTATGGCAGTGACTGGGTGGTGAACCAGGGAGAATAGGAATGCAATACTTTTTCTCTAGACACATGGTCTCTTCAACCCCCATTAGGTACAGAACTGGCATTCTGCCCTCTTCTTATATCCCCTCTTCTTCTTTTCCAATCAAAGATGAGCAGAGACAGCAGCTGAACTAAGGATCAGGACTGTGGTTGTTATCAGGTGCGGAGATTCGCTAGATTTCACAGCTGCACTTGGTGCCTTAACTAAGAATACTACTGAGAGAAAATGTCAGGGTACGTTGCAGCCCAGGAGTACTACCAGTATTAAGAGAACTGGATGATTTTGCTAGATTTATCTTTCCAAGATACATTCATTTCCTGTGTTTTGCTATTTTTACTATTTTTCTAATACTAACTTGGATATTGGTGTCATTTTTTAAAATGAGCATCAAGTGCCAAGAGTAAATGAAACATTTTCTGAAAAGCTGAGAGCTGCACTTAAAATAAAATAAAAATTTTTCATACAGTGCACTTTGAATCTCAGCAGACCTACAAAACAGATAGGGGTAAAACTGCAGAGACTATTGCTTACTAAATATATATCTCAAAAAACAGACTGTGAGATAGACTTTATCCAGGCAGTATAAATCCTGAATTCACTGACTGGACCAGGTAGTCCATCCCCAGCCCCTAGGGCATGCTGGCTATCAGCCTAGACAGAAGCCCATTACCAGTGATAGTCTCTCTCAATGCGCCCATAAAAATCACCTTGGGCATGGTGGCAACCTCTGCCTTGTACATGCAAAACTTATCTGATCACCCAGTAGTATTTTCCCTATCAGCAAAGCTTGATAATGAATACTCCTAGCAGCAGCAGTGATTTTTGCTCGTACTTTTTTAGTCAAGTTGAAAAGAAATTGAATTATTTTCACCCAGATACAATTAAAACTATTAGATCAGATAAGGCAATTTCTGGCTATTCATCTTTACAAAAGACACAATGAAAGAACAGTATAGTCCAATTGACAGTACAGTGTAATGGACCTATGTGATTCAATACATTTTCTCCTCCAAATTTAAAGCTATAACTTCTCTTCAAGCACAGATTTTTTTCATCAGTGAACATTCATGCTTTTTTTTACACGAATTTGAAGGGAAATGTAACATGAAAGGACACAAGGAAGAAAAAAATCCTAATTACACACGCACACAAACATGTTGATATAGGCCAGCATTTCTGTGTTTCACCCTTGCCTTTCGTTTACAGGTTACTCTGTTTACTTTTACTGAGAGAAAACTGTATTTTAGACTCTGGATCTAAGCCTATCTATTAGCAGCCTATTCCGTTTAAGTAAAATACAGCTTTGAAAAATAGTAACTTGAAAAGTCTTATAATAGCTTTGAATCAACTGCATAATAAATTTTAATAAGCCTTTCTTAAGACAACTCCATGTCAAGTAAGCTTGCTGTACCCTAATGTAGCTGTATAAGCGCTTTAGAGGTGTTTTTTCCCATTAAATTGCATTTTCTTTAATGTCACATCCTTATAAGAAAGTTCTCCTTTGTATGGGGTAAAACAACTGATTCACAGGCCAAGATTTTAACAGAAAGTACTGGACAGACTCTTCGCAGATAGATCCCACATCCCAACCTCCCCTTAAAAGTCTGCCTCTTCAGATGCCAGTCCCCGTCTATTTTCATTCATTTAGATAAGACTTGTCAATATAATGAAACAATGTCATGTATTCTGAAGTCTAAGTAGTGCATTTATTTGTTTATATAGAACCTTTCCAGGAATTGTGCACCCTTCCATGTTTGCTTAAAAGCTTCATCCCTGAGCTATTTTTAATTTAATGAAAGAAAACTCATTCGCTGCAGAGACAGAAGCTACTCCTTTAAAACAGTATATTCCCACACAGCTGCCTCTGCTGAAAAAGTGGAAGCTCACAACCAGAACAAATGACTCCTGCTTTCAAGCTGGTATCCACACGCTCTGGGTTGAGTTCTCATGTTAACGCCCCTTACGCAGCTATGGCATTTCAGATATCCCAGACCTAAGAACACAAAAAGGGCTTAGGTGAAACTAAATGAACATTCTAGAATTTCACCAAGTCTTCAGCCATTGTTACATCACACACTGCACTGTAAGATAGCAGACTCTGTACACCAGGAGAATTCAAAATGGGATCTAGAAAAAACAAACCCAAAACATTAATCATGAAGTCATCTAACATGGCCAACAGGAAAAACTATGAACAAAAGAATTCATTATAACTCATCCCCACCCAGGAAACAGAATCCTTGCAAAAGCTGAAGCAAGAACTGAATTCATCAGACACTCATTAGATTAAAAATGAATGCATTTGAAGGAAAACAGAAACCCATTTCGGTAATATGTGACACAAACATTGAAAGTCACTATCTACCAGAGTAAATTCTGATGTAATAAACACAAAATGTCATCATCTTTTATGTCTTCTATGCCTAAAACTTTGAAATTACAGCTTGGAGCGCTCAGTCCCTAAGACACGCTGCTGCTTGCTGCGGCCTCAGCAGCCCTCATTCCTGGATTTTCAAGGAAGTAAGAAAGCCAGCTGTGCTCCTTGGTGTCATCAGCTACCTTTCATATAGTAATTAGAGGGGCAGATCCACACCAGTTCACGTGTTCTTTGGCTACATAAAAGCCCTCATTGTACAAGACTGTCTGGCACCATTAAAGAAGCAATAATAAGAGAAGTGATTTAAAAACATCCCAGGACACACTTACATAGAGCATCCTAAAGGTGTTACGTAAGGTACAAAAGTAAATAAATAGCTCAGAAAGTAATGCCTCCTATTTATTTCCATGTAAAGTAGAACAGACACAAAGAGCACAATTAATACTATTTGATAGAGCAAATTCTCAGCTGTTTTTCAACATAGTCACCACCATTAGCTGCGCATTTTCACCAGCGATAAGCAAGAGCCTGCATGCTCTGCTCATCAAAATCTGCACCAGTGGAGGTGTCCCACTGTCACCACTGCTGAAATGCACCACCCATTGCCTCACTGTGCTCACATCCACTGGTTGGTTGGTCTCCATAAATGTTCAGTGAGCATCAATGAACATCAGTGGATGCAACACACCTCTGCTTCATACGCACTTCCATGTCGGATACCACTTGCCAGACTGCCACTCTGCTGCCGTCTGTCACATGGCAACAACATGTAGCAGAATACTGGCAGGAAAGTTCAACCTCTACTGCAACACCACCGATGTTACTTAAGACAGAACTATGCGCACAATATAGTAAGGACTCCTTATTTTCTTTAACAGCCCTTGAAAATTAAAAGAAATCTCGATAGGATATTCTTACCACCAAGAACATACAACTTTAGCATCAAGCATATGGTACAAGAAGAATACAAGGATTACAGAGTTCAGCACACAATTCTTTAAGTCTCTCTCACATGAAGGAGAATTTGAAATGGCGTAGCAGAATTAAATGCTGTAACTGTCTTCCCCTGAACAGGCCTTCACCAGATCTCAGCTTTAGTAGCTGTTTCAGCGCTATGCAACCCTGTTCATTCACACCTCTGAAGAATCTGTCCAAGAGGTTGAGCTTTTTTTTCCCCTCTTTTATGAAATAAATTATTTATGAGATATGAAGTATCTTGCAAGAGTGGTGTGTTTTAAGGCCTTATATATCAAAAACTATTTCATTAATAACAAAGTGAAGAAAAAAAAAAAACAACCACACATACAAGAAAGAAAACAAACCAGTATTTACCTCTGGTACAATTCATCTGATGAAATTTACTGACCATGTATTCAGTGCATGGCAAAAAAAAGCTCCTAAACTTAAGATCACACTATTGTAGTGGTTGGAAGGGACCTCTGGAGATCACCTTGTCCAAACCCCCGCTAAAGAAAATTCCCTAGAGTAGGTTACAGAGAAAAGCATCCAGGTGGGTTTTTGAATATCTCCAGAGAAAGAAACGCCACAGCCACAGCCTCTCTGGGCAGCCTGTTCCTAAGCTCTGCCACAGTGAGGCAGTTCTTCCACACATTCATATGGAACTTCCTGTGTTGCAGTTTGCGCCCACTGTCCTGTGTCCTGGCACTAGGCACTGCTGAGAGGAGCCTGGCTCCATCCTCTCAGCACCCACACTTTAGGTATTTGTAAGCATTTCTAAGACCTCCTCTCAGTCTTCTCTTGTCCAAGACTGTTTCATATGTATAGTTATTGCAGAGCATATACTGTCAGCAAAAAGAAATACCAGCTTTGAAAGCTATCTACCACAGAACATTTTGTTTTTCAAAACTAAACATAACAGCACGAGACAATTCTAATGAAAGGAATGGCAGGTAACATTATATAAAATATGCATGACTGAATGTATACTGACAGACATATGCTCTTCACAGTAGGTTTTATGCACAACTAAAATATAGTACATGCTTGACAGCATGGTATGGTACAAGCAGAAAGAGTAAAAGATGAGACAGAACTACAACTCAGAATCAAGATGACTTTGCCTCTTTTTTTTCCTTTCACTGAATGGAGAAGGACAAAATGGAGTTCAAAACTTAAAACTTCTCCCTCCAACATTTCAGTACTACTAGCTAAGGCTGTCAAGCTAATTACATTAGCTTAGCCACTCAACTTTGTGAAGACATTGCCACTGGACATTTAAAAAAAAAAAATCACTATTTCCTGTCATAATGATATGACAATGGCCTCCAACATTTATAAAGATTGAAAAGCATTTTTTTGCATTATTACCTTGTGAAGTCAGTCATCTCCATCATAATCACACACATCCTTTTGGCCAAAACAATTATGTCATTGCTGGTATCATCCCATATTTCAATCTCTGCATCAAGCTTACTCTTGACTTTTTTGAAGTCAGCCACTTGCTCAGCTATCTTTTCCTTTTCAGCCTCTGGCAGTTGAGTCATCTTGGCCTGAAACATAAAATAAAATAGAATCATAGAATGACTTGGCTTGGAAGGGACCCCTACGATCATCTAGTTGTAGCCCCCTTGCTGTAGGCAGGGCTGTGCACAAGATAAGGTTACTTGCTTAGTACCTGTCTGTGTCAGAAAGGGGTTTTTTTGTTGTTGTGATTTTGAGTATTTGGGTTTTTTTTTGTTTGGTTGGTTGGTTGTTGTGTGTTTGTTTTTTTTTTAACTGGATACTAGTAAATACGTAACTTAAATATAGAGCAGCCTGAGCCAACTGTCCCAACCTCTGTACTTCTACATTTCAGTATCAGTACACAATCACTGGCTTGAGCCAAATAAGTTAGGCTGGCATAATGCAAACAGCACTGTCCATGAAACTATTACGTAGTAAGAGAAACAAGAGAAAATTCTTCCAACCAGCCTGTTTAAAATACAACTGACATATTTTCCATTTTCTCTTCAAATGAAGGAGTCTAGGTTTTGTTAAGTTTGATATTAGATGCAGGTTACAAACTGCAATAATCTTTCAGGTAGACAAGATTAAAGGAGAAGGTTTAGTTGTTCTAAAATGCTCAGAAGTGCTTGCCCTCTCTGCTGTGAAGGCTCCTTGGGATTATTGTAAGAACCGAGAAAGATTGGACAGGTGGGACACAGCTCCATACTTGGCTGCAGTTCAGGACTGAATTGTCTGCAAATATTCCATAAGATAAAACTGTTTCAAGTAAAGATTTAGTACAGCTAGAGAGATGTTACATTCCGTACACATTTAGATTATGGAATCAGAACATTCAGTCTACACTGTGTGCATGTATTCTTTCTACATTCAAGCATTTTGCCTTTTTTGTTTGTTTGTTTTTAAGTGTTAATGTAAGAGTAATACATCAAGACTGACATAACTGCTGAAAAATGCAGCATAATGAAAAGAGAAATACTTTCCTTAGTACTCTTATTTATGAGCAAGATTATCAGTTTGCTCTAGAGAAGGGACAGATACGCTTCTTTCACCAGAAACAGGCCAGGAACTAAATAAAAATAAACCAGGCAACCAAAAACAACACAGATAAAGCAAAAAGGTATCTGATGCATAAGGATCTGCCAGGAAAAATTCAGAGCTTTAACTTCTCCTCCAAAGCAGAACAAACTATTTTTATATTACTGATCTGATAAATTGTGCAAGTTCACACTTAGAGCAGAAA
The DNA here is from genome assembly GCA_030625065.1 of Alectoris magna. NCBI lineage: Eukaryota > Metazoa > Chordata > Aves > Galliformes > Phasianidae > Alectoris > Alectoris magna. Next base: position 25,855,027 of record CM060566.1, on the reverse strand, counting down.
TACAACAAAACTACAGTTTGCAATGAAACCAATTGCTGCTTGGGATTGTGTTACTGCTGATTTGTTTGTTTTAAGTACTATGCATTTTATTTCCATCCGGAAGTTTAAGATCACATACATGAAATAATTTTAAATAAGTCTAATTTTGTATTTCAGGTGGAATCAAACAGAAGCGCAGCTATGGTTCAGCTCCCAGTAAACTAAAATGTGTAGTTATGTAAAGGAAATGATTTTAAATTGCAGCATTAATTTAGCTAGAACCAAAAGTTCCCCTTGCCAATCTTCTAACCAGCAGCAGCCAAATCAAATTTAATGCAAAACTGATTCCCTGCATGGGTACTTTCAGGAAGTTCGTGTTCTTCCTTAGCTCTGCAGACACTGATTCAGAAGCTTAAATTCCTAAGTGGCTGTTCCTGTAGGACTGCCTCTCCAGAATGGAGCTTGCCTGCTTCTGAATCAGTTGTAATCAAACAGTAGGAACTATGTTCTAAGGGTACTCTTCCCAAAAATTCAAAGTCCTGAGAGGTGATTTGAAACAAAGCTCAGGCTTCTCAGTTGACTCAGTATATCAAAACCATCAAGGAAATAATTGCTAGAAGTCCACAAAAGACAAAACTGAAATCTCTCTAGAAAAAGAAAAGCAGACTTGCATAATGCCTTTGCTTACTATCCTAATGATTCTTAACATTAGAGTTCATAGGCTGAATCCAGTAAGTCACAGAAGTTATCACGCCCACAGTAGGAAAATATTCAAATCATAGGATACGGAATACTGGATTTGAAAGCATGACAACCACATCAAGATTAAGAAAAGGCAGTTCTATTAATTCAAAATACCTTACGTATTTAATGAATAACCTCATATATTTCTTCTGACATTTTAAAGAGTGCTTTGTGCATTGAATTTTTGGTTAAATAAAGGAAAGATTGGAAGGACACAGAAAAGTGTGTTATGAAAACAGCTGTGAAAATATTAAATGCAAATCCCATAGTAAATTCTTCCTTTCAGATTTGTATCTGGAACTCAATTAGAAAAATCAGTATTTGAATGTTTACCCTGGGTTTTCTTTCATTTCTGCTGCTAGAAATGGTCATCTGGGTCATACTGGCTTTGGTACAGGAGCGCTAAACAACTCAGCATGAGTAACTGACTACAGGCAATGAACTTGTGACACAACACTTTCTCTCATGCTCCCTCTCCTGACTCTGACCACTGATTTCTATACGTGTGTGATCCTGGATACCAGAAGGTCTCTCAGAGGGGCTGAAGAACAGCCCCATGGACATCAATTATTTATGGAGTAATGCCAGGATGACTGGAGGCTTTCTGTTCTCACTGGCTTTTCTATATAAATTTATTCATTTTTCCTCTTTCTCCCAATAAAGCCTTATCTCAGCAGAATCCCAACTGCCTCAAGTTTTACTATAATTTAAGAAACATTCATCTTTGGGGTATAATTATGTAAATGATTAAATGCATGTCTACAGGAAAGCAAATAAAAAACAGCACACAGATACTTGAAATTTACTGCATTGGTATTCTATGCAGATACCATATGTCCCACCAGGCTGGGGGAACCAAGATCTTTTGTCCTGTTCATCTTGATGTCACTAATGTGTTTTCTATCTATCGCTTTCTCTATGAAGTGGTCCACCTCATGCATCACATAAAGCAACTATTAAGACACTGTAATTACGTTGCAAATATTTTGTAGTATATTCTTCTTTATAAAACATCATCTTTGAAACTTAAAATTGGAAGTTACAGCAGTGACTGAATAACCAGTTATAATTTTTATAACAGGTAATCAGCTTCATACCAAGCCATGCCATTTAAGAGGTTTTATTTATGCCTGAATTGCTGTGTCACAAGGTTAATTTTCTCATTTATATCAATTACTGGAAATTATAGGCCTCCCAAAGTATGTTGTAATTGCAATCACTAAATTATAAAGTGTAACTGAGTAATTAAAGGAATACTTTTCCTGTTTTGTTTTGGGTTTTTTTGTTGTTTTTTTTTTAAGAAAAAAAGAAAAAAGAAAAACCTAAAACAAACCATATAAAATCAAAACACGTTCACCTCATGGTTATAAGAGCTTCCTAAGAAATACATGAAATAGACAAGAATAAAGATCTGGGCTAAAGAGTCAAAAGAATTGAAGTACCCCTTTTCATGCTGTTTTGAGTTGAAGAACGCATGCCTTGATATACAAACCACAAGAAAGATGACATTTTAATGAGGGAAATCTGACAAAGTATCCCTATCATATGTGAATGACTTTCTGCTGGAATGAGACACATTATCCAAACAAAGGCACAAAGGAAAACACAATTCTGACAATTCTTCTTTCATTTCCTTCATAGTGCTTTATAAACACAGGATCATAAATCACACAATGATTCAAGTTGTAAAGCAACATAAGCCCAAGCATTTCCAACCTCCCTGTAACAGGCAGGTCTGCCAACCACCAGACAAGGCTGCCCAGGAGCCCATCCAACCTGGCCTTGAACACCTCCAGCGATGGGGCATTCATCCCTCTGGGCAGCCTGTGCCAGCACCTCACCACTCTCTAAGTACAGAATTTCCTCAAAAATAAAGATCTAAACTAAATCTCCCCTCTTTAAGTTTAAAACCATTCCCCCTTGTCCTGTCACTATCTGCCCGTGTACAAAGTTGATCTCCCTCCTGTTTATACGATCTCTTCAAGTACTGGAAGGCCAGTAACAAAATAAAACGAATGTATGCACAGTCTAAGCATAGATATGACTTCACCCTGAAGTAGGCAACAGGTACATATAAAGTAAAGATCTACATTAATCACGTGATATTACATGAGTGCTGAATTATTCTGCCCACTAGAAAAAGCAACTTCTTCATTACAACACAAAGTTTTTTACTACTGTACAAGAACACTATTAAAATTAGGAGAGACAAGGGCTGTTTTTTCTTACTTCTTTCCTTACGAAAGAAAAAAAAACCTGAAATATATATATTTTTTCTTTAATTTCCTTTAACTCTTCAGAAGTTATTTGCATTGCCTTGTTTGCAACTTGACACTACAGAATAAGATTAGGGAATCTTTTTATTTCAAACCCTTTTAAGTTTCAGTCAGTTTGCCATTACAGATTGAGACATCTTAGAGATCAGAACAAATTATCCACACAATGACTAAAACAGAGGATCCGTAAGAAGCAGCTACTTAGTGAAGATTTTGATTCTTGTCCCACAGCTGCATCATTTGCCAGTGCAATTCCAACCCCAAAAATTGGCCTTTGTCCCTGACTGCGCTCTCCAAGGACGACATCCATATAGACTTACGTTATTCTCTTGAATTCACAAACTGACATGCTTTTTGTTTTCCTGATCCCCTAAAGCAAATTACTGGCCAGTGCCACAGCACCAGAATACTTATCTCTAACATGGAGGTGTGGTGGAGGGAGAGGAGGAGGAAGGGAGGGAAGAGAAATAGCAGAATGAAGCACCATATCTCCAAATAAATGCTTACATTATCAAAAATTTCCTGAGACAGAAATGAGCCAGATATCTCTTTGAAAGGGAGGAGCATCCCTTTGAAAACTATTTATCATTTCCTCCATTTGCAAGGTGCAGAGTGTTGTGAAACTGTAACTAGAGGAAACTACTTTTATACAGTTGTGAAGAAATTTAGCATCTGAAGTGATTCTGTTAACACTGATGTGTCCACCGCCTTTTAAATCACACCCCACATTCTCTACTGAGTGAATAATCACTCACATTTGGATAAAGAGGTGAAACAGCAAATACTGGATATTAACAATCCATGGCAAAGCCACGGCAAAGTGAATATAAAGAGCATTCCCTAGAGAGTAAATGTATGGGAGCAATACTGGAAGCTGGAAGAAGCTGCATTTCTTCAGGTTTACTACCTGCAGTTACCGATTACCTTTTCCTGGTACTAAGGACTGTAACATACTTCGTGAAGTCCAGCCTGCTTTCATCAACTTTGGTGCCTCATTTTTGCTGCCATGTCAGCTCCTGTATATTTTTACATACAGCAAAACCGAATGAGGAGTTAAAGCTATCAGTAGATAATTTCAAAAACACAAACCATAATGCCTATTTTGCATCAACCTTCACAAAAAAAGGTTGACTTGGATAAGGCAATGCATCTTATTAATCTAACTCCTCTCTGTGCCAGGGAAACAGGCCTGTAGATGAAACATGCCACCAATCTGGGCTGCATTGGATTGTGTCACTGGTTCTCATGTCCTTCTCTAAACAACCTTGGGAAACATAATCTATACATAATTGGCATTAAGTGGATGCAACACTCATTGAAAAAACGTTCACACAATACTTTTCAAGAAATCATATGGAAGTTGAGGGATCAGAGTTGTCCAGATGTGGAGTCTTCAGTACAGGAGACACAGACCTGTTGGAGCACATCCAGAGAAGAGCCACAAAAATGATCCACGTAATGGAACACCTCTCTTACAAAGACAGGCTGAGAGGACTGGGGATATTCAGCCTGGATGAGAGAAGGCTGCAAGGTGACCTGATAGTGGCCTTTCAGTCTCTAACAGGGGGCCATAAGAAAGAAGGGGACACACTCTTTAGCAGGGTATGTGGTGACAGAAAGAAGGGAAATGGCTATAAGCTCAGGGAGGGTAGATTTAGGTTGGATAGAAGGAAAAAAATCTTTTACAGTGAGGGTGGTGAGGCACTGGAACAGATTACCCAGGTGTGGTTGATGCTCCATTCCTGGAGACTATCAAGGCAAGGCTGGGGATCTAGCAGTGGTGTCCCTGTTCATTGCAAGAGACTGGGACTGGATGGCTCAGAAGTCCCTTCCAACTTCAAAGATTCTAGGATATACTCAGTGAAATTCTGAAGGGACCTACTCCAACTCTGGAGTTATTCAGTATTTCCACTAAATGTATGAAAGAACCAAGAGCATGCACCACACATGTATGTCATAAGAGGTCTACTTTGACATGTAAAAGACTTGGTTTACAATCCAGGGTGTTCTTTACTCCTTGCTTATTCTTAAATTATCACTATTTTAATAAAGGGAAGAAAGGTAGAAAGTTAGAGAGGAAATTAAATGCTTTTGACAGATCATGACACCTGACAAGGAACCTTTTTCCATGTATTAAGCATCAAAATTACTACTAGCAAGACCTACTCAAAATTACAGAATTGGCATTATGCTTGAATTTTTGTCATTGACATTTCCAGAGTCTATGCAGCTTTGCTAAAAATTAATCTTGCGTATTAGTTTAAATTTGCCTTCTCGTTATCAAAATAGCAAAAGCTTGCTGTTAATATATGCTAGCATTTATATTAACGTGACTTTAGATGCAAAGTTTTTCAGACTTGAATAGGAGTAGCTGACTCATTTCCCTTCCAAGTATTCCCTTCTGTCAGTAGCCCTGTCAACCACGAGAGCAAACCCTGTTATAAGGTGCCAGTCAAAAGCACAGCTAGCCAGTCAAGAGAGATGATTCCTACTATAGTTAGCACTGGTGCAGCCTCACCTTGAATACTGTTTGCAGGGATTCATAACATAAAGAGGACGTTAAAGTACTTGAAAGCATCCACAGAGCAACAAAGCTGGTAAAAGGGCTGGAATACATGTACTGTGAGGAGAGGCTGAGAACACTTGGCTTCTCCAGTTTGAAGAAAAAAAAGACTCAGAGGTGATCTCACTGATCTCTACAACTTCCTGACAAGGGAAGTTCTTCTCTCTGAGAAACAATGACAGGATATGTGGTAATGACACAAAGCTGCACCAGTGGAGGGTTATACTGAACATTAGGAAAAATGTCCTTACCATGGCAGTGATCAAGCCCTGAAATGGGCATACTGCAAGAGTGATTGATGCCCCATGTTCAAGAGGCATTTATGCTTTAAGTTTTTGTTAGCCCTGAAGTGCTCAGGCAGCTGGACTAGATGATCTCTGAAGATCCCTTCCAACTGAACTATTTTATATTCTCTTTGTTGTCTTATGCAGATGTCAATAGGTCGTCTTAATGGGTGTTTTTTTTGGTTGTTGTTTTGGTTGTTGGTTTTTTTTTTTCCTATTTTCTCCTCTTAGAGAGTTTAGTAAGACTTTTTACTTTTTGGTAAGTCTTTTCAAGACTGAACATACTTTTAAGTATGTAATAATAATCACTGTATGTAAGGCTTAATACGAATAAAACAAGAAAATAATTCATTTTGGATTTTCTCATTCACACTGTCACACACACTGAACCAACTCTTCATCAGCACCAAACTGTTCTGCAAACATAACATGCAACAACTCTACAAACGTAGATCTTACTCTCAGATATTTTTATCTATGTATTCATGTAACGGCCTGTGAAACTGAGAAACAATGTGGGCGGTTGGTTGTCTGAAAGCAGTTTTGCTTTTCTCATCTGCACACATTAAAATATTTTGTCCATTCTTCAATATGATCATGTAACCCACACCAATAGCTTAAAAATTAAGCTAAGCTATTCTTTTTACTAATTTAATAACTTTGAGCCCTTAAACTTTCTCTTGCTCTCAGAACACACACTGTCTTCTAAATAAGAAAATTTACCAGGCAAATACTTACTTAACGTTCTCTTCAACTCAAAACCTGATGATGGTTAAGTCACAAACTACCTCTCACTGATCACAAAGGCAAAAATTTCCAAAACAAAATTTGTGTGATAAATTTACAAAATAATTACACAAGTTAGACACAGACACCAGAGGAAGAACACTTGGCATATGGTAGGTCCAAATTTCAGAGTACAAGGACTACATTGTTCCTTGGATCTGCAAGCAGCACATGTTTTTACAGAAGCTGAGAATTTCCTCCTAAAGATCTTCTTCAGGGCTATAAAACTGTGCTACAAATAATTAGTATTGCTATCCAGTTTAATTACTGACAGATCTCACAGCACATGGCAGAGGTTAATCCGCATCCCACCACATGGGAAGGTGCCATAAGCACTGTCATATTCATCTTAGAGACTTGTCTTTCCCTCAGGTAATTCCAAGTCAGTAACATTTCTAAGATTACCTATACAGATGCAGTCAGGAATATCAGTATGAGGTTGAGTCTATATATATCACATGCTCTCTCTAGAGAGATATTCTAGAGAAGTTATAATTAATAATGTATCAATTTTATCTACATGAAGAAAAGTGAGATTTCTGAGTTAAGATGTAGCCTTTGTTACAATCAGTGAATGCATATTCAATTTGGTTTTACTTTACGTATGACGAGAGAAAGAAAGAAGTCCTTTTCAAAAGCACCAGCTTCCTGTTGAGCATTGAGAAATCAGACATACAAGATAGAAAAGCTCCTGACAAAGCAAGCGAAATCAAGAGTGCTGTTATCCACAACTAATAAGGAGAGAGAGATGTGTAAATGAAATTGACTTAGCATACTGGAAACATCTAAGAGAAAGAACATGAGGAGGAAAACAAAGCTACTCTACAATCTTGCCATACAACTTCTGGAATGCAGACATTGGTGTTACCACTGCACCAGAAAGGCTTACTACCGCACAGGAACCTGCTGCCTTGACCAATAAATAAACAAACAAAAATCAATCCAACACTGTCTAAACCTTAAAATCGATCTGCCCTATACAAAGTCTCCATACTGCTTAATAGGTTCCAGGAATAAATCTTCAGATAAAAACCATCAAAAAGCTGACCAAAGAGGCCTAACATCACTCAAATTTGCTTCAGCAGACAATAGATTTCATCAAACATTTACATAAAAAGACTACATATGAAAGTTTCTGTCAACATCTTGATGTGGTTTGAGAGAGCATGCATCTTATGCAGTCAGAGTTCTCATCTTCTATTAAATTTTTTGATAATGTGCCATTTACGATCCTTATACCATAATATGAAATCTAAGAAAGTTGTTCCCAATTGAAGGATCAGAATCAGGTATTAAATAATGGCTACTAAGTAGATCCTCCAAACAGTGAAATTTATGGCAGTTGTATTATCTGGGGGAAAAACTGAAGAAAAAGAAGAAGTTCATTTCCAATACTAATAAGCAACTGTTTTTTCAGACATCTGACCCAGCCACAGCTTGGTATGAGCTACTTACGATGAGGTTTATTTCCAAAGAAAATTCCCTTTAAAGAAGTACTTTGTTTTATCTGAGACATGAACACAGGTGTGTAAAAGAGATCTTTCAAGGCTTTAGTGGATCTTTTGCTATTATTAGGATAGCAAACATCTACAAACTACTTTCATATTTTCTCAGTGAGAGAAAAACCTCCATTTGCATACTTTATGGAAACTAATTACGAAACTATTCAGTATAACACCTAAATATTACTTTCCAAATGAATCCATAGCATCCAAAAGAATAACATTTCAAAGGAAAAGTTTGTTTTTCTTAACTGCAGAAGAAATTTTATCCTGTAAGGTGTGGAAAAATCTTTTATAAATGTTACACTGCACACCACATGTTATAAGAAACGACTGACAGTTAATTAACATGTGATCGAGATGTACAAAAGTAAAGAAGTTTTCACTTGTTTCCCAAAGAAAAAATGATTAAAATTCCAGTCATACTAAATACACTGTCTCTCAACAAATCCCATTGCCAATAAGCTTTTTTTTAGCTAAATTTGTTAATGTAGTAATGTAATGTAATGGCAGAAAGAAGTTGAAAAGGTTTCACAGAATTCTGCTTGAGAACAGAATACAGCCAAAAAACCCCCCAAAAAACAAAGAAAAAATGGAACACAAATGAACAGCTTTCATTTCAGTTAGTATTTTTTATACTTTTTAGGGACTTAATAAAGAAAATATTCTTGTGTGTGCTTGCTTAAAACCAAATGTAAGTACAACGTGAACTTAATGAGATTCAATAAGGCTAAGTGCAAGGTGTTGCAGTTGGGTCAGGAAAATCTCAGATATGAGTACAGACTGGGAGAAGAACTCATTGAGAGCAGCAATATGGAGAAGGACTTGGGGGTCCTGATGGACAAAAAGCCGGACGTGAGCCAGCAGTATGCTCTTGCAGCTCAGAAGACCAAAAGTACCCTGGGCTGCACCAAAGGAAGGGTGGCCAGCTGGGAGAGGGAGAAGACTGTCTCCTCCTACTCTGTCTTCATGAGACCACACCTGAAATACCACGTCCAGGCCTAAGGCCCCCAAAACAAGAAAGACATAGAGCTGTTGGCATTGGTCCAAGGGAGACCACAAAGACAGTCAGAGGGCTGGAGCAGCTCTTCTATGAATAAAGTCTGAGGGAGCTGGGACTGTTCAGCCTGATGAAGAGAAGGCTCTGGGAGACCTTGCTGCAGCCTTCCAGTACTTGAAGGGAGCTTATAAACAAGAGGGGAACTGACTGTACTTAGGCACGTAGTAACAGGACAAGGGACAATGGTTTTAATCTGAAAGAGGGGAGATTTAGATTAGATATTGGGAGAAAAGTCTTGACTCAGAGAGCGGTGAAGCAGTGACACAGGTTCCCCAATTTGTGGATACTCCACCCCTGGAGGCCAGGTTGGCAGCATTATCTTGTGGGTAGCAATCCTGCCCAGGACAAGAAGTAAAATGGGTTGATGTTCAAGGTCTTTCCCAACCCAAGACATTCTATAAAAAATGATATTTTGTTGATATCCTTTTGTATTAAAAGTTTGCCATTTTCCAACTAACTGTATTGCTTATAATGTCTATAATCGCAATAACAGTAGACTAAACCAAGCGTGAGAAAACTGTTATTGCTTTAGGTAGTCTAAAAACAGCTAATGAAATTGATGTTTCTGGCCCCATGGGTCTTTCAACTTAAAGTCATGAACAGTTTTGCTGAAACAGTATTTAAGACATAAATGTAGATAAAAATAATGCTTGCTAAATACACCAGTTTTGCACCAAAAACCTTTCTGGTACTCCAAAATGTTCAGAGGCTCTTAAAAATGTCTGAATGTAAACAATAATCAGTAATATAGTGAAGTTCTCAGATTAAATAACAACACGAGCAGCAAAACATCACTCAGATCTTCCAGAAATATTTAACCTAATTGTCAAATGCTATGTTCAGTCTTACATTTCATGAGTAATATAGAATTTTCTATAGAAATCTATAGAATTGATTCACACAGACTCTAAGAATTATAAGCCTATAACTCACGCACAGCAGTGGCTAAGAATGCAGTTATATCCCTTTCTCTGTGCAGGTGCAGTTTCTCACATGTAGAGGCTATGTTTGGTTAATATGCATTGAAGACTTCAGAAAGACTCAGACATAAAGATTACAAATGTCCTAACTTCTAGTAGTTCAAGCTATAGTGACAAGACTATAACCTGCTAGAGCTTCGTACAGAAGTGTAAGAATTTTTCTAATTTACACCTTCACTGTGTTTTTATTAATTTCACAGTGTTTTTCTCTCACAGGTCATGCATATCAGTCATATGCCCTCTATAGATTTTCAGGCATCTATTAAGAGTCAAACAAGATTTTAATAATTCACTGTATGACTTTAAGTGGCTTCAAATGAGAAGTAATACAATACTATTTTTTACCTCATCAGATTCCTTTTTAAAAAAACTGGTGTAATACATACCCTGTCAGTCTTCCCTTCTGTCTGAATACTTGTGCGACTACATGCATCGTGGTCTTCTTCAAGGTCAGATACATCTTCAAGCTCTTCAGGTGTCTAGGAAAAAGATGTTGAAATGTTATTCTCTCTTATGGTTATTAAATTTAGTATTAATGTCAAATGTTATAACTTGTTCTAAGAGGATGTCTGACAAACAAAAAAACAAGTCTTGCTGTGCAACAGCACTGTCTACTAAATGCTAATTAAAACCATGTTCTGTCAGACAGCTTTGAACTAGATCAAAATAGCCACAATAACATTAAAGCTGACTCTTAAAGTTAGCACTTATGGGATTTATTTTATATTTACATCTCATGTTACTGCTGCTAGCAAAGGCATCCAGAAACAAACATATATGTAAACCAGAATGCATAGGTTTGTTCTACCTTCTCTTCCCTGTATTGAAACACTAACATGCTCACTGTAATACACTAATACGTGAAAGACCCAAACTGCTCATGTTTGGAGTATAGCTCTGACTTTATCGCAGTGTACATACTGTACTGTACACACAATCAGAAGAACCTGAACTACTAACATTCTTTGATGCCGATTTCTTCAAAACATTTGCCCTGAGCAAATTAATGGAAAATGCTGTTTTCCTTATATTTTCCATATGAGTCAAATCTTGAAATTGATGTCCTACATTCCCATTTACCAAAATATCATGAAAAAAACCTGCAGGAGTTCTGAATTTCATCATAAATAACTTAGTAAATAAAGCACAATTAACATGGCTAAGGGACACCCAACAAAACATTCAAAGCAAGCTTAACCATACTAGCATAGCGGCACGCAGTGCAGGACGCAACATTCAGAATTACAAAGTGTTTAAAAATTAATACTGGTTCTGTCAATGCAATGGGATACTCAGAAAGCTTTCCTTTGGCTAAAGGGATTAATGCTTTAAAGAAACAAATTTACATGTAAATTCAGACTGAATAAAGAACTGGTTGACTGCAGTTGGATGGTCTACTATCAACTTGACCTCTAGAGTTCCATGCCATTCTTAGTACCCCACAAATCTGATGTCCCAAGAGAAACATGAGAGGATAATAAACCTACCAAAAGATACGCAGAAGAAAAAACACCCTGAAAATCATCATTATTTTTACCCAATTTTCAATCATATCAAATGCATATTTATTTAATCCAGAGTTGCTATGTGTTTTCATCTTCTCATTTTTACTGGCAGGCTATATATAATCAATATTTGTTGAGAGGAGCACAATAGGGTTGTGCTATTTTATTTCTAGGTCCATAACATAGTAGCAACACTATTTTAAACTGTATAAATCCACTTGCATACATTCCAGTCATTTGGGAAAGTAGCTCTGTGGCCAGCAGGTGGTATAGATGCCACTAGACTTCAACATCAGCCTTGAAACAAGGTTTAAGTAGCACTCCAGTATTTAAAAGCACAGGAGTAGATATTACTCACTGAAAAAAAAAAAAAAAAAAACAACAGTAATTTAAACGAGCTAATATTGCAAAAGAAAAACAACTTAAAGCCTGGGCTGTTGCCCAGCCTGACAGAAACGTAATCCTGGTGGTGAAAAGTACTGCCTAGATACCCTTAAGAAAACAGACAGGCAGTCATTTTTGGGGGGTGAACACAACTCATTTACCTGCACACACTTTAATGGTAAAGAAGGAATAGGGAACATTTTCTTTTCAGGCAAAGGTTATCAGTGTCACGAAATATTTTGGATTTATCTTGATATTAGACCAAGTGAGAATTCCACACAATCCAAATGTTACTGGCCTGTAATTCTGAGAAATTCTGGTCATTTGCAAAAAGCCTTTTTTTGACCTGCACAAAAATACATTCATATACACCCCTACATGCTTAAGACTATAATCATGTTTGCTGGTGACATGTTACACAGACAGTAAATGTGTATTCCTTTCCATACTTATGATTTTAATGTATCTGCATTCTCACTGGTTTTGCTACTGAGAACTCTAAATTATAGCCAAGTCTAGTATTCATGACTTTTACACTGTTACAATACGAAGTCAATACAACAACAACAACAAAAAATATCACTCCTCTGATGAAAAAACCTTAACATTTGCTTTACTAGTACAGCATTATAAAATAATAAAACTGAGGTCTGGCCTCAAGTTTTAGATTTCTGCCAGTCCTTCAAACTGTGTGCTCTTAGGCTTACTTGTTTTTCAGTCCATGCTTTACAGAACAATGTGTCTGACTCCTTTTCATGAATTTTCTCCAGTACACATTTGTATATGCATACCCTCCTCACAGATGATTATCCAAACAACTCTGTGTAGATCATTTACTTTTAAAGGTCACATACACTCATCAATCCTGCAAATAAAGGGTCTCTCTTTATTATGTCTGTGCAAACACAGAGCTATTTGTGGCATGCAAATTCTAGAACAGCAAAAAGAAATGCTTTACATACACTCTACAAGGGTCAGAATTTAGTCCATTATATTACGCACTGAGAACAGAATGGGTTTAAAGAGATTATCTGCTCTACTATAAAAATGTGACTGATGCCCATATTGGAAAATTTCATCATGTCAGGAATCACGTCATTCAGGGTAAGAATATATGGCCAACATTTCACAAATGAGCCCTTCACAAATATTTATCTAGTGCACGCTATTTCACATGTTATTCACATTACTGCTCTTATTACATACTTAATACTGCCAGATGACAGGCTGCCAGAGTTTTGATACTCTTGAGGGAAAAGAATAAACTGCTGGTTTAATTTATTTTTCCTAATCAATTCATTAATAACTTCATAACTGTTGGAGTCTATTTCTAATTCATTAAAAGCACTTCTCAGATTTTTGCTAAAAGAGATTACTTCGAGTGTTATTTTGGAAATAAATAAAAAACAGCATTTTAGGGCAAATTAAAATGCAATGTTCTTATCCTGTCAATATTATTAAATCCTCCTATTATTAAACATGATCATACAGCTATATTTGGAATCTCTTCTTGGAACCTCCCTTAAAAATATCTTTCTTATATCGTTTAAGATATTATGGATGTAAAGCTGACACAATCATTTAAATCAAGGACTAGGGCTTTGTCTTTGATAGCAGTGTTGTCAACCTGTTGGCAAGGAATTGGTCATCAAGTAACAGTAAAAGTATCATCCTGCCACATTCTGTACACATCACAGATAATTAATCTTCAAATGCAGGTGATAAACTGTTCTTGTGACTAACTGTGCAAATAATTTTTATAGGCCTAAGCTGCAATTTCCATTAAGATTAGTGGTGAGAACAGAAACTTCAGTGAAGATCAAACAGTTTAGGAATTTATTAATAATAAGAATAAACGATGATCTTCAAAACAGAAAGATGAAAGCATTTTCAACAGAAGAATTATCAACTAGATCATGTTATATGGTAAAGAGCAGAGGTTTTCAAAATAATGAAGAATGGAAAATAAGATACCTTTTCACTACTGGATGCAAGGTGTTTGTTGTTTTTTGTTGTTTTTGTTTGTTTGTCAGTGAACGTTAAGTTAGTTTACAACATTACACTCCAAGAGATTAGTACAAAAAAAAAGGTACAATTAATCACCTTTACAAATCACTAGACAGATCAGGAGCCTGAGTAGGTGACAATCCTTGTACTTTTAGTTCTCACTGGCAGCATATTAAGATTTTGCCTGTCCTGTTCAGTATCTTTATTGATGACCTGAGTGAGAGCATGAGAGCACCCTCAATAAGTTTGCAGATGACAGCAAGCTGGGAGGAAGTGTCAACCTGCCTGGGAGGAAGGCCTTTCAGAGGGATCTGGACAGGCTGGACTGCTGGACTGAAGTTCAACATGACCAAGTGCCAGGTCCTGCACTTTGGCCACAGCAACCCCAGGCAACGCTACAGGCTTGGGGCAGAGTGGCTGGAAGACTGTGTAGAGGAAACGGACCTGAGGGTACTGGTCAATGCTCAGCTGAAAATGAGCCAGCAGTGTGCCCAGGTGGCCAAGAAGGCCAATGGCATCCTGGCTTGTATCAGAAATAGCATTACTAACAGGAGCAGGGAAGTGATCATTCCCCTGTACTCAGCTCTGTTGAGGTTGCACCTCAAGTACTGTGTTCAGTTTTGGGTCCCTCACTACAAGAAAGACACTAAGGCCCTGGAGCGTGGTCAAAGAAGGGCAACAAAGCTGTGAGGGGTCTGGAGCCTTATAAGTAGAGGGAGCTGGGATTTTTCAGTCTGGAGAAGAGAAAGCTCAGGGGAGACCTTATCTCTCTCTACAACTACAAAAGGGAGGCTGTGGTGAGGTGTGGGTTGGCCTCTTCTCCCATGTAACTAGCAATAGGACGAGAGAAAATGGCCTCATGTACCAGCAAAGACTCAGGTTGGATGTTGGGAAATAATTCTTCTCCAAGAGAGTGGTAAGCTGCTGGAATGGGCTGCCCGGAGTGGTGGTAGAGTCAACATCCCTGGAAACATTCAAAAAACATTTAGATGTTGTTCTGAGGGACATGCTTTTGTAGGAAATATGGACACAGGAAAATAAGGAAATATGGACACAAGGAAATAAGGACACAGGTGGACAGTTGGACTGGATAACCTTAGAGTCACCAAGGTTGGAAAAGTCCTCTATGATTCTAAGATAACAGTTATTTCACTAAGAGGCCTGAGAGACAGGAAGGATGTGAGCACAGGGATGTAACTGAAAGGTTTAAAGTGAATTTCTGATAAGTGCTTTCCAAAAATCCTTTCTAAGTAGAAACTGGGAAGTTGCCACTGCTTAAGAAGTTGGCACATAGAGTTTCAGACATATTTTCAATCCAAAGTTACACCTCCTTTGCTGAAAACCTGCATTTCAGCTCTGCTTTCATTCTTTCCTTCCCTGAGTCTGGTTGTACCTCTTGGAATAAGAATGCCACTCTCACATAATGCCTAGAAGAGTTTGAAACAAGCTTTACTCCTGATAATGCTGAGCTAGTTATGCTATTGTAATAGCATACAAACATTTTTGAAGTCTAAGACATTAGGGGAAACTGACCTCCTTCAATATTTACATAGCCAGTTTATTATGCACACTGTATTTGTATATAAAATAAATTTCAGTGTCTCATGCATGACATGCACAAACATCAAAACCAGGAATGGCATTGCACACATTAGGGTCAAATAAAACATGGAAAATAAGGTTTATAGAAAAGGTAGCCATTTTGAACAAATGAAACACCATGACAAGCAAAGAAGCTAATTTTTCAATAGAATAAATTCTTCAACAGGTTCCTGAGGGCTCACTTGTGAACTTGGAAGCCAATTTCCAGATATTTCATGGAGAGATTGAAAGTTTTCAATGAAGCATGTTTTCTACAGTATTTTACAAAACAATGTAACATCCCAAATAATAACAGAAAATATAATCAAGCACAGTTATAAAGTGGCTTAAGTCAACGAATATCCCTATTTATACTTGTTAAGTAGAAACTTCAACACATGACTTAGAAGTTTCTATTTTAAACTCAACAACAAAGAATATTAATTTTTAATAGAAGATATCTGTTGTTTTGCTTTCTGAAAATATATTCTGTTTCCTCCACTTGGTTGACATACAGCTGCTCCATCTAGTGGGAAGCTAATTATGACATTTAATTTACAATAGAAATACTTCATAATATAATAATTTATAATGGAAATAATTCTTAAGACAGTGAAAAGCTGATTTTGTAGTAGTTCTCATTTTTGCCATAAAAACTTATAAATCATACATGACCTAGAAATTTTATAGTTACATTTGAAACATAATACTTTACTTACAAACATTACTCCAACAATCGAAAACGAGAATAGAACTTGTTTTCTCTATCACACCCATACATAGGAAAAAGTACTCTAAAACAACTGGCAAACTCCAGAGCAACAAAGGAGATGCTTTGCATTGTAGTCTTCAGAATGTCATAATGGTTCCCATTTTCATGAAAAGTCAGAAAAGCAAATTGGGAAAATACAGTACACTAAGCGTCATCCAGTCTCAGGGAAAATGATGGAATGACTCTTCTTAAAACACTCTTCTGGGCACATGAAGGACAAAGTGGTGACTGTGAACAGCCTCAGCAATTTGAATGCCCTGTACAACAAACTGACCACATTTCCGGGTGAGAGAAGAACAATGGATGTCCTTCAGAAAGGCTTTTTCGGCCATCTCCCAGGTTTTGTAACCAAGCTCTGTTATTAAACTTTGAATGGATGAACAACTACATGGTTAAGAACTGCTCAGATAACCAGGCTCACCATAGGTTTGTTCAACCTAGTGGCTGGCAGCACAAAAAGTACCACACAGGGTCTATCCCAAGACCAGTTACATATGACATCCTTACTGTATCTGGAGGAGGTTACGGAGTGCACTCAGTGAGTTTACAGATAAGACCAGATTGGAAGACCAGTAGACACTATTAAGAGTAGGTCTGCCATCCAGACACGATTATAAGTTTGTAGGGATGGGATGACAGGAACTTCAAAAAATTTCAAGAAGAAAACAGCAAAGTCTGGCAGCTGTGAAAGAAGAACCCCTAGCTGCAAACAGAAGAAGCCGTGGACTGTCTGACTGACCTCATCAGCTGAAAAGGACCTGGGGATCCTGGTAGAAAGCAAGCTGGATGTAAGCCTGCAGTGTGCCCAGGCAGCAGGGAACATCAGGAGAACACTGTATTGCATGAATCACAGTGCAACCAACAGATCAAAGGAAGTTACAATCTCCTCTTACCCAGCTCTTACTAGAAAGCCTGTAAAATACTGCATCCAGTTTTCGCTCCCTCTTAGCTTATATCTGCCTGAAGAAGTGGCTTCAGGGCATATAACAGCAGCAGCCGTGCAGCCCTGCAAACCTATGAGGAAGTCATCAAGAAATGGAGCTAGACTCTGTATAAAAAAGCACGCAAGGAAGATGAAGGACAACAGGAATTTAAAAAGTGAGGTTCAGGTCAGGAATAAGGCAAACCTTTTTACCCCATGAGGACAGCCCAGCAGCGAAGCAGGCTCCCCGAGGGATCATGTAACTTCTGTCCTCTGAGGTTTCCAAGACACAACTGATTGACACTGTGAGTTAGCACTGAGGAGTCCCACGGAAAGCAGGTGAATCCCCAGAGCACAGGAGTTGATTTTCATGAAGATCAATGTAGCTACCTTCAAAGATACAGTGCTTCCTCCTTATGATGGAGACTAGTGAGATACAGAAGATAGATCTACCACTATGAAAAGAGATTTGAAATCATGCTTTGACCTTCATAAACATGTGATACAGTCTGCCTTCCTGCAGAAACTCATTTTCCTGTTAGGAAAAGGAGCTTCCATTTATCATGGAGAAGCCCCATTCCCAAATACAAAACTAAAACTATGTTTCTAGGCAGACTGTCCAATAAAATGTAGGTAAGAAAACTGAAACTGCTTTCAAAATAATAATAATAACAATAATAAAAATTAGTGTTTTAAAGGTAAAGAAGAATACAGTGAAGCTTGACTATTCAGTGTTTAAGAACTACAAGAAGTAAGAAAATACACAACTCAAAATTCTACAACAAATTTATCAGATGATAAAAGCCTGAGCAACAGCAGCTGCTGCATCAAAGACTTTTCCCTGACATGTCAAACACATCATTTCTGTTAAGTGAATTAACACTGCTAACCGATCATTCTAAAGAAGTAATTAAAAAAATCCTTTGGATAGATAGATGCATCCTTTAATAAAAGGTTTCCCATAAGAAATGCTTTTCTTATACTGGAGTAGATGAAATTATTATCTAGGACCTGAAGACTTCCTAGAGTCTCTTGAGTGTCAACTGACCTTCTCAAGAATCAGACGTGCAAGCAAAATGTGTCAGCTTTAACAAAGGTGCATGGAACAGACCTGTCAGTCAAACCTTGTGCACAACTATAACAATGCAGACTAATGCATAGCCCAATTCTGAACACAGCTACTGCTCACTAACATCCTTTCCAAAAAGCCCCACCTGTAACTTTCCATTTTAGCAGATTCTCAACCTAGACAGCGAGGTAAAAATAAGACCACTCTAGCCATAGTTTTTTTTTAAATTAGTTTCATTCCTGCTTTTAATTATCAAGAGTGTTCTGCTGCCTGTAACATTCATCCAGCCACATTTAGTTATTCAGTAACCAATAACTGTTCAACTGAGTGATCTGTATCAGCTGAGGAGGAACTAAATAACACATTAAGTAGATCATTCTGCAAACCAGTTTTCATGTCACAAATCAGCAATCAGACTCCAATTATGAAGCTATTACTAAGTAGATTCTCCAAGTAAAGTGGAATTAAAAACAAACCAAAAACCACCCAAAACATTAGCTATTTCAGTCCTTGTTATTCCTGCAAAATAATATTAGATAATTTGGTTATAATTACTAAAGGTTACATGTACTCCCATCACTAATACATTTACTACCGCATGGAAAATAGTTTTGTATACCTTATGATTTTCTAAATTGGGAAGGTTTTATAACAAACTTTTATGAAAAAAAGGCAGCAAGGAACCTCCACCTTCAACACACCAAGTGAGAAACTTATTAATATTTCCCCTCTTCATATTTTTTCATAATACAGCATGGCAGGCATCTTAAGCAGTCTCTTTTGCCCAATGAAAATAGAATGAGAAATATTAACAAACACAGACATAAAATAAACAGATAAAAATGAGCAACTGTGAAGAAAGATACAAGATCCTTAATAATCCTGACAGTTTCACAAAATCTGTCTTGTATATGAACTGTGGCTAAACTGAATCTTACCCCATGCTGTCAAAGCTCAATCTTTTTCCTCCTATCCATTATGAACACATGAAAACACATTTTATGCTTAATTGTGCAAAAATATTTTACATATTTTAAAATGGCAACTGTATCTTTCCCCTCTCTCTCTCCTACTTTTGCTGTGTTCACTAGACTAAATAAGACTAACCCATTCAGTAATTTCCTCATAGCTCACATTTTACCTTAAAGCTGCATTCCTAAAGAACAGTATGCACAAAAGAAACACGTCTGATGAACAGGACAAACGTGTCAAAAAGAATACAACATTTGCCAATCCAGGAAGGGATAATGTGTGACTGTAACAGTTATTTGAGTGGAAGGAAAGTATGAATTCTTGTGATTGTTCAAGGATGTGAGCAAATCTTTAGAGCCCTAGCTACAATTCCTTCCCTCACTAGAGAAAGCTCAAGCAGCTGATGTGTAGTCTTGCCTCTTTCAGCCACATTACCAGAGCTTCAGCTCAAGTGAGTTCATCCTCAAATCAAGTACAGTGGTTTCCAAAATAAGGTATACACATGACTGTTTCTATGCTACTTTCACTACTGTAATATGCTCAATCAGGAAATTAAGTAGAAATCCCACAACACCATGCTTCAGGTTACAACAAAACAATGATTTCTGTCAACCACTTTATGGTACATGTGTTGGTTTTGATGGGTTCACTTTGTTTCTAGAAAAAGGAACCACGTTTCAGTTTTTAGAAAGGTGATTCACAGGGTTCATTTCTTAAGAATGGAAGTCCAGGGCTACAGAATTGCCTTTAATCTTCCAAGCCTTTAGCAAAGTCACCTGGCCAGAAAGAATATGAAAACTACTTATCATAAAGATGATGCTATTTTCACTAAATCGTCAACTGTTTTAAATTACTTTCTCAGAGAGCATGATTGCAGCTGTGGATTCCACCATGCTTTGCCCAACAATTCCCTCATCTTATATGGGAAGGCATGGCAGAGAGTTGTGAATTAAATTCTGGAAACAAGAGCGATAACAGTCATTGTTTCTTCGTTGTTGTTGTTGTTTAGCTCAAACGAATTCCCTGGTGTGTAAAATCCATTAAGAACATAGACTGAGATGGACTTTAAGGCACATGAATTCAGGTGCCTGGCCTTTAAGCTTTGTATTTAAGCATCCGTCTTCTAACCTACATCTATCTTCTAACCTAGTTATTACTGTTTGTTTTCACTTTAAGTAAGACTTTCTGAATTGGATTACTGGAGATCTCCTTAATATCTTTTAATACATGTTAGTACCTTTAAATATCATACTTGACTACATTATTTATTTTATCCAAGTTGGAAATCAGAATTCATGCATTAGTTACCCTTTTCTAAAGAGACTGGCACCCTGTGAGAATTCCAGCATTCATATTTTACAATAAACAATTCTTACACTATCATAGTGCCCAAAATTAGAAGTAAATCTGCATATACATGAAACATCTCCATTCCATGAATACTACCCTATCTTTATGGTAGCGTACTCATGTTAGTTGTTGAATGGCCCCTAATATGTTTTTATTTAAAAAAAATAATAATTTCCCTCCATGAAGGATGCTATTTTACTGCAATTAATGATGCTCTTAACTTTTTTTTTCTTCCTATGCCATAGATAAATATTCGAGCTCATCAATTTATCCAAGAATAAACAAAAAGAAGCACATGATATATCGCAGCCTAAAAGCCAATTATGTTAGGAGCAGCTGCTTGCCAAACCTATGAGCTATTTGGCAATCCTACAAACTGTTAAGAGTGAATCATTTCTTCTCTTATTATCCCAACTGCAGCTAATATTTGCTATTGAGTTTTCTGGAATGGAAAATATCAGGAGAAAATGATGGTGTTAATGGATAAACTAAACACAGTCTAAAATTCAATCTGGGTTTACCTCTACCAGCTGGGAAATATTAACGTAAGGGGCAGAAAACAGTTTTATAAATTATATAAGCTAGTATGTTCTACAAATGAATGTGGTAATTTCATATACACACACAAAAAAAAAACCCCAAAATGAGCAGATTACATAATAATTAAACAAACAAACAAAAACACAGCTGCCAATGCTGCCAGAAAGGTCTTTTCATCCAGGAAAAAATAACTCTTTCAAATCCTTTCTGCAGTTAAAGGGCACACAGGGTGAGTCATCTGCTTTGTGATCTGTAAGTTTCATATAACCAATAAAACTAAATCAGTCAAGCCTGAGAAGATGGAAGCTGTAAAGCATGAATTTTAAGTCTATAGTAATGTAAAAGAATAGAAAAGGATAGCTTAAGTTTTAAGCAGACACAATCTTCTCCACTGGGGATTGCTTCAATTTCAGAAATCAGCATTAATCTATTGTCCAGAAGTCCAAACCTCAACACAGGGAAGTGAAGCCACAATTTGGTGCTGTTCTGCCTAACTCCACTTTAAATCTGTTAAGATTTAAGAATGTAGAGTTATCTCACGTCTGCTTAACTGATTTCCTCAACAAGCAAATTACAAACTGATTAGAAAGATGGTAATCCATCCAGAACAGGAAATGGCCTGCTTAATACAGTGAATACATGTACAAGAACAATAGATTTCGGTTACCCAACTCTGACATTGATTATTGTCAATTCCAATCAGCAAGTGGTTGTGCTTTTAAGACTACAAGCAGACAATGAAAGAATGGCATTATTTTAACCATAGTGGTCTTTATCCCAAGGGAGGAAACCTGATTCCACTGTAGCAAGGAGAAGAGCCTCTTCAGGAACAAAGGCCATGCAGCTGCCAGGAGTGCAAGGGAGCTCACTAAAGCAGTCATCTGTCATTCCTAGGGATAAGTGCAACTCTGTGCATCCCCAGGCTGCCAAAACATCACTCTAGACAATTAAGTGCAGCTCTTTATTCTCAGTATTCTATATGGATATGCTTTGCTCTATCCTAACATGAAAGTAGTCATTATTTTTGTAGGTAAATTTAACATGTATCAAATTCCAGGATACTTCCTGAGCTAATAGGAATGGCACAGATAATAATTTCTCAAACTGAAGAACACTTATGAAATAATCAGTCCAACTAAATGAGTTACATTTTCTTCTATTTCCCATAACAATTTTTGTGTGGACTATCTCAAGGAGACTGGAAAACAGAGCACATGGACTAAGAAACTGATTTTCTGTTAATGTTACTGCTCTGGTTTCCTAATAACTAAAGTACTTGCTATAGGGAACAGCAAGAGAGCCTCAAAAACTAATAGCTTAGTTCCACTGGAAGAATGGTGCTTCAAAGATGCAATTTCAACATAATCCATTTACTAGATGATGCACAGCACTCCCTTGCTGCAATACACCTCACTTCAGTGTCAATATACACTGACTTTGTTGGTACTGAATGTAATGGAGCATCTCTTTTCTTTCTTCTTCAGAAAAGTCCCTGAGGTTCTCAGACAATTAGGTAGTATCTGGTTTGTCAGCCTCTACAGAATTTTTGCACGTAACCAGTCTTCCACTTATCAAGCTCAATGGAGGATTATTTTTAATTCTCAGAATAATTTCCTTCCACAGTTCCTGTTTTTTTACTGAGTCAGCCTTCCTGCTATTACTACACCTCCTTCCTTGGCATGCCCTGCTTGCCTTCAATAACTCTGCATTCTGGCTTTGAGACCGTGCATTCAAGAAAATAATCCAGTGATGCAAATTGGAAGAAAGAAAAAAATAAATGTCAGGAATGCATCATTAACAGAAAAAAAATGAACTGAAATATACCTGTGTATTACAAGATATTATAAAGAAAATAAAGCAAAAGAATTATCAGTAGCAAAAAGAAATAAATAAATTCTTCCCAGATCTTTTTCACTCTCATATAGCTGAATCAGCAAAGACAACAGGGCCAGGACTTATACTCTGTTATCTCAATGTCAGAGCAGATTACAGCACTGCTTCTCCCTTCTTATGATAGAAAATCTAAGATCACAATCTAGAACACAGTTAATTACTATTTTTTAAATACAACTGTATCTTAGTTGAACACTGAATATATCTGCAATGTATCCCTTCACTTTCAGCTTCATGCTGAAAAGCATCCATCCTAAATGATAAAAGATTCAACAATGAAAAGAATGGCAACTGAGAAATTTTAATCAGGCCAATGACTTTGCTGATGTTTATGATCAATAGAAGAAGTCCCATAGTCAAATTAATACTGAGTAATGAAGATCTCGAAATCAGAACTGGAAACAACACTAACATGGCAGATTTCACTCAGAACTACTGTCTGAGCGATTAACTCCATCTACTGTCTCCATTTCCAGCCTTGCATTTCTCAAATTCCAATAAACCATGTGGTGAGACATTTTAATAATGTTTTACTGAAATACATGTGATTTGTAACACTTCTGCTGTGTCTTCTAGTCTTAGTTTTAGAAATTTAGACGTTTCAGGGGAATAACATTCATTCTATGCCTGTGGGAATACATAATAGAATAACAGAATGGCCTAGATTGAAAGGGACCACAAAGATCATCTAGTTTCAAACCCCCTGCTATGTGCAGGGTTGCCAACCACCAGACCAGGCTGCCCAGAACCACATCCAGCCTGGCCTTGAATGCCTCCAGGGATGGGGCATCTACAACCTCTTTGGGCAACCTGTTCTAGTGCGTCGCCGCCCTCTGAGTGAAAAACTTCCTCCTAATATATAACCTACCTAAACCTCCCCTGTCTCAGTTTAAGACTATTCCCCTGTCTCAGTTTAAGACCATTCCCCTCAGTTTAAGACCCTTGTAAACAGCTATTCCACCTCCTGTTTATACGCTCCTTTCAAATACTGGAAGGCCACAATGAGATCTCCCAGGAGCCTTCTCTTCC
This sequence comes from Alectoris magna, assembly GCA_030625065.1. Lineage (NCBI taxonomy): Eukaryota > Metazoa > Chordata > Aves > Galliformes > Phasianidae > Alectoris > Alectoris magna. The sequence continues at coordinate 25,830,829 of CM060566.1, read as the reverse complement.
CCAAGCTAAACAAGCCCAGTTCCTTCAACCTTTCCTCACAGGAGAGGTGATCCAGTCCTCTGATCATCTTAGTGGCCCTCCTCTGGACCTGCTCTAAGAGCTCTATGTCCTTCCCGTACTGGGGGCCCCAGGCCTGGATGCAGTACTGCAGATGGGGCCTCTCAAGAGCTGAGCAGAGGGGGACAATCACTTCCCTCTCCCTGCTGGTCACCCCTTTTTTAATGCAGCCCAGAACACAGCTGGTCTTCCAGGCTGCAAGCACATACTGCTGGCCCATGTACAGCTTCTGATCCTCCATGACCCCCACGTCCTTCTCCACAGGGCTGCTCTCAAGGAGATCTTCCCTCAGTTCGTGTAAATACCTGGGCTTGCCCCAACCCCAGTGCAGCACCCTGCACTTGGCCTTATTGAACCTCATTAGATGTTCATGGGCTTACTTCCCCAGCCTGTCCAGGACCCTCTGGATGTCTTTCCTTCCTTCCAACGTATCAACTGCACAGCTCAGCTTGGAGTCATCTGCAAACTGGCTGAGGGTGCACTCGATGCAATCATCTGTGTCACTGATGAAGATGCTGAAGAGCACCAGTCCCAAGATGACTGACTCCTGAAGGACACCGCTTGTGATCAGCCTCCACCCTGACACAGAACCATGGATCATAACCCTTTGGCTGCATCCAGCCAACCAATTCCTAATCCATCAGTCTATCCTTCAAATCCACCACTCTTCAATTTAGAGAAAAGGATGTGGTGAGGGATGATGTCAAAGGCTTTGCAGAACATATATTTATATATATATATGTATGTATGTATATATATATATATGTTCTGCATATATATGTATGTATATATATATATATATATATTTACATTGGACAGTAAGCACCAAATGGAAAGGAATAGACACTGCTTCTCTTTGTTACAAAAAAGCCCTTAGCAAAGATTTTCATGTTCCAGAAAATACATTGCATTATGCATAAGTTTTCAATGAGCCACTAAACTAGAGCTACTAAAACCATTCTGGAAAGCTTTATTTTCCTGAAGGAGAGGGATATTATTTTGAACAATTAAATACATAAATATATGTGACATTCTTGCAATAGAATTCAAGCCCTTAAAACAGGGAAAAATTGAAGTTTAAAATAGTATGCAACTCAAAATTGTTTATGCCATCCATTCCTGTACAAAACTTATTGGCTTCACAGCCTGAAAACAGCAAACCCGGTACTAAGAAACTCAGTGGTAAGCCATATAGCAATCTGCTTCTGAAAACCTCTGAATTCACAGCCTTTCATGATACTTAAGGCTGTAGATCTTAGGCAGAAGACAATGCAGATTTGCCAGGACATACAATTACAAACTTATACTGCAATTAATACAGTATGCAGCTGACACTTCAGCACTGGTCCTTTATAGGCATTTCTGAAATCATTCACTATGTTTTCAAAAAATACCCATAAAACATTTCTAAAAACAAACAAATAAATAGCTAACAGCACATCTTTCCCACTAGCTGATGCTTTAAAAAGTGGAAACCTAAGGTAGATTTGAAAAAGTAATATTTTTAACTGAAAAAAAAAAATATTAAATAACGGATGGGTCAAATAGTCATTTGCTGACTGCAGACAATCTGGTACAAACACAACAAACAATGGCAAAGTGTAAAACTCTAACAGTTGTATGCAATGTAGCAAGTAGCTTGCTTTTATAAATAAGAGCCAAATAAGAGAAGCCACTCTGTTCCAACTAAGTCTACTAGATCAATAAGTTCAACTAGTTTCAAGTAGCTGAAATACATGTAATTTCTCGGGATTTTATGAAAGCAGCTTTTTACATTATATTTTGTTCTCCATATACTAAAAATACAGGCTCTCTAGGGAGGCCCAAAATACATAGAAGACACTGTCAGCCTTTCAGAGAACTGGAAACTCTGTAACAAAGAAAGAGAATGTAACAGAAGGAGTCATCACTTCGGTTAAAACACCTGTTTTGAGCAAATAATTTACTGTAATACTTTCTAGAAAGTTATAATTCTGAACCAGATAACATTTTGTTGCACACTGTATAAACACAGAGCAAGGTGATTCCTTCCCCCAAAGAAAGACCATCGAGAAAACAAAGTAGAAGACTGAAAAAAAACCCCACAACAAAACAGATGAACAGTAGATGCATGGTGGAAAATAAACACGGAGGTAATTTAAAGAACCACTGTTAACTGCATAATGAACACTGGTTTCATCAAAGCAGTGATGTTGCTATTGTCATGGAATATAAAAAAACTGAGAGAGGAGTGTTTCGAGGTGAAAGCTCAATGACGATACAGTAGATGTGGGAATGTTTATAGATAATATTAAGCAACTGAAGAGCAGTGCTGTTAAATACTGTCAAGTGGATATTAGATAAAAATATTCAGCAATAAGGAGCATATTCCCTACACAACAACCAAAGAAAGCCAAGAAGAGGTGTTGACTAATCTCTTCCCTAGAACAGCTAACCCACATATGGAGGAGATTAATTCAAGACAAAAGAGCGCGACAGAAGCAAATGTGCTGAAAATAGCTAGTTTATCATAGATAATGGATAAAAGTTTATCATAGATAATATCTACAATAGATAATAAACCAAGGCTAAGCCTGTCCCGTCCGTACTGGCCCCAGGGCCACGGCACGGGCTATCTCCTGTTTAATCTGTTCAAAAGCCTGCTGCTGCTCTGGGCCCCATGTAAAATCATTCTTTTTCCGCGTCACCTGATAAAGGGGGCTTACAATGATGCTGTAGTTTGGAACATGCATCCTCCAAAAGCCCACTATGCCCAGAAAAGACTGTGTCTCTTTCTTGCTAGTGGGTGGAGACATAGCAGCGATTTTGTCGATCACATCTGCTGGGATGTGACGACGCCCATCTTGCCACTTTATACCTAGGAACTGAATCTCCTGGGCAGGTCCTTTTACTTTGCTTTGCTTTATAGCAAAACCAGCTTGCAGAAGAATTTGGATTATTTGCTCTCCTTTCATGAAAACTTCTTCTGCTGTATTGCCCCACACAATGATATCATCAATGTACTGCAGGTGCTCAGGCGCACCACCCTGTTCCAGTACAGTTTGGACCAACCCATGGCAAATGGTTGGGCTGTGTTTCCACCCCTGGGGCAAACGGTTCCAGGTATACTGAACGCCCCTCCAGGTGAAGGCAAACTGTGGCCTACATTCTGTGGCCAAAGGAATGGAGAAGAAGGCGTTAGCAATGTCAATGGTGGCATACCATTTGGCTGATTTTGACTCCAGCTCGTAATGGAGTTCTAACATGTCCGGCACAGCAGTGCTCAGTGGGAGTGTGACCTCATTCAGGCCACGGTAGTCTACCGTCAGCCTCCATTCGCCACTGGCTTTGCGCACTGGCCATATGGGGCTGTTAAAAGGTGAGGGAGTTTTGCTTATCACCCCCTGATTCTCCAGCTGGCGAATCAACTCATGAATGGGGAGCAAGGTATCCCTGTTGGTGCGGTACTGCCATCTGTGCACCGTCTTTGTAGCAATCAGTACCTGCTGCTCTTTCACTCGTAGCAGCCCCACAACAGATGGGTCTTCCGACAGGCCAGGCAAACAAACAACTGCTTAATGTTGTCTGTATCTACAGCAGCTATTCTAAAGGCCCATCGATACCCCTTAGGATCCTTGAAATGCCCCCTTCTTAAGTAATCAATACCAAGTATGCATGGAGCCCCTGGGCCAGTCACAACAGGATGTTTTTGCCAGTCTTTACCAGTGAGGCTTATTTCAGCCTCCAACACAGTCAATTCTTGAGATCCCCCAGTCACTCCAGAAATATGGATTGATTCTGTCCCTTCATGACTCGAGGGCATTAGAGTGCACTGTGCACCGGTATCCACCAGTGTCTTATATTTCTGTGGTTCTGATGTGCCAGGCCACCGAATCCACACAGTTCAATAAACTCTATTATCCCTCTCCCTCCCCTGACTGAGGGCAGGGCCCCTCTATTCATTACCTGTGGTAACTGGAGCAGCTGTACTGGCGATGGATCTGTTTTGTAATTCTCTCACCCGTGCTCGTAGTACAGGAGTGGCTTGGTCATGCCACTTCCTTGTATCTTCTCCATGGTCACGTAGGTAACGCCACAAGGCAATACGCGATGTATTCTTACTGTTGTTCCTTGCTTGAGCTGGAAAGCATTTGTGTTTAATAGCTGAAAATTTTGATGATACAGGTGAGGAGGAGGGTTCATCACCTTTAATTAACTGGATCTGAATTTTCATTAGTTTGATCAGCTCCTTCATTAGACTCCCTTGATGATCCTGATCTTCATCAATCATCTCTGATACTACTACAGGATCATCACGATTAACCAATAGAGACATTTGCTCTTCCATTTCATTCAGTCTGTCCGTTACTTCTGAGATGGCTGAAATGGAGACGTGAGTTGGAGGTAACTGTTGTTCAAAGTTTTGAAGAGTAAGAACCAATTCAAAAACTAGGGGTCTTCTCTGTTGTTCCTCGTACCTTTGAAATGTTGCTGCTAGTGTAACGACGTACCTCACTGGTGCTGTCTTAGTGAGTTTCTGCCATATATCAGGCGTTGTCCTCACTCTCTAAGGATCATTGTCTTGGCGAGGATCGTTAGGATAAAAATTAGGGTTATACAACATTTCCACCACAGCTATTTCCCTCAAATACTGGATACCTTTTTCAATTGTATCCCACTTTTTCATCACAGGCTTTAGACCGTCCTTGAAGGGAAGCTTTTCCCTCACAGCTACTAACAGTTGCTCCCAGAGGGTGGAAGCCCCATCCAAGCATCTACTGATCCCTCTATCAATAGTTGTGTCTCTGGCAATGCCTCCTAATTGGCAAGCTTTGTTCCCATCTAGAGACAAGCTGCTGGCCCCGCTGTCCCAACAACGAAGCAATCAGGTAACAAGAGATTCGTTCTGGCGCCGTGTAAACTCCTTTCTTGAGCCTTGGATTTCAGACATCTTCAGAGGTCGGCGAACAGTAATAGAGACTTCCTCCTCATCACTTTCTTCTTCACGCCTCTTTCTCCTTTTGCCATTCTCGGTGCTGAGGAGGGCCCCTTGCTTGGATCTTCCTCTGCCTCCTCCTCCGCTTCTTCTTTTTTCTGTTCTAGACGTGAGGACACCCGTTTCCATTTCTTGCCTTCCACAGGGGCAACTGACAGTTTTACTGGTGCCTCCTGTGACTGATCAGATTTGACTTGAGGATTTCCCCCTTTGGCATGAACCTCAGCTCGGAAACTCTCTCTTTCCAGAATAGTATTATATAGAGCACGGTAAGCACAAGCCAAGCCCCAAATAAGTCGTACCTTCTTAGATCTATCTAAGCTGCACCATCCCTGACTCAAATACTGGCTTAGTTTCTCGGGATCCCACAGGTGTTCAAGAGTGAAATCCCATGACACTGCTGGCCCCCACGCTTCTAAGATTTTTCCTAAACCTCTCCATATTCCCTGCCAGTCAGCATTCTCTGGTTTTGGAGGAGACTTCTGCATAGAACGAATGTAATGGAGTACATTCAGGGAGATCGATAACATGCACACGAATATGAGCACGAGTACGAACACTAACTCGGCTTTCAAAAAGCGTGTGGCAAACTGAAAAGACAGCCTGGAAACCGGATTGAACATCGTGTTGTTTGTAAAATTGGCTATTCCGTCTGGGATGTAGTTGTTTGTAAAATTAGCTATTCCATCTGGGATGTAAGTGTCAAAATCCAAATTATACCACATTGAATATAAGTACCAGGCAGGTGTCTCCATCAGTGCCCTTATTTGGTTATATACGAACACAATTCCACAACAAGAAAGCATGACATTAATAATCGGCCAATACGTTGAGAAGATCATAAGTGCTTTCAATCCCTTAAACAGAGCAGCTATAATGAAGAGTGAATTCATAGCTGGTAGCTGCTAAGAAAGAAAAAAAAAACAAACAAACAAAAAAAAACAACCAAAGAACCAAAACAGAAGACACTCTGTACAGTGTCCAGAGTTTGGCAGACTGCCCAGACTACAATCTAATCTATGAAGGTCAGGTAGCAATGCTTCTGCAGTCTCTGGCTTAAAAAAATCCTGTTTTTTTCTTTCTTCCCTACTAACTAACTTTTAACTAATGTTAAAAGCTTTAAAATCCTGCCCTCCTTCTCCACCAAAAACCGTCACAGAGTTATCTAGATCAATCTGTGTCCATGACGGGGTGGGGGGGGTGGGGGGGGCAGTAGGCCCGTGGGCCCCCGGCCCCTGACAAATGGGAAGGGAAAAAGGGAAAGGGGTAGGGAGATGGGAGCTGGGCTCAAGGAAACAAACAGAGCAGCGGCAACGATCTAAGGAGTAAAACTTATTTTACTAACTATGATATTGGAACACTACAATACAATCTAATTGAAATTGAGGCTAATAAATCAAGTGAAATAAGAGAGAGAGAGGTTTCTGAAGACCAAGAAGCCTACTTTGAAATTGAAGGCGCCGCGGCTTGGAAGCACACCCACACCCGCTGCCAGGCAGTGAGAGAGAGAGCGAGCGTCACTTCCATGACGTATTTTCCTCTTTGACCGCGAGGTCCTCTGGGACGTGTAATTCTTCTTCTCTGTGCTCCACATGATGTTATGATGTGGAATACCGATAGCAAAAATTACACAGCCATGACAGGGGGCTTCACCTGAAACACCTTTAAAGGGTAAAGGAGGATTCCATCCAGCAGGAAAGTAAAAAAAAAAAATGAGGACAAGCAATGCAACTGAGAAGAATGGATAAAAAACTGCTAAAGAGAGTGAATAGAGCAGAAGGAGGAAACAGTGTTAAGAAATAGGCAAGAATGGGAAAGAGACAGGAAGGGAAAAAAGTATACACTGGAGATGAGCCTCTGAGTTCCTTCATTTCCTTCCAAAACCATTTCCTAATATTTGAGTAAAAAGTCCAAGAACTACCAGTTTTGGCACTTAAGTAGAAACACTTCTTTCTGACCTCTTGGCAGGTACAAATGATAGTGAAACACTAAAACCAAGCAGTAAAAAGGACTAATACTACAATCATTCAGCCTTATCTTTCACTCCATCAACAAGAAAAAAAAGCTGGCAGGTCAATGGGATGTGATCATGCCACTCTACTCATCACCTGTAAAGCCACACCTGGCATATTTTTCCCAATTTTGCAGCCCCTCAATCCAAGAAAGACATTAAAAAAGTGGAGTGTCCAGTAGAGGACTGTGTGATAATGAGAGGACTAGAGAACTATACACATGAAGACAAGTTGAAATAATTGCCCTAGCTCAGCTGAGAGGCAGATCTGCGAGGATCTAATGACAGTCTTTCAATGCCTAAAAGGTAGTTACAGTGAAGATGGAGGCAATCTCTTTATGGGAATGCCTAGCAACAGGACAAGAAGCAATCAAAAGAATCTGCTTCAGGCAAAATTCCACCTAGAGGCAAGACTGAGAACAACTGAACATTGGAATGTCTTGTCCAGGGAAGAGGTGAAATCTCCAGATATTCAAAACTTGACAGGGCATTAGGTAACATTGCTTTTCACAGGAGGTTGGATAAGATGATCTCCTCAGGACCTGTAAACCTTGACACTTATGTGATCCACCATCTAAATTTCTCTCATCTCTTTTCTCTTACTGACAAGAGTGTGAGATGAGTAAAATGTCCGACAGAGTGCAAAGTAAGGTGCTGTTCAAGACACTGCGGGATTTTCAGCTTAGAAAGAGGCCAGTTAATCACAGTGTTCTGGGGAAAAAAAAAATATTGAATAATATTGAGTAATAACTTTTGGACATGATCCAGCACTGTGCCCATATAGCTAAGAAGGCCAATGGTATCCCAGGGTGCATTAAAAAGAGCGTAGTCAACGCTTCAAGGGAGGTAATTCTCCTACTCTGCCCTGGTCAGGCCACATCTGGAATACTGTACCCAGTTCTGGGCTCCTCTGTTCAAGAAAGACAGGGATCTTCTAGACAGCGTCTTTTGAAGAACCGCAAAGATGATTAGGAGCCTGGAGCATCTCCTGTATGGGGAAAGGCTGAGAGACCTGGGTTTACAAATATCAAAAGTGTGAGAGTCACATAAAGGCCAGGCTTTTCTGCGGTATGCAGTAACAGGACAAAGGGCAATGAGCAAAAACTGGAACACAGGAAATTTCATACATATATGAGGAAGAACTGTACTGCGAGGGTGACAGAGCACTGGAACAGGCTGCCCAGAGAGGTTGTAGAGTCTGTTTCTCTGGAGATATTCAAAAGATGCCTGGACACTTTCCTGTGCAACCTACTGTAAGGAATCTTCTTTAGCAGGTGGAGTGATGATCCCCCAGTACACTTCCAACTCCTATGATACTGTGACTCTGTGATAATATGTGTAACACTATGATGTGATGGAAAGTACAGCGACAACAGCAGGGTGGCAAAGTCTTCGGTACAGCAAATCAGGACAATCTCATACGCAGCAGCCATGGATGCAGAAATAAATGAAGAAAAACTGCTTACCTTTGGAAGGCCTCAGGTAGGCAGGGATCTCCAGTGAGACACCCTTGCCTCCACTGCCAACCCTTCAATGAGGTCTTGGAAGGGGTGGATCATGGCTCCACCCCTTCCAGTCTCTCAGGTCCATTGCATGCACCTGAGCTCCCCTGGGTTGTCCCTGCCTTCCCACCAGGTGCTCAATCACTGGTTCAAGCCGTGACTTAGTATTTCAACTGCAATATGGAATTCTGAGCAATGAAAAAAAAAAGTAATCAATGTTAACAGATGATAACTAATGGCAGAAATGTGGTAAATATCCAAGTGGTGTGTTTCCAGTACTCCTTCTAAGTACTTCCTTCTACTTAATCAAAACTAGAGTCAGCAGAATGGCACATGTACACAAGATGGTACTTTCCAGGGGAAAGAAAAACCTCAGTCAGACCCATATGGATACTACTGGCATGACATACCATGACATACGCTTATACACCCAGGTAGACAAAGAGGTCATTCCTGAGACATAAGACAACATGCACAGAAGACACTACGAAAATTATTCATGTTCTTGCTCAGAAGGGTACTTATCTCTGTACAAATAACATCATATATGAATGTAAATGGAAAATGTAGGAATTGAACATACAGGGATGATGGGGTTATTTTTCTACCCGCTACTCACTTTATACCTAAAAAGAACCAAATTCTAAAATCAGAATGTTCCCTACAAAAAAAGAATTGAGAAAGAGAGATGACCCAACATAGAAAATACTGAAAATGAGCATCATTCCTATTCTAGTTGTTGATGTATTTTTTACCTGAAAACCTGGATTCATGTATTTTCTATTATTTTACTGATAAGTCCTTACATATCCTGATTCTTTAAGTAACAAAAACCTTTTTGAAATCAGAAGGCAGCAAAACTATGCAAATGGCTGGAACACGGGTACAGGGGCAGCAGTTGAAGGGTGTAAAACAAGCTGAAAGGTTAAAACTCAGTAGTTTGAAAGTGCAGGAATATAGAAGAACAGATGGCAGACAATTTCTATTCAATTTATTTGTTCAAAAAAATCTATAAATCCTCAACAATACTGCTCATTCTATGTCAGTGGTTTAAGCAAAGGGGACCTAAAAATGCAGGAAGAGAAGGACCATCCTGACTTGAGTAAAATAGAAATGTATTTGTGCTTTGGCTTCCATTCTAACACATTTGAGATTAAAAGGTTGAGCATCCACTTTTTCTTCTTATACCTCCTTCCTCCTATCCAAGATAAGATCACACCACCTGTTTCTAAAATCAATAATCTGTTGTGGTGTTTTGTTTTGTTTTTTTCTACTAACAAACAAAGTTTTGAAAATAATTGTGAAATCACATCAACTCTGAAGAACAGATACTCATAGCAATTTGCGACAACTCCAAACTGCAAACATTTCCCAGGGGAACAGCTTGCTCACAAGTTGAAGGCAATGAGATGAAACTTTCAAGAAAAGACAGAGAGTAGTATTTATTTACAGATTTGCTGCTGTGCAGCTTTTTGCTCTATTAAGTGTCAAGAACACCAATACTATTGCACAGAGAACCGTAATGGTCACTTGATTTGTGGAACATATTAAAGGCTTTAAACTAATGAAGGTGGCAGAAAAATCAGACCCTTGAGTGTATTTTATGTGGTACATAAACCTGAAATACAGGCAAAATGCTGTTTATAGTAGCTTTCCAGAAAATACAAATCAGCCTTATTTATTTGGAAATACAAACTGACCTGGTACTAAATGGAGATTAGCATTTAATAGAATGACAGCATGTTAAATTGAAACGTATGCAGACTATGTCCCAAAATTGTTGTAGTACAGAGGATTTTCATAGGATATATGCAAGGTAAAGTCATAATAACTATGACTGAGTTTATGGTGCTAATAAAAATGTATAATATAAACAAGGAAGTATTTCTACAATATGAGATGACTTCCCAATTATATTCTAAGGTAAATAACATACATTTCTTGAAAATGAATATGCAGATAATTTAACATACAAAATGGAACCTATATGGGACAGACCTTGGAGTTACTTTTCTCCATGATGGTTACCTCCATGTTGGGGATCCTGTCTAGAGATGCCAGCAAACCAAATAATGGGGATGGGAGAAGAAGCTGCCAGAAGGTTTTACTTAACAGTATGCATATTTGGTCTAGCCATAAGTGTTTTAAACTCACCTCATTTTCCTGATAATGAAACCAAATAAACAAGGTTTCTGAAACACAAATATAACATTTCCCAGTAACACTTACATGACTCAGGATACAAACCCCAGAACAGAGCAGGTGTCCACATAGCCTTAAGTCAATCTACCAATTACCAGGCTTTAGCCAATCCACTCTACCTTACAGAGCAGTCTGGCACCTACATACTGCTGCATGTTTTGTGAATCTTGAAGAACAATGCACTAAGAATCACAACGCTACACACTTTACTTTTAGATACACAAGAAGTAGGCAAGCAGATTAAACATAGCAAACAAAATGAGGGGGTAAGTAAACAAATTTAGAGAGACAAAAATAAAACATCACTTTTTTGCTTTTTCTGTATGGAAAGAAAGGCTTGAAATTTTATTAAAAAACAAACAAACAAATAAAACATTTAAAAATGGGGGGGTGCGGAGGGATGAACAAAGGACACTAAATACTATAAAGTTAAATGAAGACCTCAGCAACTCTTTCTGTAAGATTAGTTCTCAGACATATCAGATGGGAATCTTCTGCTCTGAAAGTGTTAGAATAGCTGAATCCCTAGCAACATGGTTTCTACTATTGCCTAAAAAGCATCCAAAAATGTTTAATATAAACAGGATCCAAAAAAGCTAAAATACCATCCAAACGTATAAAAACCATTTGCTTGAGAATTTAATCATTACATCATCTAGTACATTCTTATGTCTTAATCTGCCAGTCATGAATCCACCCTGTCTTCCAGGAGACAGAACTGTGGAACTAAAATGGTTACATGGGTAACAGAAGAGATGTCTCTTCAGGTAACTTCACAGACTGCTTACACATGGAATTAAAACAAACAAGCCAACAAACATGCAAGGTCACAATTCACCCCTGATGTAGATCTGTATCTTATTCTGAAGATATGCTATGTATGTCTCATTCCCTCCTGGTATGTGTGCTTACAATGCACTGCAATTAGAAAATTTTCTAGAATAGTACCTTTCACAACAGTGCACACGTCATCTTCAGATACTCTCAAAGAGTATAAGAAGTGGAATTGTCACAGTTCTGCCTCAATTCCACTCCGTCAGAAATAGTAATGAATCAGGATTAATTACTAATACACAACAGAAAAAAAGCAGTATGTATGGGACAGGTTAAGTAGTCTTCTTAGGCTGAATTTATTTGCTGTTCAACACCACGTACCTCCAGCTTGAACTCTACAGCAACAAAATTATTTAAATACATACTGAAAAATGCCCCTTATTGATTCCTGGAATGAAAGAGTGACTTAATGATCACACACAGATACATCTTAAGCAAGTTCATATTGCCAGTGCCACTCTTTGCTTTGATACAGGTAGTTTCCAAGCAGCTCTAGGTGGAGCACAGTAAGAGTTACAATCTGGTTAAGAGACGTGATATTTTTGACAGACGATGTGTTGGAAAGAGCGGTGGAGGTGCTACACTTTTAACAGCCCATTTTTTGTGACTCTGCACATAATTGTATGTGGGAGGGAAGGGCGATGACTCCCAGCATGCTCACAAATACTTCCTTCACTAATCTTAATAACTCCACTGGCAAGCTCAGTGAATTGATCAAGCCTTAAAGCAGAAGCTGAAGAACACCGAGGAGGCCCTCTGCTAGACTGAAGTGTCTGTATTAACAGTCATTATCAGATGACTGCCATTTCTGGGATCATTTTTATATAACACCAGATATTACATCCTTCTTCAGTCACAGCGCATCAAGATACACCAATCTTTGATGACAGCACTGATAGAATAAGCAAGAAAAGCACCATTTGAAGAAAGTAGGGCAAGGAAACATCTGCTTGGTAACAACCAGTGCAAAGTACATCTTTTCTTAAATAACAAGGGTAGAAAATCCTCTCCTGGTACAGATACAAAACAAAAACAAAACAACAACAACAAAATGATGACAAGACAACAAGTACTGACTACATCTATATCAGAAGCCTAGTGTGTAAGGGAGCATAAGCAAAAACATACAAGAAAATCTCTTTCAGCCAGGGAAGCTGACAAGGATCTGAGGGAAAGAAAGGTCAGCTCCCAACCTAATTAGGTCAGGAATGGCAGAAGGTGATGAGAGTTGCAGGTCCACCTGCCTTGCTAATTGCTACTGTACAAATTCTTCCTCTTCTGCAGCTGGTGTAGGACAGAAAAAAAAAAAAAAAAAAAAAAGCATTCAACAAGTTTCCCAATATTTCTTTGTAATGAGTCAGCATGATTCATAAATTTCAGACAAATAATAATGAAGTTTATCTGATTAATATAAGCTCTTCTTTGTCTTTTCTCCCTATGAGGCCTCACAGCTCTCTTTGAAAAACAAACAGCAGTAGGACTGCAGTAAACATGTTTTTCTAATTAGTTTCCCTACTTTATTTTCTCTACCTTTTAAATAGAGGTTCAATTCATACGTGCTATTGCCTGCACATGGCAGGATCTAATTCATTCCAACTACAGGGGTAAAAAAGGGGAGAAAATCCTGCATGTGGAGGATAATCCTGTCATGAATAAAAGCAATGGTACAATTTAATAGACATTAACTAGCTGAAAGAGAAACAGGATGATAGGAAGGTTTTCATTACTTGCCATCTTCCTTTCCAAGAAGTTTGTGTTCTGAATATTGCAGTTCTGCTGGATACGTAAGACCAAATTCTGCCAAGATGAGAGAAATCAACTGGACTGAAGAGTTCACAACCTCTGTTATCAATGAACTCTATTACATTTCTTTAAAGAGAAAGTGAAATACTACCCAGCATTTGCAATCAAAGGAAGAAGAAAAATGGAATCCATCTCAAGGGTATTCTGATGGAGCCAAAACATTATAAAAGGCAATACCTGAATATTTACCATTAAAAAAGGTAAATACCAGAATATGTAGTTAAACTGCATTTGATTTTACAAAGGACATTAAAATCTACAGTGAAAGACTGATTAGCCAAAGAAACAAAAAGATAAGGGGTGAGAATAGTGAGAATCTATTTGAAACAAAATTATGTAGGTATGGTGCAAAACCAAAATGCCTGTTCTTAGGGTGGGAGGGACTATAATGATGAACATGGCACAGAGAATAGCTGCTCAATGGTAATGAAGGTACAGTCTGCAAAAGAAACACTCCATAAACTCTGAGGGAATCTGTAACCACTATACTAGAATTCTGAAGGAAACAGCGCAGAGTACACATTCAGCAGAAAATATCTATAAGAAATGTGTTAAAATAAGGGAAATATTGTATCAGACAAGAACTGCAATCTCCAAAAAAAGTCCTGCTCTCTCATAAAATCCGGCAATATGAGTTCAGTCATTCACTGTTTCCATGAACAAAGATTATTAAAAGCATATGTAGTGTACATGAACATTTTGCCTTCCTTTTTCTATCTGGAAAACTCCCAGCAGTCACCTTCTGATAAAACCAAAGAATTCCATGAAACTCAAAACTTTGAGAATTCTTTTCCACTCCTGTTTATGTATTTGTGTTAGGATAACTTCATCACCACTTCAACTACTTACACTTATTACGTATTTGTAGCTACTACCTCTCTACTGCACTCAATATCCTAATGGGATACTACCAGGTGGTACTTCAATCCAGCTGTCTCATTATTCAACAAACTACATTTTCACACAGAAGCTCGTTGTTTCATTGTTTTTTTTTTTAAACAAGCAACATTTTTTACATTAAGCAACATCGCATAATTACTATCTCAAAGACTGTCCACCTGTTTCTTCTGCGTTCCCACATGTATTTCACATGGCTAAATTCTGTCTCTTATCTACCCCGATCTATTGCCATAAAAGCAATGTACTGATTAATACACTATCTAGAAGTTACTGTGCAAAATCAAGCTGCCTTTGTGATTCAACAAAAATCTGACACTTAAAGAATCAAGGAAAAAAGAAAAAAAAGCAAGGCATGTGTGATGCTAATAAGCACATGCAGCTATGCACCCTGGATCAAACCAGCTGATAATTTCAAATTAACAGCTACCAATGAAGGAATTCATCATCCTTGCAAGTGAAATGATGGAAGGCATCTTAAAGGATGCATCCTGTGGTTCCAGAGGCATTTCTATTAGAGATCATCTGTGCAGCACACCATCTACTATTTAGTTGCTCTCAAGGGTTATGCACACTATACCTGTAGGACAGGAATTAATATTTTATGAATCTACGTTTAGGCTTGGACCTCAAAAAGCATATCTGATAATTTGCAGTAATAACAGTATTTGGCAACATTTGACAGTTAGGGACAATATTGTAAAAAACATTCACACTGTGTAAATTACATGCTTGAAATGCTTCCTGAGGATCTGATCTGGTGAGTTTCTGCTTTTACTTTGATGCTGAAAAATCCCCCGCTGTGAATCAGCATCCTCGTTAATTTACATTTCCAAATTATATTTTGATCAACAATTTCTTTCCTTGATTTAGTCTTGAAATCCTCTGTGATCAGCCGCACATTGTTCTTTGGCACAGTATCAGTGAGGCCCTATAAAATTTGGCCCCAGAATGCTTTTGTTTCCTCACCTTGGCTGCTGTGCTTGCAGCGCAGGTCTGAATAACCATCAGATTTACTAAAGCTTCTTATAACCAGACTGAAACGAAGCTGACATTGCCTGGAATGTATCTAATAAGGAATGCAAATAAATCTGTGCTCAGAAAAAATGAATGCCAGGGTTTTCTCAGCTTTCTTTCTGTGCTGGCAGTCAGTATCTCCAAGGGATGGCGGAGTAGCTGACTATCATTTCACCAAACCTCAAAAAACCCTTTCATGATAGTCTCTGAAAAATGGCACTCATTAAGTAGAAAGCTAAACATGTCCTTTTTAATGAATTAAACTCCTTTTATTTTCATCTCCTGAGCTTTTGTCATGACTTTGCAATTGTCGATGCAAATCCATCCAATACTTTTGAACACACTTCAAGCCACGTTGCTTTCATAGCCATATGCATCTATTGTTTCGGATAATGGGGATTTCAATAAAGGTGGAGGCATGTTGTTATCCAGCTGGCCGTAACTAACTCACATAGGAGAAGTATCTGCTCTTTGCTACCCATAGCTCCAATTTCAGCCAACAACACAATTTCTGATACTTTGGAACTTTTTTGCCTTGTCAAATTTCAATTGCAAAGCAGAAGTGGAGGACACACCTGGTAAGCCTTCATACTACTACTGTCCATTTAGGTGCTGTGCAGTGATTTATGATTTTATAGATGTAGTATGCACCTACAAAGCACGCTTCCACATGCTTTTTATGTAGTATGCATATGCACAGTCTCCTCAGAGCGAATTATTTTCCCCTAATGCTGAGAAAGAGAGGGGACATAACATCCTTTTCTTTTTTGAGTGACTGTCCAAATAGATGTACACATCATAGAGGACCGTGAGAATATATGCTCAGAGTAACCTACAGAAAAGTGTCTGTGTCTTCACAGGGGCTGTGAAAGTTTGTCACACTCCTTGGTTCATTTCCCCCAAATGAAAATCTCTGAAAAGGAGGACTCAGTCATAATCAGATTATAAGGAGTTCAAACTCAAGAAGACTGGACATACAGAAGATCCAGATCTAACAGAAAAACAGGTAGAGAAAAAAAAAAAATAATAACATTGAAAATGAAATAAAATTTAAAAATGAAATGACAGTCCAAGTCATATAGTTGGGATGGCATGAACAACATGGGTACTAAACAAAGCTTAACTGATCTAGAAAAAAGTCACATTACAACGAAGTTTCTATGGCTATGGCCACTGAAACAGGAACAGATTGTCGTACCTAACGGAGTATCCATTTCAGCATGATTTGTTTTGCCAGATTAATCCATCCCACATGAACTACTGCTATGAGCAAGAACCTTCTACAAAGTGTAGGAACACAGTGAGTAGGTACAAGCCTGTGAGCTGGCCATCCCGAGCTTGAGATGAGCACAGAGACCTCCGCCAGCAAATAAGTAGGGGCAGGCTCATTAAACTTCATCAACAAGAACATTTTGTATCACATATGCCAGCATATGGTTTTCCCTGAGTAGGACTCAGAGAATTAAAGCAGGCAGAGGGAAAGAATACAACGACCGTCCTGCGGTCCCAAACATTTGCGTTGTTGTTCAGTTTGCAAGGAAAGGATGTGTCACTTTTTTCCTGTGTCTGAGGCACAGAGCTTCATCCTAGAATTAATCCAAGTCCTGAGTGGACTAGAAATAAAGCCAACAAGTAACATCTGCATACTGATATCATTCATAGTCTAACCACAAGAAGTAGCCGAGATCATCTACCAGAATATCTGAAGCATGAAGGAGGCAAACGTCAGCCCTTCAGTGAGTTGAACCTGCTCTTTCATTTCCAAAGACTGACTACTCCCCCTTAAAGGGAAGAGGAAAACACTCAAAACTCTGCCAGTGAAGCTTACTGTAATAACAGTGGTTCTCGTTGCTTAAACATGACCTGGCAGATGTTCATCTTTCCTGTTTGATTCTGAAAGCACCTGTTGTAAACCTCTTTTCCTAAAGAAAGGTTTTTAATTCTCCAATTAGCAGATAAATTTCATCCTTTAAAGTAACTGATTGTGAAAACACATCACAAAAAAACATCCTTTGGAACAGAAACATTTCCAGCTTGAACTAATATCAAAGCATACACAGTTTAAAGGAGCAGCAAATTGAGTTGTTGCTTCCATCATCAAGACACAATGGCATAAAAAGAGAACATCTGGGAGACGCAACAGCAGAAGCCTCCTTAAAAGTAACAGGGACAGGGACAAACAGAAGGCAAGCAGATATATGAAATTTCCTTGGATACATGTAGTAAAAGTTACATTCAAATAGGACCAGGAAACATAATGAAAAAATGCTGCAGAACTGAAAACTAGAAGGACAGTGATAAAACTTTTACAAGCAGTTGTAACAAAATTAAATAGTACTGGTTGCACCTCGCTTCATATAGTTAGGTGCTAACAAAACAAACAGACCAAGCTTTAGATAACCCTACAGATAAGCAAATCACCAAATTGTTATCTAATTTCTTATGCCCAGCTATATACATGATGACCAAACAAACAAACAAACAAAAAAAAACCCATACTTACAATCATTCCAAGAATTAAGAGTAATTTGTTGGAAAGCTATCAAAAATCACTGTAGGTGAAGTGAGAGCACAGTAAGCCATGTATCAGTATTTCAGGATCTTCAGTACATAAATAATTTCTTAAGTGACAATTGCAGCAAGGATGATATACTTAAAATTTGATTCTGCACATTTGAATTCCCACTGAAACTAACTTAGGCATTGCAACATGGTAAGAAGAGACTCAATAATTAATTTTTTTCCACAAATTTTACCCTGTAACATATTTTTATATTTAAAACAAAGGAAAATCTACTTATTTCTTCCAAATTTATCAGTATTTCTTGGAAATCGTATGTGTGCTTTCATTATTTATTCAAAAAAATTACTGAAAATACAGATATTGCACTGCGTCATCTTGAAATTGGATTTGCAGACTGAAAGTATTTGGGTAAAATTCTTATTGAACTACAGAATAAAAACTAGGATAACTACATTGATTGTATCCGTTTTACATAAGTCAGGCTGTTCAGTGTTCTGATATGCAACCAGCAAAACTACAAGAAGAGATTAAAAGGATGATACCCACTGCTCCTGCGTGCCATCAAATAAGGTTAAGGGCAGAGCTACAATCAGTTTGTAGCAACACGCTTATCATTAATGAAGATTTCTTATCAACTCAATATACACAAATATTTTTAAAGAATAAAACACATTTTTCCACAACATTCTGATTTGGTAACCCTGTTTTCCACACAAGAGGATTCCATCTCCCTGAGTCACAATCATGCCACCCTCACAGCACAAAATCCCTAAATCAGTTCAATCTGAATATGAGTTGTAGGGCCTAGTTAATATTATACATAGTTCTAAGATCTCCTGAAAATGTGCTTATGTCCTCAGTTATCTTATGGATGAATTTTAAGTGAACAAATTAAAAACTTACCCGAATCATCATGACTGAGCATCTGATGTTATGAATTGTATCATAAACCTTCTTAGAAACATCCACAAATTGGTTATCATCAAACAGATGTACTGTATTCTTGCTTAAGTTCTCCAATGCAATATTTACTTGACTAATGAACTCCGGAATCACTATTAAAAACAAACAAACAAATAAAATAAAAAACTCAGAACAGATAAAAACAAAATTCAGTGAGCACAAAAAGGATAAAACCTCTAAGTTTTGTTTCTGGCAAGCTGCCAGTCACATTTATTAAAATGCTATTTATAAAAGCATTATCATAGTAATATGGCTGGCTGTAAGCAGGAGCACATCAGAGTGATAAAGATGCACTTGGCGTGCAAATAAGCTGTTGATAGTTATACTGAAGAGCAAGAGAGCCTTAAAAAGAGGTAGATGGCAATACTCATAAAATCTTGCCACTGATTTCAACAGCAGTAGCACCCAAGGACCTCACTCAAAGTTGAAACTCCTATCCACCTATTTCACAATCTGCTTTCAGTCTGAACCGAAACAAAACTGCTTAAAGATCTTCAAAATGCAAAATATCAAGTGTCACTTGGACATACCACAGAAGCTGACCCTTGTTTTATCGAATCAAACAGAAAACGTAAATTTTTAGTTAGTTGGTATTACCTTGCTTAACACACTGGTACCGCTGCATCTCCCTTCACCCTTTAAACAAAATCAAAGCAAAGGACTCCAAACACAAAGAATACAATGAGTAAAGAGAGAGTGCAGCCAGAAAATCCATCATACACATATCCTCAAACAAGTATATCTCATACTCATTCGCAACAAAACGTCAAATACTTCTTCCCATCACTTAGAGGCTGGTGACATAGAAGAAACAGGAAGGAAAGAGATTTGTATTAACTTACGTAATATTCAATAGGAATATATTAATATAGGAATATAGAAATATAGGAATATTCAATAGGAATGTTTCCTTGTGAAACAGAAGCTCCTTTCAGGCTCTGTGTTGGTTTCAACTAAGAGTCTATTATGGTTTCCATCCCCTCCATCACAACTACAAGCAAATTCAGGGGTAAAGTTGATTATAGATAAAAGACCTCAGAAACGTCCCTTTCAGAAGAAACACATATCCATTTTTAACACAGTTGCTTATCATTGCCATCACTTGCACACATAGACAATACAAAAAGACAAAACTCAAATTCTAAAATATATAGATAACAATCTCCTAGTAAAGTATAATCACATTTTGATATTTCACTTGCACTGTCAGAAGGTTATCAAACAATTCTTATTATTTTGACATTTTTCCTGTATCTGACTCGCTAATTCCCTCAAATCCATGACTCCAGCCTTGTTGGTTTATAATTCTGAAACAAAAGACTATAAAAAGAAGTTTTGTTGGACCCATGACTTATACACAGCTCAGTGTCATCAAAAATCATTTACATCACACATCCCTAACTGGGTTAGGCACCTCTCTGAAACATACTCTGCATTATGTGGACTAGAACCACATTAATAATAAGCATATTTCATATATTCCGTTTTATTATTCTAAGCAACCTAAAAAGGGATGAAAAGGAAATACAGGATAAAAATGGATTGAACTAGATTTATTTTTTCAATTGTTCAAAAAGAAAAGGAAAATCTGAAAAATTGTAAGCAACCTTAAAAGAATGATAAACTTTAGAAGTAATGTTTTTGTGATTTTAACATTTAAGTGTTCTTTATGAGTGTTGTTATGAAAGCAAAGCCTCCTATTTTATCATGTTGGCTGATGATGTCACAGGTAGTTGATGGTGGTACAGCAGTAGAGGTTGAACCTCCCCAACAGTATTTCTTTGCATTTCATAGCTGTGTAACAGATGGCAGTAGAGGGGCAGTCTGACAGAGTGGTGTCAGACGTGAAAGTGCAGATGAAGCAAAGGTGTGGAAATGAATTCCTTTATGCTGAAAAAATGGCACCCACTGACATTCACCACTTGCTGAACACTTACAGATACCGAACAGTGGATACAAGCACAGCGAGGCAGTGGGTGGTGCATTTCTGCAGTGGCAACAGTGACAGCGGTCACCTCCACTGGTGCAGATTTTTACAAGCACCGCCAGCAGGCTCTTCTTCGTGTCCGGCAAAAATGCATACCTAAAGGTGGTGACTATATTGAAAATTATGTTTTGTAGCTGAGAATTTTCTCTATTGAACAGTGTCATTGTGCTCTTTGAATCTTTTGTAGTTACCATGGAAATAAGCAAGCGGTATTGTTTCAGAGCAACATTCACAGAGAAAATATATTTTACTTAGATTTTGCTATAATTTTTCTTTTTTCTCAACAAAAAATATCGGAAAATGCCTGTAATCCTGCCTTTCCTAAGGCGGAAGACTTAGGAAGAAAATGTTTCAAGAAATACTAGTATGGTTCATCAGCAATTCTGAATTCTGAATCCAAATTAACTTATAGACTTCATGAGACATGCACATTTAGTGAAATAAAAAAGTGCAATTTCAAGAAGTCTTCTTTTGTTAAAACAAACAATTATCTTGGCCTTTTCTTACGGTCCTTTCCTCCTAGACCTCTCTGGACCTTGCCATCTCCAATAAAAAATAACTAATGAATACTAACTATATTTTAATAGAAGTCATGACCAAACTCTTTGTTCAGAAGCTAACACACCAGTATTCCACAATCACAAAAGGTAACCTGGAAAAGTATATGTTACTAATAAATTTATTCCTGTTAGCAGCACTGTGCTTGCTATTTTTAGTAACAAAATCAGGACAACTGGTTTTACAAAGAAAGGCTTCTACAAGTAGAAGAACCAGAAAAGGAAAGTCCATAGTATCCCCCCTCAGTGAGTAATAATGGCAGATTGGCAACAACAGACAAGGAGAAGGCTGAAGTACTCAACAAGTATTTTGCCTCAGTCTTCACCAGCAACTGCTCTCCACGCATTGCTCAAGCAAGTTGTTTGGAGGATGGAGCCTGGGGAAGCAGTTCCTCACCCGTTGTAAGCGAAGATCAGGTTCACAACCACCTGAGGAACCTGAATATTCATAGACCTATGCCCAGAAATGTACCCTTGAAACCTGAGGGATTTGGCTGATGAAGTCGCCGAGCCACTCTACATAGTATTTGAAGAGTACTGGCCATGAGGTGAAGACACTTTTGAATGGAAAAAAAGCAACACCACATCCATTTTTTAAGGATAGAAAAGATGACCAAGGGAACTAACAACCTCTCAGTCTCACCTATGTGCTGGGGAATATCATGGAGCAGATCCTCCTGGAAGCTATTCTAAGGCAAGTAGAAGAGAGGGAGGTGATACGGAACAAGCATGGCTTCACCAAAAGCAAGTCCTACCTAGTGGCCTTCTATGATAGCATAAGAAAATAGAATCTAAGAATAGAATCTAAGAAATAGAAATAGAATCTAGACAGTTAAAGAGGCTGCCCCCTTCTTTCCTGTAGCTCCCCTTTAGATACCAAAAGGTCACTCTCAGGTCACCTTGCAGCCTTCTCTTCTCTAGGCTGAACAGCCCCAGCTCTTTCTGCTAGGTCTCATAGAAGAGGTGTTTCATTCCATGCACCATTTTTGTGGCCCTCCTCAAGATGTGCTCCAACAGCTCTATGTCTCCCGTACTAAGGATTCCACATCTGGACGTGGTGCTGGTAGGGCATCACCGGTGCAGAGTAGTAGGATCACCTCCCTTGCCCTGCTGGCCACGCTTCTTTTGATACAGTCCAGGATATGGTTGGCTTTCTGGGCTGCAAGGGCACACTGCTGGCTCATGTCCAGCTTTCCATCCACCAGAACTCCCTGGTCTTTTTCAGTAGGGCTGCTCTTAATCCTTTCATCCCCCTGTTTGTAATGGTAATTGGCAATGGGGGGGGTCACATCAATGGATAAGGGAAGAGTCACTCATGTCATCTATCTGGACTTCAGTAAGGCCTTCGACAGAGATGTGGGGCTGTTGGAATCCATCTGGAGGAAGGTCACAGAAATAATCTGAGGAATGGAATGCCTCCCCTGTGACGACAGGATGAGAGAGGCAGGGATATATTAAGCCTGGAGAAGGCTCTGGAAAGACCTGAGAGGAGCCTTTCAGTATCTAAAGGGGGGCTGAAAGAAGGAAGGGGACAGACTCTTTAGCAGGGTCTGTTATGATAGGACAAGGGGAAATGGCTTCAAACTGAAAAAGAGAAGATAAGATTTATAAGAAGGGTGGTGAAGGACTGGAACACATTGCCCAGAGATGTGGTGGTTGTCCCACCCCTGGCGACATTCAAGATCAGGCTGGACCAGGCTCTCAGCAACCTGATCTAGCAGTAGGTGTCTCTGTTAATTGCAGGGGTTGGACCAAATGATCTTTAATGGTCCCCACCAACTCAAAAGACCCTATGATTCTATGAAAACATGAGCCATTCTACCAGCACCTTTTAACATACTTGTATTAAATGATTAAGATCACTCCATCAGCAAACAAGATGGCTCAGTATTGAAAAAGCAACAGTCTTTACAGTTTAAAAAAATAAAAATAAAAAAATCAACATATATTCAGAATTCATCTAAAAAGTGCCTTAGCAAATTCAATCTACAACATATATAGACACGAACTTTTCACAGCCCATATAAAAAAATCCACTGATCCTTGAAACTAATCCTATTTTTAAAATATACCTACTACATTATAGTTTCTATTAATAAGAGCATATCTAATGATAACATAATGATACATTAGTTTTGTATAAAAAACAGTTACTACAGATCCAACTACCTAGCATCCTCCTAACATTTAATCACATTCTTGGCTCATCGGTTCCTTTCACGAAAGCACTTTTTTCATTATGAGGAAAACTCAAGGTAATTGAATAGCGGAAGGTAGAATCTTTAAAAAACTGTTTTTTTTCTCTTTATAAAATATTTAAATAAAAAAAAACTGAGTTCACTATCTCACGAACCTCTGCTGAAACAACTCCTGAACTTTAAGAACCTCATCCAAAATCTACTTACACCACTGGGGGCTCTTGCTTTGATTTCAATAGGTCTGAAAATACAACAGGATGCATTAGGGTTATCTATTAGACCACATATAACACATTAATTGACATGTTTTCTTAAACACAGGAATGACACAGCCCATCAAGTATACATGAAATTCCTCTTATGTTCCAACAGTAAAAAGTTATTATTTCAATTTCAAAAAAATATACTGTTGATTCTTCTGATTTTCGTAGGTAAAAACTGTAAGGAGATGTTGATTAAGAGACATAAAAAACAAAAAAAATGGATCCCTTTAATACATATATTTCCAAACTGCTAGTTTTATGTTTTTGATGCTTTCTTCTAATGTTTTAATAAGAAGTATTAAAAAAATAAAGGAACGGGTCTTTTTATTTATATACTTGAAATTTTTACATGTGCTTCAAAACAATTCCACTTCACTCAATATAGCCCAGGCAAGCCCAAAAATTGGACACTAATGTTTTAATAGATAGGAAATTATCAATTTTCAGTAGTCTCCTGATGTCCCTATTTAAAGTAAGAATGTTATGCAAAGAAAGGAATTATAGCATACATTTAAATCCCAACCACATTAAGTGCTACCAGTCAAGCAGCAAAGGCATAAGCATACCTTTCACACCTTAGGTTAATGTTAAAAAAAAAAAAAAAAAGAACATTATTGAAGTAAAAGATTTTAAAAGTATAAACAAAATGAAAAAGTAAATCAGCAAAGCAACAATTACTCTTCTAGCGAGGAAAAAAAATCTGTACAGTAGCATAATTTATAAATTCTTCTCCTTCTGCCTTTTAAATTTACTCAATGCCTGTCAACATAGCCTGAGCTCAAGTTTGATCAGGTTCATCTAGCTTTGATTAAAATTGTGAAAGTCACAGAGCAAAGGAACTTCGATTCCACCACCATAAGGATTCTTCTCAATATGATATTTAGGTATCCAGTAACCCTATGCTAACCCTATGCCTCCATGCTGGTTCATTTTTATTAGTGAGAATGAAATTGACTCCCAGGATTGAAATTTTTTGCTCTAAAGATACCCTTCATCTTCAGCAAAAAGTTAAGGTGAGTACTCCTGTGGCAGAATAATCGCAGAGTTGTGGCAAGCGGTGTGTATCTTGAATTTCTTATTATCTTCCATAATCTGTTCATCTACCATGAAAGTCACTGTGTTGTGTATAGACAATTTGCTCTCAGAGGACGTTAATGGCTTCCCAAATTGTAGGAATTCACCTAAATTCAAAAGGCATAATGGACATCAGAAGCGTAAGTGAAGTGTGGCCAAAAGGATTAGAAACAGCTACCACTTCAATGTAGGACAATACAGCTATACAGAATGAATTTAAAAATCTAGCAACCTAACTATACAGTCTTTATTCAGTACTTCTTTATTTCATCTCACTCTTTGAGGCCAAGTAATATTTCTCACTGTTTGTGATTTCAAAATAAGCATCTGCAATTTCTTCTGGAGTAGAACCTAATTTCAGTTTGTAAGAACAGACCTGGATAGCCTTGTAACCCAATTTGAATGCTATGTATTATAACTACACTTAATGCCATTTTAATCTACAGTGGTAGGCGGAGGACTATTAAAATAAATAAATTATCAAATAAAATCCATCTGAGCTAATGCAGCTGTGCTGGCCAAGGCACATCATTTGAAATACAGGGGCTTATTCTGACATAAGCTTGAGTTACAACACCCAAACTATGTTATATAGAATGGAATAAACTTTAATGAATTGCAAAGACACCTTCATTATGTGTGCTCAAAAATACATTAAAGTAATAAGGGAATTACTCTACACAAAGACGATTCTGCACTCACTCTAAAGGGTTGAACTGAATGACACTGTCTTTTGAAATCCCAGTCACCTACGGTTTTCTAACAAACCTACACAACACAATGCTAATATGAACTAGATTAAGCTTTTTCTAAATTTTATTCAATTATTGTACAGACAGTTTCAAGGCTACAAATATTTCCCTGATACAATGCAAAAATGGTGACATTTAACATTTTATTGTTAACAATGTGCCAAAAGACTTGCAGAGATATGTATACACATATATAAAGAGAGCATGAGAGTTTTGTGAACGTGCTTTTCATAATTCCCTTTTGCTTTTTCAAACATTGTTCACATTTCAAGTTTTTCTGTAACAAGCTTATAGTTTACACACTGGAAAAGGTATTAATAACTTTTTCTGAACTTGTGAAGACATTAAATGTTTAATCTATGCTCCCCCATCACTCTCAATCCTAGGCCAATACATTGGATAAAAGATTTCTGAATCACAACCCACTGTCATATTCTCTCCCCCGGCCCAATTAGAGCATTAAGAACAAAGAACAATGACTGTAGTGTTGTTACTTCAGTATTTCATACTAAAATTTTTGCATGCTAAAAGTGTATTGCAACAAGAACTACTCAAAACAGAGGT
Organism: Alectoris magna; assembly: GCA_030625065.1. NCBI lineage: Eukaryota > Metazoa > Chordata > Aves > Galliformes > Phasianidae > Alectoris > Alectoris magna. Next base: position 25,804,649 of record CM060566.1, on the reverse strand, counting down.
CTGTTGCACAGAAGAAGCTGCATAATAAAGCATGATATAGTTAGTACTTGCTTCTATTTAACCCAGAGATATGCACACTAGAATTACGTCTTTAAAATAGCGCTCCCAAAAATGAACTGAACTAGGTAGACAGCATATGAGATCACTCCCTTCGGCGTTCTGTAGAAAGGGTGAAGAAGCATAAGAATGTCATAGTGAAAATAGGGAAACAGGGAAGCCATCAGTTTCCACTCCATGTTCCCTGTCAAAGACTTCTTGATCACCTTAATGACCAAGACCATCAAGAACTGCTGTCACCTCTGCTGAAGCAGCATTCTCATGGTATTACATCCTTACAGCTACTAAGGGTTAGACCTTTTAGGAATAGAATTTTAGAATATAAAAGTAAAATGATCAATAATAAGTGAGACCCAATCACTGGCATTGTGAACTACTAATGAATGCCTATCCCACAAAATCCTAGTTTGAAGTAAGAAAAGGTTGTAATTTATCCTTCTTTTGAACACACTCATAACAGCCACGCCACTTCCTATCTGGAAAACATAACACAAAGGCAATTAAATGGTTTAGACATACAAGCAGTCACTATTACTATGTAACAGAGCAAACTTGAACCACATGCTATCATCTACAGAGCCACGAGACCCAGTAAAAGAACAGAACACATCTGTCTGAAGCTTCTAAAATGCTAACAGAACTTCAGAAAAACTTTTCCAAGTCCAAAATTGACTTTCTAAGATAATATGACAAGAAATGATTGTGTCACTCATCAAGGGAAGAGCCACTGATGTCATCCACCTTGACCTCAGTAAGGCATCTGACACAATCCCCCACAACACCCTTCACTCCAAACTGGAAAGATATGGATTTGATGAGTTGCCTGCTCAATGGATAAAGAACTGGCTGCACGATCGAGTCCAGAGAGTGGTGGTCAATGGCTCTATGTCTGGATGGAGATCGGTTATGAGTGGTGTCTCCCAGGGGTCAGTGCTGGGATCGATACTCTTTAATATCTTCATCAGTGACACTGACATTGGGCCCAGGTGCACCCTCAGCAAGTTTGTTGTTGACACCAACCTGTGGGGTGCAGTCATGTTGAAAACATTTTTAGACAATATATTTTATTGTATATTTTATATATATGTATGTGTGTGTATATGTATAATATATACATATATATAACACATGTATATAGTGTATGTATAATAAATATATATACATACACACATGTATATATGAACCCTACATCTGTAAACATAATTCCTAAATTTATTTCACGGGACACATAGAGGTTTCTGTTTAACTTTAATCCAATTCAATTATGAACTACCATGAAATCTCTACATGCACGTCCTTGCCTTGAAGCTAGCTGTCATGCAGCAGCATGAAGAAGATCAGTGAGCTGAAGCACACAAAAATGTTGTATTGGTTGTTACACTAGTTCGGAGCTGGTTCAGTGCTCTAGTTCAACATGCTACCAGGCAAGAAAGGCGACAAGCTAGCACTGGTACAATCAAGGCAGTAGGAAAAGGCACATGAAGGTAGCAGGCATAACAGCTATCAACACAAGCTGTGCTAAGCACTGTTTGAAATTACTGTGAATTAAAGCCTCTATTTCTACACCTACAATTGTTACTGTTGATTTCCAATGAAGTTTTTCTTCACTGGCTTTGTTACATCCAAGGCCAAGTTTCTGCCAGCAGGGAGCCTACTAACATCTTGGGCAAATTTGAAAGGCTGAAGAAATACTGCCAAATTGGGACTGTTCAAACGTACCAAGTAGGACAAATCACTAAGAGGAAATGAAGAAATTATACGGAGGAGTCCCTTTATCACATTTTAGAAAAGTTATCTTACCAGAAAACAGCTTTTCCTTAATTTAGGAGGGGAAAAGAATCTTGATGTCTTAAATCTCAACGGAACTTTCAGTAAATAAGCATTATGCTTTATATTGTTTAAGCTACAGGCTGACATTAACTAAGAAAACAACAAACTCTAAAACTGCCAGACCTCTAGGCATATTATAACATGCTGTTTATTATTATACATTTAATATAATAACCTCTATTGACTTCGAAATCATTAGAAAACACTTAAAGGGAAGTATATAAAGGTATATATTTTAAGGTAAGTAGGATTATTTTTGTCTTTAAAAGGATGACATTTTAAGAGATCACTTGGAAGATACATAAAAATTTAAAAGCATTCAAAAAAGAATTACCTTCTTGAGCTAAAACAGTACTTGTATTTAAGCAAATGGAGCTGAAGAAATTCATTAAGGTCTTCTCTGCCATGCATCAGCTCAATAACAAAAGCTGATCTGGTTAGGAGAACTGGAAAAAAAGAGAGAATTCACTTCACACAGTGAATTCACCATTATACTAGAACACATGGATGTGAGAAACAGACAACCTGGAATATGTAATATATTCCCAAGTTTTGCTTGAAGTTTTACACATTAATATTGCTATGAATAAAGTGTAGGTTTGCTCACATACTTGCTTACAAATGCTGTGATTACAAAGACTTACATATGCTGAGACTTGACAGTCAGCTCATTCCACATTTACTGCCATAACCGGGAAATAATGGCTGGCATTACCCCGGCCTACAATGCCCTGAGCTCGTATCTCTTTAGAGCATCTTCTCTTCAGAAGATCCCCCACAGCCTTCAGGCCCTGCCCAGTAAAAAAGGAATTTCACAAAACAAAACAGCCTGTTCCCAGGTTATGGTGGATTTGCTCTGAACAATATCTGTTGTAACATTCTAGCCACATTCCCTGTGACTGCTGTATAAAATCCACGACTTTAAAGAAAGAAAAAAGCTGTGCAGAATTATTTTGCCTGTTATCTGATAGTTTACAATTTTTGAGTCTTCAAAGACTAGCATCATTTATTTTCTTGAGTACAACACTAATGCTTCCTGTATAACTTTATCTTTCTATTAAACTGCATAAACACTGTACACACACATCCACGCCCCCATATACATGGAAGACGTGAGATAAAAAGAGATTTGAGAGGTAGTACAATCTCTTTCTCTTATGGCTTTCAAGTTGAAAAAAAAAGAGATCTATTCTAAAGCAGTAGAAAGAGAATTAGCAGTCCACAATAAAGAAAATAATCTGCAGGGATGCAAAGAACTCCAACTAATCTGTTTCCAGCACTTGTTCCCATTATCAGTATGACAGAAGACTGCTCTCACCAGTTTTTCTCTACTTTTGTCACAGTAAAGCAGACTCTGATTTTTAATACCTAGGATCTAATTTCTTTTCCAATTAAAAGCTGTCATAGTGGGTTAGATGTGGAAAGTTACTGTTTTTATTTCAGTGGTAAGGAAAATGGTTAATTGAATCTAAGCACACAGAAGTATTGGGGAAGTCTAGCTTGAACAATAAAATCAATGAACAAACACTAAATATCTGTCACTAAATCTCTCTAAGTATCTCTGAGCTCAGCTTAATTTAAAATCACAGGAAAGCAACAGTATTTTTAAATACAAAGTTGTATTCTCTTCCTTAATCTTTTCCAAACATAGCTTACGTTTTATTATATGAATTATTTGGAAAAATATAAACAAAAATGAACTTATAAAAATAAAATGAACTGACAATTGCTTTTATAATCACAGTTTTGGAAAATACAGTGATTAATCAGGGAAAAACAATTAGAATGGGTCTTCAGGTAATTGTAAATCTCAAAGATGCGTATGAAACAACGTTACATTCACCGACATGAATGGATACATGGAAATTCATCCTGGGAGAGATTCTGTGAAGAAGTTAGTGGTGAGAAGATTATTTATGAATGACAGATATGTGAATTTTACAAAGACCCAAGAGAAACAACCAATGGAATTTCACCTTGTGTGGTTGGGAGGAAAAAAAAATATATGGGCTAGGGTGTCTGGGAATACATGCAGAGATCCTCACTGAAGTTACACGGGTAACGTGTGGACAGCTCTAACCCTACGATGTCTACGATGTCCTTAGCTTGTAAACTGTGGATGTCTTGAATCTGCAGCAGTACTTTGCAAATGATACTGTTAGGGTAACAGTAAATTCAAGAAACTAGAAAAGAAATAATCGAACACAGGGCAAGGGGTAGAGGTTTCCCATTGCTTAAAAGCTGAAAGTGGTGGGAAAGAAATCCAAAGTGAAAGGCAGCTGCTGCGAGCAGCAGGTAGTTAAGCATCCAGTGTCCCAGCAGATCAGCAGGGGCAAAGACTGCTATTCACAGGTACTTTCATGTTCACACACCTTTAAGAGTTATCTAAGCATGATAAGGTGTTGGCATCCTTCATTCCCTTAATGCTCCTAACACAAATCAGTGGACAACAACACATCTCTCCGCTAGCACATAGAGTAAGATTCATGTAGTTTTAAATTATGACTGTTGCTAACACAGACACATTTATAAAGAGAGAAAGCCAGTACTGGTGTTACTCTAAGCAATTAAATTTTTTTCAAACTCTAACAGCCTTCAAACAGATAAATGCAAAGATGGGAAAGGGAAGAGGCCCTTATATTGGACTCAACACAGATAGTATGGGACATGCTGCCTTCTATGTACTGCTTTTGCTCAACTCTTCCCAAAAGGTCTCAAGATGCTGAGCTGCTATAGGTGCATAAAGACAGTGCAGAATGGGATTTAGCATTTGATACCTTACTCAGACATACTGTAATACAGTGATAATACATTTTTTTAAATAGTTCCCTACCATTCCACAAAACAGCAATAGAGCATAAAATAGTTCAGGAAAGGCTCTTAATGACAGAAATAAAAACAAAGACCTGAACGGGAACAAAAAGCAGAGAAGCATCTGATTTTTTGCACCTGGGGCCAGACTTTTCATTCTGTAGTGAGCAATGTTAATGGAATGGAAGTGATGGTAATAGAAAGGAGTAATATTCTTCAGAACAGAATAGCTTTTGTCACTTACACCACAGTGGCACAAACTACTTTTGTTATAAATCTGTGGACAGAATTTAAACCGAATTGCACCATTTTGGATAAGCAAACAAAACAAACAAACCGTATCTGACGTGCACATCAGCCTTCTCTAGACTTTCTGACAGAAATCTCTTAAACTTCTAATCAACTCAGAAGTGTGAGGATTTTTGTTCAAGAACTCTGCATCTCAGGGTGGCCTTTGTTAATTATTACATTGAAGGAGCACATCACTTTCAGCAGCTGTGAGGTTGATTACACCAACCAACCTAATGCTGACTGATAACTTTTGCCTAATTTTCTCCATCTCACTGTGCTCTCTTTGGGATGAAACTACTGACAGTTTTCAAGCTCTACTTTACAGCAGGGAACTGGGCACTTCTGTTCACAGAAATCTCTACACTGCAAGTACATGAAAGAAAAATAGGAAAAAATTATCTAATCCTGCCTCACTATCAGAAGGACCCTCTGTGTCTAAAGTGAATAAAATGTTATTTAAGCCTGTAATAGATAAAAGACTGGCACATATGATTTCAGTAAAACAATAAACCAAATACACAGTATTTTGACTAGTGGTTTATACCATTATCTTTCACATCTTATTTTTGACTTGCAACACGGAACTGCCAATGCAATCCTGCTGTTCTATTGTTTTCTACGAGCAAACAGAAAACAAAACAAAACAAAAATGGCAGAAGTTTTATTTTAAGGGGAACAAGTCCAGGTCACAAATTGGCAAGGGAACCCTTACTCTGTACCGTAGCATTATCCCTGTTTGTATGACCCTCAATATCATTATCCAGTCCATATTTTCATTATCCAGTTACTTTTCTTTGCAGGTTCTAAAACAGATTGCTATTTTTTTTATTTTATATTTAAGGGAGAAAAAGAAGCACACTGCTATTTCCTAATGTGTGCAAAACCATACTTTACGCAATTCATAAAGATAAAATACAAAAATACGAAAAGCCAAGCCCTCTACCCAGGAATTTGACTTTTATTTCTACCTTTATTTCATACAACTCACATAATTTTGAGACACTGCAATGGCAAAAATTGTAAAATACTGGTTTAATAAATAACATTTTAAGAATAGAAACTGTATTTTACCAGACTTCACAAGAATAAATTTGTCTACACAGAAGCTTTAAGAAGTAAATATATACCCTCTAGAGTACCAAACATAACAGGCCCTTGATGCAGATATACACCTTCAAAAGTAGGCTACGTGCACCACTCAGTTACTGGGGGGAAAAACAAAAAATAGAATCATAGAAATACCAGAATTATAGAATCATCAAAGTTGGAAAAGACCTCCAAGATCATCCAGTCCAACTGTCCAGCTATTGCCAATATATCCCCACTCAACCATGTCTCTCGGTACAACATCTAAATGTTTCTTGAAAACCTTGGGGACAGTGACTACACCACCTCCCCGGGCAGCCCATCCCAATGCCCACTCTATCTTTCAGAGAAGAAATTTTTCCAAACATCCAACCTGAATCTCCCCCTGGCACAACCTGAGGCCACACCAACTTTTGAGCAGTAACTAACAGGCTTTCTGCTCAACTCTGCTAGAAGGATAAAACTTAGAAAGATACATGTGCATGTGAGCCCAAATGGGATCACTGATGACCTCTCTGCTTGACTTTCCTGGAAATCAGAAGACAAGACCGCCACACTTGTTGCCTTGGGCATTAAGAAATACCTACCTATAAAATCATCAAGTATTTTACATACAAATTCTTACTTCTCAATGGTGATTGAGATAATTTTGTAACTGTAAGATAAACTTAAAGAATAAAGGGGAAAAAAATAGGTTACTGTTTTAGTGGGCCACAACACATAGGTATTTGTATTGGATTTAAATGAAACAATCCTGCCATAAAAGTTAGGTTTTCTGAGCGGTGAGAAAGGATTTTGCATGAGATTAGATTTAAAAATATTTTTAATGAAGCATAAAATGTAAACATTACATTATAAACCATATAAAAATGCAAGGAAAAGTATATATTATCCTTCCAATATTTTACACAAGTTTTTAAATAGTAAAACACCACTGTTAGTCAACTGTATTCATTCAGTGAAAATACAGCGGTTCCATAACTCTTATAGTTTGTTTCCCTCGTTGCAAGATGCTTTATTTTGCAGTAAATTCAGCCTCCAAACAAAATCTAATCACCCTTGTATGCTTTGTACAAGGAGTTCTTCCTGCATTGTGATGACAGTGTGAAGTACATTGTGAAGTCAGAATGTAAGGCTGTAGTTTTAGAAACTGTGCACACGCAGCTGAGCCACTTTCCTAAGATTCTAATTGTGCTATCGACAATAACATGGTCATCAAAATACTAACAGTAGACAGCAATCTAAACATTTCATTTTGAAATGTTGCCATTTATTTGGTACCGAACTAGAAATAGTGTCTTTTTAGAAATATGGTTCCCCTTGGGTATATAGCATCATCTTACAAAACCTGAAAATAATCAAATTAGCCAAAAGGGATACTCCTACGCAAAATTCACAACTTTCTTTGGCACAAAGAGAAAGCATTACAAAATACAGCGACAAACATAAGAAATGAACTGTGTATTTTCTGCAGAATCAGATTCTTTGTTTTTCCAATATATATTGGTAAGCAACAGAAACACAGAAAGAACTCCCTTTGCCAAAACACACTCAGGGAAAAAAAGGTCACTATTTTTTAGTACAATGTCTTTTAAAACAGAATAACTGCAACTCTTTCATCAAGAATAATTACACTTCATGGAAGACTGATGACATTTAAAAGGCAAACACAAAAATACAACTCGTTACACTAAAACCTGAAGCTCTTAATTACAGTAAAATACCAATGAACATGCCTTATGGTCAACAGGAAGACTTTCCCCCCTCCCCCCCCCCCCCCCCAAAATACTGCCAGATAAATATTGTGTCTAAACTTGGAATTAAAAGCAAGTCTTAAAATGATTCAGAAAACATTGCTTCATGAGCAACTGCATCCAGTTCCTGTCTTCAGCACCTTACTGTACTGTGCATCAGCACTCTGACTATTCTTTTTGGTCCATCTTAATAATGAATGCTGGTAAAATTTAGTAAACAGAACTGGGACAAGGCTTTTGAGACATAATCATATGCATAGCATAGCTATGGCAATCATTCCACTGATTTCAGTGAGTTTGAAATTAGGTCCTAAATGCTGAACCCGTAGCGCCAGCAGCGACACAAAAGCTTTCATTATTAAAACATAGTATTACTAGAATTGTTTTAAAGAAAAACTGTTGAAGGTATGTTGGTATATCTAGCAAGTATGTTTAGTATGTAACAATAAGTAACCACTTGAAAGTCAGAATCCTACTAGTTGCAGAAATTGAAATTCCACCAGGTAGCCTGTTTGTGTTCAAGATTTAAAAAACAAAATGAACAACAAACCTCAGGTAGTGTGTGTGCTAAATACCAAACTAATCAAAGAATGTGACAGATCTGCCTCCTGCTCAAAGCAAGGTTAAAACTGAACTGGACTTCATCCAATAGACTTTGACTAGAACCCCTCTGAGCAACATTTAAAAAAGATTTCATACACGTTTGGATAGAACCAGCATGTCACTTTGTGTTAAACTGATTTACTTGCATTTACTGGAAGCACTGAGAATATTTTATACCTTGTTTGTATATCTAATACAGACAAAACTAAATGGGAAAATTATTCTGAGAATTTTCAAGCAGAATTTTAAGATATCTAGAAGCCCAAAAGATCTAGACAACAGAATAAGTAGATGATCCAACACACTAAAGCCCCAATCCACACAGAACAGATGTGAATAATGAAAATACAGAGCATTTTCAACAGTCAGTGAAATGACTCGGCAGTCTTTGCTTTCTTAGTTCAAAACAAAAATGAAGAGGAAGAATATGAAAGCTCTCAAGTACCAGTGCTGTATAGAAAAGCAGTAGCATGGACTACCATATACAATAAAGGATGACAAAATGGTCGAATATTAAACTAAGAATTCCACTTGTGCTTGTTCAACTTGCCCCATCTCTCAATTCTTAATTGAGAGGTAGAAAAGAATTAGAAGCAAGAAACTAAGACACCTGCACTCACTATAATCATGGTAACTGCACCTTGCAGCACATATGTTGTCCCAGAATAGAAACCTTGCCTTCATCAATCACCTACCAATGACATTAAGAAGAAAACTGTTCAGTATTTACCTAAAAGTTTTTAATCAACTAATTAAATAAGGAACATTCACAGGTATCAATACTAACGCTAGGAGAAATTATTTAGGAAAGGAAGCTCTGTACACACTCAAAAAAAAGTAGAGGAACAGTGAAAGTAATTACTTGTAATATGTACTGACTGTTATGTACATGCAATCATAGTGAAATTGCAAAGGACTCTTGACAGATAAGGAAAAAACTGTCAGATTTCCTGCTACTTTCAGTTCTACCTACAAAGCACAGGAAGGATGATGAAAAACTTCCAATAAGTTTTTTAACCTTTACATGTGGTTTAGAGCTTACATATACTGACTATAAGAATACTTCCTCCTAACCTACAATGCAGGGAGAGTAACTTTACTCCAAGATTCAGGATAGCATACTTTAAAATTCAGCCGTGTCAGTTAGATCACCCACTCATGAACAACGGTTAGAAATATACTACAATGTGTAAAACTAACACTGTTCCCATCAGGATATAAATTTTCAAAATGTTCTAGGTGTACAGGTACACACTTAACCTTATTTGTCTCATGAAATAATGCATAAACAGGTGGGGAAAAAAAAGAGTAAATACAAGATGACTATATGCTCCTCAGAAGAAATATGGTACACTGCTGAAAATCTTACGAGTAGTTCTCAAAAACAAAACAAAACAAAACCCACATAGTTTTCAAACACTGGAGAGCAAATACTCTACAACAGAGTACTAATAGGCTTTAAAGGTTTATCTGTACATCCACAAATGTATCAGATAAAATCATACAAATTGATTGCATCCATTTGCAATGTTTCTATGTTTCAGCTCCCTTCTGCTACAGGAGACTTTATGTAAGTTGCCCACATTAGCATTTCGGAGACTTGCAGATTGAAAATGAAGTATTTGCCACCCTTCTAAATTACAAAAAAAACAAAAACAAACACCCCCCCCCACACACACAAAAATCTTCTATCTTCTAAAATAAGAACACTGCAGATTTTTAACAGTAAGCAAGATTACTTTTTAATTACTTTTTAACAGTAAACAAGATTACTATTTAACATTAACTAAGAGAAGGAATGCTTTTCTGGCAATCTGAGATTGCTACCACACAGAGTATGCACGCACCCTTTAAAAACATTTCATAACCCAGAAAAGGAGACGCTTAAACAACTGTACTTATCTCCTTAACTGTATCTCCTTAAAATAAATAAATAAATAAGAACACGCTCTTCACATCAACATTTAGAAGGAAAGTCTCCCGTGCTATAAAGCTGGTTCTGGGCTACACAATATTGAAGGCAGTGTGGCTCATACACACACAGCATCAGCCATCCCCAGACTCATCCAGTTATCATCCCTCTCACTGCATTTAACAACTGAGTGGTCATGAAAAGCAATTGACAGACACCTGTTATCTGAGCAGCAGAGACTAAATGAGAATAGGGCTTCCAGTGGTCCACTCAGCACACTCAGTAGTTAACTTTCACGGGTAATTTAAGCTAACAGGGCTCTGCTTGGCAAACTGATATAGGAAGGAGCATGCAACCAGCCAGCTGCTCTGACAGTATCTCATTTCTCAGTTGCCTTCTTCCATACCGCAAAGTCCTTTCCCACAATATGTGGAAGTAACACAGAAAAGATAATAAAAGCTAATGAAGATTTCTGTCACTTGTTTCAGATGCCACATGCATTCCATGTAAGAATAAAGTACTTAGAAAAACACCAACAGCTTGATACAAGAAACAGTAATTTGCAACTTACGCTCAGAAAAAAAGTTATGAATTTGCTTCAGATAAAAAGAACAAGCTCTTGAAAGACTGATGGCTTCTTCAAAGTATCTTTGTTGCTTAGGAAGGGAGCCAAACTGCTCACCACCTAACCTAGCTGTTAAGCTCTGGCAATTCTTTATGAGAAGCATGACTGCTGCTTCATATTGCTTTGGAACAGTACCAGAAGGTTTCAATCACAAATACTTTGCAACAATGCCCAAGGTACACACCTTCTTACCTTCCAACTAAAGCTGTCTACCTTTTAATTTTTAGTTCCTGACAGCAATCTTAACGGAGTATGAGTTAAGGACAGTTGTGTATTTCTGCATGAACTACATGCCAAACCCACAAAAAGTGATGGATATATTATTTGGCTTTATCTGCTATATAAAGTTTAATATATACCTAAATATATACTCTTAATACCTTAAGAGTATTTCTGAAACAATTCACTAGACCATCCATCTGCAGCTGTTCAACAGTGCTGGGTAAAACTGAGGGAGACCCACTCTCACTAACTGCAAGCCAAAACAAAGCTCATGGTAGATCAGACTTTGTATAGTATCGGCAGTGGTGGAATTTGGATAGAGAACAGAATCTGTTCCCTACAAAGAAACCCTGTTTATCACAGAATAAAAGCAAGGCTTAGGATGGAAGGGACCTTAAAGGAAATCCATTTCCAGCCCCTTTTTGATGAGCAGGGTTGCCAGCTACTAGATCAGGCTTGCCTAGGGCTCTATACAATCTGGTCTTCAGTGCCCCCAGGGATGGGGCATCCACAACTTCTCCGGGCAGCCTGTGCCAGTGCTTCACCATGGTCTGAATAAAGAAATTCTTCCTAATATCTAATCTACATCTCGCCTCTTTTAGTTTAAAACCATTCCCAACTATCCTTTCACTATCTGTTCATGTAAAAAGTCTGCCTGAGTCCTGTTTAAAAGCTCCCGTTAAGCTATGGGATGCCTCAGCGAGCCTTCTCTTCTCCAGGCTAAGCACACCCAGCTGTCTTAGTCTTCATAGGAGAGGTGTTCCAGCCCCCTGATCATCTTTGTGGCCTCCTCTGGACCTGCTCCGACTGCTCAACATCTTTGCAGACCTTTTTTTAAGACACGTTTATAGACATTTTATGTTCTCATATAAACAAGACAAGCAGAATTATACGATTTATAATTTCAGCAAAAATCAATTCTCCTATGTTAACAGGGTTATAATCCATACAGAAAGATTTAAGTATAAATAAATTGCTGTGAATTATGCATATGCTCACCCCAACAAGTTCTGCTACATCATTCCCAAATCAAACACTCTACAGTTCTGACAGAAAAAAAAAAAAAACAGTAAGAGCTGAAGGTATGTTTGACACCAAGGTATCTGGGTGGGATGCTGAATATCTTATTTAGAGCAGGCTTCTGAATGTCTAAGGATGGTAAAATGCTAAATGAGCATATTTTTAAATCACTCAAGGACATGCAATAACTATCATGATTAGTATATGTAAGACTATGATGAAAAGCACTGTGAGCACAGTAGAGGGAAAACATTGCCACAGAGACTCTGGAAAATATATTTACAGTTAACTATGCAAAAGGTTACAGAGATGCAAGAGAATGGCAGACTACACAACAACAAATGAAAGGTCCTCAGCATTAAAAAGCAAAAGAATGTAACATTCTGTGTATTAAAGTCATGGCTGAAGTGCCAAAATTTCCTCTGATATAGACAGATAAACACTGTCCAAGTTAAAGCTCAGCAGACACTCTTAAAGTTAAAAATACCCAGTAGAAAGCTCAGCAGCAGTTCCCTGATCTTGTTATCAGCTTAAGCCCATTACAAATGGACTCTACCAAGAAGTATTAGGACAGTGAATCTTAAGATCTAAAAGAGAAAATACATTGAAAGGCATAGATGAAGTCTATTTACACATTGGAAAATGACAACCCTTTTCTTCAGCTAACCTCAAGCAAAGAGAAGCAGTGAAGAATTTATTTTTGCACATACTGAACATATAAAAGGCAATTCCATAGGGAGGGGTGGGGGAACCACAAAAATTACACCCTGGAACACATTTGGATGCAAATTCATTATAGTAATTGTAAGAGGGGAGAGCATTTAATATACATTATTATATTAACAACTTCATTTCCCCTACAGGGGAAAGCAGATTTTACTACGGACTAGCAGAAATTTAAGAAAAAAGCCAACAGTGGCGTTCACAGCCTAAGGAAGGGTTATGCAAATGTTCTCTGCTTCAGAATCAGATTGAAAGTACATGGCATACTCATTTCTTCTCAGTAAACTGGATGAGACCCTAAGTACAAGAACATTTTTAAGCCATCAAATGAGTAGTTACGAGCATCTCAACTTCTACGTACTGTAGATATCATTGATATCATTGATATAATCAATGTATATATTGTTATTGAATCAGTGTATATATTGTTATTGAAATGAAGAAGCTACCGGAAATGAAGGTAAGACTCGCAATAAAATGTGGCACTATGTTCAGAGCCATATTTTGATTACCTGTACCACACACACACGAAAAATTCTGATGGCACTTCTTTTTTTCATAATATTCTTAACAAATCTGGCAGTTCCTACAGCCAGTATTTTTAACAGATTCAGAAGGATTAGAATAAAGCCTTATTTAAAAAAAGGTTGCTGCAGATTTAAAGGAATGGAAGTTATTCATTACAGCAGAGCAATGGATACAAAAATGAAGGATCGTTGCCTCAGTCTTAGAATCATCTTACAGTTAAATATATAGATATATATATGAAATGTTTTAGGTTGTCATGCAAAAATCTACACATCTAAAACATAGATGGGGGGAATGCTTCCCTACCACACTTTTCTTAACTCTTACATTTCATGACAATTCTCTGTTGAATACTGTTTCTTGTATTTTGTTTCTTGTCAGAGTTCTCCACCAACTCCAGAAGTTCACAAATTTCATAAGCTTGCATGCTGAAGCCTCACTCCAGGTTTTGGGGGGTTTTGTTCTTTTTGTTTTTAACAAATTTTCTTTCTTCTCAATCATTTCCAAAGAGAAGACTCAGTCTGATTTAGAAGTCTGAGCTTCACAAGCCAGGGTAAAAACCTCTGAATACTAACAGAGTTGAATGACAAAGCACAATATTATCTTTAAATTTCATTCTGAGGGTAATGAATAAGCAGTGAAAAATGTTTTTTTTTTCTTTTAAAATACTTTATCTTTTTAAATTACAGCTTACATGCAATTTAAATTGTACAAAATGAGAGAGGTTCATCCAACTAATTGTAGCCACCTCAAAGTAAGTCACCCAGAGTAAGATCAGTCATATTGGTACCTTTTACGCTACAAGAGATATGGACCTTCAGATCCATATCTCTTGTAGCGTAAAGAGATAAAAAATACATGTAATCTGCTGATGTGTTTTTAAGCAACTCAGTGAAGTCTCTGGAGATATTTCTCTCCCCGTTTTGGCTTACATGGTGTGCCAAAAAAGAACAAAATAACCTAAGGGCAAGACAGAACCCACCAGAAAGCCTCTGTATGCTTCCTTCTTGGCTAGTGTCATTCTGTTAAGGGAGAGTAACATTTTTTAACTGGATAAAATGCAGAATCCGTACTGCAAATGATTCTGACAATGGACAAAGGAAACTGCCAGTTACATAGGGTAAGCTGTTGCTACAAGCCTGGAAGCCATATCTGGGGAAAAAAAATAAAAATAAAAATCAAGTGAAGCATCTACGAAAACACAACATTACTAGCTGGTGCACATAAGTATGCAAGACAAGGAGGCAGATGCAGGAAGATCTGATGAAATAACACTGATACCTTTTCTTGCTAAGATAAACGATCTCTTCCTGAAGAAAAGCAATGCAGTGAATTAAACCCACCAAGCAGAACCATTTAATATAGTGCCACACCAAGAAAGACTTATTTCAGGTGGAGTACATTAGTGTAAGTACAGAGGCTGTACAACTGGTCACTCACAAATTGAGAGGAGACTTCACAAGGTAGCCAAAATATTTACCTTGGGGCCAAGATGTAAAATATAAAAAATATTATTTACTGACACTGGCAAACAATATGATGTGAAAACACAGTCAGTAGAGCAGAGAAACTGGGTCAGGAAGAACTAAATGAATTTCAGGACAAAACTATAGAAAAATATTTCAAAAAAGGTAACATGACTTGTAACAGATTTTAAACACAAATCAAAAGTCTCCAAAACAGGACTCAAAGGTAAACGTGTTTGGCCCATTGCAGCCATGTATTTTTTAATCTGGGCTGAGCTGTTCACACCAACAAAAGAACAAAATGTACAGACTGGCCATGTATAAATGCTAGGAATTTGAGACGATCTTTCAAAGAAGTAACACTCCTATACAGAAGACAATGGAGCCAAAAATTTCCTTATTACCAAAGTGTTATCTTAAATAATTGTGAATATGTAGTACTCAACTGAAAGTTCCTTAAGCCTCATAAAGTATGTCATGGAACTGTAAGATACGAGGTCTTCCCTGATTATGAAATATCTAAAAACTTGTACTTAACCAGATGATGAACCACTTAAGTAAAATCTGTGATGAAAACACACAGCTAGTGGTGGTATTTGTGCAAAAACAGTATTTTATAGCTGAGGTTTTTTTCTATCAAACTGTGTCACTTTGCTCTTTGTACGTGTTGTAGTTTCACTGGAAATAAATAGAAGGTCTTGCTTTTGGAGTGACCTATCTGTTTTCTGAGGCAGGAAGAAATCTTCAAATCCATGTGTAGCTTTACATTTGGCATCTATTTCTGTTCTGTCTTACATATTAAACTGTCTTGATTCATGTTCAGTCACACTTCAGATGGAACAAGTCAGTATTTTGTGTCTCAGCACACAAAATGGTGTTTTGGGGTGGTAAAACAAATGATGGATGTTTCAGAACAATGTCTACAGCTGACCTACTGTGTGAGAACTGCGAGATTGGTTTTTCATTTCAAAAGTACTCTCATAAGTATTCCTAAACATAAAGTTATGCCCTACCCATAAGTGAATTGAACAAGGTATTTCATAATTTCAATAAGCTTTCAATATTTCATATTTCAATAAGCTGTGGAAAATGGGCAGCCCACAGCACTACCGGCATAAAAACATGTGGACTCAAAGCTCCAGTGATTCAGAGTACATGACACTTCCACCAGTAGTTCCTTAAGATTGTTAAAGTATTTCTTTACTCTTTTCCCTTTTTTCATATGAATCTTACATCTAAATAACTAAAATGCTTTAAAAATGCATGAATACAGATATATATATATGTAAAAAGAATATGCACATTATACTTGGCAATGAAAGAAAGCTGTAGGCCATATTTCAAAAAGAATACAGGCCTTTTTACTATATCATCAGATATATGCCATAAGATAAATTGTTTATTTATTATTAATTACCATCTGGAAGGTAGTAAAAGAAATACACTAAATATTTTAAACAATGATATTATTCTAGCTCTGAAATGGAAATAACCTATGTTTTTATAATCATTCTTTCTTAAAAGTTTCATTTTTCTTTCAAGCAACAGTACACAAATCCTCTGAAAATGCAAGGATCTGCATATTTCAATCTAATCCACTATGCCAGTGATTAGGAGTGATGGAGAGGTACCAATATTAACACTTTCAGCATTAAACATGCCAGAATCCAGCTTGTATCTCTATCACCTTTGCATTTGCAAAATTAAGATAAACAATGCTTGTTTGAACTACTGCCTGCATTGAGTATGTAGAAACACAGCTGAACTCTCTTTCCTCCAGTAGTCAGTGAAAGTTTAACATATACACCGGAGCATGCATTTTCAGGACACGATACTCAATGTTGATTTCCAACCTCTGGAGTGAGGGCTTTTGAAATGTTCTGTACTTTCTTTCCTACATACACAATCTCATGTCCTTCCCACTGAAACCTGAGAACAATATGAGATAGTCTGTCTCATCTCGATGTAGAACTAGACTGTATTCAGAATGCCTGCTCAAACTACTCAGTCCTGCACCCTAAATTTAGCTGTAGCCACGCAAACTTACAGCGTCACATAAGGACTCTGTACAGACAGGGGCAGTACAAATGAACTATTCTCACCATTAAGTTACTGAATTGTCTTCCTGCATTCTTCTGCCCCATTACTTTTTAAGTTGATCAACAATGGTTCCCTTCAAAACATGGCCCTGATATCTGTGTGAAAAAGGTCCATGCGATGAACTGAGTTAAGCAGTCATGTTCTAAAACAACTGTTTATGACCATGTAAATATAATGTCCTAATGCACGTAAAGTGTGCAAAGACGACTTTTATTTTGGTATTACCAAACATATAGTACTGGGCTCTACAACTTAACTGGTGTTCTACAGGGCTTTGTTGTGTGATTGATTGGTTTTTCTTCTTGTTGTGTGAATGAGAAGGCACAGAACAGATGAGAGGCATAAAATGAACTTAAAAAAGCAGACACTCCATTATACGGTGCTTTAAGATCTATTTGGCTGTTAAGAACAATTGGTATCCGAACAGAATTATACAGCTTGAGCTGGGAACACAGGCATCAGCTTCTAACATTCACTGTGCAGCTATTACAATAGAATATGGGGAACAGATAACTTTGCCATCTCAAATATATGTAATGTGTCCCAAGAGATGAGACAGATTCATTCAGATTCTTGTACTTGAATGTGCATTTTTGTTCCTTTTCAATTTCTAAGTAGTACACTATTATTCTGTAATTCTATTTTCACTAACTGTATACTCCCATAATTTCTCTTCAGTAGCAAATTACTTTTTCATTATCCATAAAGGACGCACTTCATTGCAATGGGTTACTCACATAAGCTAACTAAAGAGATAATGGCAGAAAAAATACAAAGTTCTCTCTTAGTGAAATCTTACCTTGCTACTAGCAAGCTCCTGAAAGACCTGGCAATGACACAGTTAAACTTGAGGGCTGCAGTTCAGTTGCGTTTTCCATATATTTTAAGAAAGTACAAAAACAAAACTAACTCAAAATCCTCATGTTATTTGATGTCTTTCATGGCAGATCATATAAGTAATGGTAAGAATGAAAAATACATATTCCTTTTTACAACTCCCACTGAGTAATCTAATATTAGATTTACAGATTTGAAGACATTTCTGCAAATGACACCATGCTTGACGTCCCTTGACACAGCCAGACATTCCAACCAAAACCAGTTTTATGTCTTGTCTCTTCTAGACATGTGGGTTTAGGCATATTACATAGTACTGTCACAGCAATGCAACAAAACAGAAGCCAGTGTCAACTCCTAATATGTTTGAACAGTACCAGTTCCAAAAGAAGTGCTCAGCTTTGACATGAGAATCAAAACTATGCTTTCATGTAATTGCAGCTTCCCTTATTATCTGTTACAATACTTTCAAGAGTTATGAAAGCAGAATGTCATGCCCAGTTCCAGATTCTCTTACCAAATGGTCAAAAAAGGAGATGAAACCAGGCAAGTCTATTCCAAAGTATTTTCACTATTCTGTCGCTTTTGTATCTATCTTATTTGGTGTGTCAGGTAACTTGTTTCACATGAAGGCGCTTCTGTCCCAGACCTATTTGAACTCATGAAAGATGTTGAGGTAAAATAATTATCAAACATAACACACTAGAAACCTGTTTAGACAGACAGAGGATTTAGACCTCTGAGTTCATGAAGCTGAATCCCACATCTAGAGATGCACATACTTTCCAGAAAACTTAACAGAATGTTAATGGCAATAACTGTCCCACAGCTAAGACTTCCAACTAAAGAAAACTGGGACTTAAACAGGTAGATTATATTTTTTTTAATGAGTATACACACTGCAGATGGCCAAAGATTTAGTGTTCAAATACACAAATAGTATTAATACCAATCCCATTTACACTGCACATAGTCTCATAGCTTTGGAATGGCCCTTTGAAGGCCAAGTAGAAAAACCATTAATTAGAAATGGCTGACAGTTCCTCTTATTTTCTCCTTGAAATAAATTACATTTCAGGATCGCCAGACGGTCTTTCACAAAAAGCAGCAAATACACAGACGCAACTGATATATATTCCATCTCTCTTGATCTTTCTCCAGCCTCTGTATCATATTCAGACTTACACTGTTTACATGAACACCAGAAATCATTTATAGACTGAGACATCTACAGCCCTGCCTCCAGTATGAAGATATTCCAATGTAGAATACTCCCTTTTAAATATAATAGAAAAAGAAATGAACTCTACTAAACATTTCACAAAGTTCCACATTTGTATAGCAAATCTGAAAATATCTGATGATGTTTAATCACTATTCAATAATCCTTAAAGCAGTAGGCTTACACAAATACAAAAATTCTCTTTCCCTGTAAGCTTGCCTTTCATCTACCTACATGAGGCCAATAAAACACAGCAGAAAGCTGCTGCCTCATCAGTTAGAAGTTTCCAGACATTACTAATTGTGTTTATGTAAAATCTCTAGTAAAGATCTTCTGAACGTTGAAATCCTTATATATATAAAACAAAAAGTAATTTAATTTAAAAAGAAATATTTTCAAACCGTATGGTATCATAACTGGATGCTATTCTGAAAGGACATAACACACCGCACAACGAAACACAAGTGCATAATAAATGCTTAGATTAGAAAATCACAGAGTTTCTTTCAAATGCAGCATATAAAGGAATGTTTATACTACTTAAGAAATTGGAAATATAGTTTAGAAATGAGACTTACCACTCTTGGTTAAACACTGAACATTCTTCATCACTCCTTCAGTGTAAGCCCCTGGCTCATAATTGTCCATCTCACCCGAAACAATATGAGCTACTCTTGAAGCACGCCCTCGGATCGCACCTGCTGCACGATCTAAATCGTCAGCATTTTGCTCTCTCAGTGCAATGATACACTTGTTTACGTCCTCAAGAATATGGCTTTCTGCAAATGAAACAACATTTATTTTTAGACTACATGTCTTTTATACCATCAGACACATTCTAGACAGTATTGAACTGTATTTTATTTTTCTTACAGTTGAAATACATTATCCAAGCCTGTCTTGGCCAACAAACTTAAAACATGACATCTAAACTGAACTCTCTGTGAAATCCTTAAACAATTTAATGATTAATGGAAATTGAAGGTACTCTCATACTATCCTATGGACAACAATAATAAAATACTCAGTTATGAAGCATTAGAATACATCAAGCCCATAAAATCTTACATAAATCAAGAATATTTGTAGTATGAATTAAAATTTGAAGGGATTATCACTGTCACTTATTACTGACCCTCTCAAAACTATGGTGACAGAAGGGTCTAGAAAAAGATTAATCTCTGACAAAAAGTAATTACCCAAACAACTAAGTTCTTTTAAACCTGCATGTCAGGATCTTTATGATAAGTCTTATGTTAATAGAGAAATATGTTTAGCTAGTATTAAAATTGTATGTTAGATTAGTGCAATACACTACATTATTATAAAAAGCACACTGGTTATTTGCTATAATACGTAGTAGTACATTTTTATACCAGTACTTCTTATGATATTTACTGTGTTACTATGAGTATTTTTTACAATATTAATTAAGATGCATATTTGTACACTAATCAGTTATCAACAGATAGCATCACTGACCTGCTTGTACAACTACATTATTTCATTAAGACCTCTCCCCTCACAATATCCTCTCTTCAGCCAACTCTTTCATTCCCCTGATGACAGAATTTCTCTTTTCTGTTAAGCTTTCATTCCTACAAAATTCTTTCTCTTATTAGAATTTCCCTCATTGGAATTCATTATCACCTCGCAAACATAAAGCTACATTTAGAAAACGAAGAAATTTCTTTTTCTTCATCTTCTGTACACTGTGGCAACTGGTTCATTGCCAACTCGATCTAAATGATTTGACGCAGCATAGCTATGAGCTATTAATTTTTACCTTAATAATCAGAATATATACAAGTTACAGTCCCTTTCCTCCTCTGCAAATACCTATACATTCAAAATACTACATTCCCAATATAAAACTAAACACGATTTTTGAGGACAGGGAGATGTTAGCCTATGTGAAATATATGCATGACACGAAACTTAAGAAAGTCACGAAATCTGTTAGATACCAGTTCCTGTATGAGACATCAGAGGAGTTAAGATGATGTTTCTAGTCAAAAGCTTACAGAAAAAAATAAACATCCTCAAAATAACCCTACAAAAGGGATTCGCTATTTTTCCAAAAGACTATAAGAAAACAATATATATCACAGCAATTACTATCTTCTGAGTATAATGAATATTTAATGTTTACAGAACTTCATCAACATTTAATTATTTCAAACTTGCAAACGGGAGCTGAAGAAGTATTAGTCACATAGTTATCCAAAGAGGTATCCAGCAGTGTCTTTGCTATGGATAGGGATCGAAGCAAGCTGATTTCATCTTCCTTAGAGATCAAATATTTCCATCTGGCAATCACATCCTACAGAGACATTTTGGAACTGCAAAGCTGTTTTCACTGTGTTCTTTTTGACTTTTTTTTTTTTTTTTTTAATGGATTTAGTTGCCATATGCTGAGACAAAATCAAATCAAGCTTTTTGACACACTTTCACTTTGAGAACTGTAGAATGCTCAAAAAGGACACTTATCTTGAACTTATTTTTGCTATTTTACTCAGTTCCATGTGATATAATGACCTGACAGAAGGGAGTTTGATGTCAATATACATCAGCCAGAAAAATTGTTAGAATGCATATAAATACAACATGAGCATGAAATACGAGCATTTCCAAGTTACCCACACAAAATGTGAGCACTTTAAAATGAACAAAAATTTGGCCAGGAGGAAGCAGAACTAGGAAATAGCTGCTTAAAAACTGATAGAAGCAACTAATGGGTTCACAGAGCCGGAAACAAAAACACAGATTAATTCAGAAGGGTGCCAAGTAAACAATGTTGTTTATATTTGAACAGTTATACAATTCCTTTTCTAGAAGAGATTACAATGTTTCTGTCTTTCTGAACATCAACTTTTCCAGTGGCAATAGTTGTATTTCTGATCAACAAATCAGTTTTTTATAAACAAATATACAGTAACAGGGGGAAAAAAAAAAAGAACATCAGCAGTAAGGACAACAGATGAAGGGGAAAAAAAGGCATTAAAATAAGAAAAACAGGTTATAAAACCAAAGGGTAACAGGCCTCAGGAGGAACTCTGATGAAGCTAGAGAACTTTATCAGGAGCATCATGAGTTACAAGAATGGGTATGCAGCATGCTACAATTCCAGTTTGTAATAGCAAAGGGCATATTCTATTTTTAGGGTAAGGGCAAAGTAACATAAATGTAAAATTAAACTTACATTATAAAGGGTAAAATATAAATAAAAACAGAGTATGTTTGCGGATTTAAAGCTTAAACACTTGAAAGCTTTTGTATTTGTTTTTGTCATTGAATTTCCTTTTCTACATAAACCTAAGTCTCTCAGAGACTTTTGTTCATCAGAAAGACAAGATGGAAAGGTATTATTTATATTGTATCTTCCGAAGCACCACTACAAAATTTCTCTTGCATTAAACCACAACACAATTCAGAGTGCATATGTTTATTGTAAACTCAGATTATCACTATTTTGTATTTTTAGCACTGAATTAAATTTTACTTTACAATTTTACTTTACTTTACAAAATGAATTGCTAAACTATGATAGCAAACAGAAAAATGCACCAACAGGTAACTCTGAATTACAAACTGCATCTGGCATGTGTATCTTGGGATTCTGTCTCTAACAAATTACAAACCCTGTTTCAGTTTATGAAAGTGCTGCATCACAGAATGCTTCTGTGAAAATGAAACTGCCCAAACCCATTCAGAAACATCTCCCCATTCTTAAAGATAGTAGAAAAAGTAAAGTTTAACTGTAGTGACTTTGTCAGCCCTGCTTATTTTGTCTGCATATTCTTAATGACTCTGTCTGGTCTCTTGAAGAAAAGACAGGAAAAAATGCATACTTGGCTGCAAGGCCTAACCCATAAAATTGGAGGTATAAACTAGTAAGTGATAGTTAAACCCAACCAAAAAGTTCCCTATCTTTTACCAACTGCTGCCACGAGAAAAGAGCAAACAAAGAAACTTCAAACAAAAAACACAATTCAGTTCAGGGCACCTATTCTTCCTGTATTTGCATAAAAACAAATCTGTTTCTGTTAATTCCCACTTCTTTCCTACGCACAGACATCCAGAGAAAACACTATGACCCCATCAGCAATCTTACTGAACAAATTTTCTTGGCACTTCGATTTCTTTGAAAAGTTTTAACAGAGTAACTACATTCTACAAGGACAGTGTATTAGTCACTGTTCAAAAGAGATCACTGGTCACCACCTAATGCCAACTTCAACGAAGGAATTTAAAATAAATAAGGATGTGTAGAAAAATTACTCAGAAAAAGGAAAATAAATGTACTCTCTTCTCCGACTATAGTAACTAAATATTTTCTATCTGCTAAAATGAAGTAACTACATGACATTTTTTTAATATTATTTGTTGTCAATGTAGCTGTCAACACTGTCATTCTGCCTCAGACTGAGATCATTCTGAGAAACATGCTGCACAAGTCCAATTTACTCATCAAATAAATGCATGGCAAATCCAGAACCCTCACTTTTAGACACATACAACTGAAACAGCAAATGTAAATAAATGCAAATTGTTACATTCATCTTAAAATAAATAAATAAATAGATAGATAGATAGATAGATAGATAAATAAAGAAGAAGAAGAAAGAAAGAAAAAAGTGAGAAGAGAGATCTAGGTAGTTTCCCGAGGCATCCATTTCAGTTCCTGGGAAAACAAAGAAAAAAAAACCCCATGGAAGGCATTTCTAGGCCAGTGAAGGACAGAAGATGATTAGGAACAAACAGTATTGACTTATGAAGGGCAATTTGACCATGACCGGACTGACTAAACTCAGTGATGGAACATGAAGATGAATGTGGGCAGACAAAAGAGTGGATGGCTCTCCCTAATAAAGGTATTGAAAGTTCACCAGGATCTATCTTTATCTGCATGAGTCACTGCAGATGACCTTTGAAGGAAGAGAGTAATAATTTTACAACGAGGCCTTCTACTTCGTAAATTTTCAGATACTTCATCTGGTGGTATTACACATTATCTTCATTTTTGTGCAGAGGAAGTACTAATTTAAGTTTGCTTTTCTTTTTCCAGGTCTCGCCTTAGGGTGGAACAAACTATTGATTGAGTTGGCAGTCTCTCACTGAAGTTAACTTTCATTCACATATGCATAAATGATTCCAAATCATTAGCTTATGAACTCCGGAAAACTAAAAACAAAAACAAACGAAATCAAACAAACAAACCAGCAAAAAACGCAGAGTACTATCAGAAGAAAATCCCTGAAAATAAAATTATTTCTTAAAGACTGTGTCTATTAATTAAAGAGCTGGCATCCCAAAATGATCAGCTTGATTGACTAAAGAAGGTTTCATATTACCAAAAAATTCTCTCTCTGCATGAGTGAGAATCTTATAACAACACTAATGCTTTCCAGATTTTCTCTACATCTTTCATTTTAACATCATCTCAGTAAGGTGCGGATGGTTTAAGATGCTGACAGCTCATATTTCAGTCTTCACCGTCACTTCTTGGGGCACAAAATTCAACCTACAGAGAAATTCCTGGATTGTTAGTTTCCCATTCAGCATCCTGATGTATTCCAAAATATCCTGGACATAAAGGAAGAACTGTCAAAATCTTAGCACGTAGCTACTTCTGCCTTCCTACAGCCTTTCATGAGTCAGGCTCCAAGGTTTCTGAAGCCAAGTACACTGCAAAAGCATACAGCTATCTGTATGCATAGAGAAAAAAAAAAATCAATAAAGGAAAGGCAGATGAAAAGTAGATAAAAAGCATGGACATCTGGATGGGCAAGATATCAAGAGAGGCAAAAAAACAAACAAAAAAAAAAAAAACCGCCCAAAATGTAAGCATTCACAGCTGGGTAGGGGTCATTTCTCTAACCACACAGTCCTCTTTTCCCTAGGTCTACAAGATCAAGGAAGCTTCCCTGAAGAAACATGCACTGGTGCAAGGAACTCAATATAACTCTTCCCCCACATCATCATTTGGCCTTCTCATCTTAAGTACACCTTTCATAGGTCATCTGAGAGAAAAGATATATTCAAGGGGCAATTCACCTCATCTTTTTTTTATAAATGTGTTCAGTTGAAATAGGTCTCAGAAGTGCTCTTTTCCCTCCTTTAGCTATAAAAGTGACTGAGAATACTTAGATCAATTTTGATTCTAAAACTTAAAGGAAATGTTTCATACTCCAATTATTCATGACAATACAGCGGGAAAGAGAACATTTTTCATGTGTTAGTACACTGCAATATGATGCTGATTTTCTAGGACAAGACAGAAAAAAATGAATTGAAAACTGTAGCAGGACATGAAAGAGGGAGCAGTGAGGCAGTAAAAGAAATCTAGCACTCAAGCAAGTAAACAGCCTCTTTTATTCAGACTATGAACCTGGGTAACTATATTAATAACCTATCTTTCTTAAAATGGTTTTCTTTTCATCAAAATAACCCTAACCAACAGTCAGTAAAAATTTACCAAAGCTGTAATTTTCCTTCCGAAGAAAACATCATCAAATACTCCAGCTTCTCAAAGGAGCAACAGAATAAACTCCTTCAATCTTTACTTGATTTCTAAATCATAGCAAGTCCTGAAAACACTGCCTATAAGGCCCTCTCATCTATACTGAGTAGCCTGGAACTAGAATACCTTTTTCTTTCTTTTTGTCTCAGTCACTGTAGAAGGACTTTTCAGCTAATGTTATGATATTCACAACAGAATTCTTGTGGTACATATATATTTCTTTTACCTGCTCACAAATATGGTGACTGATGAATGTCCCCCACTTCCTCCTCTATAGCAAATAGCACTTTAATTTACTTATACTGCAGAACCAGTTTATTAAACTACCCCAAATAGTATCAGCATCATTTATATACATTTATACCTAATACAACATTTCCAGGCAGACCCAAGAAAAGATTATTAAATAAGCATATATGCCCCATCTCCTATGCCACTAGAAATTCTACTCAGGAAAGCACACTGGCATTAATAGATTAACTGACTCTGGTCTTTCCCTTCTTTACTGAGATGTGAGGCTAATGAATGACATAATAGCTGAAATGAAAGAGAAGATCAGAAAATCAGAAACAAACAAAGAAAAAAAAAACAACTACCAACAAAACTGTGAAGATAATGAGGTCCACAAGAATAATGAACAGATGCTCAGAGAGCCTGTGAAATCTCTGCCCTCATAGCCCAGCTATAAGTAGAACTAGACCCTCATGTTCCATCCATCCTGAATCACTTTCTGATACTGTGATACAGAGAAAATACAGGAAAAACTTTCACCCCAAAAGGGCAAGGGCTAAAGATGACATATCTGGCCTCTATAAATTTCTGAAACACTTATCAGTATCATCAAGTCCTTTTTACAGATTTGGTCCTAAAATTCATCAGAACACTTGCTACCACCTGTCAGCTTAATTTTTTTTTTCTTCTCAGTTATCTTAAACATAATTACTACTTTTCACACTTTTCTTTAAATATTGCATAATGAGGAATTACTTGCCTTCCAAAATCAGCTTTTATTTTACCCAGTATGTATCATCCCTTGGATGAAATACACACGACAATCATTTTCTTTATCTTCATTCTGGGTCTGATCTCTTTACTTAAATATCAGTGAATATCCAAAGCATTTATTACTTTCCTCATAACATTCCCTTCTCAAAAACTTTACAACAGCTTCCCTTTTTGCCATCTTTACATTCCTCAGGCTAAAATTCAGGGAGGCTTCTCCTTCCAACAAATGAGCTACAAAAGGGGAAGGGAAAATTAAGACTTCTCCACATCTGCTTTCTCTTTCATGGGGTGAGGTGAGGGCAATTACATGGTTTGTTGTTTTCCCCACTATTCATTCTTACTAGTTTTTCAACAGTCAGTAAGAACTGCCTGGATAAGAGTTCTTAAATACAAGAAAGGATTCTCCTTCAGCAAAAGAGAATGTCACACAATACAATCCCCACAAGCCTTTGCTCAGTCTTTTGTAACCCATTTGCCCCTTCTGAAGTTGCTGAGAAAGTTGATGAATTAAAGCAGATAGAAACTACCAAGAAAAAAAATATATTCTCAATGCTGGGAAAGTAGAGATTCAATTTTCCTTGTTTTGCCAAAAGAGAAGAGCTGAAGTCTGCAGTTTTATTCCCTTAGCTGAAAAATGACTTGGCCCTAAACAGGGCATAAATAAACCTGTTTTCTGCCCTTCTATAGCTAGGAAATAGAACATTTATTGTTTTCTTTCTAAATTCCACATCCAAAATCCAAATGTATCTAAAATATTATATAACTCCATGAAAATCTCTCTTAAAAGAAGGAAGTTCTTAATAAATCAAAAAATCCGTAAGTCTAAAAAATGCCAAAAGCAATGTTTTCTGAATATTGGGTTATGTAAAAGAATTAATTTGTGCCACATTTTTGTGCCATTCATTCAGCTCCATTCTTACAGATACTGTAAGTCTTTTGAACAGTCAACTAGCTAGACTGCAAGGAAACCACTCAAAGCACAGATATTACAAATCGATGCACAGCCAATACCCTAGTTACTAATTTCAGTGCAGATGCCAAAGAATATACAATTGGTAATCTTTTTAGCTGGGACCAAGTAGCTTTAAAAGAAATCTGCATTTGCTAGGGAATACTCAAAGTTAGTCTTTGAATCAGCTGGAGGATTTGGTCAATTTATCACCACCAGAAAGAATAAATTTCCCTTGTGGGGGGAAAGAAAAAATCTAACGTGAAAACGTATCACTCATTTTATTTTGCCAGGAGACTTTGGTACTGCCTGCTTTACAATGTGCATAACATAGCAGACCACGTTATGTTAAATGGTAACTATTTCAGTTACACCAATAAAATATTTTTAAATGGTAATGGCCACCTGTCACTTTTTGATAGTTGATTCAGGTGAAAACACTGACTTTACAATAATAATCTCCTGTAACAGCTTTTTTTCTGCTATACTGAACATCAGACAAGCATGTAGTAGTTTGTTTTACATAACAGCCAACACACAGAATACATTTTAACAGATGCAAAATAATTACTTGGTGAGGTATGATCTGGGGGACAAAAGTCCTAAATGTCCCTGCAGAAATGAGTAATGCTAAGCTTTCACAAATTCGTACGTAGCATTAATACGCATTCATTTTCTGATTGTAGCCTTGTCCATTAGCTAATAACTTTCCAAGTACCAAACTTGCAAAAAGAAAAGCTAGCTTCTCACTAAATCACTAAATCAGCTAGTCCCTTGAAATGTAAGCTTAAGGACTAATTACCACACAGCCTTACCTGTGTAAGGCTGTACAGCACAATTAGAAGGTTAAAAAAAAAAAAAGAGAGGATAACAAAGTGATACTGGCAAACAGTTTGAAATTGTGAAGCGACAAAACTAACTGACAAAGAGAAATGACACATTAAAATAGGCTCGCAATTCAGAATTTTAAAAACTAGAACAGGTTAATACTTTTTGTCTTCAACAGTGTCCAGTAACTGAGATAAAAAATACAAACAAATACCCAAGGTGTGCTTAACACTTGATTCGTCACTCCAAAGAAATTCATGAGAAATTTTAAAGGAGTAAGAAAATTCTTCCTGACCCATCAACTTATTCTACAAAACCTTCTCTGTCATACAATCTAAGCATATCACCAAAAACAAATTCCATTTGTTGGTAATCAACAATATGAAGAGGCTTTCTGATGTTTCATATGAATGTTCATATAAAATGAAAATCACTTCAACGGTAACGCTTTATGTATTTTATCAAATTCCCCACCACCGTCATTTATCAACACATCAGTGAAGATGCCTCAGAGAACTGGTTGATCAATATACAACAGAAAAATCAATCAGGTACCATTTTACTAGTTAGTGGCCACATGAAACACAATAACCAAAAGAAATCTGCAATAAGGAGATCTACTTTTGCCTCTTTCCTCTTCCTTCCTTCTTTTTCTTGAATCATATCCCTCTAGCTAAATTACTCTGAATAACAAATCTGAGTTTAATATACTACCTTCAACATATGAAGTTTATATTGTATTGCAATATTTACACCGTGTAATACTGAGTGCTTCCATTTTTCAGTGCATCTCATATCCTGACCTGGCCATTTCTTTTCTAATTACTAGCATTTCGTAGGGGCACTAACATCCCACCACATACAGTATACAACCATGACACCTGTTCTCAATGGTGTTGTTTTGGGTTTCTCATTTTGTTAATTTTTCTTCTATTTTCTTTCCTTTTCAGGGTAGGGGAGCATGATGTACAATGTATAAAAAAAGAGAACTGAACAAAAAAGAATTTTACATCTGGAAAAGGCCATAATTTTGGAAGCACACACACAAAGAGACCATGAAGGCTGTTGCTCAAAGACGTGCACACAGTACCATCTGTGTAAAACGTGTTATTATGTGCATGCATGCATGCATGTATACAATTTATCCTGGCAGTCCAACTATTCAAAAGCACAATTCCTACACTTATAGTAAGACTGCAGTCAGAAATAAGGCCAAGAAAACTGTAAAACAAATTTATCTGTTACTGTACTGTGATTCGAGAGGAAATGCAGAAATGTCAGCACACTGAGGAAGAACACTCTTTGTCTCACTATTGCAGGCAGGTTCCAAAGTAATGTAATCACTGGCTTAATACATTGTACACAAAAGACAGCCACGTTGTTTGTTGTTTTTCCCCAATTTTTGTTTTGTGATTTCTGTTGGCTTCTTTTTTGTTTGTTTGTTTTTAAAAGATTTTCTCCTTTTTGTGTGTTTTTTCTTTCTGTTTTTTTTTCTGGGTGTTGTTTTTTTTAGTTTTTTTTTGGCAGAAGGAGCGGTTGGCTTTTTGTCCTGTTTTTGTGATACCATCTATCACTTGTCTGGAACTAAATTAAAAACATCTTTTACACCCACTAACAACAGAAGTTCAGACACACAAGTCAAACTTCATGCAGTCTACAAATTCAACGGGGGACTTCTGTCTGTTTTGCACTCAGTGTTGTTTTGTGTTTGTTTGTTTTTTCCCTGTGACATGTTAAGGCTTCCCAGCTTTAACCAAAGTGAAAGCATGTCCTGTCCAGTTGCTGGACATTCCAAAGAGCAGGCTCCTTTTTAGTCGACAGAGGAAAACTCATTAGTATCTTACTGCTCATTATTAAAGGGAGCCTTAACGAAGTGCATCCTATTCAGCAATCCATTTTTTCTATCTTGCGCACTTCTGTATGTGTTTTGTAAAGTTTCTTTTTGAAAAACAACAAAAAAGAAATAACCAGAGGTTCGATATGCTACACACTAGCCTGACTGTCTTTCCGTAGCAAAGGCACAGCTAATAAGTTTCAGAACTATAACACTACTATGCACTGAGATCTGCTCTCTCTTAGATAAAAGATTTTGTATTATGTCCTGGAAACAAGAAAGTCTGATACTGTGAATGACTGTAGCATCAGCGCTCTAAACTCTTAGTGTAACTGACCAAAAATCTTTATCATTTGGTTGTGCTTACTGGAATATCTTTTTTTCTTTTAGAATACTTGTGTATGTTTCCAGTAGATCTCAAAAAAAAAAAAAAAAAAAAAAAAAAAAAAAGCATATTCCCTCAAAGCTGCATAAAAACATTGAAAGCTACTGCCACAGTTGAGCTTGAAAGATGTTAGTAACCTAGTTGTTAGGAAATAAGCACACGAAAAATTCATCTCAAATTGTATATAATTCATCCATCTCAAACCATGCTCCCAAAACTGCCTGAAAATCTGAACTTTGGCAGACCAAACATGAATTTAATTCCAAATGCGTCAGCCCTCAAAATTCTGGAAGATAACATCAGCATTTTGCAGAGACTGAGATAAGAAATGAATCCTGCAGATACCTATAGGTCTCAGCACAAGCTCAGTGAAATACGGTAAAATGTGAGCAGGAACTGAGTGTGGAATTTCAGTTTCTGGATTAAATAATCCAAACAACAGACTTCAATGCAGAACTGCCCTACCTTGCCACTTAGTCCTGCCTACTTCCTGGGTAATTTTGCATATCTTCTCTTTTACTCTTGCCCTCTGAAGAGTTACAAGAAGTTCATGACTCGGACATCCATATAACATTAGCAATAGGTACAGAAAATTTTAAATTAGAAAATGTAGATTTGACATGGCAGGCTTCCATGGTGCAACACTTGCCAGAACAGTTCTCCTAAAATCAGGATGTGATTCTACTTGGTGCCTAGGTTATGGAATACTTATGTGATCCCTACTTATGCATCAGTTATCTAAAATGTGCCACATCATTACACTGTTTGCCTTTGAATCTAAGCAATCAGTGTTACAAGAGTAATTTGCATTTATGTCGGTGTACTAGGAACTGTATTCTACTTTTGGGACAAGGGAATGCATGAGAGCTGCTCTGAAAGTAAGGCCTCCTATTTTATTACTTTGGTCAATAACATCAGCGGTGGCAGTTGGTGGTATGGCAGAAGATGAACTTTCCCACCAATATTCTGTTACATTTTGTTGCTGTGTGACAGATGGCAGCAGAGGAGCAGTCTGACAAAATGGCACCTGACACGGAAGCGCATATCAAGCAGAGGTGTGGAAGTGCATTTCCTCCACACAGAAAAAGATGGCACCCATTGACATTCATCAATGCTTGATGAACATTTATGGAGATCAAGCAGTGATGGAACCACAGGGCACCACCAGTGGGTGGTGTGTTTCAGCAGTGATTACAGCAACAATGGATCAGCTCAACTGGCACAGATTTTTATGAGTATGGCATGCAGGCTCCTGTTCATCACTGGCAAAAAATGCATAGCTAATTGTGGTGACTATGTTGAAAACAGTTTTAAAACTGAGAATTTTCTCTATCAGATAGTGTTACTGTACTCCTTGTATCTGTTGTAGTTTATATGGAAATAAATAGAATGCATTACTTTCAGAGTGAGCTTTGTACACCAAAGGGAAGTAGAAAGCAACACTAAATTTTCAATTAAAACAAAATGGATACAATAAGTAGCAACAAGCTACCAGGAACAACGTATTAGAATCACAGAACCACCAAGGTTGGAAAAGACCTATAAGATCATCCAGTCCAACCATTCACCTATCACCAATAGCTCCCACTAAACCATGTCCCTCAACACAACATCCAATCGTTCCTTGAACACCCCCAGGGTCGGTGACTCCACCACCTCCCTGGGCAGCTCATTCCAGTGCCTGACCACCCTTTCTGAGAAGTAATATTTCCTAATGTCCAGCCTGAATCTCGCCTGCTGCAGCTTGAAACCATTGCCTCTAGTCCTAAAGTCCTAATTAATCCAAGATTTCTAAAGGAAATTTAAATACAAATTGTTGAACTACAAGTTATAGTATTAGTTTCTATTAACACTGATAACACCATCTTTTAAAGTGTTTGGTAGGGAGCATTGGGCAAACTGGTGCCATGAACAGGGAGCATGTATGCTTTAGCATAGGTAATTCTTATCTGTCTTGAAGCACTTCATAATCAGGCCAAACAAACTTGAGATAAATGGAATTGAAACAAATTGTACAACCTACCTTCTGTTTCAGCACTGTTCTCCTTATGTAAGTGCATACATCTCTACATAGATTTCTTACAGACTTACTCTCTTTCATGGCATGGCATGGCATTTAGCTAGGGCAGATGCCAAGACGACAGCATGAAAATGCCAAGAAGTCACCATGAAAACATCATATTTAGTCCCAAGTGTCTGAACAGCATTTTAATTTTTTATTTTTATCTCCATTGACATGCTGTCAGTAAACCTATAATTAGTAATTTTTGCAAGGCATTCATCTATGAACTGCAGCATAGTGATACAGTGAACCAGAACTCTGAACTGCTGACGGGAAACTAATTGTATGAAGAGAGATAAGCAAGCCAGAAATCTGATTCATTATTCCATTACTCCTTGTCCAAGCATTTGCCGTGTGTTTGCAGTTTGAATGACTTCAACTGTCTAGCTTGTTATCTTAATGACTAACTACCAAAAGTAATTTGAAACATGAGCCTGATCAAGATCTAAAATTCAATGCTGTGAGTACTTACAGGTTGAATCTTGGCCTTGCAATTCATTGCATTTGAGCACTATTAAAGCCAGTGCTTGTTTTTAACATAAGAGAAGTTATAGTAGTGTCACAGGGTTAAAGGAAAGATAATGACAGGTTTCACAACAAAGTGACAGACACCTTAAATCTCTTAATCTGTAGTCCTGATTGAATGAGAACATTTCAGAATCCAAGAAATGGGCGTTATAAATCTTTGCCTTGCAGATAATAAAAAGAACGTTCTCTTTTATCCCTTCCCAAAAAAGTCAATTTCTTAAGAACCTTTTCAATTCCTTGATACCATGATTACAGTTTACACAACAGTTACAAAAACAAGGGTTTCTCCTTTTTCCAGACAAATAAAAGAAAAAAATGCCTATCCACTATGATCCAAATCATATAAACAAAACAGCACACAGGAGGTACTGCACAATAAATTCCTATGCTTACCCACAAAATGGGCACTAAAACCTGAAAGCTACAATGTACCACTAACCCTGAACTCATCCAAGAAAAGGCCCTTCTACAAAGGCTTAAATGCTTTCCACATTCTCCAGCTACAGGAATGGTCAGGAACAAGGAGGACGTTCCATGTAAACAAAACCACAGACCTATATTCTAATCTCATTCTTATAAATGCAATTCTGAAACCCACACAAAGACATCTTGCTTAGTTATGTGCCATTTAAATATTATGACTAGTTGAACACGTGTTTTTTTTTTTTAAATCCTACACAGAACATTGAAGGGATGCATACATGATCCAAGAGTGCATTGATGTCTGCAGCCTTTGGTGAAAGAAAGTCAATGTCAATCCTGAACATACCCATAACAGAAAGACCTCTGATGGTCCAACACGATAGCTACATAAGGACTTCCCTGTACCACATCACAGTTTGAACTAAAACATATTCACACAGTATATTTGCTATGGCACAAACATACTACATGCTTTCTATGATCTGCATTTTTTAAAAAAGCTTGCATTATATGAACAGCTCAGTTTTGTTTTCCTTTTCCTACACCTTTTTAGGTGTAAATGAAAAAAAAATAAAAAAATGGAGCCACAGTTAATAGAAACAATCTCACCAATATTGATGAGCATCATCTGCATTCATAAAATACCCATCTGCTCAATCACAACAGCCATAGGTAAAATCCAGTGACTGTAAGTTGACATTAATTTGAGAGGAAAGAGCTTTACTCACAATAATTCAATCATACACAAACAAATGCACAGATATGCTCCTATATCTGTAAGTGCAGTGGTGCGTGACTTGAAGTGAACAGCCTTAAAGTTATTACCCATAGATCTGACTTGATCATTCTACTTTGTTATGCTGTAATACCAAAGTTACTGCATATATCTGAAGTAGCAAAGTTCAAGGTGTTTCAACAGACCTCACTCTCCCTACAGTGTATCTGTCTGCTAGTAGATACAGGTCAAACTGCAAGTAGTGTATTCAGTGATGCTCCTTAAAACCTACTGAGCAGTCTCTATGTAATCTACACTGCAATGGAAGACTTCACTCATTACATTTACTTTTTTAAGGCATCAACCAGTGCCCACAACACAGTCTTTCATTTTTAAAATTTGTCTAAGATAAATGCATAACCCCAAAGGCAAAAGGCAACATTTTTTTTAGAAGGTGTCTAAGGTTCTGGGCTGGTTCAGCCTGGGTTCCATGACTAATGAGGTGAGGGGGACCCACAGACCCATACCCTGAGATAGGAGGAAGGGGGTAGGGAAAAGGTAGGGAGATGGGCCTAAATACAAAACAGCAGCAATAAGGGAGAAAAGAACTAATTTACTAAACATGATACCAGAATGCGAGAGAATACAATGTAATTGGAATTGAAGCTCATCAATCAACTAAAATAAGAGAGTGTCCAAAACTGAAGGCCTTACTCTAATGCTGAAGGCAAGAGGGCTGGGAAGCACACGCTGCAGAGATAAGCAGTAAAAAGAAAGGGCAGTCTTGTGACTCACGAGCAGTTTTATCTTTTCCTCTAAACAGAAAACAGAAATGGAACAATGAAGTCTTCTGGGACTCATAGTTCTTCTCTCCTCAAAAAGGTATCCAGAAACTACTGACAATCCATGGAACTGGAGCATTAACTCCATAACTTCTAGTGCACTACACAATGTTATGATGCGGAATACAAAGGACAAAAATCATAAACCCATGACAGAAGGACAATGAAGTATAGGGAGGACAGAGATTCTGGAATTTTTAGCAGGTAAATGTCAAAAGAAAGAAAAGATTTGAGAATGGCAAAGGTAAGAAAGGGGAAATTTTCAATGAAAATGTGCTGTAATTTAGAAATAATATTAGATAAAATCAAAAGAAAGTGTTTTCTAAACTTTCACACATTACGACATTGAATAGGAAGTCTTACAATAGATACAAGATAGAAAATAAGGAAGAACAGGATTTTACACAATTGAAGTAATATTATTCAAAAGGCTGTTAGGCAATATAGGGATTCTCTCTCAATAAACTTCCAAGTTAGTTTCAGCAATTCCAAACCTTCTACCACCTGCCTCTGTTCATGTATTTACAGCATCCACAACCATATATAGTATCTGTACAAAGACCTCTTGTCATATCTAGGCTACTCGTAGCGCCAATTTCTTAGATTAAAAAAAGGCACAAACACCATCAAAACACATCAAGATTTTGCAGACAACAAAAATAAAACTAGATCTAATGTGTATGATGCATTTTCCAGTTATGGCTCAATTAGCACAAAATCCCTGCCTTTCAATATGCTGATTTAATGGAGTGAAGGACAAAGGAGGCCATGAAAACTCAAATCTCTATTTTGAAAAGAGCAATTGATTCACAAAGAGCCAAAAAAACCTACCATATCTAATCTCCATTCTCCTTCCAGTCATGCCCTGTCCAGGATCTGTCACTGAATTCAAATCAGTGTGGTTCTACCACTCAAATTCTCTGCCAATTAACCAGGGGTAAATACTATCAGTTATTACATAAATGCAAACCAACATGGTTAAATCACTCCAGCTAGAAATAAACAGAAGACAGTTCAACAGCTTGCAAATGACTACACATATCATACACTGTTTCTCTACTGCATGACCAACTTATTTATAGACCTCCATTATATAAGTACTCCTGCAACTGTGCAATAATTCATATATGTATGCAAAAATAAAGAAATCATTCAAAACAATGAATTATTTAAGCACAACATGACCCCAACGCAAAGATCAATGTATGTTTTAACAGCCCCTTTCCCTTCACCCAACAATCTAAAGCCAGAAGAGCACATAAAGCTGGAAAAAATGAAATTTTACATTTGCATACTCATTTCAATGATGAGCTGTGAAGAATGCTGTGAGACAAAGCGCAGACCCTAAAAGAATCGTGACCTCTGGTTAGCAGACAGAATTAACAGAGAAGGGTGCTTATTACTTCTGATACCTTGTATCTTTGTCAAAATGTCATCAGTCAACCTGAGGTAAATCGCAAGCTAGAGTTTCGTGATTTTGTTTCTAACAACAAAAAGGATTTTCATATTTTTATACCAATAAATAAACCGGCTTTTACTAGGAAGCATAAAGAATGCATTTCTTGAGAATTCCTTCAAACAGTGTGACAATGAATAATGTTGAATGCTGATTCAACAGCAGAATAGCCAACAGCAGAGACACAGGAATATGGTTTTATTCAAGAAATATTTCAAAAATTGGCAATAGACTGGCATTGAACAACAACAACAAAAAAAAAATAGCAAAAATCCATGAAACTTGAATTTGTGGAGATCAACCAGTGCATCTCACCACAATGAGGGGGTGGGTAGTGTGTTTCAGCAGTGATAACAGCAAGAGCGGGTCATCTCTGCTGGTGCAGATATTTACAAGTGTGGCTTGCAGGCCCTTGCTCATTGCTGGCCAAAACACAGAGCCAATGGTAATGACTATATTGAAAAACAGCTGGTAATTTACTGACAATTTTTTCTATCAAACAGCATCATTATCATCTTAGTATCTGTTGTAGTTTCCATGGAAATGAGGAGGAGGCATTACTTCTGGAGCAACTTACATAGCTGGAAAAATTAAAACAGCAATGACAGAAACATAAATGAAAGTAATTGTGCTGGGAATAGACAGGGAGGAAGACTGTTACTTTGGAAATTTGGAAATTCCACTGTGACAGTGGAATTTTATTTGTCCAACTCACCTTGAAATCTAAACAAAATGTAACGTGCTTGTTTTAGCAATCTGTAACAGAGTAATTTCTTTGAGCACAGGGGATCCTCCCAACACAACCGGGAAGAGCTACACTCCTGCAGGGAGTCAGGAAAGATTCAAGTTGGCATAGCATCTATAGACACTGGCAGATAATGACCACTGTGAAAAGAGAAACCACCTACCCAGCAACCATCAACTTCCTTCACCCCACATGTATTCCAAACAAAGCTCCTGAAATCTCATAAATCTCTGAGCTGGATGTGTCTGCGCAAGTACAGGAAAGCACAGCTCTGTGAAAGACGAGTTTGACAAATATATTTATGTGATAATAATTTAGAAATAATTTTGAAAGAAAGTTTAGAAGATCACTGAAAAAGCAAGCAGCAGCTGCTACTAGACTACAGGTCTAAGTATGGTTCATATCTAACTACTCACAACTTTAATGAAGCACACATTATCACAAGCCCAGCTGTTTATCATTCCTGAACAAAATGCAGTGGTTACAAGACTGGCTCTGCAGATGAAGGGATTGCAGTGGGTATTGTTTACAATATTTTGACAGATTCCTGTTGTACCTCCATGGATGGTCACACTCAAAAGAGTTGCAGTCAATGGCTCAGTGTCCAAGTGGAGACTGATGATGAGAGGCATTCCTCAGGGATCTGTGCTAGGACCAGTGTTATTTAACATCTGCTGCCCTGGCAGGCAACATGCATATTGGGATCAAGCACACCCTCAGCAAGTTTGCAGATGACACCAAGCTGAGCGGTGCAGCTGTCTAACTAGAAGGAAGGGATGCTATCCAGAGGGACCTGGACAAGCTTGAGAGGTGTGCCTATGCCAGCCTCCTGAAGCTCAACAAAGCCAAGTGCAAGGTCCTGCACCTGGGTCAGGCAATTCCAAGCACAGATAGAGGATGGGCAAAGAACATCTTGAGAGCAGCCCTGAGGAGAAGGATTTGGGAGTATCAGTTGATAAAAGACTCAATATGAGCCGGCAAGGTGCTCTTGCAGTCCAGAAGGCCAACCCATATCCTGGGTTGCTTCAAAAGATATGTGACCAGCAGGTCAAGGGAGGTGATTCTGCCCCTCTACTCTGCTTTCCTGAGACCTCAGATGGAGTACTGTGTCCAGTTCTGGAGCCTCCAACACAAGGACATGGAGGTCTTGGAGTAGATCCAGAGGAGGACCACGAAGATGATCAGAAGGCTGGAGCACTTCCCCTATGAGGACAGGCTGAGAACACTGGGGCTCTTCAGCCTAGAGAAAGCTCAGGGGAGATACTGCTGCAGCCTTCCAGTACTTGAAAGGGGCCTACAGGAAAGCTGGGGAGGGACTTTAGAAGGGCATGCAGTGACAGGACAAGGGGAAATGTATTTAAACTGGAAAAGGGTAGATTTAGACTAGATATTAAGAAGAAATTCTTTACTATGAGGGTGGTGATACACTGGAACAAGTTGCCCAGGGTCAGGCTGGATGGGACTCTGAGCAACCTGGTCTACTGAGAGCTGTCCCTGCCTATAGCATGGGGTTGGAACTGGATGATCTTAAAGGCCCCTTCCAACCAAAACCATTCTAAGATTCTATGACCAGAGGGCTGGAGCAACTCTCCAATGAAAAAAGGCTGAGAGGGTTGGGCTTGTTCAGGCTGGAGAAGAGAAGGTTCCAGAAAAACCTCGTTATGGTCTTTCAGAACTTAAAGTGTGTCTACAGGAAAGCCAGGGACAGACTCGTTAACAGAGAATGTACAAACAGGACAATGGTTAACGGCTGTAAACTAAAAGATGGGAGATTTAGATTAGGTATAAGGAACCAATGCTTTACCCAGAGAGTGATGAGGCACTGGAACAGGCTGCCCAGAGATGTTGTGGAAGGATCATACATGGAAGTATTCAACCTGGTGTGTCCCTCTCCCCTCATCCTTTCCCCCACCCTCTCCCTCCATGGCAGACTGTTTGGAACTACATAGTATTTAAGGTTTATTTCAACACAAACCATTCTTCAATTAGATGCAGAAAGGAAAAATCAGACAAAACAAACTATTTTCCAGCTTGCATAGGGCAGCCAGGGAATTTCTGTTCCTGGAGATCTTTAAGCATTCTCTCAACAAGACCCAAGTAACCTGATCTAATTTGAAGTTTGTCCTGCCCTGTGCAAGATGTTTGATTACATAATCAACAGTTTCCTTCCCGTATCTTTTGTTCTTTCATTCTACTCTCCTGTTTTGCAATTTCGTACCTGTTGGAATTTGGGTTAATAAATTTCAAACAAAACATCCTGATTCCTAATTAAAGATTGCTACTGATTGTAAAAACTGCAGTTAACAGCACAGACTTCAGACTTTAAGGGACAGTGTTAGTAAAGAAATGAAGCTGCATATTTACCTGTGTTTTCACAGTAAATTACATCCTTAAACCCATCCTTTTGCAAAAAGACAAGGAACTTACTTTTTTTTTTCCCTGTTTGTTTCTGCTACTGTTAAGCTGAGGAAGATTTAATGACACCAAATAAAAACTACACTGCGGTAGCAAAAAAACATGTTCACTTAGGTCATGTTCTTGTTTGGGCCATAAGGCCACTTAAATTTTGTGTCAGTATGTCATAGAGATTAATATACACATTCTTTCTTACTTTAATAAACTATTCAAAACTGATAGGCAAACAGTGATTCTCTGTTCCCGGGAGCATCTACCAATAATGGTATTATTATTTGTCACGTTTCATATTTGCAATGACACGTTTATACACAACTCATTAGCTCTTGTTTTCCTTTAAAAAGAATAAGCATTCATTTAAATTGCCTATTTGCAATTAGACCTCTTCCTACCTTATAAGAGAACTAATTTCATTTGTCTCTGAAGCATTGTTTTTCCTTTAACCCGAGTTATCACATGAATGAATAGAACAAAACTGAAACAGATAAACAAAAAAACAATTTCACGAGGATAGGTGAATCAGAAAATAAGACACCAATCTACTTACAAAAATATGAACAGCATAATTAGTGCATACAATAACAATCATTAGTACGTTTCTTTTCCCCTGCATTTTCAAATGCTCACAATTCCCTTCAGCCTTTTTATCCACAACAGGTTACTGTCTCTTCCCTGTGCGACATCAGAAAAGGACATGTATCACAGCAGGAAAGTGAGAGACGTTTTCTGTACCTGTTTTGTTTCAGCAACCCCACAACTGGCTCATGAACAGTAACAAGGAGGCCTCTTTTGCAGAGCTCAATTATTCTCCATCCTTTTAGCTATACTACTCCTAATTCCATTTATTTTTAAGACAACAAAACAACATATTAGATCAATGAAACAGTTACTGCTGAGCTCTGCACAAAATTTTAGCAATGCCTTTTATAGTAACTACATTATACCTTTAAGATGCATATAGCAAAAACACACCTAGAAGTGTTCAATTTACCCCTCCAAATAATCAGTAAACTACAAAACTCATATTAATAACACTGTTTTATAAATAAGTTGCAAACCAAGCCTGAGGTGATGCTGTGTGAAAAGGAGATACATAAGGTGAACCACAAAATATATATTCCCAACTCTTACCTGGTTTGGGAAGTATGTTTTTTCAATCTGGAAGAAAAATCTGACCAATCAACCAGAGATGCATTTTAAAACAAACTCCTAAACAGCCAAACTGATGTAAGATTTAGAAACTTGAATTACCAGAATTACTAGGGAAAGTATGCTCTCAGTGTTTACAGAAAAGAAAAAACGTATTATGTTTTCATACAAAAGATTTGCCATGAGAAGACTAACCGCTTCCCTTGCCA
This sequence comes from Alectoris magna, assembly GCA_030625065.1. Taxonomy (NCBI): domain Eukaryota; kingdom Metazoa; phylum Chordata; class Aves; order Galliformes; family Phasianidae; genus Alectoris; species Alectoris magna. The sequence continues at coordinate 25,763,494 of CM060566.1, read as the reverse complement.
TCCTGGAAGAAGCAATCACACAGTCATTAAAACCAACCACATATACCTGATACTCTGAGAAAGCGCAGTATCATCTGTTAAACAAATCACCTTATTTGAAAAACAGTTTTCTCCCAATACAGTTGTGTTGGCATTCACTGTAGAAAAAATTCTTAGAGAAAAAAACAGGTCCATTATCAATCTAATTTTCTATTCCTCTGACATTAAAACAAACAAACAAACTGCATTACTCCTTTGAATAGCTTCAGTTGGAAGGGACCTCAAAGACCCATTTCCAAATTCCCTCCCTCAGGCATGGTTCGCAATCACTAGATCAAGGACTAGATCAGGCTGCCCAGGGCCCAGGCTGCCATCCAGCCTGGTCTTGAAGACCTCCAGGAACAGGGCATCCACAACTTCTCTAAGTTCTGTTTCAGCACCTCACAACCCTCTCAACCCTCTCAGTAAAAAAAAATTCCCCTAACACCTAATCTAAATCTCCCCTTGTTTAGTTTAAAACTACTCCCCTTGTCCTATCACCATCTATCCATGTAGAAAGTTGATTCTTAAACTCCCTTGAAGCACTGGAAGGCCCTTATCAGATCTCCCCTGAACATTCTTTCTTCTCCAGCTTGAACAAGCTCGCTCCCTCCACCATTCTTCATAGAAGAGGTGCTCCAGCCTTCTTCTTATCTTTGTGGACCTCCTCTGGACTCCCTCCAACAATTCCATATCTGAGATTGCCCTGCCTGAAGTAATGAATAAGCAATTTCTCAAGGAGTTAGATAACATCTTCTATAAAACATTTAAGTTTTCTATTTAGATAGAGCAACGCATACACCGTATTTTACTCTTACAGAACACGCTAATAGTTCTAACACACTGATGATTTTACTGAGTGGCTGCACCTTTCATTGTAATTAGTCTTAATAATCAGCTCCGTGCACTACTAAAAAATCTTCCCAAAGGAAATAAATGACACTGCCATAAGGAAACATCTACTTAGTGTTCACTTAAGTGAAAAAATGAATTTACAATGTATGAAAACAGCCTGACAAATCTTATAGAGGATGTTCTACATATGCTTTAAAGTACATGGATGCTCAGTTCTTTTGATCTCATGATACATAGGCCTGCACACCTCTGCTACTTAAGTTAGAGCTTCTGCTTTTGTGAACTGTGAAACACTGAATCACTCCATTACACTGAAGTAATGTAGAACAGATCAAAAATTTATGGGTTTACTCTAAAACAAGTACTTGCCCACTGATGGATATTTTTTTTCCACATACTAATGTACTTTCTAACATTATACTTCAAACCAAGGAAATCGTAATAAATATCTGAACTTTGGTATTTAAAGGGATCACAGTTGCGTAGCCAAAAAGAAATGTTTAATTCAACAAATTTGAATAAAGAATTTTAAAACATAGGATATTTCATAGTAGGTAGAAATTTTAGGATTCAATTTATTATTAATTGAGAAAAATGACCCATTTCTTCACTTTAGTAATGGTTCAGGTATCACAAAAATTTCAAATTTGCAATCTCCCAAACCCTATAAACAAAAGGAGGGTTTATAATCAGCATCTATTAAATACAGTCTCAGGTTATGTTTTTTTGTACTGAGATGCTTAGATAACATTTAGGACAGGAGCTCGAAAAATAATTAATTCACACTATTCCTCAGGAAATTCTTCTACATTCAAACCTAAATCACTTGGTTAGGTATACTGACCAACCAGCATAAAGCAAGGAGAAGATCTGTATCCAGCAACAGGCAAACTCAGAAAGAGCCTGAAGAACCACCTCTGCATATGGTTTTTGCACTGTCTCAAACAATGTTTCAAATCACAAGAGGAATACCACTTGCTACTCAGCTACAGGGACTCCAGCAGTTTCCAGTTACCACAGTAAAGATGGTACTTCCAAACATATACAGGAATACAGAGGTAAACTTTAGAGCAATCAATATACAACTTGTTTGGGGTTTTTTTTGTTTGTTTTTTTGTGTGTTTGTTGTTTTCGGACAGAAGTGTATTTTCATTTTTAATTGAAAAGTAATGACTTGGGAAAATGAGCTTAGTTCAGACTTCACCTGCAATGGTTTCAAACTATGGGCACCTGCAGAACTACACACGTTCTACATTGTTGCATGAACCACATCATCCTAACAAATGGAATTCAGCTCTATGTACTCATGCAGAGAAGAAAGCGCAAACATATGACACATCAGCTATAAGGAAAAAAAAATTAAACCACATTTTATGAAGATGACAATTTTTGTGGTTTTTTTCTGCCCATATTACTCTAAGTCAAAAGTGTAGTTTTGCTATCTGAAGTGCAGGAACTAGAAACAGGTGTTTAGTAGCTCCTGTTTCAATGCTGAAGACACACTGCTTCAGAAAACACTATCATTAAAGGTCTCTCCACTGAACAAATTTTGAAGTATACTCCTTTTCACAACTACATAAAATTAACATTCCTGGAAATACTACAATGCATCTGCTTTGTTAATAAGGTGTTTTTAAACTATCAACATGAAAAAGTAGCCCATGCGATTTCTAACTTCTATGTCTATCACAGAAATTACTGTAGAACCAAGCTTTATTTACTTACATAAATGCATATGCACATCCAGAAAAACTCTGGATGACTGGAAGCTTGGTACTTGCACAGCTCAAGGAAAAGCCAAACAATCAAAACTGATTTAGTACCACTTTCTTTTCCCTCCTGAACTCAAAAATCATCAATCAATTAAGTGTCCCAAGAAAAGTTTCTGTTGGTATTATCTTTGTAAATTACAACAGCTTTGAAGGCTTTGGATCCATTGAATACTAAATTATGCTATTTTTCATAATGTCACACTGGGAGAGAAGGGAAATGCCCAGACAATCTTCGATGTATATACACACCGATATGTACTTCCTTTCACAGAAAAAGACTTCACACAGCACAGATTTTTAAAAGTTAGAAGCAGATGAAACCATAAGATTGGATAAATGTATCCACTCTAAGAGAGCAATTCTGCTTCACACACCTACAGTTTGTTCAAATGACTTCTATGCTGTACAGAGAAGAAACACTTACCATGCTGGGACATTTAAAACATACAATAGGCTTCACAAAGCTTTAAACAAACTGATCTTGCTCATTTCCAGTTGTAAAGTAACTCTCCTATGAAAAGTTTTTGAAGCACATATAAGAATAATCTGATTCTGATGGTTACCATACCTGATACAGCAAGGAAATCATCAATACTTGTTATGTCATCCACAGCTTCAGTAAGAACATGGATGTGATTCTCCCATATGCTCCTATACATCTCCATGTTCTTTTTTACAACTTGACTTTTCGGTCTTGCAGAAAGAGCTAAAGCTGCGTTAATAACCTGTGCAAAACAAACAAATAAACAACACAACTAAATAATTATGTACTTTGAGAAAATGTCTTACTCAAAGCTTAATACTGCAGAGCAGCATTTATGTTATTCCAACTTTTGTTTTTCTCACCGTAAAAGCATTATCTGTTAGGCGTTGCCAAAGCTAACTTTTTTTTTTAGCTTCATGAAGTAAGAAGAGCCTATTATGGAGTATTTTCACTGAAAGAGATATTATCAGCTTTTATCATGTAAAAGCATGTTGCCAGGACAACAGATACATAATCAATGGCAAGGAAATGACATGTAGGAAAATCTATATAAAAGTAGCATCATTCTGGTATTTCTAAATCAGTTGGGCCTTAAAATAGTAGATATGTCCACAATTAAGAGGGTAGATTCCATCTCTCCTAGAAGGGACTAATGTTAGACAAAATATTAGATCATAAAAGTTACTACTTCATTAGATATCACTTAAATCAGTTCATTAGCTATAGGGCTTTTTTTAATACGGCTTTTTATTGATGTTACATCCAAAAACATTACATAACTCAAACTGTATTATTTATTGAGGGAAGTGGTTGAAATACTATTTAAAGCAAAGAATAGAAAGAATCAAAACAACATGCCACACTAATCCCCAGTGCTGATTATATGTATTCACAAAACTGCTCAAGTTCCATGCCACTGTAGCAACTCCATTATACCAAAGAGCAAGAACCAGGAAATTTCTCTTCCTAAATTCAAATGGTGCTTCTTTATACTACAACCAATCCTCTTGACTCTGCTTGAGATTATAAACTAAATGAGTAATCTGTTTTGTTTCTTTTTTTTTTTTAACCTATTACACAATTGGTGAAAATTCAGTAATTACAAATTTTAGTAATATTCATGCTCTCATAACAGAAGAACACACATATGCTTTCAGAATAAAACTGCTGGGATTCAGTCTTTTACTAACAGCTCTGGTAGAGAAGAATAGACCATCTTATTATTACTTTAGCAGGTAGCTGGAGAAGGAAGAGGGTATGCAACTACAATGAAGAAAAGAAAAAGATTTCTTCACCAAGTGCATAAATGCTCGAGAAAAAAAAAAAAAAAAGACCAGTATTAAAGCATCCTTCTCTCCAGACACAAAAACATAAACTTAGAATTGGAACCAGATGGATAGATAGCAAAAAAGCAACCATTCAAATTTACATTACACAAGCCAATAGAAGCAAGTCTATCACACCAACTATTACAAAGTAGAAAATACTGTGAGAGAAAACAACAGTATGAGAAGAATAAACAGAAACTATATCTGAAAAATCATGAGAGCAAGTTTTTTGCTCTACTTTTGAAGTACTCATCTTTTAAGTGCAATATCATCCATTTTGGAGCACCATACTTCTAAAAAAAAAACACCCACAATTTTCTCTCCCATCCAAGAGAGAACAGCATCAATTATCATAGATTATCATAGATTATTATCATAATTATCATAGATTAAAAGAAAAAAAAAAACAAATCTGTGAGAGAAGTTGAAAAAAGAGAAGTCAGTTTTGAGGAGAAGCTGAAGACAGAAAGCAGCTGTAGAGATTAAATGAAAATCAAATTCTAGGGAGGCAAAAAAAGCAACCACCAAAAAAGACACACATACAAAGAACCCACCACAACAACAAAAAGTCAAAGCAACCAAACACTACCCACATTGAGCTGGCAAAAAGCTCTCCATTTACCTAAAATTCTCTAACATAAAACCAAGAACTTGTTTTAGATAAGTACACTAAGTACTCGACTAAGGAAGATTGTATAATTAACATTTAATTTGCTGCATATAAAATAGCACCAACATGGTATAATATACCAACATAGTAAAATGATTTGCTATGTATTTTTATAAAACAGGAATTTAATCATCACAAAGGTGCTACTTAATTATTAATCATGTAACAAATACACTTAAACATAGTTTAATTTAAACACTGTTTGGTTGTCTTCTAAATGCAAGGAGGACCCTTACTACTTTGAATTACTACCAATTAGCAGCAACTTACAAAAAATTATCTTCTCATTTGGAAAACAAAGGATATGCAAACTTATGTTTAAAGCTATGCAATACGCTGAATAAAGCTCAATTTGTTGTGCTCATTTTTTCTAGACTAAAATACCTAAATTATTTAAATTAGACTTTCAACTCTTTTGACAATTAATCTTGTCTTAATATTTATATAATTGAACCGTGCGGATAGCCTTAAATAACAAACTATTAAGTTTTCCACAAATAAAAACTTCAGGAAAGAAACAAAGTATCAATTTAATACTGATTAAATGTAAAAAGTAAATGCTTGGAGAAAAGCACTCAGCAGTTGAGCAATTAGAATCTGAAAATAGTGGGTCTCGTTACTCTTCTTTTCAAAGATTCACAGCCTGTTTTTTAAATATCTGATGAAAATCATCACTTGCTGTACATCTATGATATGATGGAATACCCTTAAAACAAATCAAAAAGCATCTCAAAATCTACAACAACCAGCTACAGGTTAAGCTGTTTGCTTACAAAACAGAAGAGGAAAAAAAAGAAATACATCTCATGAACCACACCACATATATTTAAAGACAAGTTTCATCAAAGACTGACACAGTCTACTTAAAACAAAGCCACTGACTTTTAAAATAATAGATGTGACAAGCCCACGACAAGTGTTTGACAAAGCACTGCTCTAGCCAGGTCCAGAAAGGGACTCAAAACCGATGACTCTTTTACCCTATCTAACTAAAATGCGGTTTATACTAAACATGCAATGTCCCCCTCGTTTTCAGACATCTCTTCAACCTATTCTGTTTGCCATGCATTACACAATCTTACTTTATCCATACTCCAGATCTGCAAAACCTGCAGAAACATCATTTAGCAGCTGTATCATCTGGCAGCAGACCTGCCCCAGTGGTACGATCCCACCCCTAAAAGCAGGTGCACTTGTGAAAACCATCATCCAATTCCCCGCTCAATTATACTTTTTAAATGCAATTGTCAGGAAACATACTCTGCTAAAATACATAATTTGTGGAAGGTAACATTTGAGTTTTTATACAACTTTTTCTCCTCCAATAAAATCTAAGAAGAAATGTGGTAAATCCCAGGGAGATGAGAAGCCCTCCCAAAATGAATGCCAAGTACAGTTTGGATCACTGCAAAATCATGGATCACTTTATTTCTAACATTTGAAAAAAATGGGGGGGCAAAAAATGAATATTTGAAAAATAACAGTAGCACAGCAATGCTGACATGAATAAAAAGGTTGGTCATTTCTACTCCATCAGAATGCATACATTATAAATGAAAGGCCTATTCAAAGACAACAGCAAAGGTGCTCATATTCTAGGCATAAGCAAACTATCATTGCAGCCCCTCTGCTCACATTCCCATATGCACTATTCATTTGCAGCACCATTTCTTTGGGAATGTAAGGTCTTTCCCTGCAGATGTTTATTTACGCTCTGATAGCCAATTGCTACTGGCTTCTCAAGTCAACAGACTTCTCAAAGTGCTGAAGGCTTTCATTTCCATATGCATATATTGCTTCTACTACCGTCTCTTCAAACACTTACTATTTTTTGCAAAGAGTTAAAGCTGGGAATTTAAGAGGTTATTAGCACTCATTTTTATAAACGAAAGTATTCAGCATTTTTCTGTTATTGTTATTCCTCTGTATATAACCTTTGACACTAAACAATGTACTTTAAATAAATACTTCAAAGTAGGCAGTAACACATTATGATAAAGCCATCCTCAACCGACATACTGTTTCACCAGTAATTCAAATTACTTTTTTTGTTTATTAAAATAAATAATTCAAATGAAAAAGATACAACCACAAAGTTTTTAAACTCTGCTTCAGAATAGGTTTTCAGTTATGTTGTTACCACATCTCTCAGTACCTCAGCCACTTATGATTTCTATTCAATTAGAGGTGATCAAATAAAATAAAAGACTTCATTTCCAACCTGTAAGAAATTGTGCCCTGTGGTGATTACATGTGACTTGGATAAGACAGTAATGAAAAAACCTATATATGTACAAAGGAATACACAAACTAAAGGAGGAAAGGACCTGCACTGAAATCCTCTCTTTTTCTCCCTGCATCAACAGTGAGTACTTCTAGTTCCTAACCACCATTCCACCCATCGCAGAAAAGAGGCATAAGGAGTTCTTCTCAATGCCTGGTTTCAATTTCCTGAAAAATCAAGAAGGAAAATGAGAGAGAAAACACAATGACTCAAGACTTGCACTCAGACCATGATTTTAAAACAGTTCTGCATTTAGTACTTCAGGAGTGCCACCTCTATGGTAGTGCTTATCACATCCTGCAGCTCCTCACAGAAACTTCCCCTTAACATGAAAAAACATCAGCCTCCTGTTCTAAGCCCAAATCTGTTCACTCACTCCCTTTCCTGTGAGATGGGGAAAGAGACAAAAAAAAAAAAAAAAAAAAAAAACGACAACAACAAAAAACACGTGGAATTCATGAGTTAAAACTTTTTACTGGGATAAAGAAAAGAATAATAGTTATGAGTGTGTGTGTATAACAAGCGATGCACAAGCAAATGCTCACCACCTGCCAAATCAAGAATATATAAAGCAGGCAAAATTCTCAACACAGGATGCTTACGACTATTCAAAAATTTTAGTCAGAAAACCTTCAATATGAGAACAGGATAGTGATGGTGTACAGCAATAGATGAGAGAATGAAAAAGCAGAGAAGGAGCAGAACACAAAATCACAGCCAACGCCCTCAGCAGAATATGCCAAGTTATTTTCTGCCAATTAGGAAGGGAAGAAAACAGTTCAGATTGCACATGGGTCACAGAAAAAGCCAGAAGGGAACTTTGCCAAGTACTGTTATATACCTGCATGTATTAATACATTACCAATGAGAATGCTACCTTTGGTATTTTCATCAGCCTATTACTAGAAATCCATAATGTCACAGAGTTGTTACAAGGACCACGATAGCAAGGTCTATCACATACATCAGTTTATACCCATATGTAACAGAAGAATGAAAGAGAATGGAAGGGATAGTTTTCATATTCACAAAAAAGAAGCAAGTAATCAGAAGAAATAAAACCATGATTTCTTCTACCAGAAACATGGAAGTACTGAATGGGAGAGATAAGTTTAATTTTTTGTTTTTTTAAATACAACACCTAACTGAAGAAATAGTTACTATGCACAAATACAAACAGCATGGGCAGACTGTGAACTCTCCATCCCTCGAGGTATTTTAAGACAAGGGCACCTGAACAGTCATCAGGAGAATTTTAACCCTCTAAACCATGGAAGAGTTGATCCTGCATTGGTTGAAGAAAGAAGAGGAGGAAATGTGCACTATACGATCTTTAAACGCTCACTGAAGGCTTCCTTTCTTTAACCTTAGTGAAGTATCTGCACTTCTGAGAAACCAATTTCAGTTGCTGAAAAGATTACTGCAGGGTTCAAAACAGACTACTAAAATGAGGAATAAGGTGGCACTGAACTTAGGTTATTGAAAAGAGATCCTAATATAACACTGAGACAAGTAAAAATGAAAACTGAAGAGGCATTCTCATTATTTCAGTTTGAAATATTACAGAAGTGCAAAAGAACTGAAAACGCAGGTAAGTATTCATCATCCACATTTGGGTGTGTACTTTGGGTTTTTTTGGAATGCCTTTTCTTAGACTGTGCAGCTCATTGTCAGACTGTCACAAACTTTGTGCTTACCATTGCACAAATGTAACGTATAAAAGCCAGTCACAGATCATGTAACCTCTCTTTGCCTTTTTCAATGACATTTTAGCATTCTGGCTTCCAGGAACAAATCATTTAAACACAGACTGATAGTCATTTGCTGTCTTGAAGTTGATGCTACTCCTATGAAAACCATTTAAAACTATAATTTAAAAGACCTGGAAGCTCATCAGAAACATGATTTAGACAAATTTGTAAGATTCACCTCTCTAAAAGTCTGTAGGTTAGACACTTATCTGGAAAACAGGCTATTATTCCCAAAACTCACTGAAGTCCACCCCTGGACAAGTGATGGAAGGGGAAGGTGGGTGTGAAGAAAGAAAAATTTCTCTGTCTACTCTGCTTTGAAAACTTTTACAGAAGACACTACAAACTGCCAAAAGCTTGACACTTAGCTGCAACTTACAGGTCATATGTGCACAAACAAGAATGTAGACCACATAGTCCTAACCCTGGCCATGCTACAGATACACTGAACTTGTTTCTACCTCATTCACCTCCTACTGTAGTATTAATAGAAGTGAGAAACTTAAAAAAAAAAAATAAAAATACTACTAAGAATAAAATGAACAACAACAACAACAACGCCACCAAGACTACTAAGTTAAGGTTTCCTCGGAGGCAGCTGCAATGTTACCTGAACACTCACAAACATGTTTCTCTACTGCTGCACCAGAACTGGTTCTTGCCAGATTTGGAGCATCCATCTGTTGTTCCCTGCAAACAATACTGTCAGCTGCCTCAAAGGTGCTGAAGCACCCATGAGGATCCCCATCATGCACGCAGTACCACTGCTGGAAAGCATCCCAAAACTGGGGAAGCAGCAGATAGCAACGCTGTGCTCAATACCAAGAAACAAACTTACTGCAGATGGAACCATACATAATCAGTGTGGTTTCAGCTTCTTGTTTCAATAAGAGTAAAATGTTCTTATCTCTGCTATTTATGCTTCTCTATTACTGTATTCTACACCTATACACATTCTCAACTCTTTATTGCTGTCCCCCCCTCTCTTCCAAAAACCATGTGAAAATAAATCTCTTAACAGAGGTATTATTATGCTGTCATGTACTACTCTATGGTTTCCTACTGTATCACTCCCCTTCCCAGACTGAGTACTTTTTTATTTCAGGTCTCTAACAATGGAGTTTTACTGCCTTTCTTCTCTTCCCCAGCATTGTGCTGCAATACTGTCAGCATCAAAACATGGCATATTAGGAAAACTTACTAAATCACAATAAACGATGACGTTGAAGAAAGAAAGAAATACCTTTCCAGGAAGAAAGCTTTCAAGTTTTAAAGGTGCAGGGAAACATAATTTCTTTACAGAACATTCATAGCATTTTTGTGCAGAATGCGTCTAGAACGTATACCCTCCAACAACTTTAAAAAACTGCCTCATCCCTGTAGCTTCCCAATAACTTCAGCAACCACAGGTGGAGCAAGCATAAGAGGATAAAACAGAACAAATTCCACAGTGCTAAAGAAGATGAGGCTGCTCAGCATGTCTAGTAGGTATTTTCATTTATATTACAATCCGAGAATTTGTTGAAGATTCTCTTCTTATACAAAAGAAACTGGAAGATGAAAATTAAGACAGAAAACCTCAGGGCATTTTGCAATAAATTATTCTCTAAGTACTACCATAAAATATCCAAGCAGTCAATGTGAGATTTTCAGTGGAACCTGAGAGTCATAGTTTAATTTTTATTTTTCCTTCAAACTGATTATGGGCAAAGCTCAAGCCAAAGCAAATGTTCAGCTAAGCCTATTTGCATTAGAGCATAAAGCATTAGGCCTTCCAATACATTTTCCTGGCCCACAGCATTAGGATTCTATGCTACCCTAGCCAGTTAAAAAAGTCACAAGCTTTACCATCTTTTTAAAATGACAAACTTCAATCTCCACAAACAAGAAAAGGTAACAGCCTACAACTACTAGTGCCAATAACTATGCCAGAGGAAATGAGAAATGTTCATATACCCATACAGCAAACTGTATCAGACAACTGACTTGAATGAAAACTAATTTTGCTGCTCCCTTCCGAAATTAATTCTCAGTGTCCTGATGCATACAGTTGAATAGTTACACGTATGCTACTTTAGTCACAAGGAAAGGAAGTACAAATCACACCTTGAGAGTAGGAAGGGAGACTGAATCTCTAGCAGCACAGGAGATGTATACCAGATTAAACTGCTTGTGAAGTAAAGGTGTAAAAGAAGGAATTAAATACAGGAACATTCAAGCAGACTACCATAGTAAGGTTAATGAGATTTCTTTGATTAACAAGAATTTTTCATTAACTTCAGCAGCACTGTGCATGGATTTTGATAACACAGGGAAAAGCTACAAGCAAAATGCATTACTTCACCAAAACGCCTGTTCTTTGGTTTCAGAAATATTAAGTCATGATGTGTACTTTTAATTAATCTCTTGATTCAAAGACTGGAGAAGGTATGTATAAAGATGCCTTACGCTGTTAGAGATATTAACATCTGTTTTATCTCTTTTAAAGCAGATGGTAGACAACTTACTGATTTATCACGATCCTGATCTAGTGGTTGGCAATCCTGCCCATGGTAGATGCTTGGAACTAGATGATCTTTGAGTTCCCTTCCAACTCAAGCCATTCTACGATTCTGCGATTCCCCCATTACTTCTGCCCTTGCACAAGACTGCTGTGTGTGTATAAAATGGAGTTAAGACACATAAAAGGACATGCAACAGAACCTGTTCAAACAAGATGATGAAACAACTGTGGTTATGAAAGCGATACTGGCAAACTGTTTTTATGACACTAATAAAAAGCTTCTTCATTATCCCCCACCATTTTATGAGCAAAGAACAAAGTGGATGATTGATTTTCTCTGATGAAAAAGCAAATATATAGGAAATAGGACTGTCAGTTTCAAAAATTCATAGCATCACAACTAAACTACAGTATCTGACAAAAAAATAACACATCAAAAGAATGCTGCCCGCTTATTAGCTATGAAGTTTCATTTCTACCAAGGAAAATCTTCAGGTTTGTTCAATGAAGTACAGACTTTTCAGAAAATAATTTAGAAGCAAATAATATCCACCAATCTGTATCAACCCAGAAGAGATGAACAATTTAAGTGCAAATCAAAACATAACTCAAAGGGAAAAATAAAATCCCCTGTTGATTTTTGTCAGGGAAAAAATACTGATAAAACATTTGGTTTTGAAAAAATATTCACAGAGCATTCACATTAAGAGCTTAAGCAAAATATAGCAAAAAAAATTTATGATCATAATATTATGAAAGCATACAGAGACCAGGTAGGTCCTTCTTGGACTTCAGAGTTTTAATTGAATATTCATCCACTGCTGCAACTGTGAGGCTGCGCAAAGCTTCCATGCGACTTTGCACAGAACCATAGTATAATCAGTGATGATGACAACAAAAAATGTCTGTAGAAGATACCTAGCCCACCAGCCACAAACTCAACAAACACCTTTCTCAACTCTTGATGCCACAGTGTTTCTGAAAGGAAGAAATAAAATTTCAAATGATCCCAGAAACATGTAAAAGGTTGATGGCTGCCTGTTTCTGAGACAGGAAAGAAAGCACCATAGTGGCACTGAAATTACTGAAACTCAAAGAGAAAAGGGCCGCAATGTCTGGTTTCTCCTAAGAACCTTGGTGAGTTTTTTGCTGGTTTTCTTTTTGTTTTGCTTTGTTTCTTTCTACATTCACCTTACTGTGGATACACAGGTTAATAAAGAAGCAGTTCTGTAGTCCCTGAATACTGCAAATGAGATCCAGACAGTCCAGCTAACGTTGAAAAACAGATATATCACACTGGGATAAACAAACGTACGATGTTGAAGATGATAATGCCAGATCTGTATGTGAATGGTTTAGAAACCTGAGACGTATAAATTTGTTCCACTGATCAGCTCAGTATCTTGATTAACACAATAGAATACTTCAGTTGGAGGATCTTCAAATCAGAGAGCTGTGCAGACAACATGAGGTTTAACAAGAACAAGTACCAAATTCTGCACTTGGGAAGGGGCAAGACTGGCTATACATACAGACTGGGGGATGAAACACTAGAGAGCAGCTCTGCTGAGAGGGATCTGGGGGTACTGGTTGACAGCAAATTGAACAGCAAGTCAACAGTATGCTCCAGCAGCCAGGAAGATCACCTGTCCCCTAGAGTGCATCAAGCACAGCACTGCTAGCCAGCTCAGAAAATGACTGTCCTGCTCTACACTACACTGGTACAGCCTCACCTTGAGTACTGTGTGCAGTTTTGGGCTCCACCATACAAAAAGGACATAAATCTACTAGAGAGCACCCAAAGGAGGGCTACAAAGATGGTGAAGAGTAGCTAAAGTCCCTTGGTTTGTTCAGCCCAAAGTAGAGAAGGCTGAGGGGAGACTTCACTGTGGCCTATGGCGTCCTCACGAGAGGCAGTGGAAGGGCAGGCACTGATCTCCTCGCTCAAGTGACCACAGATAGAACACAAAGGAATGGCATGGAGCTGCAACAGAGGCTGGATATCAGGGAAAGGTTCTTCTCCTGAGAGTGGATAGGCAAGGGAAACTGTCACAGCATCAAGCTTGCCGGAGTTCAAGAAGCATCCAGACAGTGCTCTTAAACATACAATCTAATTTTTGGGTGATCCTAAGTTGAGCCAAGAGTTGGACTTGATGATTCTTAAGGATCCCTTCCAACTTGGGATGTTCTATGATTCAGAGATCATCCAGTCCAACTGCCTGACCTCTTCAGAGCTAACCAAAATTTCAAGCACATTATCAAGGGTATTATCCAAATGACTCATGAACACTAGCAAGCACGGGGCATCAGCCACCTCTCTAGAAAGCCTGTTCCAGTGTTAGACCATCATCACGTGTCACGGGGTTATCAAGAACAATCTGTGTCCGTGACAGGGGAGGGGGCAGTAGGCCCATAGCCCCCCGGCCCCCTCGGGAAAAAAAGGGAAAAAGGGAAAGGGGTAGGAAGATGGGAGTTCAAGGGAACAAATGGAGCAGCGGCAACGATCTGAGGAGTAAAACTTATTTACTAACTATGATATTGGAATGCAAGATAACACACTATAATACAATATAATTAGAATTGAAGATAATAAATCAAATATAATGAGAGAGAGAGGTTTCCGAAGACTGAGAAGCCTACTTTGAAGTTGAAGGCGCCACAGCTTGGAAGCACACCCACGCCCGCTGCTAGGCAGTGGGAGAGAGAGCAAGCGTAGCTTCCATGACGTATTTTTCCTCTCTGGCCGCGAGGTCCCCTGGGACGTGTAGTACTTCTCTGTGCTCCACATGATGTTATGATGTGGAATACCAATAGCAAAAATTACAAAACCATGACATTCCACCCCTTATTCTACATCACTACATCATGCTTAAAAATACATATTCAAATAAACAATACTTGAAAATGCATTACACACACAGGTCTATATACATATATACACATGGAATTACTGACTGCACTCCCCTAACATCAAATTCCCTTGTGGTACACATTGAACATCCCCATCTTTCTGCATCACCCACCAAGTACACCTGGGCAAGAACAGTTCCACGGAGAGGTTTGCCCTTTCCAGAGGCTGGAAGGACCCACACTGCTTTCCCCAACATGTTCTTGACATGTACAACAGGGACCTTATCTCCCTCTACAGTCTGTAGTGGGCTGGATTGGGTAGGACCATCGCGATTGACAGATCCTCTGGTATTGACCAACCAGGTGGCTTCTGCCAAATGCTTCTCCCAGTGCTTAAATGTTCCACCACCCATTGCCTTCAACATAGTTTTCAACAACCCATTGTATCGTTCAATTTTTACCAGAATCTGGTGCATGGTAGGGGATATGATAAATCCACTCAATGCCATGATCTTTGGCCCAAGTATTTACAAGGGAATTTTTGAAATGTGGCCCATTATCAGACTCAATTCTTTCTGAGTGCCATGTCGCCACAGGACTTGTTTCTCAAGACCCAATACGGTGTTTCGGGCGGTAGCATGGGGTACTGCATATGTTTCAAGCCACCCAGTGGTTGCCTCCACCATGGTAAGCACGTAACGCTTACCATTGCGAGACCGTGGTAAGGTGATATAATCAACCTGCCACGCCTCTCCATATTTATACTTTTGCCATCGCCCTTCCCCCCAGAGAGGTTTCATCCTCCTGGCTTGTTTAATTATGGCACATGTCTCACAGTCATGAGTAACCTGTGCAACAGCGTCCATAGTTAAGTCCACCCCTCGGTCTCTAGCCCACTTATATGTTGCATCTCTTCCTTGATGGCCCGAGGTCTCATGGGCCCATTGAGCTAGAAATAATTCACCCTTGTTCTGCCAGTCCAAGTCTATTGGAGCCACCTCAATTCTGGCAGCTCAATCTACCTGATGGTTGTTTTGTTGTTCTTCAGTAGCCCGACTCTTGGGCATGTGAGCATCTACATGACGCACCTTTATAACCATATCTTTTGTTCGGGCAGCAATGTCTTTCCACAGTTCAGCAGCCCAAATAGGTTTACCTCTCCGCTGCCAGTTATTTTGCTCCCACTGCTGTAACCACCCCCGTAAGGCATTCGCCACCATCCATGAGTCGGTATAAAGATAAAGCATTGGCCACCTCTCCCGTTCAGCAATATCTAAGGCCAGCTGGACAGCCTTTACCTCTGCGAACTGACTTGATTCTCCTTTTCCTTCAGTGACCTCTGCAACCTGTCGTGTGGGGCTCCACACAGCAGCTTTCCATCTGCGATGCTTCCCCACAATACGACACGATCCATCAGTGAACAGGGCATATTCCTTCTCATTTTCTGGTAGTTCATTGTATGGTGGGGCCTCTTTAGCAGGTGACACCTCTTCCCCTGGTGATGTTCCAAACTTTTTACCTTCAGGCTAGTCCATGATCACCTCTAAAATTCCTGGACAGCTGAGGTTCCCCATCCGTGCTCGTTGTGTAATCAGCGCAATCCACTTGCTCCAAGTGGCATCAGTAGCATGATGGGTGGAGGGAACCTTTCCTTTAAGCATCCAGTTCAGTACTGGCAGTCGAGGTGCCAGAAGGAGCTGTGTTTCAGTACCGACTACTTCGAAGCAGCCCAAACCCCCTCATATGCGGCTAAGATCTCCTTCTCAGTTGGAGTGTAGCCCTCTTCAGACCCCTTGTATGCTCGACTCCAAAATCCCAGGGGTCGGCCTCGAGTCTCTCCTGAGGGTCTTTGCCATAAACTCCAAATGTGACCTTTCTCTCCAGCAGCAGTGTAGAGGATGTTCTTTACATCCTGTCCCATCCATACTGGCCCCAGGGCCACAGCACGGGCTATCTCCTGTTTAATCTGTTCAAAAGCCTGCTGCTGCTCTGGGCCCCATGTAAAATCATTCGTCTTCTGCGTCACCTGATAAAGGGGGCTTACAATAAGGCTGTAGTTTGGAACATGCATCCTCCAAAAGCCCACTATGCCCAGAAAAGACTGTGTCTCTTTCTTGCTAGTGGGTGGAGACATAGCAGCGATTTTGTTGATCACATCTGCTGGGATGTGACGACGTCCATCTTGCCACTTTATTCCCAGGAATTGAATTTCCTGAGCAGGTCCTTTCACTTTGCTTCGCTTAATCGCGAAGCCAGCACGTAAAAGAATCTGGATTATTTGTTCTCCTTTCTCAAAAACTTCCCTTGCTGTATTGCCCCACACAATGATGTCATCAATGTACTGTAAGTGCTCGGGAGCACCACCCTGTTCCAGTGCAGTCTGGATCAACCCATGGCAAATGGTGGGATTATGTTTCCACCCCTGGGGCAAACGGTTCCAGGTATATTGAATGCCCCTCCAGGTGAAGGCAAACTGTGGCCTACATTCTGTGGCCAAAGGAATGGAAAAGAAGGCATTCGCAATGTCAATGGTGGCATACCATTTGGCTGATTTTGACTCCAGCTCGTACTGGAGTTCTAACATGTCCGGCACTGCAGCACTCAGTGGGGGTGTGACTTCATTCAGGCCACGGTAGTCTACTGTCAGCCGCCATTTTCCACTGGCTTTACGCACCGGCCATATGGGGCTGTTAAAAGGTGAGTGAGTTTTACTAATCACTCCCTGACTCTCCAGTTGACGAATTAACTCATGAATGGGGAGCAAGGAATCCCTATTGGTGCGATACTGCTGTCTGTGCACCGTTTTTGTAGCAATCGTTACGTGCTGCTCTTTTACTCATAGCAGCCCCACAACAGATGGGTCTTCCGACAGGCCAGGCAAAACAGACAACTGCTTAACACCTTCTGTGTCTACAGCAGCTATTCCAAAGGCCCACCGATACCCCTTGGGATCCTTAAAATATCCCATTCTGAGGTAATCGATACCAAGTATACAGGGAGCCCCTGGGCCAGTCACAATAGGGTGTTTCTGCCAGTCTTTTCTCAGACCTCTAAATTTCACTCATTTTTAGAGATTGATCAACAACAGTAAGAATGTCTTGCTCACCTCCTGCTCTTTCAGGACTTCTTGTTACCCTCCTGGGAGTTGGTGACCGCGATCTTATTGAAGGCCCTTCCCCTAGACTCAGGGCCGCTTTCCATGGATCAAGCCGCTCTGGACCTCTTTCCTCCTCTTCTCTTACAGCGTCTGCTTCCTCTACTTTCTCCTCCTCCTCTTCCTTCTTCTCTAGCTGAGTCGAGATTCGTTTCGTTTTCCATCCTGTTACAGGGGCAACTAACATCAATTCTGGTACCTCCTGTGGTTGATGGACGATGGCAGGTTGGTCAGTTCTGATGCTCTCCCTCTCCAATTTGGCTCGAAGTCCGTTTCTTTCAACTATGAGGATTTTTAGTTCAGATTCAAGCATAGCCTGAGAAAACTGAATTCTGCTTAGTTCATTTTGGAGGGTGTCTCGCTCAGTTTGGAGTACATCCCATTCGGACCGGACGGTATCCCACTCAGACTGGAGGGTGTCTTGTTGAAGTTGGAGGTTGCCAAGTTTGGATTGCAGGGAGTCTCTCTCATTTTGGAGGTCATCTCTCTCAGACTGGAGTGTGTCTCGCTCGGATTGGAGGTCTTTTCTCTCGACTAGAAGACTCTCTTTCTGGACCTGGAGATTCTCCACCTCGGTTTGGAGACTCTCTCTTTGGATTTGGAGACTCTGTTTCTCGACTAGGAGACTCTCCTTCTGGACCTGGAGATTGTCCCTCTCGGCTTGGACTCTCTCCTGGAAACTCTCCTTTTCAGCTTGGAGACTGTCTCGCTCATTTTGTATTGTCTTCTGGAGACTCTCCCTTTCAGCTCGGAGACTCTCCTGAAAACTCTCTTTCTGGAACTGCAGATTCTCCCTATCAGCTCTGAGACATGCTCTCTCAGCTTGGAGACTCTCTCTCTCAATTTCAGAAACTCTGTCCCTTTCTGGGATAGTACTGAATAAGGCCCGATAAGCATTAGCCAGGCCCCAGATCATTAGTGACTCCTCAGATCTGCCTGAGCTGCAACATTCCTGTCTTAAATAATTGTTTAAACTCTCAGGGTCTTTCAAGTTTTTAGGAGTAAAGCTCCATGACACTGAGGATGGCCATCTCTTTACAGTCTCTCCCAAGTCTTTCCACGCTCCCTGCCACTCAGTACTCTCTGGTTCTGGGGAAGACTTCTTCAAAACATGATAAATACAAATACTGAGTGAAATGATGAGTAGTGCATTCAGGGAAACTGACACTGTGATCAAATGGGCATTCAAAAACTGCATAAGGGATTCAAAGGGGAGACTGGGAGCCTGCTTAAAAATCACAAGTTCTGTAAAATTAGCTGCTCCCTCTGCAAACAGGTATAAAAAAGAGAATCATTTTTTTCTCTTTACAGAAGCAAAATATTAGCGCTCAAAGTTTACAAATATCACCAGAATATTGGCAGTCCGCCTGGACTTTCAAGGTCAAGCTTTCAGTGAGCTCCTGCAAAATAGATAAACTTTCCCAATGAAGCTAACGAAACTCTCTGACAGCAGAGATTCGTTCTAGAAAGCTAAAAAGCAGCTTTTTAAGAGCAGAGAGGTATTTATTTCAAAAACCAGAAAACAAGCCCTAATATCTTATCTTAATATCTGCCCGCATTCTCCACCAAGAACTGTCACGGGTTATCAAGATCAATCTGTGTCCGTGACAGGGGAGGGGGCAGTAGGCCCATAGCCCCCTGGCCCCCTCGGGAAAAAAAGGGAAAAAGGGAAAGGGGTAGGGAGATGGGAGTTCAAGGGAACAAATGGAGCAGCGGCAATGATCTGAGGAGTAAAACTTATTTACTAACTATGATATTGGAATGCAAGATAACACACTATAATACAATATAATTAGAATTGAAGATAATAAATCAAATATAATGAGAGAGAGAGGTTTCCGAAGACCGAGAAGCCTACTTTGAAATTGAAGGCACTGCGGCTTGGAAGCACACCCACACCCGCTGCCAGGCAGTGAGAGAGAGAGCAAACGTCGCTTCCGTGACGTATTTTCCCTCTCTGGCCGCGAGGTCCCCTGGGACGTGTAGTACTTCTTCTCTGTGCTCCACATGATGTTATGATGTGGAATACCAATAGCAAAAATTACAAAACCATGACATCACGGCAAATAATTTTTTCCTAATGTCCAGTCTGATTCTCCTCTGGTGCAACCTTGTGCCATTCCCAAACATCCTGCCATCAGTTCCCAGGGAAGAGAGACTGGCACCTCCTCTTTGTTTCTCTTCCTCAGGAAGTTGTAAAGAGCAAGGACATCACCTCTCAGCCTCTTCTGCAGAATAAACAACCCAAATGTCCTCAGTACTTCCTCATATGAGAGCTCTCTTACCAGATTTCCTTTTTGCCACCTTCTGGATAATTTCAAAGGCCCTAAGCTCCTTTAAGATCAAGAGCTGCACATACTTTTCAAGGTGAGGCCATATCAGTACTAACTGTAGTGAAAAAATCCTTTCTTGTGACCAGCTGGCTATGCTGTGCTATGGTTAAGGTACCTCAAAACACAGTTTGCCCTCTGGGCTGTCAGTGCCTGTCGCTGACTCATGTTGAGCCTGGTGTCAACCAACACCACCTGATTGCTCTCCATAAGACTGCTCTCCACCCACTTATCTCCCAGTCCTGTGCTCAGCATTACAGAACAGAAATAACCAAAAAGGAAATCGATCTAGCTTGCTTGCTCCGTTTTTCTCACAGTATCTCTTCTTTAAAAACCGACACACTGGGAAAAGTGAACAATGCCAGAAGACTGCCTTAAAGAAATAAGAAAAAAGGGGCCCAATAATTACACATAAGCCCAGCCAAACAACAGGCTAAATCATCTTTACACACTCAAAAACACAAGTTTC
The DNA here is from genome assembly GCA_030625065.1 of Alectoris magna. Lineage (NCBI taxonomy): Eukaryota > Metazoa > Chordata > Aves > Galliformes > Phasianidae > Alectoris > Alectoris magna. The sequence goes on along the minus strand of CM060566.1, from coordinate 25,743,026 downwards.
TTTCCCACAGTCTTCTTACCCTTAGCTGCTCCTTTTGTTAGCCTAGCTTGCCGGACTTACTTGTTGAGCCACATGAAAGCTGATCAGACTGAATCTGAAGTGAATGTAAAAATCTACAGCACTTCAGAAAGATAAACTGGAACCCCTGTCTGCTTATTTCTAATGTCCTATACTTAGGAAATTTTTCCACCTCCATATCCAACAGCTTTACCACCTATTGCTTATTTTGGCCTCCACCATGAGACAAACAGAGGATCAACAGACTTCCTCCAATACACCTCTTCAACGAAACATGAGGGGAACAAACCCAAATCTGGACTAGAAAAAAACTATCATTTTGTACCCTTTTTGTTCAAAAATGTAATTGCTTGCTTTTGTGGATTCTTTTCCTTTTCTTTCTAACAGATTTGATGAGATCACAAATTTGCCTGCATACCAGGAAGGCAACATGGATTCCCACACAGAGCAACAGCAACATTTTAGATTTTGCCTACTTGACAACACTCGAGAAAAACCACCCACCAAAAGCTATTGCCACGAATGGGAATTGTTTTTCCTTCACTAAAACATACGATAGCAGCACTCCCTCTACATTCTACTATTATCTATTGATATAAAATTAAATATTTTTAAAATACATTCCTCAAGCAATTTCATGAACAGAAATTCTTTCATATTTGCTCTAGCATTTTCTTAGCTTATTAAATTTATTGAACAGGTAAATATTTTCTAATAATCTCATTTAAATATTAAAAAAGCTTGAGTTCAGAATCAACTTCTACTTTTAAATACAATACAGTATAATTAAAAGAACACATGCACTTCTATGAATTCTAACAATTTCGTCCAGTGCTTGCCTATTTTCTGTTGATCTTTTTACCAGTGCTGTGGCATCATGGGAAATTTTGATGCTCAAATCCAAAGATGCCATGGTGCCTACTGCAGGTGTTATTTGGGGGGGGGGGAGGAGGGGGCAATAGGTTTGTTTGAGGGAGGAGGGTTTATTTTGGTTTTCATTCAATGTTTCTAGACTTTAATCCAAATAACTTGGTTCCGTTTTGGCAATATATTTTTCTGAGCAAAAAGACTAACTTTTTTTTTTTTTTTTACTGTGCCTATTTAAGAATACTGGGGATTTCTGCAAGCAAATTTCTCCTGTTTCAAACTCTAATTGATATGCTCTGCAGGGATCTTAAGAAATAATTGTTTTCCTATGGAGAATTTTTTTTAAAGATACAGCATAATATGATTTACTGTGAAAATGCTGAAGCCTTACCCTACTGTTCTTACTTGGGTAAAATACCAATCGCATTCACAGGGAATGATCCTTATCTGAGACAGCAGCAAATGCTGCACAATAAACACACCACTAATAGTAATAAAATCTTTTAACATGCATACAGCATTCTCCATTTAGATAAACTTATAATCACCAACTATTTCATCCCTGAAATGATCTTAAAAGGTTTTTAAAAGGTAAAGAAAATAAACAAATGACAATATACACACACTAAGGGAAAACTAAGCAAAACAAAAACGATCAATTTCCATTTTACTACAGAAAATTAAATCCTAGCAATTTAAATGGCCACAAGAAAAAAGTAATCCTCTAGTCAATATTAGCTTTTAAGAGTCTCTGCTACCACATGTAATACTGATAACTTTAAGTTTTCAAAAAAAAAAACAAACACGCTACAACTGAATGCATGATAACGCATTGTAAAGGTCCACTTGTGCCCCTGCAGAAATAAAGCAGCTGGAAGAAGCTGTTAACAAATTCTTCTTACAAGCTAATAATCCTACAAAAAGAGTAACATATTGAAGCAAATAAGCCATTTTATTCAGTGATATGTATAAAAACACCAAAATGCTACAAAGTTATAAAAATAGACGTTCAAACAACGATTCCTTTCAGGGAGTGTAGTGATAGGGTAAGGAGTAATTACCTTAAAGAAGGTAAATTTAGATTAGACCTAAGTAAGCAATTCTATACACAGAAAACAGTGAGGCACTGGAACCGGTTGCTCAGAGAAGCTGTGGAAGCCCCATCCCCAGGAGTGTTCAAGGCCAGGCTGGATGGCACTTTGGGCAACCTCATCTAATGTCAGGTATCCCTGCCCATAGCATGGGCGGTTGGAACTGAATGGTCCTTAAGGTCCCTTCAAACCCAAACCTTTCTATGATTTGATGATAAGACAGAATACTTTCACAGTATCACACTAACATATATAAATTTCTTTTTCTCATGTCTTGTCTTTTACCCAGTGAATATAAAATGGACTCCTCAATCTTGTAATTGAGCATACTGTTAATATTTGTTCTTCACCTTCTATTTCAACTATATTTAGCATTCAAGCACACAAAAGGATAAGAACATTTCAGCCACCGTGTGAACTGTAGTGTTCTTCAAAGAACTAATGATCTTGAAATTATGTTGCCTCAAGGCTGAAACAACTCATGTCAGATTCACACAAAGCATCTCTGCTCTAAACGGAATTATGTAACTGCAGAAGTTTTACAAGTCTGTAGTTCTGAACATGAGAAATACAGAATGAATTCACTTTCTGTAAGTTAAGTACCAATAAAGTATCTGCAGCTGTGCTAAATTCTTATTCATCTGCTTTAGACTAAAGCTCAAGGTTGGTGATAATCAGAATTAATACTGGAACGTTAGCGTACACACAAAATAAAGCAAGCTGTAATAACATTTTAAGTTCAGACAAAATATGTACTGCGCTTTGTAAAAGTAAAGACACTCCCAATTTGCCTATCATGGTAGGCTATTCATTCTGTCAGGTTTAATTTCTGAAAAAAAAACCAGCATGTTTCTTAAATTGCAATTCCTACAATTCCTTAAGACTCCCAATCAATAGGCTATTCACAATTCCTGTGTTAACCACTAAGAAATAACAAAAGGATTAACTAAGTACATGCCCTTCATTTGTTATTCAGTTTTCATTTAACTACACTAACCACTGTGAGAACTGACTGTGAATGTTAGACTGAAGCAGCATAACTAAACATCTACGTTGCGTAACAAAACACTGCATGTTCAGTGCATTGTAATGGGAATTAATTGAAAAAGTCATACCTGTGGGCACAAAGTCTCTATGTGATTAGCTGCCATTTGGACAATTTTCATTCCATCTTCATTTGTTGACAATGAACAAGCAAGATTAGCAACCTTAAAAAAAAATAAAAAAAATTATAAGTAGGTATTCATCCCCATGCTATCAAACTTAGCAAAGGCATCTCTGCAAGGAAGACTTCATTACTTGGGGAAATTAATTTGTCCAAGAACATATCTGAAGAAGAGAACTCAGGAGAAAAAAAGAAAGGAGCTGTGGAAAGGGGGGGGGGGGGATGTTAATAAGGAATCTCATGATCTCTCACCAGCTCAAGTTCACCATGTAATACCTGCAGTATAACGTTCAACGTAACTTCAGGAAATTTCAAATTAGGATCCTATGGCTTCTTAAATCCCTTGTGGTTGTTTTGTCAGAGCCTTTCAAATCATATACACTTCTTTTTTTTTTTTTTAAGTTACTTATTTTTAAGTCCTAAAGATCCACTAAGATTTGCCATGATTTGATACAATGAAATACAGAGTGATTTGTGCCCTGTGTCATACACAGATCATAAATTAGCTGTAGAATTATCTAATGAAATAGTCATGTCAGTACTATTTATATTGAGAATGTATAAGAAGACATGAAATATATGCAAGTTCGGGCTTATTGTCTGTTTTACTATATGCAGTGGAGATACAGCTTCCTTTATACAAAAAAAAAAAAAAAAAGCCTTCCTACAAGGTTACACAATTCAGGAAGTTCGCAAGGATGAAGGAAAAAGAACACACTCTCACTTCACTTAAATGCAGCTCAACATCAACCCTTTGTAATGGGCTGCCTTGACAATGGCACGAGAGTGCCTTTGGGACACCAAGACCCAATAGATCTTTTCATCATGCTGAAGCCATTCAAGACCCTTGCATAAATTACAGTTGCTAGCTTTGATAATCCTTCACTGAAATAGGTGTATTTACACTGCATCACTCTTACATTAATGTAGTTCAAGAACTGCTTGAGAAATAGTCCTCTGTAGTGCTGCAGCTAACAGCACAGATACAGAACAAATAGGCATACTTAATCTGTAATCATTCACAAGTCATGAAATGAACTGCATGGCCCAGGTGCCAAACAGTAAAAACAAATCTTCATTTATCAACATTTTTATAGACTTTCCAACAAAGAATAATTTAATAATGTTCTGGTATCAGAATTTTCTATTTATTCAATTGATATAAATAATTACAAAGAATTTGTTAGTCGAAGGACAAGTAAATTACTCTTCCTTTCCAAAAATCTGAAGAGAATGAGGACTAGAATGCATGGCCTTCCATGCACAGCTGTGTCTTCTTATAAATAATTTATGAACCTTTTCCTGTTATTCCAACAATTCATTGGTTCCCCACCTGAGTAACATAAAAACAGTTTTAGGACTGAAGAAATTCAGCTTTCATAGTTGCAATGAAACTGTTCTCTTAGACAACTGCATTAGTATTTTTTAAATACAATACAATATTTGAGAAAAACTGTTCCCTATTCTCAATCTTTTCCTCATGAATCTCAATTTTATGTATTCCTTGGTAATGGTCTCATCCAATATTCCATATTCCACAAGCACAAGCAGCAGATGAAAGATACAAGCATTAGGAACTTACAATAAACCATTTTATGACTAAAACAAACATTAGACTACATTGTTTATACTAGAAGTCTTTTCAAAAAATCAAAACAGTTTTTAAAAAAGTAGTAGTCAGTCACTTTATTATAATATATTAATTGTGTTACAACATTTCAGCTTGGTTTTAGGAATACGTATCGTATTGCCATTCCAACAGTGAATTTACCTCCCTGCCTTTCATTTTACTTGACATTAGGAAATCTTTCACTGCCATTAATCTAATCAGATAGAATTTTCATCTACCTATGATGTCATCAGCTAACATTATAAAACAGGAAGCATTACTTTCAGAGCAGCCCTCACATATACCTTACGTGTAAGTAACAGTAACTCTGTCATCTTCAGTAGCTTATTAAATTAACAGCTATTCCACCTAAAAGACAATCCAGATAACAGTAAATAATTAGCATGGTCCCAACCCTAACACTAACTCTAACTATTTTGTCACGTTGACCCACGATGTCAGAGGTAGATGTTGCTGTTCCTGTTGTTGCGGTAGTAGAGATTGAACCTTTCTGGCAGTATTCCATCACATGTTGCAATCTGACACATGGCATCAGAGGGGCAGTCTGACAAAATGGCGTCCAACACGGAAGTGCAAATGAAACAAAAGTGCATAAATTAATTCCTCTATGCAGAAAAAAAATGTCACCACTGACATTCACAGACACTTGCTGAACATTTATAGAGAAAAAGAAGTGGGTGTGAGCACAGTGAGGCAGTGGGTGGTGCGCTTCAGCAGTGGTGACATCGACAGTTTGTCACCTCCACTGGTGCAGATATTTACAAGAGCAGCACGTAAACTCTTGTTCATTGCTGGCCAAAATGCCAAATGGTGACAACGTTGAAAAATAAGTGTTTTGTAGCTGAGAATTTTCTCTATCAAACAGTGTTATTGTGCTCTTTGTATCTGTTGTGGTTTCTACAGAAATAAACAGAAGGTTTTACTTTAAGAACAACCTACATACTAAGCTGTTTATCATCTGCTGCCAGCGTTTCCACTTAGTTTGTGCATTCCTTATAAAAAGTTTCAGGATACCTTCATTTAGAAGTCACACTACTATTTTTTTTTTAATTACTTTTTTTTTTTTTTTTTTTTTTTTTTTTTTAAAGTTGTTACTCCTGTGGAACCTATACTCAAAACAGATTTAACATGCATTTTGTTGCTATTCCTGGCTCTTTTCACTTTTTACCTCCCACTCTTCCAGAAACATCCCTGACGCTGCTAGTTTAACTATTTTGACATGTAATACATCAAGAAGTCTGTTTACCTATCTTCTGGTTCCTTCTGTATTTTTCTTTTATATGCCTCCATGTCTTTCCTCGCATTACACCATTAATGCCATAATCACTACTGATTTAACAAAATTAGCTGTACACTGGAGAATAACCATTTCCCCAGTTCAACTGTAACCAACTACATTGTTAACATGAAAAAACTCTTCAGAGCATTATGTAACAAAGTGCTTCCTCTAACATTATTTATCAGGCATGCTAGAGATTTTATTTCAGTAATTAATTTATAGAAGGGTATTTGAAATACCAACAGACTAGATTGCTGCCTATTTTCAACTAACATAAACCAGCAGTCTGTTTACTACAAGTTCTACATGCTCAAGTAAGTTTCATCTCATACAAGGTCATTTAGAAAACTGCTTTGATAAACTGGGTCACACACAAAATAAAAACATAAAATTAAAAACACAGCCTACTGAAGCAAAGATTACGTGTAAAAGTGAGAACTCTACACAATAAACATTTCAGAAATAACTTACTTTTATCTAAGTGTCAGGCTTAATGCAGAACCCCATTTAACTTTCTCTTGCTGCTTTTGGTTAAACTAAAGACAGCTGAAGAACTAGGTTAAAGATTTCCTCTCCAGATCTCAGTGTGCAGAGCTATTTTACAGTATTATTTTAATAAATCTAAACATTATCAGCATTAAACATCTCAGAATGTGACTGCATGCTTTTCCAGTTATGAGACCTGCAACTCCACGTGGACTGTTCTGCTGACTGCAATATTATCCAGCTTCAACAATATTAGCCCAAAATTACTTTCAAAAACTAGTGGCCAATAGTAAAGCATGATGAAGACACTGAAGAGGTTACAAGCAGAGAATTCATAGAAACTTAATATGGTGTTAACTGTAACTGACAACAGCTGACAAACAAAATTGCCCTACAGTGCTCTGAAATTTATCATCATAAAACAGATTTATACTGTTACTGAATCTGTGCAGAATACACAAGACCAAAAGTATTTGGGTGGGTGCGTATTCAGGGCCACAGACATCACTAAACCAGCATCCAATACTTTAGAGAGTAACTGGTTAGTGAAGTTGCAAATCTTGACAGCATTGACCTGCATCTATTTGCCTGCTGGAATGCTCCACTTTGTATTTATTTAGAAAGAAAGCATTTCACACCTTTGTGGAACACTCAGACTCAACACATCTGCCCTTATCACAGTCAGTTACACAAAATAGACACGTTCTAGTATAAGAAACTGTCCTCTCCCTAAACAGCTATTGCATCTACAAATGCCTACAGTGACTTGGATCAAGACAGCCTCCACTTCCATCTCAATTAGCAAAGAAAGTGATTTAATGGTAGATTTTGACTTGTTCAATCTCATTAGGTTCACATAGCTCACTTCTCAAGTTTCACCAGGTCCTTTAGGATGGCATCCCTCCCTTCTGTTTTGTCAGCTGCACCATTCAGCTTACTGCCATCAGCAAACTTGCTGAGGATGCATTCAATCACACCGTCTACGTCATTAGAAAAGATGTTGAAGTGCACTGGTCTCAAGACAGATATCTAGGATACACCACTCATCACTGGCCTCCACCTGGTCCCAGACCCATTATCAACAACCCTCTGGATGTGACAATCCAACCAATTCTTTAAGCATCAAATAGTACACTCTTCAAATCCACGTCTCTCCAACTGAGAGATAAGCATGTGGTGTGGGACCACGCCAAAGGCCTTGTAGATGACAAGTCCAGGCAGACGACAGCAGTTGCCCTTCCTTCGTCTACCAATGCTGTCAACTCCAACTCAGAGGGGTACCAGATTGGTCAGGCACAAACTGCCCTTGGAGAAGCTGTGCTGGCTGTCTAGGGTCACCTCTCCATCTCATACATGCCCAGTTTCCAAGAGGATCTGCTCCGTGACCTGCTTAGGCAGAAATGTGAGATTGATCTGCCTATAGTTCCCTTGGATTTCCCGCATCCCTCTCTTACAAACAAGAATGGTATTTCCCTTTTGCCAGTCACTGGGGACTTCACCTGACAGCCACACATTTTTTATTATGACAGAGAGTAGCTTGGCAATCACATTAGCTAGTTCCTTCAGGACCCTGGGATGCACGTCATCCAGCCCCATAGACCTGTATACCTTCAGTCCCTTGAGGTGGTCTCTGACTTGCTCTGGCTTTACAGTGAAAAGGATTTTGCTCGCCTGATCTCTGCCTAGAGGTTCAGGGACATGAGAGGTGTGGAAAGTATGTCTGCCAGCGAAGGCAGAGGCAAAGAACTTGTTGAGTACCTCAGCCTATTCTGTGTCTGCTGAAACCAGTTCTCCCTTCTCATTTATCACAGGGGGTACAATTCTCCTTTGTCTATCTATTCTGAGCAACATACCACTAGAACCCTTTCCTGATACTTTTTACATCCCTCACCAAGTCCAGTTCCATCTCCACCTTGCTTTCCTTGATCTCATCTCTGCATGTCCGGATGGCATCCCTATATTCTTTCCAGGCCACACAGCCCTGCTTTCACTACCTGGATATGTTCTTTCTTTCCCTCTGTTTGACCAGCAGGTCCTTGTTCAGTAATGCCAGTTTCCTGCCTCTTCTGTTTGATTTCCTATGTCAGAGGATAGAGAGCTTGTCTTCTTAAGAAAGTGTCTTTGAAGACCTGCCAGCTCTGTCCCATTCCTATGTTCCTAATCACAGTTTCCCAGGGCATTCCACCTGACAATTAACTAAACAGCTAGAAGTTCACTCTCCTGAATTTCTGAGTCCTGACTCTGCTCTCTGTAAGGCCCATACTCCTCAAGATCATGAACTCAACCAGGGAACAGTTGCTACAGCCCAGACTGCCACCAGTCTTAGCCACTTTAATGCTCTCCTCTGCACTGGTGACTGCAAAGTCCTGTAACAGTTCACTTCTGGTTGGTCTGTCCAACATCTGGACCAGGAAGTGACCCCCAATGGATTCCAGGAATCTCCTGGATTGTTTGCAGTCATTTGCATCGCTTTACCAGCAGACATCTGGCTGATTTAAGTCCTCCATTAGGTTGCCAGTCTGCAAGCACGACGCCTCTGCAGCTACAGGAAGTACTTGTCAACAAGTATGCCTTGATCAGGCAGTCTGTAATAGACTCCAAGGCACCAGATGTCCTTTATTGGTTTGGTACCTAATTTTAACCCAGATACTCTCAACATAATTATGGCTATTTCTCAAGGGGCAGATGTTCACAATCTCTCAATTTCCTAACACAGAGGGCAACTTCCCTTCCCTTCTCCTGCCTGGAGTTAGGAAGGCCCTACAGAGGAATCCAGACAGGCAGGATTGCTGGGCTGAGTCCAACGGGATGAAATTCAACAAGACCAACTGCTGGGTCTTGCACTTTGGCCGCAACTCCAGGTAATCAAACCCTGGAAGTGTTCATGAAACATTTAAATGTTATACTGAGGGACATGGTTTAGTGGGTAATATGGCTGGTAGGTGGATGGTTGGACTGGACGATCTTAGAGGACTTTTCCAACCTCGGTGATTCTATGATTCTTTCCTCTCTATCTCTTCTGAAAAGCTTCTAGCACTCAGTCATCATCATAGAATCATAGAATCATAGAATCACTCAGGTTGGAAGGGACCTCAAAAGATCATCAAGTCCAACCACAGCCTAACCATAGTACCCTAACTCTAACGGCCCTCTGCTAAATCATATCTGCGAGCGCCACACCCAAACGACTCTTAAACGCATCCAGGGACGGTGATTCAACCACCTCCCTGGGGAGCCTATTCCAGTGTTTAACCACCCTTTCTGTAAAGAAGTGTTTCCTAATGTCCAACCTAAACCTACCTTGGTGCAACTTGAGGCCATTTCCCCTCGTCCTGTCACCTGTCACCAGTGAGAAGAGACCAGCCCTGCTCTCTCTGTAAGCACCTTTCAGGTACTGGAAGAGAGTAATGAGGTCTCCCGTCAGCCGCCTCTTCCCCAGACTAAACAGCTGTAGCTCCCTCAGCCTCTCCTCATAGGGCTGATTTTCCAAGCCCTTCACTAGCCTCGTTGCTCTTCTCTGGACCTGCTCCAGTACCTCCACATCCTTTCTGTACTGAGGTGCCCAAAACTGAACACAGTACTCAAGGTGAGGCCTGACCAATGCTGAGTACAGGGACAGGATGACTTCCCTAGTCCTGCTCACCACACCATTCCTGATACAAGCCAGGATGCCATTGGCCTTCTTGGCTGCCAGGGCACACTGCTGGCTCATATTCAGACGACTGTCCATCAGCACACCAAGGTTCCTTTCCATCAGGCAGCTTTCCAACCACACCTCCCCAAGCTTGTGGGGTTGCCTGGGGTTGTTGTGGCCAAAATGCAGGACCCGACACTTGGCCCTATTGAAACTCATGCCATTAACCTTGGCCCATCATGCTCCAGTTGTGCAACTCATCCCACCACAGTTGTGAGACAGCAATTAGGTCATAGTTTTCTAATTATGCCATAGCTTCCAGCTCCTCCTATTTATTTCCCACACTGTGTGCATTGGTGTAGAGGATCTTCAGTCAGGCTATCAGCAGTAGGAGCTTTTTGAGGAAGCAAACGAGATCCCTTAGAGACAATTTAATCAAATCTGAGGTTCTTCCTTGCTGCTTCCTAGAATGACGGCGTTATTTGACCCTTCTCTGTCACCTAGAAATCCCTCCCCTTATCCATCAAATCTAGTTTAAATATCTGCTGATCAGTCCAGCCAGCTTGCTCCCCGGCATACTCCTGTCCCACCTGGTCAGTTATGTCCCATCCAACAGCAATGTGCCCAGTTTCTCATGTATCTGTATACACAAGCACACATTCTTGTAAAAAAGATTATGTCAACAAAAAGAAAACGAAAAAAAAAAAAAAAAGCTAAGAGCAAAACCACTAGTTCACAGCCCTGGAATTCTACAAATTACTCAATAGAAGTTCACAGACTCTAGAAATAGCCAGAGGAGTACTGTAACATACCAACCAATGGATAAAATTGTAATTTACCACTGACCTTGCTTAAGGCTTACACCAACAGGTTTAATGACTTCCTAGAATCACCCTACTTTCCTCCCTAGATATTTAATTAACCACCTCAGTGCTGCAAAATAAATACACAGAACTATTTCACCCTGTATATCAACATACATGGTTAGTAAGCTGGTAAACAATAGTGTCAGTGAAGGCAGTGTTTGCTAAATAATAATTAGTTGTACAAATCGGCTCCTATAATTAAAATTCAAATTAAAACATGGATTGCAATAATGTATGAGATCGAAAACGGAAACAGTTCATACTGCATGACAGGTAGGGTGTTACCTGAAACCTTAGGCATTATCATCGTCAATCCTGAAAAGCTCTGTCCCTTTAAATGAAAACAAAGCATTTCATAACAGAAGACCTTTCACCAATATCTACACAGATCTGTAGTCAGAAGTTCTCCTGCCCTCCAGAAACCAAGTCATTGGTTCCCATGAATTCTGGCAACTTGGGACCTTTTCCTTATACTGGAAAGACATCTCCCATCTTAAAAAGAGGACAAAATTTACTCAAGAGAATAAACAGGTCGGTGCCTAAGGCACCTTATGCAGCTCCCAAACCAACAACTCCTTCTACCTCGTACATACAAAAACATGAGATGAATTTGAGTAATTCTTTTCAAACACCTCTTTCAATAATAAGAAAATAACATTTCAGAACATCATAAGTCAAGTCTTTTAATACTCCTGGAATGTTTTTCTTTAAAGCTACCTTTTCCCAACATTCTATCAAAACAACTAATCATAGCCTTATCTTTGCAATTCCACTTCAGTCAGTTTCCATAAATCTGTGTTTCTGACAAGTAGATAACTGTCACAACACAGCAAAACTGATGCATGCACTAAAGCCACAGACAAGCAGGAAACTACCTTTCGCAGAAAAGGCTGGTTCCATGAATGAATGGATTAATAAAAAGGTCATTAAAGTTCAGCCACTGCAGCACCTTTGGCCAGCTGCAACACAATGTTCCTATATTAAACATTTCTGTTGCTTTTCTCCAAGCATTAGTACACAATGCCAAGTCAGTGCTAAGTGGTGTGGCATCCTCACAGCACATTTAAAAGCAGGGGAAAAAAAAACAAAAACAAACAAACAAACAAAAAAATCTTACATTCAGGTAACTTTTTGTTTTTACATTTTACAATTACCTGGATGACTCATTTTTTTTTTCACTAAGCTTTCCAACAATTGCAATGCTGACAACTGCTGTTTCCTGGAACTGAAAGGAGAATAATTCAGAGGAACCTTTGCACAGAAAAGCACCTTAATGATCATCAGAAAGCAGTGATGAAGTCTTTCATACACCCTCAATCAAGTCAGGAAACAATCACAGAACGTACGTGTATCAATTCTTTCTACCGTAAACAAAATGCAATTATTTTTTACAGATTTAACAGACATGATACAACTTAATATTTTCAGCATTATTTAAAGATCTTTATTCTTTTTCTGATTCCTCTGAGCAGGTATTGAAAAAAATACACCTATATCGAGAAGGTATATACATACACCATTCTTTCAGAGAACAGCTTTAAGGGTAAGTAGTAGCAACAAATGATTAAGTACCAATACTGACTAAAATACTGCTCTAATCCAGAGTGTATATCACTCATTTTCACTGGTGACAGGCCATTCACATGTGCTCCTAAAAGCTTGATATTGTTCACATAAAGTACTTAATTCAAAAAATAAATCATTTTGAACCTGAATTGAAACTAATCATTTAGCAACCTAGAAAAAGAAGGTGCCTCTCACATTGCTTTATATTGTTGCTTCATGAGCTTATTTTTTAGACTGAAATTTTGGGTTTTCTAGCTTAGAAAACTAGGTCTTAAAATGCAAGGCCATTAAGCTTAGTGTTCACAAAAGGTTAAGCAGCACCTCTTAACACTGACAAGTTTTTAAAAAAAAAAAAAAGGATGAGAAAATTCAACTTCCAGAACACACAAACCCTTGTTTTGTAATCTGTTCTAAGAGCTCAATCAAGAAACACGCAACAAAAATATGTATCTATCTCATTTTGCTGGACTCGGCCAATCACTGTCAGGCACCCTATCATGCCATAAACTCAGCACAGTTGCTGAACCTTCCACAAGGATGGGAGTGCCAAGACAACACCATGAAGTGCTGCCACAAAATAATGGCTACAAAGGCACTTGATGGACTGCTGGAAGCAGTGGGAGGTAAAGGTGAATTCACCCATTTCTCTTGCATTCAGTTCTTGGCAATATTAGAAACAATCCTGCCCCTGATTTGTATTCTTTTATCTCTTTTTGTTTTCCCCACTGAACAACAATCAGTTCTGCTGCACAGGTATGAAACTCTTGGAAGTTTGGGTGTACGCTAAATTTGCTCAGAAAACTTTGCATACTAAATTGAGTCAAAATTTTAAATTGACTTTTAAAGCTAAAAATATGAATAGGAAGCTTTTTATGAAATAGACCTATTATATTTACGGTGGTTATAGAGTACTATTGTAAGGCAATCCATAATTCACTCATACTGAAGTACAGGTATATCTGTACATTAGATAACCAAGCTAGCTTTAAAGCAAAGTAAATGCTATACTGATCCAGTGGTAAAAATCTGATCTACTCCACAGCACATATAAAATTACAGTATACGTTTATACATTCTCTATATTCTACATTTCAAGTCCTTTAAAAACATAAATTAATCCTATCATTTCTATTTTTTCTCAATTCTCTCAGTTAACCTATAGGTAATTTTTCTCAGGTGTATTAGTTTTCCTTCTTTCAGCACATAGTATCACAAGCTGTGTCCCCGCAGCTACTATAAAAGCCATCTATAGACAGCAAATTCCAACAGCACTGGAGCTAGAAGTAATCTCCTAGCTACAGTTTATATGGAATAAATTTTGTACTAACAAACGTTTCTGTTTCACGTGAAGTCTTTCTATCAACTAAGTTTGAATGTTTATAATATGAACTCCTTCACTGATTTGTATAATGCAGTATCTATTCTAGGAAAGTACAATTTACAACCAAAATTTACATACAAAATCATTCAGGTTTCTAAACTGAGGATGAACTTTGTGGCATCCAGGAAAAAGCTTGCATGTATGCTCACCATTAAGCACATAAATACAATTCAAAGACTATGCCCCTAATAAATTCACTGAAAAAACTCTTATTGAGCCTATATCTTGCTTACTGAACACCAGCCTTAAAAAAAAAGCAAATGAATTCTCTGTTAATCACTGCAAAGCGATGAACATATATGAAACAGTCCTGACACATATAAACGTCCATCCAACAAGTGTTACACAGGTTACTACTAAGTTTCAAAGGAAACAAATTTCTGAGCAAGGAAGCCTAGGATTATAACCTATAAATGATTCCTAAAGAAGGCTGATGGGGTACGTGTTAATTAAGGTAAAACTTGAAATGGCACCATGAACTTCCCATCACAAAAATATACAGGATATTGCTCATCTGCGCCTTTACCAGACTGGCTAAGTAGAAGCAACTGATACTGTTTGACTGACGGCAGTTCATTAAGAGAACATGACTAGATGATGTAATTCTGTCCTGAGTCTGGGAAGAAGGCTCCTGGGATCTGGTAACAGCTGCCTATGTTTTTCAGAAAGATAACGTTTCAGAAATTTGACATGAATAGAACAATTCAGCTGAAAAGGACCTTCAAAGATCATTTAAGTTCAACTGCCTGACAATTTCAGGGGTAACCAAAAACTTAAGTAGATTAACAAGGGTATAATTGAAGTATTTCTTGAACACTGATAGACATGGGCATCAACCACCTCACTAGGAAGCCCATTCTAGTGTTCAACCATCCTCGAAGGAAAGGAATTTCTCCTAATGTCCAGTCTGAACCTCCTGTGGTGCACCTTTGTGCTGTCCCCATGCGTCCTCTCATCAGCGACCAGGGAGAAGGTACTGGCATCTCTCTTTCTACTGGTGCCTGGCATTTTCAATACTATTTTAGCACTTATTAAAAAGAAATTTAATGTTATGATATTAAAATGCGAGCAATGCAAAATGACAGTTCATGTTATTGCATACTGCATCAGTTTGGTTTCTTTTAAAGAGCTTTTCCAGAGGAAGAACACACTGAAAAAAAAAAACATTTAACAGTAGCTGCCTTTTGTCTTAGTCAAGTTGTCAAAAACAAAAACATCCAACATCTCCGAACAACTATCATTTATCTTATGATGAGAAATTCTATCCCATAACATCCTATTCTGCTTCCCCATTTCCCTGTTTTCTTGTTTTTGAAAACAAGTTCAGATACTCTGCTTAGTGTTACGTACGCAGTTAGGTCTTCAGTGTGAAATGATTTCTCCTGCATTTGCACCTTCAGAACTATTCTGTTATGGGCAACAGGCAATACAAAAGAGTTCTGTCAAAACAGATTTCTGGAGATGTGCCATGGAATCACAGTTATCACAATTTCTAACAATTTGAGAAATGTCTGGTTTCTGAAGTAATCCAAGAAACAAATAACTGCCAGTACACTTCTATGCCAGCTGTCTCTATGCAATTAGCCAAAATATTAACCGGGTATGATGAGCTGGAGAATCCCTGTTGAATCAAGACTACTCCCCCTTGGGAGCTTGCATAACTTACAGTACACCCCACCTCAACAGCTAGAAATGTCAGCCATGTAGTATGATGAATACACCCCTCAGACACAGAACTGCGGTCTTCTGGATGTTTACCTTTTCTTTCCCTGCTTCACACTTACGCAATAAAAAATTGTGATTAAGAGGATTAATGAAAATGTCACCATTTATCACCTGAAGCTCAATCCATAGCAGGAAACTTGAGCTTTATTTGATCAATTACATAAAGGTGCGAAAATTTTCACATTATAGATTCAGGACTTGCTGCAAGGTGCCGGAAACCTGCAAGGCCAAAATACCAAGGTTCAAAGCCCAGAAATTCTGTATGATGTAGTTACAAATACAGGCTTTACTTTAAGATAATTAAATTTTCTCCACAATTTTCTCCATTCACCACTAAGAGCACACTAGCTCTCCATTAAGCATCCTTCTACTAACTTCAAT
This sequence comes from Alectoris magna, assembly GCA_030625065.1. Classification (NCBI taxonomy): domain Eukaryota; kingdom Metazoa; phylum Chordata; class Aves; order Galliformes; family Phasianidae; genus Alectoris; species Alectoris magna. Next base: position 25,726,937 of record CM060566.1, on the reverse strand, counting down.
ACATTAAGAACAAGTTACTAATTTTTGAAGGCTTCCTTCCATCTTTTCTATTGTCTTCCAATTAATGCTGATAGGTTCCTTTCATTAAAATTGTAAATGTTTTTGCATTTCTCCTGTGCTGCCTTTTACTTCTGAAATAGCTCCCAGATCCCTACAATTACCACTTCCATCTTTACAATATCGTTTTGCACGCTTTCTGCAAACAACCAACCAGAGCAACACCAAAAAATACTAAGCTTGTAGGTACAACAGTAAGGATGACTACACTTTTTATTGATGGCCGTCACATAAACCTTTAAACCAGGTCAGTGTGTTAGAGGACTCTGTTCTGGACAGTAACAAATTTTAGGTTACATAGGAAAGCAGAGGTTCAGGCCTAACTCTTGATACTGCTAGCATTAACTCTGTTTTAGGTGTTAATTTTCATTTCTAGACAACTTGCAGAAAAAGTAAGTAAAGAGGGGAAAGTTTTGCTGTTTCGCATGTTTGTGGGCTTTTTTTCATTTATTTTTGTAGACGCATTGCTTGCTACGTAGTCACAGATTTACATAAAATTAGCATACGTTTAGTAGCTGAATTGCTAAAACATATGAGATAAAATCTTGCGATTTAATAGAACCAGGGCAATGAAAAACCCACAAGAAAGGAACTCAGCTATCCTATTCTGACTGATATGTCATTAACTAACTCCTACCTGAACAAGCAGGCTACACACTGGTCTCCTAGAACTGAGCAAGCTGGATAAAAACAGGGGACTACTGAATGGGCATTCTGAATCACACAGCTGAGAATACATGTAAATCAGCAGACTGAAGGCAGTTTTCATTTCAAAAGCAAATAACTGTGTTAACTATCTAAGTAAGATTCTGAAAAGCATCAAGAAAGTATGAGATATGAAAAAAAAGTTAATCTACCATGGACAGATTGATCCTAGATATTAGTGTGGTAATGTAAATCCACTTCCCACCCATAAATAAGAATCCTGCTTAGAAGTACTTGTCTCATTTAAAAAAAATAAACAAAGAAATGGAAAAAAACCAAACCCACACTCCAGTTATTTCTGCAGATTACACTCCATGACATAATCTTGCATCCAACTGAACAGCAGTCATTTTTCTTGTCTTCTGATTATGCTCTGAAGAGCAATAAAAGATTCTGCTCTCTTTTTTGTATTCTCAGTGTTAACAAAGACGCTCCAATAATCTACCAGTTTGACTTCTACAGATGTAGTTGTAGAGTTTTGCAATTAACAAAAGTAATTTTGTTTTTCAAATCAATAGTAAGTAAAATCAATGCTAAAGAACATGTAATTAAATGTAAAAATATTATCTTTATTTAGTGCTGAACAGTCTGGAACGTTCAGCCATAGAAATGGGTGATCCCTAGCACTGAGAATACTTAATTCATACCGTCTCTGAAAGGGATGGAAATACAAATCTTGCAGTTGAAAGTACTTCAACACTTTCAAAGCAAAAAATCCATCAATAGATGTGGATTAATAAATCCCACTTCAGTTTAAGCTATCTGCCACAAAATTACGTGTTACTTTGGATGGCATTTTGTGCTTGCTGTTGGTTTTCATTTTTCAGAATTATAGTCATTTTTTCCCCATGACTGTTAGCTCTGAGTGGAAGAAAACTAACATGAAGGAACACAGTCTTTCCCTACCAGATGCTTAGAGGTTAAAAAACTATCACAAGACTTCTTGAAGGTTTGTTGTATGCTTCACTCAGAAAAGCAGAAGAATTAGACGATTTTATTTTTGCCAACTTCATCTAGAACTATGATGAGTTGCTCTCCGCATCCAATTTTCTGGGCCAGTATAGTTAAAACTTGCCATTCAATAGAGTTAAAAATTACAAACAAGTTTAGATAGTGTGACAACTGAGAGATATCTTTCCCCATTGTATTTGATGAGAAATACTCAGTGTTTTTGCAGAAACTAGTGGCAGATGTAGAAAGCTTTTTCACAAGGTAGCGATTTTGTGATCTCTTTGCCTGAGAGAAAAGAAGTGTTGTCATGTCATATCCTTTTTAATTTACTGTCAATAGATTTCTTTTGATTATCAAATACTATGATTTCAACTCTGCTGGGTTTTGCAAACATTTTGATTAATACATTTGGGTTGTGAATATGCATATACATAAAGAGGCTTATAAATAAATAACCAACTCTTTTTTTATTTCCACAGAAATTGCACCAATTTGCAGGTCTCTACATAGAAGCAATTAATTCACATAAACCTTGCATGGGCATTTTTAACCAAGTCAAATGTTCATTTCCAGTTAGATTAATGCATTTTTCTTTATTCCACTCTCTATCACTGATCCACGTGACAGACCCATTTTTCCTCCCTTCTACAGTCTATCTGAACTTTTTTCCCAGGACTAGGTATCCAGGAAAGGGGTCACAGACCTAACTAAGCAATAGGTGTCGGGCCCAAAACTATAAGCAAAGTTCTCCCAACACATTTTAGATACCAATCTCTTTTTAAAAAGGTAATTTCAGAAGAAACTAAAGTAATAAGAGCCAGTAATTTGTTTTTTAATTTTTTAATTTGTCTTTATTTTTTTCCCATATTATCAAGTTTATCAATAAAGAAAATTAAATATTTTTAATACTTTTCATATTCTTGTTTTTGCATTTTTTTTTCATAAAGTAACTATATGATTCTTTGAGGGTGACAGAGCAGTGGAACAGGCTGCCCAGAGAGCCTTTGGACCCTCATTCTCTGGAGGTGTTTAGAACCCACCTGGACACTTCCCTGTGCAACCTGTTGTAGGCAACCTGCATTAACAGGGAACACGGAGCACAGAATATCTCCAGAGGGTCTTTCCAACCTCTATGATTCTGACAGCTGGGGAGGGACTTTTTTTTTTTTTTTTTTTTTTAAAGGGCATGTACTAACAGGACAAGAAATGATTTAAACTGGAAGAGGGTAGATTTAGATTAGATATCAGGAAGAAATTCTTTACTGTGAGGGTGGTGAGACACTGGAACAGCTTGCCCAGTGAGACTGTGGATGTCCCCTTGCTGGAAGCATTCAAGGCCAGGCTGGATAGGGCTGTGAGCAACCTGGTCTAGTGGATGGTGTCCCTGCCTATAGCAGGGGGCTGGAATGAGATGATCTTAAAGGTCTCTTTCCAATCTAAATCATCCTATGATTCTGTAATTCTTACAATTTGTTATGATGCAATACTGTAACTTCAGCTACAAAATTACTAAATAATTTGTTTCTCTATATGTATTTTTAGAACTCAAGAATCTTTCTCCTTTAGGTCTTTTAACATCATTTAGAAATATCTTCAATACATTTATATCAAATGACATTGTTTCTTTTTAAATAACACATTATGCCTTGCATGTATCTACTGATATATTTCACTACATTAAAATATCTACGCACTTACACATATGTGCTACTTCTTTCTGTCAATTATCAGTAATAGAATTCACCTTAGAAATCCTAGTTTGTGGAAACCAATATTTCTTGTCTAACAGAAACAATGGAACACAGTCAAGACTAAAAACTAAAAAACCAACGTCAAGAATTTGGCAGTAGGCAAAACCCTCAAGTTTATGTCTCAGAGTACTACATCTGACTTCCATATTACTAGATCAGGCTACAAAGAACATGATACATTTGTGTACTGAGCAAGGAGATGAGGAACACAAAGTTCACTTCATCATTGCCTCCACTTCTATTAAATCCCTCAGCATCAGCTTGGTATAGCTGACCTTTAACCACAGCAGCAGAAAATTTGCATCTGTGCCAAAAGAAAAGATAATCAGAGGATTCCTTCCTGCTCCCATTAAATTCCTTTTTTAATCTCAAGTTCACCCAGCCTGTTGCTCCACCTCTCAGAAATCATTACATCTCTTTGATAGGGCAGCTCAGGAGAACAGCTTGTCAGCTTCCTCAACAAGAAATTTCCAGTTACAGAATGCCTGTTTTTCAGCTTGTGTAGACAGGAAATTTCAGTCTTCCATTTTACCTATCTTTTGTTCACTATCACATGCTTTTGATCATAAATCATTATCACATATTTGATCACATCATAAACTGTTTTGATCTCCAACAGAAGAAAAACACAAGCTAGAATACAATCTTCACTAAAAGAAGGCATGTCTTACAAGGCATTATGTGGAAAGTACAACCAAGTCCCTTAAAGCTTTTCATGGTAATTTTGATAGTATAACTAGTGCCTTTTTCTGATCCATTACAGAGCAAGTTTTAAAAATTTCTAAAAGACAAAAACATTGAAAAGTGTTTCCATACAATCAAGTACCACCTTGAGATGTGCAATTTCATTGTAACGTTTTAAGTGAAAAGGCATTTCAAACCAGAACCTAAATGCATGAAATCTCAAAACAGTTAACTTTCATTTTTCTGAAATACCTGTACTAAAATTAATGCATCACATTATGGACTTACTACAAAAAAAGAAATCTAACCAAAATATACTTTGGGGAATTTATTTTAAGGAAGATTCACAAAGATAGAGACAGAACCTTAACCCAAATACGGTTGCTTTTCTTTTTATCATGTCTACAGTACAACTTTGGTTTTATTATTACTTATTATTCAGATAAATATTTGATATGGTATGTGCAGCATTAAGGTCAATTAGCCAGAATAAGCTCCATCTGAAGAATGTATAATGTAACCTTTGACACTCATGAAAATACTTCAGCTACTGATTCTTTACATTCAGTATCCATTTCACACACGGAAAGAGCTCAGTGTAGTAGGCCAGGTGGGGTTTGTGTTTTGGCTGGTTGGGGTTTTTTTGTGCTTTGCTTGTTTGTTTGTTTGTTTGTTTTTTAAATCCATGCAATTAGCACTACTTTCTTTCCTCTATATATCTGAAAGCACTACGTACATTCACAACCAAGAGATTCAGTTTTGAATAATTACTGTGCAAACATTGCAAAGATGTAAGCCCAGGTGTCTCAAATACCTTGCCACCACCTGACCTCTTCAAACACCAACCCCATTCACAAACCACCAGCTAATATTCCTGGTAGGTATAATTAAGAAGGCTGCTCTGTAAGTAATGCTTCTTGTTTTGTATTGCTGGCCCACAACACCAGAGGCTGATGTCAGTGGGATGGCAGTAGACCATCCCACCAATACCCTGTTAGATCTTGTTGCTATGTGACAGATGGCAGCAGACAGGCAGTCTGACAGAATGGTGTCTGATATGGAAATGCAGATGAAGCAAAGGCTCGCCACTGAATTCTTTCATGCAGAAAAAATGGCACCCACTGACATTCACTGATGCTTGCTGAACATTTATGGAGACTGAACAGTGGATGTCAGCACAGCAAGGCAGTGGGGTGGTGTGTTTCAGTGGTGGTGACATCGACAGTGTGTCACTTCTGCTGGTGCAGATACTTATGAGCATGACACGCAGGCTTTTGTTCACTGCTGGCCAAAATGTCAAATGATGACTATCTTGAAAGATTACATTTTGTAGCTGAGAATTCTCTCTATCAAGCAGTGTTATTGAGTTCTTTGTTGTAGTTTCCACAGAAATAAATACGAGGCATTACTTTCGGAGCAACCTACATAACATCCCAAGTCTCCTAGCACATTTTAACAAAAGCTAGAACCTCTAAGCCAAAGAGCAGTTAATAAAATCAGGAGACAGATAACAAAAGAAAACAAGGAAGGATGTATCTTGAGAAGTTTTGATTTGCTATTTAAAATAGAAACCACAAAGCATCTCTCAATATTTAATTAAGTACTTCTAATTTCCATATCTAACTCCCTGCTGGGGAAACCTTTGCAAAAAAACGAACCCACAACCTCTAACTTAGTTTTCTGGATAAATACAGTAGACCATCTCATAACCTACTATTCAAATATTCTTGATTTTTCAGAAATAGATGGGAAAAAATGCACTAAGACAACAGAGATACTAAAACCCAAACTGCTATATGCAGCACAAGAAAATGCAACATAAAGTTTGTCTAAAAAAGAAAAAAAAACACAACACCTCTCAAGGTACAGTTCATCCCACCTCACTTCAGCTATCTAGAAAATAGAAGCTGAAACTAATAATTTAGACTTAAGAAGGACAGGCACTTACAGAGATAAACCATCTTTGGGAAATCATTACCTTGGGTTAAGAGTAAGTTGGGGTAGATAAGGTTTTATATTGAAAAAAGACTAACACAATCAATCTCAGAATACCTGACTTTTTCTACTTAGAAAAAGGACAGACCAAACCAAATGAATAAAGCAGTACTGGTGGTTACTAATACAGAGGAAGGATTCTTATCATTTATTTTAATTTGAATTGAGAATTGAAGGCTTAAACTAAAAATAGCACAAATACCAGTGGTTTGTTTTACTTAAAATGGACTTACACCTCAATGCTATAACATAAAATTCACTACATTATCTATCACCGTTGGATGTACTGGCAGCAGTATTAAAATCAATTTTGTGCAAGTGGAGAGCTGAAGATACAAATACGTAGGTCTGGATTCAAAAATTTATTTTACAAATTTCTGCATGCAAATGAAAATGTTACAAGTAAAATCAATTCAGCAACAGCAGTAATATTTAAAACTGGCTGAATCACAGAAAGTGATAATGTGTACTAACTTCTACAAAGGGTTAATTAGACTAAGAAAACTTTGTTGATTCAAATGTTGGCTCACTGATGATTTTGAAAATACATTATGAACACTGTGTTATATTATGCTTTCCTGTCTCTGTTTTGAATTGATAAAATCTAATTACTCATTGGTGCAACACTAGCATCATCACTTCAGCTAAACAATGTTAAATGGAGCACAATCTGCTGGAACTGTAATATTTTTAATGAAATTATTTACAGAAACTAATCTCTAGATGATGTTTTTATTTGGACAGAATTTCAGCTGACAGCGTATACATCTGATTTTACAACACATTTTGAATTGCAAAATTTACCTTTATGTGATAAAAAAAAAAAAAAAAAAAGGAAATAGAAAGCTTTCTTTTATGTCATAACCATATTTTACAGAAGCAATGCTAATATCAAGCAGAAATGGACAGATCTGTTTGCATATACTCAACAACTGAAACAGGGCCTCCATGAGGTTGCCACGAAAGAGCTCAACCATTAGCTGTACTATGTATTCAGTAGAGAGATCCAGGCATGTAGATCCTGCTACTCCTCCAAGAACGGGATGAGGAGGAAACACATGGCCTCAGTAAAAACCTAAGCAGCAGTAAGCCAAAATCTCACCGAGGACACAGCAACCCCATTAACCTCTGATTTTATTTATTTATTTATGCCACAGTATTCAGGGAAGAAAACAGAATAATTACTTACAAAAATTTGCAAAAAGACATCAGAATACTGAATGACTAGACAGTAAAACAGAGGGTGACATTCAATCTAGAGAATGTGAACAATCATTTAGGGGGAAAAACAAAGAGTATCAAGTAGTAGTAGGGTGTGGTTGCAGCCCACAAGGACAACTGTATCCTGGGCTGTTCTCCAAGACAGAAAATAGGAATTGCTAGCATCCTAGCTGCTTTCCAAGCGTCAGAGCTTACAAGTAACTTTGAGAGTTCATATGTTCCATGAAGTGTATTTGCACCTGAAAAAAAGCTTTTCTTCACTGGCTTCTGCTGTATGATCTGCTGTCCGCACCAGAACTCCTCACACGTGACAACTACACGTGGATGTTAAAACTGCCGTCATATCAATATTACAATTGTCCAATATCTCATCTACTTTATCTATCAGTCTTCTGTTGTACTGTTACTATTTTATGTAATTCTTTGCAACTAATTTTACTTAGTTGCTTAGATTTTAAAGTGTTTTACCTATAACCCTCATGCCTACTGTTATTCCATAGCTATATGGCATATGCTGCCCACAATCATGTACTTTAGTAAGTCACTTCAATTATTCTCAATAACAGAAAAGCTGAAGCTCAATTCTGCAATGGTGTACATGACTAGTATTCCAGTTTTGTATTTCATAACCTGAGTACTGTAGGAGGATTTGGTTGATTTATTTATTTATTTATTTTAACAATGAAGGGAATAAATAATAAAGGAATAAAAGTGAGAGAGAGAGAGAGAGAGAGAGGAAAAGTGAGTACCCTCTGGCAAACAGGGAAATAATATCTGCTATATAAGAACTCTCTGATCAAATGCAGTGATGCATGAAAACTTCATGGAATCTGGAAATGCTGTACAGAGTTAGAACTTCAATTGCATGACATCCAACTCAAAATCGCACAAACAGCAGCATGTTATGAAATATATCCTTAGCAAAAGGCATGGCAGCCATCCCAAAGAGGACAAATGATACCTATAATCAGAAGTTTCACCACAGAAAAGTAAGGAAAGAGATAAATAAAATGGATAATACAAGTACCAAAGATTCAAAACCCATTCATTTCCTTTCCATTTGTCTTGTCTTTCTTGCATGATCAAGCTCCCTGGTAACTCTTTTACCTATATCTGATCTCTGTGGGCTATCAATTACCCAGGGAACCATGTTCAGTTGGAAAACAAGCTGCAGAAAACTAAGATTACTGAGATCTAAACCTACCTACTGTGTTACTCAGCAAATTAAAGCAACAGTACAGTGCAATGTAACTTTCATTTAGAAAAACTAGTATTTTCCACGTAACATCTTTTGAAATGCTGCAAACCAAACTATGCTTCCAATTCACTGTTTTAATGTATTTAAGCACTCCTTGATTTATATTAATTGAATTGTGATCCCACTTTTCACAGGACAGCTGCCATATTCTTTTTCTTTGCTGACACTGTTGAAAATGTCTGATTTTTTATTTGAAATCAGGTAAGCCTGCATGTAGGTACAAGGTCTCATAGTGACCACTTGCTTAGCCATTAATACTTCTCCATTTTTTGTTTTACTTCTGGTAGGCTAGCAGCTGGTGGATGCAATGCAACTACTATCTAACTAATGTGCTGGTGAGCTTAGCAGCACGGTTTAACAAAAAGCCGCTGAATATCAAACAAGCTCCTGAGAAATAAAGTACTTTAAACCAATATAAGAATTTTCAAATTCATTATTTCAGTTCTGGTAGATATCCAGCAGATGATTTCAATTGTATGTTCATTTTGAATAGCCGTACATGATGTAAACACCAGTAAAGAGACAAGATAGAACAACTAATCACACAACAGCACATGACACTGTGCAGTCTCTGTGAAAGCCAGTTACTCGAAACATTTCATTAAGTATGTGTTGTTCACTGTAGGCACTGTATGAAGTTACAACATAAATACACACACACTGTGTGTATTTACATATACAATAAGATTAGCCTACTATGTCTTCAAACACTTACAATTTGAGCCTAAAAAAAAAAATTTAAAAAAAATCACACATTTCATCAAGTTCTCAAAGAATCTCTCTGTGGAAATGCATACAATACTTTCTCAAAGCAGAATTCCCCTCCATCAATTTTCTATTCAATCAAAGAGTATAGAATTGTCAAAAGCACAAAACCCATGATCTTACTGCATACCATTACATAATGTAAAATACGTACATAATTTACCAAAGTAGAGTATGTTTACTATGGCCTTAAGCCATTAATGCATTCTTACCTGAAATACCACCTTAATTCTTTCATGGTATTTGGCAACAAAGCAAATACTGCAGAGGCAATTTACTTATGCCATGCAGTTAAAAAAAAAACGTGCAAGACCATCAAACATACCTCCACAAGTCTGTTGGTGTGTTCTCGAAATATAGCAGCATATTCTTTTATTTCTTTTTCTCTTCCATTCTTAGCAGCTTCAATGAGAACTAGAAGCGGAACTGTGGTATCTAAGAAGGAGTCAGAGATGTGATCTATAATGGCTTTACGAAGCTGCAAAACAAAGCATTATATTAATATATCAGCTATATTAAAGGCAGGGTTACTTAACTAAAACTACAGTTCTCCCATTTAAACAGACGACTCTCTAAAGTTAGGGACAGTTTTAACCTACCAGTACATAAATCTGCACACTTGCATGTGTAACCAAATGAGTGTGTGTACAATAACTTAAAACACTTAAAAGGTGTATTAGTCCTCTCAAAATCAATAGAGTCAAGCAAACACTCATGCTCTTTGATGAACAGAATAAACTACTTAAATTATTCCAGGCATTAAAATCCTGTCTCCTGTGTTGTTTTACTTGTAGTTCAGATGTCAAGGGAGAAGGCTATTTCATTTTACAAAAAAAAAGCATTCATTTAATTATGTTTTACTGACAAAATGCTCCGTATCACCGTTTCCTAATTACAAAATTACCCAAATATTTTTCTACCTTGCCAGGAAACCCAACGACACACTATCATTAGCTATATGATACCCTTCACAGCAGTTATCTCCATGAGATTACTAATTATGCCACCCAACAACAGATTAATAGAGCAAAGAGAATTGTAAACAAGTCTGAAGTTGCTAATTTTCCCTTTTTCAAATAATTGTTCTTGAACTTCTTTTCTAAATCATTAAAGAAATGTCACATTCTGATACAAACTAGCTTTCTTAAATTAGATTTCATGTAAACTTACAACTGATGATTGGGACATTACTTGATCGAGAGGTTAATTTCCATGTTATAAACCTACACACACCAATTATTCATTTTAATCAGAGAACATGGCATGAAATATAATGCTCAAAACAACCCATGGAATGGAATTGAATTATCAAGTTTACTGACTTTCCTACTGTAAAAAAATATTCTTGTAATAAGTATAGAAAACATTGATTGGAACAGAAAATTAAGAAACAAAATTCTTTTAAGCTCTTACATGTTGATGCTTTTATTGCTAAAGGAAACGCTTTTCCATTTAGCATTCAGCCTTAATGTATTTACGTGAAAGCTCTGTAAAAGTAAAGACTCATACAGCTGGAAAAGCTACTTAAGACATAAAAACCTTCAAAAAAAATAGTATAAAATGTTTAAAATAAAAAATGTTTAATGCTTTTGTCATCTGACTTACTGTAACGTATTGCTTTAGAAGACTCGATCTGAATTGTATGCTCTCAAAAGTCATTTAACAAAGGCAGAAGTTATGAGATCCCAACACAGAACTAGATGCTATAACCTTTTTTTTTTTTTAAACAGTCTCATCCATACTAATTCTGCTATTTTAAAAATGAAAAAGACACCAGGATCAAAATACACTGAACCTCCAGTCCTGCCAATCTTTTAAAATTTGAGTCCAACTGAAGGAGACTGATACCCTCAACGTGCATCACATGCATTAAAAATAAGTACATAAACGTGACCTTGAGGAATCACAGCGTAAAATAGTCAGATTTTGATTTATAATATCAACAACAAAACACTGCAGAACCATATCAATGGCTTATGATTCATAATCTCCAAGAGAAATGTTTGGGTTTGGAGACATAACCCAGGCTATTCTAATTCCGCAGTCTTACTACATTGTTTTAGGACCAATAACCTCAGTAACATTCATGGTGAATCTGAGGCATTCAGTCTTAAAATAGAAGCCTAATCTTCTCTCTCATCAAATAATTATTTGCTGTCGCTTTTTACTGGTGTGGTTGGATTAATTAATCTTTCACATATAAATTATCAGTATTATTTTGTTCTAGAAATCCTCTATCCTGCAGTTCAGAAAACAAAATCCTTTTTTTAAAAATGATAGTGCCGTGTCCTTGCTGAATACAAACAAAAAAGTATAGCAACAGTAGCTCTGGCAGGTCCTATCTCAGAAAGTATTGTGCTGTGATTAAAATTTATCTCCTACTTGTAAATCAAAGAGATGCTATCAGGAGGGGGATGATGTCTAACTTGGAGGGGTACAGGAAGTATTTCTTCATACATACCTTCAGGTAAATATCAAAAAGCCACACAGCTACTCTGGTTGATGATACTAGTTCTAAGCTGTCAATTAATTACCCAAACATTTTACAAAGGCTTCTATAAAAACATGATTTTTTAAAATAAATTTTAAACGCTGCAACAGAGATATTTCTTGAGTCAGTGAAAAGATGGAGCCTACTTAACCTGTGGAAGAGACAGTATTACACAATGGAAGAATTAACAGAGCTCATCATGAAAGTCTGCATCACACAGGTGTCTGCACTGAACATAATTTTGATGAAACATGAAAGGAAGTGGGATAGCTAGTTAGCTGCAACCATATTGCAGTCTTCTCACCTTTCAAGGCTTCTCCTGAATGACCATGGGAGACAGAAAAGATTTATTCATCATCATAAAACATAAGAGTTGGGTTGTAAGACTGTATACAAAGTTGGGATGGATTTTCCTCCACCAGAGAATTCACAAACAGCCAGTGCCAGATAGGATAAAAGCCACGTGTGTTCACATTCTGCATGGCTATAAATTTTCATATGGCTGGTTGGGACAGCCTGGCTGAAAGTACTTCAAGCTTTTCAACTCTACTTTCTAAGCTGGAACTTCCTACATTTCAGCATCATAAACAATTCTATCAAAGATGCTTCCTGCAGCTGCAACAATGTATACAGAGCTGATCATCCATTGTTCATCTTCTGCAATACACCAAAGCTGCAGATTTTGGTCCCTGCCGTACATTAGTCTTAGGATAATGGAATGCAAAACATGAGGTTTGACTCTGGACCAAGTATTCCCAGTACCCTTCTCTGTCACTTAATCTTCTACAAGGAAGGTCTAGACATAGACTCAGTGGTCCCTTCAAGGTATCTATTCCAACAATGAAAAATAAAGTGAATGATAATTCAAGTACATTTAGAATAAAACTAATATTGTTTTCCATATATTACCAATATATTCTTCTAGAAAATGCATGTATACACATACACTTAGACATGTACACATGCAGAGTTTGTCTACATACATATATATATACTGCCAACATCCAAACGTGGTAGGGTTTTTTTGCAGTTTTGAAAATCCAGACAGACATGTTCCGCAGACTGCTGTAATTATCTTTAGTACTTCTCTAACATAAGAGAGAATTTACAAAATGTAGTGACATAAAATCTGAAAACTGCAGTTTAGTTAAGTTCTTAAGTTGACTTTTCCTACCAGTTCCCCAGGAGATTTACCTGTCTGCGAAGATCTCTTGTCTTCTTGCACATACTGTCTATTGCAGCACTCAAAGCATCACTTCTTTCTTTCCTGTCAGTCTGTAATAAGCATGACAGAAAATAAAACAATATTTATTCAGCAATTTTTTTATTTGTGTTCTCAGATCATTAAAGCATATCATGTATGATTTACCAAATGCTCAAGGTTTGTTGTTTTTTTTTAACCTGATTTCAATGCAAGTATCCCTGGTTTCTGAAAAACCCCACAGAAAGCTGATATGCGATGCTGAACAAAATCCAATGAGTCAAAACAAGTTTTACTAACCGCATGTAGGAAAGAAACTAAACAACTTTATCTTCTGAATTGCTGTCATACAGTAATTTATAGTTCCTGATTACTAATGAAATAACATTAATATAATTATTATTATTGATGCCAATCTATTATCACCATATTGTGAAAAATCACTTTTTCCACTCCACAAGCAATTCATAAAATCAGATGTCCAGAGGCTGTTTGATAGTCCTTTAATCTGTAATCATTACTTTACTCCCATAGAGCAGAATGGGTGAGTTTCAAAACATCCACAACATCGCAATGCAAAGCCAATAAACTCTGCCAATGAAAATAGGCAATCTTTCCATTTATCATCACATTCATTCTCAGTATCAATAGAAGACAGAGCTACTGAAATATTTCAGAGGTCTTTAGGGAATCAGCCGTACACCTTCCAAACAATCTTAAATTTTTATTTCTGCCTACAAGCAAAGCACTTACATCATTGTTAGCTATTTGAAAAGCACAGCTAGCGTTTTTGTTCTACTGCCCAGTATTTTTAGTATATGATACTGCCACAGTAGTTGTCTTAAGTAGTCTTTTTTTGATGTAGCATATACTGCTTGATAATTCTTAATTTTTTTTTATTTTTTTTTTATATCAGCAAACAGAGCAACATGCTTAGCATTAAAACAGACTAGAGACACCAGGAACATTTACATTAAATGTGTAACATCATAAATGCCTTTAAATGATTGGTACATTTTCTATCAGCAAACAGAACAACAACTTTTAAAAATTATTTTAAGATTCCTTATTAATGCTTTGATGTTTTCCTATCATGTTCAGTTTCTGAAATTGCTTATAATCTTCACAGGGAGACAGTCAATATACATTTTGGAGAGAGAGATCATTATAGTAATGCGACTGTTTCTCAAACCAGCACTCACCTAGGAACCAAAGTAAATAAGATTCTTGCAACATGATTTGCAAGCTATTGTCAGCTTTGATAACAAAATCAATCCTTTCTAAAATGCTAGGAAAACAGGCCCAATAAAATTACTGTGGACATAAGTCAGCTCAATGTCTACCTGTACATTTTTCACATGATAGAAGTCACAGCTCTGTGTGGGCACATTCTTTGAAAGTTTTGTATTTGTAGTCTTTTTATCAATGAGGACATAATCCATGCAAAAATATTGTGATATTTTACAAGTTCCTGTAGTAATCTCCAACTTCCAAGGAGGCAACTGATGATACAATCAGCTCTAGGCAAATCTAAGTCACTGAGGAAGGTAATAGGAAATTACTTAACAAGCAACAAAACCTAAATATACTGTAAAATGTAGTTTCCAAACATGAAATATGGACAGATCAAGAATGTGGTTAACTTCATAGCCTCATACAGTCTTTCTTCCTTAAAGAAATATGAAGCTTCAAAACACATTACTGTTCAGGTAAATCATTCTTATAAAGATTTAAATATTTCAGAATTGCATACAGCCTGTGAGAGGGACATCTGACTACAAAGTCTGCTGAGAGAGTACACTTAAAGGCCAATGGCTTTGCATAGCATTGTCCAGATTCTGTAAAATATCACCCATCGGGCCCAAGTGCCTTTGAAGATGGAATTACTTCTTTCAATTAAGCTTACTAAGCTCAGCAGACTTTCAGATACCTACATGACAGCAGAGTTTCAAGTTCTATATTTGCTGAGCACATTTTGTGTTTTTTTAAATCATCATATCACAGAATCACAGAATTATCGAGGTTGGAAAAGACCTAGAAGATCATCCAGTCCAACCATTACCAATACTTCCCAGCTAAATCATACCCCTCAACGCAACATCCAAACGTTTCTTGAACACTCCCACGGTCGGTGATTCCACCACCTCCCTGGGCAGTGCATTCCAATGCCTGACTACCCTTTCCGAGTAGTAATACTTCCCAATGTCCAGCCTGAACCTCCCCTGGCGCAGCTTGAAACCATTCCCTCTAGTTCTATCACTGATTACAGGAGAGAAGAGGCCGACCCCCAGCTCACCACAACCTCCCTTCAGGAAGTTATAGAGAGCTATAAGGTCTCCCCTGAGCCTCCTCTTCTCCAGGCTGAACAATCCCAGCTCCCTCAGCCGCTCCTCATAAGGCCTGTGCTCCAGACCCCTCACCAGCTTCGTAGCCCTCCTCTGAACACGTTCCAGGGCCTCAATGTCTTTCTTGCAGTGAGGGGCCCAAAACTGAACACAGTACTCGAGGTGCGGCCGCACCAATGCCGAGTACAGGATATTTACTATTTTAAAAGTATGCATCACAAAGAAAGGCATATTGAAAGTGAACATGTTCACACTATGTACCACTATAAATTAATAATATAGCTAAAATGTCTATATTGGAAATACTCTGCATCTGCGTGTCAGTGCTCTTCTCATGACTGCTGTATTTAAAAATAAACAAGACTTTTCTGCAGTAGCTCATTCCTCTAAGGGTGACTGAAGAGAGGAAAGGGCTATAGAAATGAGGCATGTAATTCTAGACTCTAGGTTATGAAAATCATGCAACTGAACTTACCCCTTTATCTCAGTTTTCCTGTGCACAGCTACAGTTTTATTTTGTAAAATATACATCATAATGGCTATATGGCTCCCTTGTGTAGACATTACAAGCAATATACAGCTCCTGTTTCAATGCATTTTTAACTCAATACACATTTTACAAGCACAGAATCACATTATTAACACTTCCATAAATGAAAACAAACATTTTAATTAACACTGCGTAGCCTGAAGATAAACACTGAGTATTGCAGACAATACAAGACTAATCGTTTCATACACTTGCGAACAACTTCGGTTAACTTAAAAAAAATTGTACATGATAAATACATTCCTGTCAGATTTTCACATAAGATAGCACACATCTAAATGTAGATGCTCAGCTGAAAAGAGTCTCCAGTGTTCTATTTTATAACAGCAGGTGGTGATGACATCATATTATAGTTTCCCCATCACAAGATACACAGATGAAAATGAATAGACTTGCCTTGCCTATTTAACCCTGAGGGACTCAAGAATACGTCATCAATGTAGTCTTTGGTAGGTACATGCCAACACTTTAGAGTATTAGCAAGTAAAAAGTAGTTCTTCCGATTTCATACTTTGTTGATTTCAAGAGAGATTCTAAACAAAGGAATATCATTATTCTGATAAAGTTTCCAATTTCATTTTTCTTATACTTATACTTATGTAATGCTACAAATGTACACCCACTAGTTGCACAGTGCTTCCAGTCTGAGCACTCATTAGAGGATTATACAGAAATTCAGGAAGAAGTATCTAAAGTCTTCAAGTTGATAGGTTTGAGCTAGATTTATAATAAGGATACAGCCACTCACAGGTATTAAAATAGTAAATAGTGTTAGTATTCACTATGTGACTTCAAGAACAACATCTCTTCCAGCCATAACCAAGAATTTCGTTACAACAGAGAACTGAAATACTCTTATTATATGGACAAAAATAAATGAGAGCCATCTCATTTAATAGAATATTAAATGAAATTCAGCTCATGAAATAGAGCTTGTTTATTCCAGTATGCACTGGTGATAAAGTTTTCACAAGTATTAACTTAAATCCTGCAAGGCTGTACTCCTTGAAGTCTCCTTGTAGTCACCAAAGAGAGAAAAGAATCACTTCAGATTACCTGCAAATGGCCCGATCCCCACTCCAGGCACCACAGAGTTTGGTGAGAGACCTAGTTCATCAGGCTGAAGTTTATAGCATTAATCTATTCAGCACCCAAATGCTCTTAACAGACTATGTCCAGAAACTGAACTTATACTCTATTACCTAGTATGCATCTGTAAATGGCTATACAATGAGGGAAACACTAAACAGGTATAAAAACTTACTAATTATTTACATTGTTTATCAGCAAGCTAATAAATAGTATTGGTACAGCAGCTGTACCATGACTCAGCAATAAACATCCTTTGATTTACTTCCAAGTCCAAAAAAACTATTTTATTTCTTAAAAGACTCAGAGATTTTTTGAAATCAGTTCTCCATAAAAGTGCCAACATATAAGTAAACAGCAACCAATAACATGATAAGTTAATAAACATGTAAGTGGACAATTCAGTGAATAAGACACGGGTTGGACAGACACAGCTAGAGGTTGTTATCAACAGCTCTATGTCCAGAGGGAGACCAGCCACAAGTAGTGTCCCCCAGGGGCCCATCTTGGCACTGGTGCTCTTCAACATATCTATCAATGACATATGCAGTAGGATTGAGTGTACTCTCATCAGTTTTGCTGGTAACACTAAGCTGAGTGGTACAGTTAACAAAACAGAAGGGAGGGATGCCATCCAGAGGGACGCCATCCAGAGGGACCTGGACAGTCTTGAAAAGTCAGCCTATAAGAACTGAATGAGGTTTAACAATGCCAAGTGCTAAGTGTTGCACTTGGGTTGGGGCAATTCTAGATATATG
The DNA here is from genome assembly GCA_030625065.1 of Alectoris magna. Lineage (NCBI taxonomy): Eukaryota > Metazoa > Chordata > Aves > Galliformes > Phasianidae > Alectoris > Alectoris magna. The sequence continues at coordinate 25,709,116 of CM060566.1, read as the reverse complement.
TACAAGCTGGCAGAACTCACTGATAGCAGCACTGCAGAAAAGGACTCGAGGGTTCTGGTGGACAAGAAGCTCAATGCAAGCCAGCAGCATGCACCTGCAACTCAGAACACTATTTGTATCATGGGCTGCATCGAAAGACAGGTGGCAGCAGGATGAGGGAGGTGACTGTCCCCCTTTACTCTGCCTTTGTAGGGCCCCATCTGGAGTACTGCGTTCAAGTCTGAGACCACCAGTACAGAAAAAATGCAGAGCTGCTGGAGCGGGTCCAGAAGAGGGCCACTAAGATGCTTACAGGGCTGGAGCACCTCTTCTATAAAGAGACATCAAAGGAGCCAGGCCTGTTCAGCCTAGAGAAGATGACTCATTGTGGCCTTCCAGCTCTTAAAGGCACTTATAAAAAGGAAGGAGATCGACTACTTAGATGGTCTGATTGTAACAGAACAAGGGAAAATGCCTTTAAACTAAAAGAGGGGAGATTTCAGATATCACAAAGAAATTCTTTAGTATGGAGATGGTGAAGTACTGAAACATGTTGCCAAGAGAAGCTGGGTATGCCCCATTCCTGGAGGTACTGAAGGTCAGACCAGACCTGGCCCTGGACACATAGTAGATATTAGAGTATACAGTGCTTATAAATGTTTCACATTTTGAATTAAAAGGTCACTGTGAAATCTACAGAAAAGCGTAACAGTGATGAAAAAAGTATCTAGAAAAATAGTTTCACACTTTACTGTATATTCAAACAATGTTGTCATTATTGTGGAAAGTTACATTAATGGGTTTGTGCAAGTCCATAAAAAAGATTTTCTTTCATATTCATCTCATGGAAGTGCTGTTGGTTCGAATACTTTTCTGGAATACAACAAAGTCAGGAATATTTCAAGCATCTGTCTTAAACACACACAACCTCTGTAAGGAAGGATCCAAGTAAATCCTATTGCAGTCTTCATTTATATTAAAAACATATGAACTAACAGAGAAGGGCCAAAAGGTTCATCCCCTTGATTAGTGGGCTTGTGCTTGGCAAAATTAGTGGCAGAGCTTCAGCAATCAATATGTAAACAAAACTTATATCACTACTGGCTTTGCTGGAGTAAGACAAAGTACTTGTTGCCTGAAGGTCAAGCACATTGAGTTAAGAGATCTGAGAAGAAGCAGGAGTGAGTGCTTGGCTGTGAACCACCCCTTAGAGAAGTCAAGTCTGGGGCAGCCACATCAGAAGGACAACAGGACTGCAGAAACATTCCCACAATAGGAACAATCTAACACAGCACAGAAGGTTCAAATCAGTGTTTGAATAACCTCTTCTTTACAGTTACTGTCAAAGGGAGGTCTGCGGGCAGATCTTTCAGGATTACCTCTGTCCCTGACAACCTCCACTAGATGAACAAGCAGCAAGAACCAACTAATCTGAACCCCACACTCAGCAGCAGTCTTCCTTCTTGTCAGTGCACTTGCCACTGGGCTGCGCACGTGGCTCCCTGCACTGGCAGTTCCAGCAGGGCATTTGAACTGCAAAGAGCCAGAGACTTCCCACACTTTTACACTCAAGGCATAAGGCCCTTTACACGTCTGTTTTCTTAGGGTACATTGAATTTACTACTACCAGAACATGGAAATCAAGTTTCAGCTGTCTTCCTGTCAAACCTCTTTGTACCCAAATACATCTGCCTTCCTATATCAACAATTACTCTGTTGTGTGTCCCCCCTTCCCCCACTACTGTCTTGTTTCATTTTAGTGATAAAACCTTCACTACCATTACTATCTTGCACTATAGTAGGAAAAATATATATACATATCATGCAAGTTTTCAACTTGCATTGAAATTCCAAACCAGAATTTTCAAGTAAAAGACAAGATCCCTTGTTGAAACACATAATGACAAGCTAAACAAAAACTATGAGCTTCTCCAAAGCTATAGATCTCCATGGACAATGTTATGTCATATTCAAATACAGAAAGAAACTAGCTGGATTTGAAGAGTTCACAATTCTTGTTTTCAAGCATGTCTCACACTTTTAAATAATCTTCCAAAAAAAAGCCTCATATCCCCTACCAGGAATAAAGAGTAACGTTTTTGTTGCAAGTAACCTCATTGAAACAATGGGACTATTTAAACATACTAACAGTTACATTCATGTTTTTTCAATTTTTTTTAATTTTAATCCTTAAATCTTTCAAGAATTCAGCAGCAGCATCTAATGAACTCTGCCAGAGAAATCTCTTCAATGAACATTTTAGAGTTACTCAAGGAATCCCTGACCAGACAGCGAAGAAAGAACTCGACATTTCTGACATTTTAAAAAACAAAAATTCTTTTGAAAAGCCAAAAGCTTCCATACCTTCTCATAAAGCACTTCAGAGTACATTTTTACTGAATATCAAAAGGAACCAAAAGAAAATTCATTTACGAGAATATTTATTACCTCTTTTTGTTAATACAGGCAACATGCACACATACACACACACACACAAAAAAAAAACTTTAAGTTGAAAATTCTACCTATATTTGATAACAGATTGCCTACACACTCCTATTAATAAAATCTAGGGCACGTTTTCTACAGACACCCAACTTAAGGAAGCTAGCTTCTGTGAAAACAACGTACTGCATTAACAAAACAATAATAATAAATTGCTTTAATTGACAAGGGCATGAAAAATCACATGTAATTGAGCAAATAAGGAATCTTTTATGTGAAATTCTCTCTACAGATACCCTCTTCAGCATGTTCAATCCATGATTTTTTCTCTCTCCAGTTGTAATGGACAGCTCCCCACAGATCTAATGGTGTGAGACGCAAAGTGCTCTGTAAGAAATGAATCACCTCAACCTCTATCAGTATCAGCTGGAGTACAGGGGGCTCTCCTCACATCAGTTCACAAGAAAAATCCTGAATTTAAAGCATTCTCTGCATAATTTCATTTTCCTATTCACTTATAACTAGTTCTTAATACCAAAAACCAAATATAATTTTGAGTGAGCATGGATAACACAGCCTAAGGGAAAAAAACAGAATTTATGACCTCTTAAATTTAAAAAAAAAAAAAAAAGTATTGTAAAGATCACAATTAATCCTATTTTCTCAAAAATAATGTTGTTGTTGGAATATTTATCACATTGCACTTTAGTATGAACTCCCTGAATGAAACATTGCCGTGAGACACATGAAGATAGGGCGAGCAGTCAAGGTGCTTCCAAGGACAGAGATGGATCCCTGGTTTCTGGTATGAGCACGAGGTCATCAGTCCTCTCAAAAGGGGAACGTGAGCAAGCTGCAGGAGGGAGGGAAAACCTACGTAGTTTTGGGTTTTTATTGTTTCAGATACATAAGGTTAGTATCTCATTATATCAGCTCTTCACGCTCTTTTTCACACTGAAATAGTAGGAAAATTTCAGTCTGATTCCAAGGTGGTCATAAAACATCCCATATTTTCCTAATACTCATCTTGGATACAGTCACAGAAACTGCATGCATCACAGCTGGTCTGTTGCAAAGCAATTAAAATGATTGCTTACGATTTCCAATGCAAACTCAAAACCCACACATACTTTGTATTTCAAATGCAACAAATGCTTCATAAAGAAGTCATACAGGCCAATGGTCTTTTCCTTTGGGTTGTACTTCAGCTTTGATCTATCTGGGGAAATCACAAGGAAATAAAAAATTTCTTCTATTTATTTTAATCAGATATTGTCTTATCCACTGATGATGCAAATATAATCAGAAATAGGGTAATATTTATACCATCAAACTGATAACAAGACACATACTGAAGGTTTATCTGCTTTTCATTAACGAGAAATTTTTCCAAGTCCCTGATACAAAAGTTTTTAATCTAATCCACCATTCACCTAAGTGTTCTGGCATCTCCACAGCAGTGAAACTGGAAATTAGTTGGAGAAAATCTCTTCCTACAGCAGCAATATACAGTTCCTATGATGAACTATCATATAAATTCTGTCGTGATTATACACTGTTATGAGAGAAAAGAAGGGGAAGAAAGGGAAGGAGAATTTGAAATAAAATACTGCATAGTCGTTAAGACAGTCCTTCTCATTCTGATTGTTTAGAGCTGTTAGCCACACTCTTAAGTCAAAAAGTTATGGTCTTACACAGAAACCACAAACAGGAAAATCTCCAGCCCTAAGCTATTGGAATTCTTCCATACCTGGAGATGCACTGAGTTAGTACGAGTTCTGAAGTAGTATTTCTCTGCAAAGCAAAGGCACATCATGCATTTTTCAAGACAATAACAAAAAAACAAACAAAAAAAACTTAGTGTAGTTGCAGATGTGATATTTCCATGCAGTATATACCATATAGCTTCTAACTGACTTAAGATGATTAATAATATTTATATCAATCAGCAGGTGGGGTTTTTTTGTTTGTATTTTTTTGTTTGTTTGTTTTTTTAGGAAATATACAGAATTTGAATGACTACAAAAATATTCCTAGTAACAAAAAAAAAAAATCTCACTTTTTATTCCTCATAGCCCCTCTAGATCAAACACCATCCATTACATTTCTCCTTATATTCACACTGCATCCAAATATAACATGGTGACATATAGAAACCAGAACTACAAAACCGGGGTCTTTTTTTTTTCCTTTATGCAGTTAACTACATCTTTGTGTTGACATATTCTTCTGAAATAGTCTCAATGATCCTATTCACTACCACTTACAGAATAGACATGGGATTACTTTTAATGGAACACCAGCATTCTCTGTGATATTCTTGTATCAGTGTGGATGGATAACAAAGACTAATCTCCCTCAGACTGCCTTGATATGAAATTGCAGCTAGGCACATGCTCATCAGCAAAGAGAACCCTACTTGTTATTTCATTAAAAAAAAAACAAACAAACAAACCAAACCCACTGATTTCACACACACACAATTCATACTCCACAGCATTTCTGTTCAATGATTGAAGTAATCTGCTTGAGACAAAGGTGAAACCATGGGAGAATTTGTTCTACAGGCTTAAACTATGAAAACATACACGTCAAAGACTTAAGCTCAACATCAGCAAATATGAGGTGTTTCAGCTAGCATGCCTGTTACGGATTTGGTTTTGTTTACATTCATACTTCAAAATAAAAGTTAAAGCGGCAGTCAATGGTTCAATGTCCAGATAGACACTGATGACAAGCAGCGTCCCACAGGGGTCAGTATTGGGACCTGTACTTTTTAACATCTACATCAATAACATCAACAGCAGGATCAAGCGCACCCTCAGCAAGTTTGAGTATGACACCAAGTTGTGTGGTGTGGTCAACACGCCAACAGACCAGATGCCATTCAGAGAGACCTAAACAGTCCCAAGAAGTGGGTGCAGGAGAACCTCACGATGTTCAACAAATCCAAGAACAAGATCTTGCACCAGGGTCAAGGAAACATCCGCTACCAGTACAAGCTGGGGTACATAAGGATGAAGCATAACCCTGCTAAAAAGGACCTGGGGGTACTGGTGGATGCAAAGCTGGACATGAACCAGCAATGTTCCCCACAGCCCACAAAGCCAACCATGTCCTGGGCTGCATCAAAAGAAGTGTGGCCAGCAGGGCTAGGGAGGTGATCCTGCCCCTCTACTCTGTGTACGTACTCCCTCACCTGGAGTGCTGTGTCCAGATGTGGAGTCCTCAGTACAGGAGAGACATAGATCTATTGCAGTGGGTCCAGAAGAGGGCCACAGAAATACTCAAAGGGCTGGAACAACTCTCCTATGAGGACAGGCTGAGAGATCTGCAGCTGTTCAGCCTGGAGAAGAGAAGGTTCTGGGGAGACCTGATAGCAGCTTTTCAGTATTCTAAAGGGGGGCTGTAAGAAAGAAAAGGAGAGACTCTTCAGCAGAGCCAGTTGCGATGGGACATGGAGAGAGACAGTTTCAAACTAGAAGATCTAGTTTGGACATAAAAAAAAAAAAAAAATTCTATGTTTTTTTAAACGATAAGGGTAGTGAGGCACTGGAGGAAGTTGCCCAGAGGTGGTGGAAGTTCCCTCCTTGGAGACATTCAAGATCAGGTTCGACCAGGTTCTGAGCAACCTGATCTAGCTGCAAGAGTTCCAGTTAACTGAAGGGGAATTGCACTAGATAACCTTTAAGGATTCCTTCCAACTCAAAATATTCTATGATTCTATGAAATCTCAAACAAATGAAGACTATAGAATCATAGAATTACCAACCTTGGAAAAGACCTCCAAGATCATCTAGTCCCACCGTCTACCTACCGCCAATACTTCCCCATTAAAACATGTCCCTTAGTACAACATCTCAATGTTTCTTGAACACCTCCCAAGAAGATGACTCAATCACCTTCCTTGGCAGCCCATTCCAGTGCCTGACCACTCTTGAGGAAAATAATTTTTTTTCTGATATCCAACCTGAATCTCCCCCGGCTCAGCTTGAAGCCATTCCCTCTTATTCTGTTGCTAGTTACCTGAGACAAGAGGCTTACCCCCACCTCACTAGAACCTCCTTTCAGGGAGTTCAGTAGGTGTAGCTCCATGTAGTTAGGTACAAAATGTATTAGTTAACCCCTCTGTAATCCAGAGAAACTAAAGTAATGTGATTTGCGAATCAAGGACGCTGGAAGAAACTTCAGAATACTCAACGAATGAAAAAAAACAGCTTGTGGGTGAAAGAAAGAGGCAACTGGCATAAACATTTAGCTCTTAAATCTACAAATTCTTCAACTAAACTCTCATCAGATTCCTCTACATACAATGAATCCAGACTGCATGAATTCCTTTCTATGTTTTGTCTACATGGAGGACAACAAGACGTATAGCAATATAAGATGTTTTAGGGATTGTAAGAGCAAACAATAGTCGATGCAATCACTTCAGCAGTATTCAGCACTACCAATCACTTCTGAATAAAACATCATTTTTTCAGCACAATGAAATTACTCTGAGCTATTATTCCCTGAAGTCTGAGACTAAATGCTTTCAACACACAAATGTTATTTAAAAACTCACAACTTAAATAGAGAAAATCTATTCCACTGAAGATAGTCTCTGCTGTTAGCACTTACAGAGCAAAGAACATGAAAGAGATTGATAAAAGAGCGCTTGAATGATCCTTTTACACTGACAACTGCAAGGAAAGAGGCCACTGCACAGTCATTTATTTAGCAGATTGATTTGGACAGTGAGAAACTTGCGTGTTACTGTGGTAGTTGGATTATACTCTCAGTGAAAGAAGCGTACTGAGATCCTGCGTTTCCGCACTACCAAAGGAAAAAGAAAAAAGCAATCTGATAAATGTTGCAGCTAAGAGGGCAAGGGAGGCTGCATGTGATAGCATGCAGGGAAGACTGCTGAAAATTACAATCTTCAGAGGGCAGGGATTTGCAAAATAATACAAGACATCAATAAAGTCGTTCAGGGCATACCGCTCCGTGATTCTGTGATGGAAATCCCTTCATTTTTCCCTCCTTATTTTTGCATTAAAAAAAAAAAAAAAAGTGTCCCGCAGAATAATTCAAACTCATTTTGCAACACTGCGCACATTTTAATGAAGTCCTGATAGTAGCAGAAAGCTCAAGCAGAATTGCTACGACAGGCAAGAGAAAAGATAAAGATATGTGGTAATAGAAAGTCAGAATCATGCATTGACCAAGTCTGGAGTTCAAGAAGACATCTTGTACAGGTTGTCTTGGTCAGTGATTTTACCGGCATTATTCATACTTCCTGGTAACTATATTTAATACAGAAGCAAATAATAATTTCTCTGCAACAGTGAAATTAATGCCCAGTGATCTGATCACAGCATTTTGTAACAACATGAGTTATCAGTAAAAGCAGAATCAATTCAGGTATCTGAATACCAAGTGTCACACACTGGTTTCATGGACTATTCCTACTGAATGTACATTAAGCATCATAAGCCAAAAAAAAAAAAAAAACCAAAAAAAAAACAAAAAAAACCCTTATAGATTCAGATTAGGTTCCACTGGAAGACACTCTTTAAGTACATGACTTAGATCTCATCAAGAGGTAAAAAAAAAAAAAAAAAAAAAAAAAAAAAAAGGGGATCCAGCAAAGGCTGTACTTCAGGTAGACACACACTTGCTTCTTAAAGACATCTTGGTGCATTTTTGCCAGCATGGCAAGAGATATGTTTGCATACTGCCACCACACGATAGAAAAAAAAATGATGAGAGAAGGAGCTTAATATAAAAAGGTCAGAAAACATAATAAAGTAACTTTTTTCACCAATGCAGTAGTTACTGTAGAGCTCAGAATTGCATTTTCTCCTTTAAGATTTATATTGATTCCTTCACTTTAAATTAAATACATGGCTGAAATCTAGGAAGTAATCTTTCATCTCTGTAAATGTGTTTACAGATATTACTGAATTATATAGAAAGTTTAAGTGTTTTTAACTTTTTTTTTTTTTTAAGTCCTAAGATTTAAAAAAAAAAAAAAATAAGTAGGACCACTGTAAATATACTTACGAGTTGTAGTGCACTTGTAAATTCATAGGTAGATACTCTGGTTATTACAATCAATCACCCGTAACCCAGGTGTTAAAAGATCAGTATTCCATTTGTGTATTCTACAAGTGGGTACACTGATACACCACTATATGAGACCTGGACGTTTTCATTGTATCTACAGAGCATTTGCTCCTGTGCCTCCCCCCACACTGATCACAATTTTGTATGTGGGTCAGAGCAACTGCCACTCAATGACATGACTGAAGCATAATGAGCAACAGGCAAGGACAGGCACAAGTCAAACATACACTGACAGCACATTTCAGAGAACAGGCCTTTCTTGTTCTTCACAAGTCCTTGTATATATGCTAACCACAGGTGCAGTCAATTACCATTTTCATTTATAAGCTGGCAGATCATTTTGGAGTTCCTCGTGCAATTACCAATGGTAGCACCACACTCAAAAAACCACATAATCTCCTGATTCTTCAGAGGCACTGTAGCATTTAGTGAAACTGATGATGGAGCTCTAGATGACAGCAAGGTTAAAACCTCGAGCTCAAACTAAGCTGTTTTCTTTTGTTCCCTTTTTACTACTGTAAGATGCCCCATTTAAGAAGTGTTCTTGCAGGCCCAGATACAGGTAGTCTTCTCAGAAACAGCTGAACAGATGCAGATCTTCCAATAGTAAGAATCAATAAAAGAAAAAAAATCTTAGAGAGGGACTGTTTATAGACTCTGACTTGTAGTCATTGAAATATGGAGAAAACATAATATGCAAGCACACATTTAAAGATTGTGTTGGTATGAACACTGCTGAGAGGACATAGAAGATGTGAAGAAGAATCTTTAATCCACCATTTGTATGCTGTTTCAGGTTTTGCTGCTGTTCACTATGTATCTATGTATTTGTTGATATGCATTAGGTGTATTATTCAAAGGCAGGGATATTAAAGGCTGCAGTTGTTCATTTTTAACTAGAGTATGTGTTCCCATGTAGGCAAAATACCTCTACAATCACATGGCAGCATTATATATTAAAAAAAATCTAAAACAATAATTATACAAAACCACATTAATGGGATCCAACAAAATATCAGAGCAACTTTACACGGAAAGGCTTTATGTCAGATTGAGCTGATAGCATAAGAGAGAATTGATGCTGTACTAACCCATATAACAAAGAACAAATTTGATGTGACAGTGCCTGAGAAGAATGTTAATAAGAGAGAAATCAAAATCACATAAAAAGAGAATGGGAAAGCCAAGCAGAAAAGCCAAATCTTCCAGGAAAGGTTCATTATGTAATTACAAAAGAGAGATCAAATGATAAATTATGGAAGAATTGTTTCCTACGCATAAGGAGAGAATAAGAGAAGTACAGGCAACTGAAACAAGTCTGCAGAACTGAGGCTTAGTTTTGCTTGCTTAAGCCCATCAAGCTTTTATTCAGTAATCTAAATGCCAATATTCAGCACAATCATGCTACACACAAGAAGCCTCAAATGGGAACTAATGCACAGACTTAACTACTAACAGAAGCATATACTGACAGGTTAACAACTGGAGGGTACTGAGAGGGTACAAACCAAACATAAAAGTGACAAAGCTGAAGGCTCTTCTTACAAAAGATTTCATTTGCAGTGCTTCACTAAACTATGGTGAGTACAGCAACTTGGGTGGGAACAGCTGTTTCCAGACTACTTTTCTGCTAAACCAAGTTCAAAAAAAAAAAAAAAACCTGAATCCTGAATGGCCACCTTAAGCAACTATGGCATTTAAAGAAAACCAGAAAGAATTATGCCACTACTTGAAGGCAAACAATGGCAAGAAATTACTCGCTACAATCCACACACACACAACCCTACACTCTGCCTAACGACTCTTCATCCATTATAGTAGAGCAAGGGCCAAATAAAGATTCTCCTGCTTTGTGGGAATCCAGGTAAGTTCTTAGGCAACTACTTGTACTCACTGCCTGATCAAGAGAGGACAGTAGAAGACCAAGGCAGAGGCCACAGCAGCTGCATCTGATTCACATAACTCCAAGGAGACCATTCAAAACCATTCTCAGAAAAGCATAGAAGTAGGCTTGTGTTACAGGACTACTTTGCAAATTCCATACTAACCAAGTTCAAACACTAAACCTGCAAAATGTCCAACGGTTATTTCATTAAATCATAATTATCATATTATTTAGCACATCTAAAACAAGACTATAGATAATTTGCTGGGCTCAGGTGAACCTAATGAGGTTCAACACAGCAAAGTGCAAGGTTTTGCACTTGGGCCGGAAGAACCCCAGGCACCTGTACAGGCTGGAAGGAGTGGGCCTTGAGAGCAGCTCGGCAGAGAAGGACCTGGGGGTCCTGATGGACAAGAGACTTAACATGAGCCAGCAGTGCGCTCTGGCAGCTCGGAAAGCAAATGGGATCCTGGGCTCCATCAGGAGAGGGGTGGTCAGCAGGGATAGGGAGGTGATTGTCCCTCTCTACTCGGCTCTTGTGAGGCCCCATCTGGAATACTGTGTCCAGGTGTGGAGCCCTCTGTACAAGAAGGACATGGAGATTTTGGAAAGGGTCCAGAGGAGGGCCACGAAGATGATCAGGGGGCTGGAGCACCTCCCCCATGAGGACAGGCTGAGGGAGTTAGGCTTGTTCAGCCTGAAGAAGAGAAGGCTGCGGGGTGACCTCATTGCAGCCTTTCAATACCGGAAGGGAACCTACACCCAGGAGGGGAATAAACTCTTTGAAAGGGCTGACAATAGCAGGACTAGGGGAAATGGATCCAAGTTGAAGGAGGGAAGATTTAGGTTGGATGTTGGGGGAAGTTCTTTACTAGGAGAGTGGTTAGGCCCTGGAACAGGCTGCCCAGGGAGGCTGTGGATGCCCCATCCTTGGAAGTGTTCAAGGCCAGGTTGGACGGGGCCCTGGGCAACCTGATCTAGTAAATGTGTATATTTGGTGCCCCTGCTAGGCAGGGGGGTTGGCACTACATGATCCTTGAGGTCCCTTCCAACCCGGGTCATTCTGTGATTCTGTGATAATGGGGAAAAAGCAGAGCATTGAGCTGATGTCAGTTAGATCCACCACAAGCAGCACAGCAGGAGCATGCTCTGGAAAGTTCCTAAAAAGTTGTGGGTTCTGCATCCTTTGCACTCTCTGGATATGTTTCATCCATGTTTCAAAAAAGTTTTGAGAGGGAGAGAGGTTATAAGCATTGTTTTTGCAAAGATTCCTTAAGTACAAAAGTCCAAAAAATGCTTGTAGCCATGTTAGCTTTGTTACTGCTTCAGCAACAAGAACACATCATTGCTCAAGTGACAGCAGAAATTATGCACACAGGGTAGATCAAAAAGGCTAAATGAAACACAGCAAATAATAAATTATTCCTCATACAATAAAGAGAGAACAATCTCAGGATATGCAAAACATCTTACCTCACTTACCACTCCTATTAGTTATGGTACTTATTGAAAATGTTACTTTTTGGGGGTAATGAGTACATTATGTTGGCCATTGCAGTGCTATGAAATATTCAACATACAAGCAAGTACTAAGGTTTTAATTAAAGAGCCGTTAAAAAATGGCTCAACCTAATGACATTTAATAGCACACTGAAAGATAAATAAAGCTTATGTTCCACCTGGAACCTAAGTTTAAGTAAAAACACAATAACAAAACCTAAATATTTAATGCATCTAGTAAACATACCTATACCAGAATAACTTTGTTGATAAAACTAAGAAAAGAAATAACAAGTTGCTAAGAAGCATAAGAAGTGCTTTACCGTCATTTTCATATATAATTGAAATACCAAAGAGTAGAATACTCAGAGACTATAAATGATATATGATGGAAACCAGCAAAGAAAGAGAAAGGAAGCAACCTGAATCAAGCATCAACTCTACAGAATGTTCAACACAGGGCACAGAACGACATGAATAGCCAATTCTTGCTAGCTCTATATTTCTAAAGCTGCACATGACACTGGCATCCCAGAATTTAGAAAATTCTAATTCAAATTAAAAAACACTGCTTAGAAGCTAGCGTCTCATCCACTTCAAGCACAATATGCACAGACACTGCAGGTAAATGATGTCACTGGCTGACTCTGGCAAATGACATAAAACATAAGCAGCTTCCCAGTTAGGGAATAAGCTGGGTAATAGAAGAGGGGGAAGCTGAACGCAGATGAGTCAGGTGACAAAAATGTCATTCTGGGAAGGCTAATACAGGGAGGTCTATGAATAGGACCTCTAACTTCCAACAGGTTTACTGTTGACACAGGCAGCAATATTGCAATGCAAAGCAGGGCTTTATCCATCTTTTTAAAGAGAAATAGAATTTTGTGGATCAAAACCAAAGATAGCTCTACTACTGCTGAACCAGGTCAATTAGCCCCTGTTGTTCCAAAAAACATGGGTCCTACTCCTGGCAGCATAGTGATACCTATTGTTACAACAGTTGAATGGACAAAAATGATCTAATTTCTATTCTATATATCAATGATACCAAACTCTGATTCAATTAAGTCAGCAAATGACACCAGTTTTATGCATGTGCAACACGCATTTATTTTGAGCACAGACAACTCTGGTACCACTCTTGGAATCCAAATTTCAATTAATATTAAAAAAGCTCTAACACTGAAAAATACTTTTAAATGAATCCTCTTTGTAAGCAAATGTCCAGCAAAACAACAGGAGCCAGTGCAAAAGATTTGGGCAGAATCTAAAAGCTGATGGTTCATACAAAGGACACTAGATGCCATCTGTTATCTCATGAAGAATTTAACCTGCATCAGTTTTCAGGCAATTCACCACAGATGTAAAAATCACACTTCAAACATCTCTTCAGTTCTTGGATGCGTGCTAGAATAAAACTGAAGCCTCACTTACTCAATTTTGAAAACTGCAGAAACTCATTCACCAAAGGCTCAATGACAAGTTCCTGAATTTGCATATCAAGATCAGTAAGTTTTGTAAAACGTATTTCCTGACAGCAAAATGTTAGACCATGTAGGCTATTTTAGCTTAACAACATAAAGGCTGTAAACATCTTGTAGCTCCACTACGTGATTCAGATACAGCCCCTCTTATTCTTTGTACCTTAAATAAAACTTAGGTAGCTCAAAAGCTTTTGAAAACTACACCTTGTCATTAAGTAATTACTCAATCTCTCTCTAATATATGTATCTCATGACATAGCCCTAGGAGTACACTGATGCTCATTATCTGTGTCACTCGTTTTGTGTTAGCTAAGAATTTATTGTCAGATTCACAAAGAGATTAAGGTAACTTTCTCAATAAAGATAATACCGAAGAACAGCTACCCCTAGTGATCACTGATATGGGAGATGAAGTTCAAAGCTTATCTCTGCTAACAGATACTTCTCATTTTTCTCAACAAGATCATAGGCAGACAAAAACTGCCAAGGCATTTTATTTATTTATTTCTTGAGGTGTTGCAAAGGCAACACTCAGTGCATACAATCATATTTGCAAAATCTCTGACAGCAATTTTACCAGAAACATCTTTCCAGATAGGTCTGAGTCACATTGTTACACCCAGGTCAGAACTCTAGCTTTGAAATGCTAACCTACCTTCACCTAAGGACCTGAATCCCAATTTAAGTGCCTCTGATCTGACCTCCTGAAACACAGCACAGCAAAAAAAAAAAAAAAAAAAAAACCTCCTCTGTATTTCTGTGCAATATGAATCTACTTTTATGAGCTAACAAGTAAGGATCAGTCTTTTTTAATTACCCTAATCACTAAGCAAAGACCCTGTTATGAAGAGGGTCACGCATGGGTGGGATATCAATGCCAGACAGGGAGCAAAAAGAAGATCACAGACTGAAGAAAGAAGCACTTGGTGCAGAAGAGAGGGAATTAAAAGCATGCAAAGTACATCAATAACAGAAAAGGGAGTAAGAAATAAAAATCTCAGTGAAGAAAAACAACATAAAAATAAATTACAAGCACCCATATTTTCTGTAAAGCAAAAGGCACCCCCTCTACAGCCCATACTTGGAACGCTGCAACTTGCTTTGAGTTTTGTTCACCCTCTGCACAGGTATCAAATCCTTTTCTGAATTACACTTGCTTCAGGACAGTCCTGCTTGGTCATCTTCCCTACAGCTTCTACACGTGCTCTGACTTCAGTTCCTTTTTCCCCCTCATAAAAGCCAAAGATTCTGTATTGGTTTCCACCAAATCAGGCTTTTCTCTGACTGACAGTCTGTGGCTATTACTGCCTGTCTACCTTTTGCCTTATTCACTCATGGATTTACAGAACTTCCATGTGGTAGCTTCTATGCGGGACCTTTAGGTAACTCAAAACTTGTCTTTTTTGCATCTATGTCACAACATTTCTATAAAGAGACAGAAAAACTACAAGAAAGGGATAAAGAGAACACGCACATACACATGAGTGTTTTGTTCAATTTCACTCTCCCATGACTTATTTTTAAATGTTTTCACTTTATGATTTCTCTGTGCTCCACAGTGAAGTAAGTCAATACAAAAAGAGCGAGTTCAACTATAGACATTTGCTTTTCCCCCAGTCCTCATTTAAAAAAAAAAAAAAAAAAAAGCTGAAAACAACAAAAGCTCATAGCATAGCATAATGGCTGCAAAGCAAATAAACAGCCTGAACCAGAATTAGCAGCACTTTTATCTATTAACACTTTTATTATATGATAAAATCCACTTGGATTATCTGAAATAGGGGAAAAAGACATTTGAGAGCCTAAGTAGAGGGGGGGGGGGGATCAATTGTATAGATTATGTTTATATTAAAGGAGAAGTCACAGGTAATACAGGATGGGGGAGGGGGAAAAACAGGTCATTACATCATTTTAGAGCATGTCTCTTCCGATGACCTGAGCATTACATTCAGATGAGCACACCATTTATCCATTTAGATCTACTTAGAGAGGGGCCATAAGGGGGTCAGAGCACAGAACTCAGTGCACAGAACCAGCTGGAGGCCTCCATGCCCCTCACGTATTTAACCTGCAGCCTGGACAACCTGTGAGTGACAGAAGCTACCATACGATCTTAAGTTTAGACTGAACTGAGAAATTACAAACAAAAAAAAGAGAAAATTGTCTTCTTCAAAGTAACTACTTCCACTATTCTTTGTTAGATTTCAACACTATTTCCATTCTAAAAAGATACAGAGATAACTAAAGTGCACTGCACTGTCCAAAGCAAGGGAGAACATTTCCAACTTTATAATTTCACCAAAAATAAAAAAATCAAGTATGCTCTGTAATATATGTTCAACAGTAAGTATTAATGGGGAGTATTTTAAGATACAAAAAACAACAATATGTGGGTGCAGGTATGCTCTTGGAAATTCACTCTGGGCAGTAAACAGCTGAAATCATGGAATATGAATCCTAGTGCCAGGGAAATGCTCCTACCAGGAAATAAAAAGAAGGTCAAAGTCACAGATATTATCTGGGGAAAAAAAAATTCCAATTGAAATGTAACGCAGAATTCAAAGATAATATGGGAGCTGGCACACATGAACACAGAACAACTATGCTGAAAGACAGCAGCAAGCTTCCAAAGAGTGGACAGGATTAGCCTCACCGGCATCACACCTCTGAGTTACATCCGTATCTGGACAGAGACGAGCTCCAAAAGGACCACCTTATGTATGAATGAAATTACCATCCTGCTTCAGTCTACAGGACCACAGCCCTTTCTTTCCAAAGATTCAGAGCTACTGTGACAAGGAAATTTGACTGATTACTATTATAAAGCCTAACAGAGAAACTGTATTTGTGTTTTATGTAACTAACTGCCACTGCTGTATTAAGATGGTATCCATTATGTCAATAACCATGTTATTTTCCTGTTTTTCTAATACTTCTCTATTTATAACAAACACTGCAAATCCTTCTTATCTGTCTGGATACAACCACATAGACTGCAACTCCAGCCTGCCTGAAAAATTACATGTAATGAAGGTAGTAATAATTAACATTAATGGAGTACTGGCAAACTGTTCTCATCAACTTTTACTGTGCAGTAGCTAATGTTGCAAGATTTTCATGAAATGTTTGTCTTCAGGCTAATGTAAAATACGAGTTATAATACTTATCTGAAAGCAAGGAAGAGTAAGCAAGAAAATGGTGTATCTACAATTTTGCTGTATCCTTGAAAGTAATTTCTTAACTGATATACCAAACACCTTATAATAACTCACTATCATTAATACAACTGTACCCTAAGCACTAGGTTTACTCAGATGTATTTATGTTTCAACATTACAGCTGTGGTAGTTCTTTATAGCTACATATAAAGTGTCCTGTGAAAACATTTTAATAAGTGTTTTTATGCTAACTGGTAGGAAAGAGCATTTATATAGCCAAGTTTTACTCAGCAGACTCTTTTAGATCCTTGAACACTAGGTAACAACGGATTTTAGCAGACAGGCTGCCAAAAACCAGTGGGATAGACTGCTGAACAGAGAAAGAAATAGCAACAATTTAAAAAAAAATAAACAATAATAATTTCCTATTACAGTAGATGAAGTTGTGATACAATGTAAATGCACTGACAGAACGGGTCTCCACATTTTGGCAATGCAGGAGTCTCCAAGGGCCAGAGAAGATAGGGATTTGATTTGAAAGCATACTGCACAAAAGAAGTCAAACTGCCTTGGCACTTAAAATGTAACGCAGTTCTTCCTCCACAGCAGATTTAGCTTACCTATGCCTTACATCTGTGTTTAACAACAGTCTCACCAGAACTCTCAAATAAACATCTCTATTGCCTTGATGCTATGTGGACCTGGTTCTACGAAACATTTTGTAACAGGGAGAGTAGCATCAGCAGCCCAGCACTGAGGCAGTTTTTACTGTAGTTGCCCACCACAGCAAGTAGTCAGGCTAACACCTTTACTGGAAAAGTAATACAAAGTTCTGGAGATTTATTAATATTTTCTATGATGTTTGTTACCAGCGCTTCATAAGAAAGACCTCTGATGACTGCTGTAAGAGTAGGAGAAAGACTGATACCAACCATTTTCATAAGAAACATGGATGAACTCATACTCCTTGAGCATTCTCACACCACTTCATTGATTTCCAGCTCACCTAACTCTGTTGAGGCTTCTTGGATCAAATCTACGTGAAAGAGGGTTCTCTTCAGAAAATTCTTGCAACTTTTTCCTGCATGCTCTTTGTTAAAGTCCCTGTGACATTATTTTGTTTGCATTTACATAATTCTTCCGACACTTTTGCTTCCTGCTACCATTTCACAAGTCTTCTCTGGTCTGGATATTTGTTCTGAGCCCCAAATACATTAAGTTCAAACAGTCTGTCATTTGAAAACGTCATTCTTAATTGCTCTTTTTAGTTTCTTTCTCATTTCTACTTTATTACCTTTGTTCCAAATCAAGCACAAGCATATCATGTTTTTACTTTTGTTGTTTCTGCAAATCTTTTCAATAGATGTAGATTTAAAATGAGTTCTTACAAGGGAACATTTTCAACTTAGTATGCCCTTCAGGAGTAATCAAGGAGTTTCCTCATTTTACACCTAAAAAATAGTTGGGAGAAGGACAAACAACAAAGAAGCTGAACAGTCAACCAACGAGATGTGGACAGATATTCAAGAAACACACCAGTTGGTTCCTGTTCTCCGTAAGCATTCTCAGTACTCAGTCATACTGTAGTGCTTCTACAAAGACCTGCTAAGTTCACAGTGTTAAAGCAAACCACTGTAGGGTTGTTCACGTAGGGTATTAAGGACTAATTCAATTTCTGCTCCCCTTCATTTATCATCTGGCACACCTGTTGTACCTCACAGTCATCAGAGTCTCAGCTGGTGGAATATTTCTGTAGTACAAGCTATCTTTGCAACAGAAAGTAGATTTTGACCCATTCCTCCATAGTTACAAAGATAACCAGAGAAGCGTTAGACTGAAGTCCTAACCAAAGCCAATTTAAGTCAAAACTCAAAAACCACACAGAAGTCATATTGAAGTCAAACATTTCTGTAAATTTGTACAAACTCATGTAGGCACTCCACCTTTGCCTCATATTTTCATGTTTTCTCTTTAATATAAATGCCTTAACTATTAAATTCCCTGAAGCATAAGGAGCCGACCACTTAACAATGTATCTGCTTAATGAGATCAGTTTAATCATGCAGGTAAAACTGAATACGCAGGTATTTACTATCACTGACCCTTCACTGCTATCCTATGATCCCATTAGAACATGCAGTAGTCATAAAAACAATTGACAGGACACCTTATTTAGCCCTTTGGCCAATACTTTCAATCAGCATTCAGAAAACAACCCTGAAGTCTGCGGCAGTGTCCTGCCAGGGATAAGAAACAAATTTTGACACAGGCAGCAACATCGTAAGAGAAAAAACTACCATGGTTATTATGATAGCCACACTTCCTATACAAAAATCTAACTATGGTTACTGCTCTTCCTGCATTTCTGCTCCCGCATGTTAATGTGTATCTAAGTCACTTTGTCCACTTTCACCTTCGCTTCCTTCTTCAATGCCTCATGATTTAAGTTAAACTTTTTTAAAAGAGAATTTAAACTGGTAGATAATTACAACAAAAGAAGGAAGTTGTGCAATACTGCTTTTCAGTTCTTGTTTTTTAAAACTTCAGAACAGAGTGACACGTAACCTTGATGTTAAGAAATTAAAGAAGAAAAAAGTATTCTGGACAACTAACTGAAAGATCAATCTGTTCAGACAACATAAAACAACTAAAGCAATTGCTAATCTAATTTAAAGATTCCAGTGATTTCTTCAGAGCAGTTTTCCTATAAGGAAGTTTTGCGTCATTAGCCTAAAAGATATTTTAGAAGGCAAAAAGCCTAAAACCCAAGTGCTTTGATGTTCTGAAGCAATTCTATGAACTGTCTTGTTCTGAAAAGGCAATTCCTCACAAGGAGAAAACAATTTAAGGATGGTAAGTGCCATGTTATTACTCAAAGAGAAGCCTCTCTTTCATATACATAAGCTTGTCCAGAGATAACAAAAGATATAGATACAAGCTGCTATGTAACAGTCCCAGCTGTAACACACAAGCAAACTGAAAAAGCAAAGGCAGCCTGGTCTAATCAAAAGGCAGACCGCTTGACCTATGAAGTTTACAATTAAGAGAGTTAAATTAGCTGTACAAACCATCTCAGAAATATTGGAGGGAGACGCACTTTAAACACTGCTGTTTATACTCACTACAGTTAAAGTCTATGTAAAGATTAAAATCATATTATTAGCCTTCCTCCTACTTCTCTCATGGCTTCCAAGGCAAATACTCAGCTTAAGCAAAATCCTAGTAAGCAGACACTCAGCTGCATGAAATTCATAGCAGCTCATCTTCAACATCTTTTGATGCTTATAAGCTCAAAAATGAGAAAATCTCAAGCACCTGTCATAAGCCAGAGCTAATAAGCAGAGTCCCAGACTTAGAGAACCAAGAACTGAAGCTACCATCCCATGCTTCAGAAACTGAATACAGGACGCTCCAGGGGGACAAGTACTTGCAGCTCTGTCACATATACTGCTACAATGCTTTATTTTACTAATTCTGCACAATAATCAGATCTACTTCAAAAAGATCTTCTGTGGCTTGAGGGAAACATGATGACTCAACACTGTTTATACATATAATCAATCTAATGCAGTATATTATTTATACTGTGCTAAGCACCACTACAGAAGAGGAAGAACTGTAAAATATAATAGCAATAATTAGCTCTTACACTGAGTATCGTTACCTTCAGATGAGAAAACTGAGTTATAAAAGAGGGAAGTTACTTGGCCATCACCATCTTCAGGCCAACACCAGTTATTACTGTAACTAATTCCCCTAAAGAAAATGCAATGCAATCAGATCTGCAGTGTCAAATAAAAGTTTGTCATTATCCAACCAAAAATTTTAACAAACTGAAGAGGCAAGCACATAAAACTCAATAGACAGCATCAATTTAACAAAAGCAGAATCATTTTGTCTTATCAAATTATCCAAATATGTTATCTCTGAACCTCCCTACACTCATGATTATGCAGCTAAGTTTTACTCTTAGAACAATCATTCCCACTTCATCAAAGCAGAAGAAACCACCTTCTAGTTTTGCCAGCCTGACTTGCTGAAGTAAAGGGAAAACATGTTCTATGAGCTCAAGAGACATAAGCAAGAAGTGAATTCCAATCTCAAATAATTATAAATATCTCGTTTAGTAACTTAGGGATATCAGACAACCAAAAAGTAAACTGCACAACTGTGGGAGGAATGAATTCACTGCTGGAAAACATAGTATTTTGCAAGTCATGCAAACCAGAAAAATTAAAACGTATTTATTCTGCCTAACCTGCGTCTTTCTTTGTGTGGCACTAGAAGTATGAATAATCATTCCATTCCTCATTCTAACAAGCATCCACAAATCAGATATATTTTCCTGAGCTGACCCCTATAAATTCCAGAAATGTATTTTGCAAATGTTGCGGTGTTGGGGCTATAAAAAGAACCAGAGCTGGCTGGAGTTTTGCTGCACATCACAAACCAAGTCACAAATTAAACATCATAGCTAAAGTTTAAATTTATCCCTTCCAAGATGGATGGGTCCCTGCAAGTTGTTTCAATGTCTTCAGAATGTTGTATATCACATAACTTTATGAGCAGTGCCATCCCTTTCTGTCCTGCTCATCATTAAACAAGTAGCAGGGAAAAAAAAATCACTCTTCAATATTTTGTTCCATGGTTTTGGGGATAGATAAATCTTATTTAATATATCTAAAGTGACAGTTCTTTCTTTAGATATGAAACTATAGTCCAAAGGCAGGTCAGAGCAACGTAAGCTATCATTTACAATCTGTGTTTTTCTCAGGTTAGGAAATAACTCTCAGAATGAAATTAATTCATTTTACACATTCACAGTCTTTACCATTGGGGTAAAGATAATAAACAATGATGTCAGTCATCAAAAGTAAGCACCATCTTTCCAAGTGCCGTTGATATACCCTTCTTCAATAAGCTAAACACAACTGCATGTTTTAAAGTTTCGGCTTTCCTCTCAATTTCTCTGAAGGCACAACTTAGCCCCATAACCTCTTTCTCACTCTCAAGTACTGCCTTTCCAGCACTTTCAAAGGGCTGCGGACAATCCCTATTGCGAAACTCATCCCATGGAAGCCCAAAAGTTGGGAATGGAAGAGCCAGTAGCATACACCCCAGGACTAGAAAGGCAAAGACTCACACCCAGTTCTTGACCTACTGCAACAGTAATCTACTCAGATTATGACCAGTTCTGTACATGAACTAATACAAATCCTTCAGAGAATAGTTATGCATTAGGCTAGCGCACTTAGTGCTGATAAAAACTCCAGACTAAAATCCAGTTAGCTTTATCAAGTTTGCAAAGTGTACTCACAGTTGTGAAATGTTTATTATTAGCCAATTAGTTAATAACCCAGCAGGAGTAATACAGTGCCTCATATAATACGAAAGGCAGAGTACTGATGCTATTCATACTTTGCCTTTGTGGTTCTGAGACATACATTTGAAATGCTATTTATGGCCATTATTTGCTAATAACAGAAAAGCATCTCTGGATCAGATTTTGACTGGCTTGAACAATGGAAATAAAAAAAGAAAGAAAAAAAATATCTCAGAAACCTAGAATCAATTCCTTAAGAAGCAATAGCTATACAAATAAAATATAAACACAGGCAACTTCCAACCTTTTAGACTGCCAGGAAATAGAGTCTAATTTAGTACTGAAATACATCTAATGGGAATTTACTCATGTAAATGTCAAATAGATTTGCTTAAAGGAAGCTACTGCAAGGCATGAGAAATATTTTCTTTACTTGCAACATCCCATGAGATGTTTTGCTTTTGTTTCGTTCTTTAAAAAAAACGATCAATTTTAAGGTCTTTTTATTGTTTCTACCAAGCGGACTTAACATTGCAATCCTGTCATACTTCACTATGATACAGTACCTTTATTACAGCCAAATCTCCTTTAATTTACTTAGCCTTTAGGCTACAAATCTTATAGCGCTAAAAGGTAGTTATTTATTTCTTATATTTGTTCTGTTTCCAACCTGATATTCATTTTCCTCCACAGAGTATTTTGACTAGCTTCACAGTCATTCCAACTTAAATGAAGGGGAAAAAAAATAGAACAAGAAGATTTCATGATTTTGCACTTGGCCACTGCAAAACTTAAATTTGTTTTCTAGCTGACTGGTGTACTCATAGATCACTTCTCTTTGATTGTCTTACAAGCTGCATAGAAAGTAAAGTAAAAGTGGAATAAATGTTGTCTGGGTATCTAGTGCCACATTTGAAACCACAAACTCATATCTCTAAAAGAACATATCTCATTTAGGATAGTCTCAACTCATACCTACTTGCCATCTCATTTATGAGATCTCAGAATTCATCGTTCTTGCCCTGTTTACAAAGAGCAGCATTTGAAAATCAGTTGTGGGGAAGAAGGGACTATCTGTAGAAGAGTGTAAGCATCTGATTTTAAAGGTTAGATATCTTCCAAATTCTATTCCAGCCTTCAGTATTTTGATGGAGTTCACTGATCTTTAATGGTATAAATTAACATCTTAAATTTAAAAGCACTGATCTGTTTTCTAGCTATCACTGTCAATATTTGAAAGACTGAGGTGTATCTTCATGTTTGTTACTTTGAATTTGAAGTCATCTGTTTTCAATATCTGGGTCTATTGATTTATCAATGCTTGGAAAGGCAGCAACAGGATAACTTTCATGCTGCAGTACAGAAAAACCCCATCATGTTTCTCACTCAGTTGAAACCACCCGGCTTTTGGTATCTACGTATTGATATCTGTGCCTGAATGAGTAATGTGCCAGTGGAGATTTGAAACAGCACAGGCAATGGAATTGAGCACAGCTTAAATCTAGTACTTACATTTGGACAGATAAATCCCTGCAGACTGCACAGACTACAGACTGAGCCCCCGAACACTGAGATGGGAACCTCGACAGCTCAGTCAGACACACAGCACTACACTGAAAATAAAACAGGATGAGTTTCATTTTCAGCATCCAAAATAAATAAACAAATAAACCCACACCAAAACTACAGGCACCTATTTCTAAATGATTTTGCTGATGTCATTACAAAAAATTTACGCCACTGAGTAACTGTACCACACTTTTCAGTATTTTTCACACTTCACATTTGCAAAGGAACACCCAAGGAAAATCCCAGCCCCTGGATCAAGCACGTGTATTCTACCTGTGTTGGGAAGGCAATTAAAACACCTGAACATATTCAGTAATCAGCAAACCTGGGTGAGCGACCATACATAGAAAGAAGGAAACAAAATTTCAAAGGTATTTCTTTCGGAGTGTCTTTATTGCAAACATCTTTAAGAAAAGAAATAAAAACCGTCATTTCCTGCTTGGAGTATTTTCCAACAAGAACTGTCATCCTACAGAAAGGGTACAGGAAAAATCTTCGTTTTCCATATGCAAAAATCATACCAGTACGTCTCTTTTCCAGGAACTCAAACCCCACGGTTAGATTTCAGTACGCAGTAAGGACTGAGAGAGCCCCGCTGGCACTCACGCACACGAAGAAGCGCTACGCTTTCACCCCATCGCTGCCAGCACCCGCGCCGCACCGCACCGGAGATCCGCTGCCTCCTCCCTTCACGTGCCTTACTTCAGCCTAACTACTCTGTTAAGCAAAGCAAAACCGGTTTTTGTCTCAAAAAGTAAAAAGTTTTCTATTCCGATCACAAACGTTACGGGAAGAGGGGGGAAATAAATAAATAAATAAATCCGTAATTTTAGTCAAAGCATTCTTACCTTGAAGCACCTTCTTTCTCCCAGACGCCAGCAGCACTGCTGCAGGAACCCAGAACACCGCCGGCTCTGAGCGAGGCCCTCTGGTTCCAGAAGGTTCCGGGCGGTTCTGGCGCCCGCCCCCGAGCACAGCTAAAGCCTCTCAGCCACAAGTGCGAGCAGCACAGCTGCGGGAGGGGGCGCCGCAGGTGCCTGTGCAGGGACACCTCCAGCCCTGCAGCCGGGCAGTGGAAAGTAAGTAGAAAAGCAGAAAATCAACGATGCGCAGGGGCTGATAGTTCGTATACCTCTTAAATTCTGCTCTCAGAACTAGTTTTACTTTGTATCCGAAGTTCATTTGCTTTAAAGCTCCTCTGCCTCCCCTGGCTGACACAGGGCTGTGTGTGCCGGGCCAGCCCTGAGCTGGAAGTGGCCGCGGGACGCAGATATCACATAGAAATGGGAATTTAAGAATATTTTTATTTTGCAAATGCCCACAGATTTTCATTGTAGTAACTGCAAAAATACTGAGGGCAAGTGATGGTATAATTCATATACCTAATTTAATGTTCACTTTAGCTGGTATAAACTGTTTATGCAAGGTGTTTATTTGTTGCCGTGGCTAAATCCTCAGCAATATATCTTAAAGTATTGCCTATAGCCACAACCACAATTAGTGTAGCTTAATGAGGGTACAACAGCTGGCCCAGAGAGTTAGAGGTAGCTGAGTCAAAGGGATAAAAGACAGAAAAGGTGTGTCTGTATGCACACATGATGCCTTCATCTCTTTCATTTTCTTTGTTCCTTTTGTTATTTTTTTCCCACCAGACTATGCTAAAGAGCTTGAACATTAATTATAATAAAAATATGGGGCGAAAATGTGTGATGAATTTATGGCAAGCTAGTTAGTTACCCTACTTCTCTGAATCAACATGGTGTTACATTCTCATTTTCACAGATGAAGTTCCTGTTTTAAAACTGTTTGTTGCCTGTACTATATTTGGCTTCTCAGCTGTTTCAGAATGAAGTCCCAGTGCAGCAGAAGGTCCTGACTCCCCCAGCGATGGAGTAAACTTCTCAGGGTGGACATCCCAAACTGCATCTCTCAAAAGAGCCGTGGGAAAACAGAGGGGGTAAAAGCCCTGTCCTTGGAGCTGAACTGAGAGAACTCGTTGGTAGCTCAGTGCTTGCAGGCTGCCAGAAAATTGCACTGGCCAATCAGCAGCAGATACACTGCTGATTGTATCCAACAAAATACAACAGTGTATTTTCCCTGAAGACCTGAGTTAATTCATTCCAAGCCAGCGTAAGTAACAGCATTTTTCTACACAATTAAGTTAATTTTGCTTATTATTCAGAGCAAGTGCCAGGTGTACTCTACAAGGCACTCATGTACAAGCCCTCAACTGAACAACACAAAGGAAGGTGTACATATTTATGCAGAGGGACTATAAAATGGGGAGAAGTATAACGTGATAGTATACGTAGCCTTTGTTTTGTAATATATTTTACATTGATAGGTTTCAAATAAATGAGCTATTGCTTCACCAGTCACAGGAATAAAACAAAATGTCACATTACAGAGAAATGCTATCACAAAACAACAGCTGGATGCATAGTTTGGCTACAAATGTAACTGGCAGGCAGTCCCAGCAGTATTGCCTATTCTGTCATTCCCCATAGGGAATCATGCCTGATTACATTTAGCATGGCCTTTCTCTTGCTACCTTTATTTCATCTGCTATGAAATCGTGATTGTTTTCATTTCATTCTCAAGCTTTCTTTGTCCATGAATTCCTCTGATTGCTAATTCCCTGTTCGGTTTGCATATCTTTTAAAAGCCAGAGCACTCGCTGTAGGTCTTTTATGTAAGGATTTCCCCTAAGCAAGAGAACCTGCATCCTCCCATCACAGAGACTGCAGGAAAAAAAAAATAATCTCAGTGCACCTAGTTTGGGGCCATCCCACTGCCTTTGAGATAGTTCCATGTGAATAAAGATCAAGGTTACAACGCTGCCTTCAAACCTCATCTGGGAGACATACAATGACCAGGACAGTAGCCCCAGTCTCTACAAATCCTCTTTAGGATGTCAACGCTCCTGTTGAGTGACTTCAAGGAGAAACAAGCAGAAGTTTCCAGCCACTCAATGCCTCTTGAAGGCATCTGATGAACTCTGTCCTATTGAAGTCATTCCAGAAGCACTGTTGTCACTTTTGTGTACCACAAAGGATCTCAGATATACTTCCACAGTGCTGTTAGAGTTGAGAAGTAAAATATCTGGTTTTAGAAGTGCTATTTAACACTGTGAGGAATACTCTAAGTCTTTGGGATCTTGGCATACTAAACACTGAGCACACATGCTCACTTAAAGCAAAAACCTGTGCCTTGCATCAGAGAACTTCTTCAGCAGTGGAAGGAACATGCCAACCTCACAAAAGTATTTTTAAGTTGCTGGATGGAGGTGTGTGATGCTTATTGTTCACTTCAATTCCTTTAGAAATGTAATATAAAAAGATACATAATATGAGAAAGAAGCGCACTCCTGCAGGTTAAGTGTGCTCTCACATCAGTATTCTTACCTTAGAGATTATACCGTAGCTAGCTGGTGTGCTAAGAACATATTGACACTGCTACAGTTAATGTACAAGGATTTCTTGTTTACTGAAAGCAAACCAATTCATCATAACAAACACAATGCTGAATACCTCGAAGGGTAAATGGCTTTTGTGAGGTTCCAAGAATGTCCTTGAGACTTGTTTATAAATCCTGTGTTAATGCCAACTAGTATACTGATCATTATGTTAATGTTTCTTACAAAAAAATGCAAGATATATTTTTATTCTTATTATACAATATACTCAACATCTTACAGAATAAGACATGAATTGATGTGAAATTCAAAACGTAGTGAGAGGAAAACCAGTTCATATTTAGGGATCATCTTGGCCCTTCTTAGAAGGACAAATAAGGCTAAAGAGGTTTTAAAAAATGAGAACATCCGAGTGTGATTTCCCATGTATCTCTATTATATGCCTAGCACCCTGTCCCATCTGTCGATACCTCCTCTCACTTCTTATTCATTGAACTCATGCAGTATGTGGGAAGCCTGCTGTTACACATGTTCCAGTTAACCCATGCAACTATGCTGACCACTTCACAGGCTGATGAACACCCATTATGACTAATGAATCATAATCACTTTACATTCACTGGAAGCTCTAACATGGACCTCTCCCCTCCATCCAACAACTGAATTTTTTAAATCTTCATCATAGTGACTTCAACACTCAGAGGCTGAAATCAGTTCAAAATTTATTGAGGGGATACCCACATTAGGTAGTGTAATCACTCAAAACTTTATTTACCACCAATACCAAGCTGAATAGTCATATTTTATAAAAGCCCCAAGCTTTTTCCCAAGCTAGAAAAACATTTAAAATTATTTTCCAATTTTAACTATGAAAAAGTCCTACCAAGGAAGCAGTGGCATAGCAGAGGTTTTTGGAGTTCAGTAAAACTTTGCAGACCGAAAGGTATGACTGCCCTCACTGGTTGCAGCTTCTCCCACTCATAAGTGAAACAAGCATTGGAAACCAATGGGACTGGCTTAATTTAAGCAGAAATTAATGAGTCCATGTCAGATCCTGCTCTGATAACAGACATTTTTCTTTGTTTTTAGAAGGAATTTAATATTCTTTACAACCAAAACAACCTGTACAGTATTGTTTTCGCATTCATTCAAATCCACATATGCATATTTTTTATTTCAAGCTAGAACAAAATTCTGGGATTGGGAGAAATTGTTTTTGAGAGGGATCTGTTACCAATAAAATACGGTTTTATATTGCTCAATATTAGCAGCCAGTGTTTTGTTAATGATACTTCTTGCTATGTATGCTATCTCTGACAACATTCAAACAGGAACAGTTAGGAAAAGAGTTCAGGACAGAAAAAAATACGCACTGATACTTTCTAAGTTATCTACTCTTATCTCTTGGCAATGTATAGCATAGGTGACTTCTTGAGCCAGAGGGTGGTATCTGCCTCTTGGTGCAAATCTATATCTACAGTGAATAAAACAGTCCTTCTGCTAGCTATGAATATTTCATTTCTATCTATTCACTGAATCTACAAGCAGAAACAATACTCTATGACCTAGACAGCCAAATGCATACCATGAACAGTTTATGTTTATGGACTAACATTTGTTCAAAAAATGTTTCAACATTTGTGAATAACGTGTAAGTGAAGAGGAATGCCTAATTGCGAACAATTCACAGACAAAACAAATGATACTTTGCCCACATGTTTATTTTGTGATAAAGAGTTTGGCCAACTTTTTGGCCACACTCAGTAAACTGTGCATTGTTGGAAGTCTCTCTTCACCCCTCCGGGACCCATCAGGGTACAACGACAGTGACTGAAGGATGGGGACTACAAATTTGCCTGAAGTCTATTCCATTGTTCTGATTCCTTCCTTTGCCTCACTATTGCCCCTGAAGGAGGCAAATAATAAGTGGCAAAATTAATAAAATAGGAGGCATTATTTTTGGAGCTGTTGTTGTATATCTCTTGTTATTACTAACTATGTCTCAAGGCTACTATCTGAAAGAAAAGCAGGCTGCTGGAAGAATTTCTCAAAGTAATGTCACTGCACAATGTTTAGATGCCACTTAGCAATGGTACTCTACATGCCATATATAATCTACAGGAGGAGACCGCTATTTCCCAGAGGCAATTCAGAAACATGATAGCCAAAAAGAACAGCTACTCAGAGATAGCCAGTAGATAGTAACAAACACAGAATTCCATCTTATTTCCCTTCTCACTTCAGAGTTTAGATATATGTTGCAACTCAGACTGACAGTTTGAGCAAATACTTCACGTTTTCAGAACTGTTCCATCAGACTTGAGTTGAAAAGCCAAAAAAGTCAGTGACATGGAGCTATAACTCAGATCTCTCCTTCCTGAGTGCACATAGATTCATCCTCCTGCAGTCAGTCACTCACTCACCACTGCTTACAGATTGATTCTGCATGCATAAGGGAATTCTATGCACTGGAGATTGGACTCAGCAGGGCTCTATACTTTCTGTATTTATCTAGATCACTGATTTAACCACAGATTTCCGTGAAGTCAACAGTTATCCCTCTTTTAAACATAGAGTACAACTCTTCCAAAAAGAGATTTCCTTTGTAAGCACTCATGTGGCTTATAGCCCCTCCTGCTGCTTTGTGAGGGTCCAGTCTGGTAGGGAAAAAATATATCTTGGCTTAATTATAGTTTTCATGCTTTTTATACTTCTACAGCATATTTCTGAAGTTTAATATCTCAACTTAAGCTAGCAATAACATAGTCCTCTAATTTACATTTCAATTTTTGACTCTGACATGACAATTCCATAGAGTTGAAATATTTATATTTTTATTTGCCCATCAAACGTAAGTGCTAAACACTGAAGCTAATATTTCCATTCTTTACATACTGCAATTACAAGTTCACTTCTATAAAATACATATTTCAATTGCTAGAGATGGCTCGTGCACCTATCATTTCATTTGCCCCCACTAAGGTGAGAATCAGACATTGAAAACATTACTGCTTTGTTAAAGTTTCAGGCAACACAACGATAGAGCTTGATACCATTAAAGCATCTGTATAAATGGCTGACAAATGGAGACTTAATATCTGGCACCCCAAGCCTGATAAAACTCTTCTATAATATGAAGTACTGCAACTATTTCTACTAAAAACGAAAGTTGGCCCTGGGTGTGGAATAAGTATTTGAGAGCTACTCTAGGATGGCTAAGCAGAGGATCGTAATTAATGCCCTCTGGCCCACTGAGGATTTAAGAAAAGAAGCTCACTGAAGTGACACGGATTTCTACAATCATCTGAGCTTATATTAAAGATTTTCTATAAAATACCAAGTTCTATTACTCTCGCTTTCAGTATAAATCTTACAGGTTAGTTGTTTAATCAATGTTAATTAGACAGACCAGTAAAGTAAAATGCATTTCTATCAAATGCAGAAAAAACATAAGTAATTTAAATTCATTACAGCCTATCTAAAGGCAAAGGCATATACCAAGTATTAATTTAACAGAGAAGTCTGCAAAACACAAATGGATACAGTTCTGCCTAAACTGATATTTATCAGTTATAGGAAGACTTGAGATTTTTATTTTTAAACCATGAAAGCAAATATCCTTCCCCCAATTAGCTCTTACAAACTTTGACAATGAAGTGTACCTTCAGGGAAAGAGTATTTGTGCAGCCCCGCAGACACACTGTGGATTAGAAGCTGTACCTCATCACTGATTTCAGCGTGTCACTTCAGCAGGAGCCACAGGCATGCCAGAGGTGATGGCTGCAAATTACATTCAGGTCAGCCAACCTTAAAAATTTCTCTAGCATTGGTGTCATTTGGAGCTGTAATTTGTTATATCATCAATATCATCAATCATCAAATAAAAAATCATCAGTATGATTTATAGCATCATCCATGAAAGAAAAATAAACTTCTTGATAAAGTGCCTTTTCTGAAGTACCCTCATTTCAGCATCAAACAACTTGGCTGTCATTAACTGAGTCACATTTGTGCAGATATGGAATTTATTGCTAAAATCTAAAAATTTGTAGAATCTAAAAAAATATGTATATATATAAAACTCCTTTTCTTTTATTGTTATCAGTTCATATTTTGCCCTAATGTTAAGCTTTTTGCAATCTCAGGGAATATATGCAGTCAAACATACGTTTTAAAATTCAGTGTAACATGGAAGTGCTAATACACTGAGTACAACAAATTAAGACTACTCTGTATGAGTTTTTACTAATTCTTTTTTCTTTAATTACACTTTAGTTAAATCCAATTTGTGTACTGCTTTTAATGGAAATGCCTTTCTACAGTCCTGAGGAATTAATTTGTTTGCTGCATTAGCAAAATTCTGGGTAACATATTTCTAACAGAATACTTCTAATTATTTCAATTCAAGTAGCTCCCAGTGTTGGAGACAATTTGCTTGAAATCTGAGAGTTACCTCAGCACAAGCATCCAAAGAAACTACTTTCATACACAATAAGAAATGAACAAATGTTTTTACAAGGTGTCATTCCCACTGCAACCAGACTGGCAAGCAAGGCTCTGTCTTCCTGTAATTCCTTTCTTCCTCATGGAACAACTTTTTGTCATAAAAATTCTATTCCCATCAAATAGAAGCTTCCCTTAAAGAAAGTGAGAGGCCTTTTTTTTTACTGCAGTACAAACTGAATTTTAAAGACTGAGCTCTGAAGTTTTGCTCCTTCCATGCAGTGCCAAATACCTTCAGCCTACGTTACACTCCACCCAGACAATGTATATTGCCAAAGTCTATTTACTCTCTTCCTCTTGTTGTTATAGTTGATTGCTCAGTGCAGAAATATTTGCTATGATATCCGTGCTACCCAGATATCTTTTGGCACAAACCTAACTAATGAGGAATCAAAAAAATATGATGTTGGGTATGGTGATACAGAGGGCCTTATGGAGACATGCATTCCCTACTCAGTCGAGGAAAAAATGAAACATCTTTAGAAGGCATCATTAAGTAAAACAGAGAGAATGCAGAAAGAAATGGGACTTTCATGATAACTCTTATTTTAAAAAGTATCCTGTTTAATAGCACTTAATATTTACCTAACTCAAAATGTCAAGAAATTTTCATCACAGAATGTGGACAATACGTTGTGTAAAATATGTAAACATACTAAGTGTAAAATCCAAAGTATAGTCAAGTTTCCCTCTTTCTGTGTCTAATTATAGATTGTCAGCAGTCTAACATGCTTCTCTTGTCTGTGCTGAGGCTCATCCTTCATGTAAAACCTGGTAGATTTTTCAGTGCAGAAAATGCCGTGAAACTGAAGAACCATCACTCTAACAGCACTGGAGCTAATGTTGATACTTTTTGTTTCTTGTGATGGCTTCATATAATCACTTAAATAGTGTCAGCGATTACTCTCAGCCTTCCAATATGGTTAGTATGGCTCAATAACATCAAATAGTGCCAGCGATTACTCTCAGCTTTCCAATATGGTCAGTATGGCTCAATAACATCAAACCATCACGCTGTACAGGAAAACAGTCAATGCAGTCACAGTTATGAAATGAACTACCATTCCTTCTACTTCTCCAATCTATTGAAAAGAAACGCCACAACAGATTATAAATTCCTAGGGCTGGGTTTAACCCTTTCTGTATACAACTTCCAGTTGGATTTTCATTTTCAGAGGTCTTTGCTCCCCAAAATTCCCTCTAGATCCAGTGACCTTATTTCTCTCTCCTTTCTCCCATCCACTTGCTTCCCCATGCTGTAATCTCAATCACTACCTTGCCATCATAGTATCTGGATGTGTGTTTATAGTTCTACAACAAGAACAATCCAGCACTCCATTTACACCAGTCACCTTCCTTTGATCCCTCTTTCATCACAGCTGGTCAAGTCCACTACACACCTGTACTTTATGCACTTGAGTTTGTGGGATTTTTTGGACTGCTGGGGGACATAAGTCTTTGGGGGAAAGACAACAGAGGAGCAGCCAAGGCCACTTGTTTTGTTTAAATAGAGAAGGCTGAAGGGTAACCTCTCTACAGCCTGCAGCTTCGTCTTGAGGGGAGCAGAGAAGAAGGCATTGATCTCTGCTCTCTGGTGACAGCAACAGGACCTGAGGAGATGTCATGGAGAAGGTGAGATTGGATGTTAGGAAAAGGTTCTTCACCAGAGGATGGTTGGGCAATGGAACAGGCTCCCCAAGACAACGTTTGTGCCACCAAGCCTGACAGAGTTCAAGGAGCATTTGGATAACACTCTTAGATACATGGTTTAATTTATAGGTAGTCCTGTGTGGAGTCAGAAGTTGGACTCTGTGACACTTGTCCCTTCCAATTCAAGATGTTCTGTTCCTTTCTATTTACAAAATATGCTCCAAAAGTTTGCTAACTTACTCATGGTTTACTAATGGTGTTGTAAGCAAGAGAGAGACATTTAGATGAAGGTATAAATCAGACCTTTCCCCTATGAATATAGGTACCAACAATAGATGCAAAAGACTGTTTAACTTCTTGGTCAGCTAGGTGGTTGGACTTGATGATCTTGACTTTTTTTTTCCCAACCTAAATGATTCTTCTAAGATTCTATGATTCTATATGGGGAAGAATAGGAACAAAGGAACAACTTTCAAAAGCTTCATCCCAGACTGTAACTATATATATATAAAAATATTCCCTGATGAGATTATAGGGACAAAGAAAATGTTTTAGAGCTGGGTGGAGGAGAGGAATATTGCATGACAATTTTCCCCAGTATTCATCCAAGCTCAACAGCAAAAACATCCATTTGCTCTGCCTTGGTGGGGGGAGGGAAGTCACTTTGCAAGATTTTTTAAACTTACATTTCATTAAATTAAATTCACTCTAGAAAAACTGAGTAGCACTCAGTCTGAGTTACTGAAGTGGAAAAATTTAGACTGCTTCAAGCACCCCTCAGAATAACAACTGCAAAAAATGAAGCAACAGAAATCTAAAAAGTGCAGTTTAAGAAATTCTTAATCTCAATGATTCACCAGTAAAAGGAGAAAAAAAACCCCACAAAATAAAATTTATTGCATGGCAACAGTGAAGTGGTGGGAGTTTTATTTGGAAGATAAAAAAAATAAGGAAATGAGTATTAACTGCTCCATGCCTTAAACCAAAGCTATTCTTTAATTTTTTCCCCATCAAAACATGTTTTGTGATTAGAAAGTTCTGGAAATTCCAACATAGGAAAACAGGCAGATAATAAATACATCACTTCTGAGTTTAACTTGATATTGCCTTTCTTGATAAAACTATGGCAATTACACAAAAATTCTTTGTCCATAGACAATCAAATTTAATATGAAGATAAATCAATACTGGCAAAGGTAAAACAAACTTTTCTTTGGATGGGACCTCAGGAAATATTTAGTTTTTCCCAAAAAACAAATCCACTTGCCTAATCCTCACTCTGCCAGTACTGTTTATACCAACACACTCACAGACATTTCTAATCTTCTGTGATTCTAACCCCAAATACTTCCATATATGAGATCTCCATAAACAGCGAAACTCTTCTTTAGTAATTGTTTTACTTAGAATGTCTGGTGTGATGCTGTGTTTGGTTCTAGGAGAAAAAATAAAAACAATGCTTGCAACACATTGATGTTTATAGTTGTTGCTAGGCAGTGTTGTACAGAGCCAAGGCCGTTCTCATCCAAGTTGCTGGGAGGGAACAGAATTAGAACAGCTGACTTAAACTGGCCAAAGAGATATTCCATACCATAGGACATCAAGCAGGAGTTCTGAAGGGGGTGGGAGTTCATCTTTCTTTTCCATTGCTTGTAAGGACTAGATGGGCATCAGTCAGTGGGTGGTGAGCATCTTGTACATCATCCTTTCAGTACTTGAAGTGAGCATATAAACAGGACGGGGAATGACTATTTACATGGGTTAATAGTGATAGGACAAGGGGAAATGGCT
The DNA here is from genome assembly GCA_030625065.1 of Alectoris magna. Lineage (NCBI taxonomy): Eukaryota > Metazoa > Chordata > Aves > Galliformes > Phasianidae > Alectoris > Alectoris magna. The sequence continues at coordinate 25,674,303 of CM060566.1, read as the reverse complement.
TTAAATATGACAGGGGAGATTTAGGTTAGATACTAGGAGGAAGTTTTTCACTCAAAGGGTAGTGACACACTGGAACAGGTTGCCCAGGGAGGTTGTGGATGCCCCATACCTGGAGGCATTCAAGACAAGGCTGGATCTAGGCAGCCTGGTCTAGTTGTAGGCAATGCTATCCACAGCAGGAGGGTTGAAACTAGATCATCCTTGAGGTCCCTTCCAACCCAAGCCGTTCTATGATTCTATGGTCTTTGAAGTCTTTTTCAACCCAGGTCACTTACAATATATATTTAAATATATGTATATAGTTATAATTTATTATCCTTTTCCTTTTCTCTAACTTAGTAAATAGTTTTATCTCAATCCACAAGTTCCACGCTTTTTCCTGATCTCTCCCCCATCTCACTGGGAAGGGGTGTGGTGAGTGAACATGGTACTGAGCCACCTGCAGGGTGAAACCACAAAAGGGCTCAGTCTTGCTGAAAGAGGCTTGAAACAGTACTAACAAGGTTTAACTACTATTTGATTCTTGCTCTGATCAAATAAAACATTGTTAACAAAGAGGATAAGCTCTGGCTCCAACATTTATCCTCCCTCCTAAGCGACTCTATCAGCAGTACTATAACATTTGACTGCCTCTCATGTCAGAAGGGATACCAATCCAGACATATGCCCAAACACAACTACAGCTGTGAGACTACTCTGAGGAGAGAGATTCCTGATTTTACTTTCCAGTCCCTACAGTTTCAAGAATGTCTTGTATATTTTTTAGTATGCATAAAGAGAAAGCCTAATTTGAAAAATTACCAGCAAAAAGAAATATATTCAACTTTCTAGAAGCTTGAGGTAAATAATAAATTGCAATAAATGTCTAACCAGACAACGGACCTAAAAAAGAGACTAATTATCTATGAAAACTAGTTTTCTTGCTCACCTCTGCCTAGAGACTTCTTTTCAAATCAGCATTACATATTAAAACTCTAAGTTCTACATAAATGCACTCTATATCATTTAATTAAGACATTAACTGTTTAATTAATCACCCTTTTACTAAACTACTAATTAACCTAGTCTGAAATGAGTTGCAAGAAAGCATAGGTCTATGTTTTTCATTCATAAAATAAGTTTGAAGATTTGAATCTTGTTGCAAGAATCCAAAAATTAAATAATTTGGTGAAAATTAAAACACTTTCAGATTCAGAGAATTTTTTTAATGGCTCCCATTTCCCTCCATTCACTTCCAAATTATCCATATATTCCAAATAAGCTGAAACTATTTTATACTTGCTCGGAAATCATCACATCACTAAACAAAACTTAATTTTCAGCAATGTTTTTGGAGGGAAAAAAAAAGAAAAAAAACAACAACTTGAAAACCACATGAACTTCCCGTCAATTTCCAAAACACAAATCATAAAAAAATTGACTAAAACAGTCTTTTTCCTATGAAAAAGACAGGAATTCCTATATTGATGCACAAACCTCTGAACCACCCAAAAGCATCTAGAGTCACAGCTGACGTTCCTTTGGAAGAAAAGCTCAAAGAAAAAAGCAAGATAGGAAACAATACATCTCTGCTCTCCAATGTAAGGAATGAAATTCTTCTGAGAGAAGTGTTTCTTGTTGATAACCCAATCATTTCACCTTGCATTTGTGTTGATTTACTTGTTCCACAGACTTTCTGGGTAAGATAGCATCTCAGCCTCAGAAACAAGATAATGCAGAGACCCAGTGACACAGCTTTGGGACAGCAGGAAGTCCTGATTTCAGAAGAAAACTCTGAATTTCAAATTTCAGTGGCTCCCTCTTCAGCTGCTAAAATAAGCACTGAGGAGCTGCTACATAACTACTGTTAGTTCAGAGACAGTCTGAAGCAGAAGAAGGGAAAAAAACAGACTTTTACAGGGCTAAAAATGAAAGGACTGGAAACACAGTGTTCTATTTACTCACTAAATATGATGTTCTTACTTCGGAAAGATTTCCAGATATTGAGAAAGAATTACATAAGCAGAGAAATTCTAATCATTTAAAATTAGTAAAAGGCACTGCCTGTCCAAAGAGAGTAGGAAATAAAGCTATTTTATAGGCTTAGAGGAGCTATTCCCAGTTCAAAGGTGGTAAGAGTAACGTTGGCTGACACACAATAGCGACCAGCTGAGCAGCAAAATAAGATTCTGTCCTATGGAAAGAAAATTGAAAAGAAACGTTCATCCCATAGGATGGAAACAGGCATGGTCAGCAGCTAACAAAGCAATCAGGGTTTTCTGTTTTGCTGCTCTTTTTTTTTTTTTTCTTTTTTTTTTTTTTTTTTGTTCTTGTTTGGTTTTGTTTATTTGTCTTCAGTGGAAGATACAAGAACAGCAGAATTCCTTGTGGTTAGACTAGGTTTGAATTAATAAAATGGATACATTCTTATCTATTTACTATAAGCATCTGCTTCAAGCATGTTTTTATTTTCATTTGTGTTTCCTGAATGAGGAATGGATGCTGAAGAGATTTCAGGAATGCCTATGAATATGCTTTATATGCTTTATGAATATGCTTTAAGCAATTTTTTGTTGTTGTTGTTCTAATCTGTTAGCAGGTTAAAAGTTAGATATTACAATTAGAAATTTGCTTATCAAACACTTCTAAACTTCTTCTTAAGTATTCTACTAAACTAGCAAGAATAATTTTATACTGAGATGAAACCATTAGATACGGCAGTAAATATATTGCTTTGCTTTGTCTCATGTAACAACCCTTGTTTGGCCCAAGTGAAACAAGTGGTCTGAGTCACTGGAAATGCATTATAGAGAGAAGTGCACTGAATTTTCATGAATGCTATATTATCTTGACAAACTCTACATTAATTTTTCCAGTTATGGTGCTTGTTCCTGTAATAACTTCAGTTCCTTTCCAGCTGTGTGCATGGGAGCTTTCAGCTTCTGAACAACTCAGGAACACCACTGAAATTTATTCGGAAGTTGAACAAAATTGTTTGCCTACACAGAGTTAGAAGCAAGTAGAATAACACAGTGAGCACAGACAGATCATCTTCAGAAGTCTCTGTTATTGTTTCAGCTGTGATTACACGGGAATTATAAGAATTTTGATAACAAGATTATCACATTTCCCTTGTATGCTGTGTCCAGCATGCTATCATCCTGCAACAATCTCCATGAAAAACAAAACACCTCCCTTGTCTGCTATAGCAAAATCCCTATGAATGTCAAACTGATGTCTATTTACTTCTTTATGCATTAGAAAGTGATTCAACTTGGATTTCTATATGGACTAAACGGAACAGTAGACAGACAGGAAACTCCTCAAATCAGAGCAGAATGCCACTGTTACCAAGCTGTGCCAAACCTAAGGCTGACACTTTACAATTTGGTACCAGTGCACATAGTATTCAAACACACAGACTAACATAAACTACCTACTTCCGTGTAATGTGGATGAACCTGCAAGACTTAAACTGATCTTTAATTGTAGATCTAAGAAGGAGCTGAGAGTGGTGAAACATGATATCCTACATTCATAGAATCACAGAACGGCTTAGGCTGGATAGGACCTTAAACACCATCTAGATCCAACCCCTCTGCCACAGGCAGGGTTACTAGATCAGGCTGCTGCTTAACAGAAATGAACTTTGCAAGCAAGACTTTTAGCCACTACCTGAGGGACTCTTCACAAGGTGGTGAAAATCTCATTATCTCGGCCTGTTTCCCCGTGGAATACTAATCACGAGTAACTGGACACAAAAGCTCCCTTTTAGAATGTCAAATAAGTTATCTACTTCAGCTCAAAGTTAATTAAGATGCAAATGGAAAACACGATATTACAGTGTAGCTCCCTTCCCCTAAATGAAGACATGCATTTGAAGACAAGCTGTATGAGAGACAGCTACTTAGAACAGAAAAACATTTTTCATGCCATGAAAATTCATATTTAGACTGAATGGTATATACCTCTTGAGGTAACCAGAGCCAAACAAATTTCAGCTATGCATCATTTACATGACACTCATCTTACAAAGGTAGTTTTCTTTTAACAGAGACATTTATCCAGCATTTTCTTTACATTAAATAATTTTCTTTCTTGTGGAAGCTAAAGACAACAGTATGGCTGGCTGATGAATGCCAAAACCTATTCCATTAAATAATGACAAAGCTCAGGAGGAACAGCAGCACTTTTTTGTGAGCTCCCAACATTTCTGTCACTGAAAGTGTTGATGTGTGATAAACAGGTTGTTTCAAAACCAGCAATAATTCCTACAGATTATCTGGGATGCCAGAGTTAGCAAATTGCTTCAATTTTGGATTTTACAAATCTTCCAAAAGCATTATCTAAAGCCCACACAAGCGTGTCTAACACATACTCTCAATGTCTGCCAGTTATGAATGTGTAAATTAAAAATGCATACATGGAATCTTAGTATAAATTATGATAGATTGTTTTGAATATCAGGAGTGAAACCATCCAAACATCAAAAGTGAAACCATCCAAATGGTGATGGTTAGTTACCTCTGACCTTTATTCTAATTGTAAAGCTCAAATTATATACAAATAAGGGCAGTGATTAATTTCACAGGAAACACAATCAGCAAAACATACTAGCAGAAATTGTTGAATTGTGAAACTCCTCATTAAGATCCTAATATTGACCTCTGAAAGAAATTCCAAAACTGTGTGCTGAAGGATAGCATTGTTCTGATAGGCACATCCCTATCAGCCTCACAGATACATCTATTGACTGGCACTCTCAGAAATGTTTAAATAGTATACCATTCCTTAAAACAATGAGTCTAACTGTCCATAGTTTTTAATGCCATTTTTGTGCATGAACATGAGAAGCTCCCTAACAATTTCATAAATTGTTTCACTCATATATTCTAACTTTCTTTAATAGTAACAGTGGAAATGATGGGGATGGAAACAAAGCAGATTCCTTTTCTGCTGCAGACTGATGTTGTGTTGAACTGTGGAAAACAAGTACTGACACACGTAACTCTCCCGGCCAGCCTCTGACAAGGAAATAATGCATGGCCACACACAGACTGTGCATAAAGAAGACAAACACCAGCAAAGGGTGACAAATGCTGTGAACTTGCAAAGCACACTTATTGAAATATGAAGGATGCTCCAAATGTAATGCCTCCTATTTTATTCAGAGGTGGATGTTGGTGTCATGGCAGCAGAATTTGAACCTTCCCACCAATATTCCATTAAAAGTTGTTGCCTGTAACTGATGGCAGCACTCTGACAAAATGGTATCTGACATGAAGTGCATATGGAGCGAAGGTGTGTAACTGAATTTTTTCATGCAGAAAAAATTGCACCCAGTGACATTAATCAACAGTCACTGAACGTTTACAAAGACCAGACAGTGGATGAGAGCACAGTGAGGCAGTGGGTGGTATGTTTCAGCAGTGGTGACAGCAGTGTGAAAGACAAGACACGTTCCAGATGGCCATGCACATTTTTGTGAGTGCAGCATGCAGCTCTTGTTCATCATTGGTGAAAATTCATAGCTGATGGTGCTGCCTAGGCTGAAAAATAGTGTTTTGTAGCTGAGAATTTGCTCTATCAAATAGTGTTATTGTGCTCTTTGTATCTGTTCTACTTTTCTTAGAAACAAACATGTGGCATTACTTTTGGAGCGGCCTACATACATTCTAAGCACAGTGGGGCATACAGGATTTCTATTGTTTACATACATTTTTGCCACAAGTAGCCTGAAGTAAATAATACCAAGTAAGTACCAACATAAGGTATAGCAAAGAACACAAACGCTGTAGATAAATTCTTAAAAATAAAAGGATATATAATAGCCATCAAGTACTTCAAGCAGCTGTCAAAATAGAACAGAAAGAAGGTCATCTGGCAGATTTATTAAATGATATGCTAAACATTTGAGAGGCTAATTTTGTGAGACTTACAGGATCAGCAACCGTCCCTTCAATCTTTTGTATGCTTTTTGTATTACTAGTTTATGATAAGATATGGGATTGAATATTGAAAAGAAAAAAAAAAAAAAGAGAGAGACAAATGTGCCAATAGAGAAACTTCTCCCACTTAAATTCTGCAAATGAGCCACTTTCACTTGACAATAATTAATACTGTCACCACTTAAGACATTTGACTATGAAAAAACATGCTACTAAGAACAGGAATTTTCTCTTTCTCAGCATCCCTGCTCTAATTTACAATAACCTTTTAAAGTGGATCCTAGTCAGAAGTTTAGCAGCACTAAGTTCATTCCCACAGTGTCAGTAATGGGCAATACAAAAGTTCTGTGAGAAATACTGTTCTCACTAACGGTACAAAAATCTTCACAAGCACATCTGGAATTGGTGGACAAATACAATTGACCAGAGTAGTAACTAATGCTGGAAACTTATTCTAAATCTGGCTTTGGATAAGAATATGTTTTTAGCTAAATCAAGGAGCTTTGCAAAAGCAACTCTAGTAGTTCAACTGTTGCAGAACCCGGCATATTCGCTCTTGTGTTTCTCTCATGTATCTTTCTGTACAAAGGGTTAGAATGTTAAACACTGGTCTTTACATGAACATACTAATTATCAGCTTCTTTAAAACATTATTCCTTTGATCAACAACTATCTTATATAGGTACGATGGTACTTACGTAAGGAGGAAATATATTCAAAGATATTTATAGTTTTCTATTTGGAGACTCTTGAATACAGTGGCTTTCTTCAAAACTTCTATTCATTTATAGATCACTCTTTTCTAACAGTACATTTCCACTTGACTTTAAATCACATAGAGAAGAACACTGAAATTGCTATGCCAGATAAGATATGTTCCAACTTTCTATCTCAGTGTGGCAACTATTAGGTATTTCAAATGAAACTGCAAAGATCTTCATAGGAGGCAGTTCTTATTCGATAACATAGCCTTACAGTATCTTTTTTTTCCTAGCATCCATTAGTTCTACTCTTACTTTTTTCTACCCTATGTCAATTACCTATGCAAGCAAAAAGCACCAAAAAGCATCACTGCAGAAGGGATCCCACAGAGATAGTATAAACTCAACTATACTGCTGAAAAGATGTATTTTGATGAAGAAAGAAAAAAATGAAGGAATATTTAGCTTCCCTGAATGGTCCTTCTTTTCTAACTTTCCTACCAATTTCAGACAAAACATATTGTCATAATTCTATTCATGACTGTTCTGTGTATCAGACTGGTAATGTTTATACTGGTAAATTAAGATTAGGGCCTCTTTTAGTCAGATATTGAGGAAAAAAAATGAGTACATTACTGTCCTAGGAGCTCACAGTCTTAGTAAGGAACTTAGGAAAGGGTTCAAGACAAGCTCAAAAAACTCACAAGTATTTTTTGTTGCAATAATTATACATCTTTATACATAAATATCTGTTTATGATCTGGACCTCAGTTTGGCCAAATGACAAATGATGACAAACATATACTTTAGGATCAAATCAGTGAACTGGGATTTTTGTAATACATAGAGAAGAGATTTGTCTGACACCTATTTATGACAAAAGATGTACCCTGTAGGAAATGGATGGAGATATTCCTATATCCTTAATGCCTGCAGACAATATACTTGATTTTGAAACTAAGCTCATGTTTATATGCCCTTCGTATTTTGTCCCGATTCCTTTTCCCATTTAGGGTCACCTGGGATGCAGAAACAGCTAGTGACTCACTCAGATTCAGTGTCAGTGTCTCCACCATGTAGGCTGATTGGAACTTCTACTTAGTTACTGACTATCAGCATTTCTTGCTTTCTAAACTTTTCCATATGCAACTAAGCTGTTGGAGATAAAGGTGTGTTTTTTAAGCTTCTTAGCTACTTGGGAGATATAGTAGACTGGGTTGAAGGATTTACAAATTGCAAAAGCTACAGTACGCAAAAAGTACAACATGCCTATCTCACTACTGTTGCAAGAAAGAGGAGAAAGGGTAAAAGCTAATTCTCCTATCCATGCCAGCTTCCTCTCTTCCTCCCTGTGTCTGCAGCACCTTTCAAAACTCTGGTCAAGCAGAAATTAACATTGCCAACATTTATTGCTTTACATTGTGATGCAGTAGAAAAACGTCATGCATACCATTTGAGTTCCTTTGACTCGATGCTGTAATTTCTTTGTTGGCCTGTCCGCTGGATAAAAAGACACCGTTAGTTTTAAGAAGCAATGGAATACGCTGTCACAGAAAAAAAAAAAAAGAAAAAATCTAGAGTAAGCAAGACTTTTTGTTTTGAACAATTACATGGGAGCCTGTTGCTTTTTCTGTAAACCACATAAGCATGACGAGATTTGTTTGTTTCTTTTCATTTTTTATTTAATCACATTTCATTTAATACAATTTTATTGAGCAGACATGGCCTGAAAAGATGAACATGAAGTCACGTAAATCACATCCGTTTTCTGTAAAGCTGTTTGCCAGACATACGACTGGGAAAAGAATAAGAATGGCAAATACCGAATGGAATAGCTAGTCAAAACAATTCACCGCTTTACTTTTTCAAGCAGAAAGTCCTAGTTCATCCTTACTGGGCACAGAAGAGTGACCTCTACGACTAATTTGAACCAGATTACAGGCTAGTCAACTAAGCATGGCTGTCAGTGTAATTAAGATTCTTGATCTTTCTCAGGAGCACCAGAAACCACAGCTGGAATATTTGTAATCTGCTGTAGCTTACTTAATTGAAAAGGACTTGATTGAATTATCAAGATTACAGAAATCTACAACTTTTGATGAGACAGAGAAGAAATTTTTTTTTGCAGGAAAAGAGGGAACAGAATTAGGCTGAAGCCAGGCAAGGAAGTGACTAAGCAAGCAACTGTAACCATTTGGAATAAATCATTTTTATGCTAGTCACACTGTGTATGAACATAATTATATGCTTCTTAACTTCGTTCGTGTTTTTCTCTTTCAATTGCAAATCTGTTCAACTGTCATGTTTAGTTTTCTCTTCAAAATGTTACTAATGCTGTACAAAAACACATAATTCTGGTCATCTTTGGATTTGAAAACCACAACCTCAGAATACCACAACTGAGTCCAAGAACAAGTATTCACAGAGGTAAGCTGGGATGCTTCTTTGTCCAGTTTTCCACGCAAGCAAGTGAAAAGAGAAAGTGGAAAGTAGCTCTACCTAGTAAGAATAATTGTCTTGTTTACTAATTCAAGACTGACCCAAAGAAATGCTATGTATATATTTCTCCTTTCATTTCAACCAACTGAAATACGTTAGCTTCCCTTCATAATTTATATATGCAAAATTAAAGGTATTGTTAAGTAGTTCTGATTGTTTTCAAAATGAAATTCTTGTAACATCTAAAAAAAGTCCTGCAGTGAACAGAAGGTGACAGCCCTTATCAGCCTATTTTGTCCTTCAAAGAAATTTTGTCATAAGAATAAATCTTAGCCAAAGCGAGTAATAAAAATGACAAAAGAAATGGAAGTCCAAAAATGGATAGGTAGCTTAACTGAAAGAAAAGACATATTTTTGAAAATAAATATTGTCAGATTAAAAAAAAAAAAAAAAAGTGAAGGTAGTAATTTACTATGTTGATCAATTTCCAGAATAAGGAAATGCTACTGTCATTCTCATCAATGGAGATACAGAGGTCCAGGGTAAATTAGGGTTTAAGATGCAGTTTGGGAAGAAAGTTATAAGATTTTTTTTAGGTTTTTCAGAAGGTGTGGTCTTCTTGGCTTTCCTATAATCAACGTTCTTGCCAGCTGCCTCATTCTAGAAGTCAAAAAGCCACAGCAGTCAACATATGTTGACCTGATAGCATCAGTAATTTCTCAGCTTCAGATAAGAATATAATGAGATACCAAGGCAGTTTCATCTGGAGTGCCAAGGAGCAGCTAGTTAAATGTGTAATAAGGAACATGTCTGAAATTCCAAAATACATAAGTGTACTTTATTTATGCACTCTGTGCTGAGCAACTAAAAGATATCCATTTCTAAAATAAGCATATATGGGGTAGGAATTGAGGAGAAGTGGCTATGGGAAAGGCATGAAGAGGAAAGGTTAATCTTTAGCTTTTTACCTGCGCATCCATATTCAAGACTGAAAAGGTCTAGGGCTTGCTGAAGAATAAAACAAAGACCTAAACTTGCTGTTTACCAACCACAACCATCATTGCAAAGTCATATACTCTTCAGCTGATGAGAGCCTAGAGCAGTATGTGACATCAAACAGAGCCTAGAGATCCCCACATGGCCATGCTGTGCACTTTATTCTCCCTGACTCTTCATAGGACAGCACGGAGCTGCTCCAGGAATGTCACATCTTTGGGACAAGGCTGCAAGACTGTTTGAATTCAGTTACACAATGCCACCCACTGAAGCAGATGTACCACCTACCAATTTTGGAGTGCAAAAAAAATGAAAGCTTTTCACCTCCTGTACTTGTGCCTCAAGATGCTGGGGCTGAAGGACTGGCTGCATGCTTTCAAACAGCTTCAAAATAGTAGGGGGGAAAAAAAAAATCAGCGTCCAATTCCTCATTAAGGATACAAGAGTTATGACAGGATCCAAAACATCTAGCTACTTGATGCCATGAACAAAAGTGTTAGGCTTGTATGCAGCATAATTTGCACTGGAACAGATTATATCATAGAATGGCATAGATTGGAGGGGACCAGTCACAATATCCACCAAAAGAGTGAGACTTAGTCATGGCACCCACCCGAAGGAGAGCAAGGGTACCTGCCCCTATCAGGAAGGATGTTGCAACCCTGACTGAATTCAGAGGCAACCATGTCGCTGTCCAGACCTCCAGCTGTGTAGTATGCATGAGCCTTTCCTTGGCTTCGCGAGACAGCAATCAGAGCAGCTGTGTGAGGTTTGAGCAGGTAGATGATCTGCTCTCCCTCATTGCAAGGCTGCAGGATGAAATAGATAGATTAAAAAGTGTCATAGGGACAAAAGAAGGAGCAGGGAAACCCATTCACCCATGCACAGACAAGTTACTTCAAAGGAAAAAAACACAAAATCCAAGGCAGTCTGTATCACATAAGGTTGAGGGAAAAACTTGCAATGCTGGAGGCAAGAAAACAAAGGAAAGGAAGGAATGGAGGTAAGTCTGTGCTTGAACCTGTGAATTAAAACCCTCCTTGCCTGCTCCACTGCCCCAGGTGCCTTTCTACAACAGGTGTGCGGCCCTGGGTGTGGAAGGCTCATCTGTGGGTGATAACAAGACTACTCAGACTAGACCAACAAACAAAACCAAACCAGGAAAAGCCTCCTGGGCAATCTACAACTTCCCTGGACAATCTGTTACAGTACCGTATTAGTACAGTACTAATTAACAGTGCCTCTTCCTAACACCTAACTTAAATCTCTCCTCTTTAGGAGGAGAGATTCTCCATTCCCCCTAGTTCCAACACTATGCAATTGTGTAAAAAAGTCAGTCCCCCTCCTACTTGTAAGCTCCCCTCAGTACTGGAAGGCTTCAATGAAGTCTCCCTCAATCTCTCTTCATAGGGGAGGTGCTCCAGCCCCCTGATCATCTTCATGGCTTTCCTCTCAACTTGCTCCATCAGCTCCACATCCTTCATGATCAGAAGCCTCTGTGACATACCCAAAACGTCTATATTTTAACAAAATTATTCAGTTGAAAAGCTTTACTATTCAACAGTACGTAACCGTGCCTGAGGAAGGTGATAGCCTGTGTTGCCCTGCAAACTGTGGCACTGAGGAGTTTCTCCTGGCATACAAAAACTGACAGGTGTGTTCCCGATATCTTCTACAAGCGATCAGATGTTATAGAGATGTTTTTGACTCCTAGAAAGGAGGCTCTTATTGGGTTTCAGATCTTCTCCCACCTTAACACAGAATTTGTAATATGCAGTCCTTTCATCTTGCAGAGCTAATTGTTCCTAGCTGGAAAACAAGGAGATGTTTTCATTTAGCTACATCTTGCATCTACCATCTACCACCATGGTCCTTTAGGTCAGTACCAATAAACTTCTGGGACAAGTCTTATCCTCCTCTCAGCTCTTTTCCTTGTTTCTTTAGAGTACTTTGTTACTTCAGTCTCCCTGCACTATATGTTCCCTGAATTTCCCTTTCCCACACTTCCTTTTTGCTATGTTCACCTTTGGCAAATCCTGCATCCTTCTGAGTTTCCCTCTGTCTTCCCATGCTCCAATACTTACTCTGGGAGTTATACTCTTCCAGCTCTAATCTGATCCTCACGGAACATCAGGTTCATTTAATCACTGGCTCAAAAATTGCGAACATTTTATTAGATTTATCTACTCTTAATGATACAGCGATAGCACACCGAAGTACCCTTTAGAACAAGCTACAATTGCTAACCCAGCTGATTCCTGGTTTCTCTGTAGTAAAATAAAATTGAGGGAAAGACATAAACCCAAGCCCTTCATAAACCCAAAAAGAACACAGTGCAGCACTTTTTATCTGCAGTTCCCCAAAGGAACATGTGATTACACACAAAAAGGCACTCCTAGACCCAGGAGTTTTATCTGTAAACAGAAAAACACTGAATCCAGAAACCTACACTGTGCATTAAGAACATAACACATTGTGGCTAAAAAGGATCATATCAGTTTTCCAAATGAATTTCTTATGCAAGTAACAAAAATATAAACATTTCTTAAAAAAAACAAACAAAAAAAAAAAACCAAAACAAAAAAACCCCACCTCAGTTACAACAATTATTACACAAGAAACATATTTTAAAGAATGAGCATGAAAGATCTTGAGGAAGGCAATGGAAAACAAGTGACCAAACAGGGGAAGGCTTCTGACTGCTGATTCACATAGAATCCCACTGCTAACTGCTGTTTCCTTAAGCTTTGGGAAGTCTACATTTCTTCCTTGCACCCCTCAGTCCTCATCCTCCTGGAGGCTAGCAATTCTGTCATCCCTCCTTTCCAAATGTCCGCAGCAAATACACATAAGTGGTTGCTGCAGGTACATTTGTTAGGGTCATAAGGAAGCAAGAATTGCTCTTTCACCTGTTCTTTTGTAACCTGTTTGATTCCCCACCAGTTCTGTGGAGGTACTAGCTTTCACAGTGAATGTGATCTTTTGTTCGAAGCTTTGATATTCTGGCTGCAATTCAGGTTAGGAAGTAATTAGCTTTTCAGAGGCGTGTTGTGGCAGGGCACAAAGACCACAGCCAGAATGAACGTAAAAAGAAAATATACTCAAATTTAACTAAATAAGCAAAACCAAAACCAAACATGAAATTAAATTAAAGCAAATTACTCTAAAGGCTGGCAGTGAGCAAATTCATACAGAGCAATGTCCAGACACATAGCCTACTGAAAGTTTAGTACCAAGAAAAAAAATCTGAGCCATCTCTACCTTGGGATACGGTACCATTTTGAAACTTTTGAATCTTTGAGTTTAATTTGTTGGTCACACTGATCAAGAAAATCATAGGCTTCACCCAACACTACCTTTTCACCTGTGTAAACATTAAGACATGTTTAACAACATATCTGTCAATATATATATTTTTAAATGTATGTCATTTTTACCCTCAGAGAAAGCCCAAGAAAACAAATCAGAGTGATCATGGAAGCATACAACTCAAAACTAATAAGGTACGTGGCATCTCAATTTATATCTAAGGCTGAAACAGAGACTGTGTAAGAGAGTACACAAATATTTCTCCTAAGAGTATTTTTCAGAAGTATAAAAATTCTGTCTTTGTAGACAGAAGAGAAGGAATAACATTGATTCTCAGCACTAATCAGTGCTCACACACAGTCAGTGCGAAGGCACTGACTTCTATTATTTGCAGCTTTTACCTCTTGCTCCTGACTTCAAACTGCTACTTCAGTACAGCAGGCAGGTCTGCGTAGTGCTGGCACAGAGCAGTGAACTTAAAATTTCTGTGACTACAGCAGCTAACAGACACAAATTCACACGTAGTCTAAGTTAAATTCACACCAATCCTGTAACAAACTCAAAATTTCTAAGCACCTGGGAGTTGTGATATTAAAACTAGCTTATCCATAAGAAATATTGGCCAGTTTGGCCTCGAGTTCTTCTTTCCCAGTGGCATGAGTTAGAAGGTAATGCAGTGGGTTTGCAAATATATATAAACTGTATTTTATGCAAGGCAAAGGTTAAATCCCTTACAAAAGGTATCTTCCTATCTAAAATGCTGCTTTAACTTAATTCCCTATTTTTCATCGTTTATAATATGGCTATCGGACTGTGCTGAAATTCTGCTTGAAATGGTTCATACTGGGAGCAGCTTTATTTCAGCAATTTGAAAAGAAACCATTCAACTGTATGAAGATACAGAAATGTAATTTAAAAAAACTGTTTATCAGACACTGGCACTTTTCCTGCTTGTGTAATTCAAAAAGGATCTCAGTAAAGAAAATTGAATTTGGCAATCCATTAATACAGATTTGATGCTCTCTCTGTTCATCTCTTGATGTCTCACCCCTTTCAGAAAAATGAAAATAACTAATGGTAAAAGAGTGGCTGTTCCCTCACATTTGCCCACTGTATTGGCAATTATTAAAACCCTGGAAATGCTACTGAAGCTCTGCTGACTCATGGTGGCAGAGAAATTACTTGTTAATTCCATAATGAGGATACAGAAAGAAGACAAAGGAGGAAAAGCCAGAGAACTATCAAAGTTTGAGAAGACGATCAGACTGAGCTAGTAGAGTAAGTGGTACCAGCTCTTACTGAGAAAGAATTTGGGAGGTATCTGAAGCTTCATGTACTATGTTTGAACCAGATGAAGATTCAGACTTAATTTCACCCCATCTGACTTTAAAAATCTGAGCCGTTTCAATAAAGAGCTCACTTGTCACAGGCATCTCCTTCTGTCAGCATAGGAAGAGAGTGGCAGTTCCGGGGGACAAACTGGCTTACTGAAGGTCTGAACTGTCTTCCAAAGATGCCAGTCCTGCTCCATCAAGTACACACAGACCTCAAGGCAGTGATGGAAAACCTATAATAAGCACATCAGGACGACCACATGATACTCCTGCCAGCCAAACAGCTCCCCAGACTGTCACAGTGCCCAGCACATCCTGAATTTTCTCACCAGCCTCCCAACCCTACGGATCAGACTCAACAGCTAAAGGCATGCTGTGTTGAGAATGGGAGATCATGATTACATTTAGAATTAACCCTTTACTTCTCCACAAAACTGGTTCACAGTGGAGAACTTTTTTGTAGCAGGGCAGTTAAGTAGTTTTGACTGATGACACGAAAAATACTCACAAGTTGTTATTAGCCAGGGGCAACTGTGCTCCTAATTTAGGCACTACAGGTAGGTGCATTAATTCTCTAGTGCAATTGCTTTAAGCATCAAGTCATTCACAGACTAAGTACTAGGCAATGCTAGCATTTTAAAACATGGAAAATTTTAGGTTTCACCTTGTTTTAAATTCTTCACTGCTCAAAATCCAAAGCACATTTTTCCAAGGAGTAAGGTTCCTCAGAGGGGAACAGCAGTTCTTAGAGCTGTCTCGTTGCATTTGAAGGACTATCATCTGTACTCCTCTTTTAACAAGTAGCACACTTCAGGCTTTTGCATGATCTAGCATCACGCAGAGCTTTGACTTTATTCTTCTCCATCATCTCTGATCGTAGATTTCTTGGTGAAGGAAGAATGCTAACATGGTGCATTTGCTATAATGCTATCTTACCATCACTCTGCCCAGTTAAGAGGATGTGTCCTTTCACTACAGCACACAGCAAACAAAGTAAAGGGAAAGAGAAAAAGGCTCTTCGTGACGATCCAGAGTCACACATCTAAAAGAATTCTGCATACTTTACCTTCACATAAAATTCTACTCATGACATAACCTACAGTAAAAACAATTCACCTGATAGAGGTAACACATCAAGCTGCTTGGTTAGTCCCCATGTTGCAAGGATCATGGAAACGTGTGTTTGAAGTGTTTGTGCTGTGGAACAAAGTGACAACAAGTTCAGAAATAAATGAGCACAATACTCTCTTCTAACCTCCTGGCATTATGCCTTTTAACAGATGAGAAAAAAGCAAAAAGGCAAAATGTCAGCTCCGAAACATTTTTCATGTTGTAAAGTATAGTGTCCTCACTGAAATGCTCGATAAGATACACAGTGAGGGGCTGGTACTTCACAAAAAAAATATCATGAGTTATTGCAAAGAAGTCTTGTGAGCATGTCTAATGCAATGAGGGGGAAAAATCCCAACCCTTAGGACTGGAAATTTGTATCCGTGTCCTACAAATGTCATGTTATCCTTCCAGACAAAAGTCTCAGCCGTGAATAGAGAGATATTAAGTTCAAGGATGCAAAACAGCTTTCAGAAACAGTAAAAGAGGCTAAGAGGATTTGGATATTTCAGCATACCTCACTAATTTACATTGAAGCTGACCAGTCTGCTCCTATTAGTCACTCAGAACAATCACTCTTTTCCCAGCAGAGCTTACTCATTTGCAAGATAAAAGGAAGACATTTCTGCACATGCCCATAATATTCTTCACCACTGGGGGCAGCTTTACATAAGACTGCATTCACTGAAACCAAAGCAACAGTCGGACGGAGCTTTCAGAATGACAGTACGCAGAAGTGAGCGGAGCTTGTTCGTTGTACGGGCTTATTCTACCTTCTATGCTACAAAGCAGCTTCCTAGCCGGATCGGGTACTAAGTAGGGGAACTGCTGTGCTATGGAATACAGATGTGTGAATTCAGGTAGCTAAATGGTGCTCGGAAGAATCTAAAATGCTTTCTTATAAAGAGAAATTTTAAGAGCCAGGTTCCTAACTATAAAGATGCAAAAACGTAACATCCATGAAGATCCTATTACCTAGGAAGAATTTGACATTTTGCTGCGAATGCTGTGTTGGGATTGATTTATTCTTGGAGTGTTCTGCATGGCTGGCAAAGAATAATGTTCCAAAATCGGTCCATCTCCCAAGGGGTCCAATTTTTCTTCCTGGGTGTCAGCGAGCCCTGACTCACTACAGTGCAGCTGACAGGGGCTGCCATGCTTGTGGCACACTAAGCAAAAAACAAAAGACCTAAGGACGACCTTTGAACAACACAAAGGATGGGTATGTTTTTCATGTTATTTTTTTTAATATACAATTCATAGCCACTGCATAGCCTCTGCTTTAATTACTCCATAGACTTACTTTATGTGATTTGTGATTACAGTTAAATTGCTTAGGGGTTACACCTTTTACCCAACTGTTTTTTCAGTATTTATAAAGGCATTCTTTAAAAAAATCTGAGTAAAGAAAACAATGTGAAAAGTAGTTGAGACAAGCTAGGGATTTTTAAATGATTGTTGAAATAAAGATTTTAGCATGATTGAAAGAAATGACTGATGTGTGGGGGGATAACTTTTCTAAGTTGTTTTTATTTCCAGGTTTCAATGTAATTAGGCTACTGAGCGGATCAGCTGTAGCTCTGGTAATAGCCCCTACTGTATTACTGACAATGCTTTCTTCTGCTGAACGAGGATGCCCTAAGGGCTGTAGGTGTGAAGGCAAAATGGTATATTGTGAATCTCAGAAATTGCAGGAGATTCCCTCAAGTATATCTGCTGGTTGTTTAGGTTTGTCCCTTCGATATAACAGCCTCCAAAAACTAAAATACAATCAATTTAAAGGTCTTAATCAACTCACCTGGCTCTATTTAGACCATAACCACATCAGCAATATTGACGAAAATGCTTTCAATGGAATACGCAGACTAAAAGAGTTGATCTTGAGTTCCAACAGAATCTCCTATTTTCTTAATAATACCTTCAGACCTGTGACAAATCTCCGGAATTTGGATCTGTCATACAATCAGCTGCAGTCTCTGGGATCTGAGCAGTTCAGGGGCTTAAGGAAGCTGCTGAGTTTACATTTGCGGTCCAATTCCCTAAGAACCATCCCTGTTCGAATATTTCAAGATTGTAGAAACCTTGAACTGTTGGACCTGGGTTATAATCGCATCCGAAGTTTAGCAAGAAATGTCTTTGCAGGCATGATCAGACTGAAAGAGCTTCATCTGGAGCACAATCAATTTTCTAAGCTCAACCTGGCACTTTTTCCAAGGCTAGTCAGCCTTCAAAACCTTTATTTACAGTGGAATAAAATCAGTGTGATAGGACAAACTATGTCCTGGACCTGGAGCTCATTACAAAGGCTTGATTTATCTGGCAATGAAATAGAAGCTTTCAGTGGACCTAGTGTTTTTCAGTGTGTGCCCAATTTACAGCGCCTCAACCTGGACTCAAACAAGCTCACATTTATTGGTCAAGAAATTTTGGACTCTTGGATATCCCTCAATGACATCAGCCTTGCTGGGAATATATGGGAATGCAGCAGAAACATTTGCTCTCTGGTAAACTGGCTTAAAAGTTTTAGGGGGCTGAGGGAAAACACAATAATTTGTGCCAGCCCGAAAGAGCTGCAGGGGGTGAACGTTGTCGATGCAGTGAAAAACTACAGCATCTGTGGCAAAAGTACCACCGAAAGGTTTGAATTAGCACGAGCTCTCCCAAAGCCAACGTTTAAACCAAAACTCACCAGGCCTAAACATGACAGCAAGCCCCCTCTGCCCCCAACTATTGGAGCCACTGAATCGAGCTCTGAACCCGAGCACGACACAGAACACATCTCCTTCCATAAAATCATAGCAGGGAGCGTGGCCCTTTTCTTGTCTGTGCTTGTGATCCTGCTGGTAATCTATGTGTCATGGAAGCGTTACCCAGCCAGTATGAAGCAGCTGCAGCAGCGCTCTCTCATGCGAAGGCACAGGAAAAAGAAAAGACAGTCGCTGAAGCAGATGACTCCAAGCACACAGGAATTTTATGTAGATTACAAACCTACCAATACTGAGACCAGCGAGATGCTGCTGAATGGAGCTGGACCCTGCACGTATAACAAATCAGGCTCCAGGGAATGCGAGGTATGAACCATTGTGATAAAAGAGCTTTTAAAAGCTGGGAAATAGTGGTGCTTTATTGAACTCTAGGGACTATAAAGGGAACATTTTTCTCACTTTTCTGGCACAGCTCTTCCATGTCACTTATTTTGTACATTCATAATACTGGTCATTTTGCTCTCATACATAATCAACTCATTGAAATTTAAATACTGCAATCAATGTGAAGTCTGAGCTCTGGTTTAATACAATACCTATTGTACAAATCCTCTACTGATTTCATTAAAGTCTTGCTTGTTTTTAAATAGAAAACTTCTTTCATAACTAATCCACTGCACCTGCAGTGAGTGTGCTTCTGTTTAGGGAGAAAAATCACAACAATGAAGAAAAACAAATCAAACCCAGCTCCCTTCCCAGCCCTTGCTCTGAAACTCGCTTTTTGAGCTAAGGTACTGTAGCATCATAGGAATTCTGATTTTTCTGAGTCAAGAGATGGTGCAGGAGCAGCTCTGACAAACTGCCTGATTTCTGCCCAGCACATGACTTAATAAAAAAAACAAAAAACAGTCTCAGGCTTGAGTCATCAAACCAAAAGCAGAATAGGCTTAATATAAATTTTAAAATAAAAGCTGTAGAATGGGGTTTATTCTACCGCATTATAGTAGTTTTTCTATGGCTGATAACTACTAATTGAAACCTGTTTATGTGACTTCATACAAAAGATGCCAGTGTTTATCCCTTACACCCAGTTGCCTTTCAGTAAGTAGTCAAAAGGCATTCATTAAGTGAGGAGCAGAAATTCCTTATTGATGCAATTAGAGGAACTGAAATGTGCAGTAGCAAAAGCGACACCACTTCCTGCACACATTTGTACAAGTGCTCATTAGAAATTCTCTTTTCAAGACTGTCAAAGACATTAATGTAGCTGAGGAAACAATTAAATCTGCCATTTTCTTCTATTTCTTTCTATTTGCTGGGCTTGTTAGGGTTTGTGATGTGTATTGTACACTGTCTCTCTAATAACTAAATAAAGCCTCATTGCAGTCAAAGCCAAACAGTGTACATTTTAGAAAAACAGCAACTGCAAAAGAGCTTTCAGAGAAAATTTGTCACTCACTGATCTAAGAACACTGCATCCAAAAATCCTTAAGGAAGTCAGTGACAAATTATTTTTCTCTCTTACCAAAACCCTGATGACATTACAAGAATTCAGATACTCAATTTTAACGTGAAGTCATTCATCAGTTGTTTTGGACAAAATACAGCTTTGTAACCTGACTCCTCCCTTTCCTCTCTCTACAGAAGCTTTTTATTTTTTTCTTCGAATTGCTTAGAATGTAAAATCCTCTGTATTTGGAAAAATAATCATATATTCTACGTATTTTGATGGTCTTCTGAACACAGATGTTTTCTTTCATTCTTGAAATAATACAGCAGCGCCCATACAGAAGTAGAGTTAGTAATGTAATTATTTCGTAACTTGATTTGGCTTAGTAAACTGCACATCTTCAATCACTTGGAAGGGAATGTTTCTACAAAGCAGTTTCACTGCAGCAGATTAGAGGAAGCAAAGCCTTAGCAGGATGGTCTATTGAATTTTTACTAGAAAAATAGTAATCACAGCCAATCACCTTGAAATGCGCTAGATACAACAAAAACAAAGCTATGCATCATTTCTTTAGAGGAACTAATACACTTGAAGGTTTTGTGGTGGTTGTGTTGTTGTTGTTGTTTATATCATATAATGAAACCAGTCTCATTTTCAAGGACTGTAGCGAGGAAATAACTAAGAGTAGAAGCTGGAGACTATACTGAACCCTGCAACACTGAGACCTCATTTTATTAAATATAAAGAGGATCCTGAACACTTAATAATGGAAGTGCTGGAGATGTTTTAGCAGCACTGAGCAGACTGCAATTTTTAAGCTGAATTGTAGCTTAAAAGTTGCCACTGAAAGTCAATATAAATTGAATTATCTTAGCTATTACGGGATTCAGTTTTCCATCAGCAAGTCTTGGTAATCTCTGTGCTGAAGGATTACAGATTTGCTGTAAACTTATTGATAAGAACTACAGCTGTACTTCTATAGTCTTTGGTGTCTGCAGTGGTGAGTAATACTATGTGCTACCAAAACAAAAAGAATTTGGCCCCAAACATACATATATTCATACATAGAAATACATGTATACACACACAGGCACACAAAAAAGAAAGTTCTGATATTCTTGACTTCGGGAAGTGCTGACAACATTAAAAAATAATTTCATATGATTAATTTAGAATTTATGTTATTTAAAAATACTCAATACATGTTCTAAAATTTCTTAATATACTGTAACTGTGAATGAGTTGTGAATAGCTGAGTTTGACTTACAGCTCACCTTAATGCCTTATTATACCTCAATACTTAGAAAAAAACCCAATCCCATATCCCCCTACAGAAAGCAATTCCTGTGAAGTTATCACTAACTCCCTTAGAAAAATATTTAACTCTGGGACTGAAAAAGCAGCTAAGGCCAGTATGTCGTTAATCATAGATGACAAAAATAACAAACATGCAGCACATTTCTATTCAAGTAGACATACTCAGATCAACTGTGTTATTTGTTGCCTGAGAAACAACAGACAGACTTCATGTATTGCCGACAATGTACCAAACACAGATGAACTCATAATTGCTGCTATTGCTGCTGTCTTATTACACAAAATAAAATGCCCAGTATAACTAATTGAACCTTCTTGCACAGCCTGAGGCCTGAGAATTGAGTCGTTAAATCCCACTCTAGTGTCTATGGCTTAGAAAACATTATTTTAGCCAACTTTGTAGCACATCAAAATATACAAAGCCCATGATTTAAACTGCACAAAGAGAACATGAAATAAACTAGCCTTAATCCCACTATTACAGAATTAAACACTATAGAATTGACTTGTTTTGGGTGACTAGGCCACCAGAGTCACAACTTTTAATCATCTTGTAGGAAACAGCATCAACTTAACTGAGCAACTTCCAGTTTCTGTGAGGGGTTGTCCTTTTCCAAAATACAAATGAAATGATAAAGCCTCCAAGATTGCAGAGAAGAAAGTTCTTGTCTGTTTCTCTGTAGTCTGGACGTATAGCATTCTTGTCCCACTTTGCCTTGGCTTTTGGAATTTTTTATGCCAGTCTCTCACAGAACTCTTAAAGACTTCCTGGGTTGATGCTGAAAGATCTTCAGAGGGTGAGCAATAGCTATGGTGGCTTTTAAAGCCCTACTCCTCCTTCAAGTATTTCAGGTACCAACTTGAGGAAGGAGATGCAGGAGATGTGACAAAATGCCTCTTATAACTTGCCTGTCCTTTAATGGCTTTGATGCTACCCATATATTCCAAGTTGAGAAGAGCAAGATTGCATTTATAGGTGTTCTTGTTTGTACGTTTGTTTTAAATCAACTTCTACTCCTTTCCCTGAGACTTACCTAGTGTTACATAGTGTTTTGGAACTACCAGTTTAAGACCAAGGCATTTCGAGATAGAAAAAAAATGTAGAAGACCTTCATTTTCAATGGTTTAGCAGCAGCTATTTAAACAACAAAAATAGAAATGTCAGGTGGGATCACCAAACAAGGCTGTTTAATCTTACAGCAGCACCCCAACAATCTGGAAAGTTGTCAGCACAACCTTTGCTAGCCATTCTAAAAAGATCTTGCAACAATCTCTCATGTTAAAAGCTTATACAAGGCGTGTTGGAAAGATGGCAAGAGATAACAGAGATTAGATCACACACCAACTGAGTTCTGGGAAGATAAATTCAGTCCCTTTCTCCAAAGATATCCTCTTAGCCAGTGGACTAGTTAGCTTTCAAGTTAAAAGACTGAGATGCTATTCACTAGCTCTCAAAATACTCGACTGATATTTTAGAATACTAGATAATACAGCATGCACATTTTTTGGAAAGAAAATAACTAATGTATTAAGCAAATTCAAGCAGACTGGTAATGTTCATTCACTGTGCTGAGATTACCTCCAGCGATTGCAGAGTAGAAGAATAATAATGAGATCAACTGGCTTGAATATAATGAATGCAAGCATCTCTGCTGGCTGGTAGGCTTTCATTACTCACTATCTGCATTTACACAGTCATCATGGATTACTGTTTGATTTTTTAAATTTCATATGAATTAGCAAACCTTGACATAAAATTCAATTGCAAAAATGAACATAAATTTGCAATATTTCTGCAAATACAATTAAAAATTCTCAATTTACTGCAAAGGAAAGGTCTTTTCCACCAGCCACTCAACTCTAGATAAATATTCTCTTAGATGAATTTCTGTGGAACAATAGTGACATCCAGTGGGTAGTAAGCTTAATCACAGGTCTCTACTGCATACAGATTTGTTTGCCTTTTTACTTTGTATTCTGCATAACATGATGACAGCAGCTAATCCTTTCATCAAACTAAGAACTCAATTGTATTTTAATTTCATCTCTATGAGAGTCATAACCTGAATGCATTGAATGATGGAGAAAAGAATAGATGAATGCTAGCAAGAAATGGTCTATCCAGTGTGTAAAAATCCACTGTCATTAAAAGGTAAGAAGCATTAAGCAGTAAGAATAGGAGCTGTAACAATTTTTTTTTTTAGAACTTATTACCTATAAAACACAACTAAATGACATTAAGATAATATAAAAATTTAGACTACAAACAACTACTTTGATTTCCTTAAACAGAGTAAGATTTTAAAAAACAGCTTAATAAGAACAGGAAAGGTAACAGATGTCAAAACAAAGGGGACCCCCACTCCATTTTAACAAGTTAAAGGCACAAATAACAGAAAAATTACCAATGATGTGAGTACACAGCATATTTGCTTGGGAGAAGGTTATTTGTAGCAACTTGCTGGTATGTTCTGTTGCGAGTACTTTAGGCCTGAGGGTACCTCATACCACCAGCAATATTTAAAAAGACAGTGAAGGATATAAGTCAATGAAATCAGGATTAAAGCTACTGTAGATAGCAGTCAAATCCAGTTTCCTGAAGAAGATGCACAAGAACTCATTTCACTCCACAATGAATGAAGTACAGTCATATTTTAGATTTTATGTACTTGGGGTCAACTATCAGATAATGTGCAGCCCTTGTTTTTGTTCCTAGCTTTCTAGAATTGGTGCCATGACAGCAGCACAATACAGAACTTTGATGTGATCCTCAGGGCTAAAGCCAAACTATCTCTTGGCATAATGGTGAGTGGAACAAAAGTGGATGCAATAAAAGCAAGGAGTGACAGCATACAAGAGCTATGAACTGACCAGCAAGAAGGCTATAAATTAATAAAAAGTAGTATATTCAAGATAGTCCAAAACAGATAGCTGGGATTTGATGGCCGATGTTTTACCTACCAGAAAAAATAATATCAAAGTTAGAACTAACACAAGCCTTGTAAAGGTAATTATGAACAAAGACTTGCAAGGAAAGATAGTATGTTTTATTTGACCTACCCATTATAGAGATCACATGTCCCTAAAATTCTAGTCTTGCTCATGACATTAGGCTGTCATGGCTGTAACATTCGTATTCAAATGTAAGACTGAGCACTATTTACTAAGAAGAGACGAAAGGGATGAAAGACACCTACTCTTTTGTTAGACTTTCCTTTCTAAACACATGAATGAAATTTACAGTAGTTATTACAGGAAACGTTTTACATCCATGTGAAAACTACAATTTGAAAATCTTTGTTAATGAAATCAAGCAAACATTTTAGCAAAACAGAATCTTTAGTTCTTTCATACAATTTCTTACTGTTTCTCACAAGCTCTTTAGCTTGTATTGAAGAAACTAGAGATCTAATCTCAAAAACAGAGATCCCTCAAATACATCTTTTTAATCCCTAAAATAGTCTCTTCCTATGTTCCCATGTGACTAATACATTGACCATATGTCACACCTTGTGCTCTTGATTGAATGTTATGTTTCTATTACTTTAACACTGGTGGTAGACTTAAGATCATGTAGGACTTCATAACTACAGTTCAATCTTGCAAATCTCAAAATGTTTCATCGAAGCACAATCAGACTTTATTAAAATAAGGAGAAAGGAAACTGAAACATCCTAATTACCCATTTACTTACAATCTAAGCAAAGACATAAATACACTACGAGGTTTGTTGCTTCACTACACCACTGCAAAAATCATCTGCCCAATCTGCATGCAAATCTTTTTCTTATTCAAACTAACCGATTAGATAGCTAGCTCGGTCTCTTCATCGCTTACTGCTAGAAAATGAACAAACAAGCAACTCTGATATTGGCAGCTGTCTACAAGAGTTGTAACCACGAAGTCAGCCTTTATTACAGTTATCCTCACTTGATAACTTTAGGAGGTACTACTGGATATCATGTATTATAGCTGTGCCGTATCCTCTAATGTGATATATGAACCATATGAAAATGTTGCATTTTTATGGACACTACTATTTATGTGCAAATTTACTGAGAGATGGAAAACAGAAAAGACTCAAGAAAAGGACTGCATATAAGCAGTACCAGTAAAAAGTCAAGAAAGATCAGTGCTTCCAGAAGTAAGCAATTTTAAAAGATACAAAATCATTCTAAGCTAAAATTGCAGTGTTAAAATAATAGTGTTTGTACATTTCTTAAAGTATTCCTGTTGTTTCTTTTTGTTTGTTTTTTAATTGTTATTATCTGATTCTGGGCATTTTGAAATACCAAACAAAAAAGCTTCTCAATAACTTCTATTTCAAAGCTAAATTAATCAAATGGAGAAATTGACTTCCTCTGATGTAACATGCCTTTTCTGAAGCTGTGGGACTGAGTTTACATAGAAATAACCAAAATACTTTTCACCTTACTGTACAGTTGCCTCTTGTATGATTACTTTCAACATCTCTAGCAATGATACAACACTACTTGTTGAGAACATGGATTACTACAGCTGAGCCTATTCCACTGGCATTTTTTCTGTGCTTTGTGGCAAAACTTGGGTTGTGTCGACGGGTCTAACGTGCCCTTTGTAATCAGGAACAACACACTGTATGTTGGAATAACATTTCTTTTACTATAACTCTGTAGTCATTGGTGCTGCAGAACTCATGTATCTAATTTGAAATTCAGCATCGTATTTCCCAATTCCTTAAAGACTGCAAAGCTCTCAAATCAACATCAAAATAATGCAATGAGATTGCCAGCCTCTTCTGCCGGTTCAGCTGTAACTCAGGAGAGAAAACATGCTCAAAATGTTCAAAGGAAGAAACAAAATCTCCAACGGAAGCTGGACACCCTAATTAACCTTTGTAATTCTTCCTTTCACTGTCCATATCAGTGCAAGTGGTTGTGGACAGCGGAAACCTGAAGCCTGAACATGCTTTTCACTACAGCACTAATACTAAGCAATAATGCATTGGTTGTACAATCCCTGTGCCACTGGAAACACAACCATCATAATTATCATAACCATCCTTATTCCAAAATGCAGATTTTATAATGTATATTCCAGCTTACACGTTGTTTCTTTTTGCATATTTTTTTATTTTTCCAGTTATGCAGAAATGCCTTTGGTTTGCAGTGAACTGCACAAATGCCACAGGTGATAAAGGGGAATGCAGTTTACAAAATGCAAACCAGAGTCATACAGAAAAATACTTTAGATTTCAGCACCTTAAATAATGTTCATTTACTCATTTTTCAGTTTCCTGTGGATTAACTTGTTTATTTTAAAGCAGGGAAGATTTTCAAAATCTGTAAATGGGAATTTAAGCACAAGGACAACATTCACTTCCTGCAATAGTTGGACACAAGCATTTGATAGAGTGCTACTCTTCTCCCCTTCCCCCCAGAGTGAAATTTAAACAAGACTCCTTGTTAGGTATTCAAAGTGATCTGATCAGCTTCATGAAGCTGGTGTTAAATATCACCTTGCAGGACACACGTGCAAGTTTTCTTGGAAATCAAAGTAAACAGTTATACCTCAGTTGTGCAGATGGTGGTAGATACATCTTATTAAGATTGTGTGGGATGTTTACCAAAAATTTGGTAAACTTCCAGCTTAAACATGAATTTCACTTCACGTCACACCTGTGACCCAGAGCGTAACATACCTAATCCACCTTCCAAGAAAGGATCACAACACTGGTAGAAACCCTTCAGTAGGAACTTCTCCTAAGGCTACTTGTAGGAATAGGTACCTATTCCAAAGCAGTTCATACTTTTAGGACTCAAGGTTGAACCTTGCCTAATTTTAATAATCCTTAACAAGTTTCTAAACTACACTGTTGATATAAATGTGGGACAGAAGCAAAGTGAGCAGCATTATTATATGAAATCAAAAGCTGCTTACCACTGCTAATTACTAGCCAGTAACTTGTCTTCATTAAAGAACAGTTTTCCTTCAAGCATAAAAAAATGCTGGACAATATATTTCTTTTCATCCGTAATGACACTGGCAATACAGAAGTTACAATGGCAGGGAATACAGAGGGAGGAGGGGGAAGGGAACTAACATTCTAAATCAGAATTCTGTACATTGAATCTTATATCTTCCAATTTAAAAAACATATATAGAAAATAAACAGTTTACCCCAAGGGAAACAATAAACACTCTGAGGTGGTCTGCATACAATTGCTAGTAACTGAGCTCTTTTAATTGAGAGTTTGAACTTAGAGCTTGTATTTATATTACAGCTTAAGGAAACCAGCCAAAGCATCTCAATGTTCCTGGACTCTCTCTATATATATAAATTTTTTTTTGCTTATAACATTTTTAGGACAAATTTTGAAATATTAAAGCGATAAGCAATTGTGTATCAGACTGAGCAGAAGATAACAAGGGAAGCTGACTGTGAGTGGTATGCATTTGATATTAATTTGCATGTACTGAAGTCCAGCAATACAGAGATTTGGTTTTTTTAAAGTTTAATAAAGAGAGTAACTTAAAAGAAATACACAATTTCTTACCATCCAGAAGAATATAGGCTTGTCTGTAGCTAAAGCATATGTTCAGACATAGAAAAAAATTATTTTGTAGCAGTGTAAATTAATTTGCAATTATATCACAATAGATTGCACTGTCAAATCTAAAATCAGACTGTATTTGGGCTGTAACAGTATCTTAAAATTTCTAAACAGTAATTATAGTAATTCAATTATAGCAATGTAGTGATCAAATGCATTTTTTAAAAATCCACAGAGCTACTGACAAGAGTGCTTTGGCTTCATGTATAAACTAACATGGCAAATTCTAAATATAACAAAGACAATTCCTCAAAAAAGCCTCATCACACTAATCACATCCATCAAGTGTATAAAATACATCTTGTCAGCTAAGAACAGAGGACTTCAATTAAATGTAAAACCTTATTCAGCACTTCAAGCTGTTAATGGCTCAAACTCATTAATGAGATGATGAAAAGAAAAGGCTCCTACGTACAGAGTCTATAGTGAGAATTTATTACCAGTACTCATTAATTCCACCTAATATCATATGCTTAAGAAGCTGTCCCACATTTATGTCAACACTTCAACTATCAGCAGAGAAGATACCAAAATATTCATGTTTGTGAATGTGCATGTACATTTAATTGGGGCATGACAGCCATTTCTGAGAGAGAGAAGGACGCTTTTTTCCACTAATGTAGAGAGCTCCCAGAATATCCAGTGTGATACATTAACCTGCTGCAATCTGTGGTTGATTTGAATCTCAAGACAACTTTGGTCAAAGCTTGCTATTGCTATTTCATAACTTCATGCAGAGTTCCAGCAGTTCATTTAAAAAAAATATTTCTGAATCTTTCCTTAGACATTCAGCAGTGTGGCTACCTAAAACTGATAATAAAGTTCAGCTAGCAGGCACCGAATTTTTGCCTCAGAAACAAATATAGAAGAGTTTGTCCTTTAAGCTGTGTGAGTGATGAGGCCTTATGCAGAACTTAGGAAACTATCAAAATGGCACTTTAAGCTGTCCAGGACTTTGATTTTTCAAGTAAAAATAAAAAACACTAACAGCAGACCATAAAGCATGCCCAGGCTCATAAAATTTTATGATTATTTTGGACAGTCTTCTATTTAAATTAGATCAGAAAAGCAATGGAAAGAGGTTTACAAAACCACAAGTGAACGATCTTTCAACTACAGGACTTTGGTCTCTGATGTGAAGAAAAAAAACACTCCTCAGAAACTTATTTCAATTCAGCAGCTTCAGGGTTCATGAATTTTCATTCTAGTTATAGACTGCAGGACTTTCTATATGTGCTTTCAACCTTAAGGAAGGCTATTATTGGAATTTCCCAGCTGCAAGATATTCTAAGTGCAGGCTTACTTCTCATAGAAAGGAAAAGTATCAATATTCTGATTTATTTTTCAGATTTCTCTTTCCCAAACCCTTTATTTCCTCTAGCACACAGTCCCCTTCTTTTGATTGCCTGTTTCCTAGGATGAAGAGAATCTAGGAGCATCCAAGAACACAAACATATGAGATGCCCTTTATTTCCAGTCTACCATGTTCTGCAGAGCTCTGCAAGGCCTTATTTTCAGTCAGCTGCAACAGTAACATTAGAACAAATAAACATTAGAGAAAATTTCTCAACAGTTTTACGCTACTTCTGCCAGTAAAGAAGTCTCACTGATCAAGAAACAAAATGAGAGAGTGAAAAATCAGGTTCAACTACTCAGGAAATAAATAAAAAATAAAACTGTGTTTTGAATGCTTATCCCTTCTGCAGGAACCTGTCCTATCAATTTTAAGTGGAATTAACATAATGTTCAAACACTGTTATGTGTGAGAAAACAAAAGTTATCTCAAATCATGGGCCTTGTTGTAGCAGCTTTTAGTTACAGAGAATTGAATTTTTTGTATCGATGATTTACTTGGGCACTATGTGGATAGAACAGACAGGACATGTCCTTAAGCTGTGAAGAGGAAGCTGAATTGCCTAAGGTTAATTTCACATTAGCTGAATTATTAATTAATCTATACCAAAAACAGTTTTTATGTTCTTGAAAAGAACTCTGCATATAGAGGTCCACTATTAAAGATAGGATAGTTTCCAAGGTGCTGCAGCACATAGACAACACTTCTTCAACTGATCTGGTTAGTTAAAGTGCATGGTTATAACAGGCTCACTTACAAATGCAGCTGAATAACCCATTATCCCTTTTTCCCGAGTAGCACCAAACATTTTACGTCTATCTGGAGAGTTTAATAAAACCATTCTGATATATACTCCAGAAAGAGGAATCTTCCCCTTTCTAAAAGGTTTCAAATAAAACATTTTCCTAGATTTCCCTTCTCAATATCTGTAGCCTATGCCTCTTATCTGTGTATTTATTCAATTTAATGCTTGTTTTATACAATTTAATACTTCCTCTTCCACTTCCTTGTATCCTCAACAGAAAGGAAAAACAAACACCATCACATGGTATATTTCCAGCATAAATCTCCAAGACTTATTTTGTTGAATGAATTCAGGAGAATGTATTAACAGCTTTGAAGGGGGAGGGTAGCTGGCAGAACTGCAATAAAACCTGTGCCAGGCAGTAGATGGAACAGGATTGAAAATGGAAATCCACCTGCTACGTAGTTTAGCTAACACACTGCAGTGGTGCTGCATGCTCATATAAGTGAAAGATTTGCAAAGGAATATTAACTTTGAAAATGTATGGGGATTCAACTGTTTGGAAAACAGCCTGAAATAAAAGAATGCCTCAAAGTCAACCACTCAAAAGGAGCAGACACCTAAAAACACAGCCTTCCCTGTTTCTTAGTTTATAAACTGAAGAACTCACTGTGGTATTTACGAGGCTCATTTAGTCAATAGTAATAAAACATAGATACCTGAAAATGAAACAGTTCCATTCCAGCTTTGGCTGTATCTGAGTCAATACCTTCACATGTTGCACAGGTTGCTCATTCACTCAGAGCAAATATTGATCATCAGGACAAGATAATCTTTACAAGTTCCTTCCAACCCAAACCATCATATGATTCTATGGTTCATGACAATACCCTAAAACGAAACCTTCAAATACTCTAAATCAAACCCGTAGCTCAAGATCTATAGAGAAAGACCTTGACTGGGTTGGCATATGAGTCCCCTCCAAGGAGAACTTGAAGTTTTCAGTGAGCCAAGGAGCTTCTGTATCCTTCAGAGAAGGACTGTATCTTTGAATCAGATAATTTGTGGGGTTTTTTTTCCATGGTGAGGATTCACCAACTCACTTACAACTATGTGACCACTGAATAGTCTAGTGATCCCGCAGCTAGATCAGCACAACTTCTAAGTCTCATCAGCTTTACATTCAGCTGCCCAATAGGCCTACCAAAAGTGACTGAAACTTCTCTCTAGGTCATATCTTCTTTTCTAATGGAGGAATTCAAGTAAGACCTCCATGATATAGTCTCTAAAAGGGCCCCTTACTTGCAAAATCACACTGAATGGTTCAAGACTGTTAGATCACCTTTACAATTACCTTTACATTTTGTTTTAGGCCAGTAAAGCAATGTGAATCAACTGAAGAATCACTGTATAACCTTCTTTCCTTGCCTTTAATCTACTTAAGAGTTTGCTTAATGAACACAGCAGCGCACTCTTTTGGTCTTGGTGATCCAACAGCAGCATTAGTTTTCTCAGGTTAACCATCAGCTCAAGTGCACTATTTTTTTTTTAAGGAAGTGCTGTTCTGCTTGACAGTAGCAATACTGACTATAAAAAAAAAAAAGAACATATAATAGTGATTGCTCTGTGCTTTCCTATTCCATTAACATGCCAGAAATCAAAGCTTGCAGAGCCCGTGGGAAAGAAGCCAATGACTATTAGCCTTCCTTTTGTTTTAAGCTTTTATAACTTTAGGAGTTTACTTTCAGGCTTATAGCCTATAAGATGCAGAGTTGAGGCTGAAGTAAAATACAGAAAAGCAGCAAATGTGTGACAAGCTTAAAACAACTTTTCCAAAATGCCCTGGTTGTCTTTCCCCAGTCCTAACAAAACAAAACAAAAAAATTATTTTAAGGCATTTGACATTCTTTTTTTTCCTACTTGGTGAAAATGTTGGAGAGATTATTTTCAAATAGACGTGACGGACAGAATTTCAGATCTTCAGGAACAGTCTTGTGAAATTTCCACCAACTTTGCACCACAGATGCTTTCTGTTTTTATAACAAAGTAAAACCTCCTGTTTTCACAGTAGCCAGTTCAGTATGTACCCAGACCTCCCCGAGAAGTCCTGTTGAGTGGGCAGCACCTAGTCAGGTGATCTTTCAAATCCTTAATTCCATGTCAGTGCACTGGACAAAACAGGGCTGGAGCACTCACTAGTACTCATCTCTTCATCTTTGCCGCCAATATGAATACAGCAAATCCTACTGATACTAGAAGCAAGAAATCACTCATTTTCTCATTCCCTCCATTTTGTTTGATTCAGATTACTCAATTGGAACATAAGATTTTTCCAAAGGCTGTGTCCTACAAAATTCAAACGAAGAGGAGCTTATAAGGCAGTAGCACAAGGACTCTGCATATGTTACCATAAAAGCCACAAGGGTGTTTCAGAAAGTTTAACCTTCGTAACTAATTCATACATCAAAGCATTCCAAAAGGTTAGCTGAATTTTGCAGAAGCCTGTCATATGCTGCAGCTTGTACATCAGCAGTATGAAAGTAGGACACTGATATTATGCTGACAGGAGGCCTTAGCATTTAACAATTTCCTCACTAAATAAGCATGACTTGTGATGGCTGCAACAAATCCGGTTCTGTCAGTATCAACTTTTCAGCCACCAAAAGAGGGAAGGAGCGGGGGAAAAGCAGCCTGGCTTGCCAGCTTCCCCTTTGAACACAATGTGTGCCCCTTTGATGACATCCACCTGCTTGCATGCAGCATGAGGATCAGGATGGAAAATCTGAAACATAATGCCACTGTTGCTGTGGGGCAGGGACAGAAACCGTGAATGGCCTGCACTTTGCACAGATCTTCACAGATATGCTTTACACTAAGGTGACACACAACATTAGTCATGTTGAAATTACAATTCTTTATCAATCTAAAAGAATTGGTGATTCTAGCATTTAGAAAATTAATCATGACTGTGTTATATACAAGATATGAGGAAAGCCAGCACTACAAAGAAAGAATAATTTTGCCAAGCGGACCCTTCATTGCATTCTATCTTTCAAACTATTTGATTAATTAAATTACATTCCAGTTCCTCACAGAAACTGTAGCAAGAGGCAGGTAGGCCAATATGTTCAAGGGAGAGGATGATGGTACCATTGATTCCTCGTGTTTCCTGGAAATTAGGGTCAGGTTGTTCAGGCTATTTTAACCTGTAGGTGAAAAACAGCTGCGACTACCCTTCACACAGATTCTTTTCAGGGAGAAAAATCTAGCTCTACTCACACTGCAAATGATGTTGTTTTACTGTTTCTGAGTCCTGAAGGCTGACGACTTTCAGTAATAGACTGTATATATCTTTATATAATTTTCTTTCTTGTGTTTAATACTTCAGGTGGGAAGGTCACAGGCAATGATCTGATATGCTGCCACATGTGCCCACCTGCATCCAATTCCTCCCAAACCACACACACATACACAAAAAAAAAAAAAAAAAAAAAAAAAAAAAAAAAAAAGAAGAAGGCCACAAAACAATGAATTTTCAAATTTCCAAGTCACCAAGTCAGGTCAGTCCCCCCAGTGAGCAAAAGATCTCTTGTGGTTTTTCTCTGCTAACTTTCATAATGGTTTGTGTTTTGGAAAGACAGTAGACATAAAGACACAGATTTCCTCAAAATAACTCTCTCAACAGGAAGAAAATAGAACAGAATAACATCTCTGTTTTGTTTCTTTGTTTGGTGCATGTAGAAATAACTCATCAATCTGGAATGTAGTTATTCTTCTTACTCAGAATTTTAGCTTGAAACAAAAACAATCAATTTTCTGTGAATTTCTATTAGAAAGTAAACAGAGTCAGGTATTAATTAAAAATTATAACCTTCCTTCCCAATTGCTTCATAATACAATTAATTATTTGTAATTAGAAATAAATATCATTCCTTTAAGTAATTCTAACAACAAAAATATTGACACATTTTTCATTAGTCTGGAAACACTTCACAAGATCAGGCAAGCATCATTAATGCCATTTATACAGCAAAGACACCTCAGCTGGTTTCCTTACAGACTATGGCAGACTGGGAGTAGATGCTCAACGTCCTGCTGCTTCTCTCAAGCTCTGGCCACTAGATTTTTGTGACTGCCTGTTCCACATACCTCAGAGGAATTTTCTTTAATCAAGCCATAATGCATTTCCATTCCTGTCTATACCCTAAAACTAGTACTCATGTAAATACTGCACATAATCAGTAGGAAAATGGCTACTCCTTTCACTACTAATTGCATTTTAAGAACATTTTCATTCAGTGGAGTAGGGTTCACTCTATTTGAGATGGATGGGAAGAACAAGTAGAAGCGAGGCGGGAGTGCCTGAGTACCACTGGTCCCGAAGCCAGATATGCCACAGCTCTCAATCTGTACTGAATAGCCTTAAACGTGCCAAGGACTTCCCTAAACAGTATAGCCCTTGGCTGCAGTTAAGGAAACCCTAATGGAAACTGCTTTCACCCTGCATACATGTTAAAACCTTCATCTTAGCTATGGACTACTGTCTACTTCAGCAGCAGCACTGATCACATTTTTGATTGTCAGATTAACATCATCTCAGTTTATACACCTAAAAAAGGTATATAACCTTATCCCCTTTAAATACATAGCTAAAGCTTAGGCATTAATGTTGTTTTCTTTTCCTTACAAGAACTGGAGAGAGAACCCACAAAGAGTGGGCAGAAAGAGCATGAGTCAGAAAAAGCGAGTGAAGGATTAGGCAGCAGCAAGAGAGCAGCTCTAGGCACTGTCATCTGAATTTGAAAATGCACAAATATGTTGAACTAAAATATAACCTTAATCCTATAAAATCATACTTTCAAAGGTGTTGCTTGAAGTTCTACAGCCTGTCAACACATAAAATGAAATTATTCAGTTTATAATCACCACCACAATAACTTACCCCTGTTCTGATTTGGCTGATTTTCCTCTTACCTTGTCAAACATAATTGATAGTTGCCTGCAGAACTTCAAGGAAACTTAATGCTTTACTGCATGGCAGCAGAACAACACCGCAATGAAAAGTATATTATATTTTTCACTAAAATAAATAAATAAAAAGTTTCTCAATACACATTCCAGGAGTTACAACCACCATAATAAATCCGGAGTTCAAGTTTTCAATTTCAGTTTTAAAAGACATTCCACTTTGTGAATTATGTCTGTTCTTTCTAAAGTGACTCATGGTCTGACGTGAATACATGATTGCTTAGCGATTTGAGTTCAGTCAGATCATTGTAATATTATTACTGTGAATGTCTATCCAGGTGAATATTTTCTGAAAACTGAGAAAAATAACTAAATTCAGATTTTGTATTTAACATCTAGTATGAATAAACATGAATTGCAGCTGAAATAACAACTTCATGCTAACAGTGCTAGACAAAGTTCAATTTCATTGCCTGTTAATCCTCACATTTTGATTTCTGTTATTTTCCTATCCAACATGACTTAGAAAGAGCATGCTGATATTGTGGTTATTTCCAAAAGACTGAAGTTTACGGTTCAGAAAGTAACCCGTATTGATACTAGTATTTATGCTACTGCTGGCAAGTAGCATTTGAAACAAACATGTCTAATGAACTAAAGAAATCCAGCTAAAATAAGGACAAGAAATTACAAGCCCATATCATACTTCAACATTAATACTACATAGGTCACTCTAAAAGTAATGTCTATTTATTTCCATGGAAGCTACAACTGATACAAAGAGCACAAGAACAATCAAAAAATGCTATTTGAGAAAGTAAATTATCAGCTACCAAGCACTACTTTTCAACATTTTCACTGCAATTAGCTATGCATTTTTACCAGCGATGAACAAGTCTGCATGCCATGTTTGTAAATTTCTGTGCCAGTGGAGGCGATCTGCTGTCACCACTGCTGAAACGCAGCAGCCCTTGCCTCACTGTACTCACATCCACTGTTTGGTCTCCATAAACATTCAGCAAGAATTGATGAATGTCAGTGGGTGCCATTTTCTCCACATGGAGGAACTGAATTCCTCCATGCTTCATGTCACTTCCATGTCAGACCCTTATTTTGTCAGACTGTCCCTCTGCTGCCATCTGTCATACAGCAACAAAATGCAATGGAATGCTGGTGGAAACATTCAACCTCTACTGCCATACCATCAACATCTGCCTCTGATATCATGGGCCAACATCATAAACAGGGGGCATCACTTTCAGAAAACCCTTGTATATACAGAAACGAATTATGGTACACATTCAGCACACAAGGCCGGGCTTGTCAATACAAAAAGGACAAGGGATTATTAAGAAGAAATACCAGGGAATGGTACTACACCAGGGAATGTACTGCCCCATCCTCTGTGCAAAGAAGTTGCATCCTTTCAGGAGAGTCCTCCTGCATTCCTGAAAAAAGGTCCAGCTACAAAGTGCCAAGTGCTGCTTTTCTCCCCCCCTCACTGCAAAACATGATGGCACATGAAAAGGGGGGTGCAAGTGGTGTTTTAAAAGTCAAAAATTCTGTTTCGATCTGTTGACCATTTTAGTGCAACAAAGGACCTGGAATAATAATGAGAAACCCTAAATCACACTGGAACAAGTTATAAACACAAAAATTGTTCTCATGGGATTAACATTGTGGCTCTCTATTTAAAAAGCCCAGATCATGATATGTAATACAATAATCTATTTAAATTCAGGGATGCATCAGTAGGAGCATTGACCGCTTTGATACCTCCATCATAAATTAAACAAATTTATATGCAGGGCATTTTACTATTTGGGCTTTCTCCTGAGATAAAGACACCATAGTCACGCAAGGAAGTCTCATAGTGGAGATGACCAACAACAGATAGAAGTACACATTTACAGTAAAATACAAGATACAGTAAAGCAGTTAAATTAAGGGTGAATATATATTTTTTTCAGTTTCATCTATTAACCCTTCATGCATGTTGATCCCATGTCACGCTTCTAACTTTAAATAACATATTTACAGATGTTTTCATTATACATTTAGGAATGAAATCTTTGTAAATAGAAATCCAACCATATCATCACTAATTCTGGCAGCAAGCTTTACAGATGAATTGTGAATAAAAAGATTCCAAGTCCTTTTAAAATCAGTAACATATCACTTCAATCAAGTCCTTCTAAATGTTTCGTTCAGCAAGCTCCAAATCATTTCCGTTTCTACTTCCTTGATATTACATAATTACAATTGAAGATAGACTCATGAGAATAGGTGAAATACTTACAGAGAAGAAGTTATTATTTTCTGTACATCTCTAGTCTATCACATCCATGTCCAAACCCTGCTTACATCATCACTATACTCTGCACAAGCCTTTTGAACAAAGTGTCCAGAAGACACTACATAGTTTTTCCTCACTGCTAATAATTTGCTTAAGGCTTAGCAACAGATGTTAAAATTACTCCTACTATTGCCAACAGGCAATACTTTACACTTCTCAACAATTTATTTTGCTTGGTATGGTACTGCTCATTCATTTAGCTTTATTGAGTTCTGGAAGTTCCTGGTTGCCCTTCCTAAATTTGACAGATCTAAATAAATGTATCCTATCTGCAAATTTTGCCATCCTTTCATGGAAAACTTCAAAACATACTGCCTGAAGCCAAATTTGAATACTTGAGGGCTCCCTGCTGTTAACCTTTAGCTGCATGTGGACACTTTATTCCTTTTCTTCTTGCCTGCCTCTAGCCGGGTCCCATCCTGGAAGACTGCTTTCCCTTTCACCACAGCACAATTTAGTTTTCTAAATAGCCTTTCTAGTAAATGCTTTCTGAGAGACCAAATAAATTCTGTGAATGTACTGTTCTTTATCCACTTTACTCCATCAAAAAACACCTATTATTTATTTTAATAAAGCAATTCTAGAAAATACAGTTTTCTGGGTAATACTTTTAAGCATTTAAAACAGGAGTAGTTGTTCCCCACCTACCACATTGACTAGATAGAATAATTAGGAGACCAATAAAGAGCAGTTATGGGCAATATTTCAAGTATCTGCAGCAGCACCCTCCCAGGAAACACATATGAAGGACATTCAAAGAGTGGTTCCAAATTTTGTTCTTGCGCTCTCTCTTATCCCTATCACCTGGAGAAGCATAACTGCACGCATCAGTACAGGTTAGGGGCTGACCTTCTAGAAGGGAGCTCTGCGGAGAAGGACCTGATTGTCCTGGTGGACAACAGGTTGGCCATGAGCCAGCAGCATGTTCTTGTGGCCAAGAAGGCCAAGGGTACCCTGGGGTGCATTGAAGAGTGTGGCGAGCAGGTTGAGGGAGGTTAATAAAACATTTTGTTTGTTTTCTAATTTAATTATGCTTAGTGCTAGGTTCCAACAGGGCGTTTATATTAGGCTAGACATATTACAAAGCACTAAGGCTTAACAGTGTAAAGATACAGCTGTTATCTTCATACATATGCACTGGAATGAAACTAGAAAATTTTATTACAAAACTATCATTCTGCAGGGGAAATTCAGTGAATAGATCTTTCATTTTCTCTTTGAAAATCAGTGAGATGAATATGAAAATCAAGACTTATTATGTTAAAAACTATCATTCAAGCAATGGGTATAGAATTAAGTTTGATATGTCTTATTGATAAACAGTGCAAAAGCAATGTAAATGACAAATTAAAATCCACTTATTTTATAGTTAGCAAAAAGAAGTGCATATACTGCTAGATGAAAATTGTGTGCTATACAAATACAAACATAGCCAGTATTCAGAGAAAAGCATATTTAGTTCAAGTAATGGCTGTCATTCTAACAAGCCGACCATGAATGCTTTATAATAGAGGAATGAAATGACTAAAATAACATTACATGCATGTTTTGTTTATAAATCACTTGTTTGGGATCAGTCACATTTTTTGCTATCCAATTAAGTTACAATCTTACAAAACCTAATATTGTCATCCGAGTTATTTTTCACTAAAAAAAATGTTTATTTGCCCTTTTTATACCACCAACAGATACCTCAGAG
This sequence comes from Alectoris magna, assembly GCA_030625065.1. NCBI lineage: Eukaryota > Metazoa > Chordata > Aves > Galliformes > Phasianidae > Alectoris > Alectoris magna. The sequence goes on along the minus strand of CM060566.1, from coordinate 25,635,300 downwards.
ATTGACATGCATTCCAATTTATACACATCTTGCATACATAAAAACAAGAGTCAGTGCTTATTAACTACAAGAATTAAATACCATAAAATGATATTTCCAGGTAACTTCATGGCACTATAATCCAAGCAGAATGTAATTTTCTATGCAAATTCACATAAAAAGATAGAACCTACATGTTTAAAAATAAGTTATTAAATCCAAACACAAGTACCTTAACTTCTGTTCCAAAGATACTGTACAGGTGTGATCTGTGGGGGGAGGACAGGCAAGCACACACCGCCTAGCATCACTGAAACAAACTTGATCTGTAATTATGAATCTTATCTTGCCATCTAAATTAGACATGGTATAATCCTTTTAAAGTCACTTTTGGATAACTACTTTAATAGGTTGGAGTGGTGGTTCTTTTTGTTGTTATTGTTTTTTTTAAGATTCAGGTCAGCTATTTTTTCGGTAGGTAGAACAGGGATTTGAAACTTTAGCCCTAGTTTGAACATTGTCCATATTTTTTTTCCCTTCCGTGTTCGATATGGTGTTCATTCTTAATATAGCTCAAATACTCATAAATATGTATTTAGAAAAAGCACTGCTTTTTAATATACAAGGGCATTTGAATAGACCTATTGAGAAAGAAGCTTCAGAAAACTAGCTGCCTTGTGCAAAAGTAGAAATATTGCAATTTTCATAGTCAATGAAATGCAATTTCTTATTTACAAAAACCTGGAGGTATATGTGTCTTGCAGATGCCAAGAGAGCATGGTTTCTTTTTCCTTTCTGTAATAAATCTATGCAAATTAATAATAAAATAAAATAAAATAAAAAACTATTTGCAACTACATTACAGAAATCTCCATGTAAAATAGAATTTGTTAGCTCATCTGCCTGTTATTATCAGGCCAAAGCTTAGATAAATTTGTGCAAATGTCCTTTCAGCCTCCTGAAAGTTTAAATATTCCCTCATATCTGTAATAAATCAGCCATTCTCCACTTGCAAGTGAAAGGTTACTTGCTTGTGAAAGAGCATTTGTTAGTGAGAGGAAGGAAGGAATGTGATTGCTGTCAGAGTCCAAAATTTGCTGTGGCTCAATATCTCATTTCATTACGCAGTTTTATGTATCCTAGTGTAGAAATAAGAATGAAGATTTTCATGCATTAATCTTACTGGGGTGCATTATTACCAGCAATTTTAAGATTGTTTTTCGGAAATTATTCAGTCAAGTTTCTAGAGAAAAGCCATATGGAAAAGCATTAAAACTTAATTGCTTGTGAGTTTACTCTTCTCTAACTAGTCTGCACAATGACAAACATTCTCTTCTCTCACTAAAAATACCTCAGCTCCCACTTGCCCCCATATTGCCTACCCTGTAATTCTGAAGTGAAACAGGAGGAATAGTATAAAAAACACATCTAACGCAGTCACCATATAGCATGCCTCACAGTGTCACATGGCCTTCTAGAGATTTCAGGGCAAGTCGTCAGCCTCAACATCTTCAATATGCTTATAATCGATCATGGCAAATGTATTTATTTGAGGCTGACTCAGGAATAGATTTAAGCAGCTGGCTGAAATTTTATTAATGTGAGTCACCCACCCCCATACTTGCAAATCCATAACAGAGCATGTACACTCATCAGTTTACCTGAAAAATTCATCTGACTACAGACACTCTGTTAAAGAAGCAGAGGATCCCCAGAGAAAGATGCATTCATGGCAAAGCTTCATGACTCCTTTCCCTGCTCTATTCACAGCAAAAAGGACAGGAAAGCCATCAGCAGAAGCCAAACATGAAACAACAAGAGCATTTCCCAGAAAAAAAGCAAATGAAACAGAAATGATACGGGGGGGGGCGGAACTGCATTATTAAGGACAAGTTGGTAAAAGCTAAAGAGAAACTAAAATAATTGCCAGTAAAGAAAAAAACCCAGCAATAATGGGAGAGTTTTGTTATTTCAGACATGCTGTGGCACCAAACCTAATCTTAAGATTGTATTCCATGGATTAGCTAGACATGAAACCCACTTAATGAAAAACAACTTACAGTATGGCCAGAAGACCCAAGACAAGTATCTCACTGAGAGTATTGCTATCAAGAGGACAGTCTGCAAGAGGGATGCTGATATATTTAGATGCAATGTGCCTACTGTATAGATTAAAAAAACTCCAAATTCTCCCTATTAGCACTTGACTTTAAAATGGTGAGCTAAATGAAGATAAGATGTTTACTTCTTGAAAGTAAACAAAATACATGGAAGTAAGTACTGGTAGTAGCACAAAGGTTATGCTAATACAGTACAGTAAAAGGCCTCAGAGCACACCTGAAAAAGAGCTATTGAAATACGCACAAGATGCTTCTGTGTTGAAACAACAGGTTAGGAGAGGGTATTAGAAATAACTGTGTCAAAAACTATTGTGACAATATGCAAACCAGTGTTAACAGAAGGATCATCAAGGTTCATTTGCCACAGAAGCCATGGTGATTGCAGAAAAAAAAACAAAACAAAACAAAAAACCCTCTGAAAACGCAGAAAATCTGGGAGGTTTCCGTAGATTCATCCTTAGATGGTGCGATTGCAAAATTGTCTGAAAATGCCACAACAGGAGAAGAGGTTGCAAACCCAACTGAAAAAGTAAATTGTAAAAACTGATCAGAGCCAGCCAGAACCCACCCCAGAATTACAAACAAATACAAGGATAAGAAAACTAATAATTGTGGCATCACACATAATGGTTTGAATCTGCTCCAGCAGCAGAACAGAAGGCAGCATGCCTGAAATTGGTTCTTACCAAGAAACCTCAAACCCAAGTTCTGGGGATGGGTACATGAAACAGCTGTCTAAATTTAAGTGTTAGGAGAAAAAAAAAACAAAACAAAAAACAATGGACAATCACCATGTATTGACAAAGCATTAGTGAGACTTTCATAAAGTCATACCTCACAAAGTTATTGCTCCTTTACATGGGACTCCATAAACAGCTGGAAGAGCTTTACAATTATTTCTTAATTAAAAGCCCAGAAATATATTAAAAATTGTATTCAGTGTGGACAGGATCAGTCACTCGTAAGATATAAAATCAAGATTGTCACACAATAAAATCCTGCTTTCTAGACTCTCAATCCCATCTCTCTCAGGTGAGATTTTCAAAGGTTAACTGAATTGGGCTCCCAGTGGGCACTTCTTTAAATACTGGTATCTAACATTTTTGGACAAGGCTGTGTGACAAAGTTAGCTTCAGTCATTCCACTAACAACATCCTACAAGTTACTTCTGTTATGTCAAGGTAAAATTAGTTCCTGGAGCGGTGTTATTTTCCTGATTGAACACCATGATTATACAAATCCCAAGTCACTGGACAAGTTTAAAATAGACACATTGTTTTTCTTTCACCATCACTTCTCCCTTAGGTTGAAAATTCTCCAAGTCCTTATCCTTCTCACTCCAGTAGATATTTAGTAGCAGACAGAATGGCAGAAACCTAACAAAAATATACTTCTAAATTTTATGACGAGAAAGATAGCCAGTTTCCAGTCTGTGAAGACCTATGGACTCTTTTCATAAGCAAAGGAAGGGCTGCTTGTCAGTGGTCGCTCCCAAAGAGACTGAAGGAATTGCTGATGGAACAGGGAAGAAGTACAGGCCAAAGCTCAGAGTTGCAAGGGGAGTAACCAGCTCTGTTCAAATGCACCCCAGTACCAAAACACAGACATGGTGCCTGTTATTTGCTTTTACCTTGTCGCAGTTTCTTCTTTGGAAGGGCATTGCATAAATCAAGATAAGGCACAAAAGCCTTAGAAATTCACTAAAGCACTGCAGTTTTATAAATCTAAACCAAAGTTGCGCATAGCCTGTCACAAACACTCTTCAAAGGAAAAAAAATATGAATGGATCTTTAAATCTGTTCTAAAAACAAGCATGAGGAAAACAAGTCATTCTTTTCCCAACCGTCCGTTCACAGACACCACCATCACTTTAATCACTATTTCTTTGAACAGAGCCTTAGGAAGAACAAAATAAACTGATTTTAGACTAGTTTTATAATTTACACTCTAGAAGTTGGGCACCATGCTCAGATTTGGAACAATTTCACCTATCTGTGGTACCAGCTACTCTAGACTGCTCCCATTCTGCATGAGCATTTTCAGCAGAAAATTTCCTGCAAATATGTGGTGGAAAGCATGATCCATGGCAAGCTGCCTTAGCTGTGCTGCCCACTGCCTCAGGTACAGATGCAAAGGGGGACCTTTTCCCAGTCATGCCTGCCCACTCCTCAGCGTTGGACACAGTGCTGGGAGAAATAATACCCCTCTGTTGTGAGGCTGCTCAGGACACTGAAGGAACTGAAGGGTATTAATTTCCTGCTCAGGCATGTTAGGCAGCTCATAGTAATACCCTCTGCTACAAAGCTTTTAAATATTTTTCTATTGACTTTTACAAGATTTTTTTTTTTTTTTTTGCAGCTCTACTTAAATAGTTTCATTGTGATTTCTAAAAGAGCTATTAAATTAATATGCTATACTAGTAGTTCTTTTAAGAATATTAAGAGAAAAGGAAAAGCTTTATAATACTCGTACACAAGAGATATGGATTTGGCAATTAAACCTTAATTTGGATTTCATTTAACAGTGTAAGAATTCTGCCAACTTCTTCAACAGACACAATGCATTTGCATTAACACACGGCCCATAATCTCTCCGTGCTTTCCCATACCAAGCACTCCCCACATTTGTAGTTGCGAGATCAGCTGGTCCTTGGTGGGGCTAGACTCTCCAGTCAGCTTCACTGAATTAAAACAGAAGCAGCTCCAAACTTCAACTTCAAAAAAGCTCTAATACATTACGCTTCACGTTAATCAGAAGCATATGGTCTTTGAAATAACATAGAGTCCTCAGTGACTCAGCACTGCTGTTCATAGAAGGAAGGGCAGTACATCAAACAGTTCTTATTACAAAAGAAGCATCTTTCAAAATACTGGGATGAATCTTTCTAATTCATCTGTTTGTCAAAAGCAATTTGTAGTTTCAACATCTAAAAAGGAATAATGCAGCGTCCCCTTTGAAAGAATAAGACAGTATTTCAGCTCCTGCCAACCTCCTATAGAAAAGGTTGCCACGTTCAGGGTGTCTGAGCAAGCCAAATAATCAAGTAAAATGTGTGAGGGAAATCTGCTCAGAAAGGTGTTCTCATGGGGTTTGTATAGCATCATTGCACTAGCATCACTTCAAGAAGGTGAATAGTTTAATAATTAGCTCAGTGTATGCATGCTCTGTCACTGATGCAATAGGAAATTATACTGCTTGCAGTCGCCCTTAAAGAAGCCCACTGCATGGCAGTGCTGCCCATAGATACAATCTGCATTTGATCATAAAACTAGGACTGTCCAAACTGTGCAGATATTCCAGACATCTTTTAAAATTAATTCCTTATTATCAGACCAACAACCCTTACTCTGTCTACTTCCCATTCATTGGTGAGCAATTATGTTCTCCTGACCTGAGTTCCAAACTTATTCTTTGATATCATTTCATACCTGTATGCAAGCCAAAAATAGCTGTCTGCTCCAGCCATCAGGAAACAAGTGTTATCTCACACAACTCCTCCATCTAATATTAATAAAACAACATACCACATGGTTTTGTATTTGAAATTAAATATCAAGGAAAAAAAAAAACATACTTTGGATCAATATAACTGAATATAATATATAAATTCAAATTTTATAAATATGACATTAGAATCCATACCCCAATGTTTGAAGATCAATCAAAACAATCCATAGCAAATAATCTGTTGCAAAGGAATTGTGCAGGTCTAGAATTAGTCATGGCTAATGTCTCCCTTAAATGTGTTATATATTGTTATGGAGAAAAACAATCAAAAACAAAACTTAAGGGCAAGACTGCGGCCCAATATTGACTAATGCTAACCAATGGAGATTCCATTAACTCATGTGAGTAACTTGTTTCCACATGAGTTAAGGACACCACTACCTAGCTAGCTCTAAAAACATAGAATATAAAACTTAAAGATCGCAAAACTCCTGCAAATCCTGTGCAGAGAACACCAGAAAACAAACAATATTTCACACCTGAGATCCAACACCCATTATCCAGCAGGCTACTGTGTTGAATAGGTAGAAACCCAAAAAGATTTACAGTTAAGTGAAACTTTAAAATTGCTCCCTTCGGTAAGTAACAGACTTCACAGTGGTTACCTGTGAGTGAAGCCAATGACTCCTTTTATCCAGGTTCCACCCCATTTATAATTAAAACTACAAGAAAACATCAAGGACCTTTGACACCATTTTTGCTCTATGTAAGGATGAAAATCAACCATTCTCATATATTTTTTTCTCTCTGTGGCTGGAAGGAACATTGTACCAAATACAGAAAAGTAGAAAAGTAACTCTTAAGCCCTGAGGTCTGCCTGAGATAGACAGGTAGACAGAGGCAGATCTGGGGGGTGTGGTTTTTAAGTTTTATGATATCTTCTGCTTTTAAATTAGGCAGAACTGGGATTTAAACTATCACAACACTCTCCAAGTCAGTACCTGAACTACCCAACTACCACTCTTAAATCATTTGTTTGATTCAGCTCACCCAGCTGACAAATTTTTATTTATTTCAGGATGAAAAAAAATCCCACATTTCTCAGCAGTTTTGGTTTGTTTGTTTTTTTACGTATCCTTGCTCACTGTTAACTACATTAGCTTCCAAAAGCAACTGCAGATGCCAAACTACTCTCCAAATTTCCTGACTACAGAAGTACTTCCAGCTGCAAACTATTCTAGCAGTGAGATGCAGAACAAAGTCTCCAGGAACAGAAGTAGCTGTTAGGAGCCAGGAAGCAATGACGATGCACTGATGAGCAGCAGCAGTGATGCTCAAAGCACGTGAGAGAAGCACCGGGGTGCCACAGGCAGGGACAGGGGACAGAAGATGGAGCCCTCAGTGTGTTTTTGCCACTCAAGCTAGACCCTGTTGCTGACACAGGGCAACTGAAAGTCTGTGCATTCTCTGCAAGGCCTGTGGGAAAACCAGCAGACTAGGTAACAAGAGATAAACTCTTATCAAGGAGAATCTGCTGATTCTTTCATCCCCAGGCTGCAGTTTCACAGTTGCTTTAAACTGACCTAATTAGTCACTGCTACTAAAGAGTATAGGAAACAAATCCTGGATTTTCTCTTCTTCCCTTGTGTCGGCACTAGAGCTGGTAGTGCACACACTGAGAAGAATTTAGTGTTTTACAGGGCATCAATTCAACTGGAAACTTTTTTTTCTGTTTTAAAGTCTTGTCAAGTTTCTTATAGGCTGGGTTAGTTCCCATCTGTCTCAGTGCCTCCTAACCACACATAGATTCAAGGAATCCTGAATCCACACGTGAGGAAGGCTCTATTGAGAAAGACAGAAAATACCTGCTCTTACAGCAACTCCCTGTGATTCTGAACAAATCCCATCCTCTACTTTAAAACATTTCCATGCAGCTCAAATTGCTGAGGTTTTTTATTCACAGATGTAGGCTACCAAACAGTAGACTGCAAGCAAACAGCTACGATGTATGCAGTGAGTAGAGACACATTTTAGTCTTCTTACAATCTGACACTCTTCAGTGAGGCACTGGGGGAAGAACATTTTGGCTAAGAATTTTCTTTAGGTAGCCAATTTGCAAAAAAGATGTTCAAGTTCTAGAAATCTCTATTTTTAGTTATCTCATTACTTTAAGTAAACCAGCTTCATACCTCCTGAGTTTTAATGCTGATTTCTTTGTGGGCTTTGGCTGCAAGACCACATGCTTCACAGATACAACTGGACAGAATTTAACTAGTGAGACAAACTAAAGGAGAAATCAAATAGAAGCTCCAGTTCAGCAAATCAAGCTGTAAATTTTCCCAAGTATTAATATATTAAATTCTCTTTACAAGCAGAATTTACATTTTTATTTTTATGTAAACAATCAATTTATTTCTTCTGAGAACTTGCTCACACAAGCCATCTTTAAAACTTCTCTTTGATGTTTCCCAAAAACACTTAGATTAAAGGACAGTGTTTCGGCACTTGCACTTGTTTGAATGCTTAAAAGCCTCACTTTCTGGCTCCTCTCTAGCTCCATACCTGACAAATTTTATTGAATGGGTTTTTTTAGATCTCAGTATTTCTGAAAATCAGGACCTTTGTTTTATAAAGGTAATGCTAAAGAAAATGCTATGAACAAACTATCTAACTACAGCATGACCTGTAGCATAATCACAATTAAATCCCTCTTGGCAAATGCAAGAGTCATACTGAGAGGTTTTGGCAGTCTTTTAATACGTGAAAAGGTAAGAGGTACCAAGACTGCACTTAATTTGGGGATCAAACAACCTGGCTTCAGTCACATACAATTCAGTTTAAGGAGCTTTTCAGAAGGAGTTCATCTCATATCTGGGAGAAAGAGAGATGAGGAGGAGAAGGAAAAGGAAGATGAGAGATTGGAACAGAGACTGAAGATATAATTACAAATCAAAGACAAATCCAGAGACAAAGACATTATTACCAAAAATTAGCATGGAATGGTCTTAATTAAAGCTAGCACTCAGCATTTGGATCTAGCTGCTAAATTCTCCCACTACTGCACATTACAAATACTACTGATATCTGACAGGAACGGTACTACTTAGACAAAGTAAGACCCATAAAAGTTAGGATTGAATGCGCAGCAACTGACAAACATCTGTGATAGATCTGTCCTTAAAACACATCTATCTGCCTTTCATTTTAACATTTTTTATGATACTCTTTGTTGAAGTTAATCATGAATCTCAGCACATTCACTGTCAACCTATACAAACGCTCAAAATGCTGTATACATGATAAACACTGAGAGCTCATCCTTAGAAAGAAAGATTTAGGAACACATAGACCTTAGAAATTTTATTTTAATAAAAGATTCCTTTTAACTCTGAATTCCAGGAGAACTTGGTATTGCATGGTGAACAACAAAATTAAGTGTAGCACAAATCTTATAAAAATTGGCTTCTTTGACTTCACTGAGAACTAACAAGAAAGTCATGAAAGATAATTTACTGGAATGGTTTTTGAGAGATAAAATACAGTCCCCTAGCATAGCTAATTTACTGGGATGTGAAATCAGGTTATATAAAAAGAGAAGAGAAAGTAACATTTTCCCACCATTCTTAAACATGAAGAATTGTTCTTCCCCTTTTTGCTTCATATTAAAATTCAAGTTGATGCAGTGACTCAATAAAAACTAATGCTGCAAATATTGACCTCCATAGGACTGAGATGATGGCTGATACCACTGAAACCTTGAAACATGTTTGGAAGAAGTAAGTGGAAAAGTTTTGTAAGCTACTGTAGAATTTTCTAGTGCTGTGTGCACATTGTGAAGTCTAAAAACATGTGCCAGACAGCACAGACAGATGTGATTTACAACAATTTCTGCTCAAAACTAGTTAACACTAAAGAGCTGACTGATCTTCATTTGACATGATTATATCAGTTAAGAACTCTACCTTTTTACTATGAAATTCAATTTGTTAAAGTGCCTTTCTTCTTTTTTTTTTTTCCATGTAATACAACTCTAGTTAACAGAAATTTCTTCCTCAACATTTCATTGCCCACATTAGCATGCACTGTGGAATATCTTACTAGTATGTCTATAGAAAACACAGATTTTTAAATGTTACTGACTTTAAAGAGATAATTGGAATGAGATGAGTGAACAATTCATTTGTTCCTTCTCCCTGAGGACAAAGATACTTTTCTTCAATGGAAATTCCACTACATAGGGAAACGACTTTGTGAGAGAGAATTGCTTTGTACATAAACAGGTGTAGAGGCCTGATTTAAAAAATAATGCAAGTCAGTTAATTCCATTGACCTCCATTAAAAAGAAGCTTAAGTAGTATTCCTAAAAAGCTTCAGATTCACAGATGTTTCTAAAAAGGATGCATGAGAAAATAAATCTAGACTGCATGTGAAACACCATATTTCCCAGTGGAGCTCTTAACAGACCAAATGACCCTCTAGTGAGGCTGTAATTGATTATGCTGCTGCCAGTGGCTTAATAAACAAACAAATGAGACCGTGACCACGTCTGTTCCTTCATCATGCTATAAAATTCAATGTTGTCATCTTTCCTCAATTAGCAGTCAGTAAATAAGTTCACAACATAACCTTCCCTTTTTAAAAATAAAAGAAAAAGAGTGGTACCCTTTAGTGTTTGAACTTAGGGGCAGGTATATTCTGCTTCCCAAAGTTCATAGACACACAGTGCTTGTAACCCCACAAGAGGAACAGAAGCAAAACGAGCCTCAAATATGCTTGGAAGTTTTTGGATTTATGATGCAGCCAAGCTTTAAATATTATTGATTGTAAGTTTTATAAAATAGCATAGCATTAAGATATTGTTTATTGATAATACATCATTTATATGTATAATTTGTCAAACAACAACAAAAAAATCCACAAAACATAACAACACTAAATTTAATTTACTTCAGTATCTTTGATTTAAAAAAAAAAAAAAAACAACAACAAAGGATCAGACCTAAATACAGTTCAAGCTGCAAGTCTTCAGAAATAATCCTTCTGCTATTAAACATAAAATTGGTCTCACTCTCAGATAACTCTTGTGGAAGCTGATGAAAGACTTGCTAGTACCTAATTCATAGGAATTGGATTGTGGCTGAGCTTCATTTCAGTGTCAGAGACCATTTGTCCTTTCTCTTTGTGATTTCAAATGGACCAAGAAAGGGCTGTGAGTTAAAAGAAAAAAAAAAAAAAAAAGATTCTGATCAGCCAAGGAACATAATTCCATTTGAAAGGTTATTGCAATAACAAATACCTCTGAAATTCTAGGATTCTCACTAATAATTAACCCAGAAGAATTTCAAGATATATGAAATAAGGGTCAAATAATGTGGCATCAAAACTACCTAATCTGTGGTGTACAAATACTGTGGAAATGGGTCACTAGAATTTATTATGCATAAGATACTGTAGCGTTGGTTACTTAAGTACATTTCTACAGAAATGCAGATGAATGGCAGCATCCTTTTTCAAAATACTGCTCCAGTGTTTCAACTAGCCTGCACGCTTACAGTTATGAGAAAAAGATTTTCAAGAAGAGCTGAAAATATGGCTGCTGGCAAATAGTACTCAAGAAAAATGATTACATTAAAAAATGGATTGGAGAGAAAAGAACAGATACCAGCTATAAGCAATATATGGATAAGCAATTAATGTTAGCTCCAGGATATCTTATATAAAGCCTGAGATGTCTAGCAGAATTCTACTCCAGTTGGCCTGAGCTGATACACTGCATGCAGTTGCAGATAAAGCATGTTAAGGAAAATAAAGAAAAAGGCAAAACATGCATGCGAAAAGGAAAATCAGAAGGAATATTTTTAACATTACTTATGGGTAGTGAAATTGGTTTAATTTGGAAAATATTGAAGGAAACAAGAGAATAATTCCCCACTTGATTAAAAAAAAAAAAATGTAGCAAAAGGAGTAATGATCAGTATTATCAATAACAACAGAGAAAAAAAAATCAGTAACTTGCAATGAACATTTAGGTGCAGTAACAGAAAACCCTTCTGAGGGAAATCACTGTTAGGCACTGAAGCAAACAAAAGTCATAGCTAAGTGCAACTTCCATTCAATTTCATCTGTTCTTATGAATTGCCAGATGCTTTCGAGGAATACAGAAGTTTCTTAGAAGCCACACATAAAAACGACTATTTATCTTAGGTTATGCAACTTTCAATAGTTCCTATTTTAACTTATCAGAAATGGTAATCAGTAGTGGGTTAAAATAACATAATGGATTGTGCATTTGTCATTGTAAAAAAAAAAAAAAAAGCAAGTAGAAAACAATAATTCTGTGCATGACAAAGCAAACAGACAAGTATGTGAGACAGAAACAGGTGGGTGGTTTTCAACAGGCTACAGTGAGCCAGAGCATGTAGATCCAAGACCAAATAATAAAAGCTTCCTTCCCCTGGATCCACGACTAAAATCACCACATATTCCAATAAAGAAAACCTAAACCACTAAGCATGGAAACGGTGCCAACAAACTAAAAATGATGTATTCAGCACAGTGAGTAATAAAAATACCTCAGAAATACAGAGAAGCAGAAGTAGCCAGCTGTGATGTCATCAAGCTCATTTAAAAATCCACATACACTAATTATAAGGGGCCAAGCTCATTCCACCTTTCAGGATAAATTAAGCTTATGCACGAACTGCACCACAGACTGTCCTTTACGCATAGCACCAAGAAACATGATGAAGGGATAACAGTTTCTTACTTTCCCACACCTCATTTATATCAGGTATAAATTCATTTTTTCAAGGCACATCCTTATCTTCAGAAATGGCAACATTAAGTAGTATATTTCAAGATTTATTGCCCTGACAATCTTGAAACCACAAGTTAATGCTATTAAATTACAAGTAGATAAAAAATAGATATCCCTGTGGAACAACAAAAAAAAAAATTACATTAACCATTTATTAGTATTAAAGCTTTAAAATACAGTCTTTATACAACTAGCATGATGTCTGTCATACAGAGAGCCCCAAAGCAGTCTTCTATACAAAAAGTCCCAAACGGTTCTGAATTGAGGCCTCACAGAATTATATCTTACACTATCACTAATATATTTTTTAATTAATTCTTACTTGAGTACTGAAAAAGGTAAGAAAAAAAGCAGGAAGAAAAACAAATCCAGGTGGCAAGGGTCAAAAAGGCCTTTGTAAAAACCTAAATTAAATTCAAATGCTTTGTTTGAATAAAAGCTATCCTTCAAATTATCTCCTTACGATTTGCATAGTAGAGAAATTATGCCCCCCAAAAAGCAAGTCTATCACATGGGAAAGATATATAAAGACATCACATCCACTGGTCCTTCCCAACCAAATACTTGTTTTGTGTGGGAAGCAGTAATGAAAAGGAAAAAAAAATGATATGACATTGTCTTGAACGTTTAGGGTGTGTCAATGAAAGGCACAGGCGTCTCAATGAGGAGGCTGCTAATACAGCGTGGAATTTAGTAGCAAGGAATGAATGTAGCAGCAAGCGTTTTTAGCATGGAAAGTAGCTTAGTGATGACTATGTCCTACTACTGTGTGTAAATACTTACCACTGGGAAGAATTTATATACTTGTGCTGCATGTAATTTCCTTAAAAGCTAACTTGAAATGCCACTTAGGGGTCTCAGTGAAATCATGGAACTTTTCACCACTCTGGAGTAGAAAGACAGTGGAATATTGACATAAAATGTGTTCAAAAAAAACCAAAACTGTGACAGAAATTACAGACATTTTCAAAATATTTTTAACAAGTGTATTTGATTAAATGAAAGGATAACAGATGGCATTTACCTGAATTAAATAAACACATCATGAACGTGAATTTGACAATTTTCAGGTTCTACATAGTGCCCCACGCAGCAATTCCACAGCTGAAAAGCCTTAGAAAAGCTCTCAGGAGAACAGCTCTAATTGCAGAATGTACAGACATGCATGACAATGCCCTAACAGCCCTAACAGTCTTTCCTTGGACAACCAGGCAAATAGGGTTAGTAATTTATTTTTACTTTCTAAAGAGTAACCTCCAGCTGTGTCAAGAACTGCAGCACTGAGGCAGAATTAGCCAGTTTGTGAGGAGGTCTGACCAAAAAATGACTACACAGCTTTACATTTTAGAATGTAAGGTAACACAGACAATATTAGCCAGGCATGTCCAGCATGCATGAAACATATGCAAAAACCAACCAGGAGGCATTACAAGACACTGAGAGAACTGTTCTGTTAGAAATGATAAAGTAGTTCCAACCACAAAAAACCTAAAAGAAAGCCTCTCTAAAGCCTCCAAAGATATCCTTTATTTCCCCAATGCAATTTAAAAATTTATCAAAAGAAACTCATTCTCATTACTGATCTATTTATCCAGAGACTTCATGGCATCATCATTCAGCCACCATGCCACTTCGGAAAAACAAGACCAGTTCTCAAACAACTTCACAGGAATCATGCAGCTCGGCATCTGACCACTTGGAAATGTACTCAAAGCAAACTGCTTACTAAGAGCAATCACCAGTAGTTGACAATGGCCTAAAGAGTTGCCACTTATTGTCCTTTAGCACAGACTAAGGGTCTAGTGACCACATTTTGACACCCTATTCTCAAGGATCAGGTTTGCTTTACTTTTCTAACTACGGCATTTAAACCTTATTTAGGAAATGCGCTACATTTGCTTACTGTGTTACAGGTTACCATCGTCCCTCCACGTTTCATATAAGATTACTTGCTTCTGACTTGTGAAAAATAAACATATATATTAAAATTGTCTTTTCTTGCATTCACACAGTATCCTTCTCTTTAACTTTAATCAGGCATTTATCACATTTCTAGCTGCAACTTGCATAGAGAAAGCCTTATTCTGCTGCCATTATTATTGCCAAGCAGTCCCATCAATTTTAATGGCATCATTTGTTTAATAAGATGCTAACCAACATGAGGAAGAAAGGATGAATCAAGCTCCCAGTAAGATATCTGGCTAATTTCAGCTAGAATTATGCTTCTGCTAACCACCATTCACATTACATGGTAATTTTCTCCCAACTTTCCCCCGTGCTGGCTTTTCAAGTGGTTCTTAATTAACTCTGTTTTATTTATGAAAGCATATTTTGCTAGACTTTCCCCGAGAGCTTTAGTAAACAGCTGTATTAAAGTTGTCTTTACTTATCACATCTTCCGTAATGCTCTCAAAAATGCTGGGAGAAAGGAATAATATTTAGAGAAGCAGAGGTGTTTGAGCTGAAGGTTTCTGCTACTTTTAGCCTGTCTCTTCAGCATTATTTCCTCAGGAAATCACAATGGCTTTGAACGCTTTTATCTGTGCATGTGTCATTCTCCTTCCTTTCTTGCTGCTTTTTAACAAGTTGCCCTATTTTGGTTTAATTTTGTAGAGGACAGAAGTCTTAAAAATAGTTCTTACAACTACTGAGATCATAGAGAACAGAGTATGTGAGAGAAACTGTATAAATATTCACATTGAAGGAAAGACGCAGTTGGCTATTCAGCTCATAAGATGCAACAGAATTGAAGAGAAGTAATTCGTCCCTCCAAGGCAGGAAAATCTTCCTCAGCTCCCCAACAACTGGTAATTCTGCAGTGTCCACAAATACCTTAGCTGTAGTTGCTAAGTTTGCAAAAGGAATGACTGTTAGTTGTCTCGAAAGTACACATTCGGATGCTCATTACTATATTTTTCAGTACCTGTGAAATCTGAGTACTCTCTGCTGGGTAACAGAGTTGAACTTTGCACTTGTCACTTTAGCATGTTATGCCTCAGTTTGCTGTGATACACCAATTTCACGTTTGAAAAAAAAAAACCAAAAAACTCAGTGAACATTATTAACTACAGTACCCTTGTAAATCACTTGTTAGTGAAATGCACTTTCATTGGTAAATGACCAAAAAACCCCATACAGTTATTATTTAATATATCTCATGAACATTTGGGACTTGAATTCATTTACTTTTCATGACAAAAAATTTGTTGACTTTTCTGGATTTTTAAGCTTTTGGTGTGTACTGATGTAAGAACTGATAAAGAGTGGTCCATCTAAAGAACTGTCCATCAAAAATAATGACAATATATTTAAAGTGGAAAAAAAAGACAACAAAATTACATTTAGCTCCACAATAACCAACCTTTCATATAGATGTAAGAATGAATTTAAGAAGTTACTAGATCAAGTCTTATTTTTTTATTTTATTTTATTTTGCACAAGGCCAGAAGGACTCAAATACTTACAGTGACCTAAAAACATATGGAAAAATTAGAAGTATTTTGAGTCTATGCTCATCATGTTAATAACAAAGGAGGGAAGCATTAAGAAAGGTTGTTTCCCCTCAATTCTACAAAAGGATGATCAATTATGTTTATGACCACAAGTAAACAGTTTGTTAAAACACTTATTCTTCTAAACATTAATCTTCAATCAGAAATCACAGCCTTAGTTCTAAAAGTGTTCAGGAATTTTAAAAAAAATTACAAAGAAATAAATCATTTCAGATTTGAAACAGAAAGCGTCTTCAGATTATCTTTTGTGCCAATCCATTTATCCTTTCTCTCTTATTTGTGGACAGCCAAGGTTGCATATTTGATTTACAGCCCTTCTCCACAGCTGTGCTAGCATGTAAAACATAATGTGAATGTCTTTACCTCATACTGTCTCATGAATCACAAGTTTTAAAATTCTTAGCTTATGAATTTCTAAAACATGTACCAGTGCAATTGTTCACCTATTGTCAGCACGCTCTCTGACATCACACGTTCTGCAATACTCACACCAGGAAACGATGGGATAAATACAGAAGCAAGCAATAAAAAGTGACATAAAATCTCGGCAAATTATTGACAGTTATTCCCATGATTCCTTCCAAAGTCTCGGGAAGGCATGCTAACTCCTTCACTACAATTTCACCTGCTAGAAAATAGGGATATTAATACTTACCAACTTTGAAGTGGATGCTGAAAATTAAGTTGTACTTGTAAACTGCCCTGAAGGTAAAAGAACACTATACAAAGGCTACATATCATCCCCATCATCAGAAATTCACAGTGTATAATTTCCTCCTCCATACATATGAAGGCAGGAAATTATCCTACCTAGGAGATTGATGGCACCTGGAAATTGTAGGCAGCCACCTGCTAAATTACTGTGGATGAGTCACCAACACTTAAAGTATTAGTTCTTTGCTCAGTGTGACTGTATTTACTCTAACACATGATGTTAGAAGCATAATGCAGAGTTGTTTGTAAGAGAGACATCGTACTGCAGACTGTCTGTAACTAGCACATACAACAGCAGGACCCAATGGTGGAAGAGATGGTTCTATTTTAATATCCCAATTTCAAAACTGGTATTTCAGATCACACATCACAGGAGCTTTGCTGGTTTATATCGGCAACAGAGGTGGACACAAACACTAATTCAGCCCTTTTAGATTTATGCTGCATACATCTCTCTGTTACCTTTACCCCCAGCACCTTCCCTTGTGAAAAAGAACACAAGAAACACAACTTACATTTCAGACAATCAAGTGCATTAAAAAAAGGAGCTGCACTGCACTGACAAGAAACGTTTAATCAAAAGAAAAATTAGAAAGACTGTAACTATTTCCGTTTCTTTCAAAAGATTCACAGGCATAACCTCAGCAAGTTTAAATTAAGATAGCTTCCTTGATATTAGTGGAGCTCTGCTGCTTAACAGGGGATGAAAGGTTATTTAAATTCTTAGAAATAACTGAAGTACTCCTTGAGGTATTTGAAGCTGTATCTCCATTGAAATTCCATTCCTCATAACTTCATCTTCTGATGGTTTGCATCTGTTGGGCTTTGCAGGAAGTAATTTTACTCTGCTAATTATACGACAGCTAAGATACAAGGACACGATCTGTCTGGTTTTGATCTTGCATAAATGAAATAATAGTGAGCTATGTTGTACGTAGTAGTGACAGTATATGCACTGAAGAGATTAGAAAACTTAATGAGAATACTCAGGCCATCTTGACATCAACTATGTCCATCTAAATTCCCAGCTATTATTTTGGAATTCATCTGGAGGCAATCAAGCTTCCACTCAAATTTTTTTTTGTTGTTTTTTGGGTTTTTTTTGTTTTGTTTTGCATTTCACATGAAGGATTTAAATGTCTACAACATACCTTCTGAATGTATTAAGTCCATCACTGCTTTATGTATAGAAGAACTGTTCCATACATATCTAATCTTCTCTTTTCTAGACTTAGAGTACCCAGCTCTTTCTTTCTTCATAGGTATTTTCTAAGCCTTATAATTTCTGCTTCTTCAGTTTGTGCCAAACCAGTACAATAAACCTCCTCCTTGCAACTTAACAGCACCAAAACAGTATGTGTTGTTTCAAATATATCTGCTACCTTTTAAAATTACAATTCTCCCACCTCCAAAGATTTTGCCAACAGACATTGGCAAAAAGTGTGAATTATAAAACACTAAAATCTTAATTCAAGTTATGCTGTCTTGACTACATAAAACGAGTGAAAGTAAGTCAAAGCAAAAATTCCAAAATAGAAGAAACAAATTAGTTTTTAAAAACCTTATAAACAGATTTATACCCAATCACTTTTGTCCCAGAGTTGATATTGGAATTTTTGATAGTCATGTTGATGACTTTTGAATGCTCTTGAATGCTTCCCACAAAACGCTGACAGCCAGTCATCATCAGATTTTAACATGTCAAATAACTCAGTGATTGTACAGATATAAATTACATGATGTAATCTGTTTTTTTTAATATTTCCTAGAACTTAGGAAATTATTTCCATATAGTTCAGTTTTGTTCAATAACATAGAGATAGAAGATTTTTCTTTCATACTTAAATGAAACTGATACTTATGCAAAAGCAGCTCAAACCAGATTTAGCCCATCATCAATGACAAATTTGGTGATGAGAATGCAAGTGAAGCCATTTAACCTCACTGAGGTCAACTGTGGAGTAAAAAGCACCCCTGAATTTTTATTTTTATTTTTTTTTATCTTTGTGGCATCTAGGATAGCAAGGCAGCTACCGACCTGTTGTTCTCTCAGCATCAGAGTGAAAGAAATTGTAATTAACTCAGTCTGTTAATTAACTAATGCTGTGAACATTATAATGTGATTCTTAACATCACTTAGCACTTCCTGTGCTAAATGAAAATGAATACCATCAAAAACCATTCAAGAACAGGTTTTCAGCCTTATACATAATGATTGATTTGGGGAACAATATCTTGGAAAAACTGAATCTAAATATCTCGTTTGGACTATGTTCTTCCACATGGTCTCTAAGGACAAAAAACATTTCAGAGTCAGAGAAAGAAAAGAAATTTCGAAATGTATTTTCATTGGGAAAAAAAGAAAAGAAAAGGTATGTGAAATTCCATCTTCAACAGATACAATTCCTCAATTTAACATCAATTTTGAGTTGATAATATTAAGGATGACATGAAAAAAGTAATGTAAGTCAGTAGAAGACACATGAAATATGCCAGTAGAAGCTGAAGACTCAAAACGTGGTAATTATGAGGTTAAGAAAGCTTTTCTCTTCATTTTACTTAACACTGCATCATAACAGGTGCAAAGATGTTCCCAGTAAGCTCTTCACTTATGCCTGGTTCCATGAGTAATAACATCTAACACATTTCAAGCTAACTGGCAATTCTGAAAATACCACAAAGAAGGGAAAGAGTCACTTAATTCTCAAGCTATCACAAAGAAACATAATTTGTATCAGGAGGAAAAAAGAAAAAAAAAAAGCAAAAATTCTTGAGGGGACTCCAAAGCCCAATTCACATAAGTTTGGTTTTCACACATCTAGTGAGTGCAAACACTGAAAGCCGTTTACAGGCAGTCTCACGGTTGATGTCAGGCTCTTCCTCCTACACAGAAAATTCCAGATCTGCTCTAACAGAAAATTCACACAAGTTGCCCAACCTTTACCAACACGTAGTCAAGCGTACTTCGAGTGGCAAGTATCATACTTCAGCACTGTTCATTTTCCATTTAAAAGCCCCATTTAATCTATGTCCATAAAAGGTTACAAAGATTGTTTGAACTGTCATGCATTCAAAACTCTGGGAGTCTCATAGCTTATATCTTCAATACCGAAGATTTGGAGAAGAATGTCAATGTTTGGAGCTTGGTAGTTCTCAGTAAAATGATATAGCTTGTCTGGAAAAGAAATGAAATGTGGATAAATGTCTATTATAAATTACAGGATTCAGTTCACTGCTGTTGTTGAGGTACCAAGTCTCTGGACTTCTTCTGAAATATCCTTCCCGCCCATTTTGAAAGATGGTATGACCTGGCAAAAATGCTTTTTTTCCCCTCACAAACAGCCCATGAATTTGACAATTTTTCATTAGCTTAATCTTCCATTATACTAGTGGGCTCACTGAGGGGGGAAAAAAAAATAAATCAATGGTCTTATTGCTCAGTATATGCCTTTGCAGTAAAATCACTGTTATTGCTATACTGCTATTTCAAATCTATAGGAAGCTGTCTTCTTGAGAGCAGCTTCTGATCAGTACTTTATGTCACCTCTTATCTTAATGCTTATTCTTTGCTCATCCTTGTCTGATAATGGCATTAGAAGACACTGAAATTCTTCATAAGCACTACTTATTTCAGATGACTGACTGGACTGTCACTCCTCTGACAGCTTACACAGTACAGGCCTCTCTCACATCAACAATCGGTAGCTTTTATTAGCTTTACAATAATTCTGAGATTAAAATATTTTATAGTATTTTCTCACAATAACAAGATGGGAGGCAATTGGACAAGGTCAGACTCTTTTCAGTAGCTTGTAGTGATAGGACAAAGAGCAATAGCCAAGAACTGGAACATAGGAAGTTCCATACAAATGTACAGAAGAACTTCTTCACAGTGAGGGTGACGGAGCACTGGTACAGGTTGCCCAGAGAAGTTGTGGAGCCTCCTTCTTTGGAAATATTCAAGACCCACCTGAACACCAACCTGTTTGACCTACTGTAGGGAACCTTCTCTAGCAGGGGGTTGGACTCAATCTTTAGAGGTCCCTTCCAACCCCTATGATTCTGTGACTCTGTGATAATCGAATGCTGCAGCCTCCTGAATATCATGATGATAAAAGAAATGAGAACCTAAGGAACTAGCAAAAATAGCCAAAATCTTTCAGAGATGTGAATGTCATTAGTGAAATGTTTACACTGGCATAAAACTTGGCACTACAGATTTAATAATTTATCAGCAGACATATTTCATCATTTTTGTGCAGACATAAATTGGAGTTCATCTTGTTTCTGCCTAATTGAAGTAGGTGGCAGCCAAGAAGTTGAGTACTGGAAAATTAACTAATTCCCTTCATTTGTTCCCAGAATGCTGCCTTCTCCTTCTACTGTCAGAAGTAATACTTCCTGTAGTGGACACAGCAAACAGGGAAAAAAGGAAACAACTAGAGCTAGCAACAATAGGATATATTAATGATATGTCTGTGCTAAAAGCTTAACCTTATGTCACATTACTCTCTAATATTTTATTGCTAGAGTATGAGAAGGACAGTTGTGCTGTATGTCAAAATGTTTTACAAGTTGCTCATGTTTCCACAAACATTCAATTAAATTGGACTTCTAGTACGATAGGTTATATTTCTAGCTTTCTTTCAGATTCTATTCAACATCTGAAGTACTATTAAGTAAATGTAATCAGATGTATATCTTCATTCACTCATTTTCATAATGAATGTTGTAAAGGAAGCTCAAACTGCATACAAAAATTTCTTAGAAACTCTGTAAGGATTAGAAGACAAAATGAAGGTGTAATTCATGCCCATTACCAGATTGAGCTAACTTTAGGAACATAAAGTTCCATCACAGTTGTTACGTCAATAGCAAGATAAAACAGTAAGAATCTGTTTAGGGCTTCTACTTTAAAAAAAAATTCATCCTCACCAAGGTGATATAGTAGAAGCATTTTAAACACAAATCGCACTAGAATTCTTCCACTTAAGGTTTCTTGCATTCATGCTCATCAAATGTCCACTAATTCCCTCATCCCAGGAGAAGCCTGATGAAAATGTCTCTGCTACTACTTTCCCTTCCTTTGTAGAGATCACCTCCAGATCAATGAAAGAAACTCATGCTCATTAGATTTTTAGATGCAGATTGGCACAATGATGCCCACTGGAGTGATTTTAAAACTCAGGAAAGGGAGACTGCATGAAAGCTTCCAGCTGGAAGTATAATTTTAGGTGCTATTTATGGTTCATTGCAAGCAGGAGTAGCCTTAAAACTGCAAAGCAGCTCTGGGACCCCCTAGCAACTCTGACATTTGCTTCAGGTGGAAGAAGCCTTTTGTACTGGTACAGCCACATGTTTCTGAAGAGAAGAATCAAAGAAATAATGATTCAAAACATTCTAAAAACAGGCGCTTGATGTTAGATTGCTTAGACATGGCTCTAACAAAAAAAATCACACCCATAGGATTTAAAACAGGCTCTTTAAGCAATTGGATTTTTGCAAACTTTCAAAGCTCTACAGTTCCACACATTTCAACAGCCTTCTGCTAGCTTTCTTTCTCCCTTTACTTACTCTCTGGCATTATGTCAGATTGCCTAAACACACTCGTAATGTGACCATAATCTTGTGCTTCCCTTTACTGACCAATAAGGATATTTAAGGCTTTTCCTCACTAATTCTATATTTCATCACTGTAACTTCTTCCCTTGAAAGATACTACTATTCTGAGCCAAAGCTCTAATACAGACTTTGATACAGCATCTGCTATACTGCTCAAAACAACTATTAGTTTTGATCAAGACAGAAAGATCAGCAATGAGAATTCTGTGACTGATTAGAAACTAGTTAAAAGAGAAGCAAAATATCAGTGTCTGAAAAGAACGCAAAGGGCTAGTAAGAGATTATATTTTATCTTTATTTTCATTTACGGTAAAGTAACATTATGCTAATGAAATTTGCAGATAAAACAAATCTATGAAACAACATCACTAACAGTGGATGGGAGTTTATACTGAAAGAGAGATGTCAGAGAAGACTGCAGCAACTAGGAAGAAGATTAAAATTGACAGGAAATACAAGGTCATGCATAAAGAAATAAATTTCTTTCTGTTAAGAATGTGCTCATTGCACTGGAAATAATAGCAGGAAAAAATGATTTGAATGTGTTCATCAATTTCAACTTTAATATGAAGCCATAAAACAATACGGCTGTAAAAATAGTAAATCTGATCCTAAACATGTCAATTCAGTCAACTTTCCATGAAGAAAAAAGGGGTATTAATATCACTACAACATACACAGGTAAGAACTTATCGTAGAATCATAGAATGGCTTGGGTTGGAAGGGACCTCAAAGATCCAGCCCCCACCCTGCTGCATGCAGGTTGCCAACCACTAGATCAGGTTGCTCAGGACCCCATCCAGCTGGCCTTGAACACCTCCAAGGGCATCCACAGACACCCTAGGCAGCCTGACAACCCCTCTGGGCAGCAGCTTATCTTGGATAATATCTAATTCTGCTGAGTCATACTTAAGGAAGAGATTCAAAGTGAATTTCTGTTGTAGAGAAGGACTTTTATGATAATTCCTGGAAAGGATGAAAGGAAGTTTCCAGCTTGGATTTTTTAGCACACAAAAATTAAGGAAAAAAAGAGAAAATCAGATCTATATCCGTGCTGGTAGAAACCAGTACTAGAGCCCTTTGTATAGAATTCATAAGATGGATTCAGCAAAGCATCATTCCACAGGTCTTTGTCCTTTGTTAGGGTATCATTTTCCCTAGATTGCATTCGATATTATTTCACAGTGATCATCTTTGCATTTAGACTACATCTTCCCCAGGTTTGCTTGACTAACTAATGCACATACAAAAAAGCACCTCTGGTTATATACTTTGAATAATGAGAAACCTCAATGCTCCAACAGATGTTGTACCAAATTTAATTTTAATAAATACTATAAATGCTTACCAAGCTATTTTTAAGGCATATGTCCTGGGATTCTAGAAGCAGAGATTTTGATCATCACAAAATTTAATCTAACAAATACCTATAGGTAGATACACAGACCTTTTCTTTGCCTCTAGAAGATCTCATTCTAACAAAAACAAAATTCTAATAGAAGGAGTAGAACTGCTACTAGAGAACCTGGCAGTCCTGTAATCTTGTCAGAGCCCTCCTGTGAGAGACTACCTTTGACACACACTTGTTATACATTGTGTCTTTTGGGCACAGAACGCTTAAGGTCATAGTATGGTTTCTACAGTGAATCCTCTATTCTGAAAAGAGTCAGAAAAGATTTTTATGGCACTATTCTGCTCCTTTACCAAAGTCCTCAATAAAGGTGAAATGTGCCCCAGCTGCTTTCTGACTGTGTTTTTCCAGAAATATTCTTAGTATAAAATGCATTTCTATTCTCAGGCGTTTTAGGAGATGAATAACAAACCCTTAATTGTTAAAATATTCCTGAGGAAAAGCAGATGCCAAATATCACACCCTTTAATGCCGTAACACTTCTTCAGAGAATTTTAGGATTATATAGAAGTCTGGAAGCGGGGAACATGACTTTTCCAGTGAATTTTAATCTCTTTTATTTACAGAAAATTTTTTAGCTTTCAGGCAGATTATAGCAAATATTTAAGACAAGTAAGATGCTCCTGTTTGAAAACAATCATAGCCTGGCAGGAATGTGAATTGTAGCGCTTATCCACTACCAGCAACACAGCTCATTTGCACTATCTGTAGCTCCTTTTATCTGTGCTCACCTTATACCTACAGTGAGGTTGTCATCCTTGTTTTTATTTAATTGTAGCTGTAAATTACAGTACTGGCTGAGGAAAAATAATTTCAGTACATCTGACAAATTCCACAGTTTAAATGTCAGGGAATTTCCACCTTATACATCTAATATACACATCTCTCAGTCTATGCTAGCATCTTAGACTGATGAGACAAGCACTTCAGAAGCCAAACTCATCACATTTTTGGCTGGCACTGTATAGCGGTCTGAAAGCAAAGAAACTACTCTCCTTTTGCATGAAACTAAATCAGAGGATGTGCTCCAGGAATGCTTCCAATGCTGCTAGTGCTCCTTCCGCAAGATCAGACATGCTCTGAAAGAAAATATGCACAATGCAGACTCTAGGTCCTCCTCACCAACTGTTTCCCTCTACACATCTGCTCCAGTTGCACTCACTAATATAGATGCAGCTTGTGTTTTCTCTCAAAGCTCCTCTAATGAAAGTTAGGGCCCTTAGCCCTGACAGTTCTTTCAGCAACAGCTGGAGCTCTGTTAAGTCAATAATTGGCCATGCCTTTTCATTAGAAAAAAACAAAGAATAAGATTAAAGAATAGGAAGAAAAATGAAGTTGCATTCTCCCCCAAGGTAAAAGTCCCAATAACCAGGAGCCGCTCAACCCATGAATCAGCTCTAAACTCTCAAAATATTGAGAGTGCTAGGACATTTTATAAAAGCTATACGCTGATTTTGAGCACATCTCCCTTTTCCACAAGTGTGGGAAAGGTGTGATCAGTACAAAGTACAAGAAGCTGTGAAGAGTTTACATCAATATTTAAAAAAAAAAAAAAAGACATTGAATCAATTAAATTAAATGATTGGGTCTTTAACATCAGCAAGCATGCATAAAAATCACCTAATCAAAATTTCCAAAATTTTCATTTGGCAAACTAAGGAAAGCTGTTCCATTTCATGTCACAAAAATTTCACATTTTTTTCTTTTGTATTTTTAATAATAAATTCAACATGCATCCATCCATAAATGCACAGAACATACACCAGTATTTTCTTTTATTATTATTATTTTTTACAATGTTAATTACTTGACTGGTAATTTTCTTTGCAAAACATTGCCACTAAAATTACAGAAAACCTTTCATGTTTTCTTGACAAAAAAATCTCTCTTGACCATCCCATTTTTATGCAATGTTTCTTCTCAAAATAGTTTCGGGTAGGTACTAATGGGAGTTAGTGATGGTATGGCTAAAACAGCACACTGCTATGAAAAGTAATGAAAACAAAGAGAGACTGCTGCACTGTGGCAGAATGATGTGGCTGCCACTCTGAGTGGATGACTTCACACTAGTCACTGGCCATAGAATCTTTGGGGATGGCAACATAATGACAACAACACAATTTCATTGCAGTTGTATTAAGTCCATGATACTCTGAAAATTTAATTTCATTGTTTGGCATCTTAATAGCATACTCTCACAGGACAAGCTGGAAACTAATCAAGCATTGACTCAGCAGCACTTACTCATCAGTGCCATAAAACCTAAAACAGCGGCTTTCACAGGAGATGAAGTATGAGGAGAAGGGAAAAGTAACAA
Source organism: Alectoris magna (assembly GCA_030625065.1). NCBI lineage: Eukaryota > Metazoa > Chordata > Aves > Galliformes > Phasianidae > Alectoris > Alectoris magna. Next base: position 25,609,361 of record CM060566.1, on the reverse strand, counting down.
ACAAATTATTTGGTTTGCAACTGCTGTGAGAGACTCCCGTAATGAACGAATTCTCCATCCATCATAATTAGTAATAGGCACAACCAAAAAACGTACTTATTTTGTGGAGAATTAAATTAAATTAAATTCTGAGCTCACTTGCAGATCCCAAGCAATGTTTTTAAAATGCTACAGCATAAATCGTGTCTCCCAAAAATTTGAGCCATAAGATATGCAGATGTGGATGAAAATCTCGCAGTTCAGGTCTAGTTCTATTCTTAAATAAATCACTCAAATATCCTGAATGAACAGTTTCAGGAGACAAATTCCTCAATTCTTCATTTTAACAAATATTACAATATAATATAATATTATAGCGAGCACAAATCCTTTTCTACCAGTACCCATTCCAAGGGGGGGAACAAAACAAAACAACCCTCAATCAAGTAACCATATTTACCTACCATATAATGCTATTAAATACTACTAACTAAAACAAAGCTCTTCAAGACAAGATTTATCTTACCCTCATCTACACAATGGCTCATTCTGTCTTCCAGCCTTTCTGATGATAGCAATATGAGGTAAATGTTGGTATACTTGTGAAGTTAAAAAAAAATGGTACCACCAAGATGATCCTTAAGAGCCAAAGGAATTACACAAATGGATAAAGAGGGAAGAGGAGAAAACTCCTCCTGATCTCTGCCTAGCTGATTCTTTGGACTATAAAGGTATTACAGAAGATCCCTCAGCAAGTATGGACACCTTTCTGTTTTCTCATTTCATCTTTCCCAGTATGCTTCATGTCCTTGAGATAAATTGCCAACAGCAATAGGGTAGATAAACAGGATTTTGGTGTGGTTCATCATCCAGGAGCACGCAATAAATCACATTGCTGTGCCTTTCAAACTCAGTTTCTCCTCAAAGTCATATCCCATTTCCCTTGGAATAATTCATTTGGTAATTATTCGAAAACATCTATTTTTTCTGTAGGATTCCAGACCTTAACACTATTTTAATTTTGCATTAGACTTCACGCATTTGGTTCTTTCCTGCTTCAAAAAAGGGAAATACAAATGCCACAATGTTCTCTATTTGTGCACGCGCACACACATAAATTTACGGTAATTGCTTTACAGTTCTAGTTTGATGAAAAATTTGCAACAAAAATGATAGCTTTATTAGATGAAAAAACAAAAGTTTTGAGGCATATGAGAGAAGGCCACCAAATCATGAGCACTAGCCTTTAAGATGTAAGGAGTGATTATTTTACATATGTAAGCATCCTGTCACAGTAGGTGTTTTTTATCTCCATATGGTGCAGAAAAACCCTGCTGCCTCATGTGACTATCTACCAATACAGACGTGAGGTCAGATCCAAAAGCATTACAGTCTGCACATCAGAGGCTACAATGGGCAGAAGGGCTCCTCTGGTAGGTCATTTAAGCAAGAGCAGAGGATGGGGGCAAAGCATTTCCCTGACCAACCAGCACAGCAAAATGCAAATGGAGAAGGAAAAGCAACTCCTCCTCAGAGTGCTGATGCCACACAACTGTCAGCTTGCTCTTCGGTGGAGGATGAGACACTGCCATGCACAGACTTGCAGAACTCCAAACCTCATAGAAAAAGACAACAATTCTTAACTATATTACCAACTTAATTCTCTTCAATCTGCTGCAATAAAAAAATGCAATAAAATTAATGTTTGCTGGGCCTCTACTTTGTCAAACCTGTAGTTATGTCCTCACTTTAAAAATCAAAACTACTTCTTTTTAGACCCCTGATGAGCTTTTAACTACAAATCTACAAATATAAAAAGCAGTTGTGGGTCAACTGAATATACACTGTGTAAGATGGGATACATAATGTAAAAATGATGATAAATAGTAACATGTACAACAAAAGGTAACATTCACTAAAGTGTGTTTAAGGTAATGAAGTAAAGGCCTCTCTCTCCATCTCATTTAAACCTTCATTTTAACATTGAAACAAATCTAAATAAAATGATAAAAATATTGTGCAGACAGAATTATAGGTGTCTATGACTTCCAAATGACATCTGTGCCTATAGCTTCAACTAAACACTTCAACTTCCTTTTTGTTTTTGTTACAATCATTTCAATCCTACTATCTATGCTTTTAAATCAAGTACATTCTTCACATTCTCCAAGAAGTGTACATTAAACAACTGAATAAAATAACACACAACGTAAAATGTAAACCTTGTTGTGCCTAAACAGCAAAATTTCAGAATAAGAATAATATTATAAAAGTATAACAGCAAATCCTTAAATTGAGACTACTGTTGGTAGGTTAGTTATTCTCTGAATAAATGTATTCATAATGAAAACTGTCATGGTAAAATAAAACACAATAATTACATAAAAGTAAGGGCAACTGTTGTCATCTACCTGGACTTGTGCAAGGCCTTTGACATGGTCCTGTACCACATCCTTATTTCTGGAGAAATATGGATATGAAGGGTAGGACACTTCATCTGTAAAGAATTGGCTGGATGATCATAGCCAGAGGGCTGTGGTCAACAGCTCTATGTCCAGGTGGAGGTCAGTGTACCCCAGGGATCTGTCTTGGGGTTGATGGTCTTTAGCATCTTTATCAATGACATACACAGTGGGATTGAGTGCACACACACCCTCAGCAAGTTCCCTAATGACATCAAGCTGAGCGGCGCAGTTCACACAACAGAAGGCAGAGATGCCACCTAGAGGGACCTGGACAGACTCAAAAAGTGGGCCCAATGTAAACCTAGTAAGATTCAACAAGACCAATAGCAAGGTATTGCACTTGGGTCAGGGCAATCCCAGATATATGTATGGACTGGCAGAAGAACTCATTGAGCCCTGCAGAGAAGGACTTCAGTGTCCTGAATAAGAAGAGAGGTGGCTAGGAGGTCAAGGGAAGTGATTGTCCCCCTTCATAATCTGCGCTTGTGAGGGTCCATCTGAATTACTTTGTCTAGACCTGGGGTCCCTGACACAGGGGAGCTATTGGAAGAGGTCCAGAGGAGGTCCATGAGGATGATCAGAGGGCTGGAGCACCGCTCTTACGAACGAAGGTTGAAGAAACTGGGTTTGGAGGAGAACACACTGAAGACTTCCAGCACTCGAGGAGAGCTTATAAACAGGAGGAAGACCAACTTTTTACACCATCTGACTGTAATAGGACAAGTGGGAATGATTTTAAACTAAAAAAGTCAGATTTAGGTTAGATGTCAAACAGAAATCTTTACTATAGAAGTGGTGAGGCAGGGGCACAGGCTGCCCAGAGAAGTTGTGGATGCTCTGCCCCTGGAAACATTCAGGGGTAAGCTGGATGGTGCCCTGGGCAGCCTGATGTAGTGGTTGGCAACCATGCCAACAACAGGGGTTGTAAGTAAGTTAATCAATGTCCCTTCCAACTAAAGCCATTCCATAATGATTCTACAAACTATAGGATAACAAATTCTGCCCTAGGGGTTTTACCATATTATAATAGCACATTTTTGCCTCAGGATCAGTAAGGACCACAGCTGCCTGATCTTTCATTCCAAGTAGTATATTCAGCACAAAAGGCAACCATGATTTCCTAAAGCTACATAAAAAAATTGCGTCAAATGTAACTTAAAGCCTGTTTTTCAACTCTTCCATAGTTAGTAGAATTTTTGAGAAAAGGCTGCGGTAAAGCACTCTGTAGTAAAAAACAACTTTTTTTTTTTTTTTTAACTACAGTTACATTTTTTCTAAGTCATACAGATTTTCTAATTAACATCAGTGAAAAACTGAAATCCTACAAGGAGTAAAAAAAAACCGATTAAGATGTACTAAATAGAATTTTGTGGAGATATAAGCACAAGTGATGATAAAATCAATGTAAAGGTTGTTATATTTGTTTAGGGTAATTTTAATCCAAGACTCATTAATCAGACTCATTTCTTGCTCAATGCTTCAGATTGAATAGCAGAATAAATATTAAAGATTAATAATTGAAAAATTATATTTTGTACTAAACACATGCACTTCAATCTTCTTGTCCTGAATGATGCTTGAAGTATAATTTTCTTCTGTTTTAGCTCAAATAAAAAACATCTCTCTATGGAGATACTAGTAAGTCTTTTATTCACATTTAATTTACTGTAGTGCTGTAACTATCATAAACACAACCATGCAGAGATTAAAAGCAGTTTATGAAATATGATCGTCAGTTGTTTATTTTGTTTTAAGTAATTCTCCTTTACTGCATTTAACAACACAATTAAGTTAGCACCAGTGCTGTTCTCTACTACATTGTGTCAAGAACTGCTGCACTTAAACCTGCAGCAAGGTCACCTTTCCCCACAACTCTCACAATCCCAAATCACCACAGAATTTTTAAAAGACTGCTGTTAGTGACTGAATAGATTTATATTATTTTTAACAGTCTAATGGAATTAGAGAGTTGTGCCACCATGAATGAAGACAAAATTTAAAATTACTAGGCACGTAGGAATATTAGATTCACACTTAAAATGAGCTACAACACGCTTTCCACATTCCATAAAAGTCGGCTTCCTCATTGGCTCTCAAAGTGTTTTAGAACTGCACAAAAACTTTCTGATAAAGGAAGAGAAATTTCTCATTATGCTAAAACTACTTCAACTACTTCACCTGAATATATTTTCTTTGGCCTACTTTAAATAATGTCAAAGGATATTTATGAGATTGTGAAATGATACAGACATCACCACAGTAGAAAGTAAAACGCTTGATATGTATAAAATATACATATGTATATGGTAGATTCTAATACTCCAATTAGCTTCACACGTAGATTAACAGGCCTGCACAGAGACCTAGTTTGCCAGTTGAGTTCTAAAATGATCTTGTGTCCAGTAGATTAATACAGTAGGGCATTTTAAAACTGTACTGGTCTCTACGTTTTCTGTACGCCGGAAAACTTTTCTAACTGTTTCACTTAAGTTAGCTTTTATTAGATGTTAGAAGACTGTTAAATTTTCATTATTACTAATATTTTAGGGAATTATATTTGCTATGGGAAAGGTTACAAACCTATGGATTCCCTCTGTTCTCAACAATATTCATCCACCCTTTTCCATCTAAGGGTACAAATTATATTTTCAAGTGCTACTTCCATGAATTAAGACTTCCAAAAGACAGACATGCTAAGAATGGAAGCAGGGCATTTGTCACCATCCCACGTTTCAGTCTACCTGGTTTTATATACGTGAAAAGTACAAATTCCTTCTAACAGGAATACACATCTCCTGAAGAACCCATACTTGCTGTGTGTGTTCAGATACTTGGACCATCTGCCACAAACATTTTGCATTGCTACTGACTTCCCCCTCCTTCAGATCACTGCTGGTAGCATCATTCAGAAGTTCTTCAAGTAACAGTACTTGCATTTCGCAGAAACAAAAGAGCAAACCACAATACAAAGTACACTAGCATAGATCACACTATTTCTGTCTTCAAGTTTGTCATAGGGGTAAATTTGCATTCTTAAGGAGAATATATTCACAGACTTCTAGCATTGTTGTAGCTCGTATTTCAGGACAACAGCCCCCAAAAACTGCTAACTTGAATTGATCACAAAGATCTTTTCACTATAGGTGTTTATTTTGTTTCATTGTGTAATTACTATAGAAAGGCTGGAAGATAAATCCTTTGAGCAAAGAGGACAATATATTAAAGAAGGCCAAATGATATTTTACTAAATTCCATCACTGGGCAGAAAGATTCACTTAATCAGTCTGGATTTCTGGAACTTCCCTATTTCTACTTTTCTTTTGATCAAGCTATATGTGTTAAGACGCAGTAACTCCAGGCAGGCCAAATTTACACAGTAGAGCCTTTGAACATCAAAAGAGTTACTTTTATCAGTAACTCAATTATGGAGAAGTTGTTCTCTCTCCTCCTCACAAGAAAATATATTTCCATTTATATCATCTTATAATTTCATATAACACCCTGTGGAATCCTATTTCCCTTGTCAAATGTGATCAGATTCTCTAAAAAAGTTACAGACTGGAGTTGGCAAAGTATTTGTTCAGAAGGCTTTCTGTGGTTTATGCCCCAGTAAAGATGATTCCAACATCTGAAATAATTCCATCATTTTCAGGGTGATTTCATAAGAAAAATGGGAAAAGCATCTCAGAAATTTTGTAGGAAAATCATATATTTTACAAATTAAATTGCATATTATAACTTGTTATATAATAGAGATGTGTGGGCAGCCAATTTTGCAAGAAAACTACCTGCTACAAAAAGAAAAAAAAACGGAACAACAGCAACAAAAAAAACAGACTGCAGTAATTTAAGTCTAAAAGCAGATGCAGTACCTGCACTGAATACCAGAGTATAAGAAATTAAAGGCAAACTCTGTTGATACTGATGCTGCATGAATACCTTCAGCTCAGTGGAAAACAACTTTTCCAACTTGATACAGTGTCCAAGAAAAAACTGTTTTGAATTCTGACATATTTGTAACTCAATTATAGAAAACAAGTTGTTTCTACCATAGGCCAATATGAGAAAAAAAAAAAAAAAATTAATGGAATCACAGAATAGAAGGGACCGTAGGGTTTATCATAAGGTTCCAATCCCCTGTCATGAGCAGGGTTGCCACCCACCAGATCAGGCTGCCTAGGGCCTTGAACACCTCCAGGGATGGGACATCCACAGCTTCTCTGGGCAACCTTTCCCAGCTCCAATGTAGTTTCCCTTTTTCCAGCCACTGGGTACTTCACCTGACAGCCATGACTTTTTTAATATGATGGCAGGTGGCTTGGCAACCACACCAGCCAGTTCATTCAGCACATCATTGTGCCCCATACCACAGACTTCACCGCACATAGCTTCTACCTACATATCAATTGTCTTGCAGACCACATCATGTTGTTTATTTGCACTAATAAGGCCGAAACTTTGCATTAGTTTATTTAATTACCTGGATTATAAAATATCAAATAAAAATAACAAAATAACAAAATAACAAAATAGAATTTTACCAGTTTTGCTATTATCTTAGCTCTTTAAAATCTTGGGCAATACAGTTGTAGAAAGATGAAGACAAATCTGGAGGCCAGTTCACAACTCCTAAATTTGAAGCTAATTTTCAGCAATTGTTTGGACCTGTGCTCTCAGGAAAAAGTATATAGAAAAGAAGGCAATTACAGATCTCCTCCTCTGCTTTACATGCAATTACAGATACTCTCCTAGCAACTGTATGATTTTCTTTGCAAACAGATACAACAGTGAGAACTTTTTAATTTTTTATGAATTTGTCCTTAAGCAAATAGCCTACCCCAACTCTGTGCTGTTTTTATATTCATTCTGCTACAGAGTTGGAGCATATACAGCTCACAACCATGTGCAATACAAAAACAGAGCCGGGCCAGAATGTGTTACAGGAGTTACAGTATCTGAAATAAAAGCATTAGCAGAACAGATGCATAGCTTCCAAACAAAAATTGAGTAGCACAGAAAATATACATCTAATTTTGCAAATCACCCAAGAGTTATATTGACAAGTATGCTGAGTTTATTAAGCTGCAATGAAACGTAACAGGAGATTACCCCCATTTTCTTTTTGCATCTACTGTTTTATTAGCATACAAATAAGCTACGGTAGATACCTAGCCATTTACAGCGGCCCACTGAGGAGAAAAATATCCTGCCTACACCAGATCTTTTGCAGTTCAGGCATGGTGGCCCTCTGCGCTGTTCCATCCCATGGGACTGTCTCTTCCAATTACTGCTATCACTTTCACCAAGGTCTCTTTCTTTATGGTAGAGGGAAAGATAAACTCTGTACAAATTTCCATAGGAAACAGACAGAAATGCCAACCATCTATGTTGAGCAAAAGTACTACCTCAGCTACTCTATCTTATCTTGAGTACTAACTAACATAAGTTAGTACTCAAGATAAGATAGAAATAATCTGTTCTAGGACTGCCTATCCTCAAGAGCAAATATTCTCCTGGATCTTCAGTGAGCCATTGGCAAACAACACCAGGAACGAGTACTCAATTCTATGGGTCAGCCTCAAGGGTGCTGTGATGAAATGCAAATGGAGAACATCCAGCATTTTCAGTCTGCTGTAGGTTCCACCTCTCAATCACTCAGCATCTGACTCCAAAGACTAAAGTCTACCCAGAATCTCCTCATGGCAGAGCCATGCTATGTGTATGGTACTGTAATCTATATGCTTATACAGATGATTCAGGGTTTGTTTTTTTTTTTTTGGTTTTTTTTTTATGCATCTTTCCACATAACTTCAATTGAAGCGTGATTTTCCTGTTTAGCAGTTACCATTATAGGTGTAATGAATGCATACTAACATTGGCAGATTTTGCAGTCCTGAATAAAGGACTACTTAGCCACTTGCAGAAATCCTGGGTGGTGGAAGGGTGTTACCATTCTGTAGAATAACATAACTATTCCCTGACTTGTGACCCTCTTATTAAAAACAGCTTCATAAGCTTCCTCAGATGAAAACTCTCCTGAATCAGGTGATTTTACTGTCAGTGCAACCTCTCCGTGACAACTCAGTTTATTTGTGATACCTGCATTTTGATGAACAACCAGCACGGCTTCAGAATTTAACTTTCATTCAGTCAATTCTGTCTCCATTTTGAGCACCAACACAATATGGAAGTGGGAAGAAAACAGACCTGAACAAAAGCTGAACAGATGGGACTTTGGCAAGAAAGTCCCTGATCCCACACAGAACGAAGATCTAAATTCTCTTTAAACCTACTTGTTGGCTCTACTCTTCTACCTAACAAGGACCATCCTCACTCTAAAGAGTACTTCTGTGTTTGTTTGTTTTCTATTTGTATAAAAATACAACAGCTTTTCTTTTTCTAGGAAGTTTTCTGGGCCAAAAATGGGTTTACTTTCTTTGCAAGGCAGGGGAAATGTGCCAATACCAAGGGTTTTCTTTGTTTTGATTCAAGGCATCTGTGACATTTCATTTTTGGAATAAGACTGGAAAGATCTGGGGAGATCACTTGGCCCACTACTTGACCCTGGCAAGAACAGCCATTATGTGGCTAACCAATTTCTATTTTCCTACAAAGGACACTTCACAACTTCTTCCAGCAACCTCTTATAGTACTTAATTACTCCTAATAGAAAAAATTTACTGCTACTGAATGCTGCTTCTTGTTATGTCTACCACTACAGTAGACATCACATCTTTGCAACAAATAAAAATTTCAAATCATCCCACTCTACAATTTCTAGACCCTGATGCATCTTGATACTCTCCTTTAGATAGTTCGTGATTATTTCAAACCTTTCTTCAGCAACACTGCTCACTTCTGGACAGTATTTCTATCCTGACAGGACACCTCAGCATTGAACATACTTAAAAAATTACCGTAAATGCCTTGGTAGTGAACACTTACCTCATATGTCAAGACTGTTTCTTAATAGCACAGTAATACTCGTATGCCTTGTGCAATCCACAGTTGCCTCTCCGCCTGGAATGTGGCTTGCCCAGGTGCCCCTGACTGCGAGAACAGCTGATTATGACCACACAAACACAGAAGCTGGAGGTAGAAGGGGCATCCTGTCTTTTCAAACCACCTCTCCCATTCGCTGGTGAATGTAAATTCTGGCTCTGCCCTTCAACATACCTTACACCTATTATTACAAATTCAATATTCCACTTGATTAAGCAGCTCTCTTATGACCAAATCCCCAGCAGAGACCTCTTGCAGGGGATTGCTTGGAACATTATTCAAAGTTGAGAGTGACACTGCTCAGCTCACTTGTTAGCGTGCTCCTCCAGCTCCTCATGTGCATCTTAGCACACATGGGTGAACTTACAGTTCACAATTCTGAACAAGACCTCTTTCACTTCCACATTTTTCCCATAGTACTGCAGTCAAATTCATATACACTAACAGATCTGCTTGAACTACTGATTTTAACACATTTTTACTCAATTACTTTTATGCTATGTTTAAATAACCAGAAAGACAGCCTATTCTACAATTATGAAAAGCTACTTTCTAAACATGCTTATTAAAATACATATTATATGCAAAACAAACATACAGATTTATTGCACAGTGTTTGTATTTTGTGGCTACCAGATAGAAAACTGTCACCATGACAATGTTAACCACAAGGGCAAGGTGTTTCAGATGTACAGGATGTGAAGTGTTATGATGTTTCCCATGTTTGACACATTTGCTCCTCTGCTCAATACATCCTGGGCTTGCTGAGCCAAGTACGCTAAGCAAGTAATCTGGAGGTATTTCAGCTCTGCTTATTGTGCATGCAGCACGAGTGACCTCTTTGGAAATACTCATGCATAAAGTTTTAAAACCATCTCTCTCCAATTTTAATATGCATAAATTTGAGAATTCACACAAGAATATGCAATAAAAAAGAGAACCAGCAGTGAGTACAATAAAAGCTAATTTCCTTAGTATGCATTTGTCTATAGCCACCATGAAAATTGCTTCAACCAGTTGTAGCTGTAGGCTGAGGATGAAATATATCCTTTCGAAGCTTAATGGAAGAAATAGGCATTAATGAAACACTTTGATTCTAAAAGTAAAGATAAGAAAATTGGAAATTAAAGTTCCTGAAGCAACTGGAACTCTGTTATTCTCTATGTGTGTATTGAAGTGAAAAATGAAAGCATATGTATGCACAAGCAGAATCATAACATCCATGAAATATTATAACCACGCAACATTTCTTCAGGGGCTGGGTTTGTCACATTTCTTGAACACTTCCTACCTGAAAATGTCACACACCCCAAGAGATCTGAGGGCTGGATGCAGGAAGATTTTCTTGAAAAATTACTAGAGAAAAAGGACCTTTCATCTGGACTTGTTAGAAATCAGCATTTGCACTGTTATGCTAGCCAAATGCACCACTTTGTAGTGAGATGAAAAATTCTTCACAGTTGAGCCGGTTCTGATAGTAATTAATGACCTATTCAACTTAACATACTGGTCTTGATGAAAAGTGGCATCTATTATGACAGGAGCAGATGTTCTTTGTAGCACTTTTACATACCTAACACACATTATAATAACCAATTAGCAAACACTTCAAAGCCAAGCTATTATGCACGCTGAACTACAGTGCTACTCAGTGCATTTCATTTGAAAAGGTGTAGCTTGCAAGTAATAGACAGATGTAATCATGCAGTTTGGACACATGGGAGAGTTTAACATGGGATGTTAGATATACAGCTAGTTTACAATCATGATACACCTTTTAAACTCAAATACACTAAACAGATGGTCTGTTTAGTTAGATGCTCTGTTTGGTGCATATATTAAGCCCTGATGTTACGAATAGCTAGCAGATTTCTGAAAGATCACCAAACAATCAAGTGTACTGAAGTCTTGATTTAGTAAAATCCCTCACCCTGATAAATAAGTCATTCCAACCTTTAAACACACAAGGCCAGATTGTGATACAAAGCTGGAATTGTAGGATTATTCAAGGACTAAAAACACATTTGTCAGTGAGAGTCAGTATATCAGCCTCTCTGTTAATTCATTAATGATTTGAAAATTTTATTTGATCAAAATAACTACCCATAACACTCTACAGAACAGCAGCAGAGATTAGATGCAATTCCAAGATGACACAATCTTCAAATCTCATCACTTATGAATGTGGGCATATGTGATTGAATCAGACATTAATAGCTGCAATAAAATGTCAAATTTCTATGAAGCACTGAAAATTAAAAGAGAAAAGGAAAGTTTGCTGGCAACACATTTGAAGATCCCCATCCTATACTGCATGCCAGATTTTTTGACAATAATCACCCAGTAACAGAGTTACTGCTGAAACAAAACAAAACATCCTCAAAAGCATTTACATTCTGAAGTATTAGAGTATTAGCTACTTACTAATTCTAAAGACACCACAGACAACTGTTTAAACTCCAGTGAAAAAAGAAAGCAGAAATGGAATAGGAAAATTTTATGATAAAATCTTTCTGCTCAAAGACTTCACTCAAAAAGAAAAGGAAGTAAAATAAATGGAAGTTCAGTTACTTCAGTACAGATTTATGTGCAAGCACTACCAGTTCCTTAGTTCAGACAACAAAGGCTGAACTACATTGAAGGCCCAGTTTCCACTTTGTGACAACCAATATTAAGTTCGTTCTGAACAAAGTTTTCAAACATCTGATAAAAAGCTCTTTGCATACACTATTAACTGGTCTGTGAAAAAAACACTAACTTAAAGTACAGATAAATAATGTTTTGTAATGTAAAAAAATCTGACTTCTCATTTTCTATTTTGTACATCTATGTGAGCAATATGGTAGCAGTAATGATGCATCTTCCTTAAGTAGGTCCCCATGAACACTTGGGATTGCAATATATTGGTCAAAACAGAAAATGGAAAGTGGAGTTCATAGCAATTTCACTTTGTGATAAGGGCCAAAATCACAGATTTCAATATAGAATATAGAGCATTTAATTTAAAAATCAAATTGTAGTTATGGTGTTTATGATCAGACAATTAACAATCATGCTAGTACACAATTGCAATGTGAGACTGTTTGGTTGGAAACTAATGCTGACACTTGAGAGTTAATGGATTGTATTTTAAAAACATCTTAAAAGCTAGCTACTCTTTATGTTACTGTTTGCTTGGTAGTTATTTCAAAAAGCAAGTATCCTAGATGCTTCAAATATTTGCTCAAAACTTGTTTCCCTTCCCTGACAGTCACAGCCTCAGAAAAAGTGCAAGAAGGGACAGTATTTAAGGCACCAGCTGAAAACAAGACCAGCTTCTCCCTGCCCCAGCATCAGCAACTATTCTCTTGATGATTCCGTAGCACATAATCCTAACATTCACTTAATGCCCTGGCTTTGGAGTTCCTCAGTAACAGACATTGCAATGTAAAAGTGGACACGTGTAGGCTGGCTTCCTCCCAGAGTACAGCAGTGGGAATATGCTGTTTTCTTCAAAAGAAATAAAACTTTCTCTTGAAACACGGAAAGTATTTCTCACACAATCTTATGGCACATTAACATCATACATGAAAAGTTTGGATGACTTGGATGAGACAGGGTTAAAATTAGAGATGCTCTTAATTTTATTGTTGCCCATTTTGTCTGAAGTGGTAGGGCAATGCTGAGCAAGGGAAAGGATGGCTGGCAGGAGCAGTAAGAGTATTTTAATTATAAGAAGCTACATCCTGGCTGAGGTTTTATGTTAAACAATTTGCTGGTTAAGCAACCACCTGTTCCATCAAGTTAGAGTTGGCCCTGATTGAAGAAAACCATTTAGAGATGCAGTTGAGAAGTATTAATAATCCCCCAACATTAAACAAAAACAAAAACCAACCAAAACAAAAACAAAAAACAGGACTAAAAAAGAACATATAGTTCTGCCCATGAAAGCAGCAAATTCCACAAAATTAAGGAAAAAATACATTCCAGATTACAAAACAAAATGAAGATAGATAAAAAGTTCTTCCGTTCCTCACATTAGCATGTCCATATGATGCAGCTCTTACAAGCAAATGAGGTGCTGTGTCTTACATGTAAAAATGGATGCCCAGTGAGAGACAAGACTCATTAACAAGCAAAACTGCAATGCTGTATCAGCTCAGGTAGAGCAGAAAAGGAAATGAAAAAGCATCTATCTAAATAGCTACCATGATATTGCAGAGAACTCAATATATTATCATCATAGCACAACAGGGAGATTAAAAGGACCCAGACCAAGGAGAGCAACACTGTAGCGATGCTTCAATAAATCGTATAACGCTTCAAGAAATAGAAACTTTATCAGAAAAACCATTTTGCTGACGGAGAGTATTGAGATGATTCTCCAAAAGGGTATTTTCAAAAAGAAAATTAAAGAGATATAGCTCACAATGGCTAAGATTCCCATAGCTTGCAAGCCCAGCTCTACAGCTCTCAAATACTACTGCTTTCATTGCACTACTTTCTTCTCAATCAGACAACCACAGATTTCTAAAACGTTCTTATGACATGTGTGTTTGTGCTGCTTTTCTTCAGAGATCCCATCCCAGCAAGAAGATCACGCTTTCCATATTTTGGCTAGGTTGCAATTTCCTTACGTTCCTTTATTTATCTGAAAATTAACTCTGTAACAGTTAATGACTTTCTTCTGTAGGCCAGGAAACTTCTGTACAGCACTCACTGGCTTTATTTCTAGGCTGTAAGCATCAGATCAATGTAATTCAGACCTTGGGGGCAGCAGAACAGTATCAGTGAAAGCTGTACTGTAAACGCAACAGGAATAGCAATCTGGTTTCACACATGCAGTAAAAATGGCATAGTCCAGAGACCATGCTTGCTGCAGGGAAGCAAAAAGGTGTTGTAAAGTAGCAGCATACATTGCTCAAGCATCTTCAGGGATAGAAAGGAATAGAAAAGGCACTTAGATTAAGAATACGGATTTGAATGCTTTAAAGATATTTTTTGTTTGCATCTCCATTTTCTTTCAGTCAAAAAATTTGCATGAATATGCTGCATAACAATTGAATAAAACAGAAACTAAACGGAAATGAAACGGAAACTAAGAATTCTTATTGGGCTGTAGATATTAAAACAGACCATGTCTCAAAGAAGACATGAACATATTAACACTTTAATGCAAACCATCAGCCCAGAAAAACAATAGCTTCTCTTACGTGATTTTTTTTCTCTTATATTTTGCTTGTTCAGATTTTTCTCTCTAAACAAAAAAGATAATTTATCTGTCACTCGTTCAAAGGAACGGCTACTTTTCAGAAAATTAATTTGCCAGAGTGCTTTGTAAGCTTTATGGTGGATTTTATATTTACTCTGTAAATTGAACAAGGGCATTTACTGAAAAAGCTGCATATCTAGGATTTTGAGTAGTACATCTACAAATACAACCTGAACTCAAATTTAATTATTCCTCCTTTCCTTGTTGAAGTCTTTTGCAGTTGACTTCTTATCTCTGGTCTAGGTTTCAACAGTTTTTTTTCCACCTTTCCTCTCAGTAATATTCAGATAACAGTAACACTCATCACAGTGTTATCATTTCCCTTTCTTACTTTCAAACCACAAGTTAATATTTCAATATAAGTGAATTTTAAGCAATCACTTTAAATCTGTTTTACAAGATATCCAAGATGCTACTTGTAAATTTGCTCCGTAGAACACAAAACAATGGAGAAAGAATATAAGCCAGTCATGACTGAGCTTGCTTACCAACAAAACCTGATCTAGTGGGAGGTGTCCCTGCTCATGGCAGGGGATGGAACAGAGTGGTCTTCAAGATCCTTTCCAACACAAACCGTTCTGTGACTCTATGAAAAATCAGAGGGGTTGGCAGTTCTGCTATGACACACAGCCCTGTGGCCTGCTTGCCATTTCTGAGATTTGAATTAGCAGTTATGTACTGCAGTGTGTCGCAGAAACTCATCTAAGAGCATTTTCACTGGACTGAAGGCTAATAGATTTAGTTCCTTGAGAAGAGTACCTTTGCTCAGAAGTCTCATCAGTGCATTTCTCTGTCCTGTCAAGGGGTTCACCTTCAGATATGACAAGTTTTTGATACCTTAGGAAATGGTGAAGACATAGACAGATGAAATGCCAAGTATTATTTTAACTGACAGGAAAACTACCTAGGACTACTTGGTGTTGAAAGCAAGAGTAATGTCTTGGGCAATCATTATAGAATAAATAAATCTGCAGAGCAGTTTGCTATGAAGTAACTTCTTTCTCAAGCCATCTCTCGCTAATTGGAAAAAATCATACTTATATTAATGCACTTGACATCAGCAATCAATAATTCAGCCATACATTCTAAAAATCATGACAGCTAATTTGTCACCTTTCAACAGATGGCCAAACTAAAGACTTCCACCAAGTTCAGAAATTCTTAGGAAAAAGTAATCTTTTGTTGGTAGCAATTTGTCTTCTCTAGTTCCATTTCCTATCAATGCTAGAACCAGAGTGTGGATAAAGTCAAATTGTGGCTGCCCAGTTGGCTCTGTGGAAAGCAGGTTACAACCGAGAATACGCCCACATGGCTTGTTCACAAAGCCACCATAGTGACAAAGTCTTCTAACAGACTTCTATATAACCAAGACCAACTGCCTGACTTCAGAGCAGGCTCTACAGACTTGGTGCACAAAGCAGTGAACCATCAGAACAGCACTGGAAACTACATTATTTTCCCTGGAATCAAATCCTTTACTTAAACAATATTACTATACGTGAATTCTCATGTGATTTATAAAATATTTTGTTAACATTCCTGGGATTAAAGAAATGTTAACTGTACAAATCTAAAATGCATTGATAAAAAATGAATGTGACGCATTCAAATTAACTTCAGTAACTCCAAGATAAATAGTCTTTTATAGGGAGTTTTCCAATACAGATACAAGAGACTGGCAGACTTCTGTACTAGCCATCTGCATTTTTGGTTAGTACAGCTGAATAGTTCTATGTTCATCTGTTTTTAATGTACAAAGCACACAACAAAAAGAAACAAAATGATAAATAAAGTATTTTTTAAAAAGCTGGCAACCATCTCTGTCATATGAAGTTGCATAAAACATTTCTCCTTCATTCTAAAATCTCACTAAAAAATTCTGTTCAAATATTTAAAAAAATGTTTTGTACATTTAAATGGATTCTACCTGTGAAATTTGATTGTGAAGTTTGGTCAGGTTTTTGGCCCATCTAGTGTGTAATATTAAAGCATGCTGGTCCAGATTTTGAAAAAGTGTGCTCTAGAAATCAATTATGTTTTGGTCATTCTCATGCAAATTCTTGCAATACAAATTTTATGGTAAGGTTTTCAAAGTAGATGAACCTAAAGGGGGTTTCTAAGCGGTAAAGTTAGCCAAGACTATTCTCAGTGGAAACACACACTCATCTCTCAAAAGATACAGGCTTTTCACGTACGTTTACTGGCTGTTTGTAAAGGGAGAAGGCATTCAGGCATTTACTGAAAATTGTCATAAGGCTACTTTAGAAAAAAACTGAATGAATAACTGCTGAGTACTCTCTACTGATTGCTTTTTGCTTGCTTTTATGTAGGAGTTGGAAGCTTTTCCTCCTTCAGACAGACTTTTGGCTCTGTCGCCATGGTTGATGTGCTTTACGTTAGGAGGATTCATAGAAAAAAAGCTCATTTTTGTTGAGTACTTTTTTGTATGTTTGCTTGTTTTTTTAATTAGAGCAACCTGATAAATTTCAAGAAAAGCGCAGCTTTTAGGCACACAGGCCCCTCTTCAAGCCCATTCATAGTTTTTGAGTGAAATGCAGTGGTATCTGCACATTTAAGCAGTTTAATGAGCAAGCAGTTACCTTGCATTTCTGAGAAGTTCAGCACTACTTCACCAAGTTTCCAGACCAAACTGCTCTTAATCAGGCTGATGGATTGCCTGCTAAACACGTTTGGGTAGACCCAGACCCAGAAGTATCACTAACGTGCAGCACACCAGGAACCTACAGGTCAACACCTAAGAGGACTCGGGTTTGGCATCTCTGGTTCAGGTGCATTAGCATACACTACAACACCCTTCTGTTGATGAGGCATTGAAACTGCTGCATGTCTTCTAAAATCAGACCCACTACACTGCCTTGAACATGATGCACTTTCGCAGGGAACAGTTCAAATGCATGTGAGCACCCTCTAATTCAAAAATAGTTTTTGAGAATCAACCTTTTATTACCTAGGATTGTAGAATGACAAGAGCACTCCACTGTGACTAAACAAATGCAGGAAAATCCTATTCTTCCTTCACTGACAAAATGCTACTTGAACTGCGAATCAAAGCCAAGTAAATACAAATAAGCTGTTAGCATTCTTCTGTTAGCGCTCTAAAGAAGTGACATTGCTAATTGACTTTTTGTTGGTTAGTTTATGCCTAATAGGTATTAAAGCTGTAATTTATGATTACATAAAGCCATGTTACCTCATCTCCAGCCTTGAAATTCTCATTACTGTGTAGAACAGGCAGCATCAGAGCTCTTCATATGGAACAAACCAAAGTCCACACCATTTTTTATTACTGTACTCCAAAAGAAAGAACCAAAAAAGCCTAAAGAAACTGAAGCGCATAAAAATGGGAATCATGCCATGCACTGGTGCGTAACGGACTAAACAATGGTTTGCTCAAGCAGACAGATGATAAGGAAGAACAGACATAATGATTATATTCTTTCATGACAACTTAATTAAGTCCCTTAGTTAGTAAGGGTCACTAAACATTGAGTTGCAAGTAGCAACTCAATCTGCTGTTGCTATATAGCATTTTATATCTGAATCTGATGTTAGGCAAGACATGGCACTGTGCCACAAACACCATCACGCTGAGGGCATGACTTGGCTTTAGCAATTGAACCAATCCTTGGAATTAATCTCGAGGCACACAGAACTGGCCAAAACCATGAAGACAGATTTCTCTATTAGAAAATTCCAGTTAATGAAATATCTTTATTAAAAAAACAAAAACAAACAAAAAAAAAAAACCACACACAAAGATTACACCAAAATGCACTCATTATTATTTTAAACCACTAATGCCATTTTAATCCTCAAATTAACTTTTCAAAAATCAACATTGAAAATTCATGTTATTGCATTTATATTTTAACTAAAATTGTGTGCAAAAAAAAACAATTAAAATAAAAAAATTCTAATCCATAGTGAAAACGCTGTGAAAAACTTTAAATATCCTAAAAGATTTTTCATTATAACTCATTGTGTATCCAGAAGTCTTGTTTCTGAATTTCCATCAAAGTGGAAGTTCATATTCTACCAGAAAGTTGTCTGGAATTATATGCAGGTAGAGCCTACAAGCTCTAATGTACATTTAATGTACATTAATGTATTAATGTATTAATGTATTATGTATTAATGTATTATGTATTAATGTATTAATGTATATTAATTATATATTAATGTATTAATGTATAATGTATTAATGCATTAATGTACATCTAAATGTACATTTATCAACACTGTTAAAACAAGCATCATTTTATTATGTGCACATACCCATTAATAAGGATGGCTCACACATCATCACCATATTTCTCAAATACATATGGTAATTTCCTTTATGACCAGCACAGTATTCTCTTTCTTTATCTTGCTAGTGCAGTCAACGGCAGGCAGTAAACAGTGACACTAGGACAAGCAGACTGATGAACACCTAGTATACCTCTGCTTAATATATACCTCTGCTTACACACAGCTACACTGTTTTAGAGCATCTTGCTCTTGAGTCCTTCAAGTTTGTCTTGTTTTCCAATGACTTTCCTTGTTTATTCTGACAGCAAATAAGCTATTTGAACAAAACCTCAGCTTCTCTTGAAACTTCTGTAGAAGTTTCCATACAGAATTACCTAAATGTAACAAGAAAATGGTGACAGTTCACTTGTTTGAAAAATACGCTCCATTCTTTTCCTCCATTAGGAGTGCAGCATATGACACATTTTGTGTGTTCCTCTAAATCTGCACTAAGCTCTCGCTATATATGAAGAGTTTCTTACTGTTTAATACCTGAGGTTACATGTTCTGAAGAGAACAATTATCTGCCTACCCACAATACCAAAAGTAGTACAAGCCACTTCTTTCATCACCTAAAGAACAGCTACAGAGTAAGCACACACTGCTGTGTCTTACTCCAGGAAAGTAAACAGATTTGTGTGACTGAGTATTAGAAAAGATCAAACTGACTAAGCTTAGTTGTCTGGCCCTAAATTAATATCCTTAAGAGTTATCATTTCCCTCACTAGTTCAGGATGTCTTTCATACAATCATAAAATCACCAAGGTGGAAAAAACCTCCAAGATCATCCAGACCAACCATCCACCTATCTCCAGTATTTCCCACTGTACCATGTTGCTCAGTAAAACATCTAACATTGCTTGAATACCTCCAGAGATGGTGCCTCCACCAGCTCTCTGGACAAAGGCATCTCTTTGAAGGGAAATACACGTTATCATCAAAAATACCACTGGTGTCAACAGGAAGGTGGCTTTTTAAGTTCCATTTGTCCATGAAGGGTAATACTAACACAGGTACAGACAGTACAGGTACTCTCTATATTAGCGCTGTGCAAGTTACTGCACCATGAGGTCTGTAACAGAGTGAGAAGCAGAGATAACAGAGCAGCCTCCTAATTGTTTTTGGAAACTCCCACAGTGGGCTAATCACCCCACACTCCAATCTCAATTCTCTGAACCATGCAAGCCAGCAATTAAAGTCGTTTTCAATGAACCAAAAAGGTCTAAGTCAACTTTTTCCTGGATTTTATTTATTTAACTATCCTAGTCAGCTTTGGTCCCTTGCCTGTTACAATGAGTTGTCTATTCCCCCTTGCTATTTAACCACAGGAATAATCTAATGTATATTGCTTGGCACTGGAACAGATTGCCCTGTGATGTGGTTGATGCCCCATCCCTAGAGACTTTCAAGGTGAGGCTGGATCAGGCCCTGGGCAACCTGCTCTAGTTGTGGTATCCCTGTTCATTGCAGCGGAGGTGAACTAGATGGCCCTCAGAGGTCCCTTCCAACTCTAAGGATTCTATAATAAAAATGATATGAAGACCGCTTGAATACATTAAGAGGGCAAGGAATTTAAAAAACAGAAAAACGCTTAATTAGTACAAATACTAAATAATATAGTATATAAGGACATGTTTTAAGGAAAATAAATACTATATTGCCACTGTCGTCCACCATGTCAGAAAATAACAATTTTATATTTGTCACATAAACACAATGAACTTAAGATCCCTTACTGAGAACTGAAAGAACTGCATATACAACACTCCCCATCCATGAGATAAATTATATTGAACTCTGTTCATATTTTTTCAGCTGTACTCAATGTTAGTATTTCATTACAAAATCCTTGCATTTTTAACAATCCTCTATTTAATTTACTAAAATAATTATGCAGAACTTCTTCACTAATGTATGTAGTTGTAAGTACTTCACTCAGATGAGTTTTCAGGAAATTACAGTGGTTTGCAGAAAAAAGAGAACATCGTCATTGCATAGTAAATTCCACAAAATTAGTCTTTTACAGTAGTATCATATTTGAATACTGAGTATATCTTTTCCTGTTTTGTTTCGTTTTTTAAACCATACATTAAGCTCTATTAATTTTATACATTGCCAGCTAGAAATCTTCAGATTTAGCTCCTTCTGTGTTTTGGATTGTTTTTCCCAATACTCTTTGGGAAGTCTCTTCTCACTGGGCAAACATGTCAGTTTGCCTTCTACTAACAGAGAAAGAGAACTTAATTCCCTTTAGGAACAGCCTCTGCAAAACTGCACTCCCATTTTGGCATTCTTCAAAGGTGGTTTTTTGGTTTTTGTTTTTAAAGAAATATGAAGATGCTTTTGTTCAAAAAATTTGAGAAGAGCTACATGCTAGTTATTTAACTAAACTGCAGTGGTGACTATACAAAGAATGGATACTTTCTGTGTTTTAGTTATTTGATGAACAGATAGACGATGATTCAATTCTTTCCACTTCTTCTCTGTGAACTACCTCTGAGAGCACAAATCCACCTGACAGAACAAGGACTCTCCCTAATTGTTGCCTTGTTTCATGACCTGTATAAACTCTACTATTCCTCTCAGCTTTCTGTGATGCTCTGGCATTGGCTGAGTTTCAACATGACACTAACACACAGCTGCAGGTGGCTCTAATACCTTGCCAGCCAAGCCAGGAGCTCCCAGCTATTCCTTCTGTAGGAAAGCAAAGAGTACTGGAGAGCAGTAACAAAAGCAAAAAAACCTAGTTGCCTGTTAGGCATATAAGAAAACATGGAAGCATAAATGGAGGTCAGAGGGAAGATAGAAAGGATGAAAATTCTTGAATTCTATGTTGTATGTACCAACTTTTCCTCTGGGAATATACCCGTTATATGTTACAAGATAAATTAAGAAAAAATAAAAAGCATCTAATAATAAGCAAACTGTGTCAACTAATAATTGAACCGCAAAAGGACTATTCCAGTTAATTTAAAGATCAGCAGGCAGAACGTGGTACTTGAAAACATCATAGAATTGCTCAGGTTGGAAAAGACCTTAAAGATCATTGAGTCCAACCACAACCTAACAAAACTACCCTCACTAACAACCCTCCACTAAATCACATCCCTGAGCACCACATCCAAACGGTTTTTAAACGCATCCTGGGATGGTGACTCAACCACCTCCCTGGGAAGCCCATTCCAGTGCTTAACAACCCTTTCTGTAAAGAAGTTTTTCCTGATATCCAAACTAAACTTGTCCTGGTGCAAACTAAAGCCATTTCCCCTTGTCCTGTCACCTGTTACCTTCATTTGGATGTGAGCCATATAATTCAAGGGGATTTGGAATCCAAAAAATTAGGATTAAAGCAGTCTCAGTATGGGTTTTGTCTCTTCTAGGTAAGTCTGGATTGGTCACTGAAATGATACTACTCATATCATAAGCTGATGCAAGCCATGAATGTAGGTTACTTCTTTTAATATTATTTATTAACTTAAGAGTACAGTACACCAGAGAACACTGCTTTACTCAAACTGGTTAAAATTTCCCATCAAAGCACTGACCATTTCTTGCCTCTATACTACTGAAAACCAGCTGAGAGAATAATCAAACTAGGAGAACACATGAGCTTTATTCCTCGCTCTCAGAAATAGCACAACCTCTCCAGCCTTCAGAGCTAAAGATCTCTTGAGCAAATATTTCTTAGCTCACATAATTCCAATTTATGCAAATACTAGATTGACAATGCAGATGTCACATTAGTTTGGTCTTCTAGACGAGTTGCATCCATGTAGAAATCTGCAAGACTGAACTTAGGGCACTATGAAACTGTTTAAATATCAAGGCTAACAGCTAATACTGAACATACAGAACTGCAATTGGTGGTTTCACTCTGAATTTGCCTGTGCATCACTCTGCTTTTTGGCTTCTTTCCTGGAGTCAGGAGACCATATTTTGCCACTTAAGGCAAAAGTGCGTTAGGATGCCTCACTAAAAAAAGTACCCCAAAACAGCAGAATATAAAGAAAGGCAAAGGTGAATGAAAGAGACAAAGAGCAGCAAAAAACACAGTGTAACAGGAAGACAGAGGCATTACACAAAATATGGTTAACAAGGATGCTTCCTCTTAAAGACAGAAAGAGGGGAACAACAATAAAACAGGAGAAGAAAGAAAGCTTAACAGCTGAGACATAACAGAGATAATGAGCAAAGTGGAAAAAGGAAGACATCTATGTCTTCATCATTACCAAGCCTCCTAATTGTTTCCTAAGAAGCCCAATATCGGAGCTGTAAGAATCTCAGCTTTTCTTCCAGAAAGGTTAGATTGTAATCTTCACAGTTAGATGCAGCAGCTATAAAACATATCCTGAGTGCTTTCACATGAAAAAGCTAACAACCAGCTAAAGATAAGAAATAAAAATATCCTGTCTTAAGGCTAGCATCCGATTCCTCACTCTGAATACTTCACCCACCGGTTTCTTCAGTCTTATTTATTTTTGCTGCTCTTTAATTTATTGGCAAACAAGCCTGATGAAAAGTAATGAGATTGCCTATCATAGCACTTAAAGGATATTAAAATTGCTCATTACATTTAAATAATTAGAGAAGAATTAGAAAAGCGATCATATTAATCACATTCTACAGAATTCTATCGAATATATAAGAAACTAACTTTTGAGGAATTGAGCCCTTGAAAAAACATGAGGTCTGCTCTGTTTTGGGTCAAAAAGTCCAACTATCAACCAAAACAATTACACTTAATGAAAATGTGCAAATACAGAAGTAGGCTGAGCTGCAACAGATTCAGTATCGCTACTCTTCAGCAGTATGTTGAAAAGCGTAGACCTTATTCTCTATAGAGCTCTTTCTTGTTTCTGCAAGACCTTCTGCATGACCAGACCCTAGATTAATTAAACTCTAACTGTTCTCTAAAGGCACAATAAAGTTTAACTAAGATTGGCTTGGTTTTTTAAAAACCAATATTTCTTCAACTTTTTCGTACAATAGGGTGTTCTTTGGTTGGTTTGTTGCTGCTTTTGGGTTTGTTGTTGTTTTTACAAAACTACTAAAGCAAAGGTATAACATAAAGTGAATCTCACACTTGCTCTTTAATTCCTTTCATTCAGCTCCCTTTCCTTCTTTAATTCTTGTCCACAAGACTCACAAGCTTATTTGTACAGCATATATGCATCTATCTACGTAGGCATGTCTTACAAACTTCTCCTTAAGCTTTCCTTACAAGTACATTATTTACATTTAAAGCTGTTTTTTTCCATGTGCTTTTTTTCTTCATGTGAATCTCCATATTTTAATGTTATGCTAACTTAAGAATTAAAACTGGAATAGTCAATGATAGTCAGATTCTCCAAGCTGCTGTCTTTTTGAAATCATACTTTAGTAATTATGCTTTCAGCAGACCCTATCAACAAATAAGAGTTTTCAGTAGAAAAGAAAAACAAAACAGAAAGCTAAAATTGTTAGCGCTTAAGAAAGACAGATCTAATTGTAGTAACACTTTCAGAACTAATTTAGGACCATAAAAACTTAATTATTAAATAACATGAAGCATATTTCAAACTATGCTTCAGGTGAAAGGAGAAATTTCTACTCAATCACACACTAAAACCTACCTCTCCAATTGTACATGCTACAATAGAACTGTTGGCTAGTTACCTGAAATACATACACATAAAAGCACCAGTTAGTAAGGTGCATCAAAGTAAAAGACAAATTCTTAAAGCTGCAGTGCAGATATTTACCTTGTTAGGTTGGCTAATATTTAGAACACATTCCTTTATTAATATTAGTAGCTAACATTAATGTCTAAGATACAATTTAATAGCTATTACTTACAAAGCCAAGCAAGCAATTAATGCTAATCAAGTCACAAGTTGTTTTCATCCCATGAATGTCACATTTGTTGCAGGAAGGAAAGATATTAAGCAAATGTCACACTGTTCAAATTTTGAGAAATCTAACAACATGCAAGATAGAAGGTCCAGCACCTAGAAAACCACAAGTTGTTTGTTCCTTAGACTGAACCCCAATTTACTGAATTACAATAAAAAATAAAACCTTGTTAGATCTTCTTATCTTCTACTACTACTTTAAAACAGAAAGAAAGGGGTCATACTCCATAGCAGCTGTTATCAACTGTTCATTTTATTATTTCAATAACCAGTAAAGGTTGTTGTTAAAAACAGTCTATTCAGCTTGCTCAGTTTTTATTTTTTTATTTTTTTTGAGTTCTTTCTACTTTAACATACCAAATCCACATTCACAGAACTAATAAAAATTGCCTGTCTTTCTCATGGAAGTGGCTAACAGTGGCGAAGTGCTCACTGTATTCTCTCCCACCCCTCAATAAATAAATCAACAATCAGCTTACTTTGTACATGTCTGTCATTCAACATAAAGGTTTCAGAATACTGACCTTTGTTTTCACAAGTGATTTTTATGCTCTGGGAACATGCTGCATCATGAATTACTCAAAATCCGTGTTAAAGATTGGACAGATAAGGAAATAAGACTGGACTACTGGACTCCAATTGTAATCGTGTGCTTCCTAAAGCGTAGGGGTTTTTTTGAACCTTTTTTTTTTTTTTTTTTTTTAATCAATGCAAAAACAGGGCACTCAGACACAAGAACTGATAGTAAGGCCTGGAAACAGCAGCTATTTCAGTAGGAGGTTTGAAATAATATGGTTCTTATATTGCCATGGAAACAACTTGTCCTCATGTTCAGTGTGACAGAACAGATGGCTAAAAAGCTTAAAACATGGACCGACATGACACAGACCTCTCCTATGTCCTCTTTGCTAATTATTCTCCTTCTCTGATAAAGAGAAGTATGGTTGCAACACATATCTGATCTGGCATGACAGTGAAAATGAGGTCCAAAATAGGTAAATGGTAAGTAACACTTCTGGTCACCACTGCAATATTTCTCACCATGTGGAACCTTGAGTTAGGTAACCAAAGACTAATACCCTGGAATAGAAAAATTACCATACCCAAGAAAAGCATGTGAAGCACATCACTACTGTGCTTATTGCCCAGATTTACTGAGAAGGAAAACAGGAGCAAAAGCAAGTTATTTTGAGGAACAGAAATTGTCATGTTAGAAGTACATGTAACATTTTCAGTCCTCTGAACTGTCCTTTGAATAGGAAACACGATTCTCTCCCTCACCAAGAGAGCATTAACATGAGCAAGAACAATCTTGTCATTTGATGAAAACTACTGTGACCGTTTAATGCCTTTCTATAGGTTTTAACTTCAGCCTGGAGTGAGCAGGAATTTACTTTGAAAGAAGCAGACAAAACTTGAAAATGTTATGCCTTTATACTTCCTTCCCTTGTACAACACCTCCATGCCACTCACAGGTAAAATTGGGCAAATTAACACCAGTGCCTTGTGACATTTTTGCCAGCGTGTTGACCAATTGATCTAACGACATACCCAGGCCATTGGAGTATGGACATTAAAAGGTTCAAATATGCAGTCGCAAGTTCTAAAGAACAACCACCTTAGAATACGTAAGTTATTTATATTTAAAGAAAAACCAAGATCCTTAAAAATGGCTGGCAGGTTTTGCAGACACCCATCATTTACAGCTCTTCAAAGGGCTCTGAATTTAACTTGAGTTACTCATTTCTTTACAGTAAGGTCACTCACAGCATATACAAACACCACCACCATCAAAAAGTAACAACTGGTAACCTCCCACATGGTTGAATTGCATTTTGTTAGAGGAGCTAAGAGGATCTGAATTGTGAAACCATGATTCACACAAGTTGGCTGTAACGGGTTTATCTATGCCTTCAACAGAAATTTGAGTTTAATTTTCTCCCTTGTTTCATGGCACAGCACTAAGTAAATACTTGCTTGAAGAAGCAGACAGTGAAAGAAATTGGCTTCTTTTTAACAACTACTCATACCAGGCAGCTCCAGGGCTTTCACAGAAAGCCCTTGCATATGCTACTTGAGAGATGAAATAAGGGACTTGTTACAAGCAAGATGTGTCTAAATCACAGAGAATTTAAATGTAGGTGTGCAGGGCAGAAGGCAGTGAGAGAAGATATTGAACAACCTTGCAGCCATCCTGACACAGTGCTTTGTAAGGAACAGCTTCAAGGAGAAGCCAACTAAGAAGCTGGAATGAATATTGTGGTTAACTCTTGCGCAGCTACCAATAAACCAGAATCCTAATTGTACTTCAAATACTCCAAGACATACTCAGCTTATTAAGGACAGCTGAGAAAGAGAGCATCTGCAAAGCTTCTACTTTATATTTGTACATGCATGTCAAACCAGTTTTCTTCTGCCAGCACAAGTTGAGGCAGCTTCTGGCAGATAAGACCAAAAGTTCACAGAACTGCTATACATCAGCAGTACTGGAGCATGTTTTGGATTACATTCTTATACCATATTTCTCTCTATCTTACAGAAAGAAAAGGGAAAGTAAAAACCAAGTTGGTACACTGCTCTTAGTAAAATGCTAGTGCAATAGGGCAAACAAAAAGAATTTGGTAAAAAATTAGTCCCCCTTGGAAGTAAAACAGGACATAGGAAGAAGTGTTATAAAAGTTCTGTGGTAAAATCTGGGATAGGCATTACATTCCCCCAGAATGTTTCATATGAAAATAAAAGGGCACTTGTAGAGGACCATAATGAAATTCAGCAGATGGGAAAATCTGGGAAACTGTTCCTCCAGCCTCCTTTTGTGCAAGGTAGAAATAGAAGCAAAAAGTAGAGAATGAGATAGGAAATGTGCAGATGAAAAACATGAGGAAATTGGACAGAGAGCACTTCAGGAGAACAGGTAAGGGTTTCTAACCATGCTGAACAAAAGGACTTCATGACTTTGGATTAGGCAAGTTCGAAAGTTAAGAGGGTACTGTGCAAAGAAGCAAAAACAGCGTGACAACTGATTTGCAAATGAACAAGGTAGTAGAAAATAGTTATTCAGAGAAGAATCAAAGATATCTGGGGAATTCTGAATCATAAACATGATTAAAAAGGCTTCAGTAATGATTTGCTTAGAACAGCATTCAACAGTGAGGTTCATAGGTTTGGGAAACAGAAAATTAACTAGGATTTCCAAAGGATTTCCCAAATGAAGATTGAATTTGAAAATGAAAGCCATTTCTAAGTCTAAAATCAAGTTGCTGAGATTCATGGAAGAGCCAATTTAGATAAGGTTTCTTAAACACATTCAATATAATTTATTCTAATCTATTCCCTATTTAATAAACCCAAGGTATTTTAATTCTCCAAAGCCTTTTTTCTGTTTTATATGCCTAAGAATTTTAGAAATAGTACTACTTAAAATTTAACCTCTGATAAATTGAAATTTAATAATTTAAATAACATGCAAAATATATCACAAAGTCAAAACAATGGAAAAGTATATAAAGCAGACATGCTAAAACATTCACAAGCCAAAAACTGGATTAAATTCCTGTCAGAATTGAATATAATGATTTTTTTTTAATAATTTTTAAATTCTGTTTTACTATGTAGTTTTGTATAGCACCTTTTAGCTGCAATTTCTATGTAAAACAAGCCTGAAGTTTTAGATCGTAAGGTTATTAGAACATTTGTCCTGAGTGTCATTTGAAATAACTTGATTCTTCACTGTGGTCACAAATAATGCATTTAATTTTTATTCATTCCAATAAAGCCTTCATGGTTTTACATGGTTTCTTCCATTTATTTATTTATTTACTTATGTACTGAAGCCAATAGCAGAACTTCACTGACTATAAGGGAATCTGCTTTAGCAGGGCGGTTGGACTCAATGATCTCCAGAGGTGCCTTCCACACCTACAATTCCGTGATAAGAATCACATAAGTCATATGTTGACCATACACTAATGTGTAGTTCTCCCATGCCTACATTATAATGACATTCTGTATATTTTCAGAATTCTATACCACAACTCCATCACTTCCACTGCTTCCATCTTTCCCTCATTTCTTTCTCGTATTCCACTGTAGAGTCTGGTTTAATTTGCTCTTTTCATCCTCCCTCTTACTCATGAACTGTGTTTTTTCAGTTCCCTCTCTCCACGATCTCTATGGATAACATTCCTCTTCCATGTCATATTTTCCCATGGTTACATCCTTAAGCCACTGCAGATCTGTGGGTATGCCCTTAAGCATTTAGTTTCCACAGCTTTCATTTCCAGGGTTCTGTGACTGAGTCTTGAATTTCACTCCCAGGGAGCTTGAACACCACATATGCATCATATTTAACAAAATACCAAAAACTGGAAATATTTCCTCTAAGTCCAAATGCAATTTAAAAAAAAAAAAAAAAAAAAAAAGCAATTCTGTTTCTTATGAAAGCCAAGACAAGGTCAGGCAATCAGATAAAAACACTGTCATGAAACCAACAGCCCAGTAAGTACTGCATGATTTTGCTAGAAATTCACCCGTATTTGTTGACTGCCAAGATACTCATCTCCTATCAGTTTACATCTGTTTAGCAGCAAATGTACTTCTGGTATCTCAAAAAAAATATCCTCCTTTTTGCAGCTTTTCATAATCGCCAGAGAGAAGTCAGAATCAAACTGTCTCTATTTCTTCCTTCCTTCTCAAAAAAACTATTTTTAATCTCTGGCAACTTTTGCTTTCAAGTTCCAGTGAGAATTAAAGCAGACATGCTAAAACATTCACAAGCCAAAAACTGGATTAAATTCCTGTCAGAATTGAATATAATGATTTTTTTTTAATAATTTTTAAATTCTGTTTTACTATGTAGTTTTGTATAGCACCTTTTAGCTGCAATTTCTATGTAAAACAAGCCTGAAGTTTTAGATCGTAAGGTTATTAGAACATTTTCCCCCCCTGACGCTGTACAGAAATATATTACTAAACAATGAAATTCAGCTTGCAGGACAGACGCTTCCCTGAATAGCACCTTATAGCTTTCAAACTGCAAATCTGAGATAAGCCTAGGCTGTTTGGATGTTTAGCTAAGCTAAGCCTGAACTCTGAACAATCTGAAGTTCATACACAACCAGTGATGAAACAGTGTAGTCAAAGAGGTGAGAGCTATCAATGCAAGTGCTACAGTACTACTACTTTAGTGTTTTTTAAAGTTTAAATAATTGGAGGCATATAAAGACAGAACTTTTACTGAGCCCCTTAGCAGTATCAGAAGGAAAACAATAGGAAAATGCAAAGGAAATACAGACATGGCTGGGTTTTATTGTTTTTTATCTAATTACCATGTCATGAGGGTTATCGTCTCCAGGACTATGACCAGGACTATGACATGAGACCCAGCAGCTGGTAGCAGCCTCTCACTATGCTTACAAATGAGCCGTGGTGTGAACTGGAGTAACCAGGAAGTCTCTTTCCACAAATTCTTAAACAAAACAGAAACACTGCAAATGGTCAGAACTTGGGTATTTCAGGAAAGAAAAACAGAAGGGTGTGCATAGTTAAGGAGGGAAAGAAAATGCAACAAGAGATGAGGAGTAGACCAGAAGTAAAATATCTCCTAATACATATAAAACTAAATCTAAAATCAGAAATACATATAAAACAAAGTCTAACATCATGTATTCTAAAGAATATTTTAGATAATTCTATGCTGAAGCGTGTGGAAAGTTCCTAAGAAAGCAGTCAAAAAGTAACAACTTAACTTTTCAGTCTAAAGCATTTGAGCCAAATCTGCAGGCAGGTTTTGAGATACCATAGCACAAAAGTGGTTGAAGCTACCATCTTATGTGGTCCTTCATTTACTGAAAGCTGCTAGATTCAAATCTATGGTGATACTACAGGTAACAGGAAGTGCGCTGCTCTGTGGATATTTCCCATGAGACCAAAGATACTGCACACACTGATATAACTCAAGCAAGTTCAATTTCTAACCCTAAAAGCCATTTAAATTTCAATTCAAATATTGCATTTATCCCCAATTGGGTCATTTCTCTTTCTCTTCCTTGACAAATTGATTTTAGCAGAGGTTAATTATGTTCTAAAGGTTGAGATCAATTGCTTCTTAATACAATCCTACGATTTCTATATCACTCACACCCCCAAGCCCATTTGTATTCTTATAAGATCAAAGGTGACAGTTACTAGGCTTAAAACACCCAAGGAAAGACCATGGTTGGGTTGGGGTGGAGGGAATAGAGGGGTAGAGATAAGGAAAAGATCTTTTCTGTAGAACTACACTCACCTTTAGTCAGTGTTTTAGACAGACCATTACCTCAACATCAGATTCAGGCAAGAAGATCTGGATTACGCCATGGCAACTGGTTGTTTCTCATCTTTGTTTTTCCTCCCAGATACCACTGGCTATGAATGTGTCGACATTTCTTGCCTATGATCAGCCCACGATAAGTTACTGTGGAGTACATCATGAACTGCTTGCTCACAAGGCCTACAACTCGAACACCCAAGAAGAAGCAGTGGAAACACACCTAGAAACTGATCTGGATCTGAGCACAATAACAACAGCAGCACGAATCAAGGAACACAGTCAGCAGCTGGCTTAACTGATGGGGGGTTGGTGGTAGTGCTGATTTTTATTTTTCCCTGTAGCAGAGGCTGCAACCAAATCCTATGTAACACTATCAACAGCAATGACAATACATAATAATATGGATTCTAGGATCCCTGTTTAATTTTTAAAAGATCCACAAAGATTAATTGTTTCAAGTCTACAATTTGTAATTAGTTAAGTTGTGCAGTATTTTTTGACTTCAAAGTATGATCCTTGAAATGAATCTTTTTTCAAAACTCATCCTCCCTGCCTGTATAAACTGTACAGATGTAATGTATTTTTCATATTGTAAAGTTTCAATTACCAAGAACAGCTGGTATGTACAGTACCATAATTTAATTACATCTTTCAAGTTTCAGTTTCTAAAGTTTTAAATTAACAAAAGTTATTTCTTGTGTTATTCAGTTACTCTGTTTTGTAGGGATCATTTTATTACTGCTTTTGTGCCCAGAACCCTATAGCTTAAAATTCTGTCCTTTGCAGAATATGCACCATTTTTACCATGTTTAAAGTGTAGAATTTTATCTACTCATTCCAGAAGTAATGCATTAACCAAAAGGATGGTTTAACTATTCAGACGTCAAAGAAATTCTTGAAATACATAGCTAATTTTTCTTATAAATGAAAACCAACAAAAATTTCATGGTTCTGCTCAGACTTCCCTGACATAAATGCAGCCTGATTTTTAAAATCAGAAAAATGTTATGATAAACTCTATTCTTAAAATACTGTTCATATATGGAACTGTTAATCATCCCTGATGAAGTTTCGTAAAGTCTCACTGTTCTGCAAGACAAAACAAAAAGGAGGCTTCAACAGGCAGCTGTCTTTATTACAGAACCTGTTCCGAAACCATGGCCTGCCAAATCAGGCATCACTTAAATAGTAAGTGTAAAGATACAAGGGCCAAAATCTGCTTCTATCAAAGACAGTTGCAGACAGATGCAGTAACAGAAACAAGCCCAGTTCTGGAATATAAAACGTTACTCAAAATCAAGAAGCCTCTGCTTGGATGAAAAATTTATTTATTTGGACCCAATAGTGAAGGTTAACAGTCTTTTAACACATTGCATCAAGAGAAGTAAAAAAAATCTCTGAATACAACAAATGTAGTAGTAAGTCTTAACAATTACTACATTGCTTATTTGTTTACCATTTAATATTGAAGTATTCTTATATCGCATTGTTTAGTTTTGAATCGTCAAGACTTCTCAATACTGTATGAGAATAACTTTTATAACACAACCCTCAAGGTGTAATCATAAAAGATTACAGAAATTAGATTCATATTATATCATGCTGACTGGGTGAAATATAAAAGGGAACAGGAGCCTTCCAAAATACAAAAGAAAAAAGTTTCATACGGTGAAGCAACTTTTTTATAATAAAGAGAAATTATATAACCGCAATATATTTTTCTGAATGTTTATCCCACCATATTTTCATGTAGCTTCAAAGCAGAAGACTGAAATTTAAAATTACAGTTCAACTCTTTTCACAGAATAGAAAGCAACTGCAAGGAAGAACAGCTTCAAAATATTGTCAAAAATTAATCTGCATCCACTATCTTTGAAGTGTCAAAATGGCATTATTTATTTAGCATTTTAGATTATGTAACATATTTTGCATAAATTATTTGCTATTCAAAACATTACTTGTCTTTCAAAGACTCATCTTAAAACTTAACATTTCAGTTTCTTATCTTTAGTATGTGTGCTCTTGAATTTCTAGTCATTGTCTTCAGTGCTGTAATTTCACTATCCACAGTTTGGAAACACTTTGCTAATTATAAACGGAAGAAAAAAAATGCAGGCATCATTCCGGACTTGAGTGACATTTGTAGTCCAGGAAGAAGCGAACTGCTTTATTTCAAAGTTATTTTAAAGTTTAATGCTCAGCCATTCTGGTCATCAAAGTTGGTCTGAGCTGTTAGGCTCCAACACCATCTTCTGAAAGATTATTTCAGTTGCTCTTACTTTATCCTCATTCTTTACTTTGACCCTCTGCCCTCACAGTGCGTGAATTTGGTTCTGGCACTGATGTAATTACTCAAAATACAGAGGTGTTTAAAGGCTCCAAGTACTTCTAGTTAATGAAGAACTGTACAACAGGAATATTTTCTATTATTAGACACTCCAATGAATTTAGGGTCATGAGTTTTCTTGTGCTAAATTATTTTTGTCAAATCTGGTTGAAGAAACAACTGTGTATACACAAACACCTTTACATAACACAAATGCTTCTCCCTTTGCTACTTTCTCACTATAATGAGGCATATATTAATGATTTGTCTTGTACCCCTCCTGGAAGACTATTGTTAAATCAAGGTATCAATCGAAAATAGAAGAAAAACAGGGTGACATAAGTAAC
Organism: Alectoris magna; assembly: GCA_030625065.1. Lineage (NCBI taxonomy): Eukaryota > Metazoa > Chordata > Aves > Galliformes > Phasianidae > Alectoris > Alectoris magna. The sequence goes on along the minus strand of CM060566.1, from coordinate 25,575,479 downwards.
AGCTGCATTTTCTCAATCACTTCCTTGGGTATTTGTAGAGCTTGGCCCTCTGTAACCCAGTTAGGCCACTCTTTGATCTCATGTTTGCTTCCAATGCTCTGACAGACAGACACAGCACCCCTGGGCACAAAGAAGCAGTAGAATACACACCCACACCAAATGTAGAGTGTTTCTATACCTCTAACTGGATTCTGTTGTGGGTTTTTTTAAATGGACTTCATCAACCTGGAACTTGCTATTCTCAGCGGAATGGAAGTCTACAAGGGCATTAAATGTCAGGTAAGTATCTTCCTAAAATAAAGATGCTAAACAATTAAAAAAAAAAAAAAAAAAAAAAAAAAGAAAGGTAAAGCTAACACAGAAAAAATACTTACTCTTTAGATCCTACCTTAGGTGTATGAACATTGGCTTTCCAGAGAATTATTGTTATTATTGTTGGCTATATACCAACTTGCACCACAAGGAAATAGTAAATGGAACAAAAAAATGTATCATATACAAAAGCCCTAGTGCTATAATATAGCAAGAAGAAAGTAGGCTGAGCCTGTAGATTCAAATACTTATTTACAGGTCAGTTTCATATAGCATTTCCCTTGGCAATTAGATTCATAAAATAGAAATAGATGTAGCTAACAATACTAATCTCGTTCTCAGTTATGTGATACTACGATAACTGGGTAAGCTATTCTATCATGAAAGAGCAAATTTATTATGCTCAAAATATACAAATTGATGAATAGTGTAACTTCTATAAATGAACAGCCAGCCAATTTTAAACAAATCAACAAGTAACAATTCACACCATCCATCAGTGGATCATATTTATACAGTAGTTTACAGGACTCAAACAGCCATTGGAAGTTGAGCACAAGTATTTGAATGGAGGCCTTCCCTAACGAACAAGGTATAGACAATATAGAAAGATTTATGCTTAATCTGACAGATCACCACATATTGCAAAACACCCTAAATACGTGCTAGTATATTAAAATTACAAACACCAAAATAACATTAATACAAATAAACAAAAGGTTGTTTGAAAGTTGTGATCAGAATTTACAGTATGATTTTTTGTACATAACATTTCCAAAGAACATAAAAATCAAAACTAATGGTCTAGATGCATCACAAATGGCAACATACAACAAATGTACCAGCCTCAGAAGTTGTGTACTACCTTGCTCTACTGACAACCATGTAGGTTCCAGCATCAGACATTAATGTAACTCAGAACACTAATGCCAGCAGCCCTGTTTTCCTCCTACAGATTGTAGAAACTTTCAGTGGAAGAGCATGGGATTGATAACTCTAGCAAAAGTGGTACTAATGATGTTGTGGCAAGTTTTAATGAGAAACTGTGAATCTATTTATTTTTAATCCTGAACTAAATTTGATGTCAAATGAAGTAACTAAAAGGTTTCTCTGAGTTTCCCTGTTTCTCTCTCAATACTGGCAGTGATAGCATTTTCTTCGGTGTCACATCACACACTCCTGAACTAGAAAATTTTGTCTACTTGGACAAAGTTTATAACCTGCTCTGATAGAATTCTGTATTACCATATTAGTAAATCCTTCCTTATGCCACCCAAAACTTTGGAACAGCGTTTTGTTTTGCACTTGGGTAGGTATATCACCCCTCCCAGCTTCTTAGTAGTCTGCGGAAGGTCTGTTTAATGCCCACAAAGACTCTTCTTATGGGTAAATAGTGGTAGATCTTTAAAGACTGCACAAGATAAATGTGCTTGCCAATTTTTTGGCAAAGTGACAGATACTCAGCTTAGATCGGAGGAGAATCATATGGACTTCTAAAATGTAAAGGTGCGTTTCCATTGCACTGGCACATGATATTCAGGTTTGCATTTCTGTTGATAGCAATTGAGGGGGGAAAAAAAAACAAAAAACAGGAGAAATTTTAGACATCAAGTTCAAGATATTCAATCTTTAACTTCCATCACCTTTCAAACATTACCAAGTGGCCCCGGTTTCCAAATATTTTAGTAATCAATATTTTCATAAGTTAAATATCCGTAAGTGTTGTGAAATGAACCTACTTGAATCTCTTAAAAATCCTAGCAGTGACTCAGTATTTTACTGGTATCAGCTAGATACAATCCAAAATTAATGAAAAATTGTGACCTAATGGTGAGATTTTAGAGGTTATTGTTGATATACCATTGTGACTTCTTCAGAAAACTGATGTCTTCTCTTTGTAACACAGCATCAAGTGCAAACTTTCGAACTGATCTTTAAATGTAGCTTGGCACAAAAATCCAGAATATCTTTTCATATTTTCAGGAACAAAGCCTAAGTATCTGTTAATGAACACAGTATAGGTCAGATCAAAGGTAAATCTAGGCCTGAGAAGCTGTCTTTAACAGCAACTAGAAGATAAAGATCAAGAACTAAAGAACGCTCCACAGCAATATTTCCCCAAAAGCCCCATTAGATATCAGCCATTTGTAGGGCATGGACTTAGAAAGCCACAGATGGTGTTTTAATAGCTCTGTGAATTTTTGAAGTCACGTGAATTTTTAACATTCTTAAGTCTTGCAAAAAGTAAATTTACTTTGACAAAAAGGTCACTTTTTCTTTGTTCTAGTACAAATGAGTGACAGTGTAATAGAAATATTTTTCACTTCCATATTTGACAAAGAAATAGGATTATCATGTAATTAGTAATGACAGACTGATGACTTTCTGGTAGTTTGAATAACATCCATCTAGCCATCTAAAGCATAGATATTATCTGAAAGCCTATAGACTTAGTCATCAGATTTCCCACTGGGAACTACTTAAAGCCAATATTCAGCACACCAGAAAGCAGAATAATTTTTCATCTTTCTCAAGTCCATCACAGGTCTGAACACAAATACACAAAAAACCCAACCATGTTTCTCAAAAAGTATTGCAAAACACTCTTCAACACAGAATTAGATGCATGAATCTCTTATTCTATATGCAGGTTGGACTATGTGATCCAGATCTAAAGCAAATACTTATTAAATGCCTAAAAAAAATTCTAACTTTTAAGTGAATTGATAGTGCTGTTATAACATAAGGCCAATTTCTCTCCTTCTGCTCTAATTATAGAACCTGATTCATTTGAATTTTAAAGTTTCTGAATAAATCAATTTGAACATCAGAGTTCATGATTAATGTTATTTTAATGAACACCTAAGGAATTAACAGTTTGCTGCTAGAACCTTGCTGAGAATTTTCACGTGGATCCAAAGTGCAACATGTAAAACTGAAAATCCCATATGGTGTAGAGCTTACAGCCTACTTTATCAACACTAATTTTGTATGCAAATAAATCATTCTTAAAATAGTCTCTTTAGATGGTTAACCAAAACAGAGCACCAGTTGTATAACAGGAAAGGGGTCTGCAACATGTATTCATTATATGCAGTCCTGTTATATTAAAAATCTAATACAATTGTGAGAGTGAGCACTTCAAAATGCCACCACTGCAGATGTGACACATGTAATCACAGTAATTTAAGTCAGTATTAATGTTGCATTCATACAGAATTTGTCCGGATCAGCATCACAATTTTATTTGTACCAAATGACCTAAGGAAACAAAATGCTATTGTAATGCAAACAAAAAGAACTGAAAGTTTGCCTATTTCAGAGCAGTTTTTCCAGTTTCCATAGAGTACCTTTCACTTTCTATTTCATAAGAAACTTTTATGGAGGATACACTTCAGCAATAGCTCTATTTGCAAGCTAATTCCAAAGTGATTGAAACAAGCAAATATTATTGCAAGTCAATTAATTTGGACTTCATAAATACATGAGCTGCTCTAAAAGTAACACTTCTTATTTTATTATGTTGGCCCACAGCACCAGAGGTGGATATTGGTGGTACGGCAGTAGAGGTGGAACCTTCCTGACAGGATTACACTATATTTTGTTGCTGTGTTACAGAAAGGAGCAGAGGGGCAGTCTGCCAAAATGGAAGAGAGCATGAAGTAAAGATGTGGAACTGAATTCCTCCATGCAGAAAAAAAAAATTGTATCCATTAATTTATATTTGCTGAACCTTTATGGAGATGTGTGGAGATTGAACAGTAGAAGGGAGCACAGTGAGGTGGTGAGTGGTGCATTTCAGTAGCGGTGACAGTGAGTCATCACTTCTGCTGGTACAGATGTGTTTGTTTGTTGTTTTTTTAATGAGCACAGCATGCAGGCTTCAATGGAAAAAAATAGGAGGCATTACTTCTGGAGTTCTAAATGTCAAACCTTCAAAAATATAAATACAGTGCATGTGAAATGACTAACATCTTTTTTAAGAACAACTTTAAAATAATAAATAGGAACAGAGTGATGCTATTCGAGAATAAGCAGTACTGATTTAGTTCGTATTTCCATTTCTAAAACATTAGAATTTATAAGAATTAAGCAAGAGACTTGCCTACTCTCTGCCTTAAATGTAGATTTCTATACTATGTTTTCCCTGAATCTTTCTTCCATTTCTTTATTTCTGCAAAAACACTTTTGGAATCTTGCTGATAACTGGCCAGCAAGGCAGCATAAGATCCGCCCCTGTTCAGTCAATCTGTTCAAGGTTATCTTATCACTTAAAGTATCAACTGTAATACAAACTGCTGCTCAACTTCTTGGAATGTGTTCATTCTTTTATTCAATATTTGTGTACATTTTGCTATAGAATTCTTGGACTTCCACATTTCTTCAGCAGAAAAAAAAAAGCTCCACCCATTGAGATTGAAAACATATTTCAGATTATTTTCACTAGACTACATTCTAAGATCCTACATACATAATAAGGAAAAAGTCTTATCAAAATTATTTCTACCTTTTTTTTTTTTTTTACTTCATTTTAATGTGTTCTCACACAAAGAACAAATTGTTTTCTGCTTTCAGAAATAAGCATTAGTGGCCTACCGTAAGATTTTGTGCCATATCTTGTTTTAAAAAATTCTACAGGAAGAAGTTATGCAGAAATACCTTTAATACTACAAAAATACAATAGTTACTGGAATAAAAAAACTCATATTGCTAGCTAGTACTTGAAATAGCAATTTAAATGCAGGTATAATTGCATGTCACTTCTGAAAAGAGATGCAAACAAAGGGGATAGAAGATATCTTGAATGCAACCAACATATGCTGCAGAAAAAATATATAAGTTCTAAAATATTTTTTGGAGCTAAAGTTAAAGTCATTTTAGGTTGGGTTTTAAAAGGACGTACAGGCTGTTAAAGCATTAAGAGATGGGAAGGATTAAATTTAATTCTGGACTGAACACACAGAAGCATTTATCCCAATCATGAAAAAGATTTTTGCTTTCCTTGCTAATGAAAACTTTTTATTTCAGTTTTTATTCTATTATTAAATATCTTCTGTATATCTGGGTAATCAGTAGGGCAGTATCCAAATGTAAATCATTAAGAGTGATAAAGCTGGCCTTATATGCACGAACCGGAAGCAGTAACAGACCACAGAGAAAAAGCAGACAGACACTATATGCAAACATCTACATCTGTTATCTATCTGATCTGAGAGGCAAATAAACATCTCAGAGCTTCCTCATTAAAAATTAATTGTTCTTGCTATTGACCTTGCTCACCTAGGAGTTTAGAAAAACAAAGGGAAATGAAAAAGTAAATCAAAGACAGAATTAGAAGGGGGAAAAAAGGTTTTCATGATGTACAGACATATGAAAATCCAAGTACATGGAGTCATGACAATACATAATGCTTGCTCACCAAAAGCAGACAAATTCTGATATAATTTAATGGTGTATTTTTCCATTAAAAGCACAATTTTCAAGACTAACTTAGAATGATAACCCTTGAAAAATAATTCAAAAGCTAAGCAAACGTTATAAATGACCAATGTTTGAATTATGTATTGCAGCATTTACTGGTAACTAAGCTGAAATCTTACAGGTTGCTCCTTTCCTAAGTTTTCAGTTCCGTCTGCCAGACAGTAAAGATAAACAAGCAAAACAGCAATTAAGAATGAGAAAAGAGAAGTGCTAACTGCCAATAACAGCTCTTGAGATCCTTACAGTTACTTCTTGGGCAGAAAGACAATCTCCCCTTTAAAGCTTTCCAGTGAAATAGTCCATTTCATGTCCATTTCATTTCCATGGACACTATCTTCTACTACACCACAAACTTTGCAAAATACATCCAACTAGAAATTTTTTTTTATCTATAGTAGGGGTAGATTAATAGCCAAAAATGAGGAAAGATAAAAGAGGAAACAGTAAGAGAAGTAAATATAAAGGAAGTTCCCCTGTAGAGGCCCTGCTTTGGCAGGGGTTGGACTAGATTTCCAGAGGTCCCTTCCAACAATTCTGAGATTCTGTGAAAAAGATCCAGCTGTAAATAACTCCAGAGAACTTGACAAAAGCATGACACTGACCAGCATGGTAGCAGGTTAATAAAAGCAAGTAAACTGGAAGTTATGAAAACAGGAAGGTACAGATTAAACTGCTCGTTTACATTAATCAGATGCAACACTCTGGGGGAAGAGCAGTTAACACAATGGCATCCAGATTCAACACACTGTCTATTTCATCTGCCATAGCAGAAGAAAGGTGAATAAGATGTTATGTTGCATCAGAAGGGTGGGATAGCAACACACACACACATATATATAGACACTGCCATAAGAACTGATGGCATGATGTCTTGAAAAAAAGTAGTATTCTAGATGAAAACAAGGTAGATACATTAGTTTTTCTTCTGACAAAAATGGCTCTTAATCTGTGGCAATAAGTCTCAAAACAGTAGTTTTGGTTCTTTTTAATGCATCTTTTACCTTTTGTAAAAGCACACAGAAAAAAAATAAAATACTCTGCTCCCAAAATTCATATAATAGCTTTGCAGTCAAATATACGTGATTTAGAGATGATGAGGCAGACTTCGTGGGTAGAAGAATCTTATGAATCTTTTCTAATTTCTTTTGGGGTAGAGTGAAAAGGGGAACTGCTGAAGGAAAAGATAGATTACATTTGCCGGTGGGTAATAAGGCTCCTTAAAAGGAGAAGCAGCATAGACTGAATAGTTACACACAATTTGAGGTGAAAAGAGACATACAGAGTCTAGTCCTGTCCAGAAAATTCACCTGCAACAAAATACTGATAAATAACGAGTGAGGAAAACAGGATGAATCAAAACATTTTATACAACTCCTTTCTTTTACTAGTCTGCTGAGCTTAAACAGTAAGTCAAGCCTGAATTTCTTCTACAGAGTGCAGAAGCAATGAAATACCTTCTGCCTTGCAGAAATTCTTCCATTTTACATGAATGTCAGTAGAAAAAGAAAACAGCAAAACTGCATAGAGGAAAAGTAAAAACATCAAAGAGATCATAATTTCATATTATATACTAAAAAAAAAAAAATTGACAGCATTTTTAAAAAGTATATTTTTTCTAAGAAAAGTATAAGACATTGTATTTTATGTGGGTGTCTGTCAATATTGGCAACAACGAAAAGCACAGTATTAAGTATTCAGCAAAAAAAAAAAAAAAACCATTCTCTTTAAAAAGTTAAAAAGACCCCTTTAAAAAAAAATATATGTACTGGATGCTACACAGCTCTCCTTTTTACATCCACAGAAATAAGTTTCACTCCAAGAAACAAAGAGGCTTTCTAGCTCCACTAATGTCAGTTTAAGTTCCACCACTGGCCTCAGAAGATTTGACATTTAAAAGTAATTGGGATTTTGGCCCTTCTATAGTTGAGAGAATTAGCAGCAGAGTGAAGAATTAGAGTTTTATTTAGTACAGTTTGAGAAAAGCAATAGCCACAACACACTAGCTGAGCACACAGTGAGATACTTGCCTGCAACCTTCTGAAATTTCTCCTATACTTAAAAGCATATTTATTGAGAAGAACATTTCCTTCTCTCTCATACTGAAAGAGCCAACCCATCCAAACAGAGATTTAAAATCTGAAATTAGAAGCCTTACAGGGATTGGCCCCTCTCAATCAGAATTGAGATGGAGTCCCCCCTACCTTCTCCTAATGAGAAGTAAAAAGACTTTCAGCCACTGAAGGTATGCTGTATCACAACACAATTGTGAAAGAGGAAAAATTCTATTCTGCTAGATAAAAGAAAGTAAAAATCAAGTGTTGGTCATACAATGCCTCCTCTGCTCAAACATATCCTTTCTCCAAACTTGTATTCAGGCTAAGTATTCTCAGTGATTTTATTTTTTAAGATACAAAAATTGGACATAAATCCCATAAAATCCACCAAAAAAAAAGTATTTCATTTATCTGAAGAATCCTCCAAGAGATGCACAATCCCAAGCTTGGGAAACTCCAGGCATGGGTCTCAAGCGAGTAGGCTCAGCTGTGCTCAAAGAAAGGGCATACTCCTTTCCTCCAGTAAGGCTCCATCTGAACAAGGGCTAACCGATACCAATAAGAAAAGTTAGCAACCCTTCTCCCCGCCTCATAGCCAAAATATAACATGCAGTAACATTCAGTAAATAGTAAACAATCAAACAGCAAAAATGATACCATCAATCACATAATCCCAGAACAGAAGTCAGAGCTTATATAACAGTCCATAGATCAAAAGTGTCAGAATAAGTTAATTTTCTCTTTTTTGCACTTTTAGGAACTTGAGGCTATTTTCAAGGTTGCTTTATGTACTACTTCAGCAAAGCCAACAAGATATTGAATGAGAATTCATTAGCAGCTGGTCAAGTGTAAATAGTACATCAATCATGTTATTTCCTTACTGACGGCAAATTTAATTTCAACTCAGGAAAAAGCCTGTGTTTTAAACAGTCAAATACATCACATAAAATAGTGACATTTGATAGCGTGTTTTGAGATTCTCAAGCCTACTGGGAAAAAAACAGCTTGACACATAATGAAGCCCTTCTTCCTTCATATCCACCAAACACAATTTGGATCAAGAAAAAAAGGAGCTTAAAGTAGAGCAGACGAATGAACTACAGTTTATTCTAGAATAAATTCATTAGTTTTGTCTAATGCTCCAGTAGAACTTCTGGAAGAACAGCTCTCTTATGTCTTAAATTTACAAGATTTCCACCCAATAAGAAATACATATTCTGTGTTGTCCATTAAATATCAACCATTCACTTATATAGGGATCTTTCATGTGAAAACCTGAACAGGTAGGTCAATAAAAAAGTGAAAAAGTGGCACCTACTGACATTCACTGACACTTGATCATTGCTTACAGAGACCAACCAGTGAATGTGAGCACAGTGAGGCAGTGCATTGTGTGCCTTAGCAGTAGAAACAGTGACATGAAAGACAAGCCATGTTCTGGATAGCCATGCACAGCTGTCACACTACAAAATGATGATTGTCTCAATTAGCACATCTGTGCAAATCAGCTAATGGTGATGACTATGTTTAAAACAGTATTTTGTGGCAAGAATTTGCTCTACCAAATAGTGTTCTTGTGCTTTTTCTTTCTTTTACTTTCCATGGAAGAAAATGAGAGGCATTACTTTCAGAATGAGCTGCATATTAAGTGCATACAGAACACACTGAGAGCACAAACGTTTCACAACACACGTGGTCTGTCAAGCTGGCTGTTTCTCTGCCTGTTAACAGATTTTCATTGGGCTGACTGTCAGTTATAACAGTCTTAGAGTCAAAAGAAAGTTAAGTAGTATTATTACCTTTTCAATATACATACTAGGAAAAGCAACACTGACACTTGTATAATTATTTGATTATTATTAAAACAGTACATATCAAACACTGAGTACAAAGGTAACATTTAATATTAAACATAATTCATTGCATTTTATACTAATATTGTTAAGTTGTTGCAAATTTCTGTCATAAAGAAAATACTGTAATTTTTTTGTTGTTGTTGGCAAGGTACTGCTGTTTGGTTTTTGTTGTTCTTGTTTTACAGTGTATAATAGCTTTCTTCAGAGAAAAAAGTTAATATGAGAAAACATACAAATGTAATCTTTTGGTTTAATCTTGTACAGCAGAATTTCAATCAGTTCTTTCTTGTATTTAAGTTCAAGTTCATGAACAGATTATGGGATATAAAATTGTTAGGTGGATTCTGAAATACTAAATTTAGATAAATCTTTCTAACGTAGTTATAAATTTGGTAGGGTAAAAAAGATTCCCACTAACATGATCAGATGAATCACTGTCAGCCATACTATTTTCATGCCAACAGCTTATGAGAAAACTCTTACCACATATACAAATACTATCAAAAGCTTCTTTTGTATATCCATCCTACCTCAGCTATCGAGTGAAACAGAACTGGCAAAATCACAGAAGGAATAGATTAGTCTGCAGATAACCTGAAAAGTGTCCAAAAGCCCCAAATTTCAACCTCCTAATTTCAGTCCAAATTTGACCACTGCATATGAAAAACAACCACCATTATAACTGTAAATTAATCTAAGAAAAATTGATCTGTAGTAAGAAAATGCACAATGAAGACTGGGAAGAGAAGACACAGCTTTCACAAACAGGAGATAGTAATGGTTTCCAGAACTTTTACAGACCCACTGTGGTATAAGGTTTTCCTGAGTACAGAGCTACCTCTCAGAAATCCCACTGTACTGCTTTCAGACTCTCATTTGTTTCCTCTAGTTGCTGAAGATGCACCTCACCACCTGTCCCAGAAAATTCAAAGGACAGGATCATAATCCAGCTGCAATGCACAGTTCCAGATTTACGGGCTGGCCTATAGATCTGTCATAGATATAAATAAGTTCTGTATTACAATAATAAATGAGAATTAAAGCTACTGCCCTGAATTAGTGAGTCAAAACAAAAGTTTATAATATCAGTCTTCCTTCTGGTTACTTCTTCATTTTGATTAAGCTGTAGTAGCTATTTGGGGACTCTAAATAAATGTCACGAAAGTAATTTGAATATCTGATTTTTGCCAAACAATTTTTCTCCAGAAAAGGTAAAATCAAACTTTTTTGTCATTGTTTACAGATACACAGAAGCATGAACTGCATCAACCATTTCAGCCATGACCTCATCAGGGCTAAGAATAGAACATCCTCCCCACCAAGACGCAGATGATGCTCTTATAACAAGATTTACCTTTCTCTTTCTTTTACTAGGTGTGTGCAAGGGAATCTTATCTACCACTGTCTTTAACCTCATCCTTTCCTTCATCATTTGGCCAGGGGTGTCACACCCAGCCCCAACAGGACCACAGTGATGCCTTACACAAGCAAAATATACCAGATTTCTTCAAACACTTCTGTGAAGTTCTGACAGCCCCCCTCAGACAGAAAGTTACACTAAACACTAACGTCAGAAGGAGGTAATTGTAGACCCACTGTGGAGGAGAAGGGCTACAGGGGTAACGTGTCAAGTTAAACCTGTGAAAACACTTCCCACAGTTCTTTCATGAGCCCTTCAATTCTACACCAGGTGCAACATGCAGGCTCACACAGAGCTGCCCTCCATCCTGAAAAGGAACAGCTTGAGGTTCTGAGGGATGACAGAGATGGGATTTCTCTGGCAAGATAAACTTCTCGCTGTTCTATGCCAATGTACCACTCAGCAAAGCATTAAGTTGTTGCTTGAAGTTCTTATTTTTTCCTATTCATGTGGCATTCAAACTGACTATTAACCTTCAGTTCTCCACAAACGAACTAAATATATTCTGAAAGAAAGGAGCAGGGGGAATTCCTTCATTGGTTATTTCCTTTCACAGACTGATAACTCTTCATATACAATGTTAAGGTTTAGAAAAAATTAGAAACATTGAATAGAAAAGATAATCCTAGATTACTGCTGAATACAGCCTCTAGTTAGGTAGCTGGCTTATCCTTTTGTTCCATCTTTGTATAAATTTCCTTTAATTCTTGCTACTGGTAATGAAACAATATTAAAAAAAAAAAAAAAAAAGTCAGGGTAACCTAAGATTGCAAGGATTTTCCAGTAAGAAGAGTAACTAGAATAATTTATTTAATGTATGCTACTAAACTTTGCAGCTGTTAGAGACATGCATTTTCTCCACACACTCCACAACAAAAACAAAAGGTGCCGGTTGGCACCACAAGCTTGCAAAGAACCACAAGTGGCAGTTCTTCAGTCCAGCTGATCTTGAAAGGGCTTTTTTTCTGTTGCTGCTTTTTAAATTAATATGGTAAGAATCTGCCCTTCTGCTTACTTTGTCAGGCTTCTGATCATATACTGGTCACAATTACAATGACACAAGAATGCATACATCCTTTTAATTTTAGTTAATTAGGGAAGAGTAGCACATCAGAAAAAAAACTACAGAAAAATAATACATCAAAATGAAAGATAAAACAAAAGGGAAGTGCCAATAAATGCTGTTAATGGTCATGGAGAGAGACTTTAAAAGCCATGTCTTAATTGTCTTTTCAGAAAAAAAATAATAGAACTGTGAAATTTTAATTTACATCCTCTGGTCTCCAGTCCCTAACTGGCTCAAGTTTTTAAGTCACTTTTTTAAGGTCCATCTGAACAGTAAAAAAAGAATCAGATTCTTCTGCAACCATTTTACAATACTGTACTGATTTCATCAAAAATCATTATAACTTCCTTCACATTAAACACCATTAATTCCTCATGAAAAAGATAGAAGTTAGGCAAGAAATCATTTGACAAGTCAGGTATAAATTATGCAGATAGTTCCACTTCAAACAGAAAGAAGTCACATTTGCTGGTATAAGTGAAGAATTACAACACCTCATGTAGCTAGTAGGTAAACATCTTAAATCTGAGGAACTACCAAAAAAGTATTTGTTTTTAGCAACACAACAATTTCAGACAAATTTGAAAAATTAAAAGCAGTTAAGATTTGCTTAGAAAAAGGATCCTGCCCGATACAAATTTGGATTATTTTGATAATATCAACAATTTGTAACCGCCTGTAAAAGATCAATGAACTTTTTAAAAAAAATAATTGTTATATCAAGTAGTAAATATCTTCAAATCTGAAAGCAAATACAATTTAGAAATACATCTGAAGAAAAATCAGCTACTCTATAAAAAGACAACAGAAATGCATTCTGAAACACCAGACTTCAGCAGTGTCCCTAGAAACTGCATACTGACAGTTAGAAAAATGATCAGTTTAAGATTCTCAAGAAAACAGAAAAGGTGCACACCAACACGCGTGCGCACCAACACACAAAAAATAGTTAGGTGGATGTTCCAGTAACAAACATGCGTTATATTTTCTTCCAATGCTTTTTTTTTTTTTTTTTTTTAAACCACAATCAAGGATTTATTTCATCTTGGCAAGAGGAAATGGTACTTCATTGGAAAGTTCCTTAAAAATAGAAAACATTCTTCAACAATCTGATATACTTCCTCTGCTGTTAGGTATATCAAATTGGAATTACAGACTACTATACAGGATCATCCTCTGCAGAGCCATGAGTTGGTCATCACCCTACGTTACTTCAATGCAAGCCCTTCTTAAATTAAGATCAGATTAGTCCTCAAAATAGCTTGGTTCATAATCGTTAAATGAAAAACAAAGCTTAAGAATGGAAAACCTTTTATTATATATCTCTAGTTCACATGTGATCCGAGTTTACCAGAAATTCTACAAGACTACAGTCAGGTAAATTTAACTGCAGCTTATTTTTTTAACTGTAAATCTATCCAGGGAATTTGTTAGATTACTTTTATCTTGCAAACACACTAAAACCTTTTTCCTGAACATTTAATATCCATTTTCCCTTTGACAAAGTGACAGTAGAAAAATCATTTTCAATTATACATATAATGTATAAAAACTCACTATAGAAGTATTTAAAGTCAAATTAATTAAAAAGTACATAGCCAATATCAGCAAGAGAATTATAAGAATTACATGTTTTCCTCTGTAAATGCCAGCATAATATGCCATATGGACATACTAATTTTACTGGAATTATTTATTTTTTTTCCTGAAGGCATCATATTTGATAAAATCATTAAAAACCCTGAATAGACAAAATCTGAGTGACACTTTTCAGCCACACATCATACACTGATATTTATACAGTTTATGTTTGGAAGTCAGGTGTAGCAAAATTTCTCTGTAAGAGCAGTTTCAGATAACAATAGAAAGAGCATTAAAAAAATGTTTGAATCCATTCTTTCTACAGAAAAATATCTGAACAAAAGCACTGTTTGGACATGTTTCTGTTTATAAATTCAGGGGGAAAAAAAAGAAAAATCCTTACCCTCCTGGTAAAGACCACTCAATACATGAATAAAGCAAGGCACTAATTCTCCATAGCACTCAAATTCATGAGCCAAGACCAGGAGTAAGGCACAGAACTACGCAACACCTAGTAAAGACACCTAGTTTTCCACCCTTTTTCTGTTTTTAAGTTTCCAGTGTTTGGGTTCCCAAAAGTAAACAGCAATTGCTGTTTGAAATTGATACAGATGCAATTGCACAAGTTCCATTTACCCAGCATTTCTTTCTTACAGCCAGACCTTCCCCATCCACATCAATACATGACTCCATCTTACACAGTTTTGTTGGTTATTGGTTTTCTTTGAGCAAGAGAGAGAGCATGAAAGCTCAGCTGATTACAGTTCATTCTCTGTCTTAGGTAACCCCCCGTTATCAGACATCCTTGCTTGTCTGGTGCCATTCTCACGTCCAATTCACACGCTTAGATCCAAGCATGCCACAAGTCCAAATGTGTCTTGTATTGAGAAATTGTGGACACAAACCTGTGGTGAAACAAAGTTTCAGACAACATCCAGAGAACCCACAGAAATGAAGTCTCACAGTTGTATTTGCAAGGTAAAATTGATTATTAGTCTTCCCTCATTTTCTTAATTGTCTCAGTAAGAGACTAAAACCACCCTTGGTGGGAGCAGGGTTGTTTTGACTATGCTCTTTGCCAAACTCAATACATATAATAGAGCAGCAGTACAGTAAGTAGCAGCAAGCACCACAACCCGTGGCACGAGAAGCACAGGGACCTCCAAAACTGCCAAAGTTACGGAGCTGCTGATGGTTTGCACACCACGTGTCTGTGACTTGTGAGTGAGACACTTCTGTGAAGTTTGTTTGTTTTTTTTCTTTTTTAACAGAAATGATTCTGTGGTACTGATGCATTTTTCAATCTGTATCAAGTTGGCTAGTTTCTTTAAAAAGAACAAAATAATTTTGTTTTCAGAAACATTTTCTGATGTAAGTACTTCAGATTTGATACATTTTTCAGGATTACAAACTTTCTAAAATGGCAACAACAATGCAAGTGATTTTACTGACCTTATTTGCACCAATCTTAAGTAATTTTACAATTAAAAACCTAGTTAAGAAACAGGTGACTTTGAAATACACAACAAATAAGAAATTGCAATATACAAGGAAGGGTATAAAGCATACTAGCTAAGCATGAATAACAAAATACAGCTATACATTCAACCAACACCCTGAATAATCTAGAGAAACTAATAAAACTCTAATGATAGGAAACAACATTCCAAAGAGAAAAAAACTTTAACTCAAGAAATCAGCTATCATAATATATCCAACCTTCCTTCAACCTTTTCTCTGCCTTGCCTGAATAATCTAGCTAGTGATCTTTATTCAAATCCACAGGCGGTGCAGAATAATTACTCAGACATACCATGCCTACTAATGAAAGCAGAGAAAGCGGTGCCTGTCATCCAAATTGATGCTCACTACAGCCCACTTTAACCCAGATGCACAACTTGCAACCCTATTATTCTCTTTCATCACCCAGGTGAGCGCATATCCCTATTGTGACTGGGAATAAAAGCAAATGGAAAACTCAAGGAACATGGAGTGAAAATTGCTGAACTCCAATACATTCAATAATTTTCAGTTTTGAAGGATGAACAGAGACATGACAATAGCTTGTCCTTAGGAGAATACAAGTGCTTATTACTAGAACAAAATGATTGCTCCTATAAATACATTATTATCCACTCACCATAGTATCATCCTACCACAGATAAAGCTATCCAAATTCACATTAGTAATTTCTGCTATTTGATGTCCTGAAGTGCAAATGCATACTTTAACGATATATGTCTCTGAGCAAAATTCAGAGATAACAACAGCACACAAATAATCCAGAAACATCCCCCAAAAGATTGTCTTTCAAAAGAAATACAAACACAACATGACTGAATTATTTTGTGGGTAGAAAAACCTTAAGCTTCTTGGAGTCCAAGAAGGCCTCTGCTATTTTCATTAAATATCTATCACATCACCTCACTGTGATACAGCCCCTTTGTGTGATAAGTAGTTACTTTCATAAAAGACAGTGTCTGTTTAAAAGATGTTTCTTCCAGCCTGCAGTAAAAGCCCTAAATTTTAGTCATTGACCCCAAGAGGCTCTTGATTTTATGTTCTTCTGCCTTATTAGAGACTTAGAATAATTGATAAATAAAAAACAAATTTAGGAACAACAAAGGCTACATTCCTTATAGTATTTCATATAGAACTACGTCATAAGTTCCTGTACATATGTTTAGTATAGTCAGACCTACAGAGCCAAAGGCTTTGCTGAAGTTTAGGTAGATAACACCCATAGCCTTTCCCTCAACCACTGGGCTGATCACCTGATCATAGAAGGAGATGAGGTTGGTCAGGCAGGACCTGCCTTTCATGAACCCATGCTGGCTGAGTCTGATCCCCTGGTTGTCCCTCATATACTGCATGATCCCAGCCAAGACAATCTGCTCCATAACTTTCCCAAATACTGAGATCAGGCTGGCAGGCCTGTAGCTCCCCAGATCCTCCTTCTAATCTTCACTGTAGATTTGCATCACATTAGCAAGTCTCCAGTCATCTGGGACCTCTCCCATTCACCAGGACTGCTGATAAATGACAGAAAGCAGATTAGCCACCACCTTCAGTACTTTTGGGTGGATACCACCCAGCCACTGTGACTGTCCAGGTAGAGTAGCAGGTCTCTAACTGCTCCTCTTGAATTGTGGGGAATTTATTCTCCTCCCCATCTCTGTATTCCAGCTCAGGGGGCTGAGTAGCCTTGGGATAACAGGCCTATTAAACAAAGCATACCCTCAGTGGTTACATGGCAAGAAAAAATTCCACTCACGTTCAAGCTGTGGTGCAGAGCCTCTGTACCTCAGAGCACAAATACACCATGAGACCATACACATGGACTCACACAAAAATGTATTATGTAGACACTGGGACTTGGAGAGCATGGCAGTGCTCCCAGGGACATGCAAAGAGTTCACCACCTATTCCTTAACTTGTACTGTGTTAAGGAATGGTTTGCATAACACATCTACAGCTCATTCAATTCACATTTCTAACATATTGAAATTATTAATACAAAAATCCAGAAAGTAGTAATAAACTAGTACACTCTACTGAATTTACTCTCAATTATTCTGAGTTAGAGTTGTGAAATAAAGTAAT
This sequence comes from Alectoris magna, assembly GCA_030625065.1. Lineage (NCBI taxonomy): Eukaryota > Metazoa > Chordata > Aves > Galliformes > Phasianidae > Alectoris > Alectoris magna. The sequence continues at coordinate 25,558,106 of CM060566.1, read as the reverse complement.
TGACACCTGAAAGCCTCCTCACTGAAAAATTTATTTAATCCTGTCTCAGTAATAGCCATAAACAAACATTAGCTATAGTATATCCACTGAGTTCAGCATTAATTGCATAAGCAGATCAAGAGCACTGAAAGAAACTAAAAATATTTCAACTCATTCCTGCCATTTAATCATAGTGTAACAACACATTCCTTAAAATTTTCTGTATTTCTTCCTTTCTACTTCCCTCCTCACCCTTGCAACCATATTCAGACAGCATGTTCTTCAGCAAATTACACAATACTTTCCCTTTTTGCCATATTTAAACAGCTGCTACCTGACTTTAAGTTTACACTTTGAATTGAGCAGTATATTCTTCATTTACCTTAGCCTGCATTGTGTAACTCTAGAAATATGATTGTTTCTGAGATAAAAGATAATCACAGTTTTGTTCTAAGAGTAAAAATTTCAGACCGTGTGACTTACAATCATATATTTTGAATTCTTCCAAATAGAATTCTATCAAAGAGTTAATGCAACAAACCCTCAGTGATTTTTTTTTGGACTGATATGGATTGTTATACATTATATTAGCATACTTCCACACTTCCTGTCTACTTTGTATTGTTGCTTTTCCTTACTGAACTTTCTGCCATTTACCAGCAAACTTTGATCTATCCTAGAACAGATGCTGCAACAGGCATCTGCTACAAGGTATCAAATACCAATGAACTGAGCTAACCAGAGCAAAAGAAATCTCACATGGCTAACCCACATCTATAGGACCACCAAAGATACAAGAAATATGTTGTAATCAATTGAAACTGCAGTTAGATTCTGTGTAAAAATAAACACATCTTTATATCATATCAGGAATTAAAGTGGAACTCCAATTCACAGGTAATTAAAGAAATGTAATTCTTCATCTCACTTCTGTATTTTAATTTTGGGGGAAAAAAGATTAACAAGGACAATGCCTGCAAAATGAAAATACATCCAATCTGCATAAATCGTTTTAGTCCCTACATTTTGTTATCATAATCACAATAGGATATGACAAAGAAAATACTCTCAATAGAACCGTTATGGTCTGATTTAACTATTATGACTTACAGAAGAGAAAGGAAATTTGGCATCCAGAAAAAGAAACAAACATCATTATCATACAATTATCTTCACAGTGTGGTGGATAAATCTTCTTCAAGTATTCTTTTGATAAGAACTGTACACCTACAAAAATGTTTCCAGCAGAACGGCATAATATTAACAATGTGTATCCTTAATAATATCTGAGCCTCCACTGTTTCATCATGTAACAAGTAATGCTAATGTCCACTTTTAATATCAAATAGTTATTTTAAAAAACTATATTAATTTTCAAAAACTCACAGATGAACCGGCCTATGAGAATTCCAGACTACCAGATTTCTGGATTCACTGAAAATCCTAGCTTTCTAATTTAGCAATTAAGTCATTTCTGCCCTTATAATTCAATGCCTTTGAACAAATCAAACACAGCAATGTGAACACTCTAAAATAATATCCCAGATCTCAGATTTCAAGAGGAAATAAGAAGGTGAAATTATGATGAAACTTTTTTCCTAGCATAAGAAGAATCATGCATAGTCTGTCCTAGCTATCATTCACAATAAGTACAAAATTATATAAACATGTATGTCATACCTATAATACAGCATTTTCCATAGACTGTATGACATAATTGAATTTCTACTCATTCTGAAGGTCCGTACTCAGCTTTGGGTTAAATTTATATAGACGTTTTCCTTTCAACATTGTTAAGATCACGATGAGAAATACAGGTTAAACTACGAGCAATTACAAGATAATCATGCCAAATTACTTCTATTCAATATATATCCACTACAAACATTTATTAAAAAGGAGAAAAGTCTGGTTACGGTTACCTACATTGTTTATGTATTCAGAAAGCAGGTCTTGGAGAGCTTGACGGATCGCATTGCACTCAGCAATGATGCGTTCTCGATGGAAATCACGTGTGCAGGAAGAATCAGCTAGCAAAGCTGCTCCACTGATAATAGCTTCCAAACGTTTCTCTAGTGATGGCCTTATTTTCTCTTCACTCACTACATGAGGATCCTGGATAATCAAATGCTGGAAAATATTTTCAAAAAGTAAAGGTAAGAATAGTCAGCCTAATGAATTTGCTGCTTTGTTTTCCATCTGCATGAACTACAGTGACATCAGCTTTCCTCTACTCCCAGCTAGCTCTTTCATCTTGATATATCAAAAATACCTTTGACTATGGCAGATCCCAGTCCCCTTTACTGCAGCTACAGGTATAGATCATTTGCAGACAAAGCCAAGTTCTCTCTGTCAACCAGATCTCACTAGTTCTAGTCCAGTATCCATGTTATTAAACTCTGCTTGCCTGGATTCAGTGCTAAACTGGCATCTGAGCTTTCCAGCTAGAGCTGTTTCACACCAAAGTGCCTCATAGAATAAGATCACATCTACCTGCTTGCAGTGTTAATATCTTCTGACCACAACTACCTTATTGCTGAGTTGTCTCTTTTTTCTACTTTAGCTTCATGAGACTGAGTATTTTTCATCCTTTGCCTCAGTCTCTTCTACATTTGCACCTGTCCTTTCTTCTACAAGGCATTTCACAGAAATCAGACACACTATTTGTTTTCTTTATAAATACGGATGTGCTTTTATCTCTGATGTATCTCAGTACTTGGTCTGTCATTCTTTACAATATTCCGCTCCAAAACTAAAAGCTATAAACCTCATTTCACAGGCAAATAACTGAGGCCCCACCAACCAGCCTCAGAGCCATACAGAAGGTATGTCTTAAAAGAGGCAACTGCATGACATCTTTACAAGTTCTCAGACAGCATTGCTTCTCCACTGTAAGTTTTATCACCATTATTGTCAAAAAGTATTTGTTGAAACTGTTTCCTGTGTCTGTCTGCATTTCTTTACTTCCTATTCCCTCATATAGTGTTAAGGGTTAAGGAACAAGAAAGGGAGAGGTGACATTTTCATACATTACAAAAGCAAGTATACTGGAGCTTCAGCATTCAAAGAAATTCAAACTACTCATTTTTAATCAAACCGAACATCTGAATTTGTCATTTCTGTCCAGATCACCAAGTCTATATTCCAACTAAGTCTGCTTAGCTGGTTCATCCATATTCTAAGCTATCAGAAAAAACATATTAAACAAGAAAACCATGCCATGTATCCTAAAGTGGAATTCAGGTCAGGCAAACCAGAATTTATCTATGCTATTAAATATACAAGCTACTTTTAAGCCAGAAAATTTTAATTATTTTTCCAATTCAGATTTCAAGTACTGTCTAGCTTAGGAAGTTCTGAAAGTACAAAGAAAAGAAGTGTTGCATTACAACTTAAACTTCTAGGAAAGGGAACATCAGTTACCTTCAGCTTTGTTGTTTACTACTTTTTAGCACACTCTTACATACTAATGAAGAGTTAGGGAGTCTTTTTGTTACAGGTTTAATTCTCCAATCTTTTCCAAAATATACAATAAACACTATGAAACAGCTGGGAGATTCTCCAGAGAAACTAGAGAAAAATCAGACTTTATAATCTGAGTATTTCCAAAGAAAGTATTTTAATACTGACATCAGGCAGCGCGCTATTCTCAAATTTAAGTGGAAGTTTGTTATTTGCCATCATGCAGGAACAGTGTAGGTTTCTATGCATTCCACCTTCACTATAGATCCATGACTCTGAAGTCATCAATCTCATTTAAAAGTACTCTTACTATTTAAATACTCTCAGTACATAAGCCTATTAGCATACATAATATCAGTGGACATCAGCCCTTCTTAAGTAACTTGTGAAAGTCCTTTTGGGGAGAAAAATTTCAGGCTCCTGTTCTACTTCATATCAGAAAGTGGGACTACATAAACTCTATTCCTCAAATTTCACAAGGTGACCAGAAGGAAAAGATACTTCTGAGTTTCTGTCTCCACATTCACCATGTTGTTTCCAGGATTTTCATAGGACAGCAGAGCATAATAAGTAAATAAACAAAAACAGACTGTGCTACTGCCATTCCAACTCACTATTGTCTCTTCTGAGACAATAAAGTCTAAAACTATATGAATTTGTGTCACTGAGTTTATGATTTTTTGCATGAAGTGACAGCATATAACCTATAAACTATTCTAATGCTATCAAGCATTTTTGTGCATCCAGTAGAAGCAATCTTAGATTAAGTTAAAGCAGTAACATTTCAAAATTCTGGATTTTTAGCTCCATTTGTTATCCAGAAACATACAGTAAACAGGAAAGGAGCTTGAATGTAAGCAGGAGGGAAGGAGATTGAGTACTTTAAAAAGCCAGCTAATTGCATATCCACAAAAGCAACACACTAACCCTATTTGTACCCCTTAATTATCTCCTAACTAAAAGATGTAGAAAACCAAAATATTCTGATTATGGAAACAAAAGTCTCACATGTAACTTCAAAATCAGTTTAAAACCAGTATGGGGCCATAATTTTACTTGCCACTTGCCTTGCTAACAAAGCAAAGGAATAAGGGCAGTCCTCCGTTTTACTCTTTTGCAGAAGAAGTTGGAGTGAGTTGAATAATTCTCAGTAGTTACAATAAATTTGACTTCTGCAGTCTCCAAGAGAAAAGAAATACTAAAATTTTGTCAGGGCCCGGTAGTCCCTGCCTCTAAGGGGAAAATCCCAAGAAAAGAAAGAGAAGGAGCACTGTTTGTTCTCCTTTTCTGAAGTATCTCCATTTACCCCCCTAAAGTCTTACTGGCTGTGGATGGAGCCATACTGGTTTATACAAGGCCTACAGCTGGACCTGATAAGAGCAGTAATTGAGCTCTTAGGTAATTAAAGAGTCCTTAGTCCTTTTCTACAATAGCTATTTCCACGTATGGATGGAAAGTTATCTAAAGACACATTTCTGGAAGTTTGAATGTAGTAAGATACCATTCATTCACAAGTATAACTTTGAAATACATTAATACCGAGATATGTATTTTTTCTATTTCCTTCTCTTTTTTTTTTTTTTTTTTTTTTTTAATTTTCCTTACAGAAAACTGTAATATGGCTGAACAGAAAGGAAAACTTCACCCTATTTATTTGGAGGCAAGATAAGTTCCTTCATACCTCAAACACTATGCACTGCAGAAAATTACGGAAATGTAGTACAGAAAACTGAAAGAAAATGGTAAGAGGTGCCTTTATGGACTCTGAAATGGAGGGGAAAACAAAATCCTTTCAGCTGTCACCTCTCTAAGAAGGAACGCACAACTTCAAGGTCAGAATTCAAATAGTTCTCAGCAATGGGAACTTTGTTTCCTACATAACATCTTTAATCAATGTTTTACGTAGGTCCCCATTACTTCAGCTATATCCAAATACACAACAGAGCTATAAAGGAAAAAGCTTGCACTTTATCAACAAGTGAAAACTGTACAAAGCTAGACACTGATGTTTAAATATTTACTGGGGTTTTTTTGTTGTTGTTTCTATTTTCTAAATTAACTTATATCAAGAAGATAATCTTAAACTACTCTTCCACAGCAAAAGATAAGGGAAGGCATTCCTGAGATAGCCAGATTCCAGAGGCGAGTACATCCATGTAGAACATTGACATGGAAGGAAGGTGTATTTGCTTTAGAGATTTGAAATACACACTCACGTGTGTCTCCCACATTCACATTACAGCCCTGAATTCCAAACTGTTCTGTGGTACCTCACCTCTGCTACAGTTAAAGCCTTCTGGCACTACTCACTGGATCAGCAGCTTCACTGTTAGATTCCTGTATCTTAAGTAAGCATTCTCAACCCTGCACTACAGAGCGTCCATCATAACATAAAATGCACTCAACTAGAATATTCAAGTGTAACTACAGAAAGAAAGCTACACTTTAAGAAGTAGCTTTATCACAGAAGACTAAGCTATGCCTGATTGCTACAGTCAGTTAACCATTCAGTTAGCAAAATGACTGTTTTCACATCTCAAATGAAAATTGGAAGAGAGGTTCTCCAATGAGACAGTTTGTAGAAAGTGCACAAAAAGATGAATAAATAGTGCCAGCAAAAAGCTGCTACAGTTCAGCTCTGAATTGAATTTAAGAAAGAAGACTACTAGGCAACAGTAACCAGGAAAATATGATTTAAGATTCTGCCCACAGATTTAATTCTTAAAGCAATTTCATCAAAAAACTCTGATCAGTAACCTAAATGGAAAAGGTAATTTGTTTTCCAAACAATTGGAGAATGACAGATAGGCAATAAGTAGTTACGCTTTTTTGCTTTAACAGGGTTAAACAGTGTTCAGCTACCTGAGATTTTAAATATAAATGAACACCTAACCAGAATTATTACTTGGCTACTTTACCACTCATTTGCCTTCTGATCCATGGAAGAATGATCACGAGAATTCATAAACCAGGTTGCATTTTCTGACATTTTGGACCGATGTACAGTATTTTAACATCTCATAACTGCCCTGCTACATGGCCAGAGTCACTGAAGAACAACAGGTCAAATGAACACACCGAGTCAAGCATAGATGACCCATGTCATTTTGTGAGAAATCTCTTCACATTTAGAAGATGCAATACTAGTGAAAAGCATAGGTAACCTGCACCCACATGTACACAATTAAATTTGTTATAGTTTTGAGTTTAATTGTGAATAATACGTTTATTCATATAGAGCCTAGAAGAGGAATTCTTGAGAATCTACTGATTTAAGAAGTTAACTGTTCTCATTCTTACTATTAGCTTCCTGATTCAAAAATCTATAATTACTCTGACACTGCCAGCACTGGCAAAGGAGGAATGACATTGCAAACCATCTATATACTAGACTGTTGGGTAAGCTCTGTGATATTTTCCACACTATAAATATTTAACGAGATTTGTTCCCAACGGACTACTTACTACATCGGTTTATTTCATGGCACTGTATTTGCAGCAACAAGACAGAGCAAAGGTTATTTCAGGTCTTTAGCCAATAGATCATTCATTAAAGAAAGAAAAGCACAATCATTTAATTCATAAGATCATTTTTAAAAGTTTAAATGCTCTATAAATTATGCTTATTTAACACATACTGCTTAAATTCCAGTTTGTGGTACCCTAGGTAAAAAATAAATTGAAAATTCCATTAACAAAATGGCTTTTTACAAGTGATGCTTCTATGTTGTTATGTTTCCAATAAAAACAAATTCAATCCAGAAGAAAATTTTTTGTGGAATAACTATCAAAATTCTTCTAAAAAAAAAAAATTCATTAAAATGGTACTGCTCACACATGGTCAAGATAAATCAATCTGCAGCCAGATGATGCAAGCACTTTGCCAAATTTTGTTTTATCTAGTTGGTTTTTTTTCTTGGTTTCATTTTATGTTTTGTTTTTTGTTTTCTTGGTTAAGCAGGTAAAGAGTAGCTCTGATTTAAACTACATTGTAATTCAGGGCATCATCATATCACATCACTTAACACACAAGTTATTTTCTTTCATTTAGTAAGAAAATGGTTTATAACTTTAAAACCTAGTGCAAACAGCAAGTATGTCTGACATATAACATGCAGTAACAGTCCTTTGGGGATGAAAAAAAGAGTCTGTCAAATTCAGCTTAGGGCATTACTGAAAAGTCTGTTTTCATCAATGCACTACCGCTACAAGATTTATAATATGTAGGGATTTCAAACTTTATTTAACCATTCATTGAATATTTTAAACAAAATCTATTATCCTCACTCACAATATTAATTCTCTTGAAACTGTATCAACAATATTGCAGTTCCCAGGCTGGCATCAGACAAAACTGAGTTTTCACATCCGAAAAGGCCCACATTTGCAAATAGGTTTAGTAACTTGCATTCCTTCCCCCACCCCCACCCCCCCCTCCTGTTTTTTTAGTTGTTGTTTGTTTGCTTGCTTTGTTTTAATCTGGGCTTACATCTGCTATACCAGATGAGGAATGCAGTCCATCACCTCATCTTCAGGATGTCTTTAATCAATTTTAGCAAGATAATGGAAAATCACACATGGAAGAATCAGAAAAGTTTGAGGCAAAGGGACAACTCCATACAGAAGTCAAGGATTAGGAGTAGAGAAAGAGCTGATGTTCTCCAGATATTTGTTTAAATACGGAAGTAAAAACACTAATTTGTTAAAGTATGTTGCTCATGTCACTTCATTTAATGTGAATTCAAATATAAAGACAGTTAGGTTTCTTAATCTTCAATTACATAAATTACATTATGATTCCATTGACAAGTTTCAGAGTAAACAGCATCACCTTGCATTGCACTAGTTCAAACACAGTCAATGCAGCAGTGATTACAATCATTAGAGCATCACTATTACTTATAAACTGAACTTATGGGTTCAATGACATTTCTGTCTCCACCATTACTTACATGCACAGAAGTAATTCTTAAATTCTATTTGAAGGAAGCAAAATAGTGAAACAAAGCCTTAATTGTGAACATATTTGAACAAAGTGATTTTTTCCAATGAAATAATTTAGGGTGATGCTATTTAGACTAAGACTAAGAAGAGCATTGGTCTTTCACTTAACAGCAATAGATGCAAACTGAAACAAAACATTTTTCCAAATATGTTGCAGTGTGAAGTTTAAGGGTGTACCTACCTCAAGTTCATCAAGTGCACTTCCTAGAGTAGCCCTGTAAGATGCAGGTTGTCCCTTTTTATTCCCAACTCCTTGGGAAGCATTAGAAATTACGTTGAGTGCATTTTGTATTTCATTGCAAATTGAATCCTTGCTGGCTGTAAGGGATGCAACATCTGAATGTTCCAAACAAGCTGAACATATTGAATGAAGAAGAGAGGAATTTTCTTTCAGGGTTGCACGTGCTGCAGCAATTTCATCTCGCTGATCACTAGATTTCAAATCCTGTCAGAAAAAGAACATGACATTTATTGCCAAAAGCACCTCAAAACTGACAAGTAACGCATAAATTATGTTGTTTGGGGGTTTTTGTTGTTGTTGTCCATTTTTCTATCTGTAGTCTGTTTAAGGACACAAGTTACATTTATCAAAGATTTGGGAAAATGACTACATCCACAATTGTACTCATGATGGAATCTTCTTTACCTCACAAGGAATGACCAAGATCTGTGTAAAACAATCACATTTTTAAAATTGTATTTTATAACTAGCACTATAAAATATTCACATTTTGCTTTCCTAAAAAGAATTTTCCCATGAAAAGAGCGGGCTGGAAATCAGCTTTCTCTCCTCTCTGACATGTCTATCTTAATAAGAAATAGAGAAGGACAGAGATGTAGATAGGGTTAATAAAGGAGCCTTTGATTGCTGCATCTAAGCACCTTTCTTGTGGTTGCATCCCGGCCCTGCCAGCCTATTTCCCAACCACTCTGTAGTAAGGAACAGCAGATAGAGATGAGAATTCTGAACTTCAGGGAAGTGGGAAGCATGGAAGGTAGGGAAATAAAGAAAAATGTGTCTGTGAAAAGCTGCCTCTGTAGAGTGCCACTGCCTGTTTCTCCTCTCTCCCTGCTATATGCGCAATTCAAGCATTCAGGAATCCTACAACATGCATCTCATTCCTTTGTTCTCCACCCAGACCTATTTGAAACCCTACAGCTTTCTGCCATCCCAGACAATAAGGACTAGAAGTGAACCTTGAAACTGAAGGTGAGATTCAGCTGTTACTAGGAATCAAGCTGAAGCATTGTGACTTGGACAGCTGAAAGCTATGAACTTTGCAGCAAATATACAGTCAACATCAGTATTGTAAACACCCTCTTGTCTCAGCCTAGCTTACTGGAAAAAAAGCAGTGGAGCCCTAAACAGAAGCAGACAACTCTTCCACCAGTAGGCGATCTGAGCTAGAAAACTGAGTTATTTTATTGGGCAGATTAAAATTTAATATATATTTTAAAAAAATTAAAAAATGAATAAACCATAATATAAATGAATCATGACTGTGTAGGAACAGTTTTTTGACCATTTTGTTGAAATCCAAATACTTGACTATACTCAACTGTATTTATCATGAATTGCAGACTCTTATTCTATGTTTCTTAATATTACATGACAAGAAGACAGAGTGCTCCCTTTTCTGCTATAACACAAAGGAGCTACAGACCAGGAGATACATAAGCAAGTCAACACAACAGTTTAGTCTCTCTGGCTTCTATTCCTAAGCATTTCTTACTGTGTTCAATCTTATGCAGATAATTGAACTCAAAAGTCCTTCCAAAGGACTTTTCCCAATCAAAGAAATACTGCTTAACCAAGAATATATAGTCCTTAGAAATTCAAAATTGATAAGCCAGCAGCAAAATCTGGCCATTTTCATAAAAAACAAAGCCCTAAAAGTCTTCATAATAGACACAAAGCACAGAGAAAGAAGTAGGTAAAGTTGTCATGCTCTCATCTAGCACCCAACAATACATTAAAGTTTTGTAGACATTCTTAGAATTTTGTGAGTCTTATTATCGTATTTAATTCTATACAAACGTAGTAAGAAATCCTGCAAACTTTGCCCCTTCCATTTGCCTCTCTTAATGGATTTTGTCTTCCCTTCCTTGACTGTTCCCTTAATTACTACTTTGCCAAATAGCATGTTCAACTTTGCTACAGTGGTAGCAGGGAAACTTTCAACTGTGTTAAAGATTATATATATATTCCTATGTATATACATACATATATATGCTAATCATTTGGTTTTAACTGAGGAGATAGAGTAACTCTGTGACCTCTGTGGCACTGGAAATAAACTGAGGGAGGTAACAGGGAAGTAAACCAAGAAAAATTCTTATGTTAAAAAATCGTAAAACAACTATAAAAACAATCTAATATTGACTCTCATCTTAAATCACTTTCTCATCTTTTCATTTTCTGCAAACAAATAGGAAAAAAACTTTATGGCAGACATTTAAGATTCAAATATAAATTTAAGGATTGATGTTAAGACAATGTTAAAAGACTACAGCACATATTTTCTGACAATTAGAATGTACCTGTAGTGATAAAAAACACCCAGGCAAACACTAAAAGCTCCACAAGACAACTTAGCATACATTACTACCTTCTTGTAACACAATTCACTCAAAGAAAAAGGAAGAAACACTAAGAACTCAGACAAAACAAAAACATGCCATTTTACTGTTCACAAAACTGCAATACAAAAGTATGTGCAATGGTTTCTAATTGCCTGTGTGCCCTTTAAGGCAGTTTTCGTGGTCAACTTGACCCCAAATCCATTATTACCCACAAATCCTCACAGAAATCCTTAAATCAGTAGTTTAAGAATGGCACTGAATAGATGCAAATGGAAGCGAAGTAGTTAAGGATCTTAAAGGCTCATGTGAAAAATAAGACCTAACATATGAAAGCTTTCCTCTCAGATTTGAACATTAGCCAGAAAATTATTACCTTTTAATTAATAATTGGACAAAGATCTGCCATGAGAACAATGCCGTGAGTGGTCAGGAGAGACAGTCAGAGCCTCACCTAAAAGGCATCCACAGATTCAAAGCAGAAATGGGAAGCTCCTGTGTTTGCCAAGAGAAACAGCCAGAGTGTCTCCTAATTAGGTTAATAAAAAAATACAGCAATAACAGAGAGAATTTCCTCACATGAGAAAGTGATCAGAAAGACAAACCGGGACTATAAACATATACCTGTATGGATGTATTTAGTTATATATACACACACGGGATGCTTTGTGAAGGGAACACTGTAGAAGCTGTAGAGTAACCACTGCCACTTCTAGAAAACAAATGTAAGATTAACTTTCATAGTAACAAAGGATTATTCAGGCTCCTTGTAGGTAGTGGAGGACAGCTGTCAGATTCCCCTCAAATTTTTTGTTCAGACCAAGCAAGACCAGATCTCACATCCTCTCCCCACAAGACAAGTGGCACTAATCCCAGCCATACTGATGGCCTTTGGTATTCATCAAAATAAGCAGATACATATTCATTTCTTTCCGAGTTTCTAAGCCCATGTTTTTACAACTGCTAATAAAGCACATTGTCAATTGAGGATTTGGTAGTCAAACACTTGGTAAAAACTTGCTGTACCTTAATGAGATTTGATTTTCAAGAAAGCTGCCTATCAGCAAGTCCCTCTTCATGAACACAGCACCCATATAGAGTAATGCCGTTGCCAAATTACACATTAAGATGAATAAAAATAAGCAATTGTTTTCAAACTTGTTGTTCTTCAGCTGTCCAGGAATGCTTTAAATATTCTGCATGTTACTGATTTTAAAACACAGTGGGTTTTATTTCACATACCATTGTATCAAGTTTTAGAATCATGGTATAGAATCATTGGTAACATAGGGCAACACTTCTGATCAGTAATACAACCACAGCAAGTTAAGCACTGAGAAGGTACGCCCGTAAGTTCTGAGCTGCAGTGAATCAAAAGAAACGTATCTGTGCTTTCTCAATAACTTAGTCACTTTTGCTAGTTAAGCTGACTTCAAGTCATGATTTTAAGGACTAAGAATTTAATATGCTCTTCTTCCACAAAGACTGTTCTGTCTTCAAAAAACCCTGATTTACAGGACTAAGGTTCCCACAAGAAGTGATGCCTTGCAACTTTCTCTCTGTATGTATGCCTATTTACCATCAATCATACACAAACTGATAAATAATACCATGAAAACATAGCAAAAACACACTAAGTATCAAAATTTGATCATGTCTGATTAACATCCCAGGGTGGTTTGTTTAGCTTACAGATTTTTTTGTTTGTTAGTGGCACTGTTTTTTTTCCAGAATTTGGTGTTCAGTTAAGGAGGCACAGTTTATTTAGATGACTTCCTTCTATCAAAATGCAACTGCTGCACACCATCTCATACACTTCATTACAGAACAACACCTTGCTGTCATTTCCCTATCTGTTAATTAAGAATGCATCTAACAACCCACTCTTAACTGTCTCCCAGATGAAGTTGTTGCCTTTGAAAGGTCGCAAAGAAATTTTTCCCTCTTAGAATTAATGTAATAGGATTTTTATTTAAGTCTAGCTCTCCATTTCCTGCACTAAAATACCACTTAATATATTAGCTCACAAAGGTTTTCTCCTAGTTACAGTTGTAGTCATATTTGTCGTAAATTAGCACATCTAGTATTAGAGCAGGAAACATTCATCAGCAAGAATGACCCAGGTCAAACATCATCAGATCTGAACCTCCAGCAGCTCTTATCCCATCTTCAGGAGCAAGAGAGGGGTAAAGAAAGGATTGAAAGAAGTGAAGAAAAAGAGATGGAGAACATAAAGCAGAACTATATATATAATTTAAAGAGAATTCACTTCTTTGACTTCAAGAAGCCCATCCATTCAATCAAATTCAAGACGAACTGAGCTCACTGATTTTTATAAGGTTGGCATCCAATTCTTGAAAATCATACATTGCCTTAACACTGAGAACAGAAGGAAATTAAGACTTCAAGATCATTTTATAATATGCACTCATCAGGGGAACTAAATGAGCAAACAATGCTTTGGTAAATAGACTTTTTCAAAAAGCTTCGCAGCTGGAATCCCATGACTGAGCATGTTTTTATTTATCTTGGGAAAGATTGAAAAAACATCTAAGGGATTTCAGAGACCTGGTATACAGGCACTGACTGATTTGCTAAGCTTATCAACTGCAATTGCATAAGTCCAGAACATACACTGAGACAGGACCTAACTGCACAAGTACAATAAAAGACACATGAAAAATAGCATGTGTCAGCAAAGCCAGGTTAATTCTGTAAACACTCATTCAGTTTTAAAATATACAGAGCGAAACTCAAGGTCTTTCACATTCTAGTTATTTCTTAGGTTTGGGAAATTGTATCATCATTCACATGCAGTACAACGTACAGGATACAGTTGATGAAGTTCTTGAAAGTATTCCAAACAGAAGGTTTTCAGTGGAAGATAATTCACTGAAAATTATGTCATAGTGATTGATATTTTCCACAATTACAAATTTCTGCAATATTTTTTGTTGCTGTTCTAATACCCTATTTGATTTTTTGTTTTTGAAAATTTTAAATGAGAAGGGGTTTGGAAATGCTTACTAAATAGAAAATGTTTTATTCTCTGCCTTAGTACTATTAGGCTGCTTAGAAACTCCTAAAGTAAAAAATACCAATAGCAGAAGACTAGAAGTTTCACTGATACACAATTTAACATGTACCAAACTGATGAATGTTTCCTATTTATCCTGTTTTGTTTTAGCCCTATTTTTATACATATTATCATATGTAAACAGACTCCAACTTTCACATTAGTTGGAAAGTGGTCCTGAACTCAACCATTCAAGGTCCCCAAGGTAAAAGTTTTGCCTGGTCCTAACAGAGCACAGCTCAGTTTTCCTGGATTAAATACCCCAGTGTGAGAGATGCAAAATCATTGTGCATAAGCAAGTAGGCAATTCAAATAACTGTTTCAATTAAGATTTTCTCATACATTATAGACTCAACAAATAGTCAAGGTGCTGCCACTACTTGTCTGACAAACTTCAGCTGCAGTTTAACAATTTTAAAATATTTATGATAAATATCTGTCAATAATACAAAATAAGTGGATTTCTTTTTTCCTTCCCAAAAAAGCACAAAACTATAGCAAACTGAATCAAATAACTCAATGACATATTTTTCCCCTCTTTTAAGAAGCATGCAATTCAAACACTGCAGAGAATGCTAAGTTCCTGTTATGAGAACTTATGTACAATTGATGTGTGTAAAGAACAGCACTCAAGAAAATGAAACTGAAGTGTTGATCCATCAAAACAAGCTTATTAGCATTACCATTTTCAGAAATGTTAACAGTAGGATCTGTTTTGGCTATTCAGCTTACAGTGCAATATCAGTTTGTTTTGAGTGTTATCATGGATAACAGTTTCTCTTTCTTTTCACATATCAGCTGGGTTTTCTCACCATTGTTTTCTGCATACCCTGCAAATATTTATAGGATAGCAACTCAGAGCAAGAAAGAAAAATCCATAAGCCCTTGAGCTCTGTACTGAATGTTAATGCATTTGTATATGATAGATTTAATACAGAACTGAGAATAAATGTCTTCCAGCAGCTGTACTCTGGACCTATAAATTGCTCTAAGTACTGTGAAAATCTATACAGAGAAAGAACAGCTGTATAATTTAAAGCACCAGTGTTTGTCAAGAAAAGCTGCAAATACAGAACTTGATTTCTTTGTCTCAAAATTCTAATAAAAATTACAGATTGCCTTTACAGAGATTCTTTTTAGAATAGAACTTCTGTTCATCTTTCCTGATGGCACTTCAGTGCAGAATACTATTTAATTCTTAACAGAATTAATGAAATTCAAGAAGCACAAATGCCAGATGAGTTTAAAAAGAAAGAAATGCTAGAAATTTGTAAAAATAAATAAATAAATAAAATAAAAAATAACAATGAGCATTTATGCTCTACATTGAATACACTCAAAAAAATAAGAAAAGTAGAGAGTTGGTCTACTCTATACTGTAGAGATTACATATACAATACTAATCCACAAAAATAAAGCGATGAAGGTTTAGACAGTTGAATTATTGTTTGAGACGTATCCCTACCAAGAACACTGACAGCCACATCACGCACTCCTGTTCTTCCTTACACTTGAGAGATTTTGCATTACCTCCACAGCGCAACCAGTCCAAAAATACAAACTAAAATACACATTATATCTTACTAGCTGCATAAAATGGCGTACCATGTAACCAATGTCTAAAACTCTACAGAATTTTAAAAAGTTTATTGGAGAAATATAAAGATTTGTGTCTCAAAGTCACACATATATTCAACCATCTATCATTTGCTAATTTGTGAACACCAAGCAATTGCTTTTTAAACATTAATGATATTGGAACTTTTTACTAATTAGGGAAGCACAACTTTTGAGCTAGTGATTTTGATTCAGAAAACAGGAAAGCTTCTGAACTAAGTATTTTTCAGGGAAAAAAAAAAGACATTTTAAGAGTTTTAAGTGAAAATTCTTTTCTAACAAAGGTAATTTTAAGCCCATGAAATAAGAATGTTTTCTTGAAACCCTTTGAAATAGTTACTTTCAGAATGTGATCAATATTGAACTGTGTTGTCAATGTCTGTTACATTAACAGACTGCTGTCTGCTAAACACAGTTTAAATTGCCATATTTCTTTACATGCTAGCTTCCAACGATCACAATTGAAATTACTCAACAGGAGACAATGTCTTCCTGGACTCACGGCAAGTAACAATGAACACCACAACATTTCTTATATAAGGTCAGGAAATGCAATTTCCTTGATTTCTAAATATATAAGAAATAAAGCATTTAAAAAAAAAAAAAACTGAGTTGAGCTGTGGTGAGAAACTTATGATTTTTTGGTGAATAAAATTAGAAAAGTTCCAAGAAATAGTTTTTATTTTAGTGAACTGAATGCTCTATCAGAAGTTCAGTTACCTGAAAGCCCTTCAACTGGTCAGAATTCAGTTTAGAAGACAAAACATAAGACACAGAGTACTTCAAAACAAAACAGCAAGTCTTACTAATTATCCTCTCATATGGCGCCAGCTGCATTGAACCCACTGAATTGTAACAATTATTCACATTAATACAAGGGCTACCACAGGCAACATCCCCTAAGACAGCTGTGTTCAGTAGAAACAGCACGTAAAATGTAATGCAAATCTCAGTAATAGAAGAAAGGAGTGGAAAGCAGTCACAGTTTAAACTTCAGCAAAGAAAATTTTTTGAGGACCCTATAGACAGACAATGTGGAAGAATGAAATTTTTATCTTTGTGATCTGTCCTTTAATATCTAAGTCAAGGCTTTGCTGTTTCTCCTTGAGTATGAAATACGAATTCACAACTGATCACAGTCACCATCAGAAACAATCTCCATTGTCTTATCTCCATACATTACAAAAGGTCAAAACGCTCTTTAATGGTCCTTTCCTTGAAGAAGGGAAACAATAAGAACTTCGAGCTTCACACAGCAGCAGCAGTAGTTTTGCCAAAGCATCCTCTACTTGTTTGTATGCTGACTTTCTTATTTTCCCTAAATAGCTAAAAAGTATTGAGTTTAGGTCTCCTTTTATTTTTTATGATGGTATCTATAATGTGGAAGAACACCAAGGAATTAAAACACGCAGAGATTCATCTAATTAAATGGCATGAGAAAGTTTTGAGTTCAAGGGTTTTCCGTGCAGTATCAATTTCTTGTCTTGGAGCAAAGTATAATCTTAATTGCAAAATTCTCAGCTTAATAAGCCTTAACAGAATACACTCATTTCTGTGACTCCAGTGGTTTTGCACAGATGATAATAAAGTCAGCTTTTCCATGAAGGAAATGTCACTGTCAAACTGAACATTCTCATCAGTAACAGAAATCATAGAGTGTAGGGAGCTCACACTATTTAGGAAGTCGAAGACAATCTCCTTGGTTGAGAAGCATTCATGCTACTCAGACCTAAGTGTTTTGTAAATAAGTAATCTCTTCCCTTGTTAAATCAAAAGCAACCATAGTAGTATTAGTTAAACCCAATAACCCAATAAATCATATAGTAAACAAAATCTTCCATAATTTTCTTTTTTAAGTACTCCTTAAAAATCTAGGAAAAGGGAAGAAGTTAAAAACAAAAATCAACCTTTCCTTGTTTTCCTTGGACATAACAAATGAGCAAAATAATGACATGAATTTGTGAAGACAGTTTAGAAAATTTTACGAAGACAAGTTTATTTCATACTTCCTACAAAATAAATCACAAGCTTTCAAGTTCCTCAAGTATTTAAAAGTGCACTGGAAAGCAGTTATGATCATCAGGGAGCTAGAGCACATGACATGAGACTGCAGGGACTAGGCATATTCAGACTTGAAAAGAGGAGGTTGGGCCAAATACGTGATCCCATTTGTAGTCTCATTACAAAAAGGAATATTATGGAAAATATGGAGCCAGACTCTTCTCAGAGATTCACAGCAAAAAGATGTGAGGGAAGACACACTACTGGAAAGCAAATTGCCATTACAAATTTTGAGCAAAAAAAGTTCACTACAAGAAAGGTGATGCACTGTAACAAGGGCCCAGAGAGGCCATGACATTTTTACCCTTACAGATATTCAGAAGTCTACTAGACAGTATGTGAGAAACCTGATCTAACAAAGTTAGTCCTGCTTTGAGAGTAAGGCACCGGACTTGATCTTTCTTGAGGTTCCTTTCTGCTAAAATATGATATTCACTGACATTATTTGAAGGGTGAAAGTGAATACTCTGTGGCTTATGGAACGTCAGAAATATTCCTATTTAGCAATGTCAGTAAGTAAAAAAAAAAAAAAAAAAAATCATCTAGAGAATTGACATTACAGCAACAGCTCAAGCAGGGAGGCTTCAATAAGGGACACTGAAAAAAAAAAAAAAAGTCACTGCATAATTACACCTTTGCAGTTTACATTCCTAATCCCTCACCTGACAGTCAAAACCAATAGTAATATTAGGTTTGGAGGTCTTTTTATTTTCCTGAATTAATTTCTTTTGTTTCTAGTTAATCTTCTTTCTCTGATCTTCAGAGTTTTAGAACAAGTCAGTGGCTGCAGAGTCTATCAGTGAAGTGTTCCTAATTTTTTCATCCTCCAGTTTGAGCCAACTCTGTGGTCTTACTCGTAGCTGGGTAAAAATTCAACAGGCTATGGCTTCAGCAAACATAGCTACACGTGTTAAGCAAGCTACATAAAAGACTTCTGTGCAAGTAGAATGCCAGATCTTACAACAGACTAAGGGGGAAGAGTTTTATTGTTATGGAAGATTTGAAAATCACAGACACATAAATCACTGACCACAAAGTACTCAGTATCCTTGGTGCAACATCTTTGATGTAAAGATCTTTTATTAATCAGAATATACAAAATTTGTCCTGATGAAATGCTAACTACCCCATATTCCACAAGTCTGACAGACAAGGAGAAAACATTTTTGTTTATCTCTTCTTATAATCCACTGCCCTTTTCTATAACTTCAAACATTAAGCTTGGAGAAACTTAATGAAGAAAATTTAGATCACAAATTGAACACAAAACACAAAATGTGAAAGAAAATCTGCTTACTTTGCACTAGCTTGCATGGTATTTCCTATCATTAAGGAAACCTGCCCTCAGCTGCTCAATAATTTTGATGAATTAGTAGTTTGGGCTAACAATGGTCACATGAGCTATTTGGATGGGCTGAGGGAGGCAGATGGGCTGGTTGTTTCTATCTTCTTATTTGGTGTTTTTGTTTGTTTATAAAGAAGATGGGTTCAGACACTTCCAAATCCAAGATGAAAGAAAACATTCTCCTCATTATAACATAGTTCAAGTGGTGTTTGATTTTCTGTTTTTGTGGGTTTTTTTTTAATTGCTGTCTTAAGATTTACTTCCCTTAATTTAATGCCAAGCTGCTGTTGCAATAAGGAAGATGAAATGAAAAATATATCACAATGGTTAGGGCACTTTTCAAACAGAAAGGAACAGCGATTCTTGTTCTCTAAGTCTCCGGTGTTAAGGAAGCCATTATGTACAAGAGCCAGGGTAGACAAAAGAGTAGTAAGACAGTATCAACATCCCTACTTTGCTTGTTGAGGGACTAATAGTACTTCCTAACTTTAAGCTTATTTCACAAATTTCAATGCCAAAAAGCAACTTTATCTAAATTATTTTTTAAATCTTCTCTTTAAGCAAGTTATTCATCCATGTTAATTATAAAAGAATGTACTGAACTAATCACACATTGTTGTTCTACTTACTCACTCTGAGCCTAGGCTGGCTACTTCTCAAAGAACTCCACAAGAATTAAAGCAATTATCTGTAATTACCATGTCAGCCTTAGGATATCTGAAAGTTTACTTTCAGTAGGCTCTTTGATTCTTTCTATCTATATTCCAATTGAGCCTACTCATCACTGTAAGGCATGTTTCTTATATTTCACATGATGTTTGTCACACACTTCTCCCTCACTGGCTGGTCTGCTCTAATAGCTTCCTGCAGAGACAGCCCCTTTGGTACTCACACCTAAAGCCGTGAGCAAGACTTAAGCACAGAAGCCCACTTGCCCCAGTCTGTAATGAGAAAAGACTCCACCAGACAAATATATAAAGCTATATAAATAATTTCTTCAATGTCCAGGTACTTTCCCCATGCTCTTGAGAGAGCATCATAAGTACATACGTTGTGACATATGTTAGAGGAAGTACAATTCAGGAAACAAAAACAAAGAGTAGGAGTAGATCAATGAATAAGAAGGAAGAAAATATGGAGGAAAAAATTAGAAGTTAAAAAGCAGGAATTCTAAAAATCAGGAAGAGGTAGCAAAAAAAAAAAAAAGAATGGCATACAGACTAGTATACCTGACCATCAGGTCCCAGTATTACTGGTCTTGTGAAGCCTTGAGATCTTCTTAAGGGAAGTGGTGAACAACAGTGTGTAATTAGTTCACTATATTGTTTTATAATTAGCACAGATGAATAAATATGATAGTCCTACTTGATAAAGGGGGAAAGATGTCTTCCACCCCATTCCCCATACCAAGTGTCACGAAACATGGAGAGACATGCCAGTTTATCTGCCCCTGGTTTCCTCTGGAACAAACCCCTTTTTCACTCTTGCTGTGTTTCAAGAAATAACACAGCACATAGTTGATGGAGAAAGAGGACTGATAACTATCAGTAAAACTACCAGTACAGAAGAAGCCCTGTATTTTAGAATTCATTTAATAGGGACAGATTAATAAAATAAGGCCAGATAAGTCAGTCAAAGCAGCACTGTACTTCACATTCACAAATAATTTACTAAGCAAACTATCTCTAAGGTATAGCATTTAAAAACTTATATTTTCATATTTCATACAGAAACAGAATTTCAAGTGCTCAGCAAGTTCAAAACACTTTGCATTAGTACTTCATGCCCCTGTATGCTTCCTGCTGTCAATCACTGGACAGAGATGAATATCAGGTAACAGCAAAAGGACAAGAGGGGATGGTCTCAAGTTGCCCCAAGGGAGGTTCAGGTCAGATATTAGAAAAAAATATATTCTCAGAAAGACTGGTGATGCATTGGAACAGTCTGCCCAGAGAGCTGGTGGAGTCACTGTCCCTGGAGACATTCAAGAATCATGTGGATGTGGCATTCGGGGATATGGTTAGCAAGCATGGTGGTGATGGGTTGGGGTTGGACTAGATGGGTCTTAGTGGCCCTTTTCCAACCTTAATGATTCTATGATTCTATCATGTTTCTAATGGCTAATTTTCCATTGATTAATTATAGTTTGATCAAACAGATTTGATGCCAAATCCCCTCAATCCAAGGGAAACTGCAACATAAGTTTTTGCAAAAAATATTATGCTTTTTTTCACATCAACAGCATTGTTCAGAGGACACACCAGTTCTAAGATACATACATATTTAGAATGTTTTTCATATATTTTTCATATAGAGTTTTTTGGTGAGTGGTACGACTTGCTGTGTTGCTGACTAAGGCACAACAAATTATATTCTCTCTTCATCAACTCTAAGCCACACTACAATCAATATAATGTCTTAACAGTTTTGAGGACTGTGAATAAAATACTAAAATTTTGTTAGAGTTCTTTTATACTGAAGAGCTTAATTAACACGAAAATAACCTTTCGGTAATGTTTACTTTCTTCTAGATTAAGTATTAATGAAACATTAAAACCTTTTTCATAGGACAATAGCTCACTTTTAAAATGATAAATCACTCAAAGACTATCTAATCAATTTCCTTTTTAGTTTATTATTAGAATATCACTCCTAAAAAGTGAACAGAATTTTCAAAAAGTATAATGCTCCAGAGAACTCACCTCCAAAGTTAATGAGTGTAATCACCTTCTGAAAGAGAATACATCTTTTACACTTTGTTATAGTAGTTATTTTTAATACAAAATTGAAGTTATTTTTGCTCAAGAAAAGAGCTCCAAGAATTCTGAAATAAACTCCTTTAAGCCCAAACATGAGATACAGTTGAGCATTTGCGTACTTCAAAAGTGAGTTTTGTAGCTTTCCTCATCCTCTAGCAGATCTTAAACCTGCCATCCACATTCTTCAATATTATCTAAGAGAAGCAATATTGAGTCTCCATTCCTAGAGACCCTATATTCCTAGAAAAGGCAAGTCCAGAAGGGTGTACCCAATCCTAGCAAGTAATATATGCAGACTGGTAACAACAGGCAAGAAGGCTGATGTACTCAACAACTGTTTTGCCTCAGTTATCACTGGCAACTGCTCTTCACAGACTGCTGAAGCAGATGAGTCAGAAGGTAGGGTCAAGTGGAGTAATGTCCCTCCCACCATAAGTAAAGATTAGGTTCACGACCACCTGAGAAACCTGAATATCTTTAAGTCAATGGCTCCCAACAAGATGCAACTCAGAGCCCAGAGGGAACTGGCTGATGTAGTTGCCAATCCACTCTTCCTGGTATTTGAAGAGTCTTGGCAGTAAAGTGAAGTTCCTGATGACTGGAAAAAAGGCAATATTATATCCATTTTTAAGATGAGTATGGGCAGCAGGTCAAGGGAGGTAGAGTCCTCAGTACAGGAGAGATGTGGACTTGCTAGAATGCATCCGGAGGAGGGCCATGAAAACAGTTCAAGGGATGGAATACCTTCCCTCTGAGAAGTAGAGAGAGCTGGCACTGTTCAGCCTGAAGAAGACTCCAGGGAGACCTGACTGCAGCCTTTCAGTATCAAGAGGGGGGCTGTAAGAAGGAAGGGGCAGATTCTTTAGCAGGGTCTGTTGCGACAGGACAAGGGGAAACAGTTTCAAACTAAAAGAAGGGAGATTTAGATTGGATATAAGGGATACTTTTTATTTTTTAATACAATAAGAGTGGTGAGGCACTGGAACAGGTTGCCCTGCCTCATCTTTGGAGACATTCAAGGTCACGTTGAACAGGGCTTTGAGCACTTGATCTATCTGTAGACGTCCCTGTTCATTGCAGGGGAGATGGAGTAGACTACCTGTGAATGTCCCTTCCAACTCAAACAATCCTATTATTCTAAGGTTCTGTATAGAGTCCCACTGCATCCTGGGAGACATTCTCTTTCAAAGCAAGATAATCCTCCCCTTCATAGATTTTCACACGAACCTAATATCAGTAAAAACTATTCCTAAAACCAATTATCTCTGTTTAAAAACAGCCCAAGTCTCCAAATTCATTCCAGTGTTCCTCATCCTACTTTTTCCTCTATAGAATTGTCACCAAATTAGAAGCTGCATTAGGGAATTTCAATACTGAAAATATTCTTCAGTTAAAGCAATTATCATATACTTTAAAAAAGAAAAGAAATGGGGAAAAGATTTAACAAAGAGAAGCATCTTTATTTTGCACTTACTCAACATCCAAGACCCAAATGGCACCTGTGGAATGCCTGTTATTACCTATTTTCCCCATCCCTTCAGACACTCTTCTTCTGACTTTAGACAAAAATAACTGTCATTGTTAAGGAATCACAAAATGCCAATTTCTAGATTTAAAATCAGTCTTATCGATCACTTTCACCATAGTTAAACTTTCCAAATGCGAACCATTCAAAATTAGAGTACTCTATTGAACAAGCCCTGAGAAATCAGGCTGTCTGCGAAAGTCAGTGAAATTTGTGAAAGCCAGTGATTTAGTCTGCTAATGCCACAATGAAAACAGGATGCTGCCAAAAATCTAATCACATAGTAACAATTGTCACTGGAAAGCAATTTTGATAACTATAATCTCTTCAGATAATCAAGAACCATCAAATACATATAAGAACATTACTTTTCTAGCTTAACAAAATTATTTCTATTGTATGTTGCATTCAACAACTTCTGTATTACAAAGAAATTTTGTGATGTCTCTGGACCAGTACAACATATGTTGTAAGACAACTTGATGCAATTGGTAAATCTCCCTTTGAAAGACTGCTTGGGTCTTATCATCTGGAAGAAATTTTGGATGTCCATTAGCAAGAACCTTGAGTGAAGATAGGTAGCTAAACAACATTGCATGCACCTGAGCTCCCCAGGGTTGGCCTTGCCTTCCCACCAGGTGCTCAATTAATGGTTCAGGCCATGACTTAGCATTTCCACTACAACAGCACAACATCCAACCTGCAAAAAAGCAACCAGATCCTGTCTATCTGTGGTGTTCTTCCACAGTTGCTAAGAGCTAGAGTTCTTAACCAAATAATTCACTAGTGGCTACATGACACTTATTACCAACTAGCAAAAGAAGGTGCAAAGTGTCCTGCAACTCTGGAGCCATTTTATTTCCACAAGCTAATCCTGCTAGTAATGTTTCATGGCTACTGCATTTCAGTGCAGGTTTTGCAAGTTGGATATCCTTGCATTTCTTCGTTGTAAATAAGTCCTTAGCAGTTCCTCGCAGTTCATGTGCACCTAAACTGCTTTGTTTTCTTCAGCTGACCAAAGCAAGTCAGGTGTCTTTCTCTGAATTTCTAGAGGTTACAAACTCTCCTTGCCATATTAAACATCCACTGGCACTCCCACAACGTAATTCTAGAGCAGTAATTCCCACACCAGAACAAAAAGGTTACAGACTGTTGTTTATTCCTGTGTCCAGGTTATAGAATCATATACCTCCAGGATGCCATCTGATTCATGCCTTGTGCTCTGTCATCATTAATGACCTTTTTTACTATAGTAAGATAAAAAGAAAGGACTTGAAGAAAGAAGGTTTTGACAAACACACTGTGAGTTACAACAAATCCCCCCCCCCAGTTTGAGGAATGATGAAAAAAAAAAGACCCAGAAAGCTAATCCTTAAGTTTTTCTTACCTTCTTGGAAAGATTAATGCAGTATATCTGAAATAGAAACTAGGTCAGATCACTGCAGCCAAGTTTAAAACAATAGCACAAACAAGGGGAAAAAGTTGATCTTTTGAAGATGTACCATGACCTAGAATAAGCAAGGAACACAGCAAGAAGAGGTTCTGGAAACATAGAAAGAGGAGGAAGATGTACTGCTGTAACACTAGAAGGAAAACTCCAGAAACAGATTACTCTGTGAAAGGCAATATTCATTGTCTTTTTTTTTTTTTCTTTAGACTATCCTCGAACAGAGTTGTAATCAATTAAAATCAGGGGGGAAAAAGCATGATCTCATTTCAGTATTGGAAAAGAATAAGTTGAAGAATATTAAAGAATAAGCTGGCAGTTTTCAAGTAGACTAACTCTGTTTCATTTCATCTCATCATGCACCAATCAAATTTCAGTTAAACATAGACTCTATTGGAGCACTGATAAGGTAATTAAAGATTTAGGGGGAAAAAAAGCTGAAAAGAAGGGATCCATATAAAACAAACAAATAACGAGGAAAATAACAGCTTAACTGAAATCTGAAAAAAACAAAACAAAACAAAAAAAACCTGTAAACATACAAAAGCGGAAAGTGGATTAAAACCATTTTGGGTTGACTCAAAACAGTCTACTTCTGTACTAGGAAGTATGCAGTAACATACATCATTTTTCTGGCATGGTTTTTAATCCTACCACAAATTATGTTCTTCAAAGCAGAATCAGAAAACATGCTCTTAAATTAGTGTAAGGACAGTACAAAAAGATTGCCAGAGAAATTATCCTGGAACATATATCAGTGGTTCAGTCTTAAATGGAAATACATATCAAACATGATTCTTCAGAATAGTTGTCTATGTCTGGGAAACTCCATATTCCCAACCAAGGTTATGAAAGGGAGAGAACATTGAAAAAGAATGTACAGATAATGAAGGACAAGAGTAAAAATGAAATCATTTTGATAACTTCAAAAATGACCTAAAATAAAAACAAATTTGAAAGCAAATGCTACCACGAGTGCAAATGTTTGTACCTATGCTGGAAAAAGTAAAGTGCTGGCTGTACTGCAGTCCTAAAAATACACCACCCTCCTTCAAATCTTCTTCTAGTCCCCTTCAAAACAACAAATATCAAAGCAAAGTGAATGAACAGATTGTGGCCTGTAAGAACTTCTAGTAACCTTTCATCATCTTTATTATGGATAAACCCAAGCTGAAGTGCTGGAGGATGGCGGAGGCTGAGGCTGCAATGAGAAAAGTTACAGGAATTACAGATATTTTTAAAATATATCATAAGGAAACAAGTCATCTGTTCTCCATGACCACTGTGGGCAGAAGGCAAGAACAAAACAGACTTAAATGACAGCTAGGAAATCTCTGTATTAGATAAAAGGAGAAATGTTTAACAGTAAGGACAATGAAAAATCGAAACAGATTGTACACAGAAGCTGTAGCACAGATAAAGAATTTAAAGAAAAAAATTGTTGGAATTGATCACTAACATTTAAATCTGGTTTGGAATACACAGATTCTGCATGGTTTTCTGTATTCCTTTCAGACCTTCTTTTCTGATTCTATGAACATACACTTTCAAACAAGTAACAGAAATATCACAGCTCTCCACCAGACTAAGCAAAGACATTTCACTTTCAATACAGAAGGAAATGTGTCTGATGAACAGAAGAGAGTTACAAAGGCAGAAAGATTTTTTCATTATGGGTCAGTAAACTGGATAGCAGTCATTCTGGTCATGACCAAAATAACCATCTTGTACAGACTTACATGAAAGTGTCAGGCACGTTGTCAGAACAAGCCAGAAGTACACAGGGTCCATGCTGTTGCCGTACTGACTATGTGGCTAATCACACCCATGCACACAAATTTTGCTCAATGCAGCAGCTTGCACTGCCACTAAATGCAATATTACAAAGCATACAGCAATTATATGTATAATCTAGTGAGTGAGCTGCATGTGAGATACATAAATCTAAGGTATTAAAATAAGTGTTTACTGCACATATATGCTCTTCTCTTTCACAATGCCTGAGCAAGTTCCTTAATTACAGAACATCTCCAAACATACTACCAGGCCTAAAACCTTCTTATTGATGCTTGAACACATCTCAACACCTTACCTAAAAATCTCTCCATAGACAGTTACAACAGTTCTGGGAATCTCTCCAAAAACACTGCTTACAACAGTTCTGTGAATCGGAACAAAATCCTGGCACACCACAGCTCTGCAGACCAACTGATGTAAAAGATCTTTGTATTTCAAGAATAATGCAATTAGCGCTATACTGACTGAAAAGTAGCAGAGCCAATTAGATATAAGCAGGGCACTATTTAGCATTTATGATTTAGTAGGCATGATTCCCCATTTTTCCCAGTTTCCCCATTTAAGAGCCTTATGTTTATTTGCTGTTCTTACCTCAGGAGTGATGTAAGCAAATGATAGACCTTGCATCAAACTGTTCTAATAGTAATACACTTTTCACAGTCTTGTTATTGTCTTCCATGAAAGCACATGACAGATGTTTACAAATGTCAAATTGTTTACAAATTGTTACTTGTTT
This sequence comes from Alectoris magna, assembly GCA_030625065.1. NCBI lineage: Eukaryota > Metazoa > Chordata > Aves > Galliformes > Phasianidae > Alectoris > Alectoris magna. The sequence continues at coordinate 25,530,718 of CM060566.1, read as the reverse complement.
AGTACCACCTTGGGTCTTTTTTAATACACCAAATCTGTAATCACCTGAAGTAACTCCTTTCACAGTATGTTCAGATCATACTCATGATAGTTTTTCATTTAGCCAGTGAGATGTCTCACAACTACTCTTACAAATAACATCATATAAGAGGACTGTAGGATCTGGAACTGCTGTACTGAACTTGAGGAGCCCTTGGATATCAGCTAGTCTGTCTTGAGTAGTGATTGCAAGGACCTGATCTCAGAGGTCTGTCCTTTCAGGACAGGTACAGACTTTGATGGGGTCATTCATGAGTTCAGCAGCAAGTACTTATGACTAAGGAACAGAAAGAAAATCCAGCTGAGCATCTTCAATCTAATCCTTAGCAATCATGACACCACACCTTTTGAAATCCCACAGAAGACCCTACTTTGACAATAGGATCAGGCCTTCATTGGCCCAGGCTAAAAAAAGAGCAGTATATAGCAATAGCAGAATAAACAAAATGTTACATTCCTTCACAAGTGCTAAAAATTATGAAGAACTAGGAAAATACATGGAAAAAAACTGTGACACTTCTTTGGAAATTATTCAGTAAATAATGGAAAATACATCTACTGGTTAGTTCATCTAATGACAGACTGTTTAGAAACTGGTTGAATACACATTCAGAAAGGTAACAAAAAATGTATATTTAACGTACTAATTAGTGCATGTGCTTTCACAAGATGCAAAATATTTTTTAAAAAAAACATTGTTAAATTATTAGGGTATAAAATATATACTACTGGATATATTGACAACCAAATATATACAAAATTCAATCAACATTGCATAAAAGCATTCTTCCTAAAGGACTGTTCCCAGCTATGGCACCAAGGATCAAAAAAGGGATAGGACAAACAGGGAGAAAAACTACTTTCATATTTTTCTTTAGCCTTCTATAAGAAGTTTTTCCACATCTTCTTGTTTTGCTGGAGGGAGAAAGCCCATTCCCCAGACTGCATACTGCAGCTGACCATAAATGGACTACAAAGCAGCAAGGAGCAGAGGGTTTGGCAGTCTCTAGCAACATAGCACGAACTACTCTGCCACGCAGAAGACAAAACAAAGAGGCAGGATGTCATATGTATGAACAATGCTGTAAACAGAAGGACTCTTGTTCAGTTAAAAAAAAAAAAAAAAAGCAGATCTTTACAGTTCAGACACTGGAATGGATTTTTACTAAACAAACTCTAGAAAAAACAAAGTGAAGTCTTTTTTTCCCCAGAAGAAATTACGTATACAAAAAGGAGAAAAGATTTTTAACAACACACACCACTGCTTAAGAGCACATTAACTTAAGAAGAGAGCTGGAACCATACAGCAATACATTAGTAAGAGTTTTTGTCATTTCACAAAAACAAGGTGAAAGCTGAGAGTTTATTCAGGAGGATTAAAACTACATTTGGAAATGCAAGAACATGATCCAGAAAGAGATATATTGATACATTAAAAAAACAACAAAACCAAACAAAAAAACACTATAAATCCAAAGTGAAATACTACAATTAGAACAAAAAAGTTAAGCATGCTATTTTCTTCCAACATGCACTATTTGTCATGATCCCTCAGGTCAAGGAAGCTAGCAGTTAGAATATTGCTGCACATCATGCTCATGATTTTCAGTATGCCATAGATAGCAACATGGTATAAAGTTTTCTCACTAACTTTTGGTTCAAAAACCTGTAAGTTTACATCCCTAGTGGTTGCCATGCTCAGTCATGTGAAAGTTATTGTGCTAAATGATGGTGCTGGTAAAAAAAAAAACAAAAAAACCAAAACAAACAGAAAACAAAACAAAACAAAAAAATCCCAAGATTTATTGAAGTAGTATTTGAAGGGATATGTAAAGTAAATCGTAGTGCTCAGTTTTAAATAGGTCATGAGCTAGAAGGAAAACCAACACCTACCAGGGAGCTATGTAATCTTGACTCTCAAGTTTTCCCTGACACACTAGGAGGAACAGAAATTTAATGAATTCTGTATTACTTCAGTAATACTAAAACAGTTTCATCTTGATAAAATTTAAACATTAAAAAATTAAACACTGCAGAAGCTAAAATACTTTCTCCAAATGAAATGGAAGATGGCCATATTCTGTGGTAAATAGCAGCAATTAGACCTCTATATCTGTAGAACCAGGCACTGTGCAACTCTTCAGATTTTTTACACTGCATTACATCTGCAACCCTGAAAGATTTATACCCACCATGGACCACATACAGACTAAGCAGTTCTCATTTATTTTTGAGAATGTTATGGAAAGAATGGGTAATATTTCAATTATTCTCTAGCTTCTGAAATGCTATGCATGAGGATTTAGGCTGGTACCAACAGGTATACAGGCAACTTATTAAATCCAGTTTGATGCAAAGCCTCAGACTCTTCCCTGATACCAGCAGACACTACACCAGACCAATGATTATACAGCTGCCCATACTTCTGCATTTTTCAAGCACTTAATATTGCAGCCATTCCACAGTAAATACGTTTCTCAGAGAAGGTCAAAGGTCCTAAACTTTGCAAAACTCTGAAATCTTTTCCATTTGAGCTCTTCAGAAATTGTAACATAACCTTATAATGTGGTATCTCTCTTCAGTGATTACTGAACTCTTGCCTGTATAAGCATGCTTTTTCCTTCAATTTTTATTATCACATGTGTACCATGTGCTTTCAAAGCATTAGCCAAGTGAGTAAGAACAGTCACAACTTTTCATCATAGATGTCGGTTCTTTCTTACACTTCTTCTAGAGTTATATTCAAATAAGTTTAGCTTTTCAAATGAGTTCTAGGCACTACTGAAGAGTAAATTCCTTTGAAGGTCTGAAATATTTTCATTACAAAGGATCTTTCCGATTTCTTCATCAAAATTATTGTCAATTACTTCCTGACAAATGAACACTTCCCACAAACAAACAAAACAGTTAGTGTTAACACTAAACTAAAACACTAAAGAATTTTGCTCCTATATCTAGGATCTTATTTCTGTCTCACTCCCCCAGCTGGCACACTTATTTTAAATACAGGCATGTCTCTCTGCAGGTAAATGTGCCCCTTGAAGTGCATATTACTTAAAAGTAGTTTAAATATCCCTTCCTTATTTCTAATCATATCAGAAATCTCCAAGTAGGGGATCAGGAAGGGAGATGTTTTTTCAAGTGAGGTTATCAGATAAGCAAAAGCCTGATTCTTCAAGAAAGTAGGCCACAATCACATCACCCCAGAGTTCATATGTATCCTGAGTGAGATCACAGGAGAACCTGCTCCAAAGTGAGCACTCCCTCCCTTCAGCTTTCCAGGGTTTTATCATATGGATCTTGTGGCTTTTGGACAAACTAAGGTTTAAGTACGTAATCAGAATTGTGGAAGCTCTGACCACTACATTTCTCAATGCTTCCATTACCGTTACTAGATGGTTATAGTATTTCTCTCACCAGTGCTTTGGTTTATCAAAAACACAAAATAAAAAAACACACAAACTACAAAAGATGATTTCTTCATACCAAGGACTATTAGCTCAAGACCCATCCCTGGGGAAATGTGAAAACAATGAGTAGAATTTCTGCAGATTTGGAAATTTATTTACATCAATTACTAAAATGTAAAGCTCCCCTAATTCTGTTTAAACTACTTTCCCAAGTAAAATACTTCTTTAGAATGCTTACAGAAAAGGAAAGCAGAAGTATTAACTAAGTTTTCCTACCTATTTTTCACAGAGAAAAACCAGCCAAGGTTTTCTGCTCTCATGACCTCAACCAAAATTATTGATGAAAGAAAACTAAGGTTTCAATGAGAATATGAACATCCTACTTTGAGAATGCAGTGGAGCTGAAGCAAATCCTCTGCCAGTTTCTTAAAACAGTGAGATGTTGGGCAAGCACCTAATGTAGTTACTGGGTTGGCTGAAATATCTCTGCCTTAAACATAGACCAAGAAAGACAGAATTGCTGCCAGAATGCTGAAGACCTACATGTCTCAAGGTTACACATAAGCAGTGGCTCTAAAATTTGCTCCAGTATTATTAGTTTAATATAGCCCTAGAAGGCTACAAAGCAAAACCACTGAATTTACTGCATACATTCTTTCCTGGCTATAGTCTGAGGAAATTCCCATGGAAGAGCAGAACTACTTATTGTGAGAGGTAAAAGATGATAACCAGATTGGCAGGAATCATAAATGAATTGTAATTACAAAAGTTACAGAATATATTCAGTTTTACCTAGAAGTAAACAAAATATTTACATACGTTTCAAGCATACCCATAGATAACATCTTTCAACTGTTTCTTACATATCATGTTCTGTTACAAAAGCTTTGGGTACCAGTCATTGCATTTGACTTTTTTGATACAATGTACTATGTGAGTACTTTATTTTCTGCTTGACTATTTCTTCTTTAATTGGGAATGATTAGCTTGAACATGTAGCAGTTTGCCTACTGTACCACACCTGTTATCACTTCCAACACCAATTGACTCTAGATAGTTAGTATACAAAGGTTATTTTTAACTAAGATGTGAGCAATCATTTTGTCTCCACATTACTCCTCTGAGAGAAGCACAGTGTCTGAAGGGGCTAAAATAGTCCAAGCCAGAAAGTTACAGTGACAACAAACAAAAAAATCATCCTGTACAGATTTATAAGTGGTTACAATTAAAATACTGACAGAAGGACAAACGCACAAATACTCAGTGGTCTCCCTCTCTGATCATAGTCAAAAAGTGATTTCATTGTGAGAACCATTAATGGGGAAAAACAGGTCAAAATTAAGTAATAATCATCAGCATAATGTATGTACTTAAAGGAATTGCTACAGTATCTGTTGTCTCAAATGTGTGGAAACATGCAGGTAACTATTAGACCCAAGAGGGAAAAGAAGTTTGACTTCTCCACATAGCTAGTTCCATCTTAGCAAAGCTACCAGCAGTGGATTTATAGAACACTATTTTTCTGTGCCATGCTAAGCTAAGGTTAAAGTTTGAATCATGCTCTTTTACTTAAATCAGAAAGGTTTTATTCAACACACTACTGTTATTTCATAGCAGGAAATAACTTTTTTTCCAAACTATAAGTTCAGATCACGAACATCCTCACCAGTCAAAATATACTACTTTTTGTTGCAGCTTAGCTCTGCTAGAAAAATTCCCATTGATTTTGCTAACAAAGCAAAAACTAAAGAACCTTGTAAAACCAGAGCAATACTGCAAGCTGTTTTATATTTACATCAACACTGGAATACTCAGATTTCTTGCCATATTATTTTTTTTTTTTTTTAATAACTGCTACTAGCCCCAGCACATCAAAAGCATTTAAACTGATCACACACACAACATACATGTTTAAATGAGGTTAACTTAAGATATATCACTGTCACCCAACATAAGAAACAGTTGCAGAAGAAGTTTACAAACAAGAAAAATGCAGTAAGCTTGTGTGACAAAGTGTTGTAATTAACACCACTGCACAAGCTCCATATAATACAGTTACCTCACATATCACTCGTCACTGCTTTTTAAAATCAATTTCAAAAAAAAATCCCTTAACCACCTTCCTAGAATGCATCTGGTTTGGAATTTTCAGCACTTGCTGTCTAAACATACAAAGACAGCTTCTACAAAACCCAAAATACTTGGAATCTATTCTGATACTAATGTTCACTGTGAGCATTATTTTTGATGTGTGGTCATTTAGGCACTGAGGTCTTCATTCCACCAGGTGTACCTTACTAAGTATTTGGCACCTAACACTAAACATTCCAAGTGAACAAAGGTGTGGCTAGCATTTCTGAATAACAGGCTACTATTTTCCAGAACACTGATTTGAAAACCTATATGATAGAAAAAATGTAATTGAGAATGCATAACCCTTTATAAAATCCTAGGTAACTTGAATTCTTCAGAAAATCCATAAAGTGCAGTATGAAGACATTTGCAGAGAAAAGATAGTAATAAAAAGAAAGATTTCCCAGGTTGGCGCACAGTGAAAACTGCGTTGAAGAGAACCACAAAACGCCAACTTGCTTTTCGAACGTGCGGTCAGCTTCTTTTACCCAAGAAACCCGCTCCAAGATTTCTAAGTCCCATCTTCAACTGCACACAACATATCACCCCAACTCCTTACTTACGTGGAATGCCAGATCTGGCTGTCTCTAGAGAAGATACTAACTGTTAAAAAGTATTTGGGGCCATGAATTTTTACCAACATAATCCAAGAGCTAGATTCTACTCTTGGAAGTTTAATTCTCATACATATATTTGTAATAAATGCCCTCCTTGTGCCACTATTTTGTGTTCATTACTTCATCACTATTCCCACGCTTTCATACCTGTAGAAAAGAAAAATGTTAAAGAATATTGGATATTCCCTTTGAACTTTATGCCCCCTATTCTGGTGCTACTTAATCCTCTGGTTTGCACAAATGTCTTAAATACTGGTCTACAGCAAAGTTCTGTAGAATATGATTTAGGAATTAGTTGGATGACTACCCTATTTAGACTCAGATGTTTGGCTGATTTGGGGTACCAGTGGTTTCAGATAACAAATAAACATTAATGACAGTCCCCATATTTACCAGATTGCACGAATAATTGCTTCTTCCTTAGCTTTGGGAGTAATTACTTAAAAGAGAAACTGCATTTGCCTACCTGTGGAAGCTGCCATGATTAAAACATTATATCAGTCAGTCAGGAGGGAAAACTGGAACAAGTAATTCTTTAGAAGTTATTATAAAACTGTATCTAAAAATGGATTTTATATTTGATTAAAAATTGAGGGATTGTTTAGAATTATATAGAGTGTGTTTAATATACTGTCTGCCATTTTAAAAGGAAATTAATTCAATAGCAGCAAAGCACCTATCATTACTATACTCTAACCATATGACAAACTAAACAAAGATTACTTTTAAGAGTCTTCCAGAGTAAATTAAATCTGTTCTCTTCATAACTTTATGAGTAAAGGGACTAGAGAGTATTTTCTCCTGCATTCAAAATAAGTTCACCTCTGTGAAAAGGTCAGTCATGAAAAATGTTAGCCTTAAGGATGAATATTTGCAAAGCTCTGACCATATATTGCAACGACAAAAGGAAAACATTGCAGCTCAAACCACAGACTGGTTTTTATAACAAGCAAATTAATAAGGAGATATATATTCTCCCATTACTGAAAACTTTTATTTCCTCATCAAAAATAGTGACCAGAGGAATTTACTTTTCTTTCAAATACATTAATATTGGGAAAAAACTCGAACATCATGCACAAACTATAATTGTGGGTGACCACCTCTTTGAATTTATTTCTACAATTAATATTAATAGCTTGTAGATATATTTTTTTCCTTACACAATATTTCTTTTAATATTTCACTTTTAATACTACACAATAGAGACTAAGAAGTCTCTCTCAGAGCCAGTTCAATCCAAAGATCACAGTCTAAAAGTGCACTTTATATGGGAAATTATACTGGAAATCCTAAATACATGTATATTCCTTCCAGTACCTATAAGTACTCAAAGGGAAATATTAATATTTACAAGGGAACTTATAAAAAGGAAGAACAACTTTCTACACGGGCCGAGAGTGACAGGACAAATGGAAATGACTTTAAAAAGAGGAGACTTAGATGTTAGGCAGAAATTCTTTCCTCAGAGGGTGATGAGATACTGGCACAGGGCGCCCAGAGAAGTTGTAGGTGTCCCATCCCTGGGGGCATTCAAAGTTGGATGGGGACCTGGGCAACCTGTTCTGCTGGGTGTCAGCTCTGCCCATGGCAGGGGATGGAACTAGATAACCTTCAAAGTTTCTTCTAATTCAAGCCACTCTTTGATTATACATACATATATATATGTATATATGTATGCATGTATTTAAAATTACAAGGGCTACTGTAAAACTAATGCCTCCTGTTTTATTATGTTGGATTTCAATACCAGAGGTGGATGTTGCTGGTATAGCAGTAGAGGTTGAATCTTCCTACCAATATTCTGTTACATCTGTTGTTGTGTGACAGAAGGCAGCAGAGGGGCTGTCTGACACAATGGCGTCCAACGTAGAAGTGCATATGAAGCTTTGAACCCTGACAAACCATCAATTCTGACTGCTGCATAATGACTGACTAAACTGGAGGCTCAAACTTCCAGAGTCAGCTCGGAGAGGAAGACAACCTCTCTCTTGCAACATGATAACTCTAGACCTCATACAAGTTTGAAGATTGTGGAGCACAATGCCAGTCTTATCAGGACTGTCCTACCACACCCATCGTATAGTCTGGATTTAGTGCCTTCTGACTTCAATCCATTCAGGCTGATGAGAGACTGACTTATGAATAATATTTTCCTCTCAACAATGCTTTCACAGCAGCCGTGAAACAGCAGGTTACCTCTTCTGGTGCAGATTTCCACAAGCATGGCATGCAGGTCATGCAGTTCACTGCTTATAAAAATTGTGATGACTGTGTTGAAAAGCATAGCTGAGATTTTGCTCTATCAAATAGCATTATTGTGCTCTTTGTCTCTGTTGTACTTTCCATAGAAATAAGTAGGAGGCATTACTTTCAGAGCAACCCATGTATTTACTGAAAATATTTTCATGCTATTTCCAGTTTACTATCTCCTACTCCAACACTGAAATTAAATGAAACAAAATCTTCTAAAACTATAGTGAAGTCATAGATTCTCAATTAAGCAGTAAGTATGCACAGACATTTATGCATATTTTCCTGTTTTCTGATTAGGTACAAAATGTTTTGGAATATACATTTTTTTAAATTTCATTACTTTCAGTAAATAAGCAGAAAGTACTTTAGGCACATTAAAATTGAAGCAGTGTTTCTACTCAGGCATTTTCAGGGATTATCTGTAGAAGGAAGAACAGGTTAAAAAGGTCAAATACTTCCCATTTCAGTGTGCATTTGAGATAATCCATTTGATTCATTATTTGAATTGAGACATGCTAACCCATTTTGATACCATAATGATTTACATATGATTAAATGTGGTGCGTATTGCTTATCAGTCTTGAATTTTCACTGCATAACATGCATTGAACTGTTTTGGATATTTACATGAGTCCCAAACTACCTTATATTTCACTTATCTCTGACATGACTTTGTGACTTCACTGGCTTTTGGTCAACCATAGAAGACTGTAAAATACAGCTCTGCTAACATTTAGATTTAAGGATTTAGTCAGAACTGTAATAGATGGCAAAATAAAACAGTATGCTATAAAAGTCTCTTAGACAGACTGTAAGTAAATACGAGTTAAAAGAACTACAAGGAGCAGAGTTATATTTTTTTTATCAATCAGTGGTAGAAAAAAAATCAAGAAAGAAAGAAAAAGAAGTTGATTTTAGAGATCTTTGGGGCTCAAATTAATTTTCAATACACCTTGATGAACTATCTCCATAGTATTTCACATTGATGCACGTCCTGATTAGGAACAGGAAAACTACACCAAAGACATCAAAGACAAATTTATCAGCAGTCAGGGCTTATGTTGCTTTCATATGAATTATGAAGATCTTCTTTATAGAAAATGACAGGACATATATACATAATTAGGTAGTGACGCTGCATTACGCACTTCTCCAAATGAGACCCTCATTAGCTGCATCCTGAATGACAAAGCCTGCTTCTTCTGCAGGTTCAGCTTCCGTACTTCTCCCTGCAGACGTGCATCCCCTGATCAGTCCCTACCACACAGATTATCACAAATGTATGCTGGATTGATAACTGTTCTGTTTGTTGTTGTTTTTGAAACAGAACACATGCAGCAGCTACTCCCACTGGAAGAATCATTATGATTAGCAGTTTAAATTAATGAATAATCCATTTACTAAAGACCTTGTCCTTCATTTTTGAGAAGAGACTCTCTTCATAACAAAGCCTTCTACTACTAAGTAGTAGAAGTTAGTAGTACTAAGCCTTCTACTGACTTTAAGAAGTATTGCAGAGTTGCAGTTTAAGCTGCAGCAGGTTAAGGCAATGTTCTATAAAAATGGAGCAAAAAAATCTGACAGAACGGTGAACTGCAGGATGCTGAACACACTGAGATTCATCTGACCAAAATCACTGCTATTGCAGCAAGAATGAAATTCTCTCATATTGGACAAACTATGCTGTTTAAATATGACTGCTTCAATCCACTGCCACAGAAACAAGAATCATACTGAATTTTGAAAAGGAATACAAAACTCCACTGAACACAAGTGTTATATGGACATTTTCTTAAAATAAGAATGGGGAGATTTGGCTTTGTATGAACCACCATTTATTCATACTTAGAACACTACAAAGGCTGACCATGGAAGAGAAACAGTATGTGTCAATATACTATTTCAGGAAGTGCTCAGTAGATGCACATGGAAATTACAGACCTGTAAATCTGAGTGTGAGATAATCTACTGGAGTTCTGAAGACTTAACTGCTGAGACAGATAAGAGAGATACATTGGATTCCAGGGCTTAAAAATACTGATTTTACATCTACAAGCAGTAAAATAAATATATTTTAAAAGGAAGTAGGTTAGTTACTGATGTTTCTGTTTGTTACCTGGCAAGAGAGGCAGAAAATGCCTCTGCATTACACTCAGCTGTGATCACCTTGAAGACTACTAAAAAAGACAAGGTTTCAGCACTGCTGAAAGCGGTGGAAAGGAAGACAGTGTTATGGTTAAACATGTTTAAAAGCAAGTATAAAAAGATACAGTGCAGCAGCTGTTTAAAATGCGTCCCTGGTAGAGAGACTTTGCAACACAGGAGGTGTTGCCAATCACTAGAATTATGTCTTCCAGAATTGCTTTGAACTACACTCTGAGCCATTATCCAGATTTTCTATCTAGGACAGCAGCGTTTCTTGAGATGTCCAGGTTCCCAATAAAGCCAGCTAGGTGACTGCCCATTACCACTGCTGAACAGCACAAGTCTTATTTTTAGAATCTTTTGTAAGGGGAAAATTTGTGGAGCAGATGAAACGGGTTCTAAGTGTAGATATCACAATATCATTATCCAGTATCTCCTGTAATCTAATGTATCGATACTGTTCCAAAAGGTTTTCCAGTTCTTTAGGGTGAAGAATTGGAGATTATTTCATCCAATTTTCCACTTTTGTAGTAAGGATATTCAATACAAAAGTAACTAAAATATACAACCTCTCTGTTCCATTTTTAGTACATCACCTCTAAGGGTAGAAACAAACTATGATTTAGCTCCTTTCTAAGGTACCTCTACAGCTCAGAGCAAAGAAGCTAGAATCCTATGATCCATTACAAACACGCTAAGAACAGCAGCAGGTATGTGTCTGTTTATCAACTTGTTTTTAATAATTGTCAAATAGGCAATTAATTTCAAGAAACTTTCCTGTCTTAAAAACTAGAAATAATTTTGAACATATTCTCTGTTCTATCGGTAATCTTTAGTAAAGTATTAAGATTATTAAACAAAACCTGATCAAAATGAAATATCAAAATATCAATACTTTAAATCAAATGCTAATGGTCTACAGTCTCAAACAGCATTATGAGCCATATCTATAAATGTTTCAATCTACAAGCTAATAACATTTTTTATCAGTCTGCACATCGGCTAGCATTTACTTTTTATTAATTCTAACTTCCTCTATGTCTTTTATACAATTACTGCAATTTACATTTTTTTACTCTAAAAACAGATTAATACAAAAAGACCAACGAGGTGGCCCAGGTAGTCCGTAAGTCCACATAATGTCATGTCTTCTGCTCAGTGCATGACAATGAAAAATTTGGAGCATGAATACAAAATAGGCAACTGATTTTTCTTAATACCATAGCACTTTTTTGAATGCTAGACTAAAGGCAATTGTGCTATACATTACAAATGACTGAGTAAGGTATTTTCCTTATTTGTTGACTGTGGTATTATGTGGTAAGCAATTGATCTGTACTGAACTGACCTCCCAGATTTATTTTAATTAATTAGTACTTCCCAGTCAGCAAATTTGAAAATACAATGATTCAACATAGTCAAACAAAAAATAGATTTTCTCAGAAATGAAATGTTGATAGTATTAAAATAATTTTCTATGTATGTGAGCTACTTTCAGAGAAAAACACATTGAAAACAATTGAATTATTTCCCAATATTGTTTCCAAAGTAAACACAATGTACATTTTTACAGCAGTTTTGCAATATAAAAATGTATTCTTCTGCTATGTAACTAACCTATGCATGTGAATCTAGTTACATGTTTTAACATTAGGGCCATGAAAATTGATTTCTTAAGTCCCCATACAGAGGAGACTCATTCAACTCAATGGGATTTTTTCTACTAAAAATGACAAGGCCATATGGTCTTTTGGCTTGGATTAGATCATCACATGAATATTGACTCTATTCTCCTAGGGTCAATTAACATAGTCATGCAATATCCAGTACCTCAAGCAAAGATTTGCAAAAAGTAGAGCTTATTCTTTAAAAGCCACAAGGTCTGATCTTTCACAGATGTTTCTTGATCAGTCTGCACATCCGCTAGCATTTACTTTTTATTAACTCTAACTTCCTCTTTGTCTCTTACACAATTACTGCAATTTACATTTGTTACTTTAAAAACAGATGAATACAAAAAGACCATGAGGTGACCCAAGTAGTATATAAGAAGTAAAGCATTCAGTCAATGAAGTTGAAACTTTTATCATGTAAATCTATAGCAATCTTTTACTGTTTTGTCTCATTTTCTTTACCTCCGCTCCAAAGTTAGGCATATATATTAAAATAATTTTGGCTTGTTAAAAACCGGCCCCATGGTCAGCCTTTCCTTGCTAAAGTGGCTAACCAGGACTCCAATAAAATTGCTCATGTGAATATTGCTTTAACAAACAAACCATTAATGTTCTGCAGACTTGCACAGATCTAGAGAAAAATATGTTACTGACCACATTTCTAGATGGTTCTTCTTATTTCTATCATAAATAACTGCATTTGTATCTTGACAAATATCCAACTTTATAAAAACTGTTTAATTCTGTACCAGATCTCCTCAATTCACTTTAACACAGTGGTAATTAATGGCTTACCTATTATACATGTTAATATGGTTCTTTCTACTTCTATTACTGAAATTTTCAGAATGAAGATGAATGTTGACATGTGCTAACCTCATGCTGCTCTGTACACCTGCAGATTGCCTTAATGCTGCCCTCCTATTGTCTGGTGCATCTGCTCACATTTGCCTCCAAAACATTTTTCCTCACACTTTGATTTCCCCCACAACTCCTAAATAAAATCTTTATTTTCAAACAGTTAGGAACTGTAAGCCTAGCAAAATGACATTTCATTTTTTTTCAGTGGCAAATTTTGTATTACCTCAAGAACTGTTCCACTTCAACACCTTTTTTTCTCTTTTTTTTTTTTTTTTCCAGAAGGCAAAAATAAAAGAAAAAAAAAACATTCATATAAACAACAGGATTCTTTACAGGCCAATTATGTTCCTGACTACAGGAATTCATGGAGCTAGAGAAAAAAGGCTGACATTACTTTGGTCAAAAGCATTGCCTACTGGCTTAACAAAAATCATTAGCTCTCCTACAATCCCAAAACATTTTTAATCTTCAGACCATTACAACTGTTCACCTACAACACAATAACTAACTTTAAGACTTCATAGTAGGGCCGCAAAAAGTACTACAAGTCTTTGCACTTCATGTAGGTTTAACTCACCCAAATAACAACAGTCTATACAGAAAACGTTCTTCTGGGCAGAACGGGTAGCTTGGAAGTGTCCTTCATAATAGGCAGAATGAACTGACATATTTCAGGTGCTAATGTAGAAAAGTAAATATGTCAAGTAATGTCATTCTGATCTACATGCTAGAACATTAAGAAAATGTTAACAGATTAAAAAACATTAAATGGAAGTTAATACATTGTTCTACATATTACAGATAATGATCATGCTGTTCAGGAAAAGATGATTTAACTGGAAAACCAGGAAGGTGAAGAGAAAAATTCCTATTAAGGAATAAAATGAAAGAAGAAAAATAAAAAAAACATGCCCATGAAATAATATCCTGTCTAGTAAGACATTACCTACTCTGAAATTATTAGTTTTGACTGTAGAACTTACAGTTATAATCAGAGGCATGATTAACAATGATTAAAGTAAAATTATTTTTAAGTACACTTTTAAGAACATATGAAAGAGAAATGAAAGAAAAAATATTTCCTGATTTGTTACATTAATGTGTTTTTCATGATCAGTTAATACTGCAGAAAGAAATTGAATAGTATAGTACATAGCAGGCAGTTAGACATGAAACAGAAGAGGTTTATGTCTTTGCATTGCCTCTGTGTTTAAATTTAGAATTGATATTAGAGAATCATAAAATCACCAAGTTTGGAAAAGACCCACAGGATCACCCAGTCCAACCATCCACCTTTCACCAATAGTTCTCACTAAACCATGTCCCTCAACACAATGTCCAAATGTTCCTTGAACACCTCCAGGGTCAGTGACTCCACCACCTCCCTGGGCAGCCCATTCCACTGCCTGACCACTCTTTCAGAGAAGTAGTATTTCCTAACATCCAGCCTGAACCTCCCCTGGTGCAGCTTGAAGCCATTCCCTCTAGTCCTATCACCAGTTACAAGAGAGAAGAGGCCAACCCCCAGCTCACAACAACCTTCATTCAGATAGTAATAGAGAGCAATAAGGTCTCCCCTGAGCCTCCTCTTCTCCAGACTGAGCAATCCCAGCTTTCAGCCACTCCTCATAAGGCCTGTGCTCCAGACCCCTCACCAGCTTTGTTGCCCTTGTTTGAACACAATATACATATCATCTATTATACATATTCACAGAAAGATAGAAAGATATATCATTTTAATAAGCCACTGTCCAGCTCATGAAGTAAAAAGCATAAGAGAAATACGAGTATTTAGAGTTGTTCCAGAGATTTGTTTATAAAGTGTCTATACAAAATTTTCTGATTTGTTTCATTTTTAAATTAATTTTAAAAGCAACAGCAAATGATTATCTGTACCAAAAATATTACCATTCTTCTGTTCCTATTGAAGTAGCAGCCATCTATCCTCCTTTTATGATAGGGTTACACTAAATGGGCATGACAAAAATACAATTTTGTTTTATGTTATGAAAATAACTTTTCCTCTGTATCATCCAAGAGTTCTTATTCATGTCATAATCAATTAAAATGTACAGTTGAAGTGTTCACAAATTTCTCCATGTCTCTCCCTATCTATGGAAAGTTTTAATGGTGCAGGTAGAAGAAATTCTGTTTTATAAAACCTTTATTTTTAAAACAAGATACTTACTAAGTACATTGTGATTAAGTTTATAACTGCAACTGCAAGTTCTATAAACAACTATCAACATACGTAACTTTTGCAGCAAAGGAATACAGGTATCAGACTGTAACACCTACTAAGAACTGTATAAGCAATAATGATTCTGTGTATAAGGCTGACACAGTGTTTAAATACTTATCAGGACCCACAGAAAGGGCAACCTTAACTGAGATGCTGGCACAGCATTTCCAAAGAGCCAACATGAAAATAAGGAAAGAATTGAGAAGGATTAAAACTGAATTTTTTGAACTTCTTTCATGCTGCAGAGCTTGCGACTGGGGATGATGTTGTTGAATCCCTATGGGTGAAGATCAGGGGAAGGGCTGATAAAGCAGACATCCTGGAGGGCGTCTGTTATAGACCGCCAAACCAGGATGAAGAGGCAGATGAGCTGTTCTATAAGCAGCTGGCAGGAGCTGCGCGGTCACCAGCCCTTGTTCTCATGGGTGACTTTAACTTCCCTGACATATGCTGGGAGTACGGCATGGCGGAGAAGAAGCAGGCTAGGAGGTTCGTGGAATGCATAGAGGATAACTTCCTAATGCAGCTGGTGAGAGAGCCCACAAGAGGAGTTGCCCCGCTAGACCTGCTGTTCACAAACAGGGAAGGTCCGGTGGGAGATGTGGAGGTTGGGGGCTGTCTTGGACAGAGTGACCACGAAATAGTAGAGTTCTCAATTCTAGGTGGAGCCTGGAGGGAGAATAGCAAAACTGCCACCTTAGACTTCTGGAGGGCAGACTTTAATTTGTTCAGAAGACTAGTAGGGGCAGTCCCCTGGCGTTCAGTCTTAGCAAACAAAGGGGTCCAAGATGGCTGGTCGCTCTTGAAGAAGGAAGTCTTAAAGGCGCAGGAGCGGGCGGTCCCCCTGAGCCGCAAAATGAGCTGGCGGGGAAGAAGACCGGCGTGGGTGAACAGGGAGCTGTTCTTAAGGTTGTGGGAGAAAAAGAGAATCTATCGCCTGTGGAAGGAGGGAAGAGCAACTCAGAATGACTACAAAGAGGCTGTTAAGACGTGTAGAAGGAAAATCAGAGAGGCAAAAGCCCAGCTTGAATCTAAGCTGGCCGCTGGGGTAAAAACAAACAAGAAACTCTTTTATAAATACATCAACTGTAAGAGGAGGGCAAAGGGGAATCTCCAGTCTTTACTGGACGAGGCTGGGAATGTGATCACAGAGGATAAGGAAAAGGCAGAGGTTCTGAATGCCTTCTTTACGTCTGCCTTTAAAAGTCATCTCGGTTATTCCCAGGGCTCCCCACGCTCTGGCTTGGTAGTCTCGGCTGGGGAGCAGACTGAACCCCCTGTGATTCCTGAAGAAGCGGTCAGGAAATTACTGCTCCAACTGGACTGCCACAAGTCCATGGGTCCGGATGAGATTCACCCGAGAGTGCTGAAGGAACTGGCGGAGGTGATCGCTGAGCCGCTTTCTGTTATCTTTCAGTGCTCCTTGTTAACGGGTGAGGTCCCAGAAGACTGGAGGCTTGCCAACGTGACTCCCATTTACAAGAAAGGTTGTAAGGAGGATCCGGGGAACTACAGGCCTGTTAGCCTGACCTCGGTGCCAGGGAAGGTAATGGAACGGATTGTCTTGAGGGAGATCATGCGGCAGGTGTGGGACAACCAGGAGATCGGACCTAGCTAGCATGGGTTCATGAAGGGCAGGTCCTGCTTGACCAATCTGATCTCCTTCTACGATCCTGTGACCCGTCTGATGGATGAAGGAAAGGCGGTTGATGTGGTCTACTTAGACTTCAGCAAAGCCTTCGACACTGTCTCCCATGCTATTCTCCTGCAAAAGCTGGCAGCCCGTGGCTTGGATGGGTACACTCTCGGCTGGGTAAGGAGCTGGCTGGAAGGCCGGGCCCAGAGAGTGGTGGTAAATGGAGTCAAATCCAGTTGGAGACCAGTCATGAGTGGTGTTCCCCAGGGGTCGGTGCTGGGGCCTGTCCTCTTCAACATCTTTATTGATGACTTGGATGAGGGCATTGAGTGCGCCCTCAGTAAGTTCGCGGATGACACCAAATTGGCAGGGAGTGTCAATCTGCCTGAGGGTAGCGAGGCCCTGCAGAGGGATCTGGATAGACTGGTGAGCTGGGTCGAAGCCAATGGGATGAGGTTCAACAGGACCAAATGCCGGGTCCTGCACTTTGGCCACAACAACCCCAGGCAGCGCTATAGGCTTGGGGCGGAGTGGCTGGAGGACTGTGTTGAGGAAACAGACCTGGGGGTACTGATTGATGCTCAGCTGAACATGAGCCGACAGTGTGCCCGGGTGGCCAAGAAGGCCAACGGCATCCTGGCTTGCATCAAAAACAGTGTCACTAGCAGGAACAGGGAGGTAATTGTCCCCCTGTACTCGGCATTGGTGCGGCCGCACCTTGAGTACTGTGTTCAGTTTTGGGCCCCTCACTGCAAGAAAGACATTGAGGCCCTGGAATGTGTTCAGAGGAGGGCTACGAAGCTGGTGAGGGGTCTGGAGCACAGGCCTTATGAGGAGCGGTTGAGGGAGCTGGGATTGTTCAGCTTGGAGAAGAGGAGGCTCAGGGGAGACCTTATTGCTCTCTATAACTTCCTGAAAGGAGGTTGTGGTGAGCTGGGGGTCGGCCTCTTCTCTCGTGTAATCAGTGATAGAACTAGAGGGAATGGTTTCAAGCTGCGCCAGGGGAGGTTCAGGCTGGACAATAGGAAGTATTACTACTCGGAAAGGGTAGTCAGGCATTGGAATGCACTGCCCAGGGAGGTGGTGGAGTCACCGACCATGGGAGTGTTCAAGAAATGCTTGGATATTGCCTTGAGGGGTATGATTTAGCTGGGAAGTATTGGTAATGGTTGGACTGGATGATCTTCTAGGTCTTTTCCAACCTTGATGATTCTGTGATTCTGTGAAGTTTCAGAAAGAAGTTCAGAGGAAATCAACAAGTGGACGGAAGTCACAGACAAGCAGACTGCTTTTCTTTCTCATGCCAATCCGATTACAAGAATTACCAATTATGGTATCACAATGCATTGTGAAATAACAAATACAGAGGACTTACTGTGAAATAATACAGTGCTTTCCAATGTATCGGTTGCCGGTACCACAGTAATGAGTAGCACTCATTACTCATATAGTTACTTTTAATTCTTAGGAGTTACAAAAGATAAACCAGGAAATAGAACTTCTTTCCAGATCAGCAAGTATTTGCTTACTTTGGTTTTGAGACAACACTCCTGTGCTCAGAAAAACTATGAATTAGGCATACTGGAAAAGAATCCACATTCTAAGATAGCTGCAAAGCAATCATTAAAGAAAGATTAAAGCATCTTCCGCTCAAAAGCTAATATGTTAGATTAACCACTGATTCTACCAACCCACTGAATTTAAGTCATTTACTTTGCCACTGATGCATATTACAGAACAATAACACGTACAAGATGGTAGGCAACGGTTTCTTCACCTGCAGAGAAATAAGGAAAACAGCAGGCAGCTAAGCACCACACAGCCTCTCCTCCCAATGAGACGTGGGAGAGAGCCAGAAAATAATAGTAGAACTCAAATCAGAAAATAATAGTAGAACTCATAGATTGAGATAACTATTCACTAAAACAGAAAAGGAAAGGAATAATAGTAATGATAATTACATATATATTTACAATACAAGCAATGTACTAAGCAACTGCTCACTACTCCTCTACCAATGCCCAGATAGTCCTCAAACAGTGACTGACACCCCCTACCCCTCAACTCCCCTCAGTTTTACAATCTTCACATAATGTCATATGGTATCAAATATCACTTTGGCCAGCTTAGATCAGCTGTCCTGGTTCTGTCCCCTCCTTCCATCTTGTACCCCATCAGCCTCCTTACTGGCAGGATAGTATGAGAAGCTGAAAAACAAAAGCATACTTGGCTTTGTACAGCACTAGTCAGCAACAACTAATACAAAGGTGTGTTATTAACATTATTTTTTCTCCTAAAGTAAAAGTACCATACCAGACTCTATGAAGAAAGTAAACTCTATCCAGTTGAAACCTGGACAATATTTTGCAATATTGTCTATAGCAACATCCAACCCATAAAGTACACCTTTCTATTTACAGAACGAAATTTATAATCTATATGCAATATATTCTATTTAAAAGCAACTTCCACAAAAGGGATTTGTTGTATAATTTACACACACAAATATATATATATATATATATATATATATATAGTTGTAAGACCAGAATCCTTCAAATTCATACTTCACTGACACTAGTCATCTTATAAAGATACGAATTTTCATGTATAGTGCTGAAGTGATTATCTGGGGAAATTTTTAGGGAATTCAGGGACCAAAAATTTCCTGAGCTGTACTAACAGGAGGCTTAAGTGCTTCCTTGTCCTAAGAGGTTGATGCAATGGGGCTTGCTCAGCCTTGGGGAAGGTATGGCTTTGCACACACCTAATAGCAGCTACTCCAATACTTCCAATAAGGTCATCAAAAAGACAGAACTTGAGACTGAGCAGTAATGCATGGCAGTAACTTGTGAGACATCAGGCGTAAATCACAAGACATTTAGACTGGTTGTAAGCAAAATCTTTTTCTCCAGAAGACATGCTGATGATGGATTGGGTTGCTCAAAGAGGTTGTGCAGTTTTCATTCAGACAGATTTTGAAGACATGACTGGATTAAAGCCCTGAACAACCTGATCCAACCCCACAGCTGACTCTACTCAGAGCAGAAGCTTGACTAGGATACTGATGAAGTCCCTTCCAATCTGAATAATTCTAAGGAGAAGCTAAAAGACCTGGATGCAGTAGTCATAAATAATTCATTGTGACATTTTTGTGATATTTAAAATAATATCGCACCAAATTGATTGCCACAGTCTTCATACAGGTATATAAAGCATTTAAATTTTGAAAAACCTGCAAACTGCAATTCACAAACTGTTCTTAGGATGGGTATGAACATAAAATTTATATGCATGATAAGATGTATACATTAAAATTTTATAAAATTAAACTGGTTACATTTCATTATAATTACTTTATTTCATATTTTTAAAAGGATTAAGTATTACAATTAAGCACATTTGCTGAAAGGCAAGTACGGGTTTTATTATTTAAGTAGCGGACATGCTTCAGCTTTTAACTGATTCCCTTGTCAGTGCCAATAAATCTTGTTTGCACCAGAAGACTTTGCAGAACAATTCTCACCAGTGCTAGTACTGACTACTGCACTCACATTAACAATACCAAAGGAAGCCCTAATTCAAACAAGATTCCTTGACATGGACCACTCTTCTCATTTTGTCCTGTAAGGACAAATCCCTCCAACTTAACTACAAGAAGAGCAAACGCACTGCAAACATCTGGAACCTTCTATATTATCACCAAATCAACTGAAGCAACAAGTTCCAGTTTGGATTTCCTCCTTTTTTTTGGGGGGGGGGGGGGGGGGGGGGGGTTGTTTGTTTTACACAGGTTGTCCACATGCTTTAATGCTTCTTTATCTGACTATATACAACACATAACATAGATCAGTTTGATCCACAAAGCAGCTTTTTCAGAGCATACCATTATGTTTGTACATGCACTTCCTGAAACTGTCAAACTCTGTTTGTGTCAGAGGAGGGAAGAAGAAAATTCATGGCAGAACATTTCACTTGCACAGTATGTATGCACAAGTCATCAACAAAGCTGTTGTTTGTTGTTGTTTTTTAAAAGAAGAAGAATTTGAGTAACCTATATCGGTTATACTAAATGTCTAGGCTAGTATCCTCTGATATCTAAATAGAATGTCCTATCTTAATTGATCCATCTGAATAGGTCAAATGCAGCTGCTTCAGCAAGAATACACATGATGCATCAGTGCCTAACATGGCTGATTGGGATTTTAGACTTTTATAGGAGTGTTATAGGAGAGCTAAACTTACAAATACCAGTGCATCTAATTCGCTGCATACCTCACACCTAGCTTCATAAATGTGCAATTTGGTTTGGTAACAAGAACTAGAGAGCTCTTTGTCTCAAGCCCCACGAACAGTGGTAGTTGCAAACCATGAGTAGGAAAGAATGAGCTCTTAACCTAATTAAGAACACATTTCTCTTTATCTGGCTGTCAGGGACATTGTTGCTCAACTAAATATACCAATTTCTAGCTATATATATATTTTTTAATTAGATAGATAGGCTGATCTCTGTAGTAGCAAGTTGTGTAGTTAGAAACTAAATAAACATTGTTTCTTCATTCTTGCCTAGTTCCCGCAGCACTCAGATGTCCTGCACACACCTCATCTCCGTCTTTGAAATTCATTATTGCTGTAATGCAATAACTAGCTTGGCACAGAAAGCTGAAGAATGTTTCCTTTCATACAGTAAACCATTCATTAAATCATCTCTCCAGAGATGCTTGCTTTTGTTGCTGCAGAATCAAAATTGATCTTTTCATGACCAACAACCACCCAGAATATCAGAATATTTTAGGCATACGGCACACAGACTGTCCATCCATAACCCCATCTTACCAGCCTGAGTTTGTACATGCACACTTAGTAACAGCGGTACTGCATAAAAATTAGTATAGGTAAGCAGAACAATTTTTCTCTCAGATGTCAGCCAGACAAGTTTGTAATAACAATGATCTAAGAGTGATTATAAAATCTCTCTCAGAAAGATAACTTGATGCTTTCTAGCTACAACGATGTTCCTTTTGTGGGTATCAAAACTAGGGTACTATCAGTTTGCAAACACTGCATAGTTAGCCCTTATTAAAAAGTTCTGAAAGGCAAACAGGAAAAGCAACACACTTCGAAATCTTGACAAGGAATCACCACAACGCTATACTAGAGAAACCAGTGCTAGCTTACTGAGTGTGTAGGAAACGTGCTATTTTAATAACAGACTCTGGCAACAATCCTCTCCAGATGAAAACCAATATACAAGGATTATCTTTTTTAAGCTGTCATTTTTTATGAGTACTTTTTATACCTGAATTTTCTAAGGAGTGGCCCTCATTCTTCTCACTCCTTAATCACTTCATTTGGCAGTTTCATGCCCACAGGGTACAAGAACTTCCAATAAAATTGGCATTACCTCTAGGGTATGGGTGTTACGTAAAAAATACTGCTCCATCAGAGCTTTCCTGGTTGCAGCACTGCCCAAACCAGACATTTAAATGCATTTCCATGGAGAAACTTCCAAGAAAATCAGTAAGACATGTGCATGCCAGGAAAACAGAATCCACTGCAAAGACAGCATTTATTGCAAATATATATATATATGTGTGTGTATGTGCGTGTGTGTGTACTTTTCATGATTAGCAAGAGGACAAAATCACAGAGACTTCTAAAGAAAGCTATCTTACTAAACCTGATCATCACTGCTGAACTTTGGAGTGATCTATGTTTCTCTGTCAGTGCAATTGAGAGGTTGCTATCAATGACTGATAGAGATTATCAAATCTAGCAGAAAAGCAATGCAAAGTTAATGCATTTACTGTGCTTTAGAAATGGCAAGTAACTAAGTTGCTCATAAAACCACTCATATAGTTGCCATATTTTAGATAGAATATAATTATGAAATTGTCTCTTTGTTTATCAGCTCATCTTCTAGTAACAAGTATTTTCAAATTTTCCATTTTCCATGTTCTCTCATGTAGGATACTATCAGAACTTAATTAGATGACCTTCACGAAGAACTTTTGGATGGAGGCAAATGACATTATTTTCATGGGTATTTCTAGAACTGTCAAACATTTCTGAAGCTTGGGCTGCATTACAGTAACTAAGGAGGAAGTACAGTAGTATGAAGGATACCTCAATACCAACAAAAACACTTCTGTTTCTTTAGTTCTGAGGTGCCAGTCACACACTGTCCATGCTATATGTATGCTAGTTTCCTCCTACCACAGGAATTATGAGTTCTTGTCCAAACAAACCCAACCACAATTCAGAAATCACTTTCCTCGTGGTGCTGCTTCAGAAGAATGGACAGGAGTGCATCAGATTAGGATTCTTCTCTCTCCCATAAGACTGCAGGACACCCCAAGAGGCTCTACATCTGTACACATGTTCCCACCACATAACTAACAACCAGTTCTCCTAGTATCATGCTAAAATACATATACTCTGTAAAGAGCTGTGAAGCAAATCTCTCATGCTCTTAGTAAATCATTTTTTGAGAAAATCCTCCAAACATGAAGTTTTGAAACATCTGTTGATCGATGACATATTACAAAGCACTTAGCAGCGATCCTTGATATGATAAATCTGTGTTCAGACATTTCTCATGTCTAGTAAGGAGTAAGTGTCATGTTCAGATCCTCTCTGGCTATCCATAAGCAAAATAGCCCAGCATTGAGTTGTACCAGCCTTGAAACTTAAAACAGACCTGAGAAAGCAAAAACTTAAACCAGGCCTAATTAAGATAACTAAGCAAGGTCCAGCTGCACCCACTGCAGATTTGGTTACCACCAATCCATAGACTGCTAAGATTCGTGGGTGGTTGATATCCTCACTTCTTCTCCACAGGTACTGATTTCTAGAGGGAAGGGTACCAGTACACAGCGGACGCATAACAGCTTCCAGCAACTGATCCTTAAAGTTATCTTAAATAACACTTCTGAAAATCTCATTTCTAATAACATTCTTTGTGAGACATTCTAAGATGAGTTAAGACTTATCTCTACTTCCATTTGGGTAAAGAAATATTTTAAGAGATGTCTTAGCGAGACTACCAAAAGCAGAGATAAAAGGACCTACTAAAAGCAGAGGAAAAAAAAAAATAAAGATAGAGAATGTGTTGAAATCATTTTGAATTTTCTTAAAATACTTCTTTTGACAGTTCCAATAATGCTTATAAGTTTTTACATTGCTTCTTTTTGTAATCATTTCATTTTTGAAACAGGCTTCTTTCCTCCCTCTCCTGCCAACTGTTTCAGTTTTGCAACAATGTCAAAAGCATCTGTCATTTCCCTTCTAAACTACTACAGACTCTGGAAAGGGAGTACTTTGCCTTTGTGGACTATCATTGCTGACAGTAATGGTGGAAGAAGATTAGGCAAAGATTCATGCAAGCATGAAGGCAGAGATACACTTCTTTAAATTAATCTTCATTTGTTTTAACCTTTTCAAGATTCTTAAAAGCTTCTCAGCTTGCTCTTTGCAATTCTAATGAATCATTTTCCAGGCAACATAAAAACCTTCACAATTAATTCCCAATAAGCCGAGGCCAAGATCAAGAACTCTTCAGTATGCTTTCAACTATCTTTCTCGTTAACTCCTTTCCCTGACCTTCCAGGTTTGATTCTATATATACCATAATAATGAAACTCTCCACGATGAAATGCAGAGCACTTCTCTAACAGAATCTCACAGAATCTAGAGTTCAGAGGAGATAGGCTCAAGCACATCAGGACGCTTTGCTATCATTTTGCTTGTGTTTAAAAACTGCTGTGTATCTGAAAAGTGGACGGGAAAAGAAAATATTGCACCTTATATCGTCTCTGCACCTATATTTGCCTCTCTAATCTACTAGTTTAGTATTAAAATATAATCAGCAGTTCCAAGACTCTGATTTGCAATCAAATTTTAGTTCCATGAACTTTATCACGTCCATTTAGGTCAGATCCTGGACATTCAAAGTATTGCTCTAAGGATGATGGCAATAGTATTAGTAAGAACATAACTTTCACCAGAAATACTACCCAAATACACATGGTGAGCATCTCATTTCTGGCGCATTTATTATTTGTCTACAAACTGATGATCGGTAAGGGAGTTAAATGGAATGCTGCACATTCTATTCAGAACTTGCAATAATCGTTTACAAGGTTCTGCAGATGAAATACTTAAACTTGCTTATGCAAAAAACAACTGAACATTAGCTTACTCATCTGAATCTAGGAAGAAATGTAACATTTCTGTCAGTGTCTGTCTATCCGAAGCACGGTGCAACACCTGCATCTATCAGCAAAGATAATAAATGACCAAAATAATGAGCTATTACTCAACATGTATATTGAACTTATTTAACATCATCAGATCCAGTGACTTATGTCTCATACTTTCCCCTTGTCTTTCCACCTTTCTGCAATGGTCACTGGGATTTTTTAATAGACGAACAGTTCAAAGAACTTAATATTTCCAAGTATGACTAGGTACCAGTCTAGAGTGCAATTAGGTTTCCCCGTAGAAGAAATTCAGTAATAGACTAAATCACTTACAGAAAAGACTGGGCAATACAAGTGATAGCTGTCAACACAGGTGTGAGAAGTATTTATAGTTATAAAGACTGTTGAAGTTCATTTTAGTCATTCATACAGCTGTTGTATTACTAAAATCAACGTAGAGAGGATATACTGAGGATTGAGTATGACAGTGAAATGCCTAATGTGTAAATAGAATTGTTCAGCATACAGAGAGATCTGGAAGATAGCAATAAGTCTGTGTCTTCTAGCTTTTTAAAGGATTTCAGGCTCTGACTAGGGAACATACCCTAAGACTGGATCATGAATATACCTTATATCTGATTTCTCCTTGCTTTTAGCTTCAATTCAACCAGCATTTGCAGTATCTGCTTTATTCTAAAACCTTTTTCTGACTTGACAGTTCCTGAATTGGACTTTTCCAAGCTAGATTTAGTATTGATTGTACTATAGTATTGATCTGAAGTACTTTCCTGGCAATATCTGTGAATTGCAACATTTTATATATTCTAAGCTCACTGCACATTCCTAGATCATCTCAAGATCAGGCAGGCCATCAGCAGCATGCTAATCAGACCTTTTGAATCCATAACAGCAATTCTTCTATGTCCCTTCTTCACTTCTGGGCCATATTCCAAGTGCAAATTAAATAGATCTCTTTGGTACACTAACTCCACACTTTAAAAATACCATTTGCAGGAACTGCTTAGAGAACCTAGGTCCCAAAAATGAAAAGGAGAATCATTGCTATGATTTCTCAGCCTCCACTTCTTTCTTCGGAACATATTTAACAGTACTCTATGATCATGTTCGTTAATTCTTCTACACTTTAGTTAATCCAGTTCTGAATTACTTGACTGCAGTCTTTTGTTCTTAAATTTTGAAGTTGGATGGATCCTTAAATCAAAAACTCTTTTATCGAGGAAACAAAAATTCCTAAAGACAGAAAAACAGTCAAAGAATAATTTATTTTCTTTAGTTATAAAGGACTGTTATGAGTTCAAGATCTGTCAAAGTATCTTCTGAAGCCATTCTTTCACCAATTGCTCCTCAATAAGAAGTCCTGGACACTTAAAGAAATGCCAGGAATATCAGAGTACTTGCTATGAAGGGGGCACGTTAATCTAAACAACATGCTGATTAGCCTCTAAGGCATCTTTATTAAAACAAAAGTAGAAAGAAAACTCATTTGGTGACATCAGCTTTCCTCAGCCAAAGGAGTGCAGTTAGTCTGTTTTTCAACCAAGACATCTTCTTTACAATGCTACTGCTGGAAAATTGGGTATTTTCTGTCTTCTGATTTGATAAGTAAAAGGCAAAGGAAACTTTTCAACTATAACTTGACAATGTAAATTTTACCTACAAATAAAGTTTTAGACCATAATGGCCATCTATAAAACCACAATTTCCCAAGAGGACATGAAGGCAGATTTCTGAGTAGACCAATGAGCAATAGTGTCTATACTGATAAGGAACCAACTTTGGCCCCCCCAAACCATGAAGATCTCATATGCCATATTTATATTTTAACAAAAGATAGGCGACAAAGAAAGGAAAATATTAGAGTCTTGTTACTTGTTACTTGTTCCATGAAGTAAGAGGGGCTAATTACTTTCTCCTAAATCTTTGGGATAAAGAAAAAGAATCAGTAAGAACAGGTCTATATATCACAGACAATCAGACATCTTGGTTAAGCTAGGACAAGGATCTGGAGCAGAAACGGGAATGAGGAATTCTGAGTAGGAACACCAAGGTTAGGTTGGGGCAGTGAATAACCCATGTTTTGTCCTCTTCATGTCCCAAACCACTGTAATTTGTCATTGTATACACACTCAACTCATAAGTGTGATACTTAAGGCGGCCCTATATAACACACACATATCCAGTAGTACTGCATCGTCTGTGCAAGACACAGGAAAAAAAATATAGTAAAACAGTGTACGTATGAGCGGAATTGCTTATTTGTTTAAATCTAATGCAATAAATATCTTTCTGTGAGCAAAATGAATGAGTAAATAGCTTTGAAATGAACAAATAGAAATGAGGTGTGGATGACAGATGACAGAAGGCCTTGCAGGAGGAAGTAGACATTGACTTAAATTGGTGCAGTGGCTGCCTAGGAAATATAACTGCTGAATGGCTAGAGTAAGTTTTAGAGGAAAAATGAACACGAGTATCATTATGTAAATGCAAAGTACAGAATGCAATTTTATGTAGAATATTTGCTGAAGAAAGGGGGGGGGGGGGGGGTTGGGACGGGGGTATATGTGTACAGGGGAGATGACAATACAAAAAAAAATTAAGGATTAAAGGCCCAACCTAGTTATTTCACAAACTACTGAGTCAGAACACTGTCCTGGATTCTAGATGAGACTACAAAGTCATCTGTATGCAATATACTTGATTTCCATTCTTAGAGTTTTGATTCTGCCCTGCACAGTACTTCTACATCTTTGTGATATTTTCCACAAGCTAGAATCCAAAGCGTGAATGGGCATTTGAGGCCAGAAAATCCATGAATAGGGTACATTAATCCTTTCCTATATCCCTTGTTGAGAGTCAAGAAATTAGATCTATTCCCACCACTGCTACACGGCATAAGAGACGGGAAAAAGAAAAGTGTTTGAAAGCTCAAAATACTACAGGGCAAGGGGTATTTGAGACAACTAACTAGAATTCAAACACAAAATTATCTAACAGATATCTAGACCACGAGATCAACGCTTCATTTTCTATTGCCAGCAGACATCTACATCCCTGTCCGTACAATTTTCTCACATAAGCAAACCGAAAGTCTCAATTCAGGTGAAAAAATCATTAGTCCTTTCTCTTAGCAGTACAGACAAGCAAAGTAAGGTATGGGTGTGTTGGTTATGGTCAGCATACACTATCCCTGAGCAAACCACTTTCAAAAGTCATCCTGCTTGCTGTTCTTCAAGCCCGTCTCTGAACTCTGCAACTAAATTTAACATTGTTACCAGAGTTCTCTCCATGTAGTGACGTAGTTACATTAATTCTTCCAACAAATTTTGTTACACTATTCTCCTTCTTAATTTCTTTATACACCAAACACTTAAGAACATTAAGATGTAATGAAAATTTGAAAGGGAATTTTAGGGCGGGTAGAGTAGTATGCTTGAAGAAAAGTCTGCTTTTTAATGATTAAACACAAAGTACCCAAAAGCATCAAAACAGCTCATTTCCCCTTAAAAAGAGGAAGAAGAAGATATTTTCAAGACTGTTTGAAAAGGTGAAATATGATGAAATTAATTGCCAGAAAGGTAGATGAGGCACTGAGGGACGTGATCAGTGAGCATGTCAGGAATGGTTTGGCGTTGGACTTGGTGATCCTAGGGGTCTTTTTAAACCTTAATGATTCTATGATTCTCTTGTTCTGTCAGAAGAAGAAAAAAATAAAAGAGCTCTGCATGAAAAAAATAATAACTCTAAATCCTGGGCAAGACCAGGAAAGCCCAGACAAGTGGCAGGCCTGTAGCCTGTTGACATTCACAGTCCAGAGCATAATGACGACACTGAAAAGTCAGATTATCTTAAGTAATAGATGCTCTTGGCATGCAATATGTCAGGATTTTTGCCCTAAAGATCCTATATAAACATATGGTTAAAGAGGGTATTGTTCTCAAAGGCAGAAAGCTCCTGACTGCAGGGACCTTATCTACTGGCAGAACTCCAGGTTCAAAATTGTCTGGCATAAATACAGTAAGACTAGGTCTATGGAATAGAGCTGGCCATTTTTTCTGCTGGCAGTGATTCCTGATGAGTTCACGATATATTTCCAACATTTAGTCTGAAAAAATACTACAGCACATCCACTTGGGAAGAAAGGGGGGAGGCAGGAAAGCAGGAGACCAGAATCATTAATGCATACAACACCATTGTTCTGTGAAAACCAGAAAAGTAGGTACAATGGAGAAGGCAAATATAAGCAGAAAAAAAAAAAAAATACTTCAGTGTTAGAAAAAGTTGCAACAAACATAATATGTCTGTCAAAACATGCTCATATTTCTTGTAGACAAGTTTTGCATGTGGTTGCTCTGTTGAATTAGTCACATTTATTTCAACTGCATTTAACGCTTTTTGAAATTTCTTGTCTTGTTATAAGCACTTTCTCTTATTCTTTCTTTTTCCTAATAAATTAAGGTTTAACAGAAATGGAAAAAATAGGTTTTCTTTCTTATGCAGAAGAGATTGCTATAGCTAGATGAACTTCCTTCTTATTTTCAGTCTACCTTAATTTTTAAGATTGCTCTAGGATAGGTTAGCTCTATCCTAATATGAATAAAACATTCATTCTAAAATGTGCTGACTGTAAAAAACAAGCTGCATTTTGGTTTATACATTATATATATATACACACGTATAGACACATTGATATATATATATACACGTATATATATAGTTTTTATATAGTATAATTATAATAATTATACTATTTTTATACTATTATACTAAAAATGTACTATATAATTATACTATATTATTATTATGTATGTATAAATATATGTATATATACATACAAGAGCTACTCCAAAAGTAATACCTCCTATTTTATTATATTGTCACATGACATCAGAGACAGATGTCAGTGGTATGGCAGTAGAGATTGAACCTTCCCACCAATATCCTGTTACATTTTGTTGCCAAGCAACAGATGGCAGCAGTGGGGTAGTTTGACAAAATGGCATCTGACATGGAAGTGAGTATGAAGCAAAGGTGTGGAACTGAATTCCTCCATGCAGAAAAAATGGCACACACTGACATTCATTAACGGTTGCTGAATGTTTATGGATACCAAACAGTAGATGTGAGTACAGTGAGGCAGTGGATGGTGCATTTCACCAGTGGTGACAGTGACAGTAACTCAGCTGGTGCAGATTGTTGCAAACATGGCGCACGGATTCTTGTTCATTACTAGTAAAAATGTATAGCTAATAGTGATGACTTTGTTGAAAAAAATACAATTTTGTAGCTGAGAAATTGCTCCATCAAATAGCGTATATGCTCTTTGTGTCTGTTGTAGTTTCCATGGAAATAAATAGGAGTCATTACTTTCAGAGCAACCTACACATTATATATATTTATTATTATTATTATTTTTAATATGGTCAATAATTAACATAATATTTTGTCAATTTTACATATTTTACATATTTTGTCATATTTTACATTATGTAGTTGTTATATTAGATTTTTGTGTTATAGCTATTTGTAAAATCTCCATATAGAAACTGTACTTATCAGGCAAAAGCATAATAGACCCATAAAAGATGAACACAATCCCCAAAACACATTCTTTAAAATATTTCTCTGTTATCTCTTTCCACTTTAAGATATACTAGTGCTAGGTTCTCAAGATGTGTTGCAACCACTGGAAACTTAATTCAAGCTTCAATTGACTGATGACCTTCAAATGTGTTTGACCTTCCATACCTGATGCTGAGACAAGTTACATAGCATTTAACTCACAACTAAAAGGTCTATTATTCAGGCAATAGAATGTATTTTACTACTTAGGTAGATTGTCAAGCTTTAACAAAATGGGGAAGAACATTAAAAAGATACTCAACACTGTATAAATCTATCGATTTATACAAGTGGAGATAAAGATTCAAGAAAACAGGAGTGAAAAGAAAACATTCCCAGGCGGTCTATGCACAACAGAAGCAAGTCTTAAGATGACAGGTACTGGCCTTCCATGGTTTTGGGGCACAAAGGCATCAAGCACAACCTCAATTAACAAAAGGATTAAAGTTGCCTGGGTGTCCCCCACTGATCACAGGTTTTAAGGTCATGGCTTCTCTGCTGACGTGTACAGTTATCTTTAGACTTTCCTAATGCACACTTAATAGCTCTTATTGACATCTAAAGAAAATCCACACAAAATTACATACCCACAAGTACACTAAGATGGCTCAAAACAACACCCAAATGAAAGAAAGCTCATCCTTTTTTCCTCTTTCTCTCATCCAACTTCATTCTGATATTACCATTGCTTCTTTCCCCCACTAATATGCTCTATCCTAACAAAATAGGGAAGACCATGTATTCAAACATGTCCAAAGAAGTAATCCCATTAATTTTCACACAAACAGTAAGAAAGGAATGCACTGATCCTGTTAAAGATCTGATCACATTTCTCTGCCAGGAAAATTAGAAGAAAAAGCCATCCTGAATGAGAACTATGATCAAGTTTTTGAGGCAGTATTTTCCCTCCTCTCTTCAACTGTTTACTCTCTCTACATGTCTCTCAGATTAAATGATGATGCTATTCCATTCCCATATGTCCTCAAGAAGTCCATAACAATTCAAAGTACTGCATTTCTGAAAAAAAGGAAGACTAAATACATAAACAAGAAAAAAAAAGATTGCCTGATATTCCCTAATTACTCTTCTCCCAAAGATGGTATACCACTTTAAAGAATTTTTCTTCTAGCTGGGAATGTTAAAACATTTGGATTTGTTACAGAGCCCTCTCGATTGTATTATTCTTTGGACTTTTCTAAAAGGTAGAATTCTTTGTGTCTTTCCTGAACAAAAAGCTTCTCAAGAATGAAACAATTACAACTACAGATGCTTTAAAAAAGACAACATACACACTATCTCAGTACACTCTGAATAGAAGAATACCTGTGTGCATCTGCCTATTACATCAAAATAAGACATTTTTAGCAGATGTTCCATTATCTCAAAGTTAATTAGACAGCAATAGTAATATTGTGTGTGTCTTCATAATGTTAATTCTGACTACAATTCACATGAATTTTGTGCTGGTGGTGAATAAAGCTAGGCCTTGAAAAAAGAGGTAAGTGATTTAGTTTTTAAACATTTAACTTCCTGAAATTGGTCCTGTGCAATTAGAATAGCTTCTGGCTAGCTGTACTGGTACAAGTTTATAACACTATTAACTCACTGAAACTACTTCAGATGTAATCCAGTTTAACAAAAAAAGTCAGCTCAGGATGTAGAAATTAAATTTTCAAGTCAATTAAAAATGGGAGGAAGGTAAGTAAAAATGGTAATGCTCCAAACAATCTCCACAGACTACCTGCAGAACAAAACAAACTATGAATGGGAAGCAAGCAGGACAGTATAAAACAGACCTACCTCAAGGTAGATCATTTATGGTCCTTGATTGTTTCCCAAGTATAGAAATTTACTTAAAGTAATCTTTCAGAGGAACTACCATTAGTCAGAAAATGAATGAAGTGACCTTACAGTAAAATAATTTCAATGAAGAGGCTTAAATAAATACTATTCTAGCTGATCAATACGTTGTTAACTTTCCTTCCACAGCAGCAAGGTCCCATATAAGAAAAAGAAATGTGCATCACCTACTACTATAAGCCAAACAAAATACAAAAATGTGTTGGAATGTATCACAAAGTCCCCTCTTATCCCAGAGTGCTTTACCATTTTGTCCAATTTAATTTTCCGTGTAAATATTCATATTACAGACGTGTTAATGCTTGGGTTGATATAAAACAGTATTCAATGTAAAGCTCACTTAACTCTTACTGGAAATATTCCCATAAGTCACAGAGCAAGAGAAAAGTTGTACTATTCATTGTGATACAGAGAAATTTTTTTCCAGTCAAATTTCAGAGATAATAGTATCAATAAAATGAAAGCTTATTTTAATAAAATGCGTTTTTTACTTCAAAAGAATTGCCAGACTCTCTTCTGGGTGAGAAAGAAAAGCTATGTTCCTTAGAGGCAGAGTTCTTCAAAGGGAAGACTGGCAGTATACTGATATTCTCAACCAAAATAGGTCTCCAGTGGATGCAATCCAATCTCTGAAATACGTACAAATTTTAAGTTGCTAATAAGCATCTTGTAAGGAAAGCCTACAAGAGGTTAGATGGACAAAAGGACATCCTTCTGGATGGAGTCAGGAGAGAAAGAGCAAATAATTTTTGGTTACTTTAACGCACTTTAAGCATCCCTGTGCAGGGTCATGCAAATGCCAGACTGAGGAGAATGAACAGCATGGAAACGTGGAGACTACACCAGGTCTGAGAGTGCATTAGCCAGCGTGTAGCTTGGCATAATTCTACACCTGCATCACTTAACAATATTTGCAAGGGTCTGCCTATGTTTAACTGTTGAACAGAAATGTTTCATTTGCTTTTAATCTGGCCTGAGTTGAGCATGCTTCCACAGAAAATTTTTTAATAAGGCATTTCATTTGGAAAAGTATGACAAGCCTATAGAATTGGAGGTGTATCTTCTACTAACGAGCAGTAAGAAGGAAAGATCTGACATGCAGCAAATCTCAAGAGAACAGACATGAATATGCGGGAGTTCAGAGACAGCAACATTTCAACAACAGCACCTAGATCCATGTTTGTTTCTTGCATACTTTTACCACTAATAAAAGTTCGGTCCATATTCAAAGATTAGTTTCAACATGAGTAATTTTAAATATCCTTCTAAAAAGTTGTGATTTTCCATCGAACCAGAAAATTTCAATATTGAAAAATTACCCTACCTTTGAATGAAACAGTTTTCTGCTTCCATCCTTCTTCTTAGATAGAGAAATAAAGTGCAACATAACAATGTTCATTACTCAAACTACATAAAGCTTATTTCACCACAGATGGATTCATGTTCATATTGTACACAGCTGTTGTTCATCACCAAATACATGGCAGTGACTCAACATTTTGGGCTACAAATATACCCATAATCCAATAAAAGAGAACATTTGTTGTTATCCTTTAAAGGTACAAACTCTGCAAAGTCAGTATTAAATGTCATAAACTCAGAAGAACTTCAGTTCCAATCCAGATCTGAGCTTTTTCCATAGTAATTGAACCAAAACTCACCCTTTTCATAAAGAAATCAATTTCTTTCCAAAGCAAGAGTCAATTCAAAGTCTCTTACATAGCTAACATAAGCAGCTTTCCAAATCCTTTTCTGCAGAATCTCCAGCAAGTTCTATTGGGATGAAAATCTCAGTATCATAATTAGCTAGGTTACTACCCAAAAAAATCCACCAACCATAAAACTTCTGAATGGATATGCAGTGTAAATTAACTGAGGTACAGAGAACATCTCACTTGCTTTATAATTTCAGTCTTTGCCTAGTTTGTTTTCTTCATAGCATTGTATAAGATTTTGTAAAGACACATGCCCTAGTAAAGAGCCTATCCTCTGTTCTGTGATTGAAATAAGGAAATGATGTTATGGCTAATACACCTCCAGTGCCTCCAAATGCAAAACCTTCTGTCAACACATTTAAACAGAGCAGAAAGACAGCAGAAATAGCATGAGAATATATATGAATGCCTGATTCTAAAAAAGGATGTTGACATTCTCTAAATGGCTTACAAATACAAAATATTAAGATAGAAAATGTAGTGAAGATCTGAAAACAAGAGAAAAGATGCCCTTCTTTAATTTCTGAAAATGAAATGATATATGCTCTTGAAGCATGTTTAGAGTCTGTTAGATAATCATATACAGATCCCTTGAAATAACAAGGGATTTTTTGAAGCTGGGAATGAAAATTCAGAGAGAAAGCTACCCCTAATATTAGTGATATCCTTACAAGCAATTACAGAATTTATACTTCCCTGGCTCAGAACTACTCTCCAAACCCTTGCAGGTGTGACGTTTACTGTGTCTGACATAATTACAAGGGCAAGTAGAACAAACCCACATTACAGGCTAAACCTAGCATTACTTCCCAGTTGCAACAGTCTTTTGTTTACCAGCAGCCCCATGTCCAAGGGCACAAAGAAATATGCTATATTACTACCAGAACAACATCTCCCACCACACTGAAACTCACAAAAGAAATCAAAGAGCCAAAGATTCATGTGTTCAACAACCATCTGGCTCTGAGCCCTCTCCTCATTTTCTTTCAAATAAATTACTCTATAAATATAAACGACTGGAAGTGATCTGCCGCCAAGCAAGTGAAGTGTTTGACAACACTGACACCAAGTGACAGAATTCAGAAAAATATAAAACAGCTCAGAAATTATAGGGCACTTCACCAGTCTGATCTGAGATTGGCAAAGTTGGGTTTTTTCCCCAACAAGAACAGAAAAATGAAGACGTAACATGAGAGTTGACAATTTCACAGATTTCATACACAACTTAAAGAAAGCTTGTCCAAGATTAAATGCATTTAATCATGTAAATATGTTTAATCAAGTACATAAATACATGTTAATGGTTTAACTCAATCTCAGTCTCACAAGAATGAGTGAAATACTGCATACACTTCAAAGCTTTACACAAACTTGCCATGTAAATTCATCTCTGAAGAGCAAAAAAAAAAAAAATAAACTGATGGTTCGTATGCACAGCAAGTATTTGATTGCACTAACTTTTGTGGATTTATGTTCATTTCTCAAGTAAAAACAAAATTTGAACAGTATTTTTATACCCTTTAATTAAATAGTGTGGTGTGTTAATGCAATGTTTAATAGTCTCTAAGTCTTACATGCTTGCTTTACCTTTCTGTATGATAAACACATCTGTTCAGAAATAAAATGCCTTCCAACACCATATGCATTATATGGAATTGCCACCTTTCCAGTTGACTCACACAATCGCAGTACATGAAGCACAAAACCCTACTGATAGAACAATAATTCTATCAAATATTCTTTTCTTCCCATTCACCATGTGTATGCCCAGTATTCCACATTTTACCACCTGGTTTCCACATGCTTACCTGCTGACGTTTGTATGCCAAATAATCAAGGTTTTCCAGATCCTTTTGAAACTTCTGGTAGGTATTTTGAAGATCAGATATACTGGATACGTTTCTTAATGTTTCAAAAGTTCTTTGAAACTGTGATGGTAAGAAAGAAATACTGTCACTCTCACTGCTTGTGGTTCGGCTTTTGTCTGTTTGTTTCCTGAATAAGCATTTTAGTCTACTAAATACTAATGCTGTAGAGATGTATCTTCTTAAATTATACCGTATTCTAGACATGAACACATTCCTATGATTTTGAAATCAATTCTACGATTCAAAATAGAGTACATATCACCCAATTTAAATAAATTAAATCCACTGTTTCATTTCATAGACAAGGCTTACATAAAACATTAGTGATCATCCAGGACTGATCTCTGAAGATTAGTTATTTTCCTATGTCATGGCACTTAATGGAATGTGTTCACATGGTTTTCTTTCTTGCTTGCTTTTTCTTCTCCAGCTAACAAAAGCATATGCAACTTCATACAGGTAGTGAAATCACCATTCTAACAAGCATATCAGTAGGATACTCTATATCAGTAGGATACTCTCTATCAATTTAATTTACTTCGCGTAATCTGCAAGGCTAAAGTCTGACCTCGGGCAAAGTGCTCAGATGCTGTAGGAAAGCTGTCACAAGATTATAGTTATACTTTGTTACAAATCTCACTTTTAAAAATAGCACTTCTTTCACCTACACAATATTAAAAGTGTTACTGGTATTTTTCAAGTAGATGAACAATACTAATTCAGCTGTAGGAAATAGCAGTAGAAAGGCTAATCTTTGTGTGAAAGGAGAATGTGAGATGTCATAGCACAGAGACATCTGAAGGACCTGACAGGTGGTGCCTCTCAACCTTCTGGTCATCACAACCAATCCTGAACCTAACATCTGGCCTGAATGCTGGATGGACCTTATGGACATAGCACATTGTCTACTGCTTGTGAGCAGAGATGGTCACAGCAAGAGTGACCATACTGCTTGGTTTTATTTTTAATGAAATCATCTATCTCTCCTTAAGGATCCAATATGAATGTTTGCTACACCACTGATATAAAATTACAGAGGTATGTTGTACACGATTTCCTCACCTCACAAAATAGTAGCAAGATAGATACACATAGGGAAGAATACAACAAAGAGAAACAAAATCATTTAAAAATTTAATTTTGTAAGATTTATAAAATCTTTTTTTCTCTAGGAGATAAGCTTTGGAATACGTTTTTACTTTCCCATGTATCACATTTTTAAGATATGTTTCCTGAGTCCTAAGTGAGATCAGTATTTAACCACCCCATAATCAAAATATGGATTGATATATTGAATAATAGAATAAACATCAAACATTCAACCTTCGGTTGGTTATGAAATGATGCACAGATGAGGAAGTCACCCTCCCACAGCTCTGTTACTATTACCAAGATCTAGAACATGAGACTGAAGTCATTCAGTTCAACAGTTTGAGAATTTAAGCTGTACATTTTTAACAAAGGTTGAATATCTGGTTTTGCTGAAGGTTTGTTGCTACCTTCAGGAAAACTTCTCCTCTGGCTTTTGCTATTTCTCCATCTATATATACTCTTCAACTCGCAAGAATGTAACAGCTGTAAAGCCATAAGTAGTTCACAAATATTCTGTTATTACAGTAATTAGTCACAGAACTGAGTCTATAAACACTGTTCTACACTGACATAGAAAGAGCTACATATTTTCTATGTCTGTCCGAAAGTCTTGGTTTATTACAGTTCCAAGTACTGTACATGAATTACAATGCTGTAAGTTTGAATGTGGCACTACCATCCAGGAAATGAGGAAGAAGACAAAAAGAAATTGACTGATTTCCAGTCACTTCTAGCAAACCAAGCATCTCAATAATAACTACAGCACACGCTTCTCTATACCTTACCTAACACTATCGACAATGAATTGGAAAAAGGAATCGCAGAAGGAAAAAAAATAAATAAAACTCCAATCACTTTCAATCCTTCTTTAAATGCTGAAAGCAGCTTTAGCAGGTAGTGCTGCCCTGGATGTAGACTGCTCCACAGAGTGACTTGTTCTGTGGGCATGTAATGAAGCTTCAGTTGTGAACGCTACTCAACAACCACTGCTGGGACAACAAGCAGCTGCAGCACATTTCTACTGGCAATTTGCAACTGACAGACACATCCTAGAATCTCCAGGCAAGTCACTAATTCTCATTTTCCGCATGCTGCAGTCTTTATTTCAGCATTACTGCCCTCAAAACTGAGATGCAAGATAATGCAGTATTTACATCCATTCATAACTTATTTTACTATGCCTCGTTCAGCACCAGAGGAGGTTAACTAGACTTGCCAGTTGCAGTTAGGTTTGCTACTAAAAATAACATAAAGATATGTTATTATGTTACATTAAACCCAAAGTATACTGCACTGAATTCTCTAACAATGTGACTGAGAGAACATAAATACTAAGACAAAACTTCATGAAAGAATTCATGCTTTTCTGCTCAACTTCATTATCTTGCACGATTCTTTTTTGGCCCAGATTTAATCACTGCTCCAGAGATGTTCTGATAGCCTTGAAGTTAGAATGATTTCTTCCACTGATTCATACTCCAAAAGGTCATCCTGTAAACTAGAAGCAATTTAAATATATCATTAAATTAAATGTGTAATTGTAAGGATAATATAGGAAGTTCCACCTCAACATGAGACAAAACTTTACTTTGAGGGTGATAGAGCACATGAGCAAGATGCCCAGAGAGCTTGTGGAATCTCCTTCTCTAAACATATTCAAAACCCACCAGCATTATAGTCTAGGGAATCTTCTTTAGCAGGGAGTTGGATGAAAAGATCTCTGGAGGTTCCTTCCAACCCCTATTATTCTGTGATCCTGTAAAATCAGGCAATGATTTCAAAGCGAGGATGCTAAAGCATAAGCAGAGCAGTTGTTTAATGTTCCAATGGGAAATCACACTAAAATTTTTACATTTAATATCTAATATATTTGACCCTCAAATTAATTTCTCCAATTCACTGAAAACTTCAAAGTCTCTGCATGTTTTAGCTTGGCTCTACAGTTTTTCTGTAAAAGGTTAATTTCATTGTTTAGTACTGTTATCTTGTTCAGCTGTTGCAAGCAAACAGATTTATAATATAAGTATTTGCAGAACAAGCAACAGTATTAAAAGCATCTGTTTTCTGATTTTTAAGATCTAGCTTTATAATTATTTACTATTTGATAGTGATTCTTTGCAAATGCGCTTATCATCTTTTCTGGAATCCCAGACTTCTGCACTAGACAACTTTGAGCTTGTTTGTCTTGGTCTGAGGTTTTGGTTCAAGTCAACATCTAAGTTGGATTTGAAGCATCCTAGTTTAAAATATGATACGGACCAGACTCTTGAAAAGTACACAGACACTTTAGGAGAACAAACTCATGCCAATTTTAACAGAAATGCCTTGATAAGCCTGGGAATGTCACTATGAACCATAAACACTAAAGACACGCCACCTGAACAGGAGGCCAGACAACAAAAATATGACATCAGGAGTATTTAAAGTACTTCATCGCATACAACCGATAATGTGGGAAGAAACACCATTAATGTGGAGTACTAAATTTTATTCCTGGCAGTAACCATACAATCTTCCACATAAACGGAAAGAGGCGTGGGGCAGAAAACACTGTTTCTTTAGTTTATGAATTAGGCTATTTGACAAATCACATACCTGCAACATTGCTTGCATTGGAATCTAGCTAGTTCATGAAGATGATACAACCAAAGTTTTATTTAAATGAGAGCAGTGAAGTACTAGAACATGTTGCCCAGAGAGATGGCAGACCCTGGAAACATTCAAGGTCAAGCCAGATGGGGATGGGAGCACCTAATCAAGCTGTAAGTGACCCTTTTCATTGCAGGGAAGTTAGATTTTGAGGGGCACTTCCAACTCAAACAATTCTGATTCCATAAAATGGCCTGCTGCACTTACTTTACTTGTTTTTGCTTCAAATGCCTGGCTCAGATTTAGGACCAATGCTGCAAATACCAATTTGTTATATATTAAAAAAAAAAAAAAAAAAAGTGGCTCTCTTCTGGTTTGTCTGGAGCCATAAAAGTCAAACAATATTTGCCATTCAAAATATTAATATTATCATTTTCCATTGTGCAGGGCAGCAAAACAGCACTAAACTATTCATTTGTGAAAGATTTATTTTCATATGAAGAAAAAGATTTAATTTCTATTCTAACATAAGCAGTTCATTAAAAAAAAAAACTTATTTTAGTACATACTTCTACATTAAGAGTCTAAATTACAATAAATGTACTACTTTAAATCAACAGGGGACATGGTTGAAATCAATATTCAAAAACTTTTCTGAAATTCAAATCACTGAAGGCACAGATTTATGAAAAAAAGTTGTCATTTGTGCAATATTTTATTCTAATGGAATGTGTAGCATGCCTTTTTATAGAGTTTTATGGCCTCCTCCATCCAGGAAATATCAGATCATTTTTCTCTTATTTTGAGAAGGTCTGAAGACATGCATTTTGATGATAAGGCAGATACTGTTTTGCAGGCACATTCTCATTTCTGCCTCCAAAGCAAAAGTGAGCTATAAAATGAATTCCTCTGGATCAGGATAATCTGTGTATGTCTGAGACACAAAAAACTGTTCATCAGGCAAACCATTTTACCTTATACTTACTTCATTACTATACAACCCAGAAATAATCTGCCAAAAGAAACAGAATTTCCAAGGTCATTTTACTGATATACAATTTGCCCTCCAATTTAAGCACTTAAAAAAGGAAATTTCAGTGTTACTTCCATACTATTCTCCTATGAAGCACTGCACTTCAGCGTGTTGATGAAGAACAAAAACAGTATAACTACTCAAAAGAAAACAATTTAGAAATGCTCTTTTTTCATTGTAGGTTTGAAGGCATTCTATGACAATGGAGTTCTAGACCCTGTCTCGAGAATGCAGGAATTGACATAGTCCAAATAAATAAATACATGAAAGCAAACACTTACTAATATCTTTCCTTAATTTTCTTCAAATACTTTTAAAACCGCTTCACTGACAGATATAATATTGATTTTTTCCCACTTAGCTGTACTTCTAGCAATTTTGCACATTCCATGTTAACCTATGAGGAAGTTATCTCACAGCTTTTTAATTATTTATGTTATGGAAAAAAAATATGAATATGTTTTATATATAATAGATAGACATTTGTATCTATAAATTATATATCAATATATAAATAAGCAACCCAGAAATGTTCTACCTCATTTAAAGCAAGCCCTATGAATTCAAAATAAGCCTTACTGTTGAGTCCAGATAAATTCATTTTCATCACTATTTTCTCCTAGTTTGTGAAACTGACAGGTTGTTGCACATATTCTCTCCATCTCAGAGAAAACCAGATACTGTTGCTGTCTAAGGCAGCCTTTCCCAGACTTAGGAATCTTGTAGTTAACACCACCTCTTAATTCACCACAAAAAAAGAAGTTGATATCCTCCTTTTCCCAGGCCATGGGAAAGAGTTCTAAGAGGGCAACCTACTCTTTCCTGTTACTTTATCTTCTTTTGCTAAGGTGTGGCATATGGGTACAATTCTCTATTGTTTTAATGATTCACGACTCTCTTAAAAAGGTGGTGGCTGAGCAGCAAGGGGGAAGGCTGCTGTGTATTTACCTGCCCTGTCACCGTTCAAGGTGAGGGTTTGCCTCTAATACTGTACACTGAACCAAGCAGACACTCTGGAAGAAAAGGAAATTATCCTCTCTCAAACCTAACAGGCATGCTTTGCTCATGGAGACCCTTCTAGGACGTTGGGTAGGACAGAAAACAGTGACAAAAAGCAGACAAGCTGCCTGCAGCTGAAGCAAAGCTATGAAACTTCTAAGCATGAACTCCTAAGGTAGCTGACCCACACCTACATCTGAGATGGGACAACAAAGATGCTTTCAGTACACCTAAAGATGAGTCTGAAGAGTCTGTTGCAGACCTGGAAGCTCTGGAGAGGAGAAAGAGAAATAAGACTGATGGGAAATCTCTATACAACAACAACAAGAAAAAAAAAAAAAAAAGAAATTGATTTATTTCCAAATCTTTTCATTTCAATGCTATTTGTTTTCAGATCTTTTCATCTCAATGTGATTATAACCTGGCAGTTGTGTTTTTCTCTTGAAAATACAGCTACAGTATTCCATTTTGTTTTCTTATGCTCAGGTAAAACAGATTTGGGAGCCCTCAGGCTTGGTCATTTCAAAGTAATTCTGGAGTAGTTCCACCTGAAGCTGGCCAGTTTGGGTCCCTTCATAGCCATGCTTCTGACTTGCAAGAAAAAGATTATGTTCTTTTTTCAGCAATTCCCATACTAATACTAAACGCAGGGATGTTACATAAACAGCATCGTAGCCACTGTGGAGACTGTTCCCTAGCAACAGTTTGCTAGAGTCATTAAGTGTTGCTGTTTCAAGGGAAGCCCTAGGGGTTGGAAAACTATGAGTCATTAGGGGGTCACAAAGCAGCACAGTCAAGATAACAAGAACAGAAGGGCATCCAGGTTCCATTTGCACGCAAGAGAATGTTCACTTAGAGAAATGCAGCTCTTCTTAAAATAATTCTTAGAGACTGCTTTTTCTTTGTCACTTATACATGTTACAGATTGCCATAGAATTTGTGGAGTGTCATGACAAACACTGTAACTCTAATTACAAATAACTGTGCTCATATGTCATATACTGGTCTAAATAAGAATCCATTTCTGGTGGCTGATGAGAAAAATGTGAGTATGAACTATGGAAGAAGACAAATCCAATCTCAAACACTCCTGTTAACTTTTTAACATCTCTTGTTCACACAGGCTTCTATTGCTGTGGTGATCGTTGACACTCACCAAAGAAAAGGTGAGAAGACTCTGGTCATTTTTGATTTTAAAAACTGAACCTCTACCTCAGGGTAGACCGTGACTTTTTTTTTTTTTTTAAATGTTGCATGGTACCACAACAAAAAGCAGTCAGAAGGTGATGTGACAAGCAAGCCAAATTCTGTATTAAGCAGAGTTATACAAGTAAAGCCAAATCCCTAAACCTGACGCATACATAAGCCTATAATGACTTACCCTTCTTCTGTGTCACCATACTATCCTATAAAAATCCTATAAAATATCCTATAAAAAATATAAAATGTCCTACAAAATACTATTTTAATGCTTCCACTGCAAGGAAGGGAGGAATACAAAGCACTACACCCACAGCGCCCAAGCTCTCAAGTTGCTTCTTATTTGTCATCATTCTCATTTCTTTTTTCCTGACAGTAGTTAAATAACTCTAAGCAAACACTTTATGAAGATCCCACTGTCTGAGGTGCTTGTGAAAAATATGAAGATTTAAAAAGTAAACCTAAAAGCATGACAAAAAGGGGGGAAAGGCAGACAAAACGCTGGTTCAGCACAATCTGGAATAGATAAGAGAAAAACAGACTGCCAACACATTTTAAATGAAATGCTCAGAACTTGTTACTGTTTTGCTGTTCTCCCTTGATCAATAAATTCAAGCAGTTCCATTAGTCTGTTAATTCGTTTAGTTAAATATATTGAGCACCACTAGCCATAATGAATGCAGATCTGCATCAAATAATGTGACACATAAGATGGCTCTTTGTCTATGTTTTTCACAACACAGTTTTGGCTAGAGAAGTCAAGCTGTAAACTAAGCATGGAAAAACAGATGTCAAGAAGTGCTAGAAAAAAAATCTCAGAAAGAGTGGTCAGACACTGGAACGGGCTTCCTAGGGAAGTGGCTGTGTCACCGTCCCAGGAGGTGTTCAAGAAATGCTTAGATGCTGTGCTAAGGGACACTGGTTTAGTGGGGAAATACTGGTGGTAGGTAGGTGGTTGAACTAAATGATCTTGGAAGCCTTTTCCAACTTTGGCAATTCTATAATTCTATGATTTAAACTCTTGCCTATTAAAAAAAAAAATAAATCAGTTGTTTAAAGATTAAACTATTTTCATTGGTGTGATATATTTTCTCAGTCTACTCTAATTTAAATGAGCATTTGCACTGCA
This sequence comes from Alectoris magna, assembly GCA_030625065.1. Lineage (NCBI taxonomy): Eukaryota > Metazoa > Chordata > Aves > Galliformes > Phasianidae > Alectoris > Alectoris magna. Next base: position 25,486,381 of record CM060566.1, on the reverse strand, counting down.
CTATTGTACTTTTATAAGGCTATGAATTCCACTAGAAATGACTAGAAATATAGCATGATGGAATACGATCAGCCAGATAGGTTTGTACTGGCTCTAATATGCAATAGTTTTGGCAGTGAAGATGCCATTGGTCTATGTAAAGAACCAAAAGTATCTCTACCTTAGAGGCAAAATTTCATAAAAGAACCTCATGTTCACAATGGCCCTTTTTCAGTGGTGCCCAGTGCCAGGATCAGAGTCAGTGGCCAATACGTTTGATCTAAACATCAGGAAGCCCTTCTGCATTGTATGGATGATGGAGCACAGGCACAGGTTGCACAGATAAGCAGCAGAATCACCTCCTTGAAGATCTTAAAAAAAAAAAACCTGAATCTTGTCTTGGGCAACCTGCTCTAGGTATTGCTGCTTGAGCAGCGGGGATGGACCAGATGGACCCAGAAGTCCCTTCCAACCTCAACCATCCTGTATTTCTGTATGGAAAGCACAATACTCTTACAGTCTACAAACTGAAAGAAGTACACACATGGTTCATCCTTTTTCTCAGGTACATGTCGAATGGCCAACGTGACAGATGACAGACAACACTACAAGAGGCTGTATACAATAACTAGTCAAACTGTCACTGTATCCTTCATATTCTTGTACAAAGACTGCAGTGGAAATTAAAGTGGAAAAAAACCCAGAGACTGCATTTTCCCAGTAGAAGCAAGCATGGTATTAAATGTTTTGAATGACTGTGAGCTAATTAATCTAATTTACTGAATGAACAAAACTAAACTCAGCACTCTTTGCTAAATGAGTTTAAAAATAACATAAACAGAAAATTCCCCATGAAGCACTTTGTACTGGATGAGATTTAATTAACATGCTAACTGAATATTAATATGATTAAATATTAATATGATTAAATACTAATTGAATGATTATATTAAAGTATTGATATTAATTACTGTTATTAATAACATTAGTATTTGATGATGGTGGGCCAGCTTCTTTCATTTTATGAATACAAACAAAAGTTCTCAATGTTCAGAAATTTTGTTTTGTTATTAAAATCCAGAATAACTTAAAAAAATGCATTTTTTAAAGTGCAAATATTTTTTAAAAGTGAAATTTTTTAAAAGTGAAATATCACACTTCTCAAATGTGTAACATTTTTGTTCACATCTTTGTGAAGAATAAAATGGAAGGACTATTAAAATGTTATCAAAAGCTGAAAAAAAAAACTGCTAAAGACTTTTTTTAATGAAAGTTGATTTCCTAGTCATATGGATCTGATAATAGAGCTGATACAGCAAATATAAGGTCTACTTTCTATGCTATGGTCACCAAATACAATCTGCTTTTACGGGATCAAGCTCCACTGAAGAAAAAAAAAGGAATTCCTAAGAGAGTTCTAAGGTCCAGTAATTGAAGTTAAGGCCTTTGAAAGAATGAAACTAAAATTTGAATACTTAACAAGTCTTATTTAAATCTATCTCATCTGGATAGAGCTCAGAACACAGCAACACATCCTGGGAGTCAGAAGTATGATGCTGGCAACAACAAAGTCACTTGAGAACTACAGTTACCAGCAAAGGAATTCACATAAGCAGGAAATTTTACTAATGTTGCTTAACAGAAATGGACATATTTTACCTAATTATGGAATAGTAACACAACCACGCTACTTTTATATGGTAATAGAGGAACAGGGCCATCCTTGCTGTACAAAGAGAGACAGAAAAAGAAGAAAAAAAGATAACTGAACATGGCGCTATTATAATACAAGGGCTACTCCAAAAGTAATGTCTCCTATTTTGTTATGTTGGCCCATGATATCAGAGGCAAATGTTGGTGGTAGGCAGTAGATGTTGAACCATCCCACCAATACACCAATTTAAAAAAATTTAATAATTTTTTTTGCCATGTGACAGATGGGGACTGAGGTGCAGTCTGACAAAATAGCACCTGACAAGCATCCCTAAGAGTAAGAAATCCGGGAAACGTGGCAGGATGCCTGCATAGATAAGCAAGGAACTTATGGATAGACTAAAAGGAAATAAAGTAGAAATGTGGAAAAAGAGGGTCTGTCTACCTGGGAAGAACATAGAAATGTTGTCAGGACCTGTAGAGATGCAATGAGAATGGCTAAGGCCCTCCCGGAATTAAATCTTCTAAAGGTGATGAAGCATAAGAAGAAAGGTTGTAGTTGTTTTTTTGTTTGTTTTTTTTTTTTTTAAAGTATGCCAACTGTAAATGGAAAACTAAGGAAAATGTGGGTGCCCTAAAATGAGGAGGGCACTTTGGTATCAGAGGGTGCTGAGAAGGTGAAGATGCTGAATGCCTTCCTTGCTTCAGTCTTTAATGCCAGGACTAGACCTCAGGAATCCCAGACCGTGGAAATAAGAGAGTCAACATCTCTCAACATCAACATCTTCATCAACAACCTGATGTAAGGATGGAGTCTACCCTCAGCAAGTCTGCTGATGATACAAAGCTGAGAGGAGAAGCTGACACACTGCATTGGTACATGCATTGGTACATGCATTGGAACAGACACATGCATTGGTACAGGTTAGGGGATGACCTGCTGGAGAGGAACTCTACAGAGAAGGACCTGGATGTTTTGCTGGACAAAAGATTGGCCATGAGCTAGCAGCATGCACTTATAGCCAAGAAGGTCAATGGCATCTTGGGGTGCATTAAAAAGAGCATGGACAGCAGGTCAAGGGAGGTGATCCTTCCCCTCTACTCTGCCCTGGTGAGGTGACATTTAGAATACTGTGTCCAGTTCTGAGCTCCCCACTTCAAAAAAGACAGGGATCCACTAGAAGCAGTTCAGAAGAAGGTCACAAAGATGATAAAGGGCCTCGAACATCTACAGTATGAGGAAAGGCTGAGTAACCTGGGTCTCTCCAGCCTAGGGACAAGAAGACTGAAGGGGGATCTGATAAATGTTTATAAATATCTAAAGGGAGGTAGGAGGCAAATAGATGAAACCAAGCTCCTCTCAGTAGTGCACAGTGATAGGGGCAATGACCTGAAACTTGAACATAAGAAGTTCCATAAAAATATGTGGAAGAACTTACTTTACAATAAGGGTGATGGAGTACTGGAACAGGTTGCCCAGAGGGATGGTGGAGTCTTCTTCTATGGAGATATTCAAGAGCTGTCTGGACATCTACATGTGTGACCTATTGTAAGGAGCCTGCTTAATCAGGGGGTCTGGACTCAATGACCTCTTGAGATCCCTTCCAACCCCTACAATTCTGTGATTTTTTGAAGTGCATAACTTCATCCATCAATGCTTGCTGAATCACTTATTGGAGACCAAACAGTGGACATGAGCACAAGTGTTGTGGTGGGTGGTTTGTTTCAGCAGTGGCCACAGCAATGTGAAAGACAAATCAAATTCTGGACAGCCATGCAGACTTTTTTTTCCCCCCCTACAAATCAACACTTTCACTAGTTACCAGGGTGTTATGTGTACATAACAAAAAAGAATTCTCAGGGGAAAACAAACAAACAAACAAAAAACCACTTTTCTGGCCAAAGGGAGTCTGAGTTAAGTTAAACTGTACTTACCACAGTTAAATGTTCCAGTAAGTATGCCACATCAACCATATCTGCCAGAATAAGAAGTCGTGTGACAGCTGTAAGAAGAGATCGTGCTGTTTGGACAACTGCCTGCCTCTTAGGCAAATAGCAAGGATCACTGGTAAAAGCCTCTGCTGATATCTTTAAAGCTTGACCTGTAAAATGGAGACAAATTCATTCAGGCTATATTGCAACACTCAAGAAGAAACAGTTAAAATTTGGTCAGTTATCTGGCAAGTCACAGGTATTACCCAAAAATCTAGTGCGTTTTTGTTGCCCTAATGCTTTGGAATGGAGATCTATTACTGTAGATGATGCAGAATATTCTGCATTTTGAATGCTGTTTCTTTTCTGCTTTGAATCATTTAACTCTCAAACAGTTCCTTTGGCAATCACGTAATTATTCTTAACTGCACACAAGAAAACCAAAGGCTCTAAGCTAAACTTTTCTAGTCACTGCTTCTTATATTTTGTACTTACTGTTAAGTAATTCATGGACACAGAATAGAATCAAACATTGCTCTTCTCATTATGTATAAAAGTTAATAGAATGAAAATCTCATACTTTCAAACATCTAACATAAATGAAGTCTACGTAAATAAGCTAGCAACTGTGCCAATAGATAATCAATACTGCTTTCCAGAATTAAGTTTTGAAAACTAGATTTAAATGGGCATTATACCATTCAATGTATTCCTGTAAGCATTCAGTCTCTGAACAAAAATCCCACAGTCATCCCATCCAAAGATCTCGGCTTTAAACTGCTCTAATAGCATCATAAGCACCAAAATCCCTACTATCACCTCATTCTCTCCTTTAAACTGAGTATTTACTCAATTATATGCACTTTAAAAATAAAACCATTGCTAGTAAGTAGTAATAAACATTGATTTAATTAAGTCTACGCACACAAGCCCCGTCTTCTGCTGTCCCAACATCCAAGTCTTTCAATAAGCTTAGAACAACATAGACCAACTTCCAGCCATCAATATCCAGCTCATACTGAATACTTAAGCGATTGCTCAGCATGCCAAATGAAGTGAGAAGCCGGAGTGCAGCACAAGAAAGTGAATATTTAAAACATACTCTTCTCCTCAGACATATTCCTGTTGACTGCCTTAGGCAGCCACTCATTAGGATGGATCCAGGCTCTTAGCCACAACACTTGCATTGAGAAGAAAAACCAAACACATTTTGGATATTTTTAGCATGAATCTGCCAAGGGTCTCATATCTGGAGAATGTGGATCTCAGCACTGGGTTGTCTGGTTGTTGTTTTTTGTTTTTTTTTCCTGCTTCTCTTCAGGGTTTGAAAGCACCTCAACAATTTTTTATATACTGAAGAGGTCCCTAAGACATTTTTTTGTTCAGGATAAAGAGAGTAAGAGTTGAAACTGAAAGATCAATCATCCAAAACATCCTATATATTTAACTCAATGATGGTATGCTTGCAAGATGTGCCAGTTTTTCTGAATTTTGTTACTCTCAGCTTGGAAGCAAAGGTACCCTAGAGTGTGTTACTGCTAGTACTTTAGCCCCCACGGGACTCCTAAAGAATATGGCATAAGGCCAGGCTAATAATTCATTCCACAAACGTTTCTACATTTTTTTTCTTTTTCCACCACACAGGCATGAGTCAGAATTAGGCTACAGAGGCAACTGCAACACAATATCTGAACAACAGAATTACTCCAGCCAAGTCTGAAATGGAGTGGTGTCAATCACATGAAAATTTATTCATGTTGGATCTAACTCTCCACTGACAAACAGTAACTGTGTGAGCAAAGTCGGAAGGGCTGAAACATGAACCTCTTAGGAACAAGCTGACCATTTTCTGAGGTGACTATATGAACAAATATATGATGGCCTAGGGACCATGACCACAAAATACAGCTGCAATTGCAGTTTAGGAAGAAAGGAGCTACAAGTACACAAGCAGCAGGAAGTGCCATATCTAACACCAATACAATGTGAGAACATTCTTAAAGTGCTGTAGACAGGCATGACAGGTTGATGCAATTTAATCCATTTTATTATAAATCCCATCAGGCAGATTTCTCCCCTAATTATATTTGTCAAAAACAATGAAACACAGAGTACTAATTTAGTGGCATAAATACAGAAGAAAGATGAGCATATCCATCATATTTCAGCTATTTCAGACATTGAAGTAAGAAGCAATTGAAAGGAATGAAGTCAGGATATATCTTAAATACATAATTAATGGAAGACAGACAACTCCAAGGCACATTTCAGCACACACAGAGAGATGGCAAAGTAAACGGTGTTACTACCGTTAGCTGATCAAGTACGGCTGCTGGTATCAAATGATTGCTATTTTGTAGGTTTGCTTACCACAAATAAATAAATAAATGTGCTCAAAGAGAAAGGTGAGAATACAGCTCAGCCATGGGTAATTTTTTTTAAAGTTAAGGATACCCATGCACTTTCCTCTAGCACCAAAAGTACAAAATAATTACCTGAAAATACTTTTAAAAAGAAGTCAGCCATGAGCCTGTCGGCAAGTATGCCGTTAGCAAATAGCTGACATGGGTACACAGACCTGCTGGGCTGCTTGCTAGCTGATTGTAGGCTGCCTGTACAGATACTTGCAGTAATACCACTTACTGCAGTTAGTGAGCACTCCCCACAGACAGTGATCCAGATCACACTCTGGCAACAGCTAGATGTTTTTCCTTGTTTCAGAAAAGACCATCAGAATATTTCTTTCTTCTTATATTTCTTTGAATTGATTTTCTTTCTTCTACTTAATCCTGTCTAAGAATCATATTCTTGTCTTCTGTTTGTTGTTACGTCTGGCTTTCTCATATCATTTGCAGCAGTGTGAAATCCACACGGAAAAACTTTTGTGTCAATTCTTGTGTTCTCCCACAAGCAGGTATTGTTGCAAAGAAAGTCCTGGCACTCAGTTCCCTGAGCCTCACCTTCAAATGAAACAGTTGAGAAAGGGAGCCCACTGACCGAGGAGCCACTGGAGCCAGTAAAAGGAGAGGATTTCAAATCTCCTGTTGCTCCTTGAGATAGACAGCACACCAAGCATCAAAGTGCATTCTTAGATGCTTAGTTTGCCAACTAGTAGGTACACAGGAAGTGACTTAAACATGGCTGTGATACCATAAAGATTTTACCAATATGTCACAAGGTATACTTTTACATCTTGTCCTACATTTTATCTTGTGGAACACTTCATAATGTGTCTAATGCTACCTACATTTCACACCACTTCGAGTAATCATGGTGGTAAATCACAAGGAACTGAGGCAGCACACATGGATAGGGGAGTGAAGAATAACAACTAAACACGGCCACTAGATTTGCCAGTGGAATGTATATTCAAATGAAACACACCAACTGGCCTTAATCCAATCAGACTGTACCAAATAGATCGTAGGAACAGATCAGTAATGTTTATGCAATTTTAAATGTATTGAGTAAAATGTTTATGATCTGAAGCCTTTTTGTGACAGGCATGCACAATCAAATGGAGTGATTCCCTCATGCATCCAGCACAATAATGAAATAATGATTGCCTAGTAATCTCACACTAGTCTTAAGGAGTTATCTTTCAGGCTGCTGTTTTTGTTCAATAACAAAAGGGTAGGTTTTTGGGTTTTTTTAATTGTTTGGTTGTGTTTTTGTGTTGCTGTTGTTTAAACAACACTACTGAAGACTTTTTATTTTTCTGTGTAAAACACATGGTAGTTATCATGTCTTCAAGGATCATAAATTATAATTACTGTCAGCTACATCAAAGACATGAATTAATCCTCTGGTTACTGTGATTAGAAGAGCAAATAACTGTGGGACTGTTGTTGTTTGTGTATCAGCAAGGCTTTCAGTAATAATCCCTCTACAAGCACTTTGATAGCCATTGCATCATTTAGAAGTTCTAGTCTTAAACTCGAGAAAAAAAAAAACAGTGATTTATACCAATAGTTGCATATTTCCAAACCCTGGATTTGTACTGTAAATACAGTAGTATTTACAGCCTTAAGTTCTACTACTGGCACAAGCAGAATTTGGACCAGAGAAGACTAGGAGTCAGTTGACATCGGAACAGAAGCCTACGCTTTCTAAAAACAAAAGATGAAAAAACACTACTTGTTAGTATGATCACCTGTTCTTCTACCACAAGTATCATTTTTATCTGCTATAGTTAGCCAGCTGGAGTTGGCATTATCGATGTCAAAGCAAAGCAGATAGATACCTCCTGCATGTTCTTAATATACAATACCATTACAAGGCAGCTTGTCACAATATCTTATATTAGATGTTACAGGACATTTTTCTCCTGCCACAGAGCCTGTTACTCAGCTCAGATACCATTGTATTTTGTTGTACTGCAATCATTTTACTGCTGCGTACCAGGAAGTTCTGCTTCCACATTTCATACTGCTGTTTCTAATGCGTAATCAGAGCCACCACATACACCCCCGACATGCCTCCTGCCCAGTCTCTTAATTCCCTTTTTCACACTTAGGGACGTCTGAGCCAGTTATAGATATGTCCAAAGCCCTTCAGCATGGGATCTGTTCTTGGTTTGATGAAAAGGATGTGCAAAACAGGTGATCTCAAGCTTTTATGTGTAAATTCTTCTTCTTTGAATGAGCTGCAGAGTACGCATGTGTACATCAATGTAGGATGAGAAAACAAAGACCGTTTTTAAGAGATTTTCTGAAGAAAAATAAAAATACAAATCAGCACTATCCCCCTTCCTTAGTAAATATCCTCACTTTGCCCTCCCCATTTTTTTTCTTATGTGAAGAGTCACACTTCTTGTATACCACAGTTTTCCCTGCCTTTTGCTCTCAAGACATTAAATACGAACATTTGAAAGTGGGCTTTTTTGTTGTTGTTCTTTTCTGTTGTTTGGCAAAATTTTTTGTTTTTGTCTTTTTTAATAATTTATTCTTTGAGGGTAAGCGAAGGCTCAAAATGTAACTCCAGCACGTAGGACTCTTTCACTAATTTATGTATGATGTAAGGTTTATCTAGGAATAAGACCTGATAAAAGCTAAATGCATGCAAGATTGACACTGCAATAGATGGAAGCAACATAGGCAGCAACTGCTTTGTTTCTCACCAAATACGTTCAGCAAGTAATGATGATTAACACCAAACATTTTAGCTAGGCCTGTACAATTGCTTGAAAACTGTGATTCATACACATCACACCTTGATATAAATTATAGCAAAAGGAAGTAGTGACATGTTAAACTCTGGACTTTAAGATAATGTTTCCTCATATAAACTACATCACTATTTTGTCTCAAAATTAAGTATTAGGATTGGGGCATTAATTATGGTTTGATGCTTAATATCAGAAGTGTTTATGGCTGCATGTTTCTTAATCCCTTGTATAAAAGTTAGTTATTTTACAGTTTATAGCACATTATGAATCGAAGGCAGGTTATTGTTAGGCTATATACATGAAGGCTGGCAGTGAGATTTTTTTTTCTGAATACTTATGTTTGAATTTAATACACTATTTTTAAATAAAAATGGGGACAAAAGTGCTCTTTAACAAAGCCAGACCAAACCAGCTTACCAGGAAAACCTGTCAGCTATGAGGCTATTGGATTTCTACACAATGCACATAGTCCATCAGCAGCCTCTGTAGCCCTCCCAGGTAATCCGTTCCTGATTCCATACCCTATAGACTTCCTTTTTGAGCTTAAGTAAGTCCAGAAGCAACTTGTTTATCCCCAGAGGCCTCCCAGCATTCTTGTCTGCCTTCTTTTTTCTTGGGGTGCATTGCTTCTGGGCTTGAAGGAGATGGTCCTTGAATATTGACCAGCATTCAATACTGAATACTGAATCAGCATTTTGACACTGGCCATAACTGTTCCAAAGTACTACGCATTTAATTCTAATGTCATAGTCTCCTACTGAAGAAGCTCAGTGAGCATCGATATAAGATAAAAATGTGAGAAAAGATTTCACATTATTTTTTCCAGACATTGGTCTGCAGCTCTGGGACTCATAGTCTGCTTCACATCGAGTGAAATTACCTAGAGGATTGTTTCAGAATTCCAGTCTACATTAAATATAAACTGCAGCCAACATGCAAAAATTTAAAACTGATTTTAAAGCATATGAAAAAGAATACTGGCTAGTCACCACAGAAAAACTCGAGCAGAGAAAATTAAATACTGTATGCTATAGTATGAATGGCAGAATTTATGATCCAGATCTTTTCAAAGAGCTTGAAGTAACAAGAGACATTTAACAGCAGCAGAATGCAACTTCAGCAACAGGCAAAATTACATGTGGTGGGGCACACCACAAATTTAAAATAATACAGCTCCAAAGGACTAAAAATAGTTGTAAAATCAACAAATTGCTATTTACTGTATTATTGTTCACTAACCTTTTAAAATTAACTTGAACAGCTCAGCAAATCCATGGAGGAAGATGGGCTGCAAGCTCACTATTTCTCATTGCTTAATGATAGGTAATAACATTGATTTAACTTTCTTTTAAAATGTATGCAGTGTATATAATCTACTTTACGTATTATTTATTTTTGTAGTCATCCCTAGTCCTAGATGAGAATCAATACATAAATTGAAGATGTGAAATATTTTTGCATCATCTATATATAAAAATCAATATAAAACTATATATTTTTTTTTCTTGTCTTGTGTTATCGACCTGGACTGGATGGGCTAACATTTTAAGACTAATTCAAAATGGATGATTTTTCAAAAAGCTGAACTGATCAAAATGACAGATAATGACATATGCTGGCTGTAACGCTTTTAATCTCAAAGTGCCTTAAGTTTTCTCAGACATCATATGCATATATCAGACTCTGAAATGCAGCCCTTGTTGGATCTAGAAGAAACCAATAGCTAGCAATGACTACTCTGAACAACTGCAGGCACTCAAACTGTCCCAGCTGCACAGAAGACAAAATACAAAACAACTTGAAGCTGTTACTTTATTAAGGGCAGGGTGATACAGAGACCTGACTCAAATGGCTAACACAGTCCTTCAGGCATGAATTATCACACGGCATAAGAATACACACACTACAAAGCTTAGCTAAAAAGCAGTAGAAATCTACTCTACTGCTTGATAAATCCAAGCGTGGTTGCAAGTTCATTCAACAACAGCATGGCCTGACAATAATTTTATGGTGCAGACCATTCCTCTTTGTCTGTTGCTACTTATTTAGAAAGGCTTTCATCAGTTCCTCTTAGTCTGAACCTAGGCAACCATCAGGAGCTACTCATTTCTGAAATTCATGGAGTATTGATGAGAGGACATGATTACCAAATGACCAAGCACTAAAAGTATTACTCTTCTGTCCTGATTTTCCTTTGATATCTTCTCCTGAATCAATTTTCAAGACTTATTTATAAAGGAACCTGTTTCAGATGTCTATCATTCAGCATGCAATTATTCGAGCCTGAGCTTCTTACTCAACCAACTGGGTCCTGATTGTCCATGAAGAGAGTAAAAAAAAAAATTAAACAAAGCAACGAATAGCCTAAAAGACTGTGACTAATAGTCTGGGAGCCTGTTTGGAAAAGAGGAGACAGGCTATCAGGAAATTGAACATGGCAAAAATTGGCCAAAGACGAGCTGCTCTGACATAAAGGGATAAGTCTTACAGTAGCTTGAAGATTCCATTATTCTTCCACTAAAGACTCAAAATGTAACTTCAAACAAGCCTACTGTATCTTCACAAATGAAATCCTTACTACTGCACAAAAGAGGGAGTGTGTCTTTTTTTATTATTATTTCTATCTAAAAAGGTCTTAAACTCTGATTCAAGAAATCAACTCTTTCCAAGAAAAGAAACAAAATGTGCATTAACTTGAACATGCGCTAAATAGTCAGTAAAATCAACTAAGGGTATCCTGTCTTCATTAAAAAGAAAACATACATGTATTTTTAAAGGCAATACTATCCCTGCTTTTCCAGAGCCCTAGCTTGCATGATTTGCCTCTTTACCAGTGGTATCTGAGAGCATACAATCAGACAACATAAATTTCAGACATCTGCACATGAAAACATATTTCTTCTGGATACCTCAGCTTCATTTTCATACCAAAGTTACAAAGCTAATTCCTTTAAGTGACTTTGTTACACTTACTTTCTTTCTGAACATCAGCCAATGCTGCATGAAGTTCCTCCTTTAAGACGGTCGCTTCCTTAGCAATTTTCTCCCCCTTGTCCAATAGATTCCAAGTGGCTTCTTCCACAGAAGCTAACAAGACACGAGCTCTTTTTGAACGTCCCTTTTTCTTACCAGAAGGATTCTGTGGGCATTTCACTAGAGTTGTAACCTACATTTAAAAAAAATAAAAAGAGAATAGCAGTGTAAGTTCTATAACAAATTGAGAATAGGGCTGGTCTCTTCTCACTGGTGACGGGAAGAGGGGAAATGGCCTCAAGTTGCACCAGGGTAAGTTTAGGTTGTGTATCAGGAAAAAATTCTTTACAAAAAGGGTTGTTAAGTACTGGACTAGGGTCCCCAGGGAGGTGGTTGAGTCACCATCCCTGAACATGTTTAAAAACTGTTTGGATGTGGTGTTCCGGACATGATTTAGAGGAGGGTTGTTAGAGTTAGCACAGTTTGGTTAGGTTATAGTTGAACTTGATGACCTTTAAGGTCTTTTCCAGCCTGAGCAATTCTATGATTGTAATTTATGCTGCTTCCAAATTAACAAAATAAAATCAAAGTTGAGAATAAACCATGGGATTTCTCCTGCTCTGAAGAGAGATGGGCAAGTCCAGTCCACACAGTGAGAATGTGTGAAATTATTAAATTTGACAGATTTAATCTGATATTCCGCATTTTACTGTTCTTCTCTCTGTAAGATCAAAGCAAACTCAATGGAAATTTCACTCTCATATTAATCCTGATATAAACTGCTAACACTGCTCATTTCAAAAACCTCATCATGATATAAAAATTACTAATGCTATTTAAGGAGGCTTCAGCCAAGCAGGCAGCAGTTCTGCATCTTCCCACACTTCCCTCTTAAATCTCTCAACTTATCTCAGAAGCAAATATCCAAACTGAGTATAAACACACTTCAAAATATTTTCTCATCTTATATGCTAAGATTGCAGTGGCCAGAACTTAATGCATCAGAATTCTAAGGATCTTTCAGCATAAAAGTTGTACACAGTTTTAAACAGAATGTAGATTAATGCAGCCTTGTCGAAATTACAATTTTTTAACAATGCACTTCAACATTAATAAAGAAGTTATTTTTATTTAGCATCCCACTCTACATTCCTCATCATTTGAGCACAGCCCCCACATTCCAACAAAATCTTTGCAGCAGACTGTTCTCTGGGGCATTGTTTGAATTGTCAGCAACACAGGAACACTCCTAAAATATTTTTAAAGAAAAGTGTTCTACAATTATCTCAAGACATACTTTTTTTTCAGTAAGTTCACTAATCCTCCTTCTACTTCCATTCAGTGCCAAAATGTAGACAGTGTAGAATTAAGTACAGATCTACTTATGGGATTCAATGAACACATTTTCTAAGTATGAATTGCTTCATTTCTTTAAATAGCATTCCAAACATATTAAATCAGCCTATTTATTTCCTCAGTAGGAAAACTGACAACAATAGTTTGCAAAGGAAGTTAGAGCTGTGTATGAATTTCTTAGACCACCAGGCAGGTTTAGCTCATGGCTGCAGTACAGAGCATGGTTTGAGCTGGAATAGTGCTCTCTTCGCAGGTCTAGGAGGAGAAGATCCAGTATTTGTGAATTCATGTACTTTTCATGCCTTTTGTGAATCAGTACATTTAGAGTAAACAAAAAAACCTCCTCTGGAAAGCATTTCTGTAAGCCTATCCATCACTGAAAGAAAAAATGTCTTGTGGAACTTGGGGTCAGAAGACCAACCACTTAACACCAACAGCCATGGGATGTCATAAGAAGGACAGCAATATAGATAGCTCAGAATCAGATTATTAAAAAGGATTTAGGTATTCTGGTAAGCCAGGAAGGAAAGTAAATGAAAATATTTATGCACCAGCCAGCTCCTAGAGAACATACTAGGAATTTAAATATTTTCTAAAAAAAAAACAAAAAACAAAAACCCTACAATATTATTTCTAGAGCACTTAATGAAGCTTCAGTAGTATTTTAAGAGACATCTGAAGAGATTATAAACTGATACAAGGAAGCCAGAGCACAACTTCAAAAAAGAAGCTGTCACCAAAAAAAAAAAATACTAAGAAGCCTTTTAGGCATCTTAACTATTTATTTTTCTGAGTTTTAATGTAAGCTCAATTTTATTTATAATATCTGTACTGCTTATTCATATACTTTTGAGGAAGAAGAAAGGAAACAAATGTAAAAATAAGAAAAACAATCATTACTGAAAGTGAAAACTCATAATTCTAAGATGTTTCATCTTCAGCTTTACTGCCAGGAAATATTAGAAGTATAATTTCTATGGAAAAGGGACCAACGTCACTTGATAGAGGCAGCTTCTGATCTCAAATACAAGTTAAAATTTGATAAATTGGCTTAAGTTAATAGATACAGGAAAAAACTACTCCATTTTCCAACACAAAATTCCAGTGAGGAATACAAAGCCTTAATGATGATTCTACGCAAAGAATTGAGTTAAGCAGCAGCAAATATAGCATGCTTTTTTGATCCACTGTCAATACAGGTTGCACAATAGTGGCAGAATACACAGTTAAAATGACAGCATTATAAGGCTCAGAAAAATTTAAATTACAAAAAAAAAAGAAGACGAAAGAAAAAAAAGCAAGAGAGAGAGAAACATACCCCATTAATCTAGCTTATGCCTAATTGCATTTCAGTTACTCTTACGTTGCCATACATCCTTATTGCCATATGCAACATGGCTATCTCCCAGCATCCAATGAAATCAATACCATATTTTACAATACTTAAGATGTTTGGGAGGAGATCTACTATAAGACCAAAGTTTTTAAAGTGAGATTTTCAAGTCCATATGCCATCACAGCAGCAAATCTGTTGTTGTCAGTTATTACCATTACCTATTAGGCTTGCAGAATTGGTTTGTTTTTTGTTTTTGTCATGATTCACAACTACTGAAATCCTAGGGCACTGTGCAGTAATTCTTCTAATGCTATATTCAGAACCAGATCAGTCTTTAAAAGACAATCTATTAACACTACAGTAGTTAAAGAAAACAGTATTTTCATACATTTAGTACCAAAAGATTTTGTTTATAATTATTATAACAAAAAATTTAAAAGCATCAATCACAAAACAGTTTATAACTGTTGAAAAGCATTTAGTTAAGTAACTGCAATCCCTAGACATTTGAAGAAACAATATAAGAACTTAGCAATCTAATGACAATGGCAGAAGTACCTCCTCGCTGTTTCAAATGCTAACCACCCCTTGTCTGAGTCAGATGTTTGGGAATAATGGAGTGTTGCCCATAAAAATAAATACTGCTTAATCAGTTGCACTGTGCATAAAGTAAATTCACCATACAGAACTAAAAACAGCAGTGAATCATTTCTGTGTGAGCAAAGTTTTGTCAGCGTGGGTGACATGGTAATAAATAAAAGCCTTTCTACTTCCTTATTTTTCATCAGTAATATAATACAAGAAATCCTAAAACACATGCATTCGTAAGTATTCTGTACAATTTACCTCTCTCTCACAGCCATAAAATTTCCACAGCCTGTATGTGTGCAAAGAATATAAATATACGGAAGAAAAGATGCTTGGTAAGGAAAAACTCTTTGAAGTATTTGAGAAGTATATGTGTGCACACATAGCACATATTAAGTGTGTGTATATATACAAATAAAGAGACAAAACTTCAGACACAGCCTCCAAATAAGTGGCTAATCTGCATTTTACAGGACTTCCATAGATCACAGGATAAAAGCAGTTATGAACTGTTTCCTTCATGAATTAATGAACTGATATTAATCTCATCCAGTCACATATTTCCTAATTTTTAATTAATGTAAATTCAAAAGGAACAATGTCTAACCCTACTTTGCTACTCATCATGGCTGAGATAGAGTTAAGTTTCTTCACAGAGGTTCGTGCAACGCTATGCTTTGGATTTTCTATGAAAATAGTGGTAATAACACATTGACTGTATTAGCTGTTGCAGAGCCAAGGACTTTTCTGCTTCTCATGCAGCCCTGACAGAGACAAGCTCAGAGCACACAAGAAGCTGAGAAGGGACACAGTCAGGACAACTGACCCCAGCTGGCCAAAAGAACGCCCCATACCTTGTGGTGTCATGCCTATCAATAAAAACTGGGGTAAAGGAGGAGGAAGCGGAGGACACTCAGAGTGCTGGCATTTGTCTTCCAAAGAAAACATTACATTGTTATGTGTCCTTTCTGTCTTAAAAGTGGCTGAATATCTGCCTGTTGATGGGAATGAATGAACAAATCCTTGTTTTGCTTCGCTTGCACACACAGTTTTTGCATCTCCTAGCAAACAGTCTTTATCTCAATCCATGATTTCTCTCGCTTTTAGCTTCAGGATTCTCTCCCTCATCCCACTTGGGAACAGTGGGTGAGCAGCTGTGTGGTGTTGAGCAGCTGTGTGGTGTTGAGCAGCTGTGTGGTGTTGAGCAGCTGTGTGGTGTTGAGCAGCTGTGTGGTGTTGAGCTGCCGTGTGGTGTTGAGCTGCCGTGTGGTGTTGAGCTGCCGTGTGGTGTTGAGCTGCCTGCACCAACACTACAGAAGCAAATCTATATCTTGTCTCAAATGTTATCCTTAGTAAAATTAGCAAAGAGATTCAGCAAGCTTTCATCTCTGAAGATGATATTAAGAAGAGGATATTTTTCCATTACATTAACTATTTTGTGAGTAAACATTGCACAAGCATGCCAATAGAAATCAGCTATGCAAATGAAAGTACTTTGTGACCATCTGATTGCTTCACACTACTTGTTCCACAGCAGGGTGCATCTCTGATAAGAGCTCAGAATTATGGAAAGACTGTCTAACCACGTCCCCAACATCAAACAGAGCAGCTGTCAGCAGAATGGTATCAACTTTGACAATATTCATTTTTAATGTGTCGGATGTATTTACCAGAAAACCTTGGTAGATTCTATGATAGGTAATTGTACCTAAAAGCTTTCCTTTCAAACAAACTTTTCCCAATACACCTGGAATAAAATAAAAGCCACAGACAAAGACGATCCCTTCTCGTGTTTGTTTGCATGGGGGCAGGGGGTAGAGAAGGATTAAAGAAAATTTTTTTCATTACTCTGAAGACGCAGGGCAACTAGCAGTACATCCCCATGAGCATACAGTATGGGAGTATAATGCTAGTCACACTAACACAGTTATGCCGCTTTCCACCTGTGAGTTCCTCTCTCTGCAGAGCCCTGCACAGAAATATTTTAACATACTGGCTTAGGTCAGGTCACTGCTTGGGATGCCAAGAGGGAGATGCAACAATACTACTGCAACAATAGGTCCTGCAATCCCCTAGACATCATCTTGACAAGGCTGAAGGACACTGATAGACAACCTTGTCGTACATGCAGTTGACTAAATAAAAACAGAGATTTGCACACCACTAAATAAAACGAAGAGAGCATTCAATAAGATTGTGATTTAAAATAGAAGATGTCCTTTATGTTCTTTTTCACATAACATATTTCTGTAGAGGACCTTTAACACACTTAGTTACCCATAGTATTTGCAGAATCATGTCAAGTCTTCTGCAAGTAGGTCCTTGCCATTGCATTGGATGAAAAGTAAACGATTTCTAATCCATACAAAATACACACAGTCTCTTAAAGATTCTTTAAGCACAGCATATTGAACTGGTGAATACTTGAAATAAAACTCAAGAATGCAGAACAACTGCTCCTAAAATGAAAGCTTCATCAACAAACCTGAAAATCTCTCAGTTCAAATTTTCTTTAGTTGGAAGTGCCAAGATATGTTTATACAATACACAGCAATTATACACCTCTTAGGGAATCTCTTTCAAAATAAAACAGATTAGGTTTGTGGGTTTGTTTGGGGTTTTGGTTTGGTTTTTTTTCAGAATTCATGTAAAGAAACTGACCTACAGAATTCAGGACTCCATCCAATATTTACAATATGAAACTTTCTATGATTTGAACTCAATCTGTAGCACGTTTCATATTTAAATGCCCATGGATAATAGTGTGCAAAAGACTAGCTAAAACATGCAACAGTTGATATAACATATAGTGAAGCATTCGCAAGATGGAAGGCGCTTCATGAATTACCAAAGCTGGAAGAAGATGGTCCCTGCCCAATTTCTAAGACAGTTTCGGAAGAATCATGGGTATGCTTTTCACAATAGTGTCCTTAGCCTATGTCCTTCAACCTCATTCACTTCTCTGTATGTCTAACTTCTTTTCTGTAGTGTTAAAATACCTGAATTATAAGTGGTTCCAGTAATTTCTCCACTGTAAAGGTCTGGATCTGCAGATCCTGAGGATCAATTTTCAGTTTAATGTTTGGTAGTTTGGTTGGCATTTCACCTAGGAACAAAGCAAAAAGATAAAAAAAAATTAATTTAGCATGCAATTATTAGCCATGAGAGCCCATTGCCATTTGTTGGTGTCCAGAAACTGCTTCCTGGAGCACAGGAATCCACAAAAGGATTAGGATTTTAAAAGATAAGATTAATTTTCATGATTCCTTGCTTATAAATTGTGAAAATATATACAGATACTTGCATAAACTGTGAAATAATAGATTTCAGATGCATCTAAATGTCTTCTCCTCAAGATTTCTAATTTGACTGTGTATTTTAAAATTGAACAAGGATAATTGTATGAGAAATCCTTTAAATAAAATTCTGTAGTAGTCAATAAAATTGAGCTTTTGAAGAAATATGTATTCCGTTATTAAATCTACTGAAAAATTGTATTACTGAATACATCACAAGAAAAACACTGATGTTATAAGACCTATATATTACTCACGTGCCAAAGCATAGTAGTCATAAGAAACAGTTTGAGAACAAAAATGTATATAGAAGCTCCTAAAAGTCCAGATAATTAACAGCATGAGAAAGCAAGCCATTTAGTTATTTTATGCCCTGCAGTAGCAAAATGTTTTCTATGTGTTGAGACAGATTAAATCAAGAAAACCTATAACTGAATTTAGTAAGATGGAATTAAAACTAAGAAAGATCTTTAAGGTGAATAAGTCATTCATTAGGAGCTGGATCCAAAGTTCACAGGCGTTAATTTAAGGGTTTTCACTGAGTTCACTGGGTCGCAGTTCAGGCTGCAGTGCAATAAGTGTGCACCAGCACAGAATTACAACTGTGTTTTAGTAGGAAAGCAACTAATTATTACTCCAAAATAAAAGACACTTTCAATTTTCCAGTAACTCAACTTCTCATAAAACATAACTCAACAAAGCCTTTTTATCCAATAAAGACTTCAAACACAAAAGTAATGAATATCTGTTTTTGAGCAGGACTTATTACAACCATTGATGCTGTATAATCAAGCGATGAGGTACCTCAATTGTGCAGGCTGAAGGGATGTATTGTAACCTCCTGGTGAACCTGGCATTGATTTAATACTATGTAATAGGTTTAAGCTTTCTATACCAAGTTGTTGTTTGTCTTATAATAGATACCCACATTTCACTTGCAGGCAATGATAGTATGAATGATAATTAAAGAATTAATGGTGGAAGTACTTTAAGCTTTTTCCAAACTCAATTTAACCAATAAAGGTGATACAAGTGCTAAATTTATTGCTTCATTGTAAACTACATCCGCTGTAGCCCTAGGTTTCCACAGATTCAGTTGCACATAATCAGGTGAGAGTGTATGGAAAGAACTGATTCTTCAGTTTTAATTCTATTTACAAGTCAACAGATAAAAGCAAACAATCCTGACATGAAATTGACAAACTTCAGTTTTCCTTCCATACAACTTATATTTTTTTAAAAGACAACTTTTGAAATGTCAGTGCAAATCATTTCACTGTGTTTTACACATTTATTTCTTAGATATCTGTAACAAAAGCCAAGGAAATAAAATTTGGGACACCAAAATCAGTCATTTCAGTGGTTCTCTTTCTGTTCAGTGAATCATCAAGTAGACTGCTCCTCCTCAAGCAAGCATACAGATCTTGTCTCTTACTCCCACTACCTCACTGTAGCCATTAAGTAGTGATTTGAGAAGGACAATTCAGTAGCTTTTGCTCTTTCTTTTCCACTCATTGTAAAATACTTATTTAATCACAGAGCCAGGAGCAAAACAGTTGGTGGTGGTGGCTAGGGCAAGGCAAAATCCTTCTGTTTTCCAGTGTTGTTCAAGTAGTGTTTTCAGTATTTCAGTCCAAGAAAAACCACAAGAGACTGAAGACATCAGAAGTCGACAAATTCAAAATATCGACAAGCACGCTGAAATAATAAACATCTTAATGAGTCCGACCAACAGTCTATCTAGCTCAGCATATTTGTCACAGTCAGGCTACTTAGTGAAGACATGCAAGCCTGGTCATTTCCCATGGTTCATCCTTCCCATGCACCTCCAGTATCCAAAACTGACATTAGAGAGCACATCCCTAACTAGTATCCATTTAAGGACACACTGATCATCAATCTGTCGCGACTCTTTGAATTTTCTAATTGAAAACAAAAGTTAATATACATACATAATTATCAAGAAGGCAATACTCAGTAGCTCAATAAATCAAGAGGATAAGTACTGACAGAGAGAGTCCCCCTCCACGATCTTTTCATCAGAGAGTATAGTAATAGGACAAGAAGTAACAGCTTCAATCTAAAAGAGGGTAGATTAAGATGAGAAAAAAGAAAGAAATTCTTTACTCAGAGAATGGAGCGGTGCTAGAACTTGTTGCCAAGAGAAATCATGGATGCCCACAGCTGACAATGTTCCAGGTCAGGTTGGATTCTGGCCTAGTCAGCCTGACCTACTGGGTGGCAACCCTGCCCATGGCAGAAGGCTGGAACTAGATGAGCTTTCAGGTCCGATCTAAACCTTTAAGTGATTCTATGACTAAAGGGAGAACTGGAAGAGAACAACTATATCACCAAGAATCACTTCATTACAGAGAAGCAACAGGAATCAATTCTTTCCCGTCAGACTGGTAACCATTTTGGAACTGAAAATCTACTAGAGACAGAGGCAGTATTAGTCCTTCGTTTGGTAATTGACCAGTCCTAGTTCTCTATCATGACTATTAATCAACAAACAATTGTTTTGCACTACACAGTTCAGTATGCCCTTTTTTCAGAATCTCCTTATAAAGTAGAAGATGACCACACAGAAGTGACCCGGGAAGAGAAGGTTGCAATTTAAAAGGCTGTTTTGTTGTTGTTGTTGACAAAACAACATAAAGATTTTTATTAAACATGATAGCATCATGCATCTTACTAGTAAAACTACAACATGGTGTACATGCACTCTGAGATCAGTGCTGGCATTGTCACACAGAAGTATTGTTTCAATTACCTGTACTCAGAAAAATACTTCTGAAATGCTGACATGTCTAGAACTAGCCTCAAACATCCATAGGTTAGAAAGTTCCAAAGAATGAAACTAGATCACACAGCTGAACACCATCTCTGAAAAACATTCAGTGAAGGAAATTCTCCATTAAGAATTGGGCACGACTACTTATTTCCAGGGGAGAATTAAGTTTCTGGCACCGTTAGAAATATTTGAACACGTAGCCCTGTGTTTCAGTAACAGAACGCTAACAGGTGAACCAGTAGCTGGAAACCCTATCTGGCAAGAAAACTGCTGCACACAAAGGCATTAAATTGAGCTAACTGATCTAAGAAGTATCCAGTTTTAATCCATGTTACTTATTTCAAATCCACTGAAACATTTCAATGAAGCTGCAGCCATATGGAAGTTTTACTACTTATTCGTATTAGGCCTGTGATTCATTCCTAGACTCATCCAGTCACAGAACCAGATTTGGTTTGACAGCTGAATGACTTGAAATTATCACTGACATAAGGACACAATTCAGCTCATGACTAAAACATCCCTTTAATGTCATTATCACAGCCACAGTCCTGACTACATATAAGGAGAGCACAATTCAGGAAAGAAATAGAGGGTAAGTAATCCTAACAGTACCTGTTTATACTTCCCTCTGCTAGGACTGGATTCACTGTTTCAAAGCTCAAATTTGGTGCCTTTGAGTTGTAATTCCAACAAGATTTTTGAAAATGAGCAATGACTTTCTAAGACTACAAAGCTTTGCAGGGAATAAAACATAGGAGACACAAATGCTATCATTTCTGTAATATTTTCATGCTGTGACTCCTTCATTAATTGTAGCACACATCCAGCTTCATAAATCTGCAGTTAAATGTACTACACACACCCAAACATTGCAATGATTAGATTACTTCTGTCATTAATGATAATATCTCAATAGTATTCAGTCTTGGAAAAGGGTATCTTGAGTGTGAAGCATTAAAAATAATTCAGAATTTTCAAAACAAAGTGGTTCTAAAGGATAAAAGTTTTATATAGTTTCTGATTGTATATTCTAGGCACTATCTAGTACTATCAGAACTATAAAATTGCAAAGTCAGTCAAATATTGTAATCAATTTGTCATGACAGAGTGTGAATGCAATAAAGCAAGAAATAACACATACACTCTCCATCTGCTGCAGAGGAACCAACAAAAGTTAAACACAGTCATTCAGAGGGCTTCATAAACCCACAATTTAAGACACCATGAAACTGCAAAGTCCCCTGGTTTCTTTACATTGTGCGCACAACATCCTAGGTGATCTGAACTATGCAACTGGAGTTTCTTCTTACAGCTTAGACCAAAGGCACAACTAATCTGTAATCATTCAATTTAAGCAAGATTTCTTTATACGTTTTATCAATAGTGATTATTACTCTAAATATCCATTGGTTCTTCAAGCATGAAAACTGGAAACAGAATTGAAACCAAGTTCTCGACTATATAATTATTTGAAAAAATACTGAATGTATAGTGATTTAAGTTTCTGCCCCTCAGTAGTGAGGGATTTAGTACAAAATGCAGTCTCGGAAGGCTAATACCTATCAGCTGCATCATTTTGTTTTTAACAAGGAAAATTCAGAGAAAGTTCTCTATCTGTAAAGTCCATCAACACTGCAGCTTGTCTACAGGTATTGCAACATGAGAGACTTCCAGCAACCCTCTTGCTAATACAGCAAATGTTATCGGTAACCTGGAACATAGGATCCTACCAACATTTAGGCTTCCACACACATGCTCGAATTGAAGACAGCAAAAATTAGTGGGAGAGCCTTTGTAATCTGTTAAAGTGAGCTTTCCTCTAGTACCAACTATTTCATTTGAAAGTCATAAAATATCCGTCATTCAGGTCTCTGTTTTTCTTATCTTCAACACTAAACTGCTCTCCTAATTAACAGCTTTTTCAAGTGCTTCTTCCCTAATAAACCAGTAGTACAAGCATTTCTGGTTGACTCTGCAACACTAGCACTGCGGGTACATATGTCAGGTCTTTGCCCACCTGTCAGCGTGTTGATACAGCCCATGAACTTCCATGCATAGAGCAGAGAATCATACTGCTGTGTTTACCCCCAAACAAAAAGTCCATTTAAATCAACAAGATACTCTCCTCTAGATTCACTTGAATTATATCCAACCAAACCATACTATAACCTTGAAAAAATGTTTTTTCTTGCTATCAGCAATTCGTTAGTTCTCTACATCACTTCAAAGAGCCTGCTCTCTACTCACATAAAGACTCAAGGTTTTTAATGATACTGCTGGTTCACAATTCTGATGTTTGACATAATTTTCAGAAACTTCGCAGTACATGAGTTTTTTTTAAATACATCACACCAAATGCAAATAGATTACACTGATTCTGCTGTGAATTCCTTCTGGACCTGATAAAGTTCAGATGAAAGGGAGTAGGTAACAACTGGCTGAAAACAACACTTCATGCTTCTACTGAGCTTTGAAAAACTCACAAGATGATTGTCAGGTTATTTTTTCTTCACATATAGCCACGCTTTAAATTTGTAGAGGCTTCCATTTGATTCACTAACAGAAGGACGTTACTAGCCATTTCACTCAAAGTTCAAAAATGAGACCTCTGCTGCTTACAGCAAGAGCTTCCCCCTTTCTCTCGGCACACCTTCCCATACTACGTATCATCTACAATGATTAGATCTTCTCTAAAATTTGGCAAATTGTTGTAATTATAATCACTTCCCACTAAGCCATCTCAAATTTATACAGTGTTACAAATTCAATTCCATTTTTTAAGATCAGAAAAACCTCCATGAACAGAGAATTTATCTTCTCTGTGTTTGTAGATTTTTAAACCTTAGCATATAGTCTAATGCAGATATTTTTATTCTTTGCTCCAGCCCTTGCTCAGGTTTCTGAAATCTACAATAGTTTTTCGCCTTAGGGCAAGACAATAAATTATCATTAATTGAAAATCAATGGCAAATTTTGCCTTATTGTTTCTGAAAATTTCAATTATATTCTAAGGTATAAATAACCTATTTAAAGACTTTGCTAATGATTCTAGATGTTTGGGGGTTTTGTTTGTTTTCTCCTAAGTATAATTCTGATGTTCTTTTTAAGCAGACAAAATAGGAAAATATGCTTGCAAACAAATGCAGTGAAAAATGCAAAACTTTATATTATTTTGACACTGTTACCACCTCTTTAACTTACCAGACTTTTGTCAGTATTATTTACCATATTAGTAAAAAAGGTTTTTGGGTTGATTTCTGTTTCTTTGTTTTTAATAGAGACAAGTATAGAGGGTAGCAAAGAAAAATATGCAGGCAGTAAAAAATTATTCTGGGCGTTTTTCTGACATTTCCACTTCTTAATGAAGTAGAGAAATTTTAGCACCTTCCTCAAGATATGAAAAAAAAAAAAAGAAGATCACAGTTTTGGGAAGTTTTCTGCTTGTTTTTGGCTTTTTGCTGTTATTTTTGTTTACTTTTGACATACATATACCTACTCCCATAATAACATGCCCTGTAAATACAGTACAGATTTTGACTGCAAGATTTTTTGTTAAAAGGCTGCTTTAACCTCACACTTGGTTCTATTAACCTTTACAGTAGGTAAATCAGCACTGTAGATGGGGAACTTTTACGATGTTAAGCATGTGTCACCAGACACAGTTCTTCTGCCTCCAAACATCCAGTAAAGCAACCACCTGCACTCCTCTACAAGTGCTGCAAACTTAAAATAAGAACTTGTCCTGTCAGCAGATGTGTCCAAGCTGAAAATACTGAGTGCTATGGACTAAGAAAAAAATACCCTTGAAAAATAGTTTCTATCAATTTGCAATACAGTTGAACACGGTACCTGCACTTTCTTAGACCAATATGAAAGTAAACTGTATGCAGACACAGACCAACCAGTTAGCGTTAGAAAGCCGAGCCAAAGATATTCTGCAGAAATTAGAGAAGTTTAGAATCCATTTCCTGCTAAGTCAGTAGAAAGCTAACAGCACATCACTCACCTATGCTAGAATACAAACGGTCCATATTCAGCACTAAAGCAACTGCCTATGTAATATCCTTGTGTTAGGGAGCTTCAGTGCAACTGTTTTGGCTCACTATTTGGCTTCTGAAGCATCTGCAAAGGACTGCCTGACAAGCTCTCCAGTGTATTTCAGGATGACTGACAGGACACAGTGGCTGCTAGAATGGTGGCAGGGGGATGGGCATCCTTAAAGCTATATACAAGTGCACAGCTACACAGATATATAGATACTTTAAAAAAAAAAAAATTAAAAGCCTTCTATTAAAACTGATTTTGAACAATTAAATGACATAAAACGTGCCATTACTCATATTTCTGGTGCTTATTTATTGTAATTTTCAGCAAGGCTATTGTTTTCCCATACATTCTGGTCGTATGCCAGATTCTGTCTCAAGGCAATGACTCAGACCAGCTTCTGAACTGGACAGCAAAAGGATTCATAAGGCTCTAACCCAATCATTTGCCACTAAATTTGTTTTCTTCCTGTTGTACGTTATTCCTCACTGGCGTAAAGCACATCATCCTATCAATTTCATGAAATGCAAAGGCCCGTTGCCTTACGAAAAATAAAGGGGAAAAAAAAAGGAGGACAAGAAAAAGATATTAAAACAAAGCAGGATGGATGAGTATTTGTAAAAATGATACATGTGCACAAGACACCTGAGATTTCTAAGACGTGATGCATTGCTGAGAGTGTGTAATAGAATGTTTTATTATTTGATCTTAAATTCTAATTTATTATACAATTATTTAATAGCTCTATCAGTTGGCACCAGCACCATTTCAGGAATTAAATTTGTTAGCTTTTTTTTGCTACTGAGTCAGTACAGTGAGAGTTAATCAGATTTTATAAAAGCAACGAAAACAGTGACTGAATTTTTCCTTAATCCTTTAGGTGATACATGAAAAAATAATTTCAAGAATGGGGAAAAAAAAAAAAAAATCTGTTAAGTTGTACTAGTTGGGTTTGCAACACAGTAGTATGAACTTCCATGGGCCAGGTCACACACTAGAATGGAGCTACATCTCCAACAGATGGGAATTCACTCCCATCACTCATTCAACTCTGGGGAAAATCCATAAAGCATGTGGCAAACTGGATTCCTGTACAAAGCTGTCAGGTTATACCTTAGCCACCTCAGATTTTTTCATTTCTGACCATTAGCAAGAGGAAACATCTGCTAATGCAAAGGCAGTTGAAAAGAAAGAATAGCCAGAGGACTGGAAGGTGGCAAGATTCAGAGTTGTTAATTGTATTTATTCACTATAGGCTACTACCAGTCTTAGCACGCAGGTACAAATTTACAGTGAAGTAACCAAAAGGTAGTTTTAGTGCTGAGAATGAAAAAATAATAATAATAAAATAATAATAAAAAAATACTGGGTTTACATTCTCTAGACTGCATTCTCTTTAATACATTGGCCACCTTCAAACACGCTTGAAAAACAACTGAAATTCCTAGGGACACAAGATTTCTGCCAAATTCAACATAGCTCTCAGTATAACTAAGTAGTGTCATACATAATCCCTTTAAAAATGAATCTACCAAGGAAAAGAAAACAGTATTAGCCTAGTCCTTACTGGGTACAGGAAAATCCACATGGTGAGGAATAGATTATGATCTAATTGTATGTAAAGCTTTAGTTAATGTTTATAGGAAAAAAAAATGCTTGAGATGAGGAACTCATTATACCTCAGTTGGCGAACATCTTCCAAAATGTCTGATGTCCAGTGAGACTTCATATGATGAATTTTCTCTGGATTATAATATTCTCAGTGCACTCTTTTCCTTGCTAAAAAGTTGTGCCTACTTTCCCTATAGTGCATTCCATCAAATCTCTTTTTAATGTAGAGGTTATCTTTCAATTCCACACAAGGAAACACAGTCTGAGATAAATTACTTGCTCACAATCACACAGAATGCCAGTGGAAGAATCAGGGACAGAATCTGGTGATACAACTGTCCATCTAACTGGAGCATTTTACTCCCACAAACTGCAGCCAATAAACAGGCTGAGAAGAGTAAATCATTTCTGAACACATCTTGTAACATAAATCTAGAGAATATAATCTCTTCTTCCATATTCAGGTCAAAGTTACTCAGATACTATTATTTCTTATTCTTAGTAACATCAGCTAACACATTCTTCTCCCTTAAATATACTATCAAAATTACTGCCTTGGTTGCATGCACTCTTTCACAGGCAGTTGCTACTCAGTGACGAGTTCTAGGAGACATTCCAGCAGAGGTGTGAATCCTATAGTCTGATCAGCTGCAGAGCAGTTGGCTTTGCACTAGCATGCCAGGCTGTGCTCTTCAACCGGCAACAATCCACAAATGCATGCTATTGTCCTGGGTCTACAGCCACAGCAAGGAAATCCTCCTCCACAGATGTATCACTACAGAAACTCGCAGGCCTGATGATCATCACACTATATTAGCAGTAAACTAAATAGAAGTGACAGCAGAAGCAAAATAATCCTGCTTCGCTTGGAAATATTTTAACAGCCCTGTCTTCCTAACATTTCTTCCAAGGTACTTTTTTCCAAGAACTGAAGTTTTGTGTCTGAGAACTACAGTTGTAATATTTAAGATACCAAAAAATTAGTTATTTCATAAGGAAAAACAAAAAAGAAGTTGTGCAACATTAGAGGCAGCATTTCCTTCAAAAAGAGAAGGTTTTCATTATATTTTTCAGACCTGCTCCAAATTCTTTTCTAAAAACTTTTAAAAAAATCTTTTGACATGATCCTCTGCGCTATTTTTCCTGCATGCACTTTGAGCACTGAACAAGCACCCTTTCTTGTTTAAGTGGCACACAGTTTGTACATGGATAACTATCTTGTGCTGGTAACAATAGTTCTAAAAGGCTTGGCTCCAAGCCCTCCCCTTTGTTATCACTTTTAAAGTGTTCTATCTCTATTCAGAACCAGAGACTCTGTTTAAATTAAGTTCAAGTTGACCTTTCACTAAAAATAAAATATTGTTCAGCTCTTGTGGGGGGAAAGAAACCAAACCAAACATTTACCATTTTCATTATTTGACAGTTATACACCATAATATCTACAATGTTTTGCTTAACAGATACCCACTTCTTACTCAGTTGCACTGGTTTAAAATGCTTTTCTCTTGGTAGAGCTGCCACTTCACAAAAAATTTTTTGTTTCATACCTATGCCTTACACATGACGTTTCACTATCATGTTCCATTTTAAGCAACTATTTTCAAATTAATATAGTTTGTAAAGGTGTGCACTCTTTGTTTTCTCCAGTGACCCAAATAATGTAATTGTTCTCCACTGCTGCCTGATGACATGAACAAACCAACTCCCAAATTAATGCTAGCACATGTAATCACTGTTTTTTAAGAATGTATCAATTTTTTTATATATGGAGGAAAAAAAAAAAATCCGTTTGCCGAAAGCACACCATTTGGGACATCCACAAGCAACGTATCAGCTAGTATATACAAAGGCTTTATCTAAAACAGGGACAGATTGTTTAATCAAAACTGTAATCCCACCACACACCTGCAGGAATGTACAGACCTCATACTCCAGGATACATAGTAACTCTTTCAAGCAGGCTCTTGGCATCACATAACACCTTACTGACTCAACTAGCTCCAAAATAAAATCCGGCCCAGAAGAGAAACACCACCTAGTAGGGTCACTATTTCTTGTAAAACAGTCCCAGAAATAACAACTAAAGATTATTTTGTCCCTTTCAATACAAAAGTTGAGGATGCAACATCACTGGAGATTCAAGGGCAGGCTGGATGAAGCCCTGGGCACCATGGTCTAGTGAGTGGCAGCCCTGCTCACAGCAGTGGGGTTGGAACAAAATGATCTTTGAGGTTCCCTCCAACCCAATCCATTCTACGATTCTATGATTTGACCCCCATCTTCATTCTAATACAGAAGACTTTGGCTAAAGATTATTCCTACAAACAACTACTTTGTTCTAAGGCAAATTGTTTTCCTACTATTGACCAATTCTTTACAAGAGAGAATAGCAATTCATTATGTACTTTTTCCCCAAATGCCTGACACCAGGCCTAATTCTTTGCTGTTGCAAGTATTTTTGGCTTCACTGGCTCTGAACATACCTCACATTTTTAATAAGAGGAGCCCATATGTATTTTACATAGAAAAAAAAAAAAAATGTCCTAACATACATAAAGTTTTTGAAATATGCCAACCACTATATTGAATGTAACAGCCCTATTTAGAAATAAGTGTCTTCTTACCTTAATATCAAATAACGGTGTTAAAAATACTGTACAAGACAGTTTTATACAAAGGTTATAAATGTACATTTATATAAGCCTTCCTAGCATTGGAAGCAATATCCAGTGAAGTACAAAGAGGTAAATGAAACTTGAAAGAACACAATTCATTTAACACTTCACCCTTCCTTTAAAAATATTCTGACTTTTTTCATAAATAGAAAACACAAAAACATTGCGCTCCTTTCGCTACTTTCTCCAAGTGACACGATCATGGCCGTTTTGAATATTCAGAGTATTAAAAAATATCATGCTTACAAGTTCCTTCTCTAGAAAGTAAATTATTTAAGTAACTATAGTTCAGTTCACAGCTTCATGTTCTTTTACTAAATGGAAAATTCCCTTCATTTCTCTCCAATCTTACCTTCAAAATGAAGAATCTAACAAGAGATCCTTGAAAAAGGCTTTGTGAAGAACTCCTTTTAATGCTGCTTGACTCTAGAGGCACTGATGGCAATAGAGCAGATGACTGCCAATTCTTCCTTACCTACAAGAAAAAAAAAAAAAAAAAGGAGTGGAAAATAGTCAAAATGGGGAGGGGAGTACCCATTTGGGACCTCCTCCTAAGCTGTAAGTTTCCTGACCTTACTGACAATTTGTTACTGTGTATAGGGCTTTAAGAAAGCCTGAGCTCATTCTTAATCTCAAAAACAGTTTGTTGCTGAGATTTCAGACCCTCAATCAAATGCTACTGAAGTCAGTGGCAAAGTCCCCTCTGAAGTCAATGAGTTTTATGTTGAAGGTGAGAGGGAAAAGTGAAACAAGGAAAGCAACAGCCACTGCTGTAAAATCCAGGTCAAATACTGTTGTAACGTACATATTATGGCATTTGATACTAACTATAGTGTACATGACAACCTTCATTTACCTTTATGTCACAAAACACTCAGAAGTTATTTCCAGATCAATAATCCCACATTTATAGTATTTTTCACCACAGTAGACATTTCAGTTATTCAGCAAAGTTTTGCTAAGTAGAAATCATAGCAGCTTTGAGTACCTTGACATGTAGTACATACAGAGTGTATGCTTAAAAAACAAAATTTTTTTTGAAAGGACAGAAACTGTTCAATACTTCTCTTTATTCTGCTAGACATCATCTATTCTGCTGCTTAATATTTTAACTGTTTTAAATCATGCAGACTAAAAATCTGTATACGAGGTCTGTGTGTCAGGCTGAATTTTCTTTTTAGAAAATTTCAACCAAAGATGTTTGGCTATTTTTAGTTGGTTTAGAGGTGAAAAGGGCACAGACAGCCTGAAGGCTAAGATTATCTGACACCAGCTGAAGAGCACTGGAGAGGCTCAACTGGATGAAAACAGAGAGACCAAAAGAATGAGTATGTATTCTGACTAATCACAGGTAAGCAAAAAGCAAGATTTAGAGAGACATTAAGAGACTGTCCTAAGACAGTTGGAGGAAGCAAAACAAAACCTATCCAATCTCTGCCCTGTCATGCAATGGCCAATTGACTTCAGTTGCACCTTTTGCACTTAGAGATGCATAGAAGATGTGAAAGTCAGGTAAAAGATTATATTGTATATAGAACATCTTATGGACAATTTTTTCCCATGCAACAGCATGAGTTATTCACAGAAACCAAGGAAAATTTTCTAGATGGTGATTTACTATGGGAAAATGCATCTAGAGATGTTACGCTAAACTTACTACTTCATTCATAATTCATTCTCAGAATTTCAAGATTCAAACTTGAAAGATAAGCTTTTCTTTACTCACCTCCAACTCTTGAATTTAGAAGGCATGAACAGCCACAGAAGAAAGCAGCCAGACAAAAATAAAAAAAATTCAGCTTCCTGAGCACTATATTAAAACTAAGATGTAATCCAAGTCTTAATACTACTAACTCCTGCTAGTCAAGACAGAAGTTCTCAGCATTTCTAAGCTCTCCTTTTTAATTCGCTATTCAAAAGTTCAGAACAACAAAGGAAGTAACCTAATTACAAGATTCAAGAAACATGAAATTAATTAGACATTTGCTACTCCATTTTTAAAATTCATTAGATCTTTCTAATCGCATTGGTGCTTCTTTTCAGAAGTAAATAGGTGAAAGCAGAGCCTCCAAATTCTAATAGACATACTACATTGTAGAAAATAGCAGTTTTATTTCATGTTCTTTGTCCTGTCATTTCAAATAGATAATGTAGAATAGGAATCAGATGCCTACTTTAAACACCTAGTGCCATTTTAAATACTGTGTGGTATTCACCATACAAGCCTCCACGATGCCACAAGTCTCCCACAGCCCTGACCAGGGCTAGATATGGAGATGCTATAAGAGGCCAAAAGCATCCAAAATGGTCAGAGAGACACATGCCCTTTCATCATTCCCAAGTTATCTTTATCTTAACAAACCCTCCCAGCAGGTTGTCACTGTAAAGCTTTTCCAACAGATCAGGCATGTCCAACCCATGCTGTAGCCTGCCCCTGGCCCTGCACCATCACAGAGGTGGCTCTTCACCACCAAGCAGCCCGATCCAGCCCCAGACGCACACCCATCACTCTGCAACAACCAAACCTCAGTGCGCAATTGGCACTGTCTGGGCTGAAACCAGCACATAGGGAGGACACAGTGCAGTCCGAACTCAAGTCAAGATGAACATGCATTTTGATACAGTGGCTAAACACAGTTTTGTGAACAGTGAAACATTCGCAGCCTTGCTTTCCTTTTTTATTTGAGAAAAAAGTTCAAGATTGCCCCCCCCCCAAAAAAAAATCAATTTATTTTTGTAAATTTCCAATTCTATTTTCAGTTGACATAAATAAATTACCTGTGAATTTTCAAACTGAATGCATAGATTGCAACCAGATGTTCACCTTAAAGAAAAAGTGATCATCTCTCTTTACCAGACTTTTCTAATCTCTTAGTAGACGTCACTTCACAATCACACCTTATTCATATCCTTATTCATATCATTGCATTTCAGCAGTACGTACATTTCTGAGCAATTATTTTCAAGGATGAACTATGGGAGAAGTAAAATTTCATCAAAAATCTCTGACAAATGCCTTGAGAACTCACTAAGAACGGCAGCTACATCCACTGAACCAGATTGATGCATTAGTTTCACATAAAGTCAAAAATCCCCGTAGTTATATGTATTTTGGGCCCTCTTTTCTTTTTTGTTTTAATAAAAATATATTAAATATTAAAAGAAGGTTTTTTTACTTACATGAATTAACTATATTATATATTTCATGATATAATGATAGTAATGTCTTTTGTTTTACGTTGGCACACGACATCAGAAGCGGATGTTGGTGGTATAGCAGTAGAGGTTGAACCTTCCCACCAACATTCCATTCCATTTTCTTGCCATGTGACAGATAGCAGCAGAGGGGCAGTCTAACAACGGCACCTGACATGGGAGTGCATATAAAACAAAGGTGTCTCACTGAATTCCTGCATGCAGAAAAAATGGCACCCACAGACATCCACCAACACTCACTGAATATTCACAGAGACCAAACAGTGGATGTTAGTGAGTGGTGCGTTTCAGCAGTGGCAACAGAAGGTCACCTCCATTGGTACAGATTTTGACTAGTGAGGCACACAGGCTCTTTTTCATCACTGTTGAAAACGCACAGCTAACAGTGGTGACTATGTTGAAGAACAGTGTTTTGTAGCTGACGATTTGATCTATCAAATAGAGTTACTGTGCTCATTGTTGTAGTTTCCACGGAAATAAATAGGAGACATTACATTCAGTGCAAGGTAGGTAAACATAGCCCAATTCCTCTTCACTCAATGCAGCCCAGGCAAGCCAAAATTTGGTCATCTACACACTAAGCAATATCAAAATGTTTAACCCAAGAGAAAATAGAAAGCCAACAGTAAACACAAACAGAACCATACCCCAACCCTTCTAGCCCGCTAGGTCTGTCTGCAATTCATCATGGTCAGGTAACTTCAGAGATACAGTCCAAATCAGCAGGTTTTGTGCAAGAGTTTAACAGTGTTGAGCCAATAAAAATAAGCCCCTAGTAAAAGATGATTCTAAAAGCACTTTCAAATTTTGTCGTAGCAACTGCTGCTGAAAGTTGAGAAGAGTGTTTGCATTAATACACCAGAAAAGGGACAGAAGTGATGGAACACATTTCTCCAGAAGATGGATCGGCAAGGCAGGCAAAGGTGGCACTAAAAATTATCTTTCAATTACCTCCACATTAACACATATTTTTGCTTACTCATCTGTTTATATCATTATTTCTTTTTAAAATCCAAAAACAGCTCTGAGGTAAAGCAGCCAGGCCCTTAACACTGAGAGACCTGAAAGTGATCAGTCTGGAGAAGAAAAGGCTGACAGCAGATCTCATAACTGCTTCCAAACATCAGAAGTGCAATAGTCAAGTTGATGGGGGTGGACTCTTTTCAGTGGCATACAGAATGAGGGGCAACAGGCAGAAATTAGAACACAGAAGTTCCATACTAACACAAGAAAGAACTTCAATGTCAAGAGTGACAGCGCACTAGAACAGGCTTCCCAGGGAGGCTGTGGAACCTCCTTCTCCAGGGATACTCAAGACCCACCTGGACACTTTCTGCAATGACCTGCTGTAGGGAACCTGCTTTAGCAAGGGGTTGGATGAGGTCATCTCCAGAGGCCCCTTCCAACCCTAAAATTCTGCAACTCAGTACACCAGACTGTTACCAGTTGTATCTAGGAACACCCCTCAGAGCTACATTCCCTCTTCAGTAAGAGGTAGCATTCATTGACCCTGAGAACATTTCCAGCTTCCATATCAAAGGGGCTGTCTTACCCAATAGCACTCACCTGTGCTCACTATTTCCACATCACACATCCTACTCTCTGCCTCACCCTCTCCTACAGAAAGATGCAGGTGCTCCTGCCGCACTACTTGAGAAAACCCACTCAGACAGAGGTGAGGGCAACACACGTTGCTCCTTGCTGCATTCCTGCTCCTCAGCCCTCTCCGGCCCCGATTCACACCCACAAAACGAGAGCACGTCTCGCCGTAATAACTGACGGGAGAAACAAAAGGAGGTGGCTGTGCCGTCTCCCCCTGAGGAAATCCAACGGCCGCGGCACGCGCCACCTCTCCTAACGGCTCAGAACCGTTAGGGAGAGGGACCGCCCCCCCCCATCCCCACAGGCGCTGCAGGCTGTGAGGAAACCCCTTTCCTCTGCTCAGATTGCGCTCTGACAGGTAATTTACCGAGGGAGCATCAGCATTTTAGGTCAAACAGTGCTTGTAAAACAAAAACAACAACAACAAAAAAAAACCTATTTGAAGCCCTGTGATAAACAGCTTGCAGTTTGTTTGCAAACAGTGCTTGCTGAGAAAGCTATGGACAGCTGTGATGCTTCCACTGCCAGTGAGTGGAAAATGAATTAAATGAAATTTCTCTGTGCAGATGCTGTTATTGGGAAATCTACCTGATAACACCTCTTCCTGGAAGTAGCCATAAGAACTGGATGTGTAAATTTACATTAAGCCTATCTGTGGGGTTTTATTGCAGTCAAATGTTTGATCGCCGTATACATATCGCTCCTGACGTACACTGTTTGTCAGGTGGCAGGGTTTTCAATTGTCATGAAACTTCTCTTTGGTTCACAAGGCAAAGTTCAGCTTTTAAACTGTACATATTCTGCTGTAGAACAGAATAGAACATTCTGAAATTCTGGATAGAATTTCACAGATTCTGTGAGAGCTAGAACACACCAGACCTCGCACACCTGGGAAAGCACACTGGATCTTTAATAAATCTAACCTCAAATTATGGAACAAGGTGTCCAGGCCTGCATTGGGTGGGCACAATCCCTTGTGCATCCCAAGCACAATCCCTGGTTGCCAAGCTGAGCAACCATGCTGACTCAGGGTTTCACACATCTCACAGAGGAGGGCTCCATTCCTACAGAAGGCAAATCAAAAATGTGTAACAGGAGAATGGCTGAGTCCAGCCTCAACATTAAGGCATAGATGGGATAAGTGACCAGACTCAGCACCTTAGTCTTATGCCTGGATCCACCACTGTATGCGCAACCATGTTTCCTTAAAAAATTTAGACTATCCTAGACTAAAAAAAAAAAAAAAAGCTCACTTTTAAAATTCTTCAACAACATTTCACACAGCTGCAGAAACTTCTGTTGTTAACAGACATTTAAACCACTTCAAAAGTTACTCAAAGCATTGTTTTCCTTTACAGCGTGCATTCCTTTACAAACAGCACATCTCAGTATTCCAACAGTCCTTTTGCCTTCAACTATATCTGTAAGTGAATTCAGTAATTAGTCTTTTCTTTCCAGCTGCTTTACTAATTTATTTACTTCTAATGGAAGTTCTGAGCTGATTCAATAGATTTCACATTTGTACATTCTTATTTAATCAGACTCACCAGAACTGCAATTTGATCAATAAGCTATGATTTTAAACAATCAATAGATAATATTATTTTAAAACAGCCTGCGTACAAGGCAGTACTCAGTGGTACTGTGAAGCCAAGCAGTGTAAAATTAGCAGGATGGAAGCTTACATGACAAAATTAACCATAGGCCTGTGAACTGTACAAATGAAATGGCAGTTCCTGAAGTTCCTTAATCAATTTTAGGTCTTCTGAGAATCCTCACACAAAGAAAACACAAATCTCTAGATTTCCACTGCTTGAGATTTAATTCTTCAAACTATCTTTTGGAATTTTCACCAGAATTATTTTTCTTGAGCAGGAAATGTAGCTTATGAAGATGATAGCAACCAAAGATTAAAAAGAATAGAACATTCACAGAGATCATTATGTCCTCACACAGTTTAACAAAAGCACCTTGCTGCTGTGTTTCTCCAATTCTAAAGCAACAGATAGAAAACATCAACAATGCAGACCTATAAATATCAAGCTTTTAACCCTACCTTCTCATTTTGTTTTCCACAGATAACAGCACAAACAGAATGCTAACAGTAGATGTGTAATTAGCAGATCTTTTAACATAAGGTAGTGATAAATATGTAGAAGCTTGGTATGAAAAATACTCAATTGACTTTAATGGGTGATCCAAGTTGCATCCATTCTATCTGATGCAGATATTTTGTTTTACTGCTTTCAACATACTCTTCTGTGATGACTCGAAGTACACAAAGTATTTGATTTTACATGTGTAAATTACTGTGATGGTTTATTGCTATGATCTGTTACTGAGGCTTAATAGGAATTAGAGTAGTAGTGCACTGGATAATTGCAACCTGTCAATGCTACAGATAAATTTTACATTAAAATCCAAATTTGTATTTCAGGTTTAAGCCAATCACTGATCAGGTGAGAGGTTTTCAGGTGAGGGGATTTTTTTTCTTAATTGCTCACTATCAGCTCATTTAAACTCTCTTCAAGTACCTAGAATTATGGAGGTACTAGCAAAAATCAGGATATTGCCTTAGATGCACAAATTTTACCCAGCATCACAATTCTTCTGTTTATGTACTGACAATGAGAAAAATAGCCTGTAAAATTCAGCAAAATCATTGTTTTTTAATTTCAGTGACTAAACAGATGGTATATATTCATAGGAAAAAAAAAAAAATCTATCAGACTGGTGGAAATACAAATACCAATCTCATATTTTAATGTTTGAATCATACAAAAGGTAGTAACTCTGAAGTAAATCAGGGTCTCCTTACATCCAAAGGGATCTGTACTGAGAACTGGGACAAAAGTCAAGAAATATAGAGTCAAAGACAGAAGCGTACTTTATTTTCACATAGATGGTAAATGTTTCCAGAGGTGGATGAATGCTTTTGTCCCTATTTCTATAATATATGTGAGAATGGCTTTTTACTAAACAAACAAACAAGCTTACGATAGCAATGAATTCCATAGAAGCTGCCCAGCAGCTATTACATGGCAATCAGTTTTGTCACTGACAAATTTTGAACTATGAAAAGTTCTATATAGAACTAGATCACTGAGTTGTCTTTGTCCTCCTGTTCTTGGCATCTGATAGTTGCAGTTCAGTCCCGGCACAAATTCCATATTCACAAAAATTACAGCCATCCAGGGCAGAAAAAGAAAACAGAATAACACCGATTTCTTGATAACCTTGTAGCCTAATACAATGCTAAATCAGAAAAGTATTTGATAGCAAATAATGAAGAAAAGCACAGCACAAGGTTCTGAACTAGGAAAAGAAGTAGAAAACACACCCATGTCTTGAAAGAATAAATGTGAGTCTTTTTAAAATGCACTGTTCTAGAAATCATAGCGTGATGATATGCAGACTCCTTGAAAGTTGACAAGTCTATCAACTGCTTATTAGGGAGAATCCCTAATGCAAAAGAAATTATGCTAGATTTGTATCTGTTTCATAAGCAAAGTTAATTTATTATGGTAGTCAGAATTATAAGTAATGAAAAATAGCTTTTCATTTTATTGAGCAATCATGTCTAACTTCCTTTACTGCAAGCAGCAACAAAAACTTTAAAAAGGTGATAAATCACTCTACTGTAAATAATCTTAAATGATTTTAAGATCAATCTGTAAAAAAAGAAATGAATTGGAAATAATACATATTTAATCCTTCAGTCATACACCATGAGTATATTTATTATGTTTAAGAGATGGATGCAGTAAATGACCCCTAAAAGTCTTTCAGTGATATTGGAGATGCCATAAGAGTTCCCTAAGCTTAGGATACATCAAATACAGAAATTTTAAATACAGAAGTATAGCATAAAAGAGTCATTCCAACCTGAGTGATTCTATGATTCTATGTCACTGAAGCAGACTAATAGCGAGGGCAAGCAACAAAGCAAGAAGAAATGACTACTTGTTGGAGCTTAAGAAACGACATTCTTTAAAGGCAGACTGTGATACAATCTTATAGATTCCCCAGAATGAGAGCAACTTTTGATTCTGTAGCTGAAACTGGTCCCCAGAACCAGAACATTTCCTAGGCACAAAGAACGAGAAATTGTAGCTATAAAGGATTGCCTGAAGTAATTTATTTTTCATGATTGTAAGGTTTAGGTATTCAGCTTTGTTACATGATCTTCAGAGCTGACAGAACGAACGAGTTTACAGATGAGGAAATTAGTATGCAGCATTATTTGTTATTGTTAGTCATTAGCTTTTCCAGTAATAAAACATGAAATTTGAATTACTGTAGTGTTGCTAGCACTATCTATTTTAATATGTAGTTTGTGTTGGATTCATTAATTCACATGTATTCTTCAAGGGAGATATAAAACTTACTCTTGAGTATTTTAAGTTGCACAGAAGTACTTGGTTACCATTCCACTGACATTGCTGTAAATGTTTCTTAATGGGCAAAATCTAATTTAATTTTTCTGCTGCAAAGATCAGATGCATATAATAAATAGCTTCTAATAAAATAATTGTGTTTGTAAAGTCACACTTTTTAATAGGAATAAATCTTGAAATTACTGCATTTTTCAGGCAAATAGAGATTGATTAAATAACAGGGCACAGGGCAAGAGAGTGAGAAGGGATGGAAGAGGCATCACCAAAAGAACCAAATGAAATTTGAGGTCCAAAAAAAAAAGGAAGAAAACTGAAATGTTTAAGTGCTTGTGGAGCAGTTCCATATTTGTCAAGACAACAGAAAAATAGAAATTACTTAATGCTGAAGGATACATTTGGAAACTGATTATCACTTACATATTTTTGCTGCTGGTTGTTTATAATAATCTGTCCATATTTGTATTACAGTTTTTGCAACACTTACCTAGAGAAGTTAAAGATACAAAACAATACTGGCAAATCTGTCCTATTACTGCCATTATTTTGTGTAAGTCTTAAAACTGATTTTTCTCTCTCCTTTATTAATTCTAATGTCCAGAGCTTGCTAGTTTTAACTGATTGAAGGAGTAGGAATTTTAGGACTCCTTTGGGATAAAAAATCTCTTTCCAAAGTACATTTATCCATTGGGAAATGTTATCTGTTATCCTAGGTTCATTTTCATAGAATCACAGAATTGTTAAGGTTGGAAAAGACTTCTAAGATTATTTAGTCCAACCATCCATCTGCCACCAATGTTTCCCACTAAACTCTGTTCTTTAGTACCACATCTACTGTCTACATGGCTCTTGAGCATCTCCAGGGACCATGACTTGACCACCTCTCTGAGCAACCCACTCCAGTGCCTGACCACTCTTTTGGAGAAGTTTTTCCTAATATTCAACCCGAACTTCCCTTGGAACAACTTGAGGCCATTCCCTCTTGTCCTGAATTTTGGCCTGCTAGAGATTCATTACAAGCTCATGAGATACATAAAAGATTTTTACTCCTTACTTCATATTTAGTACTATCCTGAAGAAAAATTCCAAGTACAAATGGCTTGAGTTTAGCCTGCATTTCCTAAGTAAATATATTAAAATTTCATTTTTAATTCATGAATTTTTTCTTAATAACATAATACTTCCAGAAGACTGCCAGACTTAAATTGTATTCCCATTTAAAAACAGATGCCACAGGTGCAAAATTTTTGACATGATAGTACATTTATAAAGCAACGTTAAATGCATGAATTCTGATAATAAAATTAACCTTTTGCGTGCATAAGATTTATTGCCACTTTTAGTTGATGATTGTAGTGGATTTCCAGGGTCACAGCCTGGGCCAATAGGTGAGCTGGGAAGGTACGCGAGTGCCTGGAGCAGCGGGGGGGTCTGGAGCCACCCTACTTCCGTGCAATCTGAGTCTGCGCGGGTCGTCCCTTTCTCCAAGCTGTTACCGGGGTGAGTTAATTCCTTTTGATAGGTTTCCCTATAGCGTTTATTTCTCAAATAAAGGCTCTATCATTGCCCTCATTTGCCCTGCAGTGATACATCAAACGCTTTAGTTAAGCCTTTAGCCTCATGCCTAGCTGTTATCAGTGCCCCCCAATAGATACTGGAAAGTATTTCTCAAGAATTGCTCATACCATTCTAAAATAGGTGAACTTAACCACCCGATAAGAGCAAGGATCTCTGTCCTCCTCACACCCATAGAAGGTGACCTGAGGAGCCAGCTGAGGTATCCAGAAGTCAAGTGCCTACTTGAAAGATGGGGAAGCTCAATCCCACTCCAATTGCCTGAGACTAGTACTCTTTTCCCCTCTTTCCTCTGACATTGCCAGGTTAGCCAGGTATCTTGGACTTTATGGTCTTTAAAAATAAGGTGGTGAACAATAGATAGCATTCTTTATTAGATAGCATTAATTAAGCACACACACCTGGGAAAACACTGCCGTGCTTAGCAAGCTGCCTGTTTCTTACAATTTAGGAATTAATTTTAGGATTTTACTTCAGGCTTGTGCCTTTTTTTAAAAAGGTATTGTTAATGGAGGCGTTCTTCAAAATATTTTTAGTTGTTTCTTTTGTATCGAGATCTCTTTTGGCAATAATAGTTTTGTAGCAAAGTGCTAGAATTCAAATAGCACTCTGCAAATACCGTTCTTCCTCCTGTTTGACCATTGTTCACCTGCAAAGATTGTGTGGAAGTACTGAAAATTGCCCTACATGTAGCATTTGCCTCACATCCTATCTGCTGCTTTGCTTGCAGCTTGTACAAAGAACACTGGAGGTCACTCTAACTCAAGTATAAATAGGAGCGAGTGCTTTTCGAGATTAAATTGAATGTACCTGGTGAAATACAAATACTGCATGTGTCGTTTGCAACAGCCTGCCAGCTCTTGTGATTATGTTTTACTGAAACAGCATCTTTATCTCAAGTCTTGGATTCATGTGAATACAAAATACCCACAACAGACATTTAAAGAAAAATTATGTTTCTTACATAGTCTAGCTAGGAAGTACATTTTCCTAAATTCAAAATATAAAAATTAGGCATCCCAAATTGTCAAACACAAGGGACACTGAGTATATTTCCGGGCTTTCTTGTCTTAGGATTCCACATCTATATTTCAGATGTCTCTGAGTCTTCACCTCTTACAACCTGGCAAAAGGGACTGGAGCAGTCAGACTACGTAGATTAGGGTGCTTCTTAGTAAGGAAAGGCTTAATGCAGAGTAAGTGCTTTTGAGGTATGCTCCTCATACTCCAGATCCAAACACTCAAACCTCGGCTGTCTTGGAAACATGTTGGCTTATTCCTGTATAGCCATCAGCCAGAAAAAAAGGTTTCTAGATGAACAATTTGTAAGCCATCTTTAAGTTATCACACAAAACTGTGCTCAGGTATACAGTCCTCCCAAGGATATGGTCTTACCATTTGTGAGCTCAAACTGGTATTCTATGGGTTTGGGTTTTTTTGTGGGTTTTTTCTTTTTCCATCAGATAAATTTGGTTTAAAGCAACAGTTTGGATTTGCTGCTAATGAGCAACAGGAGCATTTCCATTGAATCCTAAGGCTGAGTACAGTCTAAACTCTGCAGACATACCATGCTGATGTCTGTAACTTGCCCACTTTCTCACATAAGGCATATAATTGTCTTTCCAGCAAAACTTTCAATAAATTTAAAGTAAACATCTTGAAAAGGAGATCAGGTAGAAAGTTCAAAATAGGGTTCCATTATTTAATATCGATGCTTACTAGTGTAATTGATGAGACACAAGAATTGTGCTGTTATTATCTGGGACAGGTATTAGGACAGCAATCAAACAACAAGAGAGTTCTGGTGTCATGAACATTTGCATATTACATTAATTATACCATTCACATGGATTTCACTTGCAATCAAACCCACATAAAATAGTAATCAAAATAATATTTCTGACTTGAATTTTTTTAATGCAGGTCCGAAATCTCTCAATATAAGTTTTACATAGTTTCCATATTTTTTTCAGCTTGCAGTCACTGTGAGATATATTAGCTATCCAGAATTCTTATCTAAAGAAGTGTGTTCTAACACTTCAGTAACCAAAAAGGATTAAAGAAAAACGCTTCTTCAGTATAATACTACTGCACAGTAGCGTACAGAGTTCTCCAAAACTGCTGTACTGAGTATTACACTTCCTCAGTAGAAGTAGATATACAAGAATTGTTTGTGCAGTCTGAAAACAAAGGCACTTTGACTTAGAATTTAAGAATGATTTT
Organism: Alectoris magna; assembly: GCA_030625065.1. NCBI lineage: Eukaryota > Metazoa > Chordata > Aves > Galliformes > Phasianidae > Alectoris > Alectoris magna. Next base: position 25,443,964 of record CM060566.1, on the reverse strand, counting down.
ACTGCTATGTTTCAGTTTCCTCAGAATTGGCTAGAACTATTACCAAACCTCAACTTCGATGTACTATAATTCAGTTTCCTTTCACTCTGAGTAATGAAAATGTTCATACATTTCACAGTACCTTCTTTAAACAAGTTGCTACTTGTGTGGATTTCAAGTAGTCTGTTTTCTGTAACAGAAATGAATCTGCAGCTTATCCATCGGTTTACAGAAGTAAACAGTTTTGCTCCTTGTCCTCAAATCCTTAAAAACATTGAAATAACATTTGTATTGCAAACCCCAACAAGTCTTTCCTGGCACTTACACCTGAAAAAGCACTTGTTTCTCTAATAACACGATCTCTGACTGTCCACTTCTATTCATTTTCCGTACTGTATGCAACTATACTTGGTCGTACCGAAAGCACTGTTTCTCTTCCTCCTGCTCCTCATGTATTTGCTATTTACTGAGCAACATTTTATTTACATAGTGATGTAAATGTATGTTATTTACATAGTAATGAGAATGTGATGTAATCATGTTTTCCACTTTCATGTATATGCTACTAGGTATACTATGGGCATATAAAGACAGTATCGTAGCAGGCATCACACAGCTTGTACAAGCCTTACCCAGACAGACAAAACTACACAAACATCAGCAAAACATCACGTCAAGCAACCAGTAATTGAAACAAAGGTTATCATAATGCTGAACTAACAAGCTGGGTGGGGGATACAAAGTACAATAATAGAACCACTCTATATGTTCATACTTAAAAAGTACTCCTCATTATCTAAAACACACTAAACAGCAAGAACATGAGCTCAACATTGAAAAGAAGTTTGGGATGTTTTGTTTTTAAAATGTATCCACACTAACACAAAAAGACATACAGGAGGGCAGAGTCGCAGATAGCTGACAATGGTACAAAATAAAACAGATTCCTAATAGCTACCATCAAGCACATAAAGATAGAAATTCAAGAACTGCAGCTTTCTAACTGTATTAACTTAAAGTCAAATGATGAAAAGCATTTACTACATACTGCTGAAGTAAAACAAGATCACTTGAGTTCTCTAGCACTATGGAAACAGCTGTGCTTTCTCATGTTCAGCTCTCCTGTATGTCACCCAGCTCGGGTTCCAGAGAAAGGCCCTAAAAGCTAACAGGGTGAGCCTATTTTAAGATCTGTATGAACTTTCCCCAACACCAAAAATATGCTGGCTTAACAGATTATTTAGGTCAGTAACTCATACAAAATTAAACGGGCCGGGGTGGAATTACACCCAGTACCACTTTAGCTGTTGTTCCAAAAAAAAAAAAAAAAAAAAAAAGTGTCTTTAAAAAAAGTCGTATGATAGACCACTTTTTTAATACCTCAAAGAACAGAATTAGAAAAAACAGAATACGACTTAAAATAACACCATGGTAAAAACGCATATCCTGACACATATGTAGTCCATAGGCTCACTGCTCAATTCAGACTGCTGCAGAGGCTCGCCTGATTTTCAGGAGCAAACAGATCATCTTGTCGCAGATTGAATAACCCAGCGGCACGGAAACCGATGTTAATTTTCCTGAGATTTATTTAAAATAACTGAATCCGCCTCCAAACGTAGCGGCAGGGCGCTGCTGAACGCAGGAGCAGCACAGGCACTGCGGGCAGCACGGCTCGGCAGCTCCGTTTGGGGCGGGGCGCCGGGACGCGGCAGCTCCCATTGGCAGCCCGTCGCAGTCGGGGCGGGGAGAGCCGCAGCAGGAAGACTCGATAAGGATGCGTGCCCCGGCGGTGTGTCACGGGAAGCAGCGATGGCCGAGTGGTTAAGGCGTTGGACTTGAAATCCAATGGGGTCTCCCCGCGCAGGTTCGAACCCTGCTCGCTGCGGCCTAAAGGGGCTATGTTTTTCTCCTACATCCCCTTGTTATTTTTGCTGCTTATGCCCTCTTTCGTTGCTGAATGAGTTTATTCCACTGCAACTCATTAGTTAGTGCTTTCAGAACATTCATTCGCTTTTATAATAGGGAAAAAAAAAAAAAAAAAAAAAAGGCAGTATGTCCCAAGGCAAATTTCCATCGTGAGAACTAAAACATCTGTGAAAAGCATCAGCAGTGGTGGGAGGCAGGGGCACTGAGCTCTGGTGTTGAGCTCCCTACAACTTGATACTCTGTGGCCAGAAGAGACAGTGCCCTAGTGCAGAGCTGGGGACATTCTCCTTCACCATGTCCTACAGCTGATAAAAACAAGCAAGCTCTTCCCAGCAGCAAACTGCTCTATGCTGACTGTATTTCCTTCATCACACTTTCTTTTTCCATGAAGGAAGCTGGGTTGATTGCTCCCATATCTCCAGTAAGGGAATACTGTGTCATCTCTTCATATCATTTATAGCTTTCTGCTCATATGCACGTACAATTTTAAGAGTGAATGAGTTTCAAATAACAATTAAAGAAGAAACACAACTTCCTCTCCATTTAGAAGAGCTGATTTTGTTTAATCCTTCAAGAATGTAAACTCTCTTTTGTTGGTGTTTAACTTGAAGATCTCACACATCCTACTAATCTGGAACAGATGCGAGAAGCTCTATTTTGTGTGATGATGTTTTGGGTAGCATTACAAAATAATAAAAAGTTTTAAAGGAGTCAAAATGTAGAACACAGTGGGTGGGCTTTTTTCTTCTCCACTACAACTCTGAAATTTTTCCCATTTTTTTTTTTTTACTGACTACTTTAAACATCTTATTTCCAAAATACATATTTTATTGTTTTATAGATCTAGAGACAAAAGTGCCAACCAACCCAGCAATTAGTTATCAAAAAGGTCTCATCTTCAATATGCCATTCCACTGGAACCTTACTAGTGATGTGATGGAAGCATCAAATGCCAAAACAAAGGGTTAACTTAAATTTTGAATTGCAAAATAAGAAGTCAGTGTGTCAGCAAGGCAGTGCAAATCTCCTACTTAAAACTTATTTTCCCTCAATTTTGCAGTTGAAAAAAAAAAAAATCAACAAGCAGGAGCAAACACACAAGTTACTTCCCACCCACACTCTTCACTGAGATTTATGAAATTGTTCCCATCAAACCCTGTAGGGGGACAGCCATGTGGTTTTAATTGCAGTTACTTTTTGTAAGGGTGTGGTTGTTTTTAGTAATTACAGAAGAAAGAAACTAAGGACTGCCAAACAGACTACTAAGGCTACATGCATATTAACAGTACTAGAGTCCCAGGTTCAGGTCTCTCCTTTGTTTCCCTTTTTAAAACTCAACTATAAGAGAGAGAAAAAGCAGTAATGAATCCAGTGCTAGAGTCCAGGCCCCAAAAGCTACACATAGGCATAACAACATACTGTTCCATGTGTCTACAACTCCACAATTTTCTGCCCCAAACCTGGCTCATGGTACCTCTAGCAGAAGAATGCTTAAGACATCCAAGCTCCTTTTTGTCATGAGCTATCCATCCTGAAGGAAGGAACTTTGTCCTTTGGCAGTAATACGTCAAGCATAGACATGGGAGTCCTGGGAAAGACTGAGATACATTGGAAGTGAATACGGGTAGCAGAAAGTACCAAAATCACCAAAGTGCAAGCAGCTGGAACAGTCTATTGCTCCTCTGCACTTTACCGCACATGATCCAGCTCCCCTTCCACTAGGTATCATTCACACGTTGTTAGATCAGAAAGGAGGGGAGCTGGCAGCCTGAGACCCAGCAGAAACCTGGAGTCACCATGGAAATCAACTGCTAGAAAAGGACCAGCTCTAACAGTTCCAATAAGTCTCGTTTCTGTAGAGACTGAAGTCTGAGTCAAACTACATCTCCTTAGAAGTACTGCAGGCTTTTAGTGCCAAGTCATTTGATATCTTCAGAGAAGCAGCTTTGACAAAGCAGCATGCAAATCTTTTTATCAAACGTGCTGAAAACTACACTGCACATCAAGAATGAAAATCTCCTGAACACTGACAGCAAATCTCATATTTTAGAAGTAATCCCACTCATTTACTGCCTCACCAAAACAAGGGAGCAAGAGCAAAGCATTGAGAAGATGCCAGAGAAGAAAAAAATAGCTCTTCACAACTTCCACCACCTGTGACAGATTGTGATATACACCAGAGACCTAAGACTCATAAAGCGTCTCAGTCTCCATGTTGTGCAGCACTGTGATTATTCAGACACAATCCTTTCAAAGCTGGGACAAGCAGAAAAGATCATAAGAGTCTTATTTTCATTAACATGAAAGGAAGAAACAAGCATAGCAAAGGTAAAAGAGCAAACGTACACAGTGTGCACGTCGAAGTGGAGGCTTGGTGACTCATAGCTGCAGGACAAGCACATACACTGAGGTGCAATAAAAAACCCAGCATAAACTAACTGATAAGTATCACCTCATCTGGCAGGGACAGAAGCTGATGGCTTACTGAGTTGCTTTATCTTTTGCTGTGTAATTTCACCAGCTTTATAACAGCTTCACTGCTTACCTTCCCAGCAGTCTCGTTTCTTATTTCAGGATATTAAAGTGTATGATAGCGATGTTTGTACTCAGGAAATTAAAGGCAGTCGATATCTGTTTTAATCATCAGGATACTTCTATTATATAGCTTACGAACTGTATTTTTTTCTTCTTTTTTTGTTTTGTTTTCCTGTCTTTCCTTAAGAATAAAGCAACCATTCAGGAAATAACCTTACCTATCACCCACCTTTACTCAACTTGAGGTTTTTAAGTCCTATGCTATTTGTATTCATCAACGTTTTAATTCATGCATTGCCACTTGGGAAACATTAGCAAAATACTTAGCAAAACAAGAAGTTTGCAAAGGACTAGAATATTCTTAGTCTTACATAGTCAGAATTTGCACAAATCCAGGAATTACAGCAGGAATTTGAAATACATTAATTTTTATAGTACAAGACACACCAAGTCAAATTCCCCAGATATCCAGCATGTTCAGGGCTCTTTGTGATCTACGTAAACAACTCATAAGAGCTAAACTGGGAAGTGGGATGTTATCCCCCACAACCCTTGCAGGTGGCTGCCCCCTCCCCAAATTGTGGCTTACAGCTCCTAATCATCATGCACCACCTGTGGCTGTTGCTGGCCTTTCACAGCTGTTGCCATTCATCAAAGAAAGCTCAATTCTTCTTTCGGCTACTAAAAAGCCACATACACCTAGCTGTTATAATTACATCTTTTCAAAGCTCAAGTGACACACCATACATCCCCTCCACCAATTTATGTCTAAGCATGAGTCTTAGCCAAGTAAGTTACGCACTTACCAGTGCACAGGCCAAGGCACTGCATTATCACAAGCAACATCACATAGGCCACTGGATCTTTCCATGCTACTAGCAACCAGGCTTCAAAACCCAACTAGGTATATATTTGAAAAAAATAAACACCTGCTTGAGAAGGGGTGGGGGTACAGTCCCAGCTCATCAAGCACTGAGTAATTTGTCAGGTGCCCATTGTTTTCCTTTTTATAAGGATGGAAAACGAGCGTGCCCACTCATTCCAATTAATCATTCTTGCTGGCCAGCAGGTGAGGTCCCACCACTACTCCTCCAGAGTCAAAACAAGCTGCGCAGATTCCTGCTAAGCATAACACCAAAACACAACGGAAAGCACAGCAATAACTGCAGAGCAGCAAGGTCCTGGGCTACAGCAAGTGAGAATATGGTCAAATGCAACAGCTGTGGGCACAGAAATAAAGGAAAGAAGCTCCTTACCCATGGAAGGCCTCAGGTACACAAGGACCTCCATCAAGATACCCTCACCTCCACTGCCAACCCTTAAATGAGGTCTGGAAAGGGGTGGATCCTGGCTCCACCCCTTCCAGTCACTCAGGAGCATTGCATACACCTGAGCTCCCCAGGATTGGCCCTGCCTTCCACCAGGTGCTCAATCACTGCTTCAAGCCGTGACTCACCATTTCTGCTACACAAGGAGCAGATTAATTCAGTTCTATTTGAAACGCAAAAGAATTGAAACTTTTCAAATATGCAATTGTAAGAAATGTCTGTATCAACATACTGGAACATCAGTTAATATTCTGACTTCTTCATTAGGGTAAATATAAGATTATTGATCTCTAGCAGGCATGTTGCAAAATGTGGGGTTCAGAGTCTTCCTGATATCTGCAACTATTCATTTATAAAAAATATCCAAAGGTCTTTTGGCCAAACAGATGCTTTGGATGGCACGAGAAACAGTTTTATTATTCAAAGACCTCCTATATGCTCACATATCAATTAGGTGCTAAATCATTCACTAAAGCACCCTCTGCAAGTGAAATGGGGTGAGAAGGCTGTTCCCAAGTAGGCCAGCTAGTTGCATTTCCATCTTTTCAGAAAGGAGAGGGAAAAAAAAAAAACTACTTTGTGCCCTTTACATGGACTAGTGCTTCTTCTGTTCCTCTTCTTCTGTTCCTCTGGTTTCACGTTATTTACTATCCTTCCATGATAAAACGGACTGAAAGTCTTTCTTGAGCAGATACCTTCCCATAGAGAGAAGTAAATATGTAATAATATTTAGCAGATATTACAAAGAATTATTACTATTATCTGTTTTCAGCTGCAAAATTAACAAGGGAAACAAACACAATGATTTTGTATAAGCAGGATGGATGCATTGTAAAAATAGCTGTCACTACTGCTGTCATCAAAGTAGTATCAGTGTAGCTATAACAATAGAACGGCATTGCTTTGAGCTCTTATAAACTACTTGGTGCTAACACTACTGGAGTTATCACCGGTATCAGCTCCTGTATCAGAACAATACAAATGTATCTAATGATATGTACACATTATCTGTATTGCAGTAGCAGGTATTTGCATTACAGCTTGTTGCAAATAAACACCAAACAGAAGCATGGCAGGACAGTCAGCACATCATACCACTGGCACAACAAGGCCGTATGTGTTTCTTCAGGAAGAACAGATGTCATACAATTGTCCTCATCTTGAGAAAAGGCCACAGTTCTTAGATTAGACTTTCCACGGAGATTCCCAGGATTCATAACTGGACTCCCTTCAGTGTTTCTCTGCTGATAGGACAAGTAACAAGAAATTCAAGAGGGATCCCTGTGAGGAGCAGAGTATTTCATTTCAAAACAACAACAACCACCACCAACAAAAAACCCAACAATCCTTTCTGTGTGTATGCAGTTTTATTTGTTGCTGTCGGAATCACTTGCCCACACAAAAACACAACATCGATTAGCTGATGTATTAGTCAGAATTACAAAGAAGGAAGCAAATACAAAATACAACACAGAATTTGAGAAGTCACTCAACATGTCAAAAACTTATCATGTAAGATGTTAAATGTTAGTACCTGATTCTTCATAATTCGGGTCACATCAGGATTTTGTATGCTGTCTGTGAGGCCACAGAAGGGAAGAAAGTAACTACTAAGCTAGGACAACACTGGCATACAAGAGGTATCAGATTCCCACCAACAAATCTTAACAAGAAGAGTTTCTGTCCAATAAAGCACGGTTCTGGAATTGCCTTCTAAAACAAACAGTGCAAACAGCTTACTTATTATGACAGAACGCAAGTGATTTTTGAGAATGCTTGATCCACCATGGTTACATGCTGGATAATAATAAGGTTCTTATTTCATTTATATTGTAAAATTACAACTGTCCAACAAGTTAGGCTTGTATCATGAATGTGCGCATTACAAATCACTGTGGTAAGTACAATGCAGTACAGTAGAGAACCAAAGTACATAGCTTAGAAGCAAGCACAATTTTAAGTCTATTGTCATGCAGCTTTTGGTAGATTGTCATTTAATAGAGTAATATCCTGGAATCTAGCATTGACTTCTGTTTCTGCTGAGAATACATTAATATCACAGAACTAAAAAAAAAAAAAAATCACTTACTACACAATATTTAAAAACACAAGAAGCAGTATATGAGAAATTAGATAACTGCACCAAATCACTCTACATTAATACTGAAAATGGCTTTGCTTACTGAACCTTCGTATTAAAACAGACCTCTACCTGTTATGCTCATAGAATGTGTGTTAACAGATACGGACGTTACATTTATTCAAACACCACTCAAATCACAACGAATGAATACAAAATACAAATAACTTAAAACTGCTGCAAAAAATATCAAATTGTTGAAGAGATGACCTCACACTCCTGTGTATTTTGCATTTTAGATCTCATAGTTTCTGAATTTCCTCAGAAGATCTGATGGGGCATCCCCTGACCAGCGGAAACGTAAGTGCCAGTAGTTTGCCTCTGAAAATCCTGGGGGGAAAAAAGAGACAAAGTCAAGCAAATTATTATTTCAAACAACATAGTATTATAGGTTCATAATAACAGTTCACCTTCCCTCAGAAAGCAAGTCAAAAATTAGTCACTTTCAAGTGCTCTTGACTAAAAGGGATAACCTCTGCGTTCTTGGCATCATTTGAACAAGAACTAAAACAAACACCAAATTTCAAGATATATATCAGCTGGAAAGAGTCCAAGGGAGAACAGTAACAATTATGAGAACTCTAAAAAGCAGAACTTAGAATGAAAGAATAAACAAAAAGCACTTGCTTAATCTGAAGAAAGAGACAGAAAAGGTGACAGGATCAGTCTCCAAAGCAGGTGAAAGGCAGCAGCTTGAAGGGAAGGTGTATTCTTTCTACACACAGGGGAGCTGAGGAGTTTTTCAGGCCCTTACCTACATACTTTTTTTTCAGGCCCAGAGCTATATTTTTATGATCTATTAGCTGTGAATACTAAAACATGATCTTCCTACATCAGGAAGCTGAAACCTAGACTTATTGTCAAACTATTTCATTCAGGTTGAAATGTACATGTTGAGTTGTAGTCTGTAACTCTTCTGCAACAGAAGACAGAAACCAAATCTATCTCCATTTGAAATGAGCATCCAATATTACAAATTTTCCTGGATGAAACCAAAGAAAGTTATCAACATGCCAACATCAGGTATGTACACAGTTGTGCACATAGGCTATGAAAAATAAACACGTGATGATGACCACATTTATTAACATATATATGTACCTACTGGATACATTAAGTAGGCATTTTATGGGTTTGATTGTTCCACCTTCAAATCTATGAAGAACATACATACTTTTGTTCCCTCCCAGTTTATCTTAATTCCCTGTTCAGTCAAACTGGGAAGAAATGTCAGGACTCGGTTTAATAACATTTCTCTGATAATATATATCTAACATTATGAAACGGCTGAAGTATGAAACAGAACAGAGGGTGGCCGTTGTGGTAAGCTAAATTCAGTTCAGATATACTAAGCTAAAAATAGATAGGAAATACTAACTGGCCAGATGATAGTTTCTGAAATACATCATTTCTTCTGGTGTGTGCACTGTTTAAAAATAAAAGATAGAAACACAAAAGAAACCTTCAAGCCTCAATTTTTTAATCCTCACGAGCTCATCAGATGCAGACTGTGCAGAAGTATTGAATGCTGGATTTAAAGAAAAAGGGGGAAAAAAAAAAAAGGAACCTAAACATTTTATGTACTGTGATTTAAAGTTTTGGTGTTGCTTTAAAAAAAAAAAAAAAAATTGAAAATAATTTATTATATTTACCCTCTTCGATCTAGCAGGAAAAATGAGTTTTTCATTTTGATTTCAGAATAACTAACATTGGTTTTACTAGCTAGCAGGCAAAGAAACTGGGGGCAGGGAGGGAGAAAGGCCTGAAAGCTTCAAAAACAGCAAGAAAAAAAACAAATCCTAAAAGCCATAACAAAATCCCAATCCAAAACCACAATAAAAAAAAGCTAGCAGATATGTTATTCTGGAGAAATCCTCGCGACTAAAAGCCTCGGTTTCAGGACAGTCCTGCCTTCTGCAGTCTTCCGTAACTGCTGGTTTTACTTACTTGGGGAGTCTGGATTCTTTGAAGACTGTGGTTTTACGTCAGGAATTGCAACATCTTGCTCCCTGCTCCCATCAGACAATCCATCTTCATTGTTTTCAGTTTTCTGGGTCCAAATCTCATTAGTTAAGTTGTTGCTATTGTTCAAGTCAGGAGCTTCCAGCATTTGATCCTTCTTGTTTTGGACAGCCCAGTGCATTGACTACAGAAATGCAAAAATAAAAAACGATGTACTGATTTCTATGCTTTAAAATTAAAAAAAAAAAAAAAAGATTTTTTTTTTCTTTCCTACACTGTAATAAATAGTTTAAAAAAGTACATTCTACAGAAGCTTGTAGGTGAACAGGGTAAGGAAACACGGTAACATACTACAAATAGCATTTGAGAGGATAGCCTGCATCAGGCGAAGTCAAAGAACAAAACATAGATTTTGCCAAATGACTTGAGATGCTTTTTAAGAGGGCTTGAGTGACTTCTATTTCCATTTTCAAAGCTGCCTTTGACTTCAGTATCCCTTTAGAAAGCAAGACAATTTTGAAAGCTTTTACTACTGAAGTCTGCAGTATGACTCCTGTTTGGAACTGAAGTATGCTTGGTGAGATACTTCCATCAAACATTTAAACTCGGGCAGGATGGTTCAGCTAAAGAGGCTCTCAAACATCAATAGTAAGCAGAATTGAGGCAGGCAGGATTGGAAAGGGAAACATTCATTCACCTGTCTAAATATCTGATGCTGTAGATTTGTAACAATCATGTGCTGTAACAATGCAGAAAATAATCAAACATCGTGGAATTAGACCCTAATAGAAACACACCAGCAAAACTAGCAGGGAAAGCAATTCTCAGAACATCTATTTCTAAGCTATAATGTGTAGATAATACACATGAAAGTGGCGATCTGAAGAATTTAGTATAAAACTAACAGCCTAAAACCATACTATGAATGGTCTTCTACAGCCCTCCAGTGTTATCTGAGTTTCCTCAGAAATTATTCTGCGCCATCCCAAAAACCCACCACTGGAGAGCTGTGGCAGCCCACCCTCCCCCGCTGAAACATTTCTCATGGGTCAACCCTACCTCAGTGCTCAGACTTAGACAACACCAACCGTTTTCACAGAGCTGCTCAAGGCCTCCCACTGCTGGAAAGGAATGGTGATTTTGCTTCTCCTCCAGTAATCATAGCGCGCTCGACTCTCTTCATTGATAAGAACCTCCTTAGCTTGCTGCAGCTTCTGGAAATTCTCCACTACAAGACAACCCAAAAAGATGCTAAAGCCAATACCTGTTTCCAATGAAATCAATTCAGGTCTGCCAGCAGCACAAGCTAAATTGACAAGCAGACCAACAAGCACATAGAGGAATCTAAATATAGTGAAAATTAACTAAACTGTGCATTTAATTAGGTAGCTTTTCCACATATGCTAAAACATTATCTTGGATACCTGACTGCACAAATGAGAGCTCTTACTTTTCCCTACAGGATAATTTTTCATTAACTGGTTACTAAGGATGCAGCTGCACATCACTGTTTGTAGAAAGGTTATAAAGATTTAGATTTATCTAAGAGCCACCTGCGTTACAGTGATCTATTACCATTATTATTCATATATTCGAGTTTACAAATTAGATTTCTTTTGAAATGCAAAGCACAATCAAAATTGATAAACTTAAATCAAACAACAGACAACACATTGGGGAGGCAGTTCTGCAGCTTCCTTTTTCTAGTGTCACTAGTTTTCAATAATCATAAAGTTATTTTAATTACTCTTTACCAAGCTCAGTTTAGCTGATGAAATATAAAAACCATAAACTTTCACCAGCAATCTGAAAAGGCAATTAATGTAAATGCAGCATGTTTGGGTAAATGGGGCATAAAACACTTCTTGATAAAACCTTTCTAACATTTGGCCTCCCCTGAGTTACTAAGCTTCATTGACTTTAGAGGGAGCTGTGGGGCTACAACCATGGAACAGTTTCTTGTTACCCTGCCGCATGAGCCAGAATTTGCTGCAGACAAAGTCTGTTACGCTGATTCCATTGGCGCTTGTGTTACTCAGTAAATTACTCAGTAAATCAGATACTAGTGATGAGGTTATTGTTAACAAGTGGTAGATTGTCTCTCAAACTCCAGATCTGAGGTTCCTTATCAGAGAATACCAAAATGAGACATGCTACCTATTTTGCCTTTCAATCTCCCCTTGCCAACTCACTGAAACAGGACGACACATCAAGAGGGAAAGGAAAGCTGGCTGAGAGCTCTGCTGGAGGCAGTGGGGTGGGAGCCTCCCATACCAGCCACCGCATTCACAGCTCTACTGTTCCAGGGGAGTGTTTACAGTTAAACAATTAGGAAGGGATCCAAATGAAAAGCTTTGTGCATTAAGCAAAATGAAAAGTATACTTAATTGTTCTACAGCCAATTTTCAGTTGGGACCATAACTACAATCAGAACAGCTGCAAGAATATAAACTATCCAGACAAAGATGAGCATAGATTAGAGCTGTCTTTTGGTAATGGGTAAGATTGTCTCCAAACAACTCAGGTGCTGCTTAGACGTCACAGGTATGGCTTGGATATGATGAACTGTGTGCTTAATTGAGACATTAGCTGATGTTCTGCAAACAGATGGCTACTTGTGGTGCTGGCTTCTCTTCATTTCCAATAATTAAATTACACTATAAGAAACTGAAGTACATTTAATATGATCCTGATTATCTTATTCCTGGACACAAATTAACTAGTTGACGTAAGTGTGACATCTGAATGCAACCGGGCTTGGAAGCAGTCCAACTTCATAGGTCTAGGAAGGGCTACACGCCATAAACAATTTCTGGATTCCTACCATAGGAATAAATTATTAAAGAAAGAAAGAAGTCCTAGAAATAAAAAAGAAACTAGTGACTTCCTGCTCTTGCCACTTATGAGTGTGCAAACGTTGGAACGGAATATCAAAGCCTGCTATTTCAAGACAATATTCTCAATACAAATGACAATAAAAACGTATTGGGCAAAAGAACATTTAGTAAAGTTTTAAGGTTGAATTTAATGTCTTAGTCATTTAGTTATCTTAGAAGAAGATTATTTTTAAACAGAGAAAAATACATACCTGCTTTGGGGTTTCCAGGGTGTTTGTCAGGATGACATTCAAGGGCTTTAATCTTAAATTCTGCAAGAATTTGTTCAACCTAAGCAGGGTATCAGATTTGAAGTGAGTAAACACACAGAAAAGATTTTCGAATCTGCTCTTTGAAGGGGGGTGGGAGAACAACAAAAAAATGTTGAAAGATTCTTTTCCTATTCATTTCAGAAACTTTTAGCACAGGCACAATAGCAACAATCATCTGTCAGTGACACCAATTTCATTATCCACGCACTGATCCTTACTTTTGTTTTGGTGAAACTTGGTCATCCGATACAGTGAGTTAGCTTTAAGAAAAACATGTAAAGATCACTTGTGCATAGTAAACTTAGCCAGAACCACATGGGTTATCTAGCTCAGATACTACAAAACTAGACAAAGAACAAATCACAGTCTTCCTGACAAGTTAATTTTCTGGGCAAAGACTGGTGTGGAATAGAATACGTTTGTAATCAGTACATGAATACTGACGTGTATTACTTTAAATTAATTACAAGTTCCTACGTTTTATAATACCATAAGGTATTATAACCTCTGGAAAAGCAAAGAGAGATTAACAGCTAACAAAGCACAGGAAACCACAGTAGCTGGGGTTAGGCTTTGATTTTCAAATTTTCAGATTTTCTATGTATCTTTTTTCTTCCTGTAATTCAGAAGCCAACATTTCTTTATTCCAATCTGTATCTCAAGCTTGGACAAGAATTCATCCTAAGATATCAGTTAGCTATTATTTCTTCCACGTTAGAAAAGCTGTTCGCATAAATTCATCATCCTTCAAACTCTGATGTCCATATAAAATTTAAATGAAATATTTTAAAATTAAGTTACATCATTTTTCTGTAAAACAAAATTTCTTGTCACTTAACTAGCTGGCCAAATTTTGTGGTCATACGCTGGGAAAAGCTTATGTGACATTTATACAAAAATTGCAAAATACCTGTAATGCTTCAAATTCTTTTAAAAGCTAGTAGCAGTCATGCACATCCGCCTGAGAGGAGGAATCATAGTACTCAGTCAACTTGTTATCTCAGTTTGTGCTCCCACGTCAAAAACAATGTAACATCTGCCGCTTCTCTCAATAGATAGTACTTGACAGATTATTTTTCAGGACCCACTGGCAATTATTCCACCTTTTGAATTCCATTTTGAAGCAATATGAAAAATCATTATCACATGTGCATGAATTATCCATTAATTAATAAGGCCATAAGGTATTAATGTGAGCTAGGAGATGAGAAACAGCATCTGCAAAACAAGCCTAGATATGAACTTTAACACTGCCCTCTGCTGGGATGTCACATTAGAAGTTTTCTCCGGGAAAGCTTTAAATTACCTTCTGCAACAGACCTAAGATGCTTACTAATTGGCTTTCAGTGACATAAATTTTACCAACGTTTGACCACTACAACAAATGAAAGCATCTGATTAAATTTACTGAGCAAAACATAGCTTTTATCCACCCTGAATTTACCATTCATTACAGCAAAGTAATCAAAACTCCCTTTTCAAAAGCCGAACCTAATTCCAGCAGCTAGATTAAAAAATAATAGCATACCACTAACTCAACCTATCCAAAAACATTACATGGACACCTTTAGGAAGAAGAGTATTTGTTTAAGTACCAGTCATATGACTGCTTACATAGTTCTCAACCTACAGTATGCATTGGCCAACAACAACAACAATTCTAAAACAAGTTGTAAGTCATTAAAATTATCATTTAAAAATTATCCAATGGCAAATGAAAAAGATGCCCTTTTTGTTTTTCTTCCCAGCAACAAATAAAGTTTTTAAAAATGACAGAGGGATAAGTATATACTTGAGAAACTCGATAGTATACTTGAGAAACTGTCCGTCACTGACAGCTCTGAACTTTCAGTCAGTTGCATACAGATAGCTTCTTCATCTTTTAACACCGCACATGTATTCCAACATGTTATTTGCATGTTGGCAAATTTATGCAGTTGGCTCACAATATAAAATTATATCACATGTTGAACTAAATTATTTAATAAGCTAGTCACCTGTATCTGTAATACAATCCTGTTTCATAAGGCATTTCTAATATGAGCCTCATTCTAAGATCTGAACGTTGGCATATAGATCACAAAAATGAGCTTTGTAAAGGGAATTCTGAGAAAAGTAGCAAGAAAGAAGATTTGCAGAGCATTTCAAATAGTTGAACCTTTAGAGATTAATAATTTCAAATCCCCCACCCCGTAGATACACAAGGACATTAAAAACGTTATTAACCTGGAGGTGGGAAAGGCTCTTACCGTAGACAGTTCATCACATCCTAGCAAGTTGTAGTAATCTTCCAACTCATCCAGTCTGCAGTTCAAAATTGCATCCATCTGGGCTGGTCCAGCAGGCTTTTTCAAGCTGAGGCACAGCAGGTTTAAAATATTATATCAAAATACAGCTCACAAATAGGTTTAATAGCAGCCCAGGGAAACAGGCGATTTCTACACAGGTCTGCAGCTCTCTCCAGCGCTTTTTAATACAGAGAGCTGACACACATGAATTGTCTTGAATTCTCTGCCTGCCATTGGCCCCTGCAGGATGCCAATCCGCTTGCACAAACCTGCCTATGGCAATGCTCCCTGGGATTTGTAGTCAACAAAGTCATTTCAACATCAAACTCTGGGTCTCCTCCAAACTGCATTCTGGATTCTCAGTAAAATCTCGCTGTATTTGAGACGTAGATTCTGCAGATAGCCAGTCCAAGTCAGTTTCACTGACTTTATGCTCCTATGCACCAGGGCCTATATATTCTAAAAGATATTTTCTGCTTTAAGTGATTGCTTCCAAAATAACGATGGCTGGGACGGACACCTTTGTAAACGAAGCCCCAACCTTGCCAAATCTTCTGGTTCTGTCAGTTCCTTCAACAGAAAAAGTAAATCCTTGTCTGTGAAGGATAACTAGCACATGTAAGTGTTATTATTCAAAAACAAACAGTTCATTGATTTTGTATAGTTACACATCTGTCAAAACAAAGCCTATGAAAAGACAGCATAAAAAGATAACAGACTTACTGGCTACTATCAAAAGAAGCAGAAGTTCCCAGTTATTTCAAATTACACCTTAAAGGCTTGTATCACATGCACAACACCTTTGTAAAACTCATTTGACTTTCAAATGAAATACATTTTAATTCGAACTATAATTAATGATCAAGGTCTCAGTCCAACAAAGCCGAAATTCATGTTTAACCATATTCTCCTGTGATCTATTTATTTTAAAATGTAATACCCAGGGGTAACAGTAACCACATGCTGGAACCTTTCCTCTGGACCTTAAGGAGCTAAATTTCTACTTTCCCTGTTCAAGAGCTTTGTAATGCAAGATGTTTAAAGTCACAAAATACTGCTGATTCTTTAAACTAATGCTTATATTGCCTTGAATATTTATATAATCTTAGATGCAGTAACCTAGGAGAGTCCATGTAAAATAGATAGAAGAGGTATTGTCGAAGCTATCACAGTGCTAAGTGAAACAGCGAAGGACCTAGTGGCCATTCAGAATTGTTTGTAAAATGTGGAATACGTAAACCTTACATCTACAACTGCTGTGGTTTACTCTATGTTAATATTACATATAGTATTAATTTTCCAAAATTATCTACATAATTATCTGCTACTTCAGGGCTGTACTGTCTGAAAGTTCTTATCTTACTGTATGTTCAGATAGCCTGTTAAGATTATAAAACACAAAAAGCACATGAAAGAAAGAAGCAGCAGTATCAAGCAGCAGTGCGTGGGCCTCAATGAAACTATTTAAACTAATTAGAAAACATTGGCGTATTTCTCAGATATAAAACAGATTTTTTCCAACAAAGTGGAAGAATGAACAAATACAAATCTCTCCCTTTTCTCCATTCCTTACTTAATAATGAACCACAAAAGTATAATAAAGAAAGGAAAGCATTTTAGCAAGAGATCATGTAAATATTTAAATAGATAGTACTTCGGGGGAGGACAAAAAACAAACAGCTGTTCCACATCCCCAGCAGCACTCCTGACATACCGTTCTTGGCCAAGTATTTCTGTGTATTTGCATAAGGTGAAAGGGAAGGATCTTTTTAACCCCTTTTCCCTGCAGGTTTCAGTGGCTTTTTTTGTGCCACAAAGTGAACTACAGATCCAAGAGCTGGATTCAACTGACAAAACCCCGTGTCTTGCAAGCTTTTTGTTCACAGGGAGTTTTCCTACCTATACCCTGTTCAGATAGAATGAACAAGGACTCCAAACCGCAGCAGTGGGCATACTTGTTTGCCCTCCTCCCAGGGATTTCCACTGCTTGGGATACAAACAAAAGGTTTGAGCATGGAAGCTGCAAAATACTAATACAGCAGAGTAGCATAGTCAATTGCTGCTCCTTTCCAGAACTCACGGAGCATCATCAGAAAAGGAGAGGAAGAGAACCCACCTATAAAAATATAAAGATTACCTTCAGGAGATAAACGTTGTTTGAAAGGGAATCACAGCACAGGAAATGGCATAGCGTATGTGTATTCACATGTTTTGGTTAGCGTAGCTCAGAATGTACAAACAGTACAGAAAGTGAGGAAATCTCATATTTGTCCTCTGTACCCAGCCACTAACAAAATGTTTGTGTTCATTCCCAACACGTAATCAACAACGTTGCTTGCTTAGAGTCAGGAGAAAACTAAATCCTGGCTCAGTGTAGCGGAAGGTTTGCAATCCACTGGTTGGTCCAAAATGGCTATTTAAATATAACAAGGGAGATCTGGAAATCTGTATTTCAATTTATTCCCATACAATGTATCAAATCTTCCAGTACCAGTTCTTCTCAACCAACTTGAGTTGTTTTGCTTCCCAAGCACAGAGCACGCAGAGTTCAAGGCACAACATAAATAAGTTCTGCATGCTCCACCTTTGGATGGTCACACATACTCAGAGATGCAGAAATAGAAGAGGACCCAAGCACTGCCAAACTGACTTCCCAGTTTAGGGGTAACCACTGCAACATCATCATTGCATGAGCAAACGTTTGCAAGGTTAGAGTCAGCTTTAGGACCCTTGATTCATTTCCTCACCAACAGCTTCACAGAAAGCTTTGTATCGTCCACCTGTGTCAGTTATATGGTGTCTTCCTTAGAACAGGATCTTCACATAAATAAGCATTCAAATACCATTACTAAACTAACACCTCTCTTTTTAGGCCTCAAAATCCGATTCTTGTCTCAACTTCAACACAGAAAAAGAACGCTTTAGTACAAATTTGCAGACAACGATAGAATTGTTCCGATTCACATCTTGTACTTCTTGTTTTGATACATGTGAAGCATGAGAAACGGTGCATGCAACTTAACCAGAAGTACCGATTTTTACAGCTGATGCTATCAAGGTCTGCAAGGCAGAAATTCTACTTGGTCTTACCACTGAATTTGCTCGTACTAAAGTCACTAAAGTTATTACATAAGTAGTTGGCAATATTAAGCAGTAATATTAAACGAAATAATACGGAAATTTATACCCATGAAGTTTAGATCAAGACTTCTGTGCTTGGAGGTAATATAACCAAAGTACATGCAAAAGACGGGCAACGTTTCTCCTTTAATAAATCAGATTTTGTTACTGTTGGTGAACGCAAACTCTGACTCCTATCAGTTCAGAACAACTAAACAAATTAAAGGATGGTGTAAAGCCAATTTGGCCACCACTTTGCACGGCTGCCTGAGGTTGTTTTAATTCACCATTGTAGAAGAGAAAGCGTAATGCAATTATACTGTACGTTTCTGTGCCTATCTATACAGCAAGAAATGCAAGCAAAAAACCCGTTCAACATTCTTGAATACGTTTCATATTGGTATTTCCACTGGAACTCTGCAAAGCACAAGAAAGTGAGCAGCAAGCATGTCTGCCAGGGGGCAGCTCTCAGCTTCCTTCACTTCTAAAAAAAACAATCGCTATGCAGAACCCTCCTGACGGTGTTGAGCTGTGCCCAGTGCAACATTTTGTCCTCTGAAAGCCCCCACTTCAAGCAGCCTACAAGTACAAGAAAATAATTTGTCTATCCACTACTATCCCCTGCAGGGTGCACTAACAACGATACAAACACCAAGTGCGAGTCACGCCTACCCTCACAGTCAGTACCACTCCCACAACAGAAAAGAAAGGCAAGACAGGCAAAAACCGAAGTCACAGTCAAATGAAATTTAACGTCGAATAACTGTAAGCTGTTTGCACTGCAGAGGGGCCCATGCCAGGAACCAGCCCCAGCTAACGTGTGAGCAGCACCCAGCGCTGATGGGAAACCGGAGGCCACGGGGCTGTGGGTAACGGTACGGCCACGAGAGCGGGTGAATTCCGCCCAGGAGGAACTTCGGGCGGGAGGTGGCACTCCTAAGGAAACCTGCGCGTGTAGCTCAGGCAGCAACGGCTCTCAGTTCAGCGTCTGCCGTTAATACAGCAGAAGACCCCACATCGACACAGCCACGAGCTTTGTGCGTCCCGTCAGGGACGAGCAACGTGAAAACGCCTGAGCTCGTGAGTGCGGCACGGCCAGCACCAGCTCCGGCAGCAAAGCGCACTTGCGAAGCGCAGCCCAGCCCAGAGCAGGGAACAGCAACCGTTCGTGAGCGCTGCGTTTCAGACCCCGCTCTAGAGAACGCTGCAGAGAAGCCCAGAGTTTTCCCACCGCTCCGTGACACCGACACCAGCGACGGGCCCACTGCGCCGCCATTTGCCAGCGGCACCCTCGCTGGCGGAACGCGTTCACGCGACGAACCCCGGCACGCCTCCACCCGCCGGAGGAGGTGACGGCCACCCATTCTGGGTAAGCGGAACGAGGCGGTGATCCCGCCCAGCCCGGCAGCGCTCCCCGCGGCCGCCCAGGCGGCGCACGGCCGCGTGACCAGAACGCCAGGCCGCGCGAGGGCCCGAGCCGGCGCCGGACGCCACGTGACCCGAGCCGCGCTCCCCCCTCCGTCTCCCCGTTCACGTGACCCGGTTTGTTGTTGTTGCGGCCTCCGCGGGGCGGGCGCCCGCGTGGGCGGTGGCGCGGTCACGTGCCGGGTTTAAATCGCTCCCTGGGGGTGGGGGAGGGGGCCGTGGCGGCGGCGCTGCTGCGCGCTGCGCCGGGCGGGAGGGAAGGAGGGAGGGGGGCGGCGGCGGTTGCTTCTCCAAGATGGCGGACGGGGAGGCTCCGCTCCTCCGGCCCCGCGACGGCGGCCCCGGCGTTGCGGCCGAGAGCGCCGAGCCCGCGCCCAAGCGCCAGCGCCTGAACTCGGAAGACGGCGTCTGCGGCCGGGGCGCGCCGCCCGCCCACCGCCCGGACCGGGGCGCGGGGCCGCCTCCCGCCGCCGCCGCGACGGAACCTCCGGGCGAGGCGGCGGCCGTCAGCGCCGATGGCGACGTCCGGGCGCGGGAGGAGGACGGCGGCGCGACGACGGAGGGCCGGAGCGGCGCGGACAATAGGGCCGCGCAGCGGGGCCTGGCCCGGGCGGAGCCGCCTCCGCAGCCGCGGCAGCGGGGCCGGGGGGAGGGGACGGAGGCGGCGCCCGGCGAAGACGCGGCGGAGGCGGCCATTGGCTGTGAGCGGGCGCAGCGTTCAAACGGGGCGGCCGGAGCGCCGGCCCCGCAGCCCGGTGAGGACCCGACCCCATCCCCCGTCCCGCCCCGGAGCAGCCGCGGCTCGAGCCGCGAGGGAGGCGCCGCGCTCGGCTGCCGCCCGTCAGCCGCGGTGCCCCGGGCCTCTCCCCCGCTCCGTTCGGGGCTCGTCACGGCCGGCGGTATTCGTGCCGGGGCGAGATCGCCTCGGCGCGCTGCTGAGATCGTCCGTGGTGGTGGCAGCGCTATTAAAAATGACAGCCGTAAGCCCCATCTCCTGACACGGTCGCTTTCTTTCCGCTTCTTGAAAACTTGCGTGGAAGGGACGGGAGCGGTTGTGCGGACCCATTCTTTAAGTAGCTTCGAGTTAGTCTTAGGCTTCAGCAGCTGAAGTGCAAAGTGCTGCACCCTCAGGGAGCTGTGTTTGCAGGTGGGTTTGGAGCACGGCTAGGGCAGTACCAGCTCTGAGCTCGGTCTGCTGTGTTGGGACCGACAGGTTGGGAGGCTTTGGGGTTTTTAAGGTAGTGCTTTGGGAAGAATCCTTAAAATGGTATAAGATACTGCGTTTTGCCTGGGAAGCGATCTTGTCATAAATGCTTTGTGTGGAGGCTATTCCTCAAGTTACTCAAATCCTCAGACGTGTTTTGGTTTGTATTGGCTATTTCTGGCAAGAAGGCCTTCTATTCCTTTGAGGAACCAAGACAACTCCATGGGCAGTGTTACCGTTTAAACTGTTACTTTAGGCTGTCTGTCGCATTTTATAAATCTATGATGGTGTGACCTGTATGTGATGAGTCTTTAATGACACAGACTTTGACTTCACATAACAGACACAGCAGTTGTAGTAAAACGTAGCGTGCTGATGGATGTTTCTCGTATTCATAAAGCTTTTCTGTGTAAGATGCTCACTGACTTCACACGTTACAAGATAACGTTACACGTTACATCACGTTGTGATGCTTTAAATATGTAAAATCATAATAAGACATAATGTCGCAAGAGCACCCGTGCTCTCAGAACAGGAGAGGCAGCAAGTGTACAAAGCAAATGACTGCCCTTTTCAATTTAATTTGAATAATTCCTGCAATTTACTTATCCAACCAATTAAACACATTGGACGATACAGCCTCTGAATAAAAACGGATGATGTTTTCCTTTAGGAGTAAGGTGAGGTAACCTGGCTTCAGTACCACACAGGAGTTCATTCAGGTGGAGTTGGGAAGTGATGATGGTGATTCTTTGCTCTAGAGACCGTGACTGAGACTTATTTTCATTTGCTTATAGATTTTCAACAGATTAATACATTTGCTGTGCCTATTAACAAAAAGATAATTAAAAAAAAAAATGGTAGCCCATATTCTAACAAATTGCTCGGAATAAAATATGGATTTTCACCTTAAGCGTTAGCTTGGTATCGCATGCCATGAAATGAGTATCCCATTCCTCTCTAGAGTCCTTATTCTGGGCACGTGATGAAGTTAGATTGGGTTACTCCGGCTTAGGGCCACAAGCAGAGTGCTTGAAGCCAGACCCAGCTGCAAGGTACAGTGGACGATAAACTTAGTGAAGGTGGTTCAGGGTAGCGCATTTTTCTGTGGTAAATGAAATCCCATGTAAGTGTGCGCGTGGCCAGCTGCAAGATAACAGCACGGCGAAATTCTCTCACTCGTTTCCATCCAGCTGTGTGCTTGTGTGCTTGTTTAAATGCTGGGCTCTTAAAACCCCATTGAAGATTGTTCTGTAAGCTGTGGAACATTGATTTTATCCAGTTTCACAGTAAGAGCTGAGTGAAGTGAGAACCGTATGAGAAAATAAGAGAAAATAGTGGTAATTTTAAAACGCTTCACTCTTTGAAGGCACAAATAACCTTAGTAACCAACACTTTATACAGTGAAAACCTCATTCATGTCAACGTCAGCCCACTGATGCCAGTATTAATATAGAAATCCTGCAGTAAATCAGAGGCCTGAAAATGTGTTAATAAGCTAAAAAAAAAAAAAAAAAACTGAAGTGGTGAAACTGTCTGTTTGTTACAGTTGAATGCAATGAATTACAACTAAAGGTTTTGTGATACATTTAAATCTGCATGAACTGTGCTGCTTGGCTCAGGTTTTGTAACTTCCATTGTTGTGCTGTCTTGCAGATAACTTCCTTTTAAGTGATGAAATCATAGCCAATGGTTTCCACTCCTGTGATAGTGATGAAGATGACAGAGCTTCACATGCAAGTTCTAGTGACTGGACCCCAAGACCACGTATAGGTAGAAGCCTATGTAATTATTCTCAGATGCTGCTTAGCGTTGAACACTTGCTTAGTTCTTCCTAGTCTTCAGTTGTTTTGAAAATTGTTAGAAGAAATATCGATTATTTATTTTTCAGTAATTATTTCCTGTATCCTGTATGATATTTAACCTCTTTGAATTGTGTTTTGAGAAAGAACGGTGAACACATTTGTTTTTTTCTGTAGAAATGCTGCCATAATCTGTGTTAATAGTATACACACAGACTCACTCAAATAAATGAAACTGGCAAATTTCTTCCCCATTTAACATAGTATTACTCTTACTTTAAAGATGACAAAGCTGATTCCTGTATGATTTTAGGACAGCGCGCCCTACAGATTAATCTGGCTATGTAACACATCCATTTGGGTCCTACCTGGTCTGCGGATCAGTCTGTAGCACAGGTGTTGGGTGAAAAGCTTTCACCTCACTCAGAGCGATGTACGCTGCTGGAGTGACTGGTGACTTGTATGGGACGGGACTTCGAGTCTTGCCTCTTACGTAGTTGTGATAAACCACAGTAAATGCATTGCTGGTACTGATGAAACGTAGTAGCAAGAAAATACAGCATGGCAGCGCAGTGCTCCAACTTAAAACCTGACCCAGTCTTTACCAGTCTCCTCATTACGGGTTCACTGTCAGTACCTTTTAGGTAAACGCATTTGCTGATGGTTGTCTTTATATGTAATGTAGCTACTTTCAGTTAAGGTCCTCTTAGTATAGCTCCTTAAGACAAACATATTTTTCTTCTGCTGCTCCATTCTTGAGTGTTTCTGGGGCTATAGAAGATCATCTCTGAAGTCATTACTTTTAGATGACTAATAGAGCAATAAAAAACCTGTGGATTGATGGGCTCTATTTGTCTTTAGTGATACATTATAATATGTATACATATGTTTGTGCCCTATGAATCATTGGAAAAACAACAGTTAAGCCATTAAATGGAGAAGCATTGTGAAGATCTTGTTGCTAAACGTGTATTTTTGAGAGCCATCAAGCTTACTATGAGCTGTGATTTTTACTCTGACTGTGCAAAAAATCCATTGTGGGTTAACACAAAGTAGTCATAAAACCCTACCTATACTGTCATTGCGAAATTTAGACCAAGATATACGGGTTTTTTGATGCAAGGAATCAAACTGCTTTAATAAAATGAAGTAGCAAGCGTTAATAAATGGAACGATGATTATACTTGTCTTGGTCAATTTCTGTTTTGTTTTTCAATTTCCTCAGGTCCTTATACTTTTGTTCAGCAGCATCTCATGTTAGGTACGGACCCACGGACAATTCTGAAAGACCTGCTCCCAGAAACAATCCCTCCGCCTGAACTGGACGATATGACGCTGTGGCAAATTGTCATAAACATTCTTTCAGAACCACCAAAAAGAAAAAAACGAAAAGACATTAATACTATTGACGATGCAGTGAAACTTTTACAGGAATGCAAAAAAATCATGGTCTTGACAGGAGCTGGGGTACGTATTGCCACAATGACAGTGTGAGAATATATAGTTGGTTCATTCTTATCCAAAGCTTTATGGCGCACAGACAGTCTGACAGTGGCAGTATTGGGAAACAAATAATTGGGAAGAGGAGGTACAGCTGTCCTAGAACGATGCACGCTGCAAGACTGGAGCTTAAACTGGAAATGACAAGATCTCTCTTCTGACAAGAAATTATTCTTAAACATTTAAACTCTTTAACCATTGCTTCCACGCAAAACGATTATGAAATAAAATCACATCTACCTATTCCAGAACATTTTCTATCCTAGTCTTTTTTTTTCACAAAGCTAATGACTTTAAGTCTCAGTGAATTTCGTAGAACGTCTAATGGAACTAGAGGGAGTAAAAGACTGGGGAGGGGTGGGTTCTAATAAGAGTATGATTTGATTTCAATAGACAGTTTTATGTGTAAGGTGCTACCCTACGATGATAAGACTACTCACGGTTTCACTGAACAAAACCTTGAGTTGTCATGAATTTGCAGCTTTACACCTGTGTATGAGATATAGTATGAAAGTCCATCTTTTTTTTCTTTTTTTTACCTCTGTTGATTGCACACCAAGGTGTGACGCTGTTCAGAAAAGATGGCTAATCCAACTCAGACCAGCTTTGCGGAAAAGCGCTGCTACTTCTGTTACCCAGTGTTGTTCTTCCTATAATTGCTACGCCTGTTTCCCCTCCTCTTGTTATAGTATTCTGGGGTAGCGTGGGACAATAAATTAGTCCTTATTATCTGTTACTGCAGTGCTCAGCTAGTTTATCAGAGGTGTCTTATCATCAGAAGTGAGATTCTATTTTGTTACCGCATTAGCATGTTAAAGGGAAAAAAAATGAACAACTCTTTGTTTTTAGTACTTTCAGTACTAAAAGTTCTGGTGTTCTGTTACTGCCTGTAGGGATTGTGCTGAAGCTTTCTGGGACCAGGCTGTCAAGTTGTGTTTCTGTGCTGTATCTCCTGCATGTGATTTGGAAATTGGTTTGATCAACACAGAGCACAGACTGGTTTTGTTCTTAATGTACGTGAGCGTATGGAGATACGGTTTCCCAAATAGTATCATAGTAGCTCTTGTTATCATAGCAGTTGTTACAGCCCAGTATGCAGTCTCGCTTATTGCAAAAATATATTTCAGGTGTCTGTGTCTTGTGGAATACCAGACTTTAGATCAAGAGACGGCATCTATGCACGCCTTGCTGTAGACTTCCCAGACCTTCCAGATCCTCAAGCAATGTTTGATATAGAATACTTCAGAAAGGATCCCAGGCCGTTTTTTAAGTTTGCAAAGGTATGGTTTTCTTATTGATCTTATCTTGGTCAGTAAAGAAAAATACTTTAGATGCGTAAATGAGATTTTGCACAGCTCTGTTAACAAAAGGGTATCTGTCTCTCTGTCAACGAGATGATATTTAATGAGGTACTTAATTCAGCGGCATAATGACTCTCCCCTTGGCAAGCCTTTGCAAACTATTATGTCCTCAAAGATGATACTTTAGTCATTGCGCGCAGACATGTTTTAGACTTATTAAAAAGACTTTGCAATATTTTATTCTTTTTAAAGCCTACTTTGGCTGTTCCTGTTATAAGTTCACTCTGTATGCAACCTTTCTTATGGCTCTCTGATTCAAAGGAGGATAAATAACATTTTGTCATCATTTTAGAAGTCCTTGAAATTCTTAGCTGCAGTTACATTCACTGAAAAATACAATGAGAAGCTGTTGGCAGGCACACAAGTAATGTGGAAAACTAAATTTGAATTAGACGTGCTGTAGCATGCTGTTTCATGTCCTACTGCACGGTCACATTTTATCGCTTCATGGTTAGGAGGAGCAAAGCAGTTTCGTGTGCTGATAAGTTTGATCCTGTTTCAGGTTTTGATGTAGCTGACGCGAGGATCTGTATTTGAAAAGGAAAGGTGGTTTTCTTTACAGGGACTGTGTTCATCTCTTAAAAGGGAGGACGGATTCTTCTTAACGTTTTAAGATATTAATTTTAATATTTGCGATATTAAGCAGATTAATTAAAAATACCTCAGAGACAAGAAGGAAACGTAGAATCAAAAAAGTATTTTTATAGGACCTGTAAGGACTCCTGAGAATCCATCACTGCTCACAGTTTGTACTACTGCTCTGTTATTGATCCAAAGGTTGGAAAAGAGGCATGGATGCATTCCTCAGTTGCTTGGCTTTGTTGAAAGCACCCTATCCAAATTGTAACGTATTTTGCTGTCCATCAGTTTATACGTCGCTTTGACTTTTTAATACAGGAGGACGGGAAGGGGAACTACCGATGTGAGGTCTGCCTGTGTGGACATTTTACCGGAACAGTTCAAATTTACTTTGGCAGCTATTTTTTGCTGACATAATTTCATCTGGTATTAAAAGCAAACGACAGCAACAACAACAGCAACCGCACACGCAAAACCCTGAAACACAGTAGCAACTCTGAAAGCTATTTGCTCTGTCAGTGCAGTGGCTGATTTACTCAGCCAACATACTTGGACCCAGAAATTAATTTTTCACTTCAGTACATACATTTTAAGGCACAGCTACCGTGTATCTGGGCTTTGCTCTATTTTTAATGTACCTTTCAATGAGTACTGTTGGCTTTGCCTCATTTCCTGTCTCTTCTTACATCTGTGCCAAGAAATCCACCCTTTATCGCTGTATGGGTGTGCATTTCTAGTTCTCTAGTCAGTCTTACTTTTCTCACTGCTGCTGCTATAAACTCATGTTGTTTCCCGCTTCATTGATTCCTCTGTACAAGCGCTTGTTTTCATTTGTTCTGTGCAAAGTCTGTCCTTTCTTTATTTCCTATAATTATTCTCTCCCATGGATCCCATATTTATTTGTTTGGTTACTGGTGGCAGAGCATGTCTGGCTTTTTCAGACTAAGATAGAAAAGCTCTCAGGACCATACTACTGTCCACTGGTAACTGTGTAACAGCCTAGTCATAATCTAGGTGATACTGCTGTGATGTTGACAATCGCTGCAGTTGAAATCCAAAGATCTAATATAGCTTCAGAAATAAGAGTAACTTTGAAATGTTTGGGTGAAAAACAAATACTTTCAAAAATTCTCATTTGTTAATGGTTAGGCTGTGGCATTAGCTGAGGGCAGAGCTGTCACATAGATAACAGTTCACTGTTGTGCTTAACTTTTTGGATCAGCTTTCAGTATATACTAGTAAAGGTAGGCAGCCCCTCCTTCTTGCTTACTTTCTGTACAAAGGCCTGAGTTCCCCAGGGGAGGGTACAGCTCAGTTGCTGTCCAGTAGCAGAAGAGTGACAGGAGAGCAGAGGGCCTGGAATTCAAGCTGCTTCTTAAGAAGTTAAGAGGTGCTCCTAAGCAATAGAGTGCTGCTGCTTCCAGCCTCCTTGTCATACAGCAACCAGAGGTACTGGTACTGCCTGGCTGGTCAGTTCTAGGCAGAGGTTCTTTGCGTGAAGCTTTCAGCTGAGTGCCCACATGTGTTTTTTTTTTTTCTGGCAAGCTCCTTTATTCACAGAGGAGATGTCAAATCATTCCACAAAAGTTTGCACATTTCTTCCTGTATACACCTTAGAAATGCCTACCTCCTCTTTTCTGATATAGCAGAAAGGCTGAGCATCTGTCTGGGCCAGTGGAATTGCTTTTCTAAGCCATGTGGTTTTGCCTTTCTGACTGTTGTAGCTGGATAAATTGGCAAAGCTGGTCTCAGTACCACCTGCTTTCTGCTTTGTGTCCAATTTGTAGTTCTGTTTGCTAGTGAATGAGGGTCCAGAAATGGCTGCCAGTACGGCTGATGAATAAAAGCTGCTCATCTTTAACCAAAAGACCAGAATCCAAGCTCCTCATGAATTTTTTTGTCTGACTGCAATAGAATCATGTCTCTAATAAAAATACTGAGGGAGAAGGGGAAGGAAACAGTTCATGTTTTATAGCTCTCAAAACCAGAGAAGACTTAGACCTTGTTCTTGTGCTGCCTGAAGAGCAAAGTACCAGCTACTGTAAGGAGCGGTTCATCCTGGTATGATGAGAAGTTCAGCTGGTAAAAGAAGAGTTAGATCTGAAAGGGCAAAATGCAAAGGGGATGATTACAGAAAATGAGTACATAATCGCTGCATTTGGAATAAAGATGCTGTGTATTCATATACACTTTCTAACGTACTTTTGAATTCCATAGGAAATCTATCCAGGCCAATTCCAGCCATCTCTCTGCCACAAGTTCATAGCTTTGATGGATAAAGAAGGAAAATTGCTTCGTAACTATACTCAGAACATAGACACATTGGAACAGGTTGCAGGAATCCAAAGGATAATTCAGTGTCACGGTCAGTAATTTCAGATTCCCTTTTCTTATTTTTTATGACTAGGAACGATATTTACTGCTGCGTGTGACAAGGTAACTGCTGGCGGTGTTGGTATTTTCCTTAAACTGGTATTTCTCGGAAACAAATATTGTGCTTTTAAAGTCGTGTTTGGTGTAGTAGGTAAAATAATTACCAATAACTAAAGAAAACATTGCAGAGAGAGAGACTGGGAAACATTTTCTTCAGACGCATCCAGTAAGACCCAATTCCAGATTTGTAGCCAACACTTTCATATATTGGGTTATTTCATGAAATGCAGTCATCTTTCTTTAATTTCAACTTTCAGTTTTAGTGAAGTTTAGAGTTCCTTTTAAAACTGTTTCTTGGTGTGTTCCACCACGCTCCTTGAATTCAACCGGAGAATTAATGGAAACCCATGTCCCCGAGTCAGTGGGAAGATGAGGGACCAGACAAGGATGAGCTTGGCCAAGGCAGATGTATTTCATGAGCCTCTGCTGCTTAAATGACTGCACTTTACAACTTGAAAATGTTGCCTTCTTTTTCCCCCCCCCTTCTTTCTTTTTTTTTTTTTCCTGAGTTAGTTCAAGTATTTAAAGCAGAAGCATTTCTCCAGAAATACTGCTTTCATAACTCATGCATGGTAAGTGGTGCTCTGTGCATCAGTGAAGAACCACAAGTTTAGACCTTAGCCTTTGTTATGTAATTGGTGGTACTTTATATTCATGTATGAGGACACAGTGTGGAAATTGTCTGATAATGAAATAGAATTTAGCCGCCGATTACTTAGAATACATTCTACTCAAGTCTCAAAATACCCTGTCACTTCAGTGGCTTACCTCAGCTACATCATATTGTGGATTACTCCATTGCTGAAATGAACATTTTATTACATTTTGGCGTCAAACATTCTCTAATTACTATACCAAATTAAATGGAACCTCTTAAGTAATTGTTTAATGTGCTTACCATTTCCAGAGACTTGCAGATGTCAAGTTAAAAGGTCAAGGATACATTTTTAAGGAAGGAACACTTAAAGTGCATTTCTTTTAGCAAACAAATTGCTTAAAAGCAATGTTGGCACGTTTATGAGACCTGACTTAATGCTGGTGTCAGCAGTAGAACTGGAACTGAAGAAGTTAACCTCTGAGTTAAGAGCAGTAACCCTTGGTCTCCCATTAAGAGCACAGAGGGCTGCTGTCCTAGCAAGGGGCAAGAACAAATGTCAGGAAAGAAGGAAGTATCATCAGATGCCTTTCCAACAATCCTAACATCGAGATAGGGAACCAGTGGTTCCTTTTGCCTGTAGTACTGTTACCACGGTATCCCGAGTGATCTTTGGATGAAGCGATACCCTGTTCTTCTTTGCCTCAGCTGTCAGCAGTGCAGAGATGCCAGCCTGGTACCAGAGGTGGCAATTTGCCCATTAATTACAACTGTTTCTTATGGAGTTCCACTTTTCCAGGGATCAGACTTATCTTCCTCATCTACAGAGCTTAAGTCAGTGGTGGAATTGACAAATTTCTTCATTCAGAGAGAATAAATGCAATGCTCTGTCATAGTAATCAAAGAGAACAGAATAGAATCCACCCCACATAACCTAAATCTAAGTCTAGTTTTCATATGTATTCAGCATATAATGCATTTTCTTTTGGATGTCATTCCTAATTAGGTATTTATCACAGTATTCTTATTTAGCTGTGTTTTTGCACATCGCTGACACACACAAATGTTCTTTTTTTTCCAGTTTCACGATACAGTAATTAGATTTCAGGCCAGCATTAGTGTATATCCTATCAGTTGATTTTTCAAATAAAAAATAGTCTATTATTGGATTCTGAGGCTTTTGGAAGTTAGCAAAGGTTATTTTGAGCCCAATAAGCTATCCGCGCTACAGTTACACTGCTTAATGCTAGCTGATGGTGTAATGGCAGTGGTTAAAGAGAAACTGAAAGTAGTTATTCAAGGGTTTGTGCTCCAGTATCTGTTTGTTGTCTAGCTGTGAGAGCGTGACATGTTCCACTGCAAGATCGGACGTCCCCAAATTATTTTTTTAAGCCTTGTTTCATAGTTAAGACAAATCTGACAATTCCTTACTTCATTCTTCAATGTTCTGTAAACTTCTAGCAGTACTCCTTGCCTAGGTACAAGGCCTTGACAGGTAAATGTGTGCACCAAAAGGCCACTCTGGTTTGCCACAATTTCCCACTGTTAACATGTGTTAGCCAGCAGATAAGGTTTGCCTTCAGACAACAAAGGCAGGAGTGCTCTACCGGATGTCAGGCATCACCTCAGCTGTGTTACAACAGGGTAGCAAGAGCTCTGGAGAGCAATTTTACACAATCTTGCCAAACAGTGAACATGGTAGCCAAGCTATACTAAGTTCAGAGCGCTATTCTAATGGTAACAATATAGCTGTAACTGTTGACAGTTACTGAGAAGAACAGTACTGCTACTTAGTTGCCTACAAATGAAGTCTTAGCTAATGCATTTTCTTGGTTATTTTGCTTTTTGAAAAGCAGCTGAGATTGGTGTGGGTTCACCTCCTGCTGCTGCTGAGGCAGGGCTGTCACCACTTCTATTACTTGTATAAAGACGGAAAGGGAAAGTAGAGGAATGATCCAGTGTATTTTGTGCTTTCATACATTCAGTATATCCTCCTCCTAAAACAGACTGTCTCCTGGCTAACATCTACAACTACCTTTAGTACCACAGGCATCTTCTCTTCATTTTAAAATAGTTTTAAAGGACTTCTATTGTTTAGCACTGCAATTTAACAGTCTGTGTGTCATAACATCTTTGGCAAAAAGACCAAATCTGAAAGTCCTCACTTCTACCATATTTTTTTTTTCCCCAAGGTTCTTTTGCAACAGCTTCCTGCCTGATCTGTAAATACAGAGTTGATTGTGAAGTTGTTCGAGAAGATATTTTCAATCAGGTAAAAACTCATTTTAAATCACTGCAGCTTTCTAATGATCAGCTTGAAAACAAAACAAAGCATTGCTTAAAATATCTGCATTTTTTTTAAAGTATAAGAGTAAAAAAAAAAAAAAAAAGCTTTCCTTGTTTGCTATGTGCCTATCTATATTTTAGCATTTGCTCTTGTATTTAAAAAATATGCTCAGTTACTACACTGTAAAAATTAGGTAATGAGGAAGAAGTAGAACCAAAACCATTATAGGCTATTTCTAATGGCAGTTCTGAGAAGAGCAGAAGTTAATGTGGTAAGTAGAAAGTTGGATTTATACCTGCCTTAGGGTAATATGAGCTCTCAGTCACACCGAGGAAGCATTTCTAGCTATTCATAACATCAGTCGCTCTTAAAGCATTTACCTGCATTCAAAATGTTGAAATTGTAGATGATGCATGGAGAAAATGCTAACATAAAGCAACATCTGAGCAAGTAGGGTGAAGCGAGATGTCTGATTGGCACTTTCAAGAACTGCCAAACTATGTCATGTTCTGAATTCCTCACATTCGGGTGTGAAGTACTTCATGACCAAGCCCAGAGTTAGTTCTGCTCCATCAGAGTAGAATAATCTTTGCCTTGATCAGACCCTCTTTGCGTTTCTTTTCTGTCTTTTGACAGAGACAATTCTCTGATAAAAAGATAGTCTATATAAACGGGAAGGCACTGTTTTTCTGTATTTGCATGTTTTTCAATAAATACTTGAGTCCACAGTTGCAATTTTAAATGAGAGATGTAGAGAAACACCTCTGAAGCGTTACATCTGAAATATCTTATGAAAGGTTTTCTCTGAATTCCATGTTTGACTTCCAAGTTTTATGAAGTGTCAATATCAGAAGACTGATGCTGTGTGGCTTTGTAATACTGAATACCTATGAGGTCTGTTCTACTCTATTAACATTATTCTTGAGAACTTTACCTTAGAGATGTTTGCTGCTTCTTTATCTCAAAGCCAGTTGGTTCGGATTTGGGCTTTGTTTTTCTTTTCCTTCTAAATAACTGTTCCTAAGCATTGTGTAGTTTTCTGTTTTGATTGTTATTGGAAGTATTCCTTCTAACAACACTTCAGTCAGTGCACTTTTATACGTTGAACTGAACTTGTGCCCTAACAGCTCATGGCCAGTAGTGAGAGCATAGGGATGAGAACAGAAGCCTGTACAACAGTACTTCTGAACAAGGAGGTTTCTTCTCAAGGAAAAAACATTCAATGCATCAGCCCTAATCTTACAGTACTGTAAAGGAAGCAGCACCAGTCCCAGATATACATAACAAGAAGGTGTTACAAAAAAAAATGATGCTCACCTGTATCCAAAGATCCAGGCTCACAGGAAAACTCCACAAAGGAGGGATGTCCAGGAAAATCTTCTTCAGTGACAGTCAGCCCTTAAATGAGGTCTAAGAGAGGAGCAGCCAGGCTCCACCCCTTATGTTCACACACATGAATTGCCTTCACCTGTGCTCCCAGGGCTGACCGGGTCCTTTCCCCAGGTGCTCAATCAGTGTTTCAGGCCGTGACTCAACAGTTCCAATACGTTCAACAGGTGTATTTTTCCAGAGCACCCGATAGCTGTAATACTGAGTTACTGTTATTCCACAAAGTGAATACAGTTATTGTTGTGCGTGTGTGTATCTACATGTATATAACGAGAAATAGCACCATTGGAAAAAGAGTATCCTTAACAAAAAAACTGTTCAATTTACCATCATTATTTCTGCTTCCCAAACCAGTGCTACACAGTTGGTTTTTCTGTTGTTTCTCCAGAATAAATTAATTCCTTAGTTATCAAAAGAAACTGGTTTTGTACTTGTGAAACAAAACACTGCCAATTTCAACAGCTCTTTTCTCTAGAAATGGTTTGAGGAGTTATTCCCAATAGGACGCCGTTTGTATTCTCTGCTGTCCTCCACTGCTTGGAAGTTCAGTTATATGTGAGCCCAGGTGCTGTTTTCTATAAAAAAGATTAGCTTTCCTTTGCTCTGGTCCTTCCTTTGACAGTTTTAAGTGCTTCACAAGAAAATAAGTCTATTTAGCATCTTCCTGGCAGGATTTCCTTTCAACATACTGGATATGGATACTTAAAAAACCACCAGTTCCTCACTGTTGCTTTTTATTCTTTTTGCCAGTTCCAAGGTAGCACACCAGTTCCCCGCAGCATGATTCCATTTCTAGGTTGCTGCACACAGCCATCCAGCTACACAAGATGCAGCAGCATCTATAAATCCCAGAGGAAAAGAACACTTCTGAGTAGAACCATTTTTGATTACTATCAAAAATGCCAATTTGTGCCTTTGACTACTTCACGCAAAAGAAACAGCAAAAGTATCTCAGATTTAGGATGAAAAGGCCCACAGAAACATGTACGCGTTCTTGGCTTTTCTTAAACGGACACAGTCTTTACTGATCTTGTTTTTGATACATCCACAGCTGATGAGGAATTCCAGTTCTCTTTCATTAGACAAATTCAGCAGCAGAGGTGCTGTGGCTGTGGGCTGTGCTGCCCCTGGAGGGAGGGAGGATCCTAGGCAGCTGAGCGGCCAGCTATCGAGCCTTAACTTCTTGGTATCAATTTCAGCTCTTGGAATAGATCTCCCCCTTACTGATGACCTTTCTGAGGATTAGCAGAGGAGCTGGTGAGTAGTGTAGTGCTGAAACCTATTTATGGGCCCCTTTACAGTAACTCGTGATTTGGGCAGGGACAGCAGTTTCTGTTCACAGATCCATTAAATAAAATTATCGGACTTCCTGTGGGAGATGATGGAAGCAACTACTATCAGTGTCTGTTTAAACTAAATTAGAAGTTAGAGATCTTAAAGATCTTTGTTTTCTTCCTAATACAGAGCAAACAATTTTATTTCTTAAATCTTCCAATTTAGAATGCAAATGCATTGCTTCCTCTAGCAGAAGAAGTCACAGGGTAAAAAGCATCATGGAAGTTCCAGATGTTAGTGTGTTGTTAGCTTTCTTTCTAATATGTAAAAATCCAAGGAAAAAATCTCAAGATTTTTTTAGTTCCCTACTCTGTTTTGGGGGATTGTTTAAGTTGTTTGGGCTGTTACTCCTCACCTTGGGTAAAGTGATGAAGATTTTCTCTATACCACTTTCTAGTTCTTGTGCTATATTGCTCTTTACACATTTCTGCTAGGGAGCTTTCTTGATTATTCAAAGACTTGTGAAAGTAGAAGCAGCCTTTTACTTGTGATGCTTTCTCAGATAGAAAGCATTGTCTTTGGTCCTACAACAGTCATCAAAAACCAGCAGTTATGTGTTTGTCTTTTTTTTTTTTCTTTTTTCTTTTTTTACATTTTCCTATAATAATAGGTTTCGTACATCTCTATGCTTTTATAAAGCACTGGTTTGCTTGTAATTACTGCTATAGGACTGCAGCTATATTCAGTTACTTAGTTCTATTCTGGGGTATTTTACTTCAGAGACTACAGTTGAGAAAATAATTTGCTCAGTAGTGAAGTCCTGTCTGTCTATACTTGCATCACTCACCTGTTTGCTTTTCTTCTCCCTGAAAAAGTATTAAGTTGGAAGAGGTCAAAAAGGCCAGAAAACCCTATGGTTTCAAGAGAAAAAGGACACTGCTTCTCCACAAACATAACTAGCATCTACTTTTGCTCTGCTATTGGAGAAATTTTAAAATGGAGACCACACAAAAAATCTTCCCATGTTCTTATTCTGTATGCTTTTTGCTAGCCACTTGCTACAGTGCCGCGTTGCTTCATGCAACCTCTCTCTTTGGAGAAGAGAAAGCAGAGGGGTAACGCCCTATAACATGCTGTTTGATTAGGAAGGGGTGCATAGCAGACTGTGTAATGGAAACTGATAGTGAAACCAAAGCTTTTGTTCTGATTAAACCAAAAAATTATATTCCTCTCCACTAGGAGGTGATTACATGTTAGCGTTGAGTGTGACATCTAGACTTTGGCTTAGTTGTTAGCTAAGAACAGAGGTGCAGAATTTCATTTTTTCTCCATTTTGACATGAAAGGACTCCTTCATTCCCGCTGTAGTTCTGTGTTCAAACTAGAGTAAGAAATGTATTCATCCACAAAAAAAAATAAATGAGGAAATATCAGTGAAACTTCTGTCTTACACCAGAATAAGCCACTGTGAATTGCTAAAATCCGAGGCTTTCAAGGTGCCACAATAGTGATATAAGCTGCTCTACTGCAGGTTGTTCCTAGATGTCCTCGCTGTCCGCCTGATGAACCACTTGCTATCATGAAGCCTGACATAGTGTTCTTTGGAGAGAATTTACCTGAGCAGTTCCATCGCGCCATGAAGTATGACAAAAATGAAGTTGATCTCCTTATTGTCATTGGGTCTTCACTGAAAGTAAGACCAGTAGCATTGATTCCAAGTAAGTGACTGACACTGGAAATTTCTTCTTTCAAAAAAAAAAGTGGGATGAAATTAAAATTCTCAGTTAAGAGTTCCAGTTCTGAGTGCTTTTTCTATGCCCAAAGCAGAGTAGAGATCTCAAAGTAATGAATTTGTAATCCAGAGAACTACTTCGCTAAAAGTTAAATGTCTTTGTTCTGAGATGACTGTATTTCTCTCCCTGTTCATAATATGCTTTTGGAATAGTAAGATTTAGAAAGTAATTGTCTTTTAAAAGATAAATGTAGTGTCAGAAAAATGGAACGGCTACATCAGGTGTCTGAGCAGTAATTAAAGTCAGTACTTTACACTAAATGATACACAGTGGACATTGTATAGCGTACAACCATTTGGATCCTTACTTCTTAAAGGTGATAAGGAAAACCGTCTGTGCAATTACAAAATACATCCTTCAGGAGGGCTGAGAAAATAATTAACCTGCAATTGTTATTTGCCTATTAAGCACACAACTTAACTTGCACTCTTAACATGCAAGCCTGAGAAGGGCCTGCACCAGGCACCTGCTGCTCACTGGGGACAGAGCCACATCCAGTACTTCTGCAGTAACACCCTCTTTTCTTTATACAAGAGGCAGAGCCTTGTGTTCAGGCTGATGGGAAAGTTAGGATCCACAAACCATTGCTCCAACTACATTTCATTAGTTGGTTATCTGAAGAACCAGTCAATACTAGATCATCAGATTGGCGGGTTTTGGAACCCCGAATGTGCTAAGCAAACCTTTACATCATGGACTGTACCTGCAGATATTTTGACCTAATTAAGAGAACATCAATTAACAACAGTATCTTCATGTGCAATGAAGTACATCAAATGAAATCACAAGATTATTGCAGTCCTTCAAAGAAATTACAGTACTCTAATAATCTTGTAATGGCATGTGACTAAACACTGCTGTAGTCAACATTTTTGTGCATGGGTTTCTTAGCAGTGAAATAGAAGAACACCTTTTACTGCAAGAAATGGGGAAATCTAGATAAGACTACATAGGCATAGCACCTCACACTGCCACTCAGCTTTGTGACATTTAAGATTTACTTATATTCCAGATCTTTCTGAAGACATCTCTGAGAAATGAAGGTTTTTTTGGCAGATCTTTGGTAAAAAGTAAAACCAAAATGCTTGTCTTCAAACTGTCTTTTCTGTGTTTAGGTTCCATCCCCCATGAAGTGCCTCAGATCTTAATTAATAGGGAACCTCTGCCTCATCTACACTTTGATGTGGAGCTTCTTGGAGACTGTGACGTTATTATTAATGAATTATGTCAAAGGCTAGGTAGTGAATATACAAAACTTTGCTACAACTCAGTAAAACTTTCAGAAATAACAGAAAAGCCTCCACGAATGCACAGAGAGCTCGAAATGCACTCATCTGAGCTACCGCCTACACCCTTAAACATTTCAGAAGACTCTGGTTCACCAGAACAAATGACTCCACCAGATACTTCGGTGGCGCCCTCAGAACACGCAGCTGAATGTAAGGTAGAAAACTGTGATCCTGCCTTTGAAACTAAAGGGATCTGCACAGAGGAAGAGCTTCAAGACACACAGGCATCCTCTGAAAACCCGGAAAGTACTGCTAGTGAATTAATGAACTCTGAAACAATGAAGGAAAATGGAACCAACAATGGAGAAAGCAAAGAAAAAAATGAAATAGTGAAGAAGTGCTGGGTAAACAGATCTGCAAAAGAACAGATTAGCAAAAGGCTGGATGGTAAGTGTTAACTTACTTCATTCTCTCGCAGATTTTGACTTAAGTGTTTATTCTAGAGTTCCTTTAAAGCAATAAATGAGTTGCCCTTGAGGGAATCAGTGTTTTTTTGTGGTTATTTCTGCTCAGAAAAGTATCTACTTTTTTCACTGCCAATACAGAGTTTATTTCTTCTAGAGAAGCCAATACAAAAACTTTCTGTAATTGAGAATAGATTTTATAATCAGTGATTATTTAGTGGTTTTAAATTGAGACAGGGGAGGTTTAGGTTAGATATTAGGAGGAACTTTTTCACACTCACAGTGGTGACGCACTGGAACAGGTTGCCCCAGGAGGCTGTGGATGCCCCATCCCTGGAGGCATTCAAGGCCAGGCTGGATGTGGCTCTGGGCAGCCTGGTCTGGTGTTTGGTGACCCTGCACATAGCAGGGGGCTTGGAACTGGATGAGCATTGTGGTCTTTTTCAACCCAGGATATTCTATGTTTCTGTGACTACAAACTCTCTAGAAAGATCAGAGTTCAAGAGGCAGAAGCTAAGTATCAAAAATAAACCCACCTTTCTTACATTTTCTAATGCATTTCCAGAAAAACTGTACCGATCTTGGGATTTTAAACACTATGTCCCAACTCAGTCTGACAGCTATTTTGTAGGAGTGAGGGACCAAGTCACAACAAGATTTGAAAAGCAAATCGCACAGTTAGAGCCAGGCATGTTCCAAAGGAAACAGCAGACTTTCCAAAGAAGCCTTCCAGTGTGCATTCTGTTAACTGATGTAACAAGTAATCGTGCTAGAAAGTCAGTGAGGATGGAGAACCAAGAATTAAGTTGCAATTTTCATAAAGCAAAGCCTGTTTGAATTTTGTCAAGTACTCTGTGTGGTGGGTACCAATTCTGTGGTACAACCAGTTGCATTCTAGCTGTGAATACATGTTTGAGAGCTTTTTGTTGGTACATTAAGAGTTTAAACACCGCTTTTACATCAAAGGGAGGGAGGAGAGGGAACATTTAGCTTCCCAGTAAAGCATGTGTTAAATGCTATTCCTAACAATACACTGAAGTACAAATTTCCAGTGTAATCTTATTTGTCATATTAGCTTAACTTTTGAAAATACATCTATGCAGGTACTTTTTAACCAAAAGTCTGCAAGATCTTGTCTGAATAATTTCAGCTTTTTGTTTCTGCTGGGCAACCCACTCTGGTTGCCCCTGCTTGAGCAGGCGCATTGGACCAGATGACCTCCAGAGCTCCACTCTTACCTTAACCATTCCACGATACTGACTTGTTAAATTCTGTTTCAGGTACTCAGTATCTATTTTTACCACCCAATCGCTATATTTTCCATGGAGCTGAGGTATACTCAGATTCTGAAGACGATATGATATCTTCCAGCTCTTGTGGGAGTAGTAGCGAAAGCGGCTCGTGTCGCAGTCAGAGCTTAGATGTGGAGGATGAGAGCGAGATTGAAGAGTTTTACAATGGCATAGAGGATGAGGATGCTCCAGAAAGGGAAGAGGAAGCCGCATTTGGGGAAGATGGAGTTGAGCAAGATGCAGCTGAAGAATCAGCTTACACAAATGAAGCTGCAGGGAACGATCATCCAACAAGCAACAAGTTGTAAAGTGTGATCACTGGTTACAGGAATTTTCCACCAGCATTAGGAGCTTTGGCATGTCAGGATGAATGTTTACGTCTGGATTTAGAGCAAGGAAACCATAAGGATGTGGTGTTTATAAACAACTGAAACAGATTTTCATGCTTAGTTTTTTACCTTTTTCAATAAAATTCTCTTACTGCACACTCAACACTAACTTTTTTTTTTTTTTTTTAAGGTACTAGGAATATCTAAGCAATTACTACTATGTTCACTTTTAAGTCATCTGTCTGATCAGGCATCCATGTATATAATACCTATTTTGCATAATAAATTTCAGCTTATATTATTTTTAAACAGTTTTGAAAAAGCCATTGGAATGTTAAACTAATATAAAGGGAACAGCTAATTTAGACCAAAGAATGGTATTATCACACTTCTTGCTTTGTAACAGTTTGGTTTATTTAAAACTTCTTACGCTTCTGCTAAACCTTTCATTCTCGCATAGCCTATCATTAAACACTGGCATTTTCTAAGACCTACTGTGGCAGCTAATTTTTTGCTTTACCAGTTAGTTTGTATGTTTGAGACATACTTAAATGTGAGTAGGTAGTTAAAAATGGAAACAAGACAGTAAGCACTTGAAAACTCCTAATCTTTCTTAGACTGATAAGAAGTGCTGTGAAAATGCTTCAGTTACTGAGCTTAATACTTCCTGTGGACATGAAGCAATGTTGACATTGGCTCCTTAGCAATTATAATACTGGAACATGAGTATTTTAAACAAAATGGATTCCCAATGGTAGAAGTTTTTCATGTTGTATACAAAAAGTCAAATACAGTGCAGCTTGCATTAACAATAGTATTTGATCAATTGCCAAGGCTGTAACGTGAAGGCTTGGCTGAGTACACAATAACGTTCCTACCAGCACATGGGAAGGCATGGAAACCAAATCTCTTCCTGTAATACTTACAGAGGTAACAGAATCAGAAGAAACTTGCTCAGACAGCAGCAGCCTCTGCTGCTACTGCTGTGTGGGTGAAATACAGATTAATCACCTCACCTGGAGACGTGCTGCTTCACGGGATGTCCCAGATGGGGAACGTGACTTTCCACCTGCTAGCTCCAACGTGCATCTTAGAATCAAAGCAGCTACTCCCATTATCACATTGCGTATTAAAGTGCTAAGCTGCCTTACAACTGGATGTTGCAAATTTTCAAGTGCGGATTGTTTCCAAGCCTTTAG
The DNA here is from genome assembly GCA_030625065.1 of Alectoris magna. NCBI lineage: Eukaryota > Metazoa > Chordata > Aves > Galliformes > Phasianidae > Alectoris > Alectoris magna. Next base: position 25,403,380 of record CM060566.1, on the reverse strand, counting down.
GATTATTTTGTACAATTGCACAGTGCAGTAGTAAGTGAATCAGCATTTTTTATATAAACCACTTTTTCAACATTGGCCCAAATGAACTCTACGATGTAGATTATTCATATACTTTGCTTTAATATTTATTACATTTTGGAGATGTATAGTAGCTGTTCTTTGAACATAAGATACATCACTTAACGAACATTTAAGAACAGCTTCCTGTATTCATCTAAAAATGTTGGCATGTTGTCTCATTGTCCAAATTTAATACAGCTCTTATTTGGCTACACTAAAGAATGCAATATGTTTAGTTTTCACTTGCATGTTACAATGTATTAGTTTGTGCTATAGGAGATATTTTAAATTGAAATACTTTGTTTTAAATTATTTTTACAGTGAGGATTGTTTTCTGCTCTTTTATATTGTATATAGTGTCTTTTATGTAATCTACTGGCATATGTTTTGTAGAAGACTGTTTAAAATGACCGGCTATCTTCCTGCAACTTTTGAAATACAAAACCAGTGTTTTATACTCGTACACTCTGTTCTAAAGTCTATTAAAATCATCATTTGATTTTTGGTTTCTGTTAATTTCTAGTCAGCCCCTAAGAACTTAACAAAAGACGCCCTACGAAGTTTTAAGTGAGGTCCTGGGTACTATACAGTAAATTGCCTTTTCTGCCTGCCCCCTATGGGAGCAAAGCCCCATAAAGCTGCACTGGTACAGCAACATCTGGAACCACAATGCAGTTTTGTCCTTCAGAAAACTACTCTTCTTTCAAACCCTATTCTGCATTTAGATGTATTCACTGAGCAGTCCTGCTTGTTCCTACATACTAAGGGGTTCTGAACTAGCTACAGTGACATAAGAGTCAGAACAGTACCCTTAGAACAGTCACTCTGTGGTTAGCGTTTTTAAGATGACACTTGGGCTGCTAGGACTTTCCAGGAAAAGTGATGTATAATGGCACAACACACAGAGCTCACTGTCAGGATGCAAGGCCCAAGGAGCAGTGAGTGAACACACAGGAAAGCAGATAAAAATGAAGCAAACCGTCGCACACACTGAAATTGTGCAACTTACTGCCACACGACACTGTGGGAGCTCAAAATGCCCTGCGAGAGGAAAGGGAGGAATGCGGGTGGGATGGAGGGGTTCCCGGAGGTCATCTTCCTTTATGCTCTGAAGCACCTGGACCACTACACATGGAGACAGCTTTCAGACCAGGTGAACCCAGCAGCAGTTCCCCAGCGCTGCAGGGAGCTGTGTGACACCGACTGGTACTGACAGAGCCAACACTGCAGGGCATGCCCTGAGCATGGCTTTCTCGGCCTCGGGGCTGGTGGGTGCTCATACACGACCACACATCTTTCAACGACTGAATTTCTCAGCACACACAAAACAACGCTCTGTCACAACGCACCCTCAGTTCCTTCACTCGTCCAGTGCCGCGCAGCACGGTGTAACGACAAACTGCCCTTAAGCCACAGATATTCCTGAAAGCCACAACTGAAGAGCTCTGTTACAACACACAGACATCTCTCACCGTAGTTTTGCCCCGTGTCTACCGCTCCTAACACCTGGAGGCAGCAGAGCAGCAAGCACAAACTGCGGCGTAAGGAAAGCGGCTCTCCCACGCTTCGTGGGCGTCTGCGGAAGAACCCCCGAGTCACCGACAACAGCGCTCCCCACTCACCGCCTCCGCAGCGGGACCCGGCGGGATGGACCGGCCAGCGCCGCGAGCCGAGAAGCGGCCCCGAGAGCCGCCCCCGACACGCCCAGCTGTGCTGCTAAATGCAGGATTTAAATTAATTAAAAGATTTTAAATACGGGCTCCTGAAAGGGAAGCGTCCAGGGCAGGCCAGGGACACGAGGCTACCTAACGGGAGGCTTCTTGCCAGCAAGGCGTTTGAAGGCTCCCGCAGGCAACGGCAGTCCCTCCCAGCTCCTACCTCAGGCACAGGTACGGCCGCACCCCCTCGCCCTCTCCCCGTACCTCGGCCAGCTGAAGCCCCGCATCTAGCTGCGCTCTGTACCAGCCGGCAGGCACCACCCAGAGTACTCAAGCAGAAGCTAGGAAGCACACCTAGGCAGCCTCTATGCCGAATTAAGGCACAAACAAATGAGTTTCAGCCCTACCATCTGGCTATTCGTTTCTGTAGGAGGTTGTGCTTTAGTACAGCCCACCACCTCTGCTCCAATAGCAAGGCTGGGCTATCTGCTCAAGAGAGAAGGAAACCTCACTTCCAGCCTCTGCAAAAGCCTCCGAAGTCAAATCCTTCTGCCTTGCACAGCATTTTCCCCTCTCGCTGGTACCCGCATGTAACCAGGCACACTGCAAGTACCTGCAGAGCTCTCTGCCTGCAGGCCGGCCCAGCCTTAAGTCTTGCTGAGAGTAACATTACCCAAGTACTGCACACATCCAACCACACCAAATGGTATCGGCCCTATGGTTCACATCCCTGACAAGGTTCAGAACCCTCATTTTCTTTCTTAATACTCTGGAAACTGGTGGAAAAAAAAATAACAAAATGAGAAACCTTTTACCCCAACGTTACATTCCTGGCATCAGCTATCACCAGACACACTATTACGCAGATTTGCAGAAGACCCATATAGTATACTTAAGCCAAAAGAAAGGCCATGTACAGCAATTATGGCTGCTGGTGTTACTTTATCAATCCATAGGAGTGTATGTAGTCCAGGAAAACACAGGTAGATTTGGAGGCTCCAGTGTGTAGCACTACGGGACAATGCTACCCAGTCTATCTGGTTTTAGACCATTAGAGGTCTAGGAAGAGTTCTTAAAGCTTTTTTCTTCAAACCTGTCTAACACAGAACTGAACAGCACATTCAAAGACAAGACAGCAGCCCCACAATTAGCTCACCCACTCCAGACTGAGCCGCCAGCTGAGAAACACCCACTGGAAAGCAGTGGAGACCATCCCTTGTCAGGAGACACAAATATTTTGTTCTTCCACCAACAAATGAGCAATGACAGCTCTACAGTACATAGTGGTTGCACAAGGAGAAAGTCAGAGCCATTCACGTGGTGCTCACCGTATACTACTTCAGCACGATGAAAACCATGTTATTAAAGCTTTCGCTCTGTATTCATCCTAACTGCAGAAGGTTATATGCCTTTAAATAAGGAGCTTTGTTTCACAGCTATTTGTATCTGATGGTACCACACTGCACTCATTCCTGGATAAACCAAATTTATTGCAAGGCAGAGCAGTGCAATGAACTGGAATCTTTCATAGGAGCATAAACCCCCGAGGGGAATTCCGCACCTTGATGTTCTACATTAGTAACAATCTTAATAGCAGCAATTCCTATGAAGTGCTTAAGCGGGGCTCGGTTTTAATAGGTTCTACACTGGCTCAGAGCAACAGCCCTTCGATTCTCCACTGGAAAACAATGTGCAAGCTTCTGTGATATGGGCAAATAAAACACTTTGTGTAGTTCTGTCACACAGCTGCAATCCGCAGTTCCGTACCTGTGACAGGTGCAGTAAAATCCACCGCTATGACAAAAACAAACCTTCCTTCAGTAAACACAATGGAGATGGATACAGCTAACCATTCTCCAGTAGTAATTCTGAACGCTTGTCAGAATGCTAATCCTGTTATCAAAACTGCTTTAGGGATTTTTAATTCTTGTAAAACATTCCCCCTGGAACCCAAAATACTACTTTCCCCCAGTTGTTCACATGATCCTTTTGAAAGCCTACAGGTTTTCCCTGATTAATTGGAGATGTGAGGAGGAGGAAAGCATCTTTCTTCCATAACACCATGGCAATTTTACCTAAGCAGGAAGTTGTTTTCCTGCCTCACACGACACACAGCATTGAATGCTGTACGCAAAATGCCACTTCATCCAAGTAGGAGGGAAAACACTTCAGCCACCCACTTTTTCTAACCAGAGGAAACACGTAAGCATTTAGCTTTGGCTTAAGTCCTTCACACAGCTGTTACAACCATTAGCAGACCCAAGGACAAGGTAAGTGTTAACACCTGTGTGACATAAGTAACATAAGGACTAGTCACTGTTCTAGTACTGCATGAAAGTCTTTTACCTTGTGTAATGTTTGGTAACAGAGCACCTGTTTCACTGCACTGAACGAGCTAACACCTGCACCATAATCAGGAGTGTTTAGCAGCTATTATCCTGCTCTGTAGGATCCAACTCCATTTCTTGCAGAGGTGGACAGAATGAAGGCTGAAAGTGCAAAAATGTTTCAGGTTAGTGCAGTCTCAAGGAACACGACTCTCACCCTGCTCTGTCAGTGGGCTTCCTTCCATACGAAATTTAATCCATCACCCAACCCCACAAGGCTTACCAATTCCACTACAGTTCCAAGAGAGCACATCTGTCCTTCTGATGCTGGAGAAATATGCAGTAATTGTCACAGCAGTTTTAGTAAACATTAACCACAATTCCAAGATGAAGGACATCTAAAGTTTCCTAGCACATCCTAAATTGAGCAAATGGTCAATAATGTTCAATAAATAAATGTTCCATAACTGGACTGAATTCTGTTTCCAACTACCTCATCTACAGAATAAGGCTGTTGCTTATCTCTCAGATCAGTAAGATGAAGAATTCAATATGGCAGAATGGCCTATAGGGAAATAAAAAACACATAGTGCTGGATTGACATGATATGCATTATAATCAGACCTGCACAACTGAACAGAAAAATAATGCACCTATCAACTGGGTGCACTGAGTGAAGTAAGGGTACCGTGGACAGCAGGGGAAGAATTAGCATTTACTCATGTAATGATACATAAGGGAAAAAGAGACAGCTTGATGTTTGTCACTTCCTAATTTCCAAATACTTGCCTTCACAAGTTTGGTGTTCTATAATCTCAGAAGTTTTAATATTACCTGGTAAAATGAAGGCATAATGTACTTTTTTTTCCCCCTCCTTTCACTCACGCATAATAAGATTAAGCTGCTGTAGCATTTGTCAGATTCACGTATTTCACGCCAGAGAGAACTTGCCAGCCAGGTAACACATGTTGGAAAAGATGAGATACAAAGGCTGCACATAAAGAAATTATTAGAGGTTACATTGCATCAGAATGCTGTAAAAACAGTTACGGAAAGAATGCTCTTAACTGCACTGACTGCTCTGTATATCTACATCTAACGACAAGTTCAACAATTTATTCTAATGAATCAATTTCCCTACTTTTGAAGTGAGATCTTGGTGTCCTAGCTGCACTCTTGATTTACTGCACACAGAAATTACCCTTTGAATGCATCACTGACGCATGATGCAAGCACCCATACACATCAGTCAACAAAGGTTTTCATTCAAGACTTTTATTATAGCTTGAATTTTTTTTGTCACTGCATTTAAAAATCTAAAAAAAATAAATATTTGTTTCACAGCTGCAAGTCACATCATATGCATTAACACCACAAAATCTGGAATTTAACCAGAGAAGGAAAGTCAACTCCAAAAGTGTCCAGCTAAGCACAATTGTCTCATGGCATTTATACTAAAAATAAAATCTTAAGAAAAGGGGGAAAGGGTGTTAAAGAGTTATTTCAAATGCATTTATCTGGAAAAAAGTGAAAATTCTATTAGAAACCATAAACTACACTTTCAGCATTTAAAAATAAACGTTTAACCTCAAGACAGCAACAACTGTCGGGAGCATCTTTTTCTTTTAAGCTGTATTCTTGACACATGGCTGCAGAGGTTCCCAGTGATAAATTAACCTCTTTTATAATTGTGTCCACTTACAGAATCAGTCCTTAAAAATAAAGCAATGTATTAAGTCAGCTCGTCCATCCGTGTATTAAAAATGCCATTGTATGCAGGTTTTTGATGCGTTTTTGTTGTCAGGTTTTTTGTTGTTGTTGTTTTTTTAACCAGCATTAAGTGACTGCTTCATGGAACTTGTTGGATTGTACACTGTGAAGATGAATGTCTTTCAACCAATACTTTTCATTATTAAGGTTCTTAAAACAAACCAGAAAAATATATCTTCAGAAATCAGAGTAGTCACTTTCTTTGTTAAAAGCCATAAAATAAGCTCATATTCAATTACAAGCAATAAAAACCATACTGCTATCGGAACATAATTATTTTATCACAAAAATTTATTATTTACAAAATGAAAAGTTACCAAGTGAATTTATCAGGGAAAGACCTAAATATTCTTACTAAGTGATCTGAAAAACTTAAGCAAGTCTCTCATGCACTCACACGCCAAATTGTCTGCATAAGATGAAATGTTAATTCACGTTAGTGAAACTTGACTCCCACTCACAATACTCTCATTTTATTGCAAGATGGCAAAATCAACATGGTTTTGTACAAGATTTATTAAGACAGTTCCTCATTTTTGTTCCCCCTTCCCCCCTTTTTTGGCTCCAATGAATATCCATACCACTTAACATTTTGCAAATAATCAATTATATTATCATCTCCATCATTTAATCCACTGAATTTACCACCACAAAAAGACACAAGAAGTTAGTTTAATGATCCCACTTTACACAGATCTCTCATTCCTGAAGTTATACTAAACTGAAACCTTCGTAGTGATCTATAGCCTGGATCAGCTTAGATTTTAGTGTTTCTTTATCTGTGTATTTTGGAAGATCAAGAAGATTAAAGCAAGTGTGAGCTACCGGAAGATAACCTTCTCCACCTCCTGTTGGCTGGATGACTAGTTTAAGACACTTCATTCCAAGGATTGGAATACGATCACTGCCTGTCAGAAACACTGCCAAGAAAAAAAACAAACAAAGTCCTGAAAGCAGTTTAAGATAAAACACTGTGTATTCCACATAGGCTGTTCTAGTTCTTATTTATATTTCTCAATTATTCCAGCTGTACTTAGCTTTTTGTGCTGAAACTGTTCGGATAAACTTGAAAACAAGAAATGACTTAGCCTGATCTCCAGCCTGCATAAGTGAAGCCTCCACTGTAACCTAACATGTCATACACAAACAAAAACATTTCATTTTCTCATATGAAACCAGTGCCGTTGACAGTCAAGATCAGAATTGGTTACCTAAAATTCCCTAGCTGTACCTTTAGTGTACTTCTGAGTATCCTGAATTAGTTTGTTCAGTAAGAAAGCGGTTCTCAACATCAGCTCATTCACAAGAAGCTTCCCTAACTTGTCTTAGCCTGTTTTTCCCTTTTTCCCCTCACATCCATATCTTTAGGTACTGACCATCATTTATAACTTTGCTATTCCACCTACTTACAGTGAAAAAACTAGAATGCGAACCTGACGTCTAATCACAGGGAAAAAATTGCAATCGGCAGACAGATGCCACCAGTAGCTCACACTGTTGGACAATTCTTTTATTTTAAATGCTGCTTCGGCCTACTGTGATCTTATAAGCCTCCACCACCGAAAACTTTTCAGGACAACTCCATGAAAGTCAAAGACAAGCTTATAATCAACTGCTCCTACTCTGATTTTTTTTCCGCTCCATATGAAGTTAATCACACCGTTACCATTCTTACTGCAAGAACCTAAAATCAGTGATCCTGTTCAGTTAGAAGCTTCTGCAAAGTACTGATGAATACTTACACAAAAACTGTTTTTTCTTCTCCAAAGGCAACTGATGAAAAACCTCCCAGAATATTTTAATTGTAGGATGATCTGCCCAGTATTCTCCTTTGTATTCCGTATTCTAAAATGAACAGGAAATTAAGTTACTTCTCAGTAGGATAATGCTGCAATAAAGTATAAACAACATGGTTTGTGACAAGAGACACTGCACTGAAAGTGACCCACTGCCATTTTCTTGGGTCAAATTTCTGCAGCTCTTCAGTCTGATTTTAACTATATGGACAAATGGATGTACCTCAAAGCAGTCTCAATTCTAGAGAAGTTGTAACAAAATCTCACAGTGAGTTTCAGTAACCAGGACTACCTACTTACATCAGCTGTATGCATTTTGTTCACTTTTCCCCTTCTAACTTAACTTTACAACTGCCTTTCAGTTCCGCCCGATTTTTCTTCCTCTTTATTCCCCCCAACTCTGATTTCCTTCAGAAATTAGATGAGGAAACTTTAAACAGGAAAATATATAATATTTTAGTGTCTTTATTCTCTGACAACTTGAAACGAGAAGATTCCCAGTTATGCAGTCTATCCCATAAAGGCTGCACTCAACACACCACATGCTAATAGAGAAAACAGAGCTTAAAATGATACTTAGAGATTATTTTGCATCCTGAAATTAAAAAAAAAATATATGAAACAAAAAGCCAACTATGGTCTTTGTTCGTTTTTTACCTTCTCCAGTTCTTTCCAATCATAATTTGTGTTCCCAATTACCATTGACTGCAACTCGCTGGGCTGGAAGAGCTGAAGAACTTTACCTCCACATACTTTGTGGAAGCCTGCATGGAATGCACTGAATAAGGAAGCTACTGATTTATTGAAGATGTAATCCACATATGCATCTACAAAATCTTGCCTGTACGAAGAAAAAACAATTATGTTGAGAAAAGAAGAAAACAAAAGTACGTGCCACCCTTCTATCCACAAACAAGTAGCCATTTCAGTACAGAAAACTTCATGGGAAGTTGAGCAAAAAGGATCCTAGGCTATTATGTGCTCCACGTCACAGCCACAGTGAAGATAACCTGAATGAAAACAGCACACAAATGCACATTTTTTCCCAAGACAGAGCCTGTAATATACAAGACAAATCCAGGAATGTTTTGTGTTACTGATTTCAGGCATCACTGTACCCATCACAGTGAACTGGACTGAACAGCAACATGCTCAAAGGCTTGGAGTTGCACACAGTGTCCTGAAGCCAGCAAGTGCCAAAATTGGTGTATTTTGGCTTTGCTCTGATTTTATTATAAAGCATTACCATATGTGCACTGAAGATGAAAAATCGATTTCAAGCAGGCATTTGAGTCCTACACATTAAAAAAAAAAAAAAGAATCACAGAAAAGGAGTTAGGATACTGAGAAACAGATTGTCTTATCCGTGCTTCAGCACAAGGAGTTCTCTCCTCTTACTGCAAACACCATCTTCAGCAGAAGCTAGTAGTTAAAATCTCCCAATACAATATTTATTATAATTTCATTTATTTATTAAAGGATCCTAGTTAATGCTGTTAGCTTCTGCACTGGCACAGTGACTCCAGTTATTTGCATAACATCACCAATAAGTTAAAGAAACACTGAAGCACATTTTGATGATACACTACTATTAAGTTGTAGCACACATCTTCCCTATTTTAGGCACACCGTGGAATATTAACAGTGGACAGAAAGGTTTCTCCAGAGAAAACTGACAGTAGTAAACTAATTAACATGATTATACTCCGCATGAACAGTTTTCAAACTGAATTTAAAAAAATCATGGAATATTTGGGCCCTGAGAAAAACAGACTTCTTCAGACAACTGGGGATGACAGCACAGCATACATTCCACAGACACTCTAAACCTTTTCTCGTATTTCAACTCCAATCTCACTGCCACTTTGTGACAGAACAATCCACTCCCGGAGAACTTAGAAAATCAGAGAATCACAGAATCACAGAATGACCCGGGTTGGAAGGGACCTCAAGGATCATGTAGTGCCAACCCCCCTGCCTAGCAGGGCCACCAAACATACACATTCACTAGATCAGGTTGCCCAGGGCCCCGTCCAACCTGGCCTTGAACACTTCCAAGGACAGGGCATCCACAACCTCCCTGGGCAGCCTGTTCCAGAGCCTAACCACTCTCCTAGTAAAGAACTTCCCCCTAACATCCAACCTAAATCTTCCCTCCTTCAACTTGGATCCATTTCCCCTAGTCCTGCTATTGTCAGCCCTTTCAAAGAGTTTACTCCCCTCCTGGGTGTAGGTTCCCTTCAGGTACTGAAAGGCTGCAATGAGGTCACCCCGCAGCCTTCTCTTCTCCAGGCTGAACAAGCCTAACTCCCTCAGTCTGTCCTCATAGGGGAGGTGCTCCAGCCCCCTGATCATCTTCGTGGCCCTCCTCTGGACCCTTTCCAAAATCTTCATGTTCTTCTTGTACAGAGGGCTCCACACCTGGACACAGTACTCCAGATGGGGCCTCACAAGAGCCGAGTAGAGAGGGACAATCACCTCCCTATCCCTGCTGACCATCCTGATGGAGCCCAGGATCCCATTTGCTTTCCGAAAATATCATGCTTTAGATAAAGCACCATAAATCCTCAACTATCAGCCAAGGATTAAAGAGAAAAAAAGCTGACCAGTGTAAGAAGTGACCGCTAGCATTATTAGATGCTTGCTGTGCTTGTTTGCTTTTCCCTTCAGTGAAGAGGCTCAGTCTTTCCACTACACTCAGAGCTGTAAACCAATGTTTTTCTCTCCCAGTAATGAGGAGTCAGGAGGATGAAGGCACTGTCACTGCACAGAGTTTGCGATACCCTCAATCTTCTCTTGTTGCTTTTTCCTCTACAAGGAACTTAGCTGCTCACAGAAAACACTGCCCAAAACACAGAACAGAGATAAGCAAGAACATACCCAAAGGTGCTTTTTCTCCCTTCCTATGACATTCGGCCCAGGTATGTTCTGCCCTCACGCAGTATACCCTTTCCATTTGATTCTGCCTTCACTCAAGAAGAAGCGAAAGCTCATAGAAGACACGAAGATTAAAGCACGATCTCTATAGCAGCTCAGTTATGTTCCCACAACAGACAGTAACACTGAACTACTCTGTGATCCATAACACTCACCTATTTTGTTTGACTACAGGAATGTCAGCACCATTAGGAACAAGTTCTTTAATTTCTGTTGTACCAAAATTTTCCACAGTGATCTATTTAAAACAAAAATAGTATTAATTTTATTTACTGTGCAGAGGACTTCTTCCCACCTCTGAGTTAACAGTGTAATGAATGGCAGACAGATCTTAACATGTTAAGCACAGAACACTAAAATTCATGACAATCAGCAGCCAATGCTTCTTCTCAAGCAATCCATCAGATGAAGCTGTAATACATAGTACAAGCTTTACTAGTAAAACAAAACAAAACTTCCAACATCATGAAAAACTTACAGTAAAATTAAGACAAAATGCCTCTTCTATGTCATCCTCTGGATAGTCTAGTAGTTGCTGCATTCCCCTGAAAAACAAATTACAAAGTACTTGTCCCAGTGAGAGGAGAACAAAAAAGTTCTACTACTATATTCCAGTTAACAGCTTGCTGACTTGCAGTGCAGTGCTGGGAAATTTCAAGCAAATCATACTGCTTTCAAAAGTATAGAATGCAAAGCTTTAAAGAAACAATGGTTTGGTTTTCCTATTACTTGTACTGTTGTTTCCTTTTGATTCTTTCCAGGAGTTAAGAGAAGATTCATACCCAATGTCTAGCTTCAGTTCAGGGAAGGATTCCCAAGACAGAGGTGCTAATTTCTTATTAACCATTGATGGTGTTTCCCATTATCGTGTTCAATTGCTCCTTGACCTACAAAAAACTTTTGCATTCATAATACTGAGGCAAACTAACACCAACTCCACCATACCACCTGAAAATCCTACCTGTTGGTTCCATTCAAATCCCTACTCAAGGGCAGTTATTTAGTATGCACTTGCTTCTGAAATAAGTGAAAACGTTTCCTCCTCAGACTAATAAAAATATACAGAACTAAAATTATGTTCACACTTATTTTATAAAATTTAAAAAAATTAAAAGTAGAATCTCAAAGCTTTCAAGTTCCAAAGATTCTTGTAGGACAATAAAAACACAGAAGAGATGAATATCAAAACCAAACACTCAGAGAAGCAGCTGTTTAACAATAGCACACATCTGAAATGGCGTGATAGCTGCAAGTTACTCTGAGATGTTTATCCTGTGTGAATAGCACGCATTTTCTTTAAAACTTCAAAGGAAATCGAATTCAAAACTAATCCCTAATCTCACTCATTTTTTTCTTGCTTACCTGCCAACATCTGGCATCAACTCTTTTAAATCATCCAGGGATGGCTTCTTATTCAACAGCTTTTTATACAAAGCCAAAGGGAAGTGAAGGTCTACAATAGTAAAATTATATATTGCTAGCCCACAGACAACACCAATCAAATGAAACAAGTCACTGTCTTCAAAGGTCTAAGAACAGAAAACAGACAAAACATTTTAAAACAAGTTATTTTAATCATTCATAGTCCAGAAAAAAGGTATGCATATTAAAACATCAGCTGAGATACATCATGTTTTGTATTCCAAGTGATGCATGCTGCTGAAACTACCGTATAAAATACTCCATTTTCGTCGGTGAGTTATTATTGCAGTACTCAGTCCTTAAATATATTTTCATTTAAATTAATTGGGGGGGGGGGGGGGGGGGGGGGTGAGGAGCTCACTGTTGACTTCCTGGGACTAAACAGTTAAGACTTAGAACACAACTGTGGAAACATTAATATCCAGATATCAGTGATATAAGCGAGTGCTAACTAGAGTTAACGTGTTCCACTGAAAGAGGACTAAAAAGTCAATGATCAAAACTTCCAAGCAAGTACAACCAGGTGACTACCAAAATGCAAGCCCATAAATGTGAATGAATGCAGAAAACAGAAGTTTGACACGCCACATCAATTTTCTCCTCCACTCCGATTCTGCTTTTGGAGTCAGTTGGCACATCTTCCTACCAAAGTCACCTCAACCGGGGACAAACAGTAAGGAGTAAGGTAAGGAACAAGGTTGGGAAAAAAACAAAGAAAAAAAAAAAGGGAAAGTTTTGATCTAGCAATGGCAAAAATGACAGTTCTTCAAGATTACTTCCTTCAGCTTCTCCTCTAAAAATAAAACTACCACAAACTCCTATGTTCATATATAATTAACAAAATATTTTAACGGAAAGAAAATTCATGATTGCCGATCACACCCTACCTTATCAGAGAACCAGATCAGCCTGGACTCTTCATAATACCTGAACATTCCATATTTGGGATCTAGCAACTCTCTCATTATGAGCAAAAAAAATTCTTTGCGAACACCGCCAACATCAACAGCTTCTTCCCCTACAAAAATAACCTGAAACACACACTTCAATTAGTGCAGAATTAAAAATGGAACATGAAATAATGTTTGCCCAAAATATATTCTTAATTACTAGCACGTCAGTGAAAGACACTCAGATCAGTATGTACTGGCAGTACCTTCAGAGGCTTCTTGTAGTCCACATTCTTTGTTTTCCGTAGCACTTCCACAGCATCTCCTACAATATTGTCTCTCCTCACCATTAGTATCAGGCATGGGTTAACAGATTCAAATACTGGTAGAAAAAGAGAAGACAAATTCTGCCTGTGAGCCTGATCAACAGCCATCTGGGAGGGGAAAAAAAAAGTAAAATGTAATTGTCAGTAGGTAACTTAAGATTCCTATCAACAGTAAACATTCATCACTCGCATCTTAAAGAGGCCAGAAGACATCAATGTGAATACCTATTATGAGAGCTAATGAATTCACTCAAGTTTTCTTCCTATTCCTTTGACCTCAGACAATATTTTTCCTTGACCTATTAGTCTCATCAACACTAATACACTTAGGGAAGACAGAGAATACAGCTTCTGACATTCCAGGTAAAATACTTTGGATAAGAAAAGGAAGCAAAAAGGAAAAAAATATACACGTAACACCTCCCTCCTCCCAGTAAAAAAAAAATGCATTTCATCTAACAGGCAAATGAAGCCTAAGGTGTTTGATATAAATTTGGCATGAAAGAGCTATTAAAAAGTGATCTTAATCTTTGTTTGGTTTTGTTTGTACCTTATTACTAGGGGCTGACGTGAAAGAATACAGCCAGTTAACAAAAGGGGAAAAACTTCAATGGATGTTTATATAAATATTAATTTTATTTCAGTGAGATTCCTACCAGCTTCTGCCATATACGTACTTAAAGGAAAAAAACAGATCCCTTACTTTCATGGAGGATTGAGCTGGCAGAGTGGGGAACAAATGAGAACAGCAAGAAGGCACAGCAACCCTCCAAAGCCTCCAACTAAACTCAAAATGAGTTAAATCTTTACAAACTGACTCATACCTGCATCTGCATGACTGCATCTGTTTGCAGAAGAGTTGTCTTTGCCTGGGCATCAAAAACAAACGGGTACGTGCAAATGGTAACAGGCATGTCTGTTAGCTAGAATGAGAAGAACCACGTCATCATTCTGTTTATTGAAGAAAACCCACAACCGTAGTTAAAGAAACAATTACATTTATATTCATTTAATATACCTATTTTACTGAAAAGAGAAATAAATCTCTACTTATTGTCAACAGAGGACCTGAAATATCTCAGAAAAAGTCAAGTAGATGTTCAGTAGTTCAGTATTTCAGCCAAGAAAAAACCCACCCCCACTTAACACATTTTAATTTCACTCCTTTTAAGTTCACTCCTTTTGTTACAGCTAGTAGATATCACCAAACAAGTCCCTGTTTTCAAACTCCGCTCTGAATTTGCAACAGAAAGAATCACATGCTACTGCCCCATAAAAACCTTTTCAGTTTACGCTGGTAACAAGTTAAAGCTTTACTCCTAATGGAACACATCACACAATCCTCAGCACTCCTGTTTCTGATTTCCTTACATTCCGGAAAAGAAACCAGACTGCAACCCATCTTACCTCAGTTAATCCATGGTTGACATCCTATGACAGCATTTGCACAAAGGCAGCAATAATTAAGATGAAAAAGCAGCATTAGTGTCTGCATTAATTATTCATCTCTGATGTAGAATTATTTAGCTACAGCTTCCCCCCCAAAAAAGAATGTTTACTGAAAAACTGATAAGCATTGTAATTAATCTACCAAATACAACTATGCCTTTCAACACCTTATATATGCTTTTAAAAGGGAGCATTAGAACGCCTCTTAAATGATTATTCCCACACATTAATAAATGACATTTGCTTTCACACATATTTTCATTCTAATGCAATTAAATTAAAATTCAATACATTTTAAATAAGTAACAATTTAAAGATAACAGAAAAATTGGTCATTAAGTTTCAAGAATTATTTAGACCTATGATACTGCGTATGAGAAAAGCAACTGACTTTTTCAATTTGTGACAGGCCAATACATATTGCTATGACTGTGTGGAGACATTCAGAACAAGTTAGGTAACTCTGCTAAGGAACTAGGTTGTGCACCTGGTGGATAAATAAATAAATGTGAAATGTGATAATACACAAGACTGAAGTGCAACATGTAGACACCTACAGCTCAGACAAAGTGATTGCCAAAATAACATCATCTGTAAAACGTGCTCTCTACGTACCCCTAATTCCTAAAGGAAACACTTTCAGCAGTCCATTTCTCACAGGTAGATTTACGCAACACTGTACTCCCATTGCCTAAATCACCTCTTCCTTCAACTCCTTTAAGGATGTTATTCAGTAACTTCAACATTCCCCGATTCCTCTTTTGTTGAAAGCATAGCATTTTTTTTTCTTAAATTCCTAAAGAACTCCTCTTTTACATTTTTTTTCTGTTATTTCTCTTTCCACACTTTACTCAAGGAACTGAGCAAACAGCTTTGTCTCAAGATATGACACTGGCAAAAGAAATTCTGATTTATTACTAGGGGTTCAATAGGCAAGTAGGGCTTTTTAATTGTTGTACAATCAAAAGCACAAGAAACTAGTGGATATGAAGGCAGAAAAGACCATCCAAAACACTGACACAAGAGAGAAGACTAGTGCCATGGAATTTCTTTCAGTTCTATAATAAATCATAGTAATTAGACTTAAAAACACATACATACATGACAGAATAATAAATGAATAAAGGGAAGTCAGTATCCAGTATTTTCTGACTGTTGTAAAGATATTGCTCAATTCTTTTGATTTGACTAACAAATGTAGCTTTAAACTTTAAAAGAAATCCATTTTCCAGCTCTCATTTTCCTGTATCTCAGAATTCTTTTCCCTGATCATGACAAACGCAATTCTGATTTGTTTGCACCTACATAAAGCACAGCTGTGAAGGTCACCATCTTTCTAATTCTCTCTATCCTTCACCAGCATACTCTTCTCTATTTCAAATGTACAACCTGTCTCTACTTCTTAGACCTTGCAATATTTACCTACACCTTCCGTATCTCATTTAATATACTATCTCTATCAGCTACCAACACCAGCCCACATCAAGCACTGGTTATTTTTCTGAAAGGCCTGGCTGACACAAAGCCCTATGGTGGCTATAAATATCAGCTCATTATTTCCTTACACCCCCCAACTTTCATGCTGTTGCTATTTTACTTTGCAGTTTTATACTCTTTAGTAGACAAGCTATCATTTGCTTTGTATTCATCAAATACAGAGCAAAAGTAGGCCTCCCTTTTTCAGGACCTTTTAGACACCACAGCAGAAGAATTACATTCATGCAGATGAAGCACATATATTAACCTACTCTATTGTTTCAAATCTGAAGTCAAAGAACTGTTCGACAAAATCTTATCCAAGCGATTGTTTCTGTGCATGGCCGTTTACTCCCACTCACACTCTTCTATTTACAGATCCAAGAAATAATTATTTCACTTCTCATCACTACACAGTGATAAGCAGAATATGATATTCATTATCTGTTCTCTGTAACTCCCTACTCTGCTTCCTGACTTAGTTTTCCAGGACACTTCCAGCTTTCAGTAAGTCTTGGTTATTCTGACCAAACGTAGCTCACACAGTAACTCAGGTTATTTGCGATGCTGCCCTACCAAGAGTTATCGCTTCCCTAACTTCTTTGATACAGCAAACCTTAACAGATAGCATTGTGAGTCACTTCTTAACTAATCCATTAAAATGTTAAACGGTGTCAGTCCTAAGAATGATACCCTACAAGAAACACATCTATTTAACACGTCTTCCATAACTAGTACCTGACAGAAGTTGAGTCATTCATTATCACTGTCTGTCATCATACTTGTATGAAAACAAAGTGTCATATTTAGACAATCTACAGGCTTCCATAAAAAGACAAAACCAAACATAAGGTAGAAGGGGAAGATAAAATTTAAGCAAAAGAAGCCTTACCATTCCAAATACCTGCTGCTGGACCCAGTTGACATAGTCATTTCTGATATCTATCAAATCTTGAATTTCATGAATATAAAATCTGTCATACTGGATAACTTGTCCTCTTTCATTTACCTAAAGAAATCAAGTTTATCACTTTGTATCACCTTTTTAAAAAGGATTCTCTTCATTTTTCAAGCATTTGTTATGCCAGCCACAGATACCCAGCCACTAAAAAGTTCTAGAAAAACAACAATGTCTACGAGCAAACAAAAACACTATCAAAGATAAGGAAAGATGGATTATTCACAATTCCATCCAATTCACAAAGAAAAATAACTAAGTGTACAATACTGCACAACACAGTACTGCCACTCTGACACACCATGAGATCACACAGAAATAGCATTTGCTTCTGTACAAGTTTAAGAGCTACAATTCAAGAGCTTTGGTCTTACTTACACTATGAATACTACTTCAGTTACATGGGATGTGAGGAACAATTCCTATTTAAAAATACTAAGCTTAGAAAAGTAAGAGACAGAAAGACCCTTTTACAAAGAGTAATTCTAATCCCAGGCCCCCCCAGAAAATGCACTGAATTCGCTTTCCAAATGACAGATAAGCACCATTCACTATCAAAACAGAAAGATGGGATTTCATCTTTGTAAATGGATAATCTGAATTTATTTTCTTAAACAACCACCAAAGAAACCCAATTCCCTCAAGCACACACAAAAAAAAGGAAATAACAATTTAAAAAAAAATGAATAGCAAACCTGTGAAATATCCTAGATATGTTTTTTCTAATTTTCTTCCTCTTACCTTAGTTCACATCTAGTAATTATTAAGAATTTGTCGATACACCTACCTTGCTGCCCAACTGTTCATAAATCTATTTCTACATTGTCACTACATACTAGTCAAAGTTGGGCTTCAAAAAACCATGAATTTGGAAGAGGAGATCAGGAGGGGAAACTTTAGTAGCTTTTACACACAACAGCTTCTCGGGCTTGTGATGTTTAGTCAGGTTACTCATTTGGGCTATTTTTGTTCAAAGCTCAAAAATTTATTGATTTTCACGTATAAAATCAAGACACTAACACCCTGAGTAAACACATCACAGAAGAAATGCCTGTCCTGGTAAAACTGTTCAAACCTACCTCAAAACACAACCCGCTCTTATCTTCTAATTTTGACCTTATTCACTATCATTTCTAAAGTAATTCTTTCCAACATGCCCTCACAGATGCAATTACTTGGGTCAATCACAAGAAAAAAGATAATTCCATCACCACGTCAGATTAGAATCCAGAATTCTAACA
The DNA here is from genome assembly GCA_030625065.1 of Alectoris magna. Classification (NCBI taxonomy): domain Eukaryota; kingdom Metazoa; phylum Chordata; class Aves; order Galliformes; family Phasianidae; genus Alectoris; species Alectoris magna. The sequence goes on along the minus strand of CM060566.1, from coordinate 25,385,070 downwards.
TTTTTTAGGTCCAAAATGAACAACTACAGATTCTTCTATAGATGTCAAGTCTAAATATTTAAAACTGTTCAATTATTTTACTTTTTTCAACAACTACACAGCACACAGATGTTGACAAAAAACAAACACATAAAATAGTTGGTTTAAACTGATGTAAACATACCCTGTGCAGTATTTCTAGAACTCTGAAAGCTGTGTGTAGAAAGTTTGTAAATATTCTTCTTTCAGATGGAGGAATGCCAATCTTATACAACTTCAAGAGGTGGACCACAACATCCTTGTAGAGTTCCACTATTTTGAGGAACAATGGGGGTTCAAGTACAGACCACCAATTTTCTGTCAACAAACGACAACCATACAAATATAGTACTTGCCACTACAACATTATATTATTTTTTAAATTGAAAGAACACTTCTTATTCGAAAATGTGCTTGTCAGTTACCAAAAACTGTAAGAAGATGTGAGCAGAGATAGAACAACCTAATATCGATGCTTTATTACAAGTTCAGCTCTGTACTGAGCAAGATTCAGAGAAACAACAGTCTTCCAACTTTAATATGGTCCTGATGTACTACTCCATGGTGTTACCTTCTCTGCCCACCCTGTTCTGGGCTATTAGCAGCTGAGCACACATAAGCACTACTAAAATGGGGAAGCTCTGAAGAACAGAAAGAACATTCAACAAACTTTTGAGTGCAGAAGTTAGGATAGGTGTTTTCTTTAATATTATGCAACATTAACCCTTAGCTTTCTGATTGAAAAATCCAACAGAACTGTAAATAACCAGCATGCTGTTGAGACCACGTCTTCACTGATTAAATTTCTTCACATTTTCATTCCTATATCTTTTAAGAGTAAAAAAAAAAAGAAATTCAATTTCTTACCAAGAACTTTCAAAGGAGCTTTTTCTAGTTTCAGAATTGCTGTTCCAAATGGAATTGCTAATGTTGTGAAATTGTTTGCATCACTCATCAGCGGGCACTCAGGTAGAGTGAGATACAGCCTTAAAGCTTCAACATCTGGTAAGGAGCTGCTCAATTTTGGAATAAGGTTCTTTTCCAAACTAGCTGCCACCTACAGAGCGTAATAAAATTCAGTTTACTTTAATACATTTGTACATTTCAACAAAATCTTATCTAGATAAAAAGTAAACTACAAAATAATAATCAAGAGTTTAAGTTAAGCCACATCATAATATTTAATTTACTGTTTTGGTTCTGGACAGACATACAATATGCTGGTGTTATCTTATGGCACAACACAATACAGTTTTTATGTATCTGTAGTTGAAATACTATTGAGTAAAGAATGCAACAAAATGTGTCCAAGCAAGCACAACAATAGGTATTTCTAGATAGGTATACAGATGTTTCCAAACATAAAGAAAACATGCAGCACAAACCTGTTGTGATATATGAGCGTGGTCAGGCTGTATAAGTTTGTGAAATAGTAGTCTAGCAGCATTCATATCAACCCCTGAGAATCTAACGCTGGTTTTGTAATGATCATCATTGCTATAGCAAGGAGAAAAAAAATACAGAAAAAGAATGAATCCTGTATTCTCAGCACTCTACAAGTTTTCCACCTTGATTGCTGTGGAACTTAAGTGTCATTGATCACAGTATCAGACTTCCATCACACAACCTTCAAAGCAATAAAAAAAAAAAATTCTAACTGCCAGGCAATCAAGTAAAAAACACCAAGATCTAAAACAGGCCACACAACACATTCCTCTTGAATCATATACAACTTGCAGCTGTTAAGTAACGAGTTTTGCTGGTTAATAGGGCAGCAGCCAGGTGGCATGCACTTCCAAGAACTGCTAGGAGACATCCTGCATTTGGTCCAGCTGATATGTGTAATAAAGGAGCTAGAAAGTTAAAACAAAAGCATCTGAGTAATATTAAGATAAAGAAATTGAATGAAGGTGTTATTGTTGAAACAACAGACACTAGGAAGCCAATCACAAACTCTTCTGTTCCCAGGAATACTTGTTTAAAAGCTGACCACTTACCTCAAAGCCAAAAAGCTCCCGTTCAGGCACCCAGCTGAGGAGAACGTTCCATCAATTTCACTGAAAGTTTTCAGATGAAAGAAGTTACATTTCTTTTGTGTTCTTTTCTACAAATTAGCATTTTCTATTAAAAACTGTGTTTAACCTCTAATGAGTTACATTGTACATAAGATCTAATTCTGAGTTTAATCTGAAGTTTCAAGTCATATAAAAATCTCCATTCAAGACTGAATGCTTAAATAATGCTAAAAACAAAGGAAGAATTTTCCAGTTCATTTTTCTTTGCACACTCCTCTTGAAAAGTAATGGGAATAATCTTTGAGTTATGCCCAAATTTCTTTACACACACAGACATTTTCCAATGCAGCTAAATATTTAAATCTTGTATTAAGCTCAGGTGACTAAGTTGTGCCAGCTGAGACACAGACTAAAGGAGCTAAATTACTTTATGACAACGAAAGCACAGCAAATATTCTGCTCATGATAAAAGTCAGTAATTAAAAAGATCTTTGCTATGTATGTTCAGACCTACATTCACGCCCAAATCAAATAAAATTATGAAAGACAACTTTTTTCCTCAACAGAGCTTACTTAGCTATCTCTACAGGAAGCCTTCCAGATGGGAAAGTCAGCAATCTTTGAATAAATGTTTCATTCACAGTCCAGATCTGCTTCAAAAGGTCAGGATACCTGAAGTCATCTGGCGGCACCATGTTCTAAAGTTTAAAGAACACAAAGAATCAGGCACAAAGTTGATTTCCAGGAAATCAGTCCTGTGGTTAAGCTCTCTTTTTCTTCATTGATTGACCATTTGCCTACCCACAGTATTACTGTGAAATAAGCTAACGGATAAAATTACTGTATTCTAGTAGGTCTGTACTTGCTATGAAAACAGAGTAAGCTATCATAAACTAAAACCACTCAGATTTACATGTTAATTCACACCACAGGATATCTCGTGGCAAACATACAAACAGACTCAAAAGATGAACACAAAAAAGGCTTTAGGTCATCCAGTTAGTTCATTGCCAGGCCATGAGCATACAGAAGAGGATCCATTCAAACTTTGGATATTTGCCCTCCCACCCCACATCCATCAGACTTCTGAGAATGAATCATGTTTCTTTGTTGAACATTACTGCATCAACACAGAACTTGCATTCTGATGCACCGCTCATACTGAATGAATTACAGTGAGATTTCTAATAGAAAAGGGAAACAGACAAGAAAATCATTTTGAGTAGGAGAACTGGTCCAGAAGGAGGTGGCAAATGGCACCAAAGCTAAATTAAAACTAGTAGAAGACTTTTCTCTTGAGGATGCAGGCTGACAAACACAGCTGACTCAGTATAATGATGACTAGCTGTTGCCAAAAATCAGTATCGTGATCCCATCCCCCAGGATCTTGCTGTTTTCCTTGGGTCCAGCAGTAAATACCATTTAGCCACACAGTGAAACAACTCGGGGAACTGACCTGTCCAAAAATTAACTTGAAAAAAAATCAAGCAGGCCTGGCTGAGACCCCTTAGCTAGCAAGGGCACACAGGTCCCAGGAGTACAGTACCCACACAACTTCGAAAGAAGTCCATGCAAACTGACAAACTAAGAAGTACTAAAAGGGATGTTTTTGCAGCACCAAAGTCCATCTGTGGCTAGTGCTTTTTGTACAGAACAAACCACAATAACCGCATTCATACAGTTCACCTCAATTAGTCAGTCAGAATCTACTTCAGCAATTATGAAACTTGCACAGTAGAATCTTTTTTTATGAGAAGAATTTTAATAGAGAAGTTTTGAGTCTTTGCTACCAGTGATTTTTCTGGTCTACAGCTGTTAAACAAACTTCTATCACATACAGTAATGGTTACCAAAACTCAATCAGAATTGGAAAACAGGAGAAAGACTTAATTCTCCACAATCAGAACAGGATGTAGAAATCAAAGGTCACTGTAAGCCCGACCTGCACTCAGGTTGCTTGACAAACATGCTTTCCCCTAAAACCTTACTGTTTCCCTTCACTGCCTAATTAGCTGTTTTTGTGGAGTTGTTTTTTTTTTTTCCACTCCACATTTTCAACTCGCATTGCTTCATTAATCCCTACAGTCTAAAATCTCCTAAGCTACTATTCAGAAATATCCCCTATACAAATCCGGACATCTCTCTTCCCAAGTCATTGTCTAATATTGTTTCCTTTTCATCATACTCCCACCTTGCCATTCCCCCCTCAAACACACACAGTAGAATTCACACAGATCAATTCTTATTCTCTTAAAGAAAGTTATTGTTTTAAGACTAGCACAAAATTATCAATACAGACAGCCACCATTTATCATTTTTAGCTCCACTTGTTTCTTCATCGCTGTGGAATGCTACATTGACCACAGAGCAAAACATAGCATAGCTGCAGTCAGGAGTGAGGGTGGGTTGGGGGGAAAGAGCTCAAGTATTCAAGAGCTCAAGATTTTGAGCACTGAAACAGGTTGTCCCAGAGAAGCTGTGCAGTCTCCTCCTTGGAGATATTCAAAAGCCACCAACACGTGGCAACCTGCTCAGACAGGCCCTGCTTGAGCAGGGGGTTTGAATGAGATGGACCCAGAGGTCCCTTTCTGCCTCAACTATTCTGTGGTTCCATTAAAAGGGAAGAAAGGCACACATTCATCACTCAGCAAAAAGCTCGTGCCAAAATGTTTCACTGACAGCTAACACTCAAACTCTATCCAAGTCCTCACTGCTAAACTGATGCAACGTCTTGTGCTTCCATGCTTCCATACTCTAAAATATTACAATGTAGTTCTGCATCTTCAATATCAAAATGTCTTGAAGTGTATCAGAAAAAAATGAAGCTGAGTTTTAAATATATTTTCATTCCAAAGTACATTTAATTTGTTACCTGTGGATAAAAGTAGTGTGCAAAACTTTGGTCCCCACCAGAGAAAATTCTTTTTACGCAATAATACTGCTCACTGTCTGCAAGAGCAATAAAATAGAGGCAACTGAAAAAGTGAATTGGAGAAATACTCAAGATGCTGCAATAAATACATTCAGTTGGGAAACAGTTCATTTCTTACATAACCTTGGTGTCAGTAGTTCTTCACAGTGTAATCATTAAAGCCATCTTCGACAGACTAAGCAATAAGAGCTCTAAGCTAATGCTCTAGTGCTAACAAGGCACCTAACCCAACAGCACATCCAAGCAATTTTTGCAAGTACTTCTCACAGCAGCAATGGACTTTAAGAGAATAGAGCACAGTGAAAACAAACTGTTGGGAAGGAAATAATTACAATCCTATCTCAAGGTCTGCAAAACTCTTCCTAAGGAACACAAATCCAAAAAGTAAATACGCCAGGTGTTGCTTACCTGCAGTTATCAGGCATTGAGTACTGTAAGGAAGCCAGTTTCCTTTTACTGTGAAGGGACTTTTCCTATTACTGGTTGTTCCTGTACCTAATTGCCCATTACCTCCAAGTCCAAAAGAGTAAATTCTTCCAGACGAAGGAACAAATGCAGTAGTGTGCTGCCTAAGGGAAAGAGAATTCAGTAACAAAACCCTCAGCATCGCAACATGCTTTGCACAGGCCAACCTAAGATTCTGTTAAACAGTATGTGAAAGGTCCTGTAAACACTCCACATCTCTATTGGCAATGCATCGTCACTAACAACATTATCAAAACATTTTCCTGGAAACGTTCAAGGAATGGAGATGCCAGGTTTTGCCTTGAACCCCACACACAGTTGGATCCTTCGAGCATCTCTCTGGACGTTCAAAAATGTTTAGTTTCTACCAGATTGGCTGCATCCCACCTTATCCCTGCAGACACCCCAGGTCAGGCTGGATGGGGCGCTGAGCTCCTGGTGGAGTTGTAGGTGTCCCTGCTCACTGCAGACGAGTTGGGACAGACGGCCTTTAAGGGTCCCTTCCAATTCGAATGACCCAATGATTCTACTATTCCTCATCCCAACACTAGCTGCCCCCCTCTGCTAACATTTACTTAGGAACAATCAGTATTGAGTTCACTAAATGAAAAAGGTCCAATTTGTTATAAAGAAAGGATTGCAGAATACACATTTTTTTTAAATACAAATAACAAAATATGCTTATCTCATCAAAAATTGTTAGAATTAAGTGTTTAGGACAACCTACCCAAACATCCTCTTTCTTTAGCAAGGAATAATTAAATGACAGCAATAGACAAGCACACAATTATTAACATTTTCAGTTCAGAGAATGAGAGCTCTCAAATATTGAAACTTTCACATGAGTTCTAGTGAATGTTTTTAGCACCTCACTGAAGTATCACTTTCACTAGAGACTACCTTCCACAAAAGAAAGGTTAAAGAAAAAAAAACACTTTGTATTAGAATTCATACAAAGTTTTACACAAAACAAGTGTTTAGAAGGTTCACAGTGCTAGTACAAAACAGACCTTACCTGCCACAAGTTATCTGCGTGACAAGACTTCCCATCAGTTCAAAAACTTTCCTTGGGTTTATCTCATGGCTGGTAGAGTTATGACCCAACTGACCATAGCCTCCAGCTCCAAATGTAAAAACCCCACCTTCCTAAACAAATAAATTATGTGGATTAAAGTAATAGTATGTCTTGGAACAAGAAAATAGTAAGAAAAAGGGGTTTAATAAATCACCTTGTCTGATAATTTTGGAACTGTGGGGAAAGGACTAAAAACAGATTTGCACAAGAGGCCCCTGAGACACAGAAAGATCACAAGGTTATTAGTATCATGAAAATGCAGCACTGCTGTCACAGCTATTACCCTATTTGTGTTAAATCTCAGCCTTGTAATTTCATGTTATTTGTGTCACTGACAAGCACTAATCCTCGTCCTTTCCTCCTCTCCAGATTGACTATAACAAACTTCCATAATGAACTATAACGGTTTATAAACTCATACTATCAAAAAGTATAGTTTGCTTTTAAACACTGAATGGGATTTTAAAAACAATTATTAAATAGGAAGCTGCCCTCCTCAGAAAGACAATGCAGAGTATGACTGAGATACTTAACTTCATTATTTGAAAGGACAAAACAGGAATTTTCAATGCTGTTGTAAGGCAAGTCAATTTTTAGAAGTGTTTTTGATTAATTTATCAAGAAATTAACCAAAAACTTAAATGAATGAATATTAAATCAGAAACATTTTCTTAAGTTATACAACTTACCTTACAACAACTTTAAAACTTTCCATTTTGACATGCTTTGAAATTGTAAAGCTGTTTCTTACTCTGCAACAGATTGGACCTCTGCTGGAAATCATCATTAAAATGGCAGCGTCCGCTAAGAAAAACCAACAGGTTCATTAACTGAATCAGAATAACAAACAGTGACAGGTTTTTCTGCATTTCAGAAGGGCTTGAGAAAAGGTCACACACATACACAGTACCACCTACAAAGTCAAGACCCCTGGCTCTGCAAGGCCTGTCATGCAAAGGGAAATGGATTCCTACAGGTAACAAATTTGTAGAAGTCACAGTAAATTCAATATTTTGCGTCTATCAGCCTTAAAGAAAGCCTGAAGTAAACTTCTGTACATAAAAAAGGGGGAAAAAATTATAATGCAAGTTATAAACGGCTGTTTTCTATACATTCTGTATTTCCATAACCTTGTATGATACATAAATATCAATTTTAGAAATGCAAAGTTGCCACATCTTTCCCATTCAGAAGAGAACATTTTATAACAAAAATTCTTTGTGAATGGTTTATTTTTCCTTTCACCGCAGAAACATCAGCTTATGTAAAGTATATAAGGTATGGCCACACTTATGCAGACCATATTCTTCCAAACTTCATTTGATGCAGTGCAAAAATAGAAACATACACACCACGAAGCATACATTCTCCAAAAGTAAATACTGATATTTTCCTTCAAATATAAAACATTTTAAATAGTTAATTCAAGAACTCCAACACCTCTTACAACATTCTGAATACAGACTCGGAAAATAAACACTTTGTCACTTGTTCAAGTCTTCATCAGTCAGAATTCTCTACTGATGCCAGTCTAAAATATTCCGTTTATAAATTGGTACATTTTATCTAAATGCTGAAATTGAATTCAAGTATCAGAACACAGACAGGAAGGTACAGGAGTCATGCACTTAGAAAAAGATGTATGTGTGCTACTCTACCCACCACAAAATAAGGCTACTTATCACTTGATGCTTGAAATACACTATCCATCACTAAGATGAGACAAAGCTGCAGCGTTGTTTCATGTCTCTCCTTCAAGTTCCCAAACCTCAAACAAACACGAGACTCCAAATTATGCGTTTAGCCAAGTTACGCATCCAGCAGCTTGGCACATCCAAGCGCTCTGTTTTGATTCCTACAGCTCTGCACGAACAGAATACAAGCTTTTTTTTTTTTTTTTTGGACCTCTACCCCTGCCTCATCACCACCCTCCAAACTGCCCTTGAAATCAAATCAATGGCCGATTCTCCACAGACCCTCACACTAAAATGTTTTCTAGAGGATTATGTACGTTTCCAATTTCTTAAGTACCTAAGTAGCAAAATGCAATCCAGTAACAAAACTCTTCAGAAAACCACATACTGCCACCCCCCGGGCACGGAGTTTAAACTCAATATTAACCTGATCTGATTAGCGATAAAAGCAACAATGCTAGAGATGTTACATTCCAGAAACAGCTAACCTCTTCAGCACACACTAATGTAAATACCTGCACAGTTTTAATAATGCAACACATACTGCCTTATCAAAAAAGCTCTATTTTGTATGCTCACCTTTACCATGTCTGACAAGATTTTAAAACTACAGAAAGATTTTGTGCATTTTTTTCTCCAATTATTTAACCATTCTTCCAGTGCTTCCTCGATTTCATCCAATTAACACTGAAGAAGTTTTGTTATTCCCTACTTAGGTAGCATTTGCTCTTTAAAATATTGAAAATGAAAGCATAAACATATTTTAGATGCTGTACCTTTGTAAGGGCAGCGGTATGATCTTCTCCACAACATATATGAACAACCTTCTGAGTTCTCAGTGACTTCAGCAGGGTAGGAACATACCTGTCTGAGAGGTTTAATACAGCAATGGATTGCTTATTTTGAAAACAAAAATCAGAAAACAATTTCACCCATTCATTCTTACTGTTTCAAAAAAAACAAGCATTTTAAATTTGTTGACAAGACACGATCACTGTGGCTGAGCCTACACATCTTTGAGGTGGTAATGTCACTACAGAAAAAAAAAGAATTACTATTCTGAGTTATTTTGTAACAAATACGCTCATTTTCACATGGCTGACCATACATTACTAAGTAAATAATGAAATACGGAGCAATGCATCAAGCCCATCGTTAACCATGACAACAGAAAAGAGACGACATGTTTTGAGCAGTTCGTGCATTCCACTCTTTTACAGCATTCCATTATGTATCCATCAGTCACAGTTCAATACTACCAAATGACTGACAGCATGGAGGTACAACTAACTTCCTTCCAGGGTGGCAACAGATCAACTTAGTCACTGAGCTGCACAAAGTAATGTTTCTAAATGTTAATACTAGTGTCTATGAAGTCGCCAGGTACACAAAGATATCTGGAAAAAGACCCTATCCAAACATAAGCAAAAGTAGATTAAGTAGTAGGAGAAAAAAAAAAAAAAAAAATCAGTCATCAATTTTGCAGTGTGTGTGGAAGCAAGCAAACTTTCCCCCGAGAAATTTGATTTCATCATAAATTACAGAAAGTCTGTGTACATTTCTTATTACACGAGTGTGGCCACATTTAAAGCATGAATTCAAATACACTTCTTAATTACAATGTGTTTTTCTGATTTTTGAGGGTATTGGGAACAAGGGACCAGTGAGATAACATCAAATCACAAAACTAGCTATAGATTCTATAGCTAACTGTATACTGAGGGAATCTGACGGCATATACACCTGTGCCCTGATAGCATACATACAACGTAACAGAACTGAGACATAAACCAATTTTTGTCTAACCTAACTGCTTTTTGAAGCTGTTAATGAGTATCACCACCCTCGTAAAGGAAATTTTGGAAATGGTTAGCTGAAAAATCACAAACTGCTCACCACATGTGGCCTGAGAAAGGGCAACATCCACATAATGGTAATAAACAAGGAAGACATTTAATAGCCAGTGCACAGAAGGCCCCTCCGAAAGCTTAAGTCACACAGAAAAATCTACTCACAAGGAGAGAACACAAGCCAAGCAGACTAGAATTTCAACATTATGCTGCCAGGATTTTCACTACAAAATAGCCATTGGAGCAAGAAAAAAAAAAAAAAAAAAGCAAAACTGTCTTCCTTATGTAATCTTGCACAACACTGGCACCATCAGAACATACTCAACAAAGGTTTGTTTTATCCACAAGAATACTGTCAGGAATACTGGTATCTTCACATTTACAAACCAGGACTCCAAGCATGATGTTTTACAGTAAGAATGACTACTCACCATTATCATCATTAAGACCCAGCTGTCCAAATTTGTTGCGTCCCCATCCAAAGATGGCTCCAGAAAGAGTTAATACAAAACTGTGAGCTCCTCCTGCTGCAATCTGCGCAAAAGGGATTCCCAGCAGAGATTTAATCACATGTGGGGAGTTTTGTTTTTTATACTCGTAACCTAAGCCCAGCTGGCCATATTTATTTTGTCCCCAGGAAAACACTTCACTTCCTGTTCAAATAAAACAAAAGAAATACAGTCAATAGAATTTAATTACCTAAGATTCATTTACTTTAAGAAAAACTAAAGCTAAGTCTGACAGTTACTCTCAAATATTTTTCAGTTTGAAAATGCACACAAATCACTGAACACTTTTGAAGCAAAGTGTGCTCTTGTTCAACCCAAATATTTAAATAACACTTCCAACCCTCAGTGCTATTCCCAACATCCCAGTTTCAGTAGTGATAGATAAACGGTGCTCAGTTATCATGAACCAAGATGCTCCTCCATGGAGAGTTCCATCACTGCACAGACTTGTATGCAGAGAACTCACCAAAGATGCATGCTAGACATGCAAAGGTTTCCAATTTCCAACCACAAACCTCATTTAAGCTTTTATACAGTAACAAACTTATTTTTCCACATACAAAGATTTTAAAGTATTGCGTTAAATACATAACCGATGAAGAATAAAGTAATTTGGTGCCTTATAAAGTTAAAAATACAGAATTTTGTTTTCAAGAAACACCCATCAGAGAGCTATTTACGCATACATTTTCTCCAGAAGAAAATATTTTAATTAACAACCAATGTTCATTATCATTAGGACGAACACCTAATAACAAAGATCTGGTACACCTTAGCTAACAGACTAATTTTCTAATAGTAACACCACCAATGTCCCTTCTATCTCCATTTTTTTTCCAACAAAGTGTTTATCAAGACACCAAACATTCAGGTCTCTCTCTTGAAAAGCAAGCCACTTATGCTGTATTTAAAATAAATATATACATATAATTTCAAATATATTATAAAGACATACACAAAAATACATAAATATTTTAAAATATATTTTATACATATAAAACTCAGACAAAGGGTTAATTTTATATCTCAGAATGTATACCCTCAAAACAAAGGAACGTCGCTAGATTATACAGAGCAAAGCTGCCAGAATGGCACTGAAATCAATATAAGCCCATGAAAAATTACACAGAGAATCAAAGCACATGTAGTCAGTATAAATTAATGTACATTTTAAAAGATCAGCATACAATTAATACCCCTCCTCTCTACAGTTTATGCAGTTGATATTTTAACCACACGAAACAGAAACACTGTCAAACACTACCATCTTTTAGTAATCTGCCCCCTTCCCCACCCCTTAACACTATGTATTTCCACGATGAAAATTAACTCTGTCCAGTAGCCGCTTGTTTCAGAGTTTTTAGACACAACTCACATTTGCCACAATAAAAACAAGAAGTAAATTTAAGTTCATGTTTGTCTTTATGGACAGTTAATTTAATAGACCTGTGGTGCTGTGACACAAGTGAGGCCAACTAAGTACATTCACAGTCCCAGAAAAGTGCTGAGAAAACATTTAACCATTCAAAATGTGGGTTATCATAGAAAATTAAATATTAACTGTAGAACACCAACAAAACCAACGCTTTGCAATAGAAAAGCAGATGAGGAATTAAGTGCCTCTGAGCCTCAATAACTGGAATTTGCAGGCTAAAACAAAAGACTAGCAACAAAGAAGAATGCTAGCGAGGTGAAAATGAAATGGGATAAGAAAAAGAAAAAATGATTAATTAAAAAAGGAAATAACATGAAAGCAAGATGATAAATAAAAACATGAGAAAAGAAAAGAAACAATAATCAACACTACCTCAGTTTATACATTTGGTTTTTAAATTTAAGTCCAAATGAAACCAAACATTGAAAACCTTAGAAACTAGGTAGGAAACTATAAAACTCCGAAAGAATCTTGCTTACCTTTTGAGAGTGCAAGCGAGTGATAATAACCACAAGCAACTTGCACAATTTGTATCTCTGATAAGCTTTTAATATTTCTATTGGGGTAAAAAAACAGAGAAGGAATTAAGCTACTAGAATGTGGTATGAAATAACAAGTCCCATTAAAGGATAAAATAATCAAGCGCGTCCTATTCACTGCAATAATATACACGAAACTAACTTAAATACTCTAAAAGTTATTTAGTAACATCTTAAGTCAAAGCCTCTCCTTTGCCAACACCTTCAGTGATTGGTACTGTCCTATTTTCAAGTTAATCAATTCAGTAAAAAACCAAATGAAAGATTAGGGAGGCGTACGTACTCCAGAGATGCTAGGAAGGAGATGTCGTAGCTGAATGGAGGCAACGAATAAAAGAAGCAAGAAGAGAAGAGACTCTCCCTTTTTAGTTTTCAAAATAAAAGAAGTTTTACAATGCATTACTCTTATTTAAATTAATATTAACTGTAAAGGCTGAACTACATTCTAAAATTTGAATCCTTTTTTTTTTTTTTAAAATCTCTAACATTCAACTTTGCTTACAGAGCTAGTAGGCATCACACTATTATCAAGAAGCAGCAAATACATACATTAAGCTACAGTAAATCTAGTATGTTTCCATTTTGTTGAGAGAAATGAGAACTCCTGGAATGCCTGGGGACTTGTAAATTTCATACAGAAATAAATAACCTTTAAATTGGTTATTCCCATCTTTCACACTTAAACAAGTTACAAACACAGCCAAGTTAAGAATTATGTTCTAAAGAATTGTTACTTGGGTTTTTATCTACATTGAAAAATCACACACTATTTTTCCAACATAACTTCCACGCTTAGGAGACGACAGTTTATAAACTACCTAAGCAAACTTGCATACTTCTCACCTAAACTGACCTTTTGAGAAAGGAAATAAACAGACCGAGGCACGCACAGCTAAAATACACTCCCTAATGAGTGTTTTTAATTCTAACAGAATAGCCTGACCAGTGTGATTTAAGTACACTTTTTCAATGAAAATAACTTTACTATATACTTATGGTTTTTGACCTGGGCACTCTGATGCATTCCTCTGTTCCAGGCAAGCCAAGCTGTCCATCAGTAGCCAGACCCCAAGCATATACCTGACCCTTGTCATTTAATGCAAGAGTGTGGGCTTCTCCACATGATACAGCTACAATATTTTGGGCATCCAGGGCACCAACGTGCTCTAAGAAAACAAGAAAAGAAGTCAGTAATACAAGAAAAGCAATTAACAAGTTAATGCTATCCACAACAGTTACAGTCATTCTCTCCTAGATGTCCATCAAAATGACACCAAAGCAAGCCTAGAATTCTGCCAAAATATCCTTACCTTAGAATTATAAACATGCTATTCTAGGAGAAGTTAAATTTGCCACCCAAACAAGAGCTCTTGGAATCAACCTGGCACAGTCACATACAAAACTGCACAAATGCTGCAGATTTTGTTTTTTAATGTCTTCTTCTAACCTTGCTATGTGAGCATGAGTAACAAAATCCACTGCCAAATGACTACACGTGTAGACTTCATGTAAAGGGGAAAACACCTCATCACAGCAAGTTAAATTCACCTATTCATTATTAACAAAAAGGCGCTGCCAAACTAGGCAGTGCCAATTAAAGACTGAAGCTACTGATTTTGCAACTAGCTGCACAATGTCCTCTTTATAAAGCAAAATACTGCAGAAACAGATCCTAAAGCTTAATTTTTCTAGACACACAATGCACACCTGTGAAAAGCAAACGCTAAAGTAACTGTGACTTTTTCCAGTACACTGTTCCCTCCTTGCAAATCTTATGCCCAGTTCTCAAATGTGTGAATTCTACTACTGATGAAGAATCACAATAAAAACACCCATGTTTTATCAATGTAATACATAAACAAAATGGTAGTTAATGGTATCTGCAACATGACAGACACTCAGCTCACAAAATAAAATTCAAAAAGGCAGCAAACAATTGCTCATACTGCTAACAGCTGGTGTTATTACAGAGGTTGCCAGCCCAGTTTAGCTCATTAGGGTCTCTACAGCTCTGCCAGTACAAGAGGTAATGTTCACGCTTTCTAGTTCAGGCAACACCATGTTCATTAGGGCAGACCACCCTTACTAGCTGCTAACCTAGCCAGCCTGACTTTGCCTAACATGGTTTAAGAATCATTCATAGAATCACTGGGACAAGGGAAGGAACAAGGTAAGAGAGAGCTAAAAAACACCACTGGTGACGCGGGGGGCAAAGACAAACAGTCAGTGACAAAAGTATCTCTGTCCAGCAGAAATACACCCAGAAGAGCACGTACCCATTTGTAAAGATACTGAGCTTCTATAGAAAGCTCAGTTAGTTATCCCATTATATTTTTAAGGGTTAAAAGACAATTCAAGCATCGCTTTCGAAGCGTAACAAGCATTGAGAACAAGTCTGACAAGTTGAGTTTCTATTCCTATTCGCGAAACAGAGTTTATGAGTTTATCAGTTTTAACACTTGTTTACTGTTTCCCAACTGAAGTCCAAATTAGTCCTAAGTTACACATCAACTACATGAAAAATCTTTATTTGGCATCAAATTCGAAACACTGAACTAAAATATTGCATAATAGAGAGGTACTAACTTTCTTGTTTCCATATGAACAGTTTGTATCAATTATTGTGCCAAGTAACTTGCAAAACTGCTATCACAGCTATTAGAATAAACTCTTAGTAAGGCTTTTCAGCTTGCTTACGAGATGCTTATTACAGAAGCACTGTCAGATGCACTGTTCCATCTCTCTCAGTAGCATGCAGATATGACTCACACACACGGCTCTGAGGGGAGCCCATGTGCACACTCCTCTGCAGTCCCTACAAGATGTTTACCCAGTTCTGCTATAGAACTGCATGGTGAGAACCAGAAACACATAGTAACATAGAAAAAAGGAAAAAGCCCCTCTAAGTTTTACATTGCATCCTTTAGGTTCTTCCAAATTCTATTCCTCTAGCAATGTACGTGCACAGAAGTTTTTCATCTGTTTTTAGTTTTTTTAAAAAAGAATTAAACCACACTGCTTTAATCAGACGTGCTCCATACAATACACTGCAGTACTAAAAACACACAACGTGCTTCTCAACTGCGGTATGCCAAGTATGTTTTTGTATTCCTGCAGTATTCCAGCACGTTCCAGTAGCCAACCCAATGTTCCCAGTATCCAAACCCATGGTAATCCGTGTTTTGAAGAAGGTCATCCCCCCTTGGGATTACAATCAGTCAGTGAGTCTTCCACAGCTTTAGGTAAAGCGATTCACACTGAAAACAAGTAGTTGCTCTTTCCAGCTGAACAGCAGGCAAAAATATGGAGGCACAGCCACGCAATCCAAGCAAAGGAATGGTTTTTTTCAGTTAAAGATATGACCAATCTTGGAAGAACTACCGTGCATTCTATTCAGCGCACACACACACACACACACACACTGACAGCCTTGGGCTTGATGTAGCATTGCAAAGAGAAAAAACACATTCACACACAGGTATGCTCTGCAATTCATTTCTTCTAAACTTACCGGGTCTTTTCCTGGCTTTTTCGTGCCCTAGTTGTCCTAGGTCATTGCATCCACACGTATAAACAGTCCCATCATCCAGGACAAAAACAGTGTGTCTTAGTCCACACCCCACATCTCTGATCCTTTTATTTAAGAAAAAGTCACTTTTTCTGGGTTCTAAAACAATCTCTTCATCAATTCCACCCAATCCAAGTTGTCCAAATGACGCGTTTCCCCAACACAACATTTTTATGTTCTTGATTGCTGATCTTCCAGCTTCACTGGTCTATTTCTTTATGTGTAGCTGTTCAAGAAAAGGAAAATGGGCAGCTTTTCAGTATTGTCCCCTAAATTTGTTACTGCCTAGATAGCACATAATCCACAAGTACACACAAGTAACGCACAATATTTGTATTAACTGCAGTAAGATCCTTTACTGCCCACTCCAAATTTCAGTTTCAAAATATGCCGATTCTAGAACTTATCAAAGTTTATTTCAAAAATTTAAATATTATCCTCTATGGAACTTCTATAATTCCTTATTCTAAACTATTCAAACTACAGTCACTGCCACTTCTAGGCAGTGGAGGTGACCTCAAACATCTTCCAAGGTACTTCTAAGTACAGGTTAGTTTATTAACTCAGGGAGCTGCCTGGTTCCGGAAAGCTCTCTGCATGGCTTTGAAAAGATCCCCAAGAACAACACTTGACTCACACCTTGAAAAAAAAATTGGTCAGCTCTGATCAATCCAGTTATACAACGTAAAGAATAAAACACATCAATCATTATATTTAAACAACTGTGAGTCAACTGAACTTATAATCCTAAAGAATAAACAGCTCAAACAGAAGTCCCAGTTATGCACTAAAATTAACACAGGCCACAGCTTCATGGTTACTTCTGCAGTAGCAGGAGGCCACACATACAAACTCACTCACGCCAGCTCCCATGCTAGCATGACTAGGTTGCAAGTACCTGTTTTTCCGCTGACAGACCTTCTGCCTATCTGGACAAGACACAAAATTACTCTTCCGTTACATTTTCAGTATTCCAGATGAAGACCTCAGAAGGTCTTTTTTGCTATTACTCTTGCTATACTTCCACAACATCAGTTTCCCCATGCTTTCGGAGCAATTTAGGAGTCAGGGCAACACAGTGTAAAATCACTTTAAATTTTCATCATTAGTAGGAAAAAGGTACCAACAGCATGACCCAGAATACCACGCACAACCAATGCACTTAATCATACATTCTGCAGGGTCATGTATATATTGCTTCAATGTAAACCTGCTCAGAGAAGACAGACATCAGCTAACACCAGAGTGTTACGTAAACCAATGGCACAACTCCTGGCAGCAAAACAGGGTTAACTATTTTTCTTTACAGTAGTCAACACAGAGTAATCAAAATGCCTCTTCTTACGATCTTGTGAAAACAAAAACAAACAAGCAAACAAAACCCAACCAAACAGCTTAAAATACATTGTGCTTTTACCTATCTCAGGAGGTGACGCATGATCAAATATTTCCCTAGCTATATCCTACCACGTTCAGAAGGGGACACCAAATGGGAGAAGTCTTCAGTTAAGATACAGCCATGCAACAGCAACTTTCACATGTCCGTAAGAGTGGCTGCAGCACGAGCTTCAACCTGCAACAGAAGTGAAGAAAAGATGCACGACTGCAGTGCTTAAAGGCTTCCACAGGAAAGATTTACCTTCAGTCGGGAAAAAATAACATTCCTGCTCTCTATTCAAGCACCTACGTACTTCCACAGACGACTCGTTTGTTTACTGGAAGAGCCAGAGCCAAACCAGCGCTGTACTTTAACCTCACCCCCGGCAGCGCTGCTTCCCTGGCTGCGGGCACCGCTCGTGTTGTCAGCCGCAGGGTTCTACTACGCGTGACGTCAAAGCCCGACACACGCTGCCACCGAACAGACAGCGAGGGAAAGGCACAACTCGTTCTCCGCTGGCAGCGGGCGAGCAGCGGTGCACAGAAGGGTCTGGATGTTTCCCGCACGCTCGGGCGCCCCACGC
The DNA here is from genome assembly GCA_030625065.1 of Alectoris magna. NCBI lineage: Eukaryota > Metazoa > Chordata > Aves > Galliformes > Phasianidae > Alectoris > Alectoris magna. Next base: position 25,367,009 of record CM060566.1, on the reverse strand, counting down.
AGCTCCGCCGGACGCGGGCACTGACGTTCGGCCGCCTCGCGGGCGGTAGCGCGTTCCCGCCCGCCCGGCTGCCCCGTGAGGGAAACGGCCCTAACGGCTCCGCTCCCGAACGCGGTACAGCAGCCCGCCCGGCAGCGGCCCTCCGAGAGCAACCACGCCTCGGAAGAGGCGGCGGCGGACCGGGGCCCTCCGCCCGCTGCGGCGGGGCTTCGCCCGACTCCTCAGGCAGCCCCTACCAACCCCCGGCACCACAGCCGCCTCCCACCCACCAGCCCCGCCGCGCGGCCCCGGCCGCTTTCCCCGCGGCCGAAGGGCGGCTCCTCAGAGCGGCAGCCTCGACTCCCGGCAGCGGCACGTCACAACGCGACGGAACTCACCAACGACCGGACGGTGCTCCGAGCTCCAGCTCCCCGTTCTTCGCGAGGCCGCGTTCCGCGGCTCCCGGCCCGGCCGCCTCGGGCTCCCACCGACCACCGCGAGGGTGTGAACAGCCCCGGCGCGGAGCGCTGACAGGGCCCGACCGGCGCTGGTGCGCATGCGCGGGATCCACGGGCGGGACCGCGGCGCGTCCCCTCTACAGCCCCCTCCTCCCCGGCCGCGCGCTCAGAGGAGGTGGCGCTGCGTGACGTCACCGGGCCGCCGCGCGGAGGGGCGTTTAACGGCCGCGCCCAGCACTGCTGCCGTGCCGCGAGGGGTTCGGCTCCTGCCGCCGGGAACGGAGGGGTGTGTGCGGCCGCGAGTAGTCTGAGCAAGAAGCTCGTGGCGAGGTCCTGTCCGCTTCTCGAGAGTAGGAAGCCGTGGAGATAGATGAGCGACGTAGTGAGGCTGCGGCGGCGTATGGGCGCGCTGCTCGGCACGCTCCCTTTGGCGCCGTAGAGTGTCGGGCGCGGGCGGTGCTTCCGGCGGGGGTCCCGGTGAGGAGGGGAGGGCGTGGGTTCGGCGTGCTTGGTTCCTAACATCCGAAACGTGCCTGCAGTCCCTTCGCTCTGTTACGGAAGCTGTGTTTCACAAATAGAAACGAACGCAGTTCTCTGAGTTGTGCGTTCAGTTTTCGAGCTCCTCTCGGCGTCACATTAAAACACTTGTTCGCACTGAACGCGTATCTCCAGTGAGGCAAAATAAATACCTAAATTTAGCACGGATATTTTACCTGTGCTAAAATACCTGTTAGCACAGGAGACAGATTGCTTAGCCTATTTTTCCCCGAGAATTTGCTTATGTTGCGAGGACGGCTCGCTGCGGTTCGTGCAATGGGGTGGGGAATAGAAGCAGAGCCGCATCCCTGCGGCCCGTGCCGCGACTCAGCCCTGCGGGTGCACGCAGGCCGCGAAGTTACCGGGACGAGGCGCTCCGCACAGCGAGGGGTTTCCCAAGGGATGGGTCAGGAAGGCGGCACGTTTGGTGTTGCTTTGCTCTCTAACAGGAAGTATTCTTAAAAATGTAAGCAAATGGGATATGTTGGCCCAGCCATTACGTATGTCTTTGGATATCTGAACAGGCGAGGCTCCGCAGGACTGCTGAGGATGTGTGGCTCTAATTGTGCCGCTGAAGATCCAAAGCAAAAATGTTCTTTTCTTACACAGGGAAAATGAGATAGGAACGTCAGCTACGCAGCTGAGTGATGCAGCACTTTGCAGCATGGCAAATACACAGGTGTACTGCTTGAAGGAGAGATGCAAGTGATTTGCCTCTATCCGTTTTGCGTACAGAAATGGAAAGTTAGCAGCAGCTGCTATGCATAGCAAGCAGAGGATGACATTTTACTCATCTTATATGCTTCCTTCTTTTTTATGTAGGAGACCAGCAGGACAGCAACTGAGTAACTGCAGTACGGAGTAGATTTTAAATGTTAGCAGTCATTGTGCAATGTGCCCTCTGACCAGCATGTGGGGATGTGTCCACGTGCTTGAAGATAACAGTAATATTCCCTGTGCACTTTTTACATAGAAAAGTATTTTTATTTAACTGGCCTAACAAATTAGAAACATAATAGAATGTTATCCAGCAAATCTCACCTCCCTTGCATAATAGATATCGTTATTTAAAAGAATTACTTTAGTTATGTATTACTGCAAAATCAGTAAATAAAGTGTGCCTTGAAATAAAATACAAATGTATTTTGACTCCACTTGCTACTTAGCTTGAGAACTTCTCTGTCACATGACCCTCATCCTTCCTATCTTAGTGCCCTGAGAAAGCTCCTTCCTTTGTGGGACTAAAGACGCAGAAGCAGTGGGGGAAAGGGAGTGCCACATCACTGTTTGGACCCCCTGCACTCAGTGCAACCAGTTCAGCATCCATCAAATGGCCATACTGTGGTTCTGCAGCAGCAGCACAGAGAACCATATGCTCCCACGGGTGACCATGCTTGCATCTTTCCAGTACTTGTAAAAAAACAGTGTTTTGCAGTGATGCAAAATCCAGTGAATAAAGAAATGTAAATACAGTTAACTTCGGGAAAGTGATTTACTTCTCATAAATGCTTCATCACAGCGGGCTAGCTACATTGCAGTCTTATTGATGGTCATAACAAGTAGGCCACCCTTTGCCATTTATTTAAATAGTAATGATTGGTTACTGCCTGGTGATTGCTGTCAGCACAATTGGTTTTTTAATTTGTATTCCAGTTAAACGACTATTTAGACAGCACAAAAGTGAAAAAAGTCATACAGAATGCTACCTGACTTTATTGTTAGTACATTCAGTGTGCATTCAGTAGAGCATACTTTGTGCTCTAATACTGAAAAATGTTGTTCAGTTAGCACACGTTTCTGATGCTGCTGTGTTATGGAGTAAAACTCTTTGAATAACGAATGCAGGGATGAATTCTCTTCCCTCTGCCTCCGTTTTCTCCCAGCAGCAGTCAGTACATACTTTTTAAACATTAATTCCTCATTTCAACCCCCTTCACCTTTTTTTTAATACTCTGATATGTCACAGACAACAGAAAATAGAAATGCGTGTCCAGAACAGCCGATAACATGAAATTAGAGGTGTCAGCTTTTTGCAGTGAGAAATTGCTAGCCTTTGTGACAAGCCTTTGTTTAGTGGTGTGTTCTTGATTAAGACAGAGGAAAGGCTTTAGAAAGCAAATGGCATTACAAACAAGGCAGTGACAAACCTTTTTGTGCCATTTCAGTTTTTCTTTTTTATCCTTACATTTTTCACAATGTCAATATTGGATGTTAGTGAATTAATAAATGTTTATGCTCTGCTGCTTTACAGCTGAGCACATGGTGGTTCTCTGCCTGCCCACCCTGCATATTGTAGTGATTCTTGCTAGCTCGTATGTAAATGTGCTTATCAGTAAGACCAATTATTTGGTAACTGTGACAAACTATTTGGCAAAATAGTGGGGAAAAAAAAGAATTTTCTGACACGTTTGTGAATGTTAAGTCACCACATAGATGCTAAATCTAAAAGATTGCAAGCTCTTTGTCTAACCTGAGGCATGTAATTAAGGGAGCTGTTAATGAGAAGCAAGGGAGTCATACCTCCAAGTAGATAAGAACAAAAGGCCTATCCTTCATGCCTCCAGGCCATAAAATAAAGCCAAAAAAATAACAAAAAGAATAACAAAAATACTCATAGGATGACAGATGTACAGAAAATGGAAAAGCGGTGAAGGAAAACCATGGATGCTGGACAGTAAGACCACAATGAAGGGAACTTGACCTTTGCATGAGGTATGCAGTTCTTGTGCTCACAGACTTCTGAGTGTATCCAATATCCCCAAGCCCACACAAAGAACAGCTGGGACTCAGAGCAACTACCCAGTTTCATTGGCAGTGTGGCAAAAGCCACAGAAGTGCCTGGTCATCTGCAGGCTGGGGCTGAAGATGCTGAATATTTTCAAGCATCCCACACCGAGAGGGTTAGGAGTGCAGCCCTTCCTGCATGTGACACGTTCTCCTCCTATTGCTGTGATGTTTCGCACTATTACATTAAATTTTCTAGTATATAACAACAATAGAACAGCAGGCTAGGTGCTGAATAAACACCAGGAAATTTCCATGTCGTCTTTTGTTTGGTTTTTCGTTTGTTTGTTGAAGTTGGATGCTGACACACCAATTCCTATGTCATTAAACTGGGTTTTTGGTCAGGCTGAAACACTGAACTTTGATTTTTAAGGTGAACTCCTCCAAAAGTACAAGATAATATTTGAGCCAGTTCAGCCCTGCAGAGACCAATTTGAGGACACACTGAACCTCAGCTTATAAAATAGCAGCCCCAAGTGGTGCCACATGTAGCTGATTCTGACATGACACTGTGTCTTTGCATGGCAGGATGATGAAGCACCCTAAAATTAGCCGTCTTACTATTTCGTAAAGAGCAAGCAGAAAGGTAGCAGTCTGCACTGAGGAGAACAAAGAGGCACAGGAGAGGACCAGAACTGAGGCTCACGCACAGACAGGTCCCACCACTTCATGGTGAGCACTCTTGGCTTCTTTGCAAATTTCCATCTTGGACTGCTTAGTGTAATTTCTTATCCTAAACACAGGGTGACCTTACTGTGAAAGAAGAAAGATGATTGTGCAAATGGTGGGGGGATTTGTTCTCTTAGTGGGCTTGGGAAACAGTAAAGAGGAAAACTACTGGTGAAATAACGGTGATGATCTATTTTCTTTTCTTTTTTTGAGGGGGGCGGTGGTGCAGAACTGGCATGTAATTCACAGAATTAAGCTTGTTGTTCATGGAATTGAACTGAGAATAGAAGAAAAAAATAGTACTGTTATGGGATCCAGAAATATCATGATAAAGCCCCCCCTCTCTGCTGAGCCAGACTGATAGTTTCCAGACATTCAGTTCTCTTTCCACACCATTTCTTGGGCTTTGCAAAGAGTAAGATTTGAGAGAAATAAACTATAAGGCAGTGGGAAGATGGGCATGGATGTGTTTGGGTATAAGAATAAAGGAAAAGGTTCTGGAACAACATGAAATTTGCAGATGAGGGGGGAAAAAGAAACTGTAAGGAAACATTTGAATACCAGAGGGCACAACAGGCAAAATAACTAATGAATGTTAGAGCTGATTGCTGGCAGAGAAGAAAGACAGCGTGATTCCCTAGGAAGCAGAGGACTCAGCCACCAGTTCTGTGCAATAGTCTGTGTGGCTCTGTGCCTACGTGAGTGTCAGGACCTGCTTTTTTCTCTATTCCTATGGTAGGACACGGTAGAAAAGTAGATGGGAATGAAATAATTGACTCTGAGGCACAAAATGTGACTAGACCTACTTCTGCTGGTAGTTCTCTCTCACAAATATAGGACAGAGATATTTCTGTTTGGTAAAGATGGTTAGATAGTACTGTTTGCAGCTTTCATAGTTTAGTTCAGGATGAGACTAATGATTTCACAGGTATTACTGAAACCCAGAGGGACATGATACTTGAAGATCTATTTTGGCGCAGTTAGCAAACGATATTTGGTACAGCATGGACTGTGCCATTGGTATCAACTTCAGTATAGGAGATCTCTGTTCAAAAATGGATTAAATATTCACCGTGGATGAAGACTCTTGGATAGGTGGAAAATTAGATTTTTCTTGCACAGGTTATTAAGGGCCTCCAGAGAAATGATATGTGAGCAGACTGAGACTGAAGTGCTTGGAAGAACATAACTCTGTATTTCCTACAATATAAGTCTCAATATTAGCATTGGAATGGAAGAATTCCAAAAATGTTGATATGATTTTGGAGAGAGAAGCACAGTAAGCTGCACAAGATCAGCAATCAAATCCTCGTAACTATGTGAAAAAATGGAATTATTACTGCTTCCCAGTGCACAATTTGCATGCAGAAAAATTTAATGACTCCTCATGTTCCTGGAGATTTTGCATCCAAATAATTAACAAGCTACCATTTAGAAAAGAAAAATTGCCACAATGTTTTGTTTCTGTTTAACAACACTGGAGTTGTGCAAGATGCTGACAATTTTGCTGTTGATTTTTTAATGAGCAATTTCAAGACATCCCCAGAAAATCATGGGATAATGTTTTTAGAAGACTGCTTCTTTGTTTGTTTGGTGTGCCAGCACAGGAAAAATGGCTTCAGTTTAAAACTTCAAGCTTGTAAGAGGAGGCCAAAGCAGCTATATATCATTTTCAAGCAGAAATAGTAGAGCAGCCACCTGTGCCAAACCTCCATTGCATTTAGCTGGCATTTTTTTCTTGGATAAGGAGGGTGGTATCAGTGACTCATCACCCTTGTCTGATTGACGAAGACTTTCTTGTTATTAATGTCAGTTAGCTGCTAGGGCACCACTAATTATGATCACTAATCCCAAAGAGAAATGATTAGTTGAGGGGTACTGCATTGTCCCCACTTTACACAGACATATTTACTTATTTCCATAAAAGAAAGAATGATACACAACTATTCCCATCCTCTAGGCAGGGCTCTAGAGCAGCAAAATGACCCTTAAACACACACAGACATCAATTTGAGAGTAGTCCTGGGGCTTGGATCCCTGGAGATTCAAGAGGAATTGTTTCTGAGACTCCCTTAGGAAAAGACACAGCATTTCCACACCATCAAGCTGAGACACAACAGCTTCTGTACGCCCCATGACCCAGTGGAGACATCCAAAACCATACAGATTGCCAGCATGAAACTCCAGTTTCATCACAAAACACTTCCACAACATTTTTTATCTTGTAAATTTGTAAAGCTTTTAGCTTCTAGACTTGTAAGGCTTTTAGCTTACAAACATGTACCAAATACCGTGACCATGTGACAAAACTTCTGCAAATACAAGCAACTCAGCAAAAAGAATACTACATGTTGATAAGCTTGCAGCAATTTCAGCCAGGTAAACACTCTTCAACAAACAGCATAAATTTACAAATTACATTCCTCTCAATTTAACAATATGGTTTTTTTCTTTTTCATTTTTCCTTAATTAAACTAATGCTTATTTGGCCTGGTAGATAAGTGGTTGCTTTGTAATAAATGGTATAAAGAAATCACTTCTCCTAAGAACCAAATGACATATGATCTTCATATTTTTCTTGGCCTCTTGTTCAAGCTTGAGCCCCTAAATAGCTTCTCACCATTATAAATCTGCTTGGGTTATCTTCTGAGTTTATAATAACCATAAACATTAAAATAGTTTGTTTATAACTCTAATAATCCCCGTGGGCTTTCCTGCAGAATTATAATAGATGTGAACCTAGAAGTATTTTGTTTATGACCAGTACAACTCGTCATAATTTCCAGTGAGATCTATTGTTCAAGATTGCGGTATCTGCTTATTTTCAGGGCAAACTGAAGGCTGAGGCTTAGTCTGGAATATTTAATAGGAATAGATAAAATTCTGAAGTTTTCACTTTTACATTTGTTCCTGTGTACCATTAGTATGACATCTGATTTCAGCTGGATACAGAACTCACTATTAGCCCCAGTAACAATAAAACAGGTACTGTTTTTATATTAATTTTCCCAATGTTTTCTAACAAAACCACAAGCTAGAAGACATATAATTTGACAAAAATTTACATTTACATATTTTAAACTGAAGTCTCAATTATGAGGAATATACATGCTTCTATTCCTTCTGTGCAGAGCAGTCAGAAAACTTGAATGTATTTCTCACAAATTCTGTCCATGACAGTACAATACCAGCAGTCCCTCCTTCCTGCTCCAGACATCACTTAAACTTCTCTTTTCACTCAAACACCTTAAATCCTATTCAACAGCTCAATACACAAGAAGAAGGAATCGTTTTCATATAAGATACCCATGGATTATAAGTATGTCTGAAGTAAGTTTTCAAAGTCAGTAATTTGATTTTCAGAAAATAGTGAAGATTCAAAGATTTATATGACTGCCTCTGGTCATCTAAATGTCAAATTCTTGGCAAATATCAAGTTACATAAACACCACAAATGAGAATACACAATAACACAGGTAATCCTTTGGCTTTCCAACAAATATGTAAGAAAATATGTAAGAAAATATGTAAGAAAATTGAAAGTATATGTTTTAAATTATTTTATGACAATGTAGGTTTTACCTTCGAATTTGCAAACTAGTACATATTTCTCCACAAAATCTATGTTTTCCTGACTTAACATTAAGCACATACTTTAAGAGCCCTGTGTCTAAAATTTTGTTCAAACATCAAATTTCCAGTCCTACACCATTTATTAAGCATACCGTAAAAGGTTTTTTTTGTGCTTTAAAAGGCTTTTTCTAATTAGATTAAATGAAAAACACTCACCAGAGTATTTACATTTTCTTTCTCATTGTCAGTTTGGAGTTTTCCAACATTCTTCCTTTTCTAAAACAAAAGGAAGTAAGACATTTTTTAAGAAAGCATATTCGAATCCATGATAGACAGAAAGAAAATTCCTATCTATAACCTATGTGATAGCACATGGCATTATTACATGTCACAGAGGTACCAGTTGGCCAAAACTTGGCTTGTAATACACATGGTTTATTAGACTAACACATATTTTCAATCCTGTGGTATGTCTTTTGACTACTTCTACTGAGTAAATTGATATTTTGACTGTTCGGAGTTCTAGAGACTAGCACAAGAAATAGGGAAGGTATTTTCCCTCTCTTGCTCGTTCTCTCCAGCTTTGTACTGCTCTTAAGACAATGTCTTGTGAAAAGATCACAGTTGGCACTGGTAACAGTTTTCACAGCCAGTCTGTATGGACAGAACGGTCAGCACCTCATGCTGTTGTTTTACTTCAGTAATTTTCTGGGTCATGATCCTTACTTTAGTAAGTGAGCTTACAGTACTTGAGTATCATTCGTTCTTTAGCTAGACAGAGTGATTCAGATACTGCTGGTGTCCAATATGTTGGTCCTATCAAATGACTTGAGTTCTCATTGCCCATTCTGAAAGTTCATTTGTGATTTTCCAAAAAAAAAAAAAAAAAAAACCAGTTTCTCAAATTAATTGTCAGTAATACTGAATCCTAAGAAAAAAAGTTGTTTAAGTTTCACTAGCATCTGTAGATGTAATTTTTGCAATGCACCTTCATACAAAGGTTCACAAATTATATTATAATGGCAGTGCGTTTAAAATTACAATGAAGAAAGCAACATTTAAAGTGGGAATATGACTCAGTGGCCTGAGGAAAGGAGTTCCAGACAGATGAGGCAGCGTAAGGGCAAGAGTGCCAGAATAACTGGGAGGGGCAGGTAAATTGATCTCAAGTGAGTATAATAAGGTGACACACCAAAGTGCTGGTAAAATATTAACTATTTCTGCTAGCAGTCACCCAATGAGATTCAGAGCTTGAGAATTCTAGCCTAGATGTGTTTTCATTAAAAAATTTAGAAGCCTTAGAACTTCTACAGAAGTTGTTTCTTTCCCTTGTCTGTGCAATCAGACAGCAGGCAGCATCACTGCTTGTAAATGCTACACAAGGGATCAAGTAATAGCATTCATCCCACTAGCTACAGCAAGGCAATACCATGCCCCTAACCCCACACACCACTACTGCCATGCTTTTCTACTGCCACCATGTGTCTAGATCATAGCTTCCACGCCAAGTGTGGATATGGTATCTCTCCCCAGCTATAGGTCTTTAGACAGGAGTGTTCAGCAGTTCATTCTGTCACACTATCCTAATACACTATACAAAGTCTTTCCATTGAGTTTGTTTTGGAAATATTTTAGCAAAATGTCATTAAAAAAAAAAAGTTTTCCTGCTATCTGATTTATGCTTATCAAGCTCTCTGCCTCAGTTAGTTCCTCTAGCCACATCACTGGTCAGACATGGTGCTGTCCTCCAAACTGATCAACTCCGACCTACCTAGCTGCCATAAACTGCCATAAACATTGCTGATAAATTACTGACACTCTTATCTGAGTGAGCTTGGGAAGAAAGGCATCTCTGGAAATTATTTTTAAGATGTAGACCATCTAGAGCGCCCTCTCCTTATTCACTTCTAGCAATGAGCATTTAGCTAGGATACCAAGTTACTGAATGTTTCATCCTACTAAGTCTTTGCCTAGAGCTATTTTCTCTGCAGGTCTGTTGTCTATCGCAGGTGCCAAAGCTTCTAGTGTTCACCAGACATTAATTCTGGTTTGAGTTCCTCTAAAATTCTGAAGGCCTTGATCTGCACTACCATTAGGCTGAACTGCCTCTGCTTCCTACCTGTCCCTTTTGTAGATAATTTGCTTTAGGCCTCAGGGCCTCTAACATAAAACAAAGAAATACATTGGAAAGCCATTCTACCTAGTTAGAAAAAAAGATACAGAAGATACTTGTATTTTATATAAATTGTATATATATTACAGGTGCAGACAAAAGGCAAAAACCTGAGGTTTTTTTTCTTATTACCATGCAACTCACATTAATAGGTTTCCATAAATAATAGCAACGCTTACTTGGCTCTTTTTTGTTTGAAGCATTTATAGTTAGACTCTTAGTGAAGCCTCTCAGTTCTTTAAGGAATTTATTTGTAAGAGCCCTGGATGAAATTCTGTGCTATGCCATTTCAGTGATAAGAATAAAGACTGCACTGTAAACTGTTGTTTGACAAATGCATTATTGGAAATGTGGTTGCAAATACACCTCAGTAGACTGACTCTTAATCCAATTTTTAAAATACAGTCCATAATGCATTGTTGTGCTAATCTTAACCCAAAGTCAAAAGGCATTCATGTGTATGACCCTGCCACCAGACAACATTACGCAGTTAACAAAGGCAGATACTGTAGATGTCATGTCTGCTTAATTTCAACCACAGAAATAGCTGCAATGGAAATTATTTAAAATTATTCACAATGCAAAAGGAGAAAAAGCTCAAATACTCAAAATATGAAGTCTACAATACATCCTTCACTTTAGTTAACCATCCTATATTTCCTTTTCCTTCAGACTCAGATAACAAAATATCTCCACTGTTTTTATCAGTTCTAGCAATAATCTGTTCAGTTGGTATTTAACATGGCTATAAACAACCTTATTTGGATTTTTGGATGTTTATATTCTAGATAAAGGTAAAGAAGCTAATGGAAATGGATAGATCTGTAGCTGCTAGTGTCTGAACATGTTTTATCTGAAGACCAGATTAGACAAGCCACATAAAGGGGAGACAAAATTCAGAAAAGAACAGCAAAAGTGAAAACAGTGTTTGGCTTAATGCCTTCTCTTACATATAATCTGAAGAAGACAAGTCCAGACCATTGTTGTGTCAGCTACACAAGATCTGGCAAACCTGTACTTGCACCAGACTTGAGCTAGGAGTGTGTCACGGTAGGAATGCAAATCTTACAAAGCACAGTGTTGCCCCAAGTTAGCTGAAGACAGCAGACAGCTATTGTCAGGTACCCTTCTCTGGTTTGTTTTGGATTAGACATGCCTTGCAATCAGGACAGTGAAACCTTACAGTGTCAGAATAAATCCTGTAGTCTCTGAAGATGCTGGGAGTATCACACTGGCTGTAAATCTCACACCTTTCAGTCAAGCTGGTTTTTTTTGGCATCTATGTCAAATCAAGCTTCCTCATGTGTTGCTTGCCCAAAGAGAGTCATGAATTGAACAGCATACACCTTTGATATTTTTTAATCATATTTTCAGCAATTAAATCCAGTTTCTGGGTTTTAAATTTTAATCCACTGACGTCTGATCTGTTTTTCTATTGATTACTAGGCATAGTCTCCCCTAAGCCACTGGATTTTGTAGACAAGAGTCCTCATCAGTATTATTTCCATTTTTTTTTCTTTGTTTTTTTTTTTTGTTTTTTTATTTTTCCTCCCATTTTTGAAAGCAGTCTCACATAACAGGTTCCATCAAACTTGTTTGATGGAATCAAACAGAATCAAAAGAATCAAAAAAGATTCTTGGGGCGGCTGTCAGCCTCTATGTATCGGTACTTGCTGTGTGCTCTACAGATCATTGTGTGGTAGCAAAGACCCTGGTCCAGAAGGAAGGTTGATGTGAGCCAAAACCAGTACCATATAATGGTAATTTCAAGGAGATCCTACTCAGCTATCTGAGCACTTCCAGATTAAGCTTTTGCACTTTATATTTGAATCACAAACAATCCACATTAAAACTTGAACGCTTTCAAATTAAAGAACACAAGTTCTTTAAGTTGTTGAGACATCCTGACTTAAAAATAGAAATTCCCTTACAAAAGGAAGAATGTGGGAGAGCTCAGTAAAATATTAACTACACAGGAAATAGTAAAATGTGAACAGTTTATCTCAACTTTTTTGTGTAAGTTATTTTAAAGTTTAATATTATAAAAGAGAGTACTGTACAAAAGACAGTAGAGCACAAGAAAGAAAAAATTTGAACTACAGACTTGGTGTCCTTTTGTTTTTGAGGCAGAGAATCCAAGTTAAAGAGACACTTTCAAAATTGTGTACAACTGTTGTTTTTTATGAAAAAGGTATGTTACAAATCCCTTTTACAGTCATCACCCATAATGTAAATTATTTCTCGCTGGGGATTATCTCTATTATTTTCTGGAAATACTGATAACATCTTTCAGCTGCGCCATTTCTACTGTATCAAAGCTAAATATTTTTTATTTATGGACTCATTCTGAAGGGAGAGGGATGAGGGAATGTTTCAACATTATTATTTGAGCCTTCTGCACAAAGGAACTACCATTTCTTTCATCATTCCGATATGTCTCCACTTCTAAAATTAGAATCTGAGTTGGAATCACACAATACCTGGCAGGCTTATGCCAAGATATGGACTGCTTAATGATATGAATAGGAAATATCCAACTGATATTGTTTGACACAAGGTTTGCAAATCACTAATGAGTTTTCTCCCTCTAGGTACCTTTAGGTACCCTTTCAGTAGCCGTGGTTGATTTTTATACAAAGCTATGCCAATTCACAACAATAATAATGTATTACCGGACAAACATAAAAACATACACAACACATAGCGCAAGAAAAGATGCTGCCCTTTCATATTTCAATTCATCACCCTTCCTGTGCTTAGCAAGCATCTTATTATCCACTATCGTATACGCCAAATGGCACAGTAGAACACTTTATGCACAGACACTCAATGCTGTTTGTTTTTTAACATCTAAAGTGTACCCACAACATTCCCTTGGTTATTTTTGTACCAAAAAAGATGCATTTTTAAACCTCTGTGAAAACGGGATTCTTGAAACTAATTCAATGCTGTTTTTTTAGTGTCTGCTTGGGAAAAGTAGATTGTTTCTGGTTTACTTTAAAGGAATTGTGAGAAATCTTATCAAACTGCCATTAGCTCACATGCTAGAGATGAAGGCATTTATACAATTTTAGGCAGATCTGATATAGGCTTTGTAGGAATAAAAACAGAAATAGGTAAAGTATTTAATTTGTAAGATAGCTGTATAAGCACTGTCTTCCTGGTCTGTATTATTGAATGTCACACATTCATGGGCAGTTGTCTGCACAGTCTGTTGCTGTATCAAATATTGAGTGTTTACCATGCTTCACTCAGAAAAATACACAATAAAACTGTGGGTTATATGTGTTTTTTCGGTCTTTTCTCAAAACATTTTGTTATGTATGAAAATAGAAAACAAAAGTATAATATGATAGTTTCTTTTGAATGTCTTTTCTTTTGTAGACTGAGCTTTAATAAAGTGCACTTGAAACCTAAACTTTATCTACAGGCAGTAAGTATTTTATTTTAAAAAGGATATATTGTGTTCCTCTAAATGAACAGCAAATTGATGTTGTGTTGTATACCACCTTTATCAGCTTAATGGCAAGAAGCAGTGTTAAAATGCACACTTCGTGGACTCATGACAGCATGGTAAGAAGTTTTTATGACATATACGGTACCACCTTTTCTTGATAACAGTTTGATAGATGTGAACCTCTGTCAGCCTCAGAGAGGCTGTGGACCATGAGTTTGCTGACAATTCAAACACTGATTTGTCATTTCTAGCATTTGTGTATCAGTTCCTGGTTTCCACACAAAACTGGAGGATTTTTATCTGTACAACTCCCTATTATACAGAAAATGCAGACCTTCACAAAAATATGTAGCCTCGTGCTCAAGTGTCCTTTTAGAACAAAGAAATTGCCCACTGTTTCTCAAAGTACAGAGTCTACTTGCTCTTCATAATGCAGAAGCAGCACTGAACCACCATCTCCTTTTGTTAGTTTTTTGCCAGTGTGAGTGTGCAGACTGTACCAACTATCTTAGGATCTGCCTTAGCACTCTTGCCTGCCCCTTGAAGAGGCAGACATGGCAACAATCCACAGTTGGCCACTGACCAACACTCTGAGTACAGAATCACAACCTGTGACATACCTCTATCTTTAACCATACTGCAAATTACTTTTGATCCTTATTGGCTTAAGAATGAAGCCAAGATATTGGTGAGCTGTAATAGATAAAAATTATTTCTCCTGTAGACACTGGTCACACTTTCTAATGCCCCAGAATAAATATACTGAGCATTGACATGTTCTTTTGAAATAATAACAGAACAAAGGTGAGAGTATATTAGAATGAGCTGTCATTACCAGAGACACGGCTATGTGAGGCAGTCACAAACTACTCTTGTAAGCAAAGACACTGGAGTATATGCAGGCCTTTGATGACAATAGGTGTTTAACTTGAACATTGGACAGGCTGTGAGGATCAGTTCTGGGTATGCAGGAGAGTGGTAGGCAGAGGTTGCTCACAGCGATTGATCAGCTCCAGAAGGAAGCTTTTGTAGCACACTCTGTGACTTGTGGTTTTGAGGTCTCTTTGTGACTTTGAAGTTTATCCAGCAGTTTTTCATTGCTAGCTTCTGTGAGAAGTATCAAACTAATCAGAGATGTCCAGTAATGTGCATCCCAAAGCTTACTGCCAACCTTGTAGCTGTCAGCACTACTTCCAGCACTAACCCCTAAAGCCAAAGTAAAGCTTTGTATATGTGTAACTGAGAAATTGAGGTAGTTTGAAGACAGATAATTTCTTATTACAAACTAATTTGGCACATATATGCTATATGCTAGGTAGATTATAATGTCTTATCTGTGGGGTTAATGGTGACCTTGGAATTATTGCAACCTTATGCCCCAAAGAAGTGCTTATGTGCTTCTGTTAAACTGGAACAGCAAGCTAAGCCCTGCTGCTTCTCTGAGCTGTTTAAAAAAAAAATGATTACTGTTGCAAAGGACAATGACTTCTTCAAATGCTTCTATTTTTTACTTTCCAAAGCTCTAAAATTCTCTTGTACACCATGTTTCAGGGGGTACTACCCAATCACAGCCGCATTTGCAGGCTTACTGTCAGACCAGACAATATGTGTGGTATTAAGGGATGTTTTCACATGGCCACCAAAAGACAGTGTAAGCTCTTCACATAGTTTTGGGCAGTCCACATGAATATCTACCAATTATCTTCAGCTGAATAATGCGTAACCAATCTCTTTTCTCAATGAATGGTTCAGCACCTGCTATTAATAGGATTGTAGTAACTCCATCGTAATATCTAGAAGATCAAATATTTTCTAATAATGATAAATGTTGAAGGTTTACAATTACTGTCTGATAATCCTACTGTGGAATAACAGCCAGCCGGATGCATATCAAGTTCCATTGTAAGACTCACTCCTTGTGCTTGTAAAGGTACTTTGGGCTTTGACAGACAAGATCTGGTGAGAAGTAGTGCTCACGTATTTTATTCTAGAACACTAAGCCTAATGGTAGAGAGAGAAAGATGTTCCCTTCCACCAGCCAGCAAAGACAAAATGACATAAAGCTGGGGGTCAGGATATCTTCAAGTGCCACAGTACAACTTTTAATATTTGGTAGTCAAAGGCCACAGCTGACTGTCCTCTAAAAGCAGTCTGTAAAGTACAGCAATATTTTCATGGACTCTATGCTGTTATTTGCAAACTGAAATTTTCTTACTTTACTCTCTGAAGATGATGGCTCTGTAGTGACCTGCGCTTTTAGTATATGCCCTGATTTCTTCTGCTTCCAGCAAGTTTTACCCTTGTACTGCCTGCTTTTAAGATGGTCATCTGTTAGTTCCTCAGTTTTAAGGTTTCTCAATGCTGTACTTTCTGCATAACCCTTAGTTAATTTCTTGTACAGATTGTTAAATGCTTCTGAAATTCTAGCACCTTACATCAGTTCTCTCAAAGTGAATATGTTTGTGGGTTTTTTGGGGTCAGATTGAATAGCTACTTTGAATTGCTTTATTTTGTGTATCATACACAAACACCAGCTCACAGATCTACAAGACTCCCTGCACGTTTTGTAATTCTGTTTCAGCCCGGGTCCATATGGATTTACAGTTATTTTACCAGGTATGCCAAACTTTATTTTTGGGCTTCAGACTTTGTAGCTTTCACGTACAGATACTTTAATGTTCAAGCCACAGTAATATGCAGTACTGTATCCACATGCCGTTCCTGTCAGCACTCTATGGATCACATCTACTGTTACATACATTACAAAAGAGTACATTAGATCTCTGATCCAGCTATAAATTTACATTAGACATCACTGAACGCACAAAATGCCTATCCTGTCCCCAGAAGGTCTGACTTCAACTATGCAATTCTTCCATATCTCTGAAGAAACCACATCACAAGATGATGTTCACAAGCTGTTCTAACAATGGTATTTGCAAAAAGGGGGAAACAACAGATAACCACCTGCAGTGCACCAAGTTTTCAGAAGAGAACTGCCTCATGAAACATCCCTCTGAAGAACCACGGGAGAGCCTCTTTTCTGGCAAAAGTGCTCACTTGCTAACACTCATTTGGGAGAACGAGAGAGGGTCAGACAGCCCGTTAGTTACATCATTAGTTGTCAAAATGGCTATAATTCAACTCTTCATAATATATGCACATCATTTTATTAATATTTTAAAACTAGCATTGTAATGAGAATTTTTAGTATTACATCAGCAATCAAGGAGGATTTTTTGTAAGCTGAATGATGTAAAATTTCAGATTCTGTTACTGCTGCTGCTGCTGTCTAAGATGATGAGTGAAAAAGAAAAGCTACTCTGCATTTTCCATTTTGACACGGTAGGTTTATCCACTCTTGGTTTTAACTGGGAGCTCAGTTTTGTAAGCTATATTCTTTGTACTGCTTAAAACATTCTGAAATTCTTCCACATCTCAGTTTCATTTAAAGCCAAGTTTCATTTGTCTCCTTTAATTACTTTTCCCTCAGGAGTTTATTCCTGTGCACTCAATAACAAGTTTAGAAGGAGTATTTTTAGGATTTGTAGTTATAGGCCATCCTCAAGGAATTCTGCATAGTTGTTCTATGTGTTTATTAAATTAAACACTTGAAGAAGTCAGAAATACTTTTAAATCACATTTACTGAGTTTGCATTTGGAGTTGCAGAACTTTTATATTGTTACTCACTAATGTGTTTCCCAGTGACTATAATCTTCAAGTTCTGATCAAATTGTAAAGACAACAACAGTAATAAATAATCCTAAAAGGCTGAAGTATAAACCAAATGACAAGATGCCACAAAAGTGCCTCTTAGATGCATCTGCAAAAACTACATAAGCATCTGTAGGGTCTGTTTCATGGGTGAGGAGAAGGAACTCAGTGCCCATAGGTGCTGTCGGAGCAGTGGATTCCCTGTGCTCGATATTCTCCTGTCCAATGAGGTGGAATGCTCTGCAGGCACATGGTTTACGCTGCTCAAAATAACTTGGGACCTGCGAACTGACAAATGCTATTGCTCCGGTGGTGACAGGTTGTCCAGCTCCTTACAGCCATCCTCATAACAACGAAGGTTAACTTCTTTCACTGTATGGACTCCTAGCTGTTTGTGTTCCTGAGGACTGGAAGAATTCCCTCGCTTCCTTATCTTTTAATCTCACACTCGCGGATAACTGGCATCGCTACTAACTGCCAGCATTGGGCAGCAACACCTGGAGGAATTTAAAAAGGTAATGCTTCAACTTTAGATTGGTCTACATTTTGATTTTGCAGCACAGGTGCAGAGGGGTTTGATGAGCATGTATCTTTAAATGCTAATTATTGCTGATAAGACATATACAGGGAACAAATCATTTTTAAACCGACGGACTTAAATTACACTGAGACAGACGTGTGTATTACAGTGAAAGAGAAACAATGTTTTGCAGCATTATAAAGGGCTTGAATAGCATTGGTGCGGTTCTCAAAATCCCTTGGAGCCAGTCTGACTCCTCCAGAGTCAATGGAAGATAATAGTGACCTGAAAAGTTCATTGCCGGGACAGTATTCTTCTTTCAGCCTCTTTTTTCCCTCCACTTTCTGAAATATTTACAATCTGCTGTTCAGCCTTAAACTGAGACGCCATAACATGGGTTTCCTTCCTAAACAAAATCAAACCTAATTTAGCATGACCCCCATAGTTAAATACTTTCTATTTATTTATTTATTTCTCTATTTATTTATTTATTTTGTCATGTAAAATGACCCCGCCAGCTATATTTAGTGCTGGGAGATCTGCTCTCTGGATTAATGTACACAACAGCTGCAGAAACAGTCCTGCTAGAAGGGCATAGCTCTCCCCCTTGAGCTCTGACTATCTCTCCTGCACTCTTTCTCTCTCTCAGAGAGAGTATTTGACTGTCAGTAGCAAATGTTTGGCTCAATATATTGCAACATTAAGCAGTAATCAGAAGCCCATCTTAAGTTTTACAAAATAATATGCCAACAATGGAGAAGACAACAGAATAGCTCCAGTTTACGTCAGCAGAACGTTTTACAAATCATGTTAAAGACACTGATTACTTTATCAACAGTTTTGTTTCGATCATGAGGTTTACGTTTGTGAAGACTCTTTAGGGTCTAAGAGCAGAAACAAAATCAGCAATGGAACAATTTCACAAGCTTCAACACCGCTCTTCTCCCACTCCTACACCTCCTGAAGGTTTCGAAGGTCAGGATATTTCCTTCTTAATTTTTCTGGGTTTTTTTGTGGGCTTTTTTTTTTCCAGAAAAAGCTACAAAATTAAACAATAGGAAGCATGTTAGTTCCCAGAGCTGAGCAGTACGATAGCAGTGTAATATTTGACTATATTTATAGTCAACTGAGGAGATAGGTTTTGTATTTGACAGACTATCATGGAGAAAGAAATGCGTTCTGTGCTGTTTTGCTATTCCTATGCATCCTCTGGAGATTTTACAATATATCTTGCTGTACTACTGAAGAAATGTTCCTTATCAACAGCTACTGAGAATTAGATATCTCTATGTGTTTGTAAATAAATATAAGATTAAGACGACTTGTTAAAAATGTACACAGATCTATAAGAGCAGTTGGACAGTACACCCTAAATTGCCATCAAATTAAGTGGCCAAAAAAAAGTTTACTTTGCCGTACTTGTTTTCATAAACAATAATATGCTATGAGCATGGGCGAATTATTCCATGCAAGTCCCATTTAAAGCATAGTAGTTTATAATTACGATTGAAAAGTGGAAGTTTTTATGTTACAATGTTCTGATTGGAAAAAAAAAAAAAACATGGAAAGACAGAACAGCAGATAAAAAATACAATGAGAGTTTGAAAAAACAGAAAGGCACAACTGGTCCTTGTTAGAAAAACTACAACTGGATTTCTTTTGTGCCTCATTTAAGGCTTTAGTTCCCTTTTTCACTAGGAGCCAATATTTATATGAAAACTGAATGTCATTCTAAAAACAAAAGAGCCGATAGATTTGAAATTACCAGACAAATAGAAGTGCAAAGGCACATCTATTTTGTTTGCATACCGTTGCTTTTCAGGGCTTTTCTTTGTCCAGTTTGTGCTTAT
This sequence comes from Alectoris magna, assembly GCA_030625065.1. Lineage (NCBI taxonomy): Eukaryota > Metazoa > Chordata > Aves > Galliformes > Phasianidae > Alectoris > Alectoris magna. Next base: position 25,347,294 of record CM060566.1, on the reverse strand, counting down.
TCAGGCTGGCTACACAAGCAATCATTTGTCTTGTCTTCTGATACATGTGCACAATTCCTTTGACATCAGTGCTGTTTACACGCATGGGTAGAATAGAGAAATCTGCTCAGCATTTAAGTTGTGCAAATTCTAATTACAAGCATCTTGTGGAGTGTTGTAATTTGTCAGACTAGAGTGAGGCTATGCAGTACTCAAATCACTTATTAACTAACAGAGCCAAAATAAAACTTTGCAGTAGCCCTCAACCTCACGCATTTCTGGATTTTTGCACTGCTCACACATATTGATAGCAGGAATAATAGAAATGACCTAGTTTAAATCACTGGGGTCACTGTCCGTGAAAGTGGATTTGCAGTTTTAGCCATGAAAGGCTTGCAGTGCAATGTGACTGTGTCTGGACCCGGATAAAAGAGTACTGTCGCCTGTTTGTTGTATTTTCCATTGTGGGCTTTTGTATGCACATTCAGCACCAAACTGTGGACTTCTGCTCTATCTTTTGGGGCCTTTTGCATAGACTGTTTCTCACATGGACTATCTCCGAAGGAATCTGGGTTGCATACTTAATAAAAAAACTTGTCCTGAATTACCAACATTTGAAGTACCACAACCAGAGCTTGTCCTATTAACTGTGGCTCTGCCTTCACAGGTCAGTGGGAGAGGAAGATCCCAGGCAGTCCTCAAAGACTAGCCTCATCTCTTTTTCTTTTTAACCTTTTAATTTAAAAATCAGATGAAGTTTCTTTCAGTTTCAACTTAACTTTGCATGGAGTTTAATAAAGATATTGTTTAACCTTGGAGTTCAGGCAGATTCACTAAGGAGCAAAGAGAATTTGAGGCATGGCTTAAGAATGGGTCTATATTCTCATTATGAGAATTACTGTATGATGATTCCATGAACATATAAAGACATCTTTGTGATCAGAGTAAAAAAACAATGGTCTTTTCATTATGATAGTATGAAGGAAATGTTGACAAAGTTAAAAGTCTGTGCATGTGCTTTTTACGTGAAGAAGAGATGGTTATTTTAGACTGTTCAGAGTGCCCACTACTGCAGCACTGAGGTCATGGGCCAGGTGAGAAAGTATTCAAGGGCAAGAGTTCAAGTGCACATAGGCCTATTGGAGTGTCTTCTGCAGAATTATTTGGAGGTGGGATTCATCCCATCTCATTTCTAAGTTGATAAATTCCTTTTTTTTTCTTTTGCGGGCTGTGCAATTAAGCAATCAGTAGGAAAAGGAAGAGAAATTAGGGACAAAATACAATGGTAATGAAGAACGCATTTCATCTCTCACATTTCTAGTACTATTTGCCTGCAAAACAGGTGCTCACAAATCTTATCAGAAGTTTACAGGCACCTATTTCACTTTAGGAAAACCAACATCTGAACATTTTGAGTTGCATTCAAATGTCCATGAATGAAATATTGAACTTCTCCGAACAAGACAAAAAGAGCTGTGTTAAAGGAGACCAACATCACTACAAAAAACATCAAGGTAGATTCTCTGCTAAAGTAATCTAGAGTCTTAAATATTCCAAGCTACAAATCACTTGGATTTGGTTTTATATTATTTACGTCAAGTTCATTAAAAAAATCACACTGTATTATATGTGACTATATTTACATTTAATTATTCATTACCTCAGCATAATATTGTTTAATATAGATTATGTATATGTGCATTTAGATAATAATTCAATTCTATATTCTTCAGCTCCCGAGCCATTAAATATTAAAAATAAAAAAATATCCTCTAAATTCTAGAGAATGGATGCTCTATTGCTGCCTTTTCTCCTCCCTTTAAGTATATATAGATAACACTTCTCAATGTTTAAGATTTGAATTTGTAAAGAATTTTGCACATTACCTGAGAAACAATTAAAACAATTAACTGATTGACATTTACAAACAGAGGGGCTGTGAGGTTGGTGTGGGTAATTCTGGGTAAATCAATACTCACATGAAAGACAAGTGCAGCAATATGTCAAGATATTTGTTAACACCACACCTGTTAATAAATTAATGTTACAATGAGCAGTATGAAGCCCCCAGCCTCCTTCAGCTTGCAATCAAATGAATCTTTAAGATCTGGAAATTATTAAATGGAAGAAAAAATATTCTTAGAATATTAACAAGCTGTTCAAAAATACACATGAAGTAGAATATTTCCTAAACGTAGACCTGTAGCATGCTTGTTTTCAGGTATTCTTTATTTCAGTCAAAAGCTGTTACACTCTTAGCATGGAGGAGCTCTCCTCATTTTCCATTATTTAACTACAACATTTCACTTACTCAATTCATTACAATGAATGGAATCCAAAACTACTAATGTGTCTAAACCAGAAAGGTAAATCACCTTCTTGTACACAGCTTTCTAAATGCAGTGATTGAAAGTACTTTATTCTCACACCCCCAAACACACACGACTGCTGACCTCAGTCCTCAGTTCCAGCCTACCCTTTTATATTCTAGAGTCTCCATCTGTCCTCCAGCAGCTATCGCACATCAACAGACAGCAACCGGAAACGGTGACAATGGCAACAGCCAAGTGAGAATTCCTGGAAGCACATAAGAATGTGATTGTGATCTTTCAACATGTGGGAGATAGACTGCTTGTGTTGTCCCTTAGCTTGCTTTGCGTTGTGCACTCATGCAGTTGAAACACCCATAGAACTGTTAGTGTTCAACAGTGGATGTGGAAATGCAATTTATTTGAAATTAAAATAAATGTAAAAGGATATAGCCTATAAGATCTGCTAAACTTCCTAGTTTCTGAATGGCAGTGCTGGACGTACAGGTCCAGAATCTTAATGTGTAAAGCCCACAGAATCAACACTATGCAAATAAAGAACATTTTGGTAGGTGTTCTGATCCTGGGGTTTCATACAAAAGCAGCCACAAAGTAAGGGTAACTTGAAAAACCAGAGAGAAGCAAAATATTCTGACTAAAACCATTTATTTTTAACTACAACCGAAGGCCAGAGAAAAAGTTTAAATTTATTTTGCATTAAATCTGCTATTTGTGGATAACCTATTTTTTTTATTATGGTTCAGATATCACAGCCTTCCAGTACTTAAAGGAAGCTTACAAGCATGAGGGCAACAGGCTTTATACACGGGCAGATAGTGACAGGACAAGCAGGAATGGCTTTAAGCTAAAAGAAGGGAGATTTAGGTTTGATATTAGGAGGAAATTCTTCACTCAGGGGGCAGTGAGGTGCTGGCACTGCTGCCCAGAGCTGTGGGTGCCCCATCCCTGGAGGTACACAGTGCCGTGGATGGGATCCTGGGCAGCCTGAGCTGCTGGAGGGCAGCCAGCCCATGGCAGGGGTTGGGGCTGGGTGGGCTTTGAGGTTCCTTCCAACCCAAATCATTCTGTGGCTCTATGATTCTACGATAAGTGAAGGAGTATTTGAAAAGGACATCAATCATTAGGGCATTAAGCATTCAACATCATTTCTAGCCAAACAGAATATAGGACCAGCACTCAGATACACCTGTGATTCCCTTCAGTTTTGCTGAGATTTCAGTACCACTATTTTCTTAGGAAAAAGCTTCAATTCTTTTAGTGATGACTCAGCAATAGGAAATGAAAGGGTACAGCATCCCACTGCACAAGCTCCCTGCGGTGTTTTCCTGCCTTCCATATAATGATTTTCAAGATAAACTATTGCCTAAACAATCTTTGGAATCTAATTCTACCTGTGTGTGTATTTTATCTTAAAGACCACTTGGCTAATAAAAGCACATTGCTGTAAATGTAGGCTCATAGAAAATCTGAAAGCTTATGCAGTTAGTTTTCTTGTGGAATCTGATTTAGTGAACTGCAGAAGTAGACGCAGCCAGTTTATGCAGTTGGTTTTCTTCATGATATTCTCCAAGGCCTTTCAAGATAATAGGTGCCCAGTGTCACTGCTGTTAGTGTCTTGGAAAAGCAAAAGAAGCTGCCCCCAGTGTATTTGTTTGCTGCTATAGGCAATGAACCAATCAAGACTGGAGAACTGTTGACTGCTGGAGTCAGTCATACCATTTTTAATCCTAAGCAGCACCAGTTTATTGCTATTATTCATAACTAGCATTGCAATTCCTCCCTTTGATACCAGTTCATAAATAGAGGCATTTTTCCAGTTTGCAAAATTCTTAGTGCTTTCATTGATACTACAGATTACTGATTACTCTATTTGTACTAATGTCTGTCCTTCCTACTGATTATTCTTTACAGCTCAAGATAAATACCTGCAGTTCTGGCGTGCTTGTTGCTTGCCCCATGATATTGCAGACATATGTCATGCACTGACTCACTCCCAGCAATCTGTGCCACTGCTGGGGGAGTATGGGATGATTTTTATGTAGCCACAAAGACACTTTTGTCTCAAAGTCCCAATTAGGAAAAATTAAAGGGAAGCCTCAAAGCATATCGAGGCCAGTTCCACATCAAAATCTGAACAATACAAACAGTCCAGCAAAGAGAAAGACTGGATTCAAGCCCAGGACTTAATTTTGGAGTTTCAATACCTATTTTGATTATATAAAGGCTGAATTATTATTAAAAAGTATTAATTAAATCTGTAATAGTGTAGCTTTCCTTTCAGTTACATATTTTTCCTCACTGGAAAGACTGTCTACATAGGTATTTTAGAAAATGTATTGAATTTGGCCTTATTGCTATCTGGCCTCCAGAACTTGTCAGGCTGTACGCTTGGTTCATTTCAAACAAAGCCAGCCTCCATCAGTTGTGAAATCTGAATGGTCTCAGCCTACTCAGTGTTTCTTTCCACCATCAGCCTTCTGTTCTGCTTGAAGAGAATAACTCCTTGTGGGGGGGAAGGGAGTGTGGAAGAAAGAAACTGGGCATCTTGTAAGGCATGTGTGTAACTGGATTGTCTGTCAGTCTCACAGCAACATTAGAAACATCACATCATTCAAAATGTCTTAACACTTTAGCAGCAAAGCAGTGCTTCAGAGTGCTGCATTGGACTAGTACCCACCTTCTCCCTTACTAAAAATAAAATTTAAATTGTCTTCTACACAAGCTGAAAATAAAGAAGAGTTGGTTATATTCTGACCCTGCACAAGCTAAAAAACAATCAAACAATCAAACAAACACACACCACCAAGGCTCTGTAAGCACTAAGAATTTGGCATCGGATTTGTTCTCACCAATATCTTGCTTGCCAGCACCAGAAGGAGCAGTCTGCTCTTTTCTACCTTTGCTCCAGTGGATATAAGGAAGCTGTTCCAGCTCATTTCCTGGGGAACTGTTTGTTTTCTTCCACCCATACCTGCTCAGCTTTCCTCAGATGGGCAGAGACAAGGCTGAAACAGTGATTTGTTCTTTTGCTTCCTACATATCCACTCAGAACTGTGACAGACAAGTGGTTTTTGCTCTGCCACGTATGGCTGCTCTGTCTAGCCTGATCATGTGAACAGAAGATGCTTTTTCCAATTGTATTACAACTAGTCAAAATGAACCATCAGTGTAAGGAAGTTTTGATTTGATCACATTCATTTCCTTTATCATTTTATATTTTGAGCTACAAGTACTCCCAATTTTGTTATTTTGCTGTAATTTACATCTGTTTTCCCTCCTTTGGCTATCAGACACTTGCTTATTCACTACACTTTTTTTACAATCTTGAATTATAAAACTATTTTTCCCAACTAAACACACCTTCTTTGAGAGTGCCTCCCCATATTGCAGTAAAAGCCCTTAAGAAAATTGGCAGCAATTATTTCATGTTTCAATGCTTTGTTCAAAAGATGAATAGAGATATACAAGACCCAAAACAAAGCCTCAACCATACAGAGCAAACAGCTGCTTTGCTATGGCTATGTGCAGAAAAGCTGCACTGTGCTTAACAACCTCTGTTGAAACAGACATAACCCCTACATGAGAAATTCAAGCAATATCCTTGCAGCAGAGGAAAATGAAACCCCGAGTAGCCGGTCAGATGATTTTTATAAACTCAATAACATTAATGCAGAAGTTCTTTACTTGACTTCAGCAGGTTTTGATTACACATTTGCATTTTCTCTGTAGACTTTCCACTGTTCTCTAAGGAACTGCATAGCCCTTCATCAGCTCTGATGACATTTACAGACGCTGGTATCAAATTACAACATGCCATTCTGAAATGTTTCAGAAAGAGTAGCCAAGAAAACTAGCAAGCTAAATTTTGCAATCGCATTACACCTCTCCAGCCTTGCAAAATACAACCTTCAGCTGCAGCATCTAAAAGTACACAAAGATACCTACAGCTAGATGTTACCATTCAGCCATTGCCACACATAGAGGTTAGTATGGAGCTGAGTCCTTCCAGAGGAATGCAGAGAGACTGCACTTCCTATGACATCCCACTAGAATCACACACTGCTCATTTTTTTTCAGGCTAAAACAGCTGCATGGTGCAGAGAAAAGAGCCGGCTATGGCTCCGCTTCTTTCCTTCTGTTTTTGAGTAGAAGGCAGCACATGGGAAGCAGGTCCAAAGCCAATTTGGTCCTTCATTACAGCTAAACTCTGGGTCTGCCATTCATTCACATGCAAGAAAGGTTTGCCTCCCAAGCTGTGAACTCCTTATGTTAGAAGGTATTTAAACCCTTCAGAGCTGAAACCATAGATTTAGCTTTGACCTTTACAGTACAAAGTGTGCAATCAGCACATGAACAAGATAATATAGCCCTTTAAAAACATTCAGCTACAGTAAGGTTGCGCAGCTTTTTAAGAAGTAAAAGCTGAGCAAGCAAAAGTGGTGCCCATAGAGCTAGAACTGTATGCCTTAGGGAGATCTCTTTGTTCTCCGATGAGGTTATGTACATACTCTATCCAGTAATGAAACAGCTTATAGCATTACCTCATGTGGGCTTCCCAAATCAATGTTCTCTTATGCACCACAACTTCACTTCAACACTGTGCCAGATAATCTAACACCAAGCATTTGATCAGTATTGCAGACCCTGGCTCAGTTGCAAGAGTGAGGCAGGGGTTGCTTTACAGCTGGAATTTGCACTGGGGACTAGATGGGTTACTTAGAAGTATATAATTTATACGGTATTTGAATTGTAGTTTTTCCGGTAGGCGCAAACTTATCAATATGGTCGGGTGCCTTTATTGTCTTACTGAGTTTGATTGTTTCATATTACCAAAACAATGAAATCAATACAACTAAAATGTTCAATTTTTACATGGGAAATAGAACTTCATCACAACAGCCAGAGGGAGTTAGGTCTCAAAACACACATCAGAATATGATAGCTTTATGGTCATTCACTGATAAACATAAGAAGTTTAAATAGAAGCTTTCCTTTTTATAAATAAGGAAGAAGGGCTATTTCTCATTGTCCTGGAACAGATACTATAGCAGCACGTGCTATTACAATCTCCTTTGCTTTTTACCATCCCTTTTCAAGGGACAATTGTTCCCCTAGCGGAACAGAAAGCCTTTCACAACAGACACACCTCTTTTACCTCTCTTTCGCTGGCAACTTAGGCTGTCACATAAGGCCATGAATGGAAATGGCTGAGGAAGAGCATATACATTCCCTTTCCTTGATGCCACTACAGGAACAGAACCTGCAGTGTGACAAAGCAGATACCTTGGAGTAGGAGTATTTGAAACCACCACAGCAAGGCCTGCCAGGCCATAAATGAAAAGATCCTGAAAGAGATACCGCTTTCAGGTATGCTGCCCATGTTCTCAGAGACACATTCTGTAAGAACTCATGCATTTGTTTCAGCATTTGTGAGGTGTCAGCTCTGATATGTTGTAAACATATTTATTTGTCTCCATATTTAAGCCACCTTAAGAGTAGCACATTAATAGGATGTCTGAATCACTCTACATTTAAAATGGCTCTTACGTAAATAAAAAGAATAATATACAGAAGGACTGAATTAGGTATTAAAAGGAATGACTTAGCTTCACTTACCAGGAAAGCAGGTTAAAAATGGACTTCGTCTTCTTCATCTGTGGTACATTTTTTTTTCAAAGTCTGGATGACTTAAGATAATGATTTTAAAGATCCATAGTACAAATTATGTTCGTATTGAATAATGACAAAATTCTCTACTTTGCTTTAAATAGGTAGCTTATTAGAAATAATGTTTGATTTAAGAAGGCATTGCACATTTAACATCATTATTGTTTCCTATAATGCAATGTCTTTAAGAATTTTAAATGAAAAATTGTCATTACAGAATATATTTGTTCTTCTCTTCCCTTCGTCTTCCTTCCCCTCATCCCTCAAATGTTTTTTGAGGGTTCATTTACTTACTACTTCAGTGTCTTTAAAGCTAGAATTACTTAATTTAAAAGTACTGTTGTTCCTCCACAACCCTCAGTCCTTGAAATACCCAGCATTTAATCTATCTGATGAGGTTGCTTCTAAGCTCACACATCAGCAATGTGAAAGATTTGACACTGAAACTTAGTTAATAGCTCTATAGTTGAAGTTTTGCCTGGAACAGCATGTAAATTATCAAGCGATACAATAGCAGTTCAAGGCTACCAATGGTAGTAAGTTATAAATGATGGATTTCTCTGTGCAAAGGTGATAGTATCTGGCAGCATGTACAGAAACAGGCCTTTAAAACAAGGCCAGTTGATATCTAGCAAACAGTTGCACTTTGAAAATATGTTCTGCTTTTCAGATTCTGAGCAATCAACAAATTTGCTATTGATAAGGTGGTCCTATTTGTCCTTTTCATTGGCAGCATGCAAGACGACAGTTTAGAATCCTCAACTTCAATATCTCAACTTCTGAGAGAAAGTTATTTAGCTGAAACTAAACGTCGAGGGAACAGTGAAAGAAGCAGATCAGAACCAACTTCACATAACTTTCTTTATGGCAACAGTTCTGGTGATTCAGATGAGGTAGTTGCCCAAGATGACCTTCCAGATCTCTCTGCGTTTTTGAGCCAAGAAGAGTTAAATGAAAGTGTAAACCTAGCAAGACAAGCTATTGATCAGAATCCACTGGAAGCTAAACAGGATGAGCTTCATCCCCCGGATCAACTGAAAAACACTGGAAAAAACAAACAAATGGCCCACTCTGCATCTTTAAAAACATCAGACAACGGCCTGCCTGCAAACTTTTGCCAGGACCGTGCCACAGATACAAAAGGTTCCAAGGGGAGCCCTCAAGATCTAAAGAAACACCCTCCCTCTGAATCAGAATCAAAAAAGGAATTCCTAAACAAGGCAGCAGATTTTATTGAGGAACTCTCTTCACTTTTCAAAGCTCACAACTCAGAAAGAATAAGACCCCGAACATGCAAAAATTACAGGAGCAAAATTGATTCTAAGAGTAAGTCTGCTCAAAAAGCTAGCTCTAGTCTCTCTAGTACATCAGAAAACAGAGAGAGGCTTTCCATTCCGCTACCTCTAGACTTGGAAAACAAATCAGAGGAAACATTTGAAAAAACAGATGATCAACTAACAGAAAACTCAGAATCTATCAACCAACTGACAAGCACAGAACTAAAAACAGAGTCAGAATCTGCATATTCTGATGAGCCTATCGGACAGCCACCACGCTTCACTCAAAAACTGAAGAGCAGGGAAGTTCCTGAAGGAACCAAAGTGCAATTGGACTGCATTGTGGTAGGAATCCCCACACCTGAAGTCAGGTAAACATGTTCTGCATAAACATATTGTCATTTTGTGTATCTGTAACGGTGGGTGTATGCCCTACTCTTTCCAGATATTTTAATGAATATATTTCAGTAATCTGTAGCAAAAGTCCCTTAATTTTCATTATTGAAATTGATTACAAAGAAGAAATGCTGTCTTTAAGTCATAACAGAGGGTAGTTACATTTTAAGACAACACATTCTGAGGCACGTTATTTTCTTTGAGTTTTAGAGAACTGTTTTTAAATATTGTCTTTCCACAATAAAAAGAAATACTAACTCCTGAGTGAGAAGTTAATGGAAAACAAGACTGACTGTGTAAACTGGCTACTAAAAACACCGATAACTGATTTGAGGTTAATGGTTTTGTCTGGAAAAGGGTAGATTCAAACTGGACGTTAGGAAGAAGTTCTTTACCGTGAGGGTGGTGAGACACTGGAACAGTTGCCCAGAGGGGTTGTGGGGACTGCCTCCCTCGAGGCATTCAAGGCCAGGCTGGATGGGGCTGTAAGCAGCCTGGTCTAGTGGAGGTGTCCCTGCCTACAGCAGGGAGGTTGGAACTACATGATCTCAGAGGTCCCTTCCAAACCAAACCATTCTATGATTCTATGAGTGAACACAGTTTCCTATAAGTCAAAGCCCTCCATAAAGAAACAGAAAAGAAAGGAGTGCAACTGAGTTATTTTACAACTATCAGCAGCTCAGTTCCAAGTCAGATTCCGACAAAATTCTGCCAGAAGCTTGGAAACATCAGTTCTATCAAGAGTAGGACACATTAATTTACACTTATCCATAGTGCATGACTAGCCTGCTAAATCTGACCACTTAGTTTTCACCTTTATCTATGAGGATTTCGAAGGTAAAATAGGTAACATTTACAGAGATCACTGAAGGTGAAAGGAAGTGTGAAAGAGGTACATTTTATTCATCAGTATCATGACTGAAATGAGAAATAGATTATTACGCATTTTAAATTTACTTAGAAAATTCTCAATCTCATCAGTGTTTCTAAATCTAAATTTGTTCTCATAGAGATAATTAGCCAAATTTACCCCTCAATGGCATTGGTGGAATTACATTTCCTTTGTTGGGACTGTACCAGTACAATACTAAGGAAAATTCTATCCACTTTAAAGAGGAGTACTTATCTGCAAGCTACTGTCTGCAGTATCAGAAATAGATTCCTTTATAGGCATTCTAGAGCTGTGTTGTTGTTTTTCTAAACATTGAAAAGAACTGTTGGTGTTCAGCATTTAATTAAGAGACTGTGAGTTTCACGGATGGTCCACTTTTTCCAATTGTCAGCTCATTACAACAGTCCTTGTCTTCCTTATATACTCAGACAATGCTGAATACAGCACTGCTGCAGTCAGCACTGTAATTGTCTTTCCCACCAAAGTAATATGCACCATCATCAAATGGAAAATATTTAATTTTCCAAAGATGGAAGCTCCAGAGATTTCTGTGGTAAACAATCCTGGTCTTCTGCTCCCTTGGTTTTCTGGCACACCAGATACTATTTTTCAGAAGGAAGATTTTGCAACACATTATTGGGTATATAGGAACAAAGATCTATAAATGAATCCTCTTGTATTCACCTGTCTTTAGTTATGGACAATCTTGTCATGAAGAAAAATTATGATATCTATAGGATCCCCAAACTGTGACTGTCAGATCATTCTGCCCCACTAGTCCCTTCATTTGAATCATGTAGGTTCTCAGTCCCTAACATGACTTTGACCCATGGTGCTATGTAGTTTCTCTTGTCCGTGACAGTAATAGGAAGGACTCGGTGGTTTGGTTTTAAGAAGAGGTATCTGAGCTTAAGCTGGGAAAATACCTTGTTTGGGAAGAATATGCTTTCCATCCAAAATCACTGCTAAAAGGAACTTTTTGAGGCATGCTTCTTGTGGAGCTTATGCATTCAGCCCTTGAATACATAGAGACCAAAGAAGAAAACAGTGCCAGAAAAGAGACAGGAAATATCGTTCCCCAGATACTAGCATGCTTCTCTGAATACATCACTTATAAAGGCTTTGAGACTTCTCTGTCTGGGCACTTGCCTTGATAAACCTATTTTATATTAAAAATGCCACTAGGATCCATGGACATGAGCAACAATTTCTTTTTCTTCTCTCATTCATAATTTATAACACAAAGAGAATTAAGAAAATTTTCTTGTGTGTATATAAACCTGTACACGAACCCAATCCAGCTTGCTTTGTATTTAAGAAAGGTGAACACGAATTTACTTGTTTATAGGCACATACTTTGGTGCACAGTATTAATAAGTATTTCTCCAGAAGGCCACAAAATCATCCTTTCAAAAGGATGTTATACCCACGTCTTTGATGCATACATAAAAATGAAAAAATATTCATGCCATCTAAGTTTGGGTGTTAAGCAAGTATCTGAATTAGAAGCTGACACTATAAAGTTACTGAAACCTCACAAGGGCAAATCAGAGAGCCCAAGAACAATGACTCATCCTATGGAGTATCCATGGACATGCAGAATGCCTACCCGCCTAATTCAGGGACCATTCAATTCAATGGAATAGGATGATGACTATTCTTGGGTCTATTATTGTCCCATCAAAACTTAAGGTTTTACATTGAAATTTGTTTCAATGTTTAATTTTATTTTAAATAATAATCTATGTAAGTGCATGACAGTCAATACACAAGCTGTTAACACTTTCATAGAACAGGTATCTGTCAGAGTTGTCCAATGATAATACACTGCTTTCAGGCACTGTACCTTTCCAATACAAGTGTGTACATGGTTTACTGGCTCTTGCTTCTAAGAAGGGTAGGGTTTTTGAAGAACAAAGACCAGAAGGGAAGTAATACCATTCTAGGGACATGGACACACAGACAAGGTACTGGAGAATACAAAGCATTTATCTACCAGTTGCATTAACTGCTCCACTGAATGCTCCTACTGTGAAGTAAATGACAGAAGGGCAGGCACCTTGCTTTCAGTGCAGCATGTTAAAGCATGAGTGCATGACAATAAAAGAGATCTTATTTTGGAATTACCCACTCACATGCTGAAGTCCCAAGGCCAAGGTAAATAGAGACGTGGAGAAAAAAATCCAATAGAGAAAGCAAGTCCCAAGCAGTCAAGCTCAAGAAAAACATCAGGCTTTACTTCACAGTTTCACAATTCAAACTAACAAATGAAAGATTAACCACAAGGGTGCAACCCTCCCATTTTGTGTGTGTGTGTTTGAGTGTGTATGTACACGTTGTCAGCTAGGAGAAAGCTGGGAATGTTAGCTGATCATAATCATTTGTTATCAAGATTTGTCCTGTTCATCCAAGATTCTTTCAACTCCACCTGTGTGTAGGAGTAACACTAAGAAAGAGTGTAAAAAAGTCATTTGCATGAGTAATCCATATTCATGTGCTTTCAGTCATCATGGCCTTTTTAATCACTGCTACACAACAAGAGGAAAACAGAAAATGTAACAAATTCTGGGGTATGTGTTCCATTGATCACCAAGACTCTGAGTGCATGTTTCTTCACTAAAAACAGTGCTCATCTTTAATCTGCTGTGTAGAGCTTCCAGAACAGTGATGAAAGCATCTTGTTGGCCATAGTTCTGGAAGCTGTGGAGCTGTGCTCACAGCTGGCAACTGCCCTGTTTTTAGAGTTACAGTTTTCTGAGGCTTGTGGTGAATTAGTTTGGTATGCATGAAACTGTGCAAGAAGAGAAGAATTTGAATGGATAAGCAAGACAGATACAAAAATCAATAGACCCAGGAATTCAGTAGTTAGCAAGGTGGCAAACTGATGAGAGAAAGCTTAACGCTGGCTGGTTTTGAAGCATGACTTCTTTCCTTCATCTAGCTGAATGCCCACAAATAAACAAGCATTCCTTGGACACTTGTGCTAATTCATATTTGCTTGTATCCTGGGACTTACACTCGCAAAAATGAACCCCAAGTTACTTGTAACATTTACACATACAATGTTGCAGTGGTACTGCGGGAACCCAGCAAGCTCTATAATGCCGTTTCTCAGTCACCACTTGCAGAAATCAGGTAGTTAAACCGATGTAATGGTAATTATAAGGGAGGAAATCAAAGAGAAGAGATTTGGAGAGAAGCTAATTACAAGAATGGATAGGACTAGAAAGTATGATGAACATTCAGATACCGCATTTGAAAGCACGACAGCGCAAAACCAAATGGATGACATAAAATCTGTAAATTCCTTTCATGATGGATCAGGGTCAAAATATCATTGGCAGTGATAGAGCAGTATAACTTACAGGCTTGGTGGGTAGCTGTATAGTGCATGATTGCTCACAGAGGGACAGAAAATTGGATGGAGGAGCAAGAGGAGAAACTGGTAACTGATAGAAGTGTCTCTGCGCAGAAAGCTAAAACCTTCCTGAATTAATCCAAATAGACCCAACCAATTGCTTTTAAAATAACTCAGCTTAATCTAGTGAGCTGTTATGTTAGAGGAAGACTGTTGAGTCCATCTATCTAGAAAGAAGCTTCAATTAAATGTTAGCCTTTTTCAGTATCATCAGTTGAATGCAGTGACACAGAAGAGACTAACACAGACTGGTACTATGGTATAAGGGCCTGCAGCTAGTGCAAACATTAGCTCACATCTAAAGAGCACTACTTAATTACTGTTAGATTACTGACTATAATTTCAGGTAAAGAATAAGTATTTAAGAGTCATGTGCAGCACATTTGCTCCTTCCCATGCTTCCTTGTATAGCTCTGTTTCTATATGAGTAACGATAGGTATGACAGTGACTTCTTTCCATGAGGCAAGCACTCCTTATTTTCTCAAGTTCAGAGGTGCCTACATTTTTCCAAACTGTTTGGCACATCACTCTCAGGTTAATTTTATTTATGAATCACACTGCATGGCATACGCAGCCATCCTGGAAGTATCATGAGGATTTAAAGTTCTAAAAACAGGCTGTATGTCATAAGGTTTCCATGAAAGCATTCTTTAACATAGGCATACAAAGCTTAGAAGGTGTATTTCAGTGCCACTTTGTTTGAGACTAGATCTGTAACCAATTGCAGATTTTTAAGATCCTGGAGTCACATCAGATTGACTAATTTTTTTTCCTGGCTGCCAAATGAAATCATTTATCTATTCTAATGCTCATAACCTAGAGAGCCAAACTTCTCTTACACGGAACTGCAATCAAGTAGGTGGATTAATACTTAGGATGACATTGGCACAGCAGATGACACTGCTTGTGCTTCACGTGAATCTGCATTGTATGATGAAGCTATCACTAGAATTCGTGGCAGGAATGAAATGTCAGTGACAGAGAATATTGCTACTTCAGTAATGCCACCTATCTCAATGTCAGAACTCCCTTTGTAACTGACATTTAATTGCTACCACGCGCAACATTTTAATCATAAGTATAAAATAAAATGTTGATTAACAAGGAATATATATATGGCCACACCAAAGGCCTAATTTAACAAGAGAGAATTGTTATTCGCCTCTAAGAACTGAAAACAAATAGCATAGTTAGCATACAATCAAAATAAAAATAATTTCACATTGCAGTGAAAATAGCGTCTAAAGAACACACTGCATAGGAGAACTAAACTCAGATTTGAAACAGAAATTAAATCCTGAAGTTCTAAATCACTTCCATTGCAAATTTCAGAATCAAAGGGAAAAAATAAATACATTTTTAAAAATAACTTGTTCTTCATCATCTGCATGAGTCTACTGAAGGAATATACTACTTATATACTACGAACATAACTGCGGGAAATAGCTTCCATGATGTGTTTAATTTTGTTTAAAGGAATTTAGAGCTTGCCTCACAAAGTCACACACTACAGACTTATCTCTACACTAACACAGCTGGAAAAGCTCATCAGGAAGGACACAAAGTTCTTATACCTTGCTGATGATTGTATCACAGCATCGCATGTGTTTTGCATTATGGGTCACTTGACTGAGGTATCACATTTAGGTGGACACAAAAATATTCTTGTACTATGTAAGTTACTTTAATGTTCTGAAAAGACGCTGCTAAAATGAAATCAAAGTCTGTAATGTGGGTATTCGATAGTTTTTCATATCTGATAAAATTAACATGCTAAAACAAGACTACATTGTAGGGAAAAGGTATGAGGTAGGTATATAAAAAGACATGAGTAAGTGCCATGACTCAGCTCCCAAGCATATACAGTTGCCTACATGAATTGCCCTCCTAAAAGTCTGCTTTTACATCCAAGCACACAATATGTGCTTGCGGTAACTCAACTGTGTACGAACACTGAGTTGTCTCTTCTGAAAACAAACATTGCCAATTGTCATCAACTGAAAATCTTAAAAAGAGCAGAAAAATAAATTGGGTTATATAGAGAATTTTTTAAAAACCCTTTGAGGATCACAGGAATCCTATATAATTTCCTAGTCTGGAATCTAAAAATGGCACTAATCAATTTCAAAGGATCTGGTTAATCAAATCCCTGGTGCACGTTACTGCATTTCTCCCTTGGATCTGCTGAAAACTTCCTCTACTTACTCACAGCTGCCAAAGTTATTCTTTTATCACAGGCATTAGGAGTTTGTGTTCTGAATACCAAGGGCCCTGTGTTTCATCTCCACTACAAGTTGTTATGTCTGTATCTTCAAGTTTGTAAGGGCATTACTGAACAGATAAGCAAAGGTAATACTCCTGGGGAGCCAGTCAAGAAGAAAGCTTTATCTAATTACTCATAGGACAAAGACTGCTGCTGTAGCCGTCTGACTGTCCCACCCCTTCTTTTATGGTTACTTGCAGGTATCAGAAGTGACGTAGAAGAAAATTTGTATAGTTCAGTTACCCTAGATCTGCATGTCCAGTGCTCTTGCGCAAACCCATTTTCATCAGACCAGACCAGGGGCAGATGGGCTCACAAACACATTTGAACCTGTCATCCTTTCTTCACTGAGAGGCTCCCAGGAAAAAAGTGAACATTAAGACAGTAACATTTTGAAGTAGTGCTGCCAGTATCTGCAAGAGCTTTTCTATCAGAGCTCTAAAGCTCAAACGGAAGAGAACTGGGTAACCTTGGCTGAAGTTCTCTGTATAAAGTGAAAGCACTGGCTTCATTTTGGTAAAACCCTGCAAGAAGGATGTAGATTGTATTTTATTGTAGTAAATCTGTATTTCAGCTGTGAAATGTCATGAAAGAGAGATCGGGCATTTCACACCCTATTGGCATTTTCTTTTAACACGATGATATTTACTACCTACCTGTCTGCTGCAGTCAGAAACATCAATTTCACAAAAGTTGTTCTATTAGAAGAACTTTCATTTCTCATTACAGTGGAAACTTGTAAAAGAAGACGAGCAAGCAAATGTAGACACAAAGCAAGACCTTTAAGTTTTAGCTCTATCTGTAGCAGATTGTCTTTCTAAAAGGGGAAATTGTGTTAAGCAGTGTAATTCATTCTACAGTGTGGGAGACTCCCACCATAACAGGCAGACGTGTACAGTTTCCAGGCTGTCAGTGAACTGTACAGCTACAGATTACAGTAACATGCAACTTGAGGTGGACTGGCCTGAGGTGACCACTTGAGATGACCCTGCCTACTTTAAGAAAGCCATGTTGGGCAGCTGATATTGATGGTGCATGAATAGTACAGTTTACTTCTTATCAGTATTTAAGTTCCAGTTCTGTACTCCTTTATACCTCACAGTCCTTTTGAGGCTCCTTTTTCCAATTGTAAAAAAATGCTTCTAATAAGTTCTGGTTTTCCACAGTATGGACTTCCTTATAGCCTTTTTCTTTTATCCCCAGCATATTCATTTGGGGTTTTCTTCACGCAGAATTTGCATCACAAACTACTGTAAAAAGTTGTTTCCAAGAGAAGAACGCAACTAACTGGTTAAACAGATTTGTGTTTTTTGTACATATATAAGGTGGAATTGCACCAAAACAATTTACAGTATGAGCTTGGAAATGAGAAATATTACAATTTAGTAATCAAAATTCTATCCTTAGTCTTTCCACAACAAATCCTATTTGGTGCAGCATATAGTAGTAAATGCATTTTTTATTGCTTTGATAACATCTCAGTGGGGCTTTTTAAATTTAGCTAGTTATTTTGAAACAGGTATTTCTGAATATTATCCCCACATTTTAACTTAGGATTCCTATATGTTGTACTACACCTTTTCTATATAACCTAGGTTGTCCTACTAAATTTGAGTCTGGTTCTGCAAACCCACAAGCTTTTTCTCCTTTTGTTGTGTATTTTCCATTTTATCAAGCAATAATCATCAGGACTGTTCTCCCCCGCTACTAATTCTCAGAAGTTGAGCTGATGGTTTCTGTCATTAACACATCTCAATGAGCTTTCTGTTCGGGTGCTGCTTTTCCTTTTCCTTGGATTCCTGCATTTGCTGAAACCACCCTTCTGAAAACTGGGGGAGTTAAGAGCACTTACGAAAGTCTTAGATGAGAATGTGAAGTCTCTAAAGGGCTCAAAACACTTGTGGATATTTAGCTGGGTTTCAAAGAGAAATGCAAAAATATCATGCAGAAAAGAATTCAGGTTCCAGATTTCTTACTGGCTATTGCCCTGTAAGGAAGAATCTCCATATTCTAATAGATCACTTCTCTTTCCATATTTGTGTGCTTTTTTATTAAAAGCAGATTTTCTTAGCTATTTGACAAAATGAAGAATAATATGAAATTTTCTGTAAGTCATGTTCTGAGTCAACAGGAACTTTGGAATCACAAATTTGAAGGAATTTTTTTTCTTTAATGATTTGTTTGTTTGTTTTTTTGCTACACGTTAAGCTGCAACACAGATCTGAATGCACATTAAGATAATTCAAAGCTATACCGACAGCATTCCAACTATTCCATTCATAGCTTCCTTTTCTTCCACCCTACTACTGAATTCTATAAATCAGGAAAAATTCATCCCTTATATAACTAGTTTGTTAGTACGTTTAAAATACTGCAAAGAAAGGAGCTCTCTTATTTGCTGTACCTGAATATTGTGAAAACCATAAATATTTCATTCCTATGACTGTTGATTCAGCTTGCCTGCCGCACTCTGTTGGAACCTTCAGGCTAAAACCCACCCATTTTATCATTGGAAAGACTTCCACTGTTGTCAATCTTGTTGTCAAGTTGCTTTTACTGATAAAACCAATTTATTTATTTATTGATTTATTTTTACCTTGCAGGTGGTACTGTGAAGGGAAGGAGCTTGAAAATTCGCCAGACATTCAAATTACTCAGACAGGTGATCGACACTCCCTTGTTATTGTTGAAGCTTTTGAGGAGGATACAGGACGTTACTCGTGCTTTGCTTCAAACATCTATGGAACAGACTCCACATCTGCAGAGATTTACATAGAAGGTAACATTATAAATTGTTGCAGAAATTGGTTGCTGAAATGAGTAATACAGGATTAAGATAAAATTATGCATTTTGTATGTTATCTGCTTATTAGATTTGTCACAAAAATACATAGCAGAAGTCATTTCAGTCACTACTAACATAGTGTCTCTGTAAAACATCTTTCATATATTTGATTGCTCTTTACTTATAATTTTATTATGTTGCTTCCCAGAGATTTTACGTGTTTCATTGCAAGATCAAAATATAAAAATATTGAAATTCCAACACCAACATATGTTTTTTTGCACATGGTTATTCTAACTAAAAGAAATCTCAACTTTGTGTGCAATTCTTATCAGCCCCTTTTCCCTAGAGTCATTAATGTAAATTGAATATAGGGTAGCTCTTGTCAGAGCTGGTCTTTTTCCACAAGAAAAATTGTCAAGTAGCTTTCAATCCTAACCCATTATTGGGATGTTGTAACCAAAATGAAAAAGTACATAGCAGCAATTGGATCTTTCACTTGCACAATAGATGCTGTAAACAAAACATGTATCTGCAGATTGAAGTCTATTTTTTTCTCCCCTCCCTTTTCTACCTAGCATTTTCTCCTACTTTTTTGAAGGTCTGCATGTTATCTCTTTATAACACTTTTTTGGTAAGGTTTTAGATTGTATCCATCACCACATTAAGAGGATTACAAATCTAGAACAAGCAGGTGGAATTTTCCTTTTTTTGTTTCTTTGCTTGTTTGTTTCTCAGACAGATAAATCAATTAGTATGAGGAACATCACCGACAACAGCATGACCATTCATAAATTAAAGCACCTACCCCACTCAATACAAGAGTACTTTTGCTCTGTTGTTACTCTTCCTTCACGTCTCTAATCTGACAGTGAAAGGACGAATCCTTTTTTAGTATCAGCACTGCCCCTGACATTAAAGAGAGATGCCTGTGCTTGGCAGGGGTTTCTTAGTCCTTAACACTGGGGCCAAGGCCTGCTTTTACCTAACTCAGTGGATGCTGGGTAGAAGACATGGCAGATGGAAGTGCTCATTAGCAGAAGCCACAGAGAAAATGACAATTCCAAAGTTAGTGAAGGCTAAATTAGAAGTGTAAAATGTCTCAAGAAGACAGCTGTTAGTAAACCATGCTGATATCTTCTCTAAACTGTACTACAAGGCACCAGTGTATGAATAATAGCTATGATCCCAGGTGTCCTTTTTTCCCCCCCTCTAACAGGTGCTTGAGAAAAGAAGCTCCAATTGCCGTTGTGGATCAAATAAAAGACTAATCATAGCAGTGGCATTTTAAATAGAACCTGAGGAATACTCAGGTATGCATTCACACATAGATGATGCTTTGCTTATTTCAACTGATCCTTATTCTAAATCTGTCTTATGTCAACAGCAGTTCTGCATCTTGCACAGTATGTAATGAACAGCATGGTTCACTTCCACTGCAACATGATCTTGTATTTTGGCATACCTTCATAATAAGTACTGATACAGCATTCTTTAAATGCTCTAGAGGAATTCTTAATACTGGTTTGTATGATTCTTAGATAAAGTTCTCCAAAAGCCACACCACTAAATGTTTTTTCTTTCTTTTTGGCTTTTCATAGGAGCCTCTTCTTCTGACTCTGAAGGTGAAACTATCAAAGACGAAATGGATGAGTAAGTTTAAAATAAGTTATATTTCTTTATTTTTTTACAGCTAGAAAACCCACAGGTGTAGATATTTCCATTTGTGTTTTGCAACTTCTAGGCTTTTCTGTGGCCTTCGTTTGGTGTCAGATGTAATCTAAAATCTGGGAAATTGTTTTATTTTTCCTAAACGCAGTGCTGTTAGTCTTTCAAAATCAAAGTTTTTCTGTTAACTGGAAATGGAATCAGACAGGCCAAAAGCCAAAATAGTCGCTATTTTCAACACTTGTGTATACACTAATTCAATATGAAATGCAGCCAGTGCTTTATAAAAAGCAAACTTTATTCAGATAGACTTATGCACTGTTTTTTCCCCATAATTTATCAAGAATAAAGTGTTTTCTTTACATCGCAAATACAAAATGTTGCAGAATGATTGGATTACTTCAGCCTGACACAATGCAAATCTCGTCTTAGATGATTTTTACCTCAAAGTCATAAAATATACCAGATTGGATTGATTTATGGACTGTGATAAGTTTAAAGGTTTCATACAAAACTTTAGATTGAGAAGAAAATCTCACAGGATCAACTGCTAAGTTTTTCAGCTGTTCTAGCTCGGAACTTTCCAAGTGTCTCAGGAATAGCAGTTTTTCCTCAGTTAACTCATTAGTGGTTAAAGTAGTATTGATCCTGACCCTAATTCCAATCATTATCCTGATTACTTGACAGCATCTCTTGATTCTGCTAACATCATGAAATTTTGAATGTATCACATTCTTTATTCCTTAGAGAAGAACAAGAATGCCGTTCTGACACTGTAGCTGGATGTCCTCAAACAGTAGAATTCTGAAAGATCAGGCATTGGTGTAATCAAGGTGTCTTTTTTATTTTTTCCTTAGTTTGCAGCTCTTATCACACGCATCTGAATACCTATAATATCTCAGACTATCTCCTAGGGTTTGAAGAGTGGCTTTCCTGGGGGGATTTGTGATGCATTCCAGACTAGCTGGCACATGTCTCACAATGATGTGGGTTTTTTTAAAATCTCCTAATTCTATGCATCATTTTACTTCACCAGAAAAATAAGACATCAACATTTTTACTTCCATATAGGAACAAACGGAAGAAGTGAACAGTTGTCAGCCCATACAGTGACTCTGATAAACACGTTGGTCAGAAAACACACCCCTCTCTTGGTTTTTTTGTTTTGTTTTTTAAACTTTTCATCAGGGAATTATTGGAGCTGTGGACCACAGTATTTTCATTACCGTATGAGCCCAGATCTGCATAAAAGCTTAGTGAACATTGCAAGAGAAACTGCCATCACCCTTTCATGCTACTCAGAGCTGATAATAGCAGTTTTTAAGCTACAGTTGGGTTAACCCAGGCCATTTTATTACACTTGGAGTATCTGAGCAAGATAAGTGATTAAAGTGTCAAGATACGCAGGCTGATTCTTACAAAATGAAGTTTACCTCGTTGTGCATATCAGAACCCAATCTTAGAAGAGATGTCGGGGTTGACATGTAGCTGGTACAGACATAACCAAAGGAAATACACATAGCTCTAGCTTCCAGTTAAAGAATTTCTTTCTGGTTAATTTCACACAGCAACCTAAAGCCAGCTGACACCTCCTTGAAGGTAGCATCTCCTGCTACCAAAGCTGCAACCAAGCCTCAAGAAACTTCCAAAACACCATCAACTGTGGTTCAGCCTGTGTCTGTACCTGTCCAGTCTGTGTCTACGCCAGTTAAAAAGGTAGGGGAGACAATATGTTTTACTTCAAGAATCAAAAGCAAACTCTTAAAATGGTACTTAATCCACAGCCTGAAACTTAAATTCCCAACATTTTCTAGTTTTTGCTTTGCTGTTGTACTTCAGTTTCGAACCTTGCAGCCATATAGTAATTGCATATGCAGACAAGATATCTGGGCTGCCAGCTAACCTTTACCACCTGGCAAATGGAAGGGAACCTTTCATCCCTGGGTATAGGCATCTCTGCAACAGTGAGCAGAAGGAGCAGCTGCTGCTGGCTCAGCCAGCGGCAGAAGCCTGTGTGCACTCCAACAGGTCAGACACTGCGTGCCGTGAAGGGCACTTGGAAGCGTAAGTCAGCTCACTGGCGTCTTCACATTGCAGACTGACTCAATCACTTTCAATACCAGCAGCCTATAACTTTTTCCTCTCTCTCTCCCACAGCAGTTTCTCATTAATGTTAGCATGCAGTTCTGGACCTTTTTGTTCCAAGCTATCAGAATAATCATAACTGATTTCTTCCTTGATAGGAAAGAACAGTGATATTCATTTAGAAAAGAAACTTACTTAAAAGTTGTTGAAAAGTTAATGAGAAACTCCCTCTGTACTGCCTTTGCAATGTTTGCAGCCTAGAAGTAGGTGGCTACCAATAAAAAGAGATGGAATAGATAAAGCAGAGTGGTTTTACTTTTGACTACAAAGAAAACAGAACTAAACCTTTGTAATGCATTTTGACAGAGGTATCCCAAGTGAAAAATGATCATCATCTCTAAAACTTACTACCACATTCAAGCTTCCTGGCCTGTAAAACACCACGCATAAAATTTGGCTGTGTTCCCTTGAGATGCTGAATCCCTAATTCTGGTGTTCTAGGGCAACTTCTATTTCAATAAGAGCAATTCTACTTATCAAGTTATGTAACTAAGTTTTCCAATAGTCAACAATGGAGCAACATTTATTCACTGCATTGTATATTTTGCTCTGGACTTCACTCACCAAAATCTCTTTTGTATCATTCCATGAGCATAAAGCATATTTTATACTCCTCAGTGACCATACAATATCTGTCTTGCAATCTGACACTTACTCAAGTATCATCTTCCTTTCAGAACCTATATTTTCTGTGTTTCTAGTATACAGCATCTGAATAATTCTCTCATCTAGGATTTTATAATAGCAATGCTTTTTAAAACTGGTGTATTTTTCACTATGCAGTCCCAGAAATTATTTAAACCACAATAAAGTTTTTACAGGAAGCCCTCTTCATTTAAAATTCAAGGGTTGGGGGGGGGAGGAGGGGGCGGCGGGGATCAGGGGAGGGGGTGCCTGACCCTTTCAATTTTCAAATCATTTAGTTAGATTGTAAAGGATGTGTCACATCTCTCCTACATATGGAAAAATATCCTCTTTTTACCTGAACATCATGTGATATTTTGCAATCTACAGGCTGAAAGCCCCACTAACTATTTGCAAGGATTGGATGGAAGACCTATAGTTGCTGCTCCTGTATTTACAAAGGTAACTTGTTTCAGGACATATTTCATTAACAGATAAATGAATTGTATAAAGAGAAAACTTTCCAGCTGTGAAAGGAAATACAGGAATTATGCATTTCCTAAGGCATTCAAGCACTCGAGTAACTTTACGAAACCTTACTGATATCAGTATTACTTCTAGTCCAATAAAACATTTACTGACTGTGTGTATCCATCTTCTTTGTTAGATGCTACAGGATATTTCAGCTTCTGAGGGGCAGCTTGTAGTCTTTGAATGTCGGGTGAAAGGAGCGCCTTCCCCAAAGGTCGAATGGTATAGAGAAGGAACACTGATAGAAGATTCTCCAGATTTTCGGATATTACAGAAAAGTAGGTTTCTTATAGGCAAGCAACAAAACTGCTAACATAGGAACACTGGGTTTCTTATTACAATGCTAAGAGCCATATAAGCCATACTTACAGCAACAAATCTGAATCCCAGTAGCCAAAACTGTGGATGAATTGAACAGCACACTGACAGGTAGTATTTGTCTCAGGTTCCCTAAAGTATTGCATTGTTTTGCCTTCTGCTTTTATCTCCTCTATACTTTAATGTCCTTTTCTAACTCAACCTTAATTCTGCTGTTTCTTTTTCTTTCTACACCATTTATGTAGATTTCTATTGCCTATGAAGTGCCTCATCTTTTACTTAAGTGCCACTATACTAGTGCTTGCAGACAGGGGACCGGTTACTTCTCCAGAAAAGGAACGTGATGTACATATTACCATTCTCACATGTAAATGTTTGCACATAATATATGATAGGTTGCAAACATATATTTCTATTTCCATTTTCTAATACAGCTGAAAAGTTTCTGGTTTTTACATTACTCATTAGAATGCTGAAATTGCTAAAACTCAGTAGAAAATCCTTAAATACCACACTAAATCAAACTTAAATAAAAGGCTGTTTTATCATAACTTGATTTCATGTACGTAATAGCTTCAGAAATCACCTTCAGAACACACACTGAAGTAAAACTAAGACTGCAAAAATCTCTTTCTAGTAGAATTTATTTTCTGTTCGTAGGTGCTCAAAGGTGTTCATAAGGTACCATGGATTTGACATACCACTGAGTACAAGGCTTAACTGTCTCTGCCACCCCCTAAACAGAACATTGCTCCAAAAGGAATGCTGTATCATACTGAGAAGATCAGGCTGTATAGTTAGTGTTCAAGAAAAAAATCTATATTGGCAAAAGTAAACATAGTTGATGTACTAATTCTGTTTCTCTTCCCTTTAGAACCACGATCTATGGCTGAACCAGGTGAGTATCACCAAAAAGTTCACACTTTATTATACCACTATGGTGATTTAACCTCACAAAATATTAATTATTTAAACTCTATAATATTATTAAAGCAGTTTCTTAATTTACTCATATCCTACAGTTACTAGTGAGATATATTTAACTATAGAATGTTCTATAAACATACAACTTTAATTCATTACATCACTTTCGAAGACAATAATGTTTCCATTCTGGTTTGACCCAGTTCTGTCTTAGGACCTAACCATTACATGTTTACGTGTTGAGGATTACCAACATTAATGTATGAGGGTCCCCTACATCTGAGCTTCAGAAGTACACCAAATGATGTAGGACTGAGCTATTTTTATCTACTTCACCAGTTGGGGATATTGCATCAGATGTTTAGCCATGTCAGCCATTCCTTTTGCTCCCCACCACTGTAATACGAGAGTATCACATCAGGTGTTCCACCCCTGATATCAGCAAATCCTAAAAAAGTGACTGGATTTGCTCACTTTAAGGGTCAGAGCAGAACAGACTACTCTGCTTGATTTGAGCAAAGGAGTCTTATAGATTTTGATTACTTCTCCATAAAATATTCAACTTCTTTGTTATGTTTTTCTCTATTAAAAATAAAGTAGCCCCTCTTGAGACAAAAAAAAAAAAAAAAAAAAAAAAAAATTACCAATCATGGAATACAGACTTGGGTAATTTTTCTCCTTGCCATATTAAAAAATCTTCTACCCCCAAAAATGTCTTGAAGTAGACTTTTGTGAAATTTATGGGATCAGCCCTCTCTCTGCAATGTCTGTGCCTCTTAGATTTAGGAACAAATAAATTGAGCTTCTACCAGAATGTACCAATGCCATTCCTTTACCGTCCAGTGGCATCACTGCTGAGTAATGTGAAGCAGTTTTTAGTGGGTAACCAGTTGGGTGCAGTTGTCACTGCCTCATCACCTGCTGCTCATTCAGAAGGAATCTGGATTGCCATGCATGCAGTGGTTGGCAAATCCAAGTACTATAAACTAGATACTATAATGCCTTAAACTAGTTCTTATAATCCTACTACTATTATGAACTATTATTCCTCTATAGTTGTTAGCAGATAACCTCTTCTCTGCTACTAGATTCTCCTTAGGGATAACACGAAAATCACGTTTAAGAGTGGTAGTCTTCTACAGAAATACTCATAAAATATTAATCCTGTGAAGCTTAAGGAACATTTCTTGCAAAATGGTAACAAAGTAGTCACTGGCTAAAGAAAAAATGCTATCTGCCCATGTTTTGGCACCCTTTAGATGCTACCCTCCCTCCTCTTCCCAGCTACCTGAAGAAAAGATGTAAAATCACAGACTCGGGGGTTGAAAGAGGCCTCTGGAGATCATCTAGTTCATTTATATCACCATAGGTATTTACAAGCTGGTACTGCTGCCCGGATGTCAGATACTCAGGCAGTAATCCCCAATTGAGTATTCAGGACATAATTTGATTTTCGCAACAAAATTTTACACTCACATTTTTCACACCCACAAGAGCTTTCTCCACAGAGAAGAGGAAAAACAACTTTCTAAAAGCAGTTAGCACAATCGCCTCTACCTGCAAATCTTCACTAGTACTTTTGAAAAATGCTGGCCATAAAGTGTATATCTCGCCTTTCTTCATCTCGGAGTGACTCTACTTGAATTTTCCCAGTTAATCTTTCAATTTGCTGAAAAATATATATTTAAGCGACTTGTGAACAGAGCGCGTGATATTTCTCCAAATTCAATTCTAAGTTCTTCACGGAGAAAGTCTACTTCACATGATCAGGAGGACATTCTCCAATGTTTTCCAAACACTGCTGCCACCTGTTCTCCACTTTTGTTGGGCATGCTGGAGCACAGAGAGTGCCAGTTGCTGCAGACAATGCTGATAACAGCTGCTGCACACAAGGGCTGCCAAAACTGATAATAAAGATAAAACAAAAATCAAACAGAACAAGGTGGAAAACTTTAGTGTAACGTCCCCTATGGTAGTCAAAGCTTTGTGTGTTTGTTCAATGTATGCTCATTACAAATAATAATACTGCTCCAATGTTTTGCAGAGGAAATCTGTACTCTGGTTATTGCTGAAGTATTTTCAGAAGATTCTGGCAGTTTCACCTGTACTGCAAGCAATAAGTATGGCACAGTATCTAGTATAGCTCAGCTAACTGTCAAAGGTAAGAGACTGCTTTAGTCCTTTGCTTGCTAGTAAACACAAACAGGGCACACTGTTGCACTGAGTGGAGCATATCCATACCAGAAATACAGAATGCTACATCTTTTTTTCAAAGAGTCTTTCCCCAGTTAGAAATGTGAAGGAAATAGGATTGTTAGAGAATGAATTCCCCACAATCCTTCCCACAACAGGACTATTGCTAACTTTAAGATCTGTGCAACAGCCATTTCTGGAATCTGAAGGGCTGTCTAGTTGGCTGTTTCAAATGCCCTTTAGTGCTGAGCCAAAGGAGGAAATTTCCAAACAGATTCTTTTATACTGCCAACAGGATTCATGCTGTCAAGGCACTAAGCAGATAGGCAAGCAAAGAACCAGTACAAAAAAAAAAAAAATAACACAGCACACTTGAATCTAATTCAACTCAAGACCTGTGAAAGTACTCCTCACAACTAATAAGTTAGAGAATTCTGCTGAAAAGAAAGTTTATATTTTATTATACACTGGTGGAAATCACAGGGACGTGGCTGTAGAACACTACTGGATCTTCCAAATGAGGCCTCTGGAAGCTCCTCCTGCCTCTCCCCTCTTTCCAGTATTTCTTAGTTAAGGGACTTCATTGTTAAAGGAATAAGGTCAAATTACTCCTTCCAGCAGCTGGCAAAGACATTAGAGTGAGTTTTTCCAATTGTAAATTCTCTAAATTCATTTCACCATAATTTACGGTATTTATCATCAAAAGTTTGGTGTTTATTTCAGCATCTGAAGACAGTAATAATGCTGCTGCCCTTCACACAATGAGCTCAATCAACTCAGTTGCTGCTGAAAATCAGTCACTCCCATATAATCCTTCCCAGCGTGTAGTAAATGAAAACCCCAAACCTAAACTTGAAGGTGTTCTTGTGAACCACAATGAACCCAGATCGAGTTCCAAGATAGGCCTCCGTGTGCACTTCAAGCTGCCTGAGGATGATAAAGGAAGTGAATCACCGCCAGAAGATGGACTTGGCACTACAAACAAAACCAGACCCAGCTATTTTCATGACAAGATAAATGGACAGCCAGTGAAAATACCAGAGCCAACATCACCATCCAAGGAACCTCCTCCAGTACTGGCTAAACCAAAGCTGTAAGTAAAAGGTATTCTAAGCCTCAGGAGCATCACTGATATTATTTAGTATCTGTATTATCATGTGTCTATTCATAGACTAAGGGATTGCTGCACTAAGGCACAAGACTCAAACATGGAACAAGCAATATCACACAGCGCTAGTCTAACTAACTGTACTCTTGGAAAACACACTCTAAAGAGATGGACTTTTCCGTATATCCTTCTTGAGAAAAGCATTCTCCAAGTTTAAAGAAAATACTTACCCCTTAAAGGTTTATTAAATTCTACACTGTTTTTAGCTGCAAACAACAGATAACAACATTGCTTCTGTGCAGGCAAAATAAAAGCAGGCTTTTCAGATATATCTCACTCAATTCTCAGTATGCAGTTTCGCCAAAAGGATTCATTTTCAGTCTTGCCCACAGTATGGGCAAGCAGCTAGCTAGCAACCATATCCCAAAGGCCATGCCTCATGACTATGTCTTACAAATGTAACTTCTCCTAAAAAAACAGATAAAATACTTAGTGTTTGGTAATGTGAACTCAATTGAACTAAAAGTACCTGCATGATTAGTGCACTGAGTCCAAGGGAAAACTTTAAACAGTTGTGTAATTTTCTCACAGAAAAATCTCAGGAACATACACTGCAGTGTATTCAGAATCTTTTCAGCATTTTAAGAACCTCCAAAATCTAACTTCACAAAGAGCACATATCTTAAACAGAGAGCAGCTTTAACTAAAGGCTAGGGAAGGACTTCATAGAGTAATTCACTGATGCTTTTAAGCAGGGATGTAATTCCATAGAATGTAACATTACAAGCGAGAAAATAACTCAAGATGTGGCAGAGGAAGAACCTGGAGCAGTGCTTTTTTATTATCATTAATTAAGGCCCAGCCTTACAGTCCTGTTGACTTGCAGAGCTACAGTGTGTTTAAGAGGTGAGCAGAAGCAGTGTTTATGTTGACCACCATTTGCTTCACTTCTATTCTACTGCACAACTTCTATTCTCTTTCTAGTTTTGAAAGCTTGAAATTCCTATCTTAAACAGAATTTAATGTGATTTTTTTTTTTTTTTGGCAAATTATAGAAACAATTTCTTTAAATAAAAAGAAGTTTTTTTTAACTTCATGTACTTAGTTTGGCAGTGCCATTTAGTTTCTGCTTCTATATTTTTCACTTTTTGACAGTATTTATGCAATACTGGACAACACATTACATGATCATTTTCTTCTTCTAAGTTCTTTCTAGGTTTGCTTGGAAGGGGAAAAGCTAGAGTATTTTTCACATGTTGTATTTCCATATACGTATTACTTTGTCAAGTGGTTTATTTTGTTAAGGTGTTTTTTTTCCTAATTGCAAAGTGAAAAAGCCTTGAATACAATATACAGTAGATAGCATCTAAGAAATAACAACTGCATGAGTACTCTCTAATTGATCACTACTGCCTGTCATCAAATGTCAATGCAGATTATCACAAAGCCTTATTAGCCAAAATACTGCTTCTCAGAACTCACTTGGGCAGGAGCTGAATAACTGCATTCTGGCTTGCAAATTCTCATTCCAACAAACCCAGTCCTACTTTTTTTTTTATTTTTTTTAAACCACAAGCAAAGATATACTAAAGTAATACACAGCAGAACTGGACAATGGTAGCCCTTAAATATTTTCAGGTAAGGTCTTGAATTATATTTTACATGTTGAAGTGCAAGAACCATCTTCAGCCAAGTTATTTTCAAAGCACATTGTTGCTTGCTAGGATAATGATCAGGGAGGAAGGAAAGTTTAGCAGCCAACTAGCATAAGGCTCTTCTCATATTGTTAGGGAATGTCATTTAGCAACTTTCTCTAACTGTTATTCTATCACAGGACACAGGTCTTTTCTCTTGCAATTCACATACAGAAACATAGCCAGTACGTTCAGGTTTTCACCCAGGGTCATGACTAATCTTGCTCATCTTTGTTTCGTATACAGTGATCTGACCCAGTTAAAACAGCTTCACAACCAGGTCTTGCTTGAGCAACAGCAAGTGCATCAGACATCTACAAGAGATTTGTCATCCAGCACTGCTTTACTGAGTTCTGCTACTTCATTCAATCAACAGTCCACCTCAACCACATACAAGCAAAGCAAAGCCTCTGTTTCGCAAGCATTCAGCTATACCCGACCTAAGCAGTTCCTACCATCACAGACCACACCAACTATCATTTCCTCTTCTAGCTCCTCAGTGACAATATTCAGCAGTGTCTCTCAAGGAATTCAAAGAACAAATAGCAGGGAAAACGTCATGGGAAATCCTTCACCCATACAATCAAGGTCATCAGGAGGATTTACAGGCAAAAGTGAACAGTCTTCACCAAGCCCTAAGGAATCCACGGTCCCACTGTCTACATCCAGTGTAAAACAATTTCAGCCACAAAGTGTGACTCCTGCTCCTGTCTCCCCAACTGGCTGGATTCAGAATCCAGTAGCTTTCCTTAGCGCTGTTCTTCCTTCACTTCCTTCTCCACCATCAACCAACGCTATGGGGCTGCCCAGAAGCACACCAGTCACGTAAGTAGTATTAACTGTATGTGCAGAAGCAGAGACAGTAAGGGAAACTAAGATGCACCTCTGTTTGAAGGTTCAGTGAGGAATTTCCTGAAATGCAGGTCTTTCATAAAATAGAAAAGTGAGTGACATATATTCTCCTGATTTCTTCTAACCTTCACATTCAGTTAAGAAGAGAGAAGTCTCCACAGAAATAAGCTTATTTGTCTTATTTATCTTCTCTCTCAAGGGCAAGATAAATTCAACCTATAAAGAGTTTTCAAACAGATGCCTACAAGAGTATTGGGGCTCAGTCAGAGATTAATAGGACCATTCTACTGGGAAAAAAAAGAGATTTAATGAGCTTGCAGGTTAAGCCACTGTAAGACCATTTGCCTACATCAGCTACAAAAGCATTCTTACATGCTGTAAGCACTTCGTGTTAGCACTATTGTAAGCACAACTTTTAAAAGGTACCTTGCAATACACTATTTCCTACACATTGTAGATCTAAAGAAATAATTTATGGAAAACTATTTTTCTGGTTGCAATACTTTCTGTATTTAAAGCCTCCAAGAAAATCTCAGAAGAATTAATGGTTTGCATAGACATATTTTAACTGACAGCCCGCATGATTTCTTGATGAAACATCTACCACCATACAAGCAAATCAGGGTGCTGATGTGCTAGAAAGATTGCAGCCTTTACACTTCCTTTTTCACTTGCAGAGCTAAAATTACTATCCTTTTTGCAGATACTGAATTCTTTGTTAGCATGGTTAGCATCTGCAGGTCTATACAACTCTATTCTTACAACTCTAAATCCTGCACAAAGCGAGGAATATTTCCCACTTTTGCTAATAGTACACTTCAAGTTAGTGATAGCCATCAGTCAAGCATGGTCTCCTACTTATCTTGCTGGTAATACATCCCTGGATCTGCAGTTACTACAGAAAAAGTGCCCCTATATACACAGCATTCACCACTTTCCGTGCCAGGAAATCCTGGCTTCAAATCATTGCTGCATCCCCGCTCCTACACTTCCTAATTGCTCAGCACAGGTAGGTAATCATAATCACCCTGTAGCACATGCCTGGAATCTTTCATGGCCCTGCCATTCTGGGCAGGCATACACAATAAAGCTAGCAGGTTTTCACTATACCCAACTCTGGTCTTTGGTCCTGCTATTATAACACTGCAGCAGCAAACAAAATTGAAATGCAATTACTCATCCATTACCCTTCCTCTCATTCAGAATTGGTGCACAAATGCTCAAGCGCTATTCTTTTTGCATTAATAACAAAAGGTTTTTTCCTTTGCCTGTCATACCAAATAAACCATTACAAAGGCAGTACCAAGTAAATCCTTACAATATGCCTGCCAGGTAGGTCAAGTTTACTACATTTCACCTTTCCCATTTGTGCTGAATTCTTATATAACCAGAGCTCCTTACACCAAGATTGCAATCTCAGAGGTTACCATGCCTGCGGAACAATCCACAAGAAAGATATTTTGCACAGCAATGGTTAGTCATGCCTTTTACCTAGACCTCCTGTTATTAAGATCTTAGCTACTGGAAATTTACCAGAACATTGCACTCTAATATTGTGTGGCTGCTATGTTTCCATTCTTAAATGACAGTCTGGAGATTGTATTTTCAGACCTCACTAAAAGAAAACATGCTACATCTACAAAATAAAAGTTAAAAGAACTGATTTATATATGTGTCATAAAAGGGTGGGAGAAATAAAGGAAGGTGATAGAGTAAGTGATCACTGAAGATGTGAGATAAAGATCAATATGAAAGCACTAACTTTCTAAATTATTGCATGATACAATAAAACCTACTAATTGTGTAATCATGATAATAATTCATTGCAACATCATCATTCCAGGATACATCAAAACGATACCTAGAATTTTATTATAATACTATAATGTTTACTCTCTTTAAAATGTACTTCATTCTAAATAGCATTAATCAGAATGAGAAACACCACAAAAATAGTACCAAAAAAAAAAAAAAAAAAAATCAAATCCTATAGTGTGCTTTGGCTTATATGTAAATAGGTTTTCCAGACAACCGAAGCTTAATATATTGTATCAGACAGGTGAATATATGTGTATTAGTATGCATATAAGAATTTTCTTTTAATAGCTCAACCCAGGGAGTAACAAAGAAAAATCCAAAGCCTTTGCAGTTACCAACAGATGAATCTATTCGGGAAAATAAAGCTGCTCTTGTAAAGGACCTGGAAAGAAAACTGCATTTCAGAGAAGATATTAATCAACAAAGTAGCCAGCAGGTAAGAAAATCAAGTATTACTAAGGCAACTTTTTCTTGTGAACAAAGTATGTAATACAACTTGCGGCAGAAACGGCGTTTACATAGTTAAGCTGCTATACTACTTTGCAAAGTAAGCTTTTGTGGTAAGTACTGTTTTGGAATAGCAAAGTGAAGCTTTAAAAGGGAAATACGAGGGGATGCAGCTCTAGAGGTTTTAGATTGTGACATTGTAGCATTTTTCATTTCTCATAATCTCTATCAGAATGGTAGGAATGCAGAACCTTTCTTCTCATAGAAGCTAACGTATACTGGATTTCATTTTTCCACTTTACGAGTTGTTTAAAGCTCAAGGAAGTACTAATCAGTTAATTCTTAACTGGAATCAATAAATACGCCAGTCTGGGCAGCGCATCTAAAATCACAAAAATTGAAAATGAAATAATATTTTGAGGTTAAGGTCATGGTAAGTCAGGTTCATTCACCCTTGTAGGGTGTGCTAAGTATTTCCAGATAGGTGGTGTGGCCAGAGGTGATTATTGGTCTCCCCTCGGCCGTGGAGCCCTCTGTAGTCATCCCACAGACAGCACAGCAAGTAATGGTTTATCCTGAACTGTCATCAGTAAGAGAATTTTTCACATTTGTTAGCCCTTCTGACAGGGAACATCCAAAGATAAGCAAAAATCCATGAAACTTCTGGAATAAGTTATCCTCTCTGAACAACTGCAGTGTAATACCTGTACTTGTTCTGTTTGTAAGAGAAATCATATGGGAAGCTACTGAGAAATACCAGTTGGTCTTTCAAGTTAACTGCACAATAATCTCTTCAGAAACAGTGATCACCACTAGCGTCAAAGTTATCTTCTGACACAAAAATTATTTGTATACTTATTTACTATTCCAAATGGCACCAAACAAATATCTTAATTCCGAAATCCCTGAAATGCTGAAAAAGTTTAAGTCTAATTTTTCTCCTCAGTGAAAGCAGTCATTAAAGAGACAAGTTGTGTAGCATTGTTCAAAATTCCTATTGCTTTGCCATTTATAAAACAGTATGAGAATCATATTTTATAGAGCTGGATTCACACTCAGATTTTGTCCTGTTTTTACTTCTTGCAGTTAAAACATTTTAAAGTGAGACATACTCATCCCATATGTTGCACATTTGCATTAAATTGATTGCTATAATGCGAGAAAAGGAACTGCATTTAAGAGAAAGTGAATAAAAGCACAACTCTACTCTGTGTAAGAGATGGCATTAAACATCCAGGAAGAATCCTCAACTGTTGCTTTCCTCGCAGCTTCTACATGCAATTTCAAAATATCCTCTTATAGAAAGTGTCCTATAGCATTATCGTTATTATAAGCCCAAATTTCAATAGTAGCATGTAAAGGTCACCCAGAATAAAAATGCAGATGACCATCTGTGTCTTAAAGTACGGGTATTTTTTTGTATTACTGTATAAATTGCAGTAAAGAATGAGTGATTTACATCCTGATGCTCTATTTATTATCTATCATTGACTTTCATATGAAGTGTTTAGCTTACAAGTCAAGATTTTCCTATGTGTCAGCGTTATGCACTCAGCATGGTATCTAATAATCCAGATGTACTCCTTCTGTTTATCAAATACATCATTCATCACCACCACCAAAGTAATCCAGAATCAGGATGTAGTTGGTAATCTTGCTGATGTTGCATAAAACAGAGCAGATTAGTCTCCAGGTTCATATAGCAATGATAGTCAGGAAGAGATACAAATACAAATTTGACAAGAATCTACCTGCAGTTTTGATCAAGCGCATGCAATAACAAGCTGTCATTTTTACTAGAAAAAAACCCACCATATTTGCAACTTACGTGGATGGCAGCATGTTATATTGCCAGGTGACATTTTGTTCAATTAGGAGTGTTTAAAAAAAAAAAAAAAAAATGCGGTTCAGTTATTCTAAACATCTGAAATCAGATTTGCTCAGTTCTTTCAAACAGAAGATACACTAAATGAGTATCAGTTTTATCCAATTTCAGTAAGAGGTTAGGACAAATCCCAAGACACAGGAGACTTAACTCAGTTTCTTCCTCGATCTGAGGACAATCAAGTTACAGCTTTTAACTCCCAGAAGGACAGCCTAACTCCTTGCCAGCGGGTACAGCATACTGTATTATTCCAGGCTGTAGTCCAGACAATTCTTTACTAGCAGGATAGAAATCTAGAAATTCCATCTTTCAGAACAGCTTCCTGATGAGGAGACCTAATTTCCTTTCTCACCTTTTCCAGCTCAGTAAACACAAAAAAAATAAGAGTTTCAGACAGTGTGGAACAGGCCCTCATTTAGAGGGATATTTCAGCTGAACAGTTAGGGTTGTCTGAGGAAGCTGCTAGAATTCTTTCCTCTAGTTTGCTCTGGAGAAAAGAAAGAGACAGACACAAAGAGGGACACAGGGAGAAAGAGAAAGACTCTCCTGCCTAGGAACTAGGACAAACACCTGGACTCTTCTCCTCACTCTAGTGGATATTTCAGTATTTCTGCACAAAGAGAACAAGAACTTTCCTGTCCATTCACCTCTACCTCCATAATGCCTTAATAGAACAGAACTTAGAGGTCCCTCTTGGAAACTGAGTTTGAAATCGTGTGAAACAAAACATCTGAGTCTCATAAGCTCAGCGAGCATCCAGGCCACTGTGCTGTTTGATGAACAAGGAGCACAGCCACTACTGTATTCACTTGCCCAGTTCTGTCACTCTAGCCCATTGGGCCTTTCACCTTCCTTGCAAATAAAATATCTTCACATTTAATCAGAAGGTTCCATGTCGAAACAAGAATAAACATGGGAAGAAAGGAGTAGACAGAAATTTAAGGAGAGTTTGGCAAGTTGAAAAAAATATAGAGATCTGTAATAAAAAGTGATCATTCTAAATGGCTGGTTGAAAACATTTAGTCTTCACACAAATGGGACAAAAAGAGGAAATTATGATTTGCAGACAAATCCTAG
This sequence comes from Alectoris magna, assembly GCA_030625065.1. Classification (NCBI taxonomy): domain Eukaryota; kingdom Metazoa; phylum Chordata; class Aves; order Galliformes; family Phasianidae; genus Alectoris; species Alectoris magna. Next base: position 25,311,002 of record CM060566.1, on the reverse strand, counting down.
AAATGAATAACATTATCTCCTTAAAAATTTGCTACACAAGTAATATAAAATAGAAAATGGAGGTAAATCAAGCCTCAAAATTCTATACAGTGATAAAATTAAAGGAATTAGTTGTGCAAAAATAAAAATTAAAGTATTATGCCTCTTTTAAACCTTTATTTCCCCCCCAAAAAAAGAATATTAAGTTCTGCCCACTTACTTATCTATGTTATTTCCTGTGAAGAACATCATGTGGCACTGCTCTTAGGTTGTGTTATGCAAGACCCAGACAGCAGCATGGTCACTGCCTTACTTTTAGGACAAAGAGTAAAGCTATAGCTGTTTAGAAAATAATGCCATTATTCCCAGCCACCATACTCTTTACTTACTTTCATAAGTTCTTTACTTTTGCTAATGAATACAACACAGTTAATTTGAGAGTAGAACGTATGCAGGGTTTGTCCTAAAGCTTTTAGATGATTAAATAGCATAGCCTCTAAAACCATATGCAGAACCCAGTTCATCACACAGACCACGTAACCACTAACACTTCAACACAGAATCATTTCCTTGTAGTTCCCATACTAAGTCAGCATCAGAAAGGTCCCAAGAATCACAAAAAAGTCTGTTCCTTGGAGCATAATACTTAATTCAAATATTCCAAAAAGCCTGCTCAAAAACATACTCAGCATATACTGGTCAGCAAATGTAGGTAATTTGGGGCTACAGGTGGGAATTAAGTCCCATGGAGTCCTCACTGAAGCTTGTTTGCTCTAAACTAGAAACGAGAAGGGATTTAAGAGCCCAAAGAAACTACAAGATCCTGGTATTAATAGACTTAAATTCCCAATAATCATAGCAATGAGTGCTTGAACAATCACTTGCAGGTGGCTTCTCAAGACCTGGATCTAATCAACAAAGTACAGACACTATTGCTTCTGGTAAGGATCCTGGCTTGAAGAACTCATCACCAAGGGAAGGAATCCTGAGCTCCTCATACTTTTAAGCTGATAAGGCTGTGGGAATTGGAGATATAAACTTCATTTGCCTTTTCTTCTGTTTTCATCTTGTTCAATCACTTTGAGCTGATCTGTATTTTGACAATTGTCTGTGTACCACAGATGAATAGCTAGACTCTTCAAGTGTTCATGTTTACACATGGATACTACGACATTTGTGCCATGTAAGAGGGCCAAAATAATTCATTTGCAAGTAATAAATTGCTTCAGTGATAATGAAAAATGATTAGCTGCATTTTTATCCTGACTGCCAGGCCAGTGGTGTAAGGGAAGACAGAGAGGGAACCCAAACTATAAAGGAGACTTCAGTCAGAAAATTTTAAAGCCCAGTTGTTACAGCTTGGAAACAGACACTAAGATGCAGTATATGCCAGTTTCTTAGACAAATTGTTAACTGGATTTAGAATAACTCTGCCAAAAAGCCAATCTAGTAGAAGTTACAACACTAGGATTAAACTGGGGAACTTGTATGGAGTTAGCAATGAATGGTAACCAGAATAAAGCTTTTATACAGTTTATCAGAATCATCATTCAAGTAAAGTTTCTCTAACTCTTACATCAGCAGTAATTTCCATGATTACTTGACCATAACAATTTTTACATTCCAGAGAAGCTGCCAAAATGTAGCTGGCCTTCTACATTTTTGACCCAAAAGCAGAGGTGGAACCTTTGTACTCATCCCCTTGGTCTCTTCAGTACGCTGAACTTCAGCCCAGTCTTAACAATGACCAAATTGACTTGTTCTTTGTTCTTGTTCATTTGACAAAATACTTCTGTGAACCACATCAACAAACACAAACACTTTGCCCTACTACACTTACATAATCATATTTGGAAATAGTTTCATGGCTTATGTGATGAAAACAGTCCTTCAGAGAGCCATACTAACAGCCATTTTTTGTCCTTGATAATCCTAGAAGGAAATCTATCAACTAAGCAAAAAAAATAGTGAAGATTGTATTCCCTCTGCGATTACGCATTTCTCCTAATTTCTTTCTCCTAATTTCAGGGATTTCTGTTCTTTAAAAAAAGTTTCATGTAACTTCTTTGACCTGTATGCACTGGTGTTAACAGCAATGTTAATTTAGCCTTGTTGGTTTATGTGTAAGCATACAAACATATATACACACAATATCAGCACACTTCAGTCTTAGCCTTTTAAATATAAATACAACACTCTGTAAGAACCCTAACATCAATATTTTTTAGTTTAAAATATATTTCCTTGACTACAACTCCTTAAAAAAAAAATGCAGTCCAAACACATGCAGTCAGCTCATACAGTTTCTGGCCTAGGAGGCAGGTTCATCAGCATGAAAAGACAATAACTCTTGTGGCTTCCATAGACAGTGGTGCAGAAGCCAGTGATAAGAGCCCAGTGTTGATGGAGACAACCTGTTCCAGTGCCTCATCATCCTCATTGTAAATAATTTCTTCCTCATGTCTAATGCTCATCATCCTCATTCATTTTATTCTAATCTGAGCTCAGGGTTGCCTTCCAAGAGTATAAAGTCACCATCGTCTCATTTCTGAGGTAACAAATTTGTGGGTTACCTCACCTCCTCTGTTCATCAGCCCTGTTGACCTTGAAAAGTACTTAAGAGTACCAAAGTTCTAGAAACAACGAGTGAGGAGTGCATGAAAAATGCTGTATTAAACTTTATAATTATGCTATTGTATCAGCAATATCCAGAAATAGTTACGTGATTTTTAAAGGTTCTTTACATAAAAAGAATTAGCACATTTAAACAGGTAGGCTACCTGTTATATTTTATCATGTGACAGATCATTGGTTGAAGGGAAAGAGAGAAAGAGATTACATCTAGCTTAATTAGTCCTTAATTAGCATACACATTTCCAAAGGCCACACAGCACGTGAAAGCACTGAAAATATTTTCATTCTTAAAGTTATGTATAGAATCAGTAGGTCCTGTTGGCTGACCCAGGCAAAGGAATCCTTTCTCAGAAGAAATTTTTTTTGCCACAGATTTTTCTCTCTGCTGTTAAGGCATGAGCAACGTATTAAAAAGTTCTCAAAGGAGTGGAAGGAAAAAAAAACCTCCAAATATGTTTTTCAGTATGCTGGCCACCACAGAATTTACATCTGAATTACTTAGTTTATGGGAGACTAGAATCGAAATATGACTGCAGAACCTTCTGGTGACCATGCCATATCTTAAAACATAGTAGGCACTTCCAGATTCTTACTTGATTCTTCCTTTCTGAAAACATGCAGACCTTTTCTTAGGCTAAAAGACTGATCGCTTAACTTTCCCCTTAGAACACTGTAACTGGCTCTTGCCATCTAAAGGGAAAAATGATAGTATTGGTTGATCAGAAATCAGAGCATCTCTGATTTTTGCAGTCTTAACTGAGATTAAAATTTGATCTATTAAAGTGATTTGTTGAGACGTGCTGTGTGAGACAAAGCAAAACTAAAAAAGGCTCAGCAATTTGAAACTTTATAAGGTTGTTTGCTGACCACCAGCAGCTGACCTGCCCACAGAGCAAACATAGCGTACCAAGAAAGTGGATAGTACCACCTAGTGGCTGACTTCCACTCTGTGGTGAATATCTTGCACAGTTACACAGGTCGGCAAGCTCAAAAATTGCTGTTTGCCAAAGCTGTACTGGCAGTGGTATATTTGAAGAGGTTATTTGGATATCAGGAACATTTTTTTATTTTTATTTTTTTAATAAGGATGGTGAGGCACTGGGACAGGTTGCCCAGAGAGGTGGTGGATCCCTGCAGATACCCAAGGCCAGGCTGAATAGGGCTGTGAGCTCCTGATGGAGCTATAGGTATCCCTATTCATTGCTAGGGAAATTGGACTGGGTGGCCTTTAAGGGTCTCTTCTACCTGAAACAGTTCTATGATTCTGTGATTATGAGAGAGTAGACTGTCCCTGTCAGAGTGGAAAGGAGAGCAACAGTAAAGGAAATTCAAAGTATTCTCCTACCTTGAGCTGTCTGGCCTTTTCCTAACATAGCCAATGCTTACAAGAACAGAACTTACAACAACCCCCCACCCCAAAAAAATGATTTTAGAGGAAGAAAGTGTTAAACATCTACTTGTACAGTATCAAAGACAGATATTATTAGAATTTTTATTCCACCACTGCAGTTTCCAGCTTTTTTTTCTTACTTCAGCTTTATGGCTGCCATGAGTTAACATTTGTCACCTCAAGTCCTTGAACCCAGCTCCTCAGAGGTCCCCTGCAACCTCTCAACCTTTGGCAACTTCTGTCTCTGAAAGCTCCTCAAGAACTCAGAAGACATTTTTAGCTGGCATTTTGTGATGCCATTCCATCTTTACTCCTTGGGAGCTATTAGACTTTAGATAAGATGAATTTTCTTAATATTGCTTATCATTAAATGGAATAGATGTAAGGCTTTGTCCTTACTTTTTTTTAGAATTTTAGAAACTAAAATTCTATTTTAAAAAAATGGGAATTACACTTTTGGAATTCCTCAGATATTTCTCTTCCAAGCCAGAAATAGTATCCTCAATACAATTAAGCAACAAAACCTTATGACATCAGTGATATCTGACACATTAAATTGAGATTCCAAAGATTGCCATGGGAATAGAATAAAACAGAAGTCTGCTCTCAGAGATGTCAGCTGTCAGAACAATACATTCCTCAACAGAAGCAGGAATGCAAGTGCTGGGCTTACAAACTGCAAAAGCAGGCCTTAAAAAACCCGAAGTGCATTATTGCTACATATGACAGTAACTTCCCCATAAGTTGTTTTTTTATGACTTAAGTAAGATATTCTTGCAGCTGTCTGTATTAGTGTAGCTAGGAAGCATCTGCTCCCATGTAAGTCCACACAGGTGTATCTGTAATGCTTCACAATGCCCAGGATAAATACAAGTACAGTATTAAAAACTGAACCTGGTAGTTCACGTGAAGATTAATGTCATAGCAACACATTTAATCAAATGTTTCTTGGTCTTGACATGAGACCTTCTCATGCAGAACAGTGCTGCTAAGAATGAGAGATGTCTAGATGACATCAAGGGACTATTGAAGGTGCTCATAATTACAAAAAACTATCTGGAAGTGGTCATTTAAACAGAGGTATACTAGTTTCCTATCTATTCAGTGCTCTAAGGGTTTACGTGCTTATGTTTTGCTTTCTCTGCTACAGGAGTTAGAAACCTGGTCAGGTTATATCCTGAGGGTCAAGTACTCTGAAAACATTTCACTTTTTTGCCAGCTTTCTCTTTTAGTAGGTATACTATTCCTTATTTAGTTCTCAATTGAAATACGTAGCAGCATTCATTTAAATAACTAGCAGGTGACTAATCTTTGAGTTCCTTAAAAATTCTATGTTTCAAAATTGTTGGTTTTGGGGTCAATGGTGTAAAACTATATTGACTTTCCTTGGGAATTCTGAGAACTGATTTGATTTTTTTTTTTTTTGCTGCCTTTGAAAATACTTAGTTTCATCAGTTAAATTTCGCAAGCTTCAGATCCATGTCTGCAGACTAAATTCAGACTGTTTCAGAAGTCTTAGTTTATACAGGCTTTTTAAAATTTCCACTCATTTATCATTAATCCAAAAGTGCGAGTGACTGAAAATATCACTTAACATGACTCATCTTGTTCAGATGCTATGCCTCTCTCACTCTGCAGGAATACAGGATTTCAAGCTTTGAGCAGAGGCTGATGAATGAAATAGAATTTCGCCTTGAACGTACCCCTGTGGATGAATCAGATGATGAAATTCAACATGAGGAAATCCCTACAGGCAAATACATAGCACCCATCTTTGACAAGAGACTCAAGCATTTCCGGGTCATGGAAGGATCTCCAGTCACATTCACTTGCAAAATTGTTGGGATACCTGTTCCCAAGGTAAGTTGTTCCCAAAGTTAGCAGTAAAGGAATACAAATCAACTACCTGCTGTTTCCTGCACATCTCTGGATAGTTGCATTCAGAAGAACGTATTTCTGTGGAGAGAGCTCTAATACAAATTATTTCCCCTAAACTGCTGAAGTAGCAATACCTGCTCCTGAGCCTGCATGCACTGTATGGACTGCATCACAACCACTTGGCTTCAAGAAAATGTCATAAAAACAAAATAACTTCTCAGAAAGATGAGAGCTGATCTGAGGTAACCAAAAGAGCCTGACAATCCCAGGTGCATAAAGGAGCCATACAACTTTCTCAGTTCAGCCTGGAATCATTCTATTTCACATTGTCACACACCTGTAAGTTTTTTAAGATTCTAAAATTTGTACAAGCAACTGGCCAGATCCTGTCATGTTTTTAATCTACCTTGCTACAGTCACTATTTGACTTCAGAGAAAGTATAAGCCACCATTTTTTCCCCTCATCAGATATACTGGTTCAAGGATGGCAAGCAGATTTCAAAGAAAAACACACATTTCAAGATGAGCAGAGAAGAAGATGGAACATGTTCTTTACATATTGAAGCTTCTACTAACGATGATGATGGCAACTATACTATTATGGCTGCAAACCCACAAGTAAGGCATTTTATTTTCCTCCATTAAAAACGCTTGCTTTTTCTAATACATATGTTAGGAACATAGATCAGGCCATCCACTCTGAGTTTGAGTTGTGGCCATATCAAAATTCAGACTTTTCAGGTTCTTCAATCACTAAGGACATTTTTTAACTCTTGTTCTACTTCTGACACCCTCCTCCTGCCATTGCAGTCAGTTATCTTTTGAGACATGGTGACAAGGCAGACACAGAATCACAGAATTATCAAGGTTGGAAAAGACCTAGAAGATCATCTAGTCCAACCATTACCAATACTTCCCAGCTAAATCATATCCCTCAAGGCAATGTCCAAATGTTTCTTGAACACTCCCAGGGTCGGTGACTCCACCACCTCCCTGGGCAGTGCATTCCAATGCCTGACCACCCTTTCCGAGAAGTAATACTTCCTAATGTCCAGCCTGAACCTCCCCTGGCACAGCTTGAAACCATTCCCTCTAGTTCTATCACTGATTACACGAGAGAAGAGGCCGACCCCCAGCTCACCACAACCTCCTCCCTTCAGGAAGTTATAGAGAGCTATAAGGTCTCCCCTGAGCCTCCTCTTCTCCAAGCTGAACAATCCCAGCTCCCTCAGCCGCTCCTCATAAGGCCTGTGCTCCAGACCCCTCACCAGCTTCATAGCCCTCCTCTGAACACGTTCCAGGGCCTCAATGTCTTTCTTGCAGTGAGGGGCCCAAAACTGAACACAGTACTCGAGGTGCGGCCGCACCAATGCCGAGTACAGGGGGACAATTACCTCCCTGTTCCTGCTAGTAACACTGTTTTTGATGCAAGCCAGGATGCCGTTGGCCTTCTTGGCCACCCGGGCACACTGTCGGCTCATGTTCAGCCGAGCATCAATCAGTACCCCCAGGTCTGTTTCCTCAACACAGTCCTCCAGCCACTCTGCCCCAAGCCTATAGCATATAGCATCAGACATGATGCTTCAGGCAGAAAAAGTAGAGCAAGGGAAAACAAATAGGTACATCAAATCTGAAATCATTACTAAACAATTACCCTTTATTTGCGGATCCATATTTTTGCAGCCTGGATAGTCTTTATGCCCTAACACCACTCCCCTTCACTCTGTGCTAGTTCAGCTTGTTATTTAGTAGTACAGACAACTAAATCAGGCAACTTCTTCCAGTTGAAGTTTTCCCCTCAATTCTGAATTATACTTACACCCAACTATTCCTCAGCTTCCACATGGCTGCACAGACAAAAATTATGCTAGTACAAAGTCGGTAGCAGACAGTACCAGCAGAGATAGAGCAACAGGAATGAATGGGTAGGGACAGATGCTACTTAGGCCGGTGTAGTGCTACAATGCGATGGAAAGCACAGCACTGAGAGTACAGTAGCAAAGTCCTAGGCTGCAGCAAGTAAGTATATGCTCGAATGCGGCAGCTGTAGGCACAGAAATAAAGGAAAGAAACTGCTTACCCTTGGAAGGCCTCAGGTACAGCCTGGAAGAGTTGGAGGAACGCATTACTCTAAGCAGACAAAGAAACCCCTGCCTCATCTGCAGTCCACCACACACTGATAGCACTTGCTTTTAAAAAGCAATTATACTTAATTCACTTACATAATGAAAATGAATTCTAATGCATTGTAAATATTAAATATTTATACTTTACAACTGAATGAGCTATTGACAAACTATTAATTCTTTTTCCATTCCGATTTGCAGGGTAGAGTAAGTTGTTCAGGCCACTTGATGGTTCAGAGTATCCCTGTTCGGGGCCGAGTATCAACACTTCAGCCTCACAGGTAAAAGCATTCAAAATAAGTGGTAGCTATATCTCAACATATTCTATTTCAGTTCTCAAAAAAAAGAAGAAAAAAAAGTGGAAATAATGGCAGCATTTTCCTCCCAATATCTTGGTTATAGAATGTAATGTTTTTGAAGGTCATCTTCAAACGCTTAGGTAAATTATTATTTCACTTGTTGCACTGGAGTTAGAGGAAAGGGTTGGATTAGAAAGATGAAATTCAGCCAAAAAAGGCAAAAAGAAACAAAGGGCAGCTTGGAAACCCAATGACACTATGTGATATAGTTCATTTGATAATCTCTCTAAATAGAAAATATGCAATATTCAATCAATGTAATTTTAAATTACAATCCATGCATTTCTTTCTGCACTTTAATTTAGCTCAAGCTATCTTCATACTTTTCTACAATTCTCTTCTTTGTTCAACATTAAGAAAGGATTTGGCTTCCAAACGTATACATGCAGTTTTTGTGTTGTAGAGCACGCTCCCGGGTGCCAGAAGGAGGAGACAAAGAAGCAGTTCAAGAACGCTTTTTCAGGCCATACTTTCTACAGGCTCCAGGTGACATGGTAGCACATGAAGGGCGACTTTGTAGGCTGGATTGTAAGGTATTAACTCTTTCCTCTGTTGTTTTTTTTTCATCCCTGCTTCTATATATGTATTGGTAGGTGTTTCTACTGCTAGCATGAATACTTTCTGTTAAAGTTTTAATACTTCCATGTTTAAAATTATTGCTTATTGCCATTCTCTCTGAACTGATTCAGGGGATTTCTTCTCAACACATGCTGTATGTTATGAAGAATGCAAAGAACACAATCCCAAAAAACAAAGGTTCAATTACAGGGTTGTTCAAACTGCTAACAGTCTAAACAGCAGAAGTTCAACTGGAAATGCCGGGTCTATTGACTGTATTTACAGGTTCTTGAACTTTATCCATAATAACATAAATTCACAAGAACAGAGTATTCAGCACATTGTGTTCTGTTCAAAATAGCGCTCCCGTTGTACTAGATTGAACATTAATACTCCTGAAAAAGAGGGAACAAAGCCCAGTTCATTTTATGCTTCCCTAGCTTGAAACATCCCAATTTACATATTCAAATCCCCACATAACAGAGTTGTCACAGATTACAGTACGCATAATGAGCATCCAGTTATTCAACAGTATTATTCAACAGTATAAAGAATTTTGGCTGCTCCAACACGTATTGGTAGTTCCTCTATATCCCAATAGCACAGACAGAAAGGTGGTAGAGCTGACACTGACCTCTTTGATGCTCCAAAATGTCTCCTACTCTGAAGAGAGTAGAAGCTATGGAGCGGATGTTAATGCTTCCCTGAAGATGAGTAAGGTCAATTACTACTTAATTTATAATGTAAAGTTTGCTGGGGAACATGCCAAAGAATTTGGCTATTCTTAGCTCTGCTATCCAGGCAGAGATTGTGAAGCCTTAAAGCATGTCTGGTATTGCACAGACCTGGAAGAAAGTAGGCATTTCCACTTACTTCTTTCCCTAGTTTGTAGAATATTGTATGGAAAGGAATGTTTTGGACATGAGTAAATACTTTTATCTATTGGAAATATATTGAAAAGTATAATGCAGACTTCTAATCTTTCTGAAATGTTTCATTTGTCTTGTTACGGAAGACAAACAAGACAAAAAACATAACAAAATGAAACATTTGTCTTGTTATGCAGCTTAACTACTACAAAGAACCTATATTCTTCAGCAAAAATTATGAAATACAAAAACAGTTGTATAAAATACTTTTTAATGTCTGTTAAATTGAGTGGGTTTGATTTATAATCATCATCAACCACAACAAAACAGTAGCATATACTTAAGAGGGAATCTGATTATATAATCAAGTTTTGTCCTTTCTAAAAAAAATACGGGCATTTCAATGTATATGTTTTTCCCGGGATTTATTTGTTTTTTGCTTTTATCCTTTTTGGAACTAATCAGCAAAAAACAGAAGCTGACATTATTCAGATTGTATCTGAATTAAAGCTCACCCGTTAACTTAATAAAATATGTTTGTCAGTTTGACATTTGCCTCTAGCTATTTCATTGTCTGTTAGGTGAGTGGATTACCAACGCCGGACCTGACATGGCTTCTGAATGGCAAACCTGTGTTACCAGATGGTACCCACAAGATGCTGGTCAGAGAGACTGGAGTTCACTCTTTGCTTATTGATCCTCTCTCACAAAATGATGCTGGAACTTATACTTGCCTGGCCACTAATAAAACAGGACAAAATTCATTTAGTCTGGAGCTGACTGTTGTAGGTAAGAATCATTGAAAAACTACTCACAATACTGCTGTTATTTTCAGAAATCCGCTACCTAATCTTCTTACAGACAAGCATAAAAAAAAAAAACCACTTAATTCACTGGTAGTAGAGCTGTTAAACAGCAGTGTTACAGCTGCAGGAGACAAATGGACCTGGTAGGTGCATTCCTATTACTAGCAGAGGGCTGTAAAAATTCTGAATCTTCATTACTCGACTTTTGTTTTGGAAAAATGACATTCTTAAATTTCTCCCCAGAAAAAAATGCCTAGAGTCTGAATTCATAAAATATGAAGAGGTCTTCTAAATGCCTATCCCAGTTTCATTGATTTTAAAAGAATATTTGAATAAAAGAAATTCAAATTTGAATGTTCTTCTATTATAAAGCCTTGCAAAGTGTGAGCTACTGAAATCCATAGATCGGGCATTAATTTTTTGCTATGGTAGTAGGTTTAGACCCATGCCTGCATACATGCATACATTCTTTAATGAACAATAGCTCTGCATGTTACTTGTTTTACGTTCTCTTACAGAGGCTACAGTCATGGCTTTTCACTTTCCTTCCACTATCCCATTAAAAAATTTGCAGCCTACATCAGTATCACAGTTTTTGTTTGCATTCTTCTACACAGTTCAATGACAATCAAGGAATACAGCATCTATTGCTCACTAGTTCCGTTTCTTTTTTCAGCAAAGGAAGTAAAAAAAGCTCCCATGTTTTTGGAGAAGCTTCAGAACTGTGGTGTTCCTGAAGGGTACCCAGTCAGATTAGAGTGCAGGGTTGTGGGAATGCCGCCTCCTGTATTTTACTGGAAGAAGGATAATGAAAGCATCCCATCAAACAGAGAGAGAATGAGGTACTGTAACGTTATACTCATGATTGGAGTTTCTTGTAACCAGACCAACTGCTTTTCTCACACAGCTTTTCACTGAAACAGGTGGTGCTCTTCATAAAACTATGTCATTCTACCACATAAAGTTTTAATATGGTGGCTTCACTGTGTGACACAAAGAGCTATGTCCTTGGTACAGAAAAAGGCATGGAGCATAATGTGCCAATGCTTCAGAGGGTAGCAATAAGCCTTTCGGGCCACAGGCACGATTAATATCTTGTTAGTGAATATATTATGGTATCTTTCGTGGGTTTTAGCAGCTTCTTTACTCTCTAAACTATTTTTCCCCAGTTAAGCTCTAAATATAAATGAATCCAAACTCAGAACAGTCAGAATGTGGTTGTGAATAGTACACAGCATGGAATAACAGCACATCAAATATGGAAGCTGATAACGAAGCTTGGTCACAAACACAGGCAAAAACTTTGATCCTCTCTCAAAAAAACGCAACAGTGATCAGCTTTAGCTCTTCCATTCAAATACATTGCTAGTTTTTAATTTTTCAAAAAACTTACTGGTGTTTGTAGCTGTGATAAAAATAACTGTTTGTTTAAAAAGGTTGATACCTCAGCATAAACATGATTTTAGTTGGCTCCAACTACTGATCTTTTGCAAACATTGGCCCTTTGCTATCAACTACAAAAAGCACTACATTTTCACATGTGTAGCCTGCAGTCTCTCTGCAAAGAAAACTGACTCAGCAGCAGCATTTGTCGCAACAGGAAAGTTTACTTGATACAATCTTCCAGTGGGTTTTGGGCCCCTCACTACAAGAAAAACGTTGAGGTGTTGGAACGTGTCTAGAGAAGGGCAATGAAGGTAATGAAGGGTGTGGAGCATATGTCTTATAAGGAGTGGCTGAAGGAACTAGAATTGTTCAGTCTGGAGAGGAGGCGGCTCGGGTAAGACCTTATCACTCTCTACAGCTCCCTGAAAGGAGGTTGTGACAAGGTGGGAGTTGGTTTCTTCTCTCAGGTTACAGCAATAGGATGAGAGATAATGGCCTCAAGTTACACCAGGGGAGGTTCAGGTTGGATATTAGAAAAAAAATTCTTCACAAGAGTGGTCAAGCATTGAAACAGGCTGCCCAGGGAAGTGGTAGAGTCACTATCCCTGTAGGTGTTCAAGAAACACATAGATGTGATGCTTAGGGACAGTTGGACTACATGATCTTTTAGAGGACTTTTCCAACCTTAATGAGTTTACGGATCCAAGAGACCTTCTTTTATATCAGCATACAGACATGCATGAGTTTCCATACTACTTAGCATAAGGCAAATCATGTAGTGCTGGCAGCAAAGACTGAATGTTCCTGTTATTAGGAGCTGACTAAAGCACAAATTGTCCTCTACCTGAAGTTTTGTGTTTTGGTGTTTCATTCCAGTTTACATGAAAGCAAGATGTCAAATTTCAAAACATCCTCCAATTCCAAGCATGCTGAAGTGCTTATCTCCCACTTCCCTTATATTGAGGGAAACACTTGGATTGATAAAATAACCAGCCACAGCCTAGAGAACAGAGGAACCTCAGTTCTCTGATATACTATCAAATATTTTTTTTTCCTGAGAATTGTGGCCTAAAAGTCACAGATTGCTAAAGAGCAAAGGAAAAGGAAGCAGTAATAAAACAAATTTTACTCTGAATGTCGTCCAAATTAATCTTCAAGATTTTGCCATTCAGGCATTTCTCTGTGGAAAAGGATGCCATGAGAAAGTTTGACCGGCTCTGATTACCGTTGTGAAAATACCACAACTTTGTACAAATGTTGTTGTTCTAGCTTCAGTGCTTGAAAAAAAATATAGTGTGACTCACCAGCAGCTTTGCAGGGGCTTATTTCATTGGAATTCAATAAGCAATTCCAATATTAGCACATACAGAATAAAAACACCGTGGCTTTTCACAGCTGAAAGGAGCAAGAATAGATTTCAGCTGCTCAGATTATTGTCTGGGGCTATCCTGAAAGTAAGTCTATTAAGTGTAAAGGTCATAGTCTGATACTTCTTTGGGAACAGAAGTTGTGACTGTTTTATTTCATAGCTGACATATATATTGCAAAATCTCAGAGATGACATGCTTTTGACAAATTCTAACCCTAAAATCTTGTTTTCCCAGCATGCACCAAGATACAACAGGGTATGTCTGCCTTCTGATTCAGCCTGCCAGGAAAGCAGATGCTGGCTGGTATACCTTGTCTGCAAAAAACGAAGCTGGTATTGTCTCTTGTACTGCTAGACTTGATATATACGGTAAGTACCGGCTAGTAAATAAAACAAATCAGAATTTATTTTCTTTGACAGTCCTAGCTCTCACCTAATTCTTTGTTCTTATATTGCCAGTTTTGCCATGGATTAGACGTTACAGTATCAGTGCATTGACTCCATTTTAACATGGCCACCAGGAGGAGATAGAACAATACAGTAAAATTATGAGATTACTTGCCATTAAACTGATGTGGGGAAACGAGGAGCAATGCTGTACAGTATTTTTTACTTCTTCTTTCCACCTTCCATGGACACATAAAAGTACAATAAATGAGTACTCAGTTTAAACCTTACCTCTGTTCCTTTAGAAGCACATAGCAGTGCTACTGCACTGACCTGAGAAAGAATAATAAATTGCACATTTAAAAGTAGACCCCTTCTTCCGGGGAGCATGTATGTTACAAACTACGCCTAAGTAACACAAGATAGCTAAGATGATAATGTGCTGATCCAAGACTCAAGAGGCCCAATCCTAGTTCAAGAACTATGGTACAACATTTAACTTCTCTGTATCTATGCATGATGCGTGTACTAGTTATTTGTATACATCAACAACAACAACCCTTTGATTACTTAAGCAATAAAAACAAAACAGAAGGCACATGCCACAAAGTTTGGGGTTATATCTGCATCCTCAAAAATAGTTTTCAATCTTGTTTTCTTGTTTAAAAAAAAAAAATTATATATATATATATATAAGAAGAAGAATAAAACTTAACAGGGATAACCATAGGTCATCAGTGAATCTCTGTAAGTTTTCTGCCATCTTGTGGTGATACAAACAACAGTAATTCAATATTCAAGAGAGGGCTGAGCAGAGACTGATTCAAAAACAAGCACACAAAATGAAAAGTAATTTCCCAGGTGTCTAAACGTGGGCAGACAGAAATGAAGTTTTTGTATAAAGGATGGACATTAAAGCAAAATAAATAAATAAATAAATAAGGGAAGTAAGAAATGTGTCCTAATTTCAGCTGTATTTCCTAAAGAGTCTACATGTCCTGTATGCCAGAATGACAGAAACCACTTTTCTTCATGCTATTTCAAGTGAAGGTTTGGTCTTGTATTTACAGTTTTATTTGCAAAGAAACAGGTACAGTAATGAGTGTATTGATTTCAAAAATAAATGCCACCAAAAGAAAAGCCAGAAAGAAAGTCCTCCAAGGGATGGAATAGTACAAAATGAGAGTTACATCCCGTTTGTTTATCTCAGCTCATGCTGTAATGTGTCTTTTGTTTTCCTTGCAAGAGCTTGGAGAAAGGTTCACAGATAAAATGGTTCATTTTTGTACTCACTGAAATGCATGTAAACATTCCTATTGGACTGAAAAGCAGTGGAAATTTGTCCATTAGTATTTTAATAAAAATACTCAATGTAAATTATGCAGACAGTAATATTTGAAGGAACAGATTCTAAGACAGGGAACAAATTGCTGTGCTCCATTTAAGGGTGTTGGAAGGAACTTAGCAGTTGTGCACGCTGACTTCTGTTGTTTCACTGTTAACTAATACAGAGGTTTATGCAGCCTATTCTGTTTTTGTTACTTCAGCTCAGTGGCATCATCAAATTCCACAACAAATAAAGCTTCGACCTGGGAGTAGCCGGTATGCAAACCTTACTGGCCAAGGACTCGACATTTATTCTGGCTTCCCAACTACTGAAAGCCCTGTGTTGTTTTCATCCCCAACTCAAAAGATGGTGGAAAGTGATGAACTTTGAAAAAAACAAATGAACAGTGGTTCCAGTTACACTTGCAGAAATACTAGAACTGAAAAAATGAAGAGGTACAAGTCAAGATGCTCAAGGTTTACAAGCAACTTGTTTGTAATTAAGTGTACTGCTGCTGCAAATTTTGCAAGTAACACGTACAAGACTTTTGCATAGTATTTTTCTGCAGGATAATTGTGGTATGGAGTGTTGTGCAATAAATTCAATACTGTGTAGTTTGCTAAGAATTACATAGTAAACATAGTTTTCAGCACTTAAAAGTCAATACCACTTCTACTGCTAGAATTAAAGCTACTCTCCTGTAGCGAGACACGTTAAGGATTGATGATGTTTTGCTGGAATACTGCCCAGTGAAAACACTGATATTACAATAACAACAATCCTGAATGAGGGTGAACAACATGACTTTGAATGTAATTCTAAAAAAAACATATATTAAAAAAAAAAAAAAGCCAGATAATCACAAAGCACAAGTACAAGGAAAAGATGTATCTCATTTTTATATATGATTAAGCCAGATAATCTTATAACTGTTGAACTCAAGTCTAGATAAGTGTAGAATTCCATGTAGGTTCAGCTGTATACCTTATATATTTCTATTTGTGTGTGCGTGTATACTCCATGAACTGTGTACTCATGGCATAATTATTCATAAAGTAAGGTACAGGACATACGCCCAGGGCTCTAATATAGGAAACTAATCTTCCTGTAGTCTGAAGCATGTTCTGTAGAACTCATAGCTGATTCTATTTTCTAGATGCGCTTTATATTTTTTTTTTCCCCTTACATTGGTAGCGATTCTCTGCTTTTAAATATAAATTCATACCAAGGTGTAACTTCAGGGTTTTCAAATATCAGTCTCTTTCTTCCTGTTTTTAATGTGACTGAAAGAAAAGTATCTACCATATACCTCATTTTTTCCTCTAACTGAAAAGAAATTATGATCTGCTGGAAATCAATGATTTCATCATCATTTAGGAAACAGTGACAAGTATGATGTCTACTATTAAGACAGAAAATTCCATTAATACACAAAACTCTATGGACTTAAACAACAAGAATGTGCAAAGAGCTAAAAAATTCTACTATAACTAATAGGAGTATGTAAGAATCTAATGAAGATGCAACAGAAGGTGTTAAGAACACTTAATTGTTTTAAATACATTTAGCATCTGCACAGTTGCACAGCATTTAAAAATCTATGACTATCTAAGATTATTTCTTGCCTTTAAGTTATTGCTACCCCTCTTCTTTGGACAAGAAAAATTAACAGATGCTACTGGTTTAGATCTTATTTGGATTTTTTTCAAAGTTAAAAGTGTAACTTAAAAAAAATTACAAATGCAAAGAAAGAAATGAGGAGTTATCTTAAGAGCAGCAGGATACTGGATATGGACAGAGACTTGAGAAAAAGAAAGCCTTCCATCCCTGGATTTCCTACAAAAGCAACTTATGATATCACTAACTGTTGGTTCCTTGAAGATTCATGGGAAGTGAATTTATTGTATTGTTCCATTTCCTATGTGAGTACCATAACACATCTCACAAAACCACCATAACATAAACTCACCATTATAACTTCCCTGCTTTTGATAGAAATCTCATGTATGATTCACCCCAGACTGAATATATTGTAAAATATGTATTATTCTATATATGATACTAATAATATATATTATATTAATAATATATATTATTCTAAAATAAAATACATTCTTATCCTGACGGACAATACAAGATATAGTTACTTCAGTGAGAAAGCAGAAATGCCAGTTGTTGCTGGTGTTGTATCTCCTCTCCAGCGAGTAAGATAAAACTAAGCGTTATGAAAAGCAATACATTAATTCAAGTGACTTCAATTATGAGATGCTCAGTTTAAGACAAATTATGGGCCCCGAAATAGAGAAGCCCTTGTTCCTCTGATCTTCACTAGTTTTTAGGATGGCTTAGTGAGTCAAAGTTGGTAAAATAAATAAATAAATAAAATCAAAAGATTCCCATATTTGTAACTACTCTTGAGGAAATAATCCAAAGAAATCTATTGGATTTTCTTTAACTCAGTGGTGTTGGGAAGAAGGATGAGGGAGAATTAAGACACAAAAGATCTAATTCCAGTCTTCTCATTACTTCATGCCAGAAGTGAAAAGCGGATTTTGATCCAAAGTATTCAAAATTGGATAACGTTCATCAGGCTTTGTACCTAGCATAGGGTTAGTCAAGCTCTTTTCCCCTGTAGAACACAATGGTGGGCCCCTTGCCTAGCTTTAAGGGATTAGACCCGATGATTTCCTGAGCTTCCTTCCAACGTGAATCATCCTATACGTCCTACATTACTTTACTTTCCTCTTCTTGTCTGAATATCCTATGTGGATAAAGTTTCCTACTGATTGAGCAGAAAGTAAAAAAAAAAAATCGAGCAGGCGCAAGCTTCTCCTTTCAGCTGTGATATATCCCACTACGCAATTCTGGCAAGAAATGTAATAATAAAATCTGATTTTTTTTTTTTTTTAAAACATAGTTTAAAAGAATAATAGAACCTATTATTTGCAAATACTTGGTTACCAGTTCTAGAATCATACCTGTGAATATTACTGACATCAGTAGTGTTTCTCACATTTTATAACATCAGACATCATGTCCAAGAACTTGGCACAAACCAAAAGACAAGGAGCACAAATAAAAGATGTAAACCACATCTCTTGTTCATTTTTTCAGCGAAATCTGGCTTGACTTACATAATTACAATTTGAGCAGACAAGCTCAAGGATAAGCAGTACATTTTTTTTTTAAAATGTACTTTTTGTTTTTGTTGTTGAGGCAGACAAAAGCCGCTGCTTTTCCCAAAAATCTGTATAAGAAGGATTGATTTGAAGTCATTAAACAAGAAGCCCCTGTAGATTCGCAGCAAACTAGGCTACAGAGTGCACCACCAAAATCTGTCACCTGAACTATAAATATTCTCTCTTTGACAGTACTTATTTACAGAAGGATCAAATGTTTATCCATTGCACTTCCCTACATAATGTATAAGTCAGAGAAATTACTTTCAGTGCATCTGACATAAACAAAATCACAATCCGATCCCAAATAAATAGTCTGTGGTCATTAACTTTGGCTTATTAATTGCTGCAGAACATTTGTTCTTTGCATATTCTGAGCCCAGACAATGAGTGTGTAAACAAAGCTTAGTGAATAGATATAAATGCTGTTAATTAGTAGAACTAATGTGCTCATCATAAAGAAGATGCAAAAATGATGCTTATGTTGTTGACTGATGGAAAAGCCAATGGGAAAAATCACTTGTGTAAGCAGTAGAGACAACACTGAGCTGTCGCAAAACTTGATGTTGTTTGAGTTCATGTACCATGAGGGTATCATACTTTGTCAAGATACACTACACACTACACAACTGTGCTCTCTTCCTGAACAGCTTGACTTTTCATTGTTTTTGTTCAATTGAATAGCTGATTTGATTTCACACTAACATGATATTTCATTCTCTTATTTAGGGCAGGCTTTTGAAACAATAAAAATCAATTTTAGAGCATTTACTGGAATCAGTGTTAGCTATTATCTTCCAAAAGTCCATTAAATCACCACAATATGAAACATAACATTGTATCAATGAGATACAGAAATATTCATTTTTGTGAACTCTCAATAACAGATCATTTTTCTGATTCAGATTCTTGTAGGTTTACTAAGTTTCTTGTTCCCTTCCAGTCCCGTTTCTGTATGTGACCAGATGCATAATATATTTCAAAGAATGGCAGAAATAACTTCTATTCTGTGATTCTAGAAAGCAGAAGTCTTATCTTTGCTTTAAAATTCTTGGCCCACCTTGGTACAGACACAGTCCGCAGCAGTGTGATATAAGAGTTTGCATTAATACCAATAGATTTCTTGCCTTAAAACAGCTGGATTGAGATAATTTGCTTGCATGCAGACAGTGGAACATATCTTCTGAATGATTCCTATACACTGGTGTGAAGAGCACAAAATCTAAATTACAAAAATCAAGTCTGCAGCCTCTTTCATAATATCTAAGCAGTTGCCAATTGCAACTGTTTACAGTAACAACAGATACTGCAAAGAAACAAATCTGAAATAGGAGTTACTAAAAGAACTGTGCTCTTACTGCTACAAGGTTAAAAAACATTAGTTTCAAGACAATGTCTTCATACAAAGCGATTATTAAGACCTAATGAAATTTAATTGTTAAATATTGAATGAGTGATTCACTGTTAGTTGCCTTACTATTTCCAGTACAAGTATGTTCACTTTGAGCCTTAGAATTCTATTTTATATTCTTTTTCTTGGTTAAAGTTGGCATTTTTTATTTTTTGATCCAAAGTCATTCTCTATGGACAAACAGTGCTAACATCAGTTTTGAAGTACTTTAAGCGCATACAAAAGGAAGTAACAAATGCCCAAACGTTCAGGAATGTATCCCCTTTTATCTCACCTCAACTTAAATAAATGCTTCGGAGTTGCATACAAGAGTGTGTCTTTGATGTGTTTAAGTAATGGTGAAAGCGTGGAGCAAAACCAGAGGTTTCCACAGAACTCAGCTGTGACAGCTAATGAAATTAATGCACTTAGACTTTACATTTTAGTAGAAAATCATAAAGTACTGTCAAGTCGGGGATATAGCAGACATGATGCTAGCGTATAGCTGTGACATATAGTTGCTGTTTTTTCTAAATATCAGTTTGCTCTTGTTTTAAATTACACTTTCTTCACCCAATAGCCTCTCTCCTCAATCAAACTTTAAAAGAGCAAGTTTTCTCAGGGGAACCAGAGCACAAGCTAAGGAGTCTTTAGAACAATCTAAATATTCAAAAGATCTGTAGGGTTGTCAGATTATCAGCATCTTGTGGAATCCATCCCCCAGACCTGTATTTGGGCATATCCTTCTATTTTACTGACTGGCAGAGATGAACTCCGTTGTGTCTCATAAATTCTTGTACCATGCTGGATCATGTTCAGCCAGCACCCACACAACACCCACAGAAATTCCCAGTTATTGGATCTAGGACCAAAGCTCATCTGTGCAGTAAGTAGGGCACTGGAGACTGTTACAGAAGACTTATTTTTTTTCAGCCTTTAGTTCTGTATCCAGTTCTTCAATAAGTGAAAAACAAATTAAGCTGCAGAAGCAATACTAATACTACAAAGAAGATCGATTTTATTGTCTTGATATAAAAGACAACAGGTAGGGGGGAAATAAAATAAAAAAAAAAAAGCATTCTATTACATTTGCTGGTCTTGATTTTACTGCCCCATTTAACCGTGTTTCTCCATTCCTGCACAGACTGATTCTTGCGTACATCTGTAACTGCTAGGTCAGAGACAATGTTCGTAAGAACATTTTAGCCCTGCTACAGCTCCACAAGCTAAAGCAGCTCCTCCATGTAATATCACTTCCTCTGAGCAATAAAACTGCTTTTAATAATGCCCTTATACTTTAAGTCCATTATAGTTGTGAAGAACTAACATCATACAAATAATCCTTGGGCCATACGTGCTACAAATTTAAGTGGAGGCCTCCATTTTTTTCAATGTGAAATTATGTTCAGAAACAGACCATTCACTAAGATTATACAGTACAGGCAATAAGGTTACACATTATCTTCTAACAGTATGTGACTACTTTATTTTTTTCTTTTTTAAATAAAGAAATGGAGAAATATCAACGATATTTTGAAATGTTGAAAAACTGACTGTGGATTTCAGACTGCAGGAAGCCATTCTAATATGGACTTTTATTATTTGGAGTTACATATGCAGACATCTTAAGCAAATTCTGTGTAAGTTAAGAGTTACTTTGCATGTTAATTTCTGTACAAATGAAAACTGAACAACAAATTGGAAAAAAAACTACTAGTACACAAAACACTAAACTGTATTTGGTAGAAAATATTTAAATATTATACATATGGGTTTTGCTTTGGGTTTTTTAAAACTATGTTTTCTTGAGACTTAATTAAAGTTAAAAACATAAAGCTTTCTTTTATAAATGAAATCAAATGTCTTTAATATCTATGTAGAGGAAGCATTGGACTGTTTCTTCAATGAATAAATGTGTTTTTGTTCTCGGTGCATTTGCTTTATTTCCTGGGTATTTTATAGAGACACAACAACTTAGCAAAAAGAAGCTGTTTTGAAAATTCTTGGTGAGTTTTTGAAGTCCAGATAAAGCCATTTCTAAAGTAAAACTGAGAATTGCATCTGTATTGTCCAGCCAAAATCAATTGAAACCTAAGTGCAATGGTACTTATCATCTTAAGGCAGAAGTGTATTTTGAAACATTAAGAATATGGCAGGAAATCATGTTCTTTTTAATTTCTGCCTAGCAAATCACATCACAACAGCGACTTCACTGAAGATTTCACCACAGAAGTTCTACTTAACAGGGTACAG
Source organism: Alectoris magna (assembly GCA_030625065.1). Classification (NCBI taxonomy): domain Eukaryota; kingdom Metazoa; phylum Chordata; class Aves; order Galliformes; family Phasianidae; genus Alectoris; species Alectoris magna. The sequence continues at coordinate 25,289,112 of CM060566.1, read as the reverse complement.
GAAACACAACTGAAAAAATAATAAAATAAAAAAACCACCCTAATGATATGCATGTTTCCCCATGCAAAAGAGATGCAATGTCACTCACCTTACAAGGTGATAACTAAAGCTAGTAAGATTTTTATTTTTCATAACACATGTACTGCAGCACCATTTAGGTATTCCAGCCAAGACCTGAGCTTTTTTCTTTATGTGTGTATAGTACCGAATGGTCTGTGCCTAAAAGATGTTGCAATAGAAAAGACAAACCCAAAAAGCTGGAATTAATTGGAGCGATAAGACATACTAATACATATCCACTGGTAGCTGCAATAGCCAGACAGGAAGAAATCACTGCCTTTTAGCTGCTAACACACTTCTTTGGAACACGCGCTACCCTACTTCCATTGCCAGACCATGAAAAGTCACTGCAGTTGAAAACATCTCTTCAGTTCAAGTAGAAAAATAACTCTGACCACTTTGTGTAAAAAAAAAAAAAAAAAAAAAAAAAAAAAAGGGGGGGGGGGGGGCTGAAATGATTCAAAGAATCATAAGAATAAGACCACCTGTGCTAGTTCATACAGTAAACACCAGGATGCAGTTTAAACCTTTTAGAAGAATAGAGGTTAATTTCCCACAGATAGCTCATTAGAACTGCACACTGAATTTCAATAGTGGAACACATACACGTTTAGCAAGCTACAAGTATTTAATGAAGAAAGAATTTCTTATCCTCTGTGTGTTCATAATGCAACTCTACAACTACTATGCACTAATATTACAAAAAGAAATATCTCAGGCTTGCACTTCTCAGTGGGACAGAAATCTGTAGGCAGAAAAAGTTCTACATGTAAGAACACATTAAGCTCTGCACATCTGAAGTCATGGAGGCCAATTGGAAGAAATAATTTATTGGGGGGAAGCGGGGCCATGTAATTAAGGACTAGTACAGAAGAAGGGTCACAGTTATTATCTGACAAGTATCAAACAGTCAGTGAGAAATAAATACTCTGGAGCAATGATGAAATCCATGTTAAATGGTCAAGTGATCATTTCACAGAGTCACTGAAATATTAGTGAAGAAAAGCAGTTTACAGATGCCAATGACTTCCTGGATGGTTATTGAGTTTGAGACACCTAAACCACATCTTGCTCTTCACACTGCAGTCAAAAAGAACTTGTCATGTTCAAAAATTCCCCTTCATCTCCCCCAGAAGAGCCTTGACAGATAATACACAGCTATGAAGAACTTACTCTACTGCCATCAGCGCTGTAGTAAATTAGAAATCCCAACTTTTAAGTCAACACTGCACCCTCCCAAGGAAAAAAATTACTGAATTACCACACCATTCTGTGAAAACTAATGAAACAGTTACTAATTATTATTTGTTAAAAAAAGAATTAAACACTTACTTCTCACAGGCAAAATCAAATTTAAGAAAATGGGGATTATATTATTAAATGGCACAGGCTGATCTATAAAGCATTCAAAAAGCTATCCTCTGCACTGAAGTGCTTTTTAAGGCTTCACTTTCAATTGTTAACAACGTAGGTAATATAACCACAGATTTGGTTTGCTCCTCTTTGTTTGATCTTACTATCGTTTAAACATCCACATCACAAAAATATTCGTTGTTGTTGTGATTATTTCTGTCATCAGACTATCTACTATTAGTAGACAGCGTATTACAATGGTGAATGGGAGTAACAAAATGGATGAGACATGGTGGTTATATACTTTTATGTACACTACACAAACTGCAACATCACAGTCCAAAAATAAAACTATATGCCAGCAGCACACAAACACACTGGTACTGTTCTTGTACACTGCCCTGATGTTTATACTTTCATATAAGTTTGTACACTCCCCACATAGGGGTTAGAAGTCTATTTCTCACTCAGATCTCTATGTCACAGAATTGCGGTCTATTTGCATTACATTTCTGTTTCAGGATGGAAAATCCATTGCTGTGCAAGCAGTGCAGTTAACACAATTTCTGCCCAAAGTTTACACTAATAAATTAGTGTAGGATGGCACATCATATCATTTAAGTTTTTGAGGATTGTATTGATTATACCTGAATATTACTTATAAGACTATTGTATGACTAATATATGACTAATATGGACTTATGACTAATAAGAACTTATTTAATGTGAGGGTAACAAAGCACTGGAACAGGCTGCCCAGACAGGCTGTGTACTCTTCTCCTCTGGAGATATTCAAAACCTGCCTGGATGCCTACTTGTATAACCTGTAGGGAACCTGCTTTAGCAGAGGATAGGGCTTGGTGGTCTCCAGAGGTCTCTTCTAACCTCTACAATTCTGTGATACAGAGAAATTGGTCACTTAACAGTAACAGATTTTCCAACAGTATTAACTCAAGTGTGTGATAAACAGCAACAATTTCTATCCTCTCCATATGAACTTCTGTAAAGAAATCAGCAAATAACAAATCTTCATACTCCCAGAAGGCTGAAACCACTTAAAGAGCTACTGTAATTCATAAACAAAAGCCCTTATTTTAATAATTACCCTAATCACTACTGAACTTAGAAAAGCTAAAGTATACATTAAAAAAAACATTCCTGAATACCAGTGATTAAGGGAGAAATTTGCTCAGAATATACTTGTTTTCTCTTCTGTATTCGTTTACCCTAGACCTGAAAGTCTGTCCCAGCAACTTCTACTCCACAGTCCAATTTGTGGGTTTGGAAGTGCACTGTCCCACAAAACACTGATCAAAGGCAAAACATCAATGAAGGTCCAGGGAGACGACAGATAATGTCAGGTCTCTCTATATTTCCTGCAGCAAAGTCCCTTCCCCCAAAACAAAGCTTCGTTCCTATCGCTGCTTCAATTTTTTTGTTTTTCCATTGAAAGCTACTGAATTGTTGCAAATAGCTCCTATCAGAACTTCCATTTTTATTTTAAGATTCTTTCAAATGACAAGATATGGCAGTAGGGAACCTGCCAGCCTTCCCTGCTGGAAATCTATCACCAGTTGTTTTGGGACAGCAGCTCCTTTTCTCCTTCTCCCAGATGGCTAACATTAGCAAAGGGCTTGTTTCTGGAAACTCTCAACAGCAGCACCAGCAGAAGTATCCTTCATCTTCACAGTCTGCTGCCATCATTACAGGCATCTGCAGTCAGACCTTTGCGGACACATCTGCTGTTCTGCTCCTACTCATTTATTATTATTATCTTTTACTTTTTTTTTTTTTTTTTTTTTTAAACTTCCCAGTCTCCTTTCCCTAACTCTTCTGCCTTTTCTATCCAGATCCCTCTATCTTCCACAAGCACAAAATAAATAAAAGACAATTCAGGGCATCAGCAGGGCTGAAATGAAGCGTCCCTTTCAACAAAACTGATCTCTAAAGGCTGTTTTTTGGAGGGTTCACTAAACACACTTCCTCCTGTAACTGAGTGACAAAAACCATTTGCCAGTTTTTCTGCACATTAAGTTGTCAGGGCTGAGGAAGCAGTGAAGCTAAGGGAAGCAAAGTTACCAGTAAGTAATTCTAGAGTTGGAATTTAAGGTAGCATATGAGGACATATCATAGAAAACACTTTATTCTTGATTTACAAAATCTGTTACTGTCTCTAGATAACATAAAATTAAAAAAATAAAATGCAACCAAACTACAAAAATCCAGATGTTCAGATTGTTTTCACACGAGCATCTCATTCACAGTATATAACCACACGTGCTTTTACAGCCACTAAAAATAAAAACATTTTCATGACTTGAAGCTAGCTCTTTTTCGAGCATACAAAAGACATCATAAGTTGGATTAAAGCAAACCTACACAATTTTGGAACCCATATATCAAACTTACAAAGTTTAAGACAGTTAGTTCTCCAAGGACTAGGACTCCAATACAATATAAAACTTTCTCCAGGGGAGTCATTCAAGGGAAAACAAAACCAAGAATTACTTTAAAGCTGACATGAAAATAAAAACGTAGAATGAAACTCATTTGTAGCGCTACTCCATTCAGTTATAGCAAGGGTCAATTTGGTGCGCGGCTGGTAGGAAATACTGTCACGGATCATAATTAAATAAAAAGACTTAATTAAAGGAGCCAAATTAACTAGCAAGCAATAGTCCATAAGATTTCAAAGAACTTTCTATCAACAGTAAAGAAACTCATACTTCTTAAATGCATATTGATTTAAGTTCTCAAAGCAAATTTATTTTGTCACATTAGTGTAAGACACAAACATGAATAAAGCTATTGTAATGCCAATATTACCTTATTCAAGCAGATTAACTCTTGCTAATTATTAAATTACACATCTGGCCTGCTGCATATTTTTAGCTTGTAATAAATTCTAATTAGCTATTTGAAAGTGTTCAGGGTGATAGCTGAATATTCGCTGTGCATAAGGATCACTGTCTGTTGCCACTTTTTGTCCTGTATAATGGTGGTAGCTCTCTGGATGAAAGTGTTCACAGTGAAGGTTAATCCATTCTCTTTCAGTACTGTATCTCTCTGCTTCAGCAAGTATTCGTGTTAGAGCCATGATATAACTCAAAGCCATCTGAAGGGTCTCATATTTGGAGAGCTTCTTATCCTGACCCCACTGTGGAACCACCTTTCTCAAACGATCAAAGGCTGTGTTCAGTCCTTGCATCCGTCTTCTCTCCCTGGCATTGGCAGCCAGTCTTCTCTTGGCAGCACTCTCCATTCTTTCTGTGCTGCACTTCACAACGCAGCCTGGTCCACTTCTGCACTGGATCTCTGATTCTACTCCTGAATCCAAATGACTGGATTTACAGGTTTTCATATTTATTGCAGCTGCAGCTTCACACACATGCAGAAAAAAATTACACTTTAAAAATGAAGTGTCTAAACAGTTGTAGAGAATGCACTCCCGTAAGTAGCCCGTGTGTCTCTTGAATCTTTTTACAGATACTGTTGATATTTATCTTAGCATAAAAAATAAAAAAAATAAAAACCTCTTCTGGCTCTTCTGGAAGCGTCTGAAAATTGCTTATTGTTTAATGAAAGAATAAAGAGTTCTCAATGCCTTATGCTTTCATTCTTCTCATTTCTGTAAATACAATGACGTAGATAGAAAACAAGGAAATCTCCATTCTCAAAACACGAGTTAGTGAAGAAAATGGTCCTTTTAAGCCAGAAAGGATATTAATGGATTAAAAAAACATCCATTCCAATGGCCATTTCACTTGAAAGGAGTTCTGATTCAGTTTAGGAGGATGCTTTGATACGATGAACTGTTGTGATCTGAAGACATAACTTCACAACAGAAATCTCTCCCTTCTTGACTGCCGCCAGCAAGCAATGATTGTGTCTTACAGACTCGAAGAGGCTTTATAGAAATTGCTAAAGCTAAACAGGTGGTAGCAGGTGGGCGGGCGGCACTCTGCTTCCATCCCAGTACCTTCCCAGCCTGGGAACCACAGGGGGAAAAAAAAAAAAAAAAGAAAAGAAAAGCAACAGTAAAACCCGAACATTACAGCCTTCATCTGTTGAGAAGTCTTCCAAAGCCATTCTGTCCAGCCCTAACAACTTGCCATCTGGAGCCGTGTCTGGCTGGCCCCACAAGACTCTGGGCAGTTAAGCAAAAGATCCTTTCAATTGATAATCTGTTGCAACTCAGGAGAAAAAAAAAGATATATAACTCTCACCATGCATTATAGCACTTGCACTTTAAAATATCTGAAAGTTCTGGTAGATAATATTTGGAGTAAGAAATAATTGTTCCAAAAAAACCAGAGGAGAATTAGCTTGGCGGTGAATAGAGAATAGTACTGTGCTTCACTATACATTACTGAAGCAAACAGACTCAAATTATTGGGAATCTCGTAGGACTCGAGTACAGACCATTGAGAACAGTATCTCAAGAATAACTGAGATTATATATTTGCATGTCAGCAATGTTATGAAAACAATTCAGAACAAGTCTAAACAGTTAAAACGTAGCTATGGATTTATCAAATAATTTTTAAAGTATTTGGAGAGGTTGTGATACAGACACGCCAGTACAAACAGTCTGAAAACTATCCTTTTTAATACACCCTGCATAATGTATGTATGCATATTTATGCAAATATAAATATAGAATGTGCCCTCTTAGGAATATCCCCAAATAGATAAGGAGAATAAAAGAAGGTGTGGAAAAGATGAATCTGCTTTCTGGCTGTAAGAGCTCATTTGTGCTACTAACTCCAGTGACAGAGAAGTCACCATTCAGACACACAGAATATAACCTTGGTTTTACAGTACTTATACCATTAAACCATTATCTACATAAATTACGGGGGGAGAAAAAAAAAAATCATATGAACATGTTATCTTATACACAAAAGGTTAAAAAAAACTGCCACACAATGATTTATTATCTGTATTGATTTCAGACTTAATTAAACCGTTACCAGCATTCATAAATTACTAAGTTTTTTCATTAGAGACTGAATACTGTATATTTATTTAGAACTATGACTCAATTGTTTTCATTATGACTCTAAAACTTGAAGTAGCTGTAAACAGCTGATTAATCTCCAGCAGAAGCAATGACAATGAAATGAGGTTGAATAATCCAAAAACAATAGGATGCAATTGAACACTAATGGACTCGAGCATGACAGATGTTGAACGTAGGCTGTTACGCCCAGTTGGTCTGCTCTTAATATTCTGAATCCTAATGGTCTTGAACAGAGATGATGGTTGGGGTAGGGAGTCTCCATTATTCCATTATCAAAATGTACGATGCATCTTTAATATTTAAAGAAGTACAACTTCATCACATTTCATTATAATGTTCAACATTCCTATTTGTGTGCGCTGACCTGTTCTTCTGAATAATAAAAAAAAAAAAAAAAAGCACTACTTCACATTAACGTGCTCCTTTCTGAATGACAATTTCTGAATACTTGGGAGTGTGAGAGAGCTGAAAACAGCACATTTCCAAAAACCACATAACCATATGTCTTTCACAGAAGGATCAGCAATTAGAACTTGTGAGATACTTCTTTTTCTGTTGTTTCAGACTTTTCATGGGCAGCAATAAAAAAAAAAAAAAACTACCCATGCCTTTAATCTTCATGCAATTTCTACAGCATATTGTAGTGCTGCAACTTAATATGCTCAAACAATTTTAGTTGAATCCTTTGGCACATAAATGAATCTCAAGGGATTTTTAATGTATAAGAAAACAATAAAATTAAGGCATTTTGTAAGTCAATAAGTATTGTGCATTCTCATGAGATATTCGCTACTCAGTTCAAATTATTAATCTCTCTTACTACAAAAATAGTGCTGCTAACTTCATCTCTTAAGTACGAAAAGCATTTCTAACTTCACGTCCTGCAAGTATGAATTACAAAGACTTCAAATATAAAAATCACAATTCAGAAAAACCTTATAGTCTACTCCACTAATGAATAGTAAGACTGGAAATGACAGTACCATCAATTTTCCTCCTTTCTAACTGATTCTCCATCATTACCATTCTTTGAGTAACACACTGATACCATCTCAAGAGAGGAGCTGAGTTTTATCTCTCTTAATGAACAACTAACTTCACCTTGTATGACTTACTACAAAATCACAGAATCAGGGCACCAGTCCATCCGGTTGATGAATCTTAGGGCTCATAGATACGGTTGAAAATTGGTCCTTGGAAAGTCAAAATGCTTGCTTTCCATGTCACTTCTTTTCCACAGAAAAATGACTATCAGTGTCTTATCCACACAAATTAATTATTTGCATAGTCCATTAGCCGTACGAAAACACACCATCTCAAGCTAGAAAACAAACTGCTTTATAGTCCAGATAATAACAGAAAGGGTATCAGTGACATTTTCCCAAGTCTCCTTCACCTGGCACAATTTTCTCATTTTTCCAGCTTGCCCTGAGTATAGCTTACTTAACTCTACTCTCTCCCCCATTTATTTTTACTTATTGCTCAGAGATACTATTCTTTGAAATTATTCATGGTTCTCAGAACATTTATGATAGCAGTTTTCCAAAAACCGATCACATATTCTGGCATGATATACTGCTGTTGTGCTGAAAACAAATCTAGATTCCAGCTCTTATTACTTTCATCTTCATTTTATATCAATGATTTCTCAAGAATTTCCCTTCTGCTCTTATTTTCTGTGTCAGAATACAATTTGAAGACAGAAGAAACATTGGAATGTTCTGTGCCTATTTGCTCACATTTCAATCTTTGAATCTCTTTAGCAGGTACACATTCAGTGTTACTCCATAGCCCCAGCAGCATTATTCCTGACTTTTACATTTTAATTCTAAAATGGTGGTTTTGATCAAAATATCATGTTCTACTCAGAGAAGGAAAAACAAAACAAAAAACAAAACAAAAAACAAACAAAAAAACCCACAATGGTAAAGCATGCTTTTTTCATTCATAAAACAAATTAATTTATCAACTTTAAGTCACCAGTGATATTAGCAAAGCAAGAGATACTTTCAGTCCACTGCAAAATAAACTAGGTTCAGGATTTACAACTGGATACAGAAATACATCAAAAATTTTTGCTAGATACCCAAGATAGTAACTCAGATAATCATCACAGGAACCTTTAAAAGGAACATGATATCTTCCATGTGCATTACTATGGTGAACACAATCTAATTACTGTTGTAGAGTACTAATTTTAAAAGGAAGTAAGTAAGAGTAACACTTTGTGTTAAAAGTATTTCCAGAATACTTTCCTCCAATTACACTAAAAGTAACAGATGTAAGAAATATGTCAAAGCAAGGACCTTACCTTTTCCTTCTAGCCAGATAGCACTATTTCATTTCTGGTAGAACCCTTCTAAAAGCCACATCAGGACATCTACACAAAGGTAGTTTATACTGAGCAAGCCAGAAGACCAGAGTGCAGTATGCTGCTTAATTAATAGCAGGTGAGTAACTACTAAAATGTGACTATCGTTAAGGGTGCAGTCTTTCACAGTATTTGCTCTCAAGACAGACTAGCAATCCATGGGGTAGGGAATAATATACTTTCCTTTCCTGGTTGTTTATGCTGTTTTCCCTATCATTCCAATAGGAATACTTCCCTATAGGTCTATCAGCAAAAAAAAAAACAAAAAAAAAAAAACAAAAAAACAACTCTCAAGTGAATGCTGTGTCCTCAGTAGAAATTTAGACACTCATTCTGATTGGGAAGTTGAATAGCAATCAACAGCAGTAAGATGGATTTGCAATAATTTTACCTAGCACTTCCCAGTGCCATTTCAATATGTTCTTACAACAGTTCATTTTATTTTAACTACTCTCTGAGGTGATCATTTCCTTCAATAGTTCCAACAAGAAAATCTCCCAGCAACATTTAAAAGTCATTTGCCATGCTACCCCTCCACTATTTCTTCTTGTCAATTTATCTGTTTCTCTTTCCATTCATCCTTTTCAATGCCACGCTTTCTAAGTAGCTTTCTCTCAGGTGAGATGTGAGACTTAAAAAAGCCCAGTGTTCTCCGGGAACCTATAGAGAAGCCTTTCAGTGTAACTTTGTTTTAAAGCATGCTTCTACAAAAGGAGGACTAAAACAGACTAAAAATAATCAAACATCAAACAAGAGAAAGGGCTTGTTTTACTATGGTATGACAGGAACATGTTTTGTACCTTTAACTATCACAAATGTTTCTCCCTTTTATTACATATAGATGATGATTGCTATCATATACATACAGATATATATGCATACTAAAAAAAAGACAGCTCGTGAAAAGAAAGTTACCACTAAGAATGATGTTGCTGCCTTTTGCACTGCTAAAGCAGAAGGGAAAATAAAAAACACCTTTAACAAAATTTCATGGATTCTGCAGAGATGGTGGCAATTGAGGCCCAATAATTTATGAACCAGCATATGTGAGCTAGGATTTACTTGACCATTTTCAGAAGTTTATAAATTTAAATGTAATGAGATTTCTGACATTGATGCAATACCAGTGTTCCAAAACAAATCAATACAAAACATCTTAAGCTTGTTACAAAGAATGGATGAACAAAAATTTAACAGGAAAATGAGTTTATGGAGTTTTTCTATAATTAAAAATGTGGTCAGACAAATGTAATGCAGTTCAGGACAACATCTGATCTTAGCAAAGGCTGTGATTTGGTATTATTACCTCTTACATGCTAAAATTTCAGGCTTTCACTGAAACAGGTCATCCTACTCCTTTCCTACCCCTAGGGGCTTATTTTGTCTTGAACACTGGCAGGGTAGGCTGTTACACAGCAAGTCAGCTCCCCAGGCTGACTGAGAAAATACTCCCTCACACTGTAGTACAGTTCTCTACACTGACCATTTACTGAACTGATTTAGTTGATAAGTCACGTGGTCACATTTGTTTCAGTGCGTAGGAAGTGGCAGAACCATGTGGCTACAGGAAAGCAGGGATGGAGCAGAATATGCCATACTACAGCTACACAACACTAGGTTTAATATATATCACAGTCTGAGTCACAATAATTGATCATGTGTGCCCTTTTATCCCTCAAATGTAAGTCAAAGAGATCAGTTAACTGTCAGGGAAAGCTGCTATTTGTTAGTCAACCTCTTCAGAACAATTCAGCCTCAGGCAGATATCCAGAGATGAAATTTCTGACTGGTTTTGCAAAATTATAAAGAAAGAAGAAAGGAATCTTTTAAAGAGAAGATCAAGAGAAGAGCACTAGTGGTGATCAGAGGTATGGAATAGATTTTGCAGGAGGAACAACAAAGTTAGAATGGATTCTTCAGGCTGGAAAAGAGCCAGCAAAGTGGGGGTTTGAGGGATGTTGGCAAAATGTAAGAAGTGAAGTGCATCCAATGAGGTTGATTGCAATGAGGTTCAAAACAAAAACAAGGTAGGTCTTCACACAGTAGGAGATATGTGAATCTCTCTGCGACATATTTGTGAATACTAATAGTTAACATAAATTAGACGATGGACTAAATAAATTAGAGCCAACTCAGTGAACCAGGCAGAGCAGAATACAGTCAGGCTAAAGAGCTGAACAGATCTAACAGCTTTGTGACTGTGGAAAACAGGAGGTCTTACCATTCCTTCCTCCCTACCCCATTCCTCCTTTTTTTTCTTTTAAGGCTATACTCCCCCTCTGCACATTCTGATGCTTATATGACTGGACAGTCACATTAGCCTCTCACGAGCAGGAGAAATATTTTTTCAAGGGTTGGTTTTCTGCTAGATTAATAAGTTGAATCAGCTGTCCATGTGGTCAGTTAAGTAGGTCTTCACAGAATCACAGAATCACACACAGTCTTGGTGTGTTGGTGGGACAACCCAGCAGATAATGGTAGAGAATGGGAAAGATCTTCCCTTTATGGCTTTAGAAAAGCTATTAGACTTGCACATCTGAATCATGTACAGTGCTCTTGAACAAATAATGCATATGACTGCTGTGTTATCCTGTAATTCCTATACTATTTCCTATGCTATCTGAACAATAAGAAACATACTGTTATAGCAGAAAATCACTGCTATTTTTTTTTTTAAGTCTTAGTTGCGCTATTTTTTTTTTCTACTTAAAATAAGAATTATTAACAGGCTGATCCTTAAAACAGATTTTTGATTTGGAATTCAGACCAAAAACTATAAAAAAATCCCAAATTTAAAAACTGAACAGGCAACAAAGCTGGGAAACAGTTCAGAATTTCATCCTGAAATGAAATCATTTCCCTCGAGGTATCTATACACTTTTTTATTTTTTCAGTATATTATATTTACAGTATTCCTCATAATAGTACCTAAAATGGTAAACACTATAATTTCCAATTCAAATATGCCTGTAACCAACCAACTTGCTAATAATTGTAACAATGTATTTTACTTGGATTCTGTTGCAAGCACAGAGTTCCAGCCTTCACAAGTCCATGGCAACAGTGCTAACTGTACATAGCAGACAATGTGGTGGCAGTTTCTTAACAGTTGTAGGGCATTACAGCTTTCCTAAACTAGTTATTGAAGATGAGCTATTGACATGTGAAAAAACAACTTGTTTCTTTCAATTTTCTTATATTTTTATTTTCTTCTAATATGTGGGGATTTTCTTGCTGGCAAACATGAAAAAGCAAAGAAAGACAATGGAGAAAAACAATGGCCTGAAGATGAGATAGAGGGAGAGATACAGGCAGGAACTGGAAGTGGCAATACTAAGTCAAAAAGATGGAAAGTAAGATAAGGATTCAAGTGGGCTGAGCAATGTGAATTTACAGCGGCTGGGATCTAGAGTCTATAGAATCAGGAATTTTCTTTTTTCCTTTCTGACTTGTAATCTGAAGAAGAGAATGTAATCCACCTCGGAAATAAATTGCAGTTCTAAATCTGGTATCTAACCAATTAGGAAGAAGACTCTCAAAATTCTTCGTCTTCAAAACATAATTAAAGCTGCAATTACTGTTGCTTGCCCAAAACAAAATAGTGCATAGTCTGTGCCATACAGTCTACTGACTGGAATAAAAATATATGAAGTAACAATAAACAGGGTGATGACACGTGATGGCATAAGCTTTTTCTGTTTTTATTATTACTATTTTTCACTTCAGGAGGAGCTGTTTTCTTGTGCAAATAGGCATAAAATTTCTACCAATTGCCCTGCTTCTCATCGATTTCTACTTGGCACAGTTTGCCAGATGCTGTTTGGTCTGAGTGTTGCCTTGACCTCCACCGGTGACGCTGGCCCCTTTTTGCTTTGTTGCCCAGTATTTTCCCAGCAGGGAGGTCCCACCCCTCTAATAGTTCAGTTGCAACTTTTGCTGAAGGCTTATAGGTTTCCCATATGTTGTACTGGAGGGGCCAGCATGACAGGAATTAACTCAGAAGTGGCGTCCAGCATTGTCGCAGGAGCTTGCCCAGGGGAGATTACAAATGCCCCAAAACTAATTAAATATTTTGTCTCCTGCTGGTAAACAAAAGTGAATGAGGGCAAAAATATGAAATGCCTGATTTAACATGTACCTTTAAGTAGCTTGACAAGAGCAAGCCTGAAGTCAGTGATGCATGATTTGAAAGCTCCTAATGGGTCAAAGCTGTTAAATAAATGAGACTTTTGTCTATTATTCTTCACTTCATATACTTGCAAAATGTACTTACAGTTGGTTTTCTGAGTATTTCACGACAGCATTTCTGGAGTAAGAGCTACACAGGCCAGGCTTTTTGAAATATCTGTGACTTTCAGTTTTGCACTAAAAAGAATACAAAAAAAAATACGACCACTCAAAGACATACATACATACCACTGGGAAGTGACTGTATTTACAGTACTGTTTCACAGGCTTGAACTGTCAAATGCTGCTTCATAAAAATGAGATATGGTAATCCTTCTTATTTAATAACAAGTTTAAGAACATACATTTTTTAAAATTAGTAGCCAAGTGACTTCTCCAATGAATCAGAACTATTTTAAAAATCAGTTCAACTCTTTCAAGAATGGTTCAAATATTTTTGAAACGTATCGTTTTGGAGGTAGTGAATTCAATTTAGTAAATTAACAGTCTCAGATAATGTATAAGGATATACTTTAAAATACACTACTGCAGACTGAACTTCTTTTACTAACGAATAATAACAACAGTTATCAACTAAATATTCTGTGAATACGTTTTAGCATGTTAAGTACTGTCTTTCAAGAAGCCTGGTAGTCAAGATGTTAATTCTAAATAGAATTCCCACATACTAATTTTACATACACGCTTAACCACACGTTCATGTAATCCTAATGCAGTTAATGAGACTAAACAAATAAGCAAAACTAAAAATAGCAGTAAGTTTTGGTCACTGTCAATTCATAATGCTGTTAGTGTGAACCAGGCTGGGACTGACTTAATGAAAGATAATATTCACCTTTTCTGGGAGGGCACATGTTAAAATCTTTCTGTTTTCCGTAAACATATTTTTACTTACTTTAAACTTTTCTTTTTTTCAAATGATAAAAAGAAAGTTATCTTTATTTGCTGAAATATGAACTTTGCTGAAAGAAGGCAAGAATCACAAACACAGGCAAAAGAAAAGGAAACACAAAAGCAAATTGATGTACACGAATATATGTGTATTTTTTTATACATACAAACGTATCTGTTTCATTTTTAGTGGTACTTTACCATTACATTTTGACTTTCTAATTAAACTATTATGTAAGTTAAGTAATGCACACTCAATTAAAAAAAAAAAGGTTTACAGTGTTAACTGTAAGGCTTGATGTTGTAATTAATGCTTTCCAACTTAACAAGGAACTTTTGTAGCTCTATTTTTTGTATCCTGCCATAGGCAGATGAGCACACACGCATTCACGCATATAACACATCTGCTCTTTTGTCCAAATGGACAGCAGGACGCCACAGAGGTTTTTCCATCAAAAAGAAATGCAGTCCTGAAAGATTAAGATGTTGTAGTCAGGCACATGGTAACGTGTGATGTTTCAGATTTTCAGATCTCCCGAGTGTCACATTTCCAGACCCTAATGAATTAGATGTGACGGATATACTTTAAAAGCCAGCACTAAAGACAGTTGTGAATAGAGGAACAATGTGGTAACTGGTCAGATATAACGCTGGACGGACTGAGAATGTACAAAGGACAACGTTTCCCACTAAGTACGAGTGAATAAAAACTGATACAGAAAAAGGATTGAACATTTAGTATCAAAAAGCTTGTTATTTCTTTACTGTTCTCCTGTGGAGCTAGCTGATTTTTTTCATTCTTTACTATTTTAGAGATACCAAGAATCTCAAATGACAACATTATATCAGATTTTACCGGCATTTTCTCTTGAATGATCCAAATTCCAAGCTCAGGAAGTTTCCTCAGCCTTAATTAATATCACAGTGGAAATCTCAAATGAAAGAAAGATTTTTACAACAACATATGCAGCCACTTCTGTTAAATATGTGAGCTTCGAAATGTACAAATAATCGTGTTCATTTAATTGCATATATCATCACCTACTTGTGGACTTTAATTCCTAGCACAAAAAATGCAGCAAGGCAGCCACATTTCTACTGCAGCTGGTCTCGATATGCCATCGAGAATCAAAAAGGTATGTATCACTTTGTTTTTCCTTATAGCTCAAGAAATGGTTGAAGATGGTAATAAAATGCAAACATGGTAGATGCGAAGATGGTAGAAAATGCAAACATTTCCTACACAATTTACTAAGCAATGTAATAGATTCTTCATAAGCTTGCATTTTCATTCTAAATTTAGATGTCTTTCTACTACACCTAAATCACAGTGTACTGGCTTCAATACCAAGATTACTTTGTGAAATATTACCTCATGTGAAATGTATCGAGGCCATCACTTAGATAGTGGTCTTTTTATCTATGCATGAATGAAATGCAGAAGAGACTCAAAATCACCTACAAATCCAAGACAGCAATCCAACAAACTGCACACAGATTAAGTTTCCCTACTCTGTCTGTCTTCTTCTTTAGGGAAAGAACACACCTTCTTTAAGCCATTAAATGCAAATCAGTCATTCAGAGAATAAAAAAACTGTAAAATTTGAAACATTCAATGAAAAAGAAACAGATTTTACTGGTATCACTGAAGCCAAACACACCACTATATTATTCATTGTCTTCCTCTGAGTTTTGCACAAAATAGGAACGTGGAAAACTGCACAGGGAACACAAGCACGTGTCCTTTTTTATGCAAAGTATTTTTTGTTTTCCAGGAAGGACTTAATGAATACTACAAAGACAAATGGATGAAACGATTAGACTGGGCTCAGTAAATTGTACAAGGCTTCAAGGTAAGGGCACACTGGATAACACACATGAGAAAGTTCGTCTCAGTTAAGAAAAGATTGGCATAATCAGTTCCAGGCTTCAATAAGAGAAGTGAGATTCCTGAAAGAGAGGAAAAGGGAAAATGAACAGACAGAACGTAGAATCTCTCTTTTCATTGGCTGGCAGGGTATGAATTCATACTGTACTATTTTAGTGATCAACACTTTACTTTGTTTTGTCAGTTTCATAATCCTGGGGCGTAGAGCAATTTAACACATACTCCCAGTTATCAGAGAAGATTATAACTTTTAAAGTACACTTCCCAGTAATTCTTCCTGGACCTGACTGATTTCACTTTCTTTCAGTCAGTGCTGGTGCTTGAGGAGACAACTTATCCTTCATCCTAAAACATCCTTTGTTAAGAACTTCTGAAAATGTAAAAAAGTACCAATTAGTTGTTATTCTGACTGGGACTAATGCAAAGGTGTCTTCTAGTACCCTGGGATATGGTGTGCTCTACTTTGGAAAGAATCAATCAGTCAGAGATTGATGAAGGGGTGCTGAGGTCAGGTTTGCAAACACAGAACCATCTGCAGAGTCTCCTGGGTTGGTACCTGCAGCAGAGTAATTTACGGGAGCAGGTGTTTCCTTTTAATCTTTTTTTTTTTTCTTTTTTTTTTTTTTCCTGCTGAAATTGTAACTTTATTGAGAAAATGCCTGCAGTTGGTTATTAATAGCGGACTTCATCTATTGATGCTATTAACTGCCAAGGTTGCTGCAAGTTGCAGTTACTACTTAAAAACACGGGTTAGAACGGAGACTGTGATATTAAATGCCTGCATCAATCAAATGTTTTCAGAAAGTTACTACACATGAATCTATTGAAGTCCAAAAAGCTGTTTTGAAAACAATGATTTTTGTTCAGAAAGGAGACATAGTAATTATCATTTATTTCAGTTTATAGCCATAAACATTTATGAAGGAAACTTTCTGAAACAGAATAAAAATTCCAGAATTCCAAGTGGAATTTCCCACCCAAATTGAGCTTGTCTGGATGGGCACTCAAGTAACACACCTTTGGTTTGAATCCAAAACGTGTAAGCAAGAGGCCTGTAGAGAACATGTCTGGATTCAAATTCATGTTTCTGGATTTCCTGTACCTCAGAGTTCAATCCAGCTCTGCTGTATTCTGCTCAGCCTGTATTCCCAAAACATCCAAACTGTCAGAGCATCATTACCTTCAGATAGCATCATTACCTTCAGACACAGGGAATATGCCTAAGACTTCTAACTATACTCCCATGGCAGTCTCTATACAGAGATACGCATCCTTTTCCACCTCACAAACTCACCTAATTTATTCCCTACAAGTTCCTTCTTCTGCTCAGTTGCTGAAATGTTTGAAATTGTCTTGTGTTTGCTTAATGCATTTTATCCATACGATAGTTTTTAACAGGAGAAAAATAATGTATGGGAAAGTGGCTCCTTGGTTCGAGAGTATCACAAAAAAAAAAATAAAAATCAAAGAACATTTGGAAAGTGCATAAAACTTATCCACATATGACTGAGGACACTGCAACCAGGTAACGTTCTATCTCACCAATAAGTAAGAGAAAAACACAACAATCCAATTTAATTTCTCTCTACAGAAACCAACGAATTAAGAGTTACTGTACTCTGCTTTAGATGCTAAGTCTAAACATCATAGGCTACAACTGACCTCTGGTCAATTTTTCTCCCACATTCCTACTACTGAGGATGATGATACCTTATGTTACTTTATTTCCACATTCTTTTGAAGACTTACAGGTAGAGTCTGCAGCAACTTTTAAGAAGTGAAGAAGGAAAATAAAGGAAAATGAAGAAGCAGTAAGGAAAGAAGGTAAAGAAAGGACAGTGACTCAGCAAGTAAAGTAAATTCTTTGTTCTGTCCTTTTGTATAAGTTTGGTAATGATTGTAAGACCTCTGCAAACACAAATTAATAAAAAGTTCGTGAAGTCAGAATCAAACTGCTTAATTTGGGTATTTCTCAGTTTTTAATTGAACTAATTTAATTCTCATTTGATACATCATCACCATCAATTTTCTTCTATTTTCCATTTCTTTTCCGGGGAAGGTTCCTTCTGTTTCTGGCATGTTTTCCTGTCACTCTAATGAGTACCGAGACAAAGAAATCTTTCATTTCCCAGAAATAACCATCTCATCTGTTGCTAATTTGCCTTCCTATCCCTTGTGAACACATGGCTCCTGTCTACAGCCTCTTGTTGTGCACACATTTGTGAAATGTTCTATTTCAACTTTTGGCAAAATGTTCCCATTTCTGAAAAAACTTTTCAATATATGCAGTTTATTTTCACCTTGATAACACAGAAGAAATGCAAAGGATTTTCATGAATCCTTAAAGAAAAACTGTTAAAAGGCTTATTGCGTGTAAAACTGGCTTTCTGTTTCTCTTTCTTTCCTTTCATCCATACATTCATTTCTACAGCAGCAGAGTTAATGATTTCTATTGTTCGATTGATTATTTTCTTATTTTGCTCCTTTCCCCTAAGTCATGTTCATTTTCCTAGCTCCTACATGAGCTGCACCTCTGAAGCACACAACAATGAAGTAAAGCGAGTAAATGTGCACTTAAATTTTCATGTCTTGACTCCTGGATCCAGCCAGGTCTTTATTCAAAACATGGAGTGCCTTGTAATGATTCTGTGTCAGAAATGTGCACAGTAAACACTTGAGTTTTACACTGATAATTTTAATAATACCATATAGTCGGCCCAACAAACATGTTTTTTAAGTTGTATTTAATTAATGTGAAAGGCCTAGAAACTTGCATAAAAAATAAGTCCGCAACGATGGCATCTCCATAAAATTCTTGCCTTGTCAAGTTACAACGATCTACAAATTGTGCTGCTTCAGCTGAAGATGACTTTCCTTCACAGAAACCCATCTTTAAGTAATGTCTCCTTTCTGCTCTTTCCATGCTGAATTTGGCCCTTAGAAATTAACTGAGTTTAAACACAGTGTTCCTCTTTTTGATGTGAAACCCGTGTAACTTTGAGTCTCAGTACTCATATCAAGTGCAATAGACATTACATTTGGCACCATGGTAAGTTAGCAACTATCAAGTAGCATCCAGGACCTTGTTCAAAGTTAAGTCAGTTAAGTTTCATGAACGATACACTACTAGCAAAACTACTAGGGAAAAGCTTTGAATGACAGTGTGAAACAAGACCACACAAATTCTAACTAATTTTGTTTGAAGTTCACACAACATATTTTTTCCATTAGGAAAGTCAGACAAAATTTGCTCCAACAACCAGTTTCGTTTACCGTTGACTGAAAATGTGCAATGTGCTAAAATAAGTCTTGGTGAGTAATTAGGATCACCAGGTCAACTGTACAATATTTCATTACAATAAAGTTGCTACTTAGAAAATCAATGCTCTTTTTCTTGCCACGCTCAGCAGCCTTGCTTGCTTTGCATATGGCTGCATGTTTAATTAGCGATCCTTCTGTAAGTGTCTGCAATTAGCAAAATGATGATTAATAAAATAACTCCTTTAAAGCTCAATTTAGGCAGCAGAACTGCACAATAAGGTATAATTAATTCATCATTAATTAATCATGGCTGATTAACTAATCTGTTGATTAAAAACACATTACTGCATAGTTTCCCACCTGAGCTCTGGTGATTTTTCTATCCAGAACTGAAAGAGACTAAGTAGTAGTAAACCATTAAAAAAAATGCATTAAGCAGCAAATTTATTCATTTAGTCAGGAAATTTAGATAGCAGAGATACATAAAATTTCCCAGGCTTTGTTCATTATTAGCCCCCCTGGGAAAACGAAAAAAAAAGAAAGAAAAAAAAGTACTATTTGTTAAATGTCAACAGATGAACAATAATTGCTTTTCTGGATCATTTATATTCTTAAATAGGTGGGTAGTTGTTTTTTTGAAGGCATCTCAGACAATAGACTAGACTCACACTTTTATAAACCAGACTAAAGGAGCAAATGCAGCAAAACAAGCTTGCAGAAGGGCTCAAGCAGGTCTAAGGCACTAAATAGAAAGTGGCGACTTGCTTTATGAGAAGACAAGGTCAAGGTGACTGCAAAATATGCCACTGCAACACTGATGTTGTGCTGCCTCCATTGCAGTGCCTTGCCTACAATGATTCCATGTTTATAAATTGTACATCAGGTCCCTGAACTTCAGCAAGCCTGAATATAGAAGAACGTGTATTTCAATTTGGAGACTGCTTGCCACCTAGTTCTTAAGCTTTGTGGTGCATTTAAATCACATATTCAGTAAGTCCTGCACAGCCACGATAACAAGGAACTTATATTTTAAATAAATCCTAAGATTTTCACACTGTTATTTGCCCCAAGATACTCGGGCTTCAGTGAGTTAAAAGTTGCGTTAAAATTCAAAATAGCTGGAACTACAGTAATTTGGCACAACTAAGTTCCTCAGCATTTATAAAGGACTGTATATAAGATCCAGCTATTCCCACACTGTTACGATGCCTCTGAATTCAAAACACATTATTCTTTTTTTTTTTTTGCAGCAATACCCAGCAACACGACAAGGGTCAATGGGCACAAACTGGAACACAGGAGGCTTCATCTGAACATGACAAAGAACTTTGTTACTGTGAGGAGGACAGAGCACTGGAACAGGCTGCCCAGAGAAGTTGTGGAGTGTCCTTCTGTGGAGACAATCAAAACCCACATGGATGCTTTCCTGTGCAACACAGTGGAGGGAACCTGCTTTAGCAGGGGATTGGACTCTATTAAGGAATTAATTCATAGTTAAGGAAAAAAGTGATCTGAAAAGGAAAACAGAACTTTAGCTGGAGTAACTCGGTTACTTCATGCATTCCTAATAAACCCAGAGAAAGATAAGAACAATAAAGGAAGAAGTGTGTCATGGTTTTGTAATTTTTGCTATTGGTATTCCACATGATGTTATGATCATGTTACAAATTACAAAACCATGACAAAGTGACATCTGAAGCAGCATGCTCAATGCAGAACATTAGAGAAAAAACTTTTTAATTTAGAAGTAAATCTTCGGTCCTTCAAAAGTAACTGACATTATAGTAACCAATCACATTTTCTTTTTTTCGATTTTTAACAGTCCTCGGGGTATCACTGTGTCAATCTCTTAAATTTGTTATAAATATGAAGTGCTGAATAAGCAGAAGTACTGTAAGTACTGTAAGTACTGTAAGTACTGTAAGTACTGTAAGTCACAGCAATAACATTGACCCATGAAAAGTACTGTTCATAAAAAGAGCTACATTTCTAAACCTTTTGTATTTTCTTCATGTTTTAATTCAAGTAAATCAATGAACATAAGGATTATTTCAAAGGTGGCAGGGATAGGAAGCTGACTACGGTCAGTTTGATTTATCACATAAAGAAGTTTATAAATCAATCCAGGAGGTCAAGTGGCTTTTAATGCGGAAACTGGGGGGAAAAAAGAATTATTTAAGAGCAGAAAAATAAGAGGGCTGTCCTTGGACAATTTCTGAGATCAGTTTACACAGGAAATCCTGAGATGAAAGTTAAGGAAACGATACCAGGGATCTTCAAGATTAAAAGCGAACATTTCAAGCAATTTTTATAAATGGACTGTAAGTAATCAAAGATTTTTGAGGACAGTGGTAGCTCACTGCCTAAAACTAAGATATAATCAACACAATGTGAGTAATGTAAAGGTGTGATACATGACACTGTTAGTGTCGGTTTCTTCATAAAGTCAAGTTTCCTTTCAATACAATAGCAAATTGCCCCGCAATTTCAACTCTTCCATTATCACGAAGTGAAATCTTCAACTCTCCTCCACGTCGAGAACATTGAAAAGCTAAATGGAAACAAGAATAACACGAATCCAGAGTTAAAATGTTAGTATTACAAATCAATTTTTATAAAATGCATGAAAATTCAGGCTAACATGGCCTCTGTCTCCTGAAAGTAAGCAACAACTGGGCAACCACTGTACCAGGGACAACCTGGGCACATTGTCTTTCCAAATCAAACGATTCTATGACTTTTCCTCAGCAGTCTCCTACCTTGTCTTACTGATGCACCTTTGCCTAGATGCCAGAGTTCATGATTTTGTTCTGTGCGCACTTATTCTGATCCTATTCAACCTGATCTAGCTGTCCCTGCTCATCACAGGAGAGTTGGACCAGATGGACTTCGGAGGTCCCTTTCAACTCAATTAATTCTCTGCTTCTATAATGCTTTACAGATGAAGATTAACTGAGGGTGTATCTCAGACTAGAATTTGACATACAGAGTCTAAACAAAGTGGTATGTAATAGCAAGTAATGAAGGATGGTGGTTTACTGGGATGTAATGAACTAAGTCTTCTTTGTATGCCTAAATATGCCTTAATGCACCCATTTGTGGGATAGACCATTTCCCTAGCCAAGAAGGAAGATTGTCTGCATAAGAAGAAAGAACCACTTGTAGTGAACTAGAACTAGTCACTAGGTTCAAAGAACATGTTTGGTTAATGAGTAAGTAAAGCTGAAGAACTGACATTTAACCAGCAGAAAAAGTCTGCAAAGAAACATAGGTGCTGCTTCAGCTGTCACAAACTGAGATGAAAGTCTTACATAGACAGGAACGAATTTATGTAACTTCAGGATTTATATAATCCTGAATATATCATTTGATACACTTGGATAAAGTTTAATGATGAAAGCTTTCCACTGATAAATAATCACAAATCTAATTTTTTTTAATGAAACTGTTTATAGTCATTCAGTTGAGAAGATAATGCTTAGCATGCTGAGTCTGCAGTCTTGTTTCAGTAGTCCAATGTTAGTTGCATAACTACTTGATCAGAGAGCGGCCTGGTTAAGATGGCATCTGGCAAAGATTAGAGTTTCATACTGTTTTGGTTTTGTAAAAGGCTGCAAATGGATGGCAATTCACTGATGTTCAGAGTCTCTCTACATAATGAAATTCCAACTGCAAAAGTTGTTCAAAGCTAAAGGGAACGGGATATCCTCATGATATCTTAATCTGTAACTGTAATTCAGATCCTGGCAGTGCACGAGATCTCTAAGAGATGGTATATATGCTGTACACTGTCAGACCATTTCTTAGCCACGGATGACAAGAAAACTCTTACTTATATAAGGATATCATATTTTCAGACAAAGCAAAGGCTCCCAAAACAGTGCAAATAGGAGCTATATGACTGTTATGGATGCTTCCTGCTCATTTCTAATTAAAGAATTACCAGCTAAATTATTTCTAATCTTAGAGGTTGGTTGGATTCCGTTTTTCCTTCTTTAAATGTGGAACCAGTGCTGTCTGTTTCATGGCAGGCTTATTAATTTTGCTCCATTTTGTTTTATTTTTAAAGAAACTCACAAAATACAAGGGGAAAAAAAAAATCACAAAGATTTTGCTCAACACTACATGTAAATGATATGTGATCATCTCACACAGAAATACTGATATTTGCACACTGAAAGGAAATTGTGACTGAAAGGAAGCAGACCTGCATGGAATACTTCATTGACTAGATGATTTCATTTTATAGCAAAGTCTTCAGAGAGATTCAAGCATCTCTGATGCTTTTTGGATCATGCAGCTATTTCAGTACATTCTGATCTGTAAAAATTATCTACAATAATTCAATTCAGCGCCCTAAATTCCTTTGTGATTACCCTGAGATAGAGGAAAGTTCAATAATGTGTACAAACACAACTTCAGCACACCTACATGCAATGTTACATTCAGAAGGGGGCCAGTAACTTCATACCAATATTAACCTATTGTTTTGAGAAGCCCCTTATTAGACTAGGCCCATTTAAATGACCATTGGTTACAGAATTTGAGAACTAATGGATTTTATTTGTGATGGCATGATAATGACTAAGCAGGAACAAGTGCTATTCTTAAAAAAAATAACTGGTTTTGGAAATCATCATTGCTTTGACCAAATCTCTAATGCCTACAAAAGGATTGACAAAAAAAAGTACTTGTTTCTAGCCTTTACTCAATATCACTTAAGTGAAATTAAGACCTCTAAGGCTTATACTCCAAAAAATAAGGTTGACAAATCTTCTGATTGATGGAGTGAAACCCCTCTCCTTTGGCAGGAATGTTACACTTCCACATAAATCTGACGTGGCCCAGTGAAAAAGAACATATACTAAAAAAACCAGTGAATTTTATCAATCTATCTTTCCAGTTAATCTCATCATTTAAAAACTATGATTATAACTGTGCAAAACTCTCCACTTTATGAATCTTTGAACGAGCAAAAACCTAACAAAGGTAGGCTTATTCTATCTTATGAAGCCGTTTCTTCACAAAAAAAAAACCAAAAACAAACAAACAAACAAAAAAAAAAACTGAAGAGACTAAAAAGTTAAGAGACAGGACCTCAAGTTGAAAGAAATTCTGGCACAAGTCTTCAGAGGGTGACCTTACAGTTAAAGTAAGATCTGCTTCGTCCCACTCCTCATAAACCTCAGAAGCTCTGGTAAGCCTGTTCTGTGCTGGTAAGGAATCACAAAATCAGAGGCAACAACAAGAGCAATTATTTCCACACGTTAATTTAGTTAACTGAATAAAAGAGGTTCAGAAAGACCCCTCCAGATTTACCAAGCATTAAAAAATTGCTCTGAATTAAAACTCTTCTCTTTGAATAAATTTGGAAAATCTTCTACAATACGTTTGGGTATATTAAATTACTTATGTGTGTACATAAGTAAGGACATAAAGATACATAAAATGATATAAAAGATACACAAAACACTGTATGCAGATACAAGTGTTAAATAGCGTAAATGCTATATTCTCTGGCAACTATGAAAGTCTAACATACCTGATGTTATAGATTATCTTCATTTAAAAATATACATAATACTATTACAGGAATCCTTCAAATGAAGAAAAGGGTAAGGACTGAAGGCAAACTCTCATCTAACGCATCTTAAATACGAGTAAATTTATATAGCTCCAGGAAAAATGAGTGAAGTATCTCACCTCATAAAAAGACTGGAAAATTCTCTTTGTAGTTAATGGTAGTGGTTGTTGTCTGACAGTTTGGTTTAATAAAGATAGGAAGAGAACCCAGACACAGGATATTATGTCTGATACTTCAGCAGAGATGTAGCTGACCTCCTCCTAGAGGTCACAACACCCAGAAAGAGCTGATAACAAATTTAATGTTCCACTTTTTTTTTGTATACAATTTCATATCTCATCTGTTTTGGAACCAGAAGACTTTCAATTTTAAATGGAAGAAAACCTTTATTCTTGCAACAACAGATATTGCAGAGGCACCACAGAAGCTTCTAAATAGTCAAAAGATGCTTTTACTTATTAGCCTTTGGTGGTACATTATCTTGACTGCCACCACCTTTTCTAAATAATCATATCACAAATGGAATTCACTCCAGTAATACCTGATAATCTTCCACGCACGTGGAAGGAAAAGTTTTTTCTGAACACGTGTAAAAACCACAGGTTGATAAGTTGTCACATGAATTTGTCCCCTTTAAATCTGTTTTCTATTATTTCCATCACATATACACCAAAAAAAAAAAAAAAAAAAAAAAGACCGAAGGCATTGATGGCAGCAGTCATACAGGATATTTGTCTATCGAAATACTGACGGCTAACCTGAGAACAAGGCTTGTGAGCCAGGAGCACCCCTAGAAAGGCACAGCTGGCTTTTCTGTGTCTGAGTGCCTCAGAGCTGTGTACATCCTGAAAAAGCCATCCATAATGGAAAAATAAGGAACAGTAACCACAAATTATTGTCAGGAGAAACAGGACAACAACCTGAGACAGTAGGAATCAGCAACTGGTATCAGCCACTTTAGCCAAAAGAAAAGAAAGCGGTGGGGAAAAAGTAAGATGTTGTCAGAGAGAACAGGCAGCATCGTGCTGAGCTACACCGGCTGTCTCAGGAGAAAAAAAACTAGCAGCACTGCACACTCTAAAGAGGTGGTGTCCTACACACTCTTGCGTCTGTGATATTAAAATCTCTTATTTTCTAAGCAAAATAGAGCCTCTTTGAGAAGTTCCTGTGTTGCACAAACTTTTTCTTTTCCTAGAGGATTTCCTAAACAAACCAAATCTTTGCTGGGAATGACCCCAAAAGCCCATGACACAGATCACCTTTGAAGTGAGAATTTGTCTATTACTCATACGGTCCCTCTTGTGGGGGTCAATCTCTTCTTAATTAGACCCTTCTGAGGTCTATTGGACACCCACTTCTGGGACTGGTTTGGTAGCACTTGCTACCAGTAACATTTTAAATATATGTGCAGATGTAGGCAATCATTTGTAAGCATATTTGTTATTGTACTAGTGAGATATTTTTAGTAACCTGCAACACCAGAATATGTATTTGCTGCTGCTATATTAATCTTAGATATAAACAAAATGCATACGCTTCCTTTCTTGTTAAGAAATCATAATAGGTTGATACACAGTTGCATTACTGATCATAGGTATAATCGTCAGAGGTGATTTGTACTCAAGTAGCAAAATATAGGAAATAAAACTAACGTGTCTTTGTATATAACAAAATTCTACAAACCCACTGTTGTGATTTCCATCCACCTACTTGTCACTTGTCAGATAACCCCTTAGACTGCACTCAGTGTATTTGCACAAAATATGAAAAAACCAATCTTGTGGCAATATGGGACTTTTTCTTTTTTTTTTTTGCTAAAAATATTAGAGATGGTTACAGTATTTTTTGCCTTTACAGTATGTATTGCCTTTGCAGCTTAAGACAGTTTCTCAAAAAAAAAAAAAAAAAAAAAAAAAAAAGAGGTAAAACATGGTAGCTGTAAAATACATGAAAACATGAAAGTGGAAAATGCCATCTAAAAATGCAGACAGAATTTCTGTCTGATTATTTAAAGAAACACTGCGTACAGGTGAGATGAAAGTTTCTGATCTCCACATTACCATCTGGAGGTTGTCAAGACCAGGTTGGACAGAGCCCTGGGCAACCTGCTCTACTACCACATCTGGAGGTTGGTGGCCCTGCCTGAGGCAGGGGGTTGGAATCTGATGATCCTTGGGGTCCCTTCCAACCCAAGCCGTTCTACGATTCTATGATCTTAAGACAAACAGCCAGTCTACCTGGATACAATGCCAAAGACAGTTTCTCCTTTTCAAAAAGTACGGTGTTCCCCCCTCTCCTCCCAGCCTCATGGAAATTATAACAGGTCTGTATGATATAAATGCAAGAACAAGATCTTCAGAACAGATTGCTAAACTTTTCCTTCAACTAGTGATGGAAAAGTCTCAGTCACTGTGGATTACCACATCAAGACATGGAGGTCTAACAGATCCTTTAAAGAGCTTATCAGTCTCAAGAAAAGTTTGGTCCCAGACTCATTTGGCTAAATATAGGAAAGCTTATATTCAAGGTAGCGCTTTGTATTGAAAGGCATTTACTTTAGGGAACAAGGAATCCTATTAAGGATCCAATCTCAGTTTTAGACTAAGTGACAAGAATCATGTCTTCAGTAACAAGTGCCTAAAAGAATAGTATTTCCACCACCACCGTCGCCATCCTCCAAGGGAACCAGAGGGTTTGAGGGTATTTCACACTGCTTCTGTTCTTCCACTTTCCAGCAAAGCAACAGAAACGTGAGAAGTGAAGAGGCACTCAGTGCTTCTCTATCTAGCCTTGTCAAGCATAACCGTTTCTCCCAGGCTTTCTTCCCTCATCATGGTCTTCATTATTTGCTTAACAGTAAATACGTGATCTCCTAAGCCTATCTTTTCCAAAGACAAAACAATTATCAATAACAAATCTGCTCTTTCACTTAAGATCTGGTCATTTCAAATGTAGAACAGCAAATCACACTCGTCACAAGCAAATGAAGTTGCCAGTGCCTACGCACCTTGTCTCTATTTAAATATTTAGCGTTAGATACATTTGAATTGACTACCTCTTATTACATCCTTTCCTGCTACCATTTAAAACATCATCATCATGAGAAAACTAGTCCTCGTACAGAAGAAAAAACTGTACCATAAAGCACGTCCTTTGAGTACAATCTGAATGTACCACCTCTTCTCATCTAACTATAAAAATACTAGCTACTTTAAACCATGAGTTTCCTAAAGAAGTCACTGAAGGTATAAATCTCGAGTAATTTCCCTCTAAAAATCCCTACATTAAATAGAATCATATTTTTCCATCTCATCTTAATATAAACATGAGTGGAAAGGAAAACACTGCCTAGGAGTTGGACTCAGTGATCCTTATGGGTCCTATCCAACCCAGGAAATTCTGTGATTCCATGATTCTAAATTGCACTGGGAAGTATATACATTATGAATGAGAATACTGACTGATATCTCTTCCCAATAAGAAAAAGCAAGCAGTAAGGAGCAAGAAGCAAAGTCCAACTCAGTCAAAACATACAGTGAACACCAGCTAAAGCTCACCAAGCTTCAGTCATGATGAAGGGCCATGGCAGTAAAAATACAAAAGTTGAGAGCAAAAACCAAGAGTTTTTGCTCACAGAGTTATGATCATACAACACAGAGTTATGATCCACACACTTCAGATTCCCTGTAGGCATAATGTAGGAAGGAAAGCAGTTTCTTAAGGATTACCTCCCAGACAAAGTTTTACTGTTCAAGTTGAGAAATAGATAAGGAGTTATTACAATATTTTGGATTGCAGTAAAGACGTATTATTATTATTTTTTAAATAGATAAACAGCTTTGCAAGAAAACAGTTCCTCTTACCAAGCATTTCTTTCTTTCCCAGCTGCTCCGACCAGTAGCTGCTTAAAACAGCATGGGCAGATCCTTAAAAGAAATTGGAACAAAAAGTACAGAATTAGAATCATTATTTTATAGAGCGATTACATTCAAAATGCAAATGCCATATACAATTTGAATGTCCCATGTGTGTACTTAAGAGTAAAAATGCCCACAGCTTTGCAAGGCAAACAGAACTTAAAGCTTCTGCATTTCATTTATTTACAATCAAGCAGTATTACTTCCTCATCCTCTGATTTCAATGGAAATTTTGCCTAAGGGCTTTGTAATTAGCCTCAGGAATAACAGAGAGTACAAATTAAAACATTTGAGCCCGAGTATTGACTTCTGGTAAACAAGTGAGCTTTCCTAAAAACTGAATCTCAAAACATCAAAACTCAATAACATTATTCATCTAAATAGTATGTTATTCAATGGAACAAAAACTACCCACAAGAAAAAAAAACTGAATCCATTTTTGGATATTTTTTAAGACTAGGAACAGGTGGACAGATGTCACTATGGAGAGAAAGAATTCCCTCTCCTAACAGTTTCCACAAACAAAACTCTGTTTGTTTTTCCCCCAGTCTTGATACTGTTAAGTATCAGGACGTAGCTCAAGATCTTTTAAGGTCTTGCTACAGCCTCTGGAAAACCAACTAATGGTATTCCAATGGGCAGACATCTTAAAACCCAAGAATGACTTCTCAGATTCATGTTGTTTCGGTGCACATCAGGTGCTGTGAGCAAAGATGTTCTGTTGGAAACCCAGATGCAAAGCAAGTGCAATTATCAGGGCTCAGGGACACCAGGACATACAATGATTAAGGAATTTTTGCAAAAGAAAGATGTATAAAGTCATAACACTGTTAAAAGTATAATTCAGCAATACAGTGGAGAGGTTGTTTCTATAAAAGGATTTACAGATGCAAGACAAGCAGCTATAAGCTATAATGAGCCTAGAATCTCAAAGGTTCAGAAAACATCTAGCTTTTCCTATGTAACAATAATTAATGAGCTCTGGGGTCAGATACATCCACCACTCTGCCTCCTGGCTGTAACAGAAAAGCAGGACTGGAAGTTTAAGAAATAACTGAAACGCGTGGCTTATATTTCCTTGTAGAACCTTCTGCTAGAAGTGCACTGCAACCACCATCACTCCAATAAAGAATGCTTTCTATTCAGCAAAAAATGTAATGTGTCTTTTTGATCAAGTTCTCAGCAGACTAATAATTACTCTGTGATTACCTTGTACCTAAGCAAATAACATTACCTTATTCTGCAGGAAACATTATCACAGAACATAAATGAAACGGTCAGAGAACTAGAATTTCTGCCTCTAAAAATATAACTAGCTAAGTTCATATTACTCATAGGGCTGAGAATATCCACAATAAAGAGTCCTTAAACTAGATGAGATCTCAGCTGAAGCACCACAAACATAAGACAATGACAGAATCAATATGTGAACTTCTTCCGTAGTACTTGCTGAATTGCACAGTAGTCTTTTGCTTTTCTCTAAGTGTAATACATCAGGAAAAAGTTATGAAAAAAGAGGCAGGAATATCTGGCCTGATGACAGCAGGAAGCTGAATTTTTCTGAATGAGTTCGGAATCAGTAATGAAAGTTTTCCTGCTGTCCACAGAAAACAGTACTTTATTAGAAGAGATACTTTGAGGTATAAAAGCACATTAATCCAGTTTAATAAACACCTTTAAACTGAAACGAGACTGAGTCATCTATCATGCATGTGCTCACACACCTGTAACAGGGTCTTCCAGCACGCCGTACCAAGGTGCAAAATACCTGGAATAAAAATCATGGCCTTTGTCTTTTCCATTGGACTTTCCCTTCAGAGTAAGTATGAGTCCTTTCACTTTTCCAGATTTTTCAGCTGACAGAAAACGTTGTGCACTCACTTGCAGTTCTTCCAGCACAGACCTTGAATTTAATAACAGAATTGAATACTCCTTATTCTTCATTTAACATGAATTTAAGTTTTGAAAGGCATCAGAAAATCATGAAATTGTCTTCCCTGCACTCTCAAAACGGCCGCAGTAAATTGTTAGAGTAGATAGATCCCATGCATTGTCCGCCCAACATCATTTGACAGAATACTACCTAGAATGTGTACAATACTAGCGAGCAGAGGAAAAAGATCAAACCACACATTTCCTATCTAACTATGAAAATAGAGTGCCCAAGAATATAGCCTCCAAAAACGTGTACTTTCATTTCAACCTTTTCATCACTGAAAAAAAATATTTCATCACTGTAGAATGCAAAAAATAAGCATTCCACCTACCTTCTAAATAAGCAAACAGTAAATACTGCTCAGATCAGAGAATTCTAAAGCACTCTACAACTGGCTCAATTCTGTAAGTTGCAGATACTTCCCTAAAAAATGAAGTTTTGGAAGAGTAAAAATACTGAGTACTCAGCTGAGAATATTTCTTATTTGCCCGTTAGCTCACTCTACAGCCAGTAGTTAGGCCAAACTTCAAGGAAAAACAATTGCAATTTGACCTAATTAAAGAATTCAGATGTGGACAGTATGTATACAAGTCATACTTAACAATGAAATTCAGGTCTCCAAGATTAACAAATGCTGCGAAATGACTTGAATTGGAATTTCCTCTGTAAAGCTCCTTATGATGCTGTAAAGTATGTGTAAGCAGATTAGTCAGCTGGGCATACGAAGCCACAGCATTCTGTCAGTACATCCAGTCTCACTAAGTGCACCTGTACAGCTATGCAACTAATACTTCCTCAGCTGGGAAGCAAGACCCCCAATTTCCTGTTCAGACCGCTTTTAACTCAGAGGATTGGCAAAATGACACCACCATTAAAACTGTTTCCTACACCTCCCTTTCTTGAAGACAGTTTTCCGACTAATCTTGTTTAGCTTTGCCAATTCCATAAGCTCACAGGGAAGATTAAAGAATTATTTAAGGTGGAAGTTTAAATTCGTGTTCTCAATCTCCACCTGATTCAAAAATAGATAAGTGAGCTGTGTATGTAAAGAACAGCAGCTAAACAAAAGGCAGCAATTTCTGCACGCTTGCTTCAGAATAGTACCAGGTACCTTTCATAAGCATCACTGAGGCGGACCAGGAGTTTCTTTGTGTCAGGAGAATAACGGAGATCTTGAACAATCAGGTCACCAGTGGCAGCCTGGTGCAAAAAATATAGTTAGAGAAACAAAGAGAAACAGCGCCACTAGAAAATAAAATATTTACTTACAGTTTTCCTACAACAACATCCCCGTTAGAACAGGGCTTATACAATGTCTTTCATGCAACCCTCCAATACATACAAACAAGAAAAACAAACGCACTACGTGCATGAATGGATACAAGTATGTGCTAAGCACTCTGTGTATGTCAATTTGGAAAGAAATCCAGGTACTAAGAACAGGACAAGGACACTAGACTGCCCACACATGCACACAGCAGGCTGAAAGTGCCCATGAAATACCAACATTCCAGCCAGCAGAAGGCAAAGTTTAACAGCAGCATACTGGAGAATTCCATCTCCTGAGCTACAGGGCTCAGAGCTTTCAGTTTTGTCCATCTCAGTGCAGAGTACCTCAAGCAATGTGAATTTACCACTTTCCAGCCATTCTAATATATAACTACAGCTCATTTAAATGCATTTCTAAGAGAACATCTCTCATTGTATTTACCTTTATTAACTCTCCTACTTCCTGAAGTACCTGAAGGAAAAAAAAAAAAAAGAAAACTGTGGAACATAGAGTACTTATATGTATATATCTACCCAAGTAAAAATAGGTAGATATATATCCAAACACACATACAAGCAAATCTACACTTTCCTTGAAAGCCTTTTATAAATAAAACTCTGCCTAACCTGTGGGTAGGTTGAGTAAAGCGGTAAGTCCAGCACAATATGGTCTTTCTCTTGCCTTGTTTTCAATTCCCCGCTCAGAGTCACAAAAGTAAGAACTGAGTTTGGGTTTTCTAGAGAGAGAACATTGCAACAGTAATATAAAAAAAAATTATAATAAAATACAATAGCTCTTGATATAATAATATAATAAAATATAATAGCTCAAGAAATAAATTATAATTGCTCTTAAGGTAGCCCAGTATGTTCAAAAAAGTTATGCAGCTGAAAATCTAATAACTACAGTAAACTTGTATTGCAAGGCAAAATTCCCAGATGACATTTGCATACTCAGCACCGCTCTTTAGGAAGAGAGATAGTGGGGCATCAGAACAAGTGCAGACATCAGACTACGCAGCCTGACAGCAGCTGGTAAAAGAAAATACCTAAGGTATCTCCACACTTGTTCTCTAAATGTTATGAAGGCTTAATTGTACCAAAAAAAAAAGAGATTTTCTTAATTAGAAACAATTTTTATAACATCTACTGTAACAACAAATAGCTTGTAAGCCTACTTTTTATGTGAAATAAAACAGCGGCTGAGGCAAGTGTAGCATGACCACAGAGAGGAACTTCACTGGCTGGGGTGAACCACCGGAGTCCGAAGCAGGAACCTTAAAAATAAAGTTTGTTTTTAAGTGGAATTGTGTTTTCCTTTTCAATTTATTTCTACATTTTCTATGGATTAATAACATTTCAGTCAATCAAAACGCATGTTATAATCAGTCTTGGTCTCAAAGGCTCCTACAGCTCCCTTTGCATTGATTTTTGGAATACCTATTTGCTCCTGAGACCCCTCTACAGCTGGGGTCTACTCCTAACAGAGGAAAAGCTACTTTGTTGCAAGAGCAAAGAGTCCATGCAGCAGAGAAAGCTCTCTGCTTAAAAGCACAGAAACAAACCTTTATCCCCATGAGTGAAACAGGGCATACCAAGGGTTTTGCTGGCATAGTGGAATCCGCACCACAGCTACATCAGTCATGAATTATTTTGCTTAAGCCACCAGTTGGCACTGACAAAAGACTGAAGTATGCTAAGCCTTCATTTTACTAAAAATCCTATTCCTATTAGTTGTTTACAAAACAAAATCTAAGAGAGTATGCTAACACAGTACCTTAACCTAAAATGAAATGTCAGGCTATAGCCACGGCTGCAAAGCGAGCAGGTTCAACAAGCCAATTCAGCTGAAAACAAATCCAGCAAGCGATTCTGGATGGGCTCTATGCGCAATTTCAGGTTCCTCGGTTTTGCTGGAAACCTGTTTGTTCCAGTACCACCTCCACAGAGTTTCTGAGACTTTGTGGCAATCTCCAGTAAGTGATGATTTCCTGACCAGCCAAGCCACATTCTACTCCCTTTGCAGTCCTTCGTATACAGAATAAGCTTTGTGTCTCTCTTCTCCTGCTCGTACAACAGAATTATCTCAGGAGATAATTAGCAGGAACAGAAGTATTAACCTTTGCATAGCACTTTCGGGAGACTTTCTGTACACAACCTGCTTATTTTGCAAAAGGCACTAAAACAAATGATCACATTCATGAACAGTGTTTGTGAACTGTAAAATGAATTCGAAAAGCTGAATAAATGAATCTATGTGCAAAAGGCTTCAATATTATTATTAAAAGATGTATTACAACTCCACAATTTTGCTTTTGCTCTTTTATACTTTAGCATCATTCCTTATAAAT
The DNA here is from genome assembly GCA_030625065.1 of Alectoris magna. NCBI lineage: Eukaryota > Metazoa > Chordata > Aves > Galliformes > Phasianidae > Alectoris > Alectoris magna. Next base: position 25,255,020 of record CM060566.1, on the reverse strand, counting down.
GCACCCATAGTTTCTCCCTGCTTTTTTTAAGAGACTCTGCAGGGTAAACAGCGCCACTCACTTTTGGTAAAGTCATCCGTAGGGAGCAGTTTTCTGATGAAGGCAGTTTCTGAAAGGTTCATTTCTGTCGCGATTCTTTGGTACAAGTCTTCATCCAAGTCCTAACAATGAGATGACAAACCCATTTAAAGGCAGCCCACAAAAAAAGCAGAATCAAACTTTCTTTCAAATCAATTCAGTCACCTCATTTTTCTGTTACAATAAAGCAGATTCATTTTTAGTTCAAAATATTTTGAGGAAAAAAATACAAAAAACAAAAACAAAACAAAAAAACCCACCTTGCAGCATAAAATAGGCTAACTAGTAGTTAGCTATTCCCCCCATGCTAGCAGGGGGAATGCTGCAACAGCCAGGGCAATGGCCAAGGCAGTTTATCAGCACTTACTGCTGTACCCTCAAGGTTACTCATTGAGCAACAGGAACAACATGCTAAGTCAGCAAAAGTAGGAATGAGAAACTGAACTGAAGGAAGAAACACGCTGGAGCTCACTGCACCGGTGGGAAGGCTCATGAGGTGTAGAGACAGTATAAGCTCCCACTGCATTCTTACAGTCACACAGACTGGCCAGGTTCAAGGGTCTGGTCTATAAAATACGAACATACAAATGAAAATGAACTAAGTGGACCTGGTCAAGTTCGACCTTGAACAGATCGAACTTTGCCCTGCTAACTTGATGTTTTTCCCTTAATAATCTTAATCCTTTGAACCAACGATCCCATGCTATTGATAAAGAACAGCTAGTGATAGGCATAGCAGACCAATCCTTCCATGGTGAAATCTATACAAGACAACACTCTGATCTTTTACAGTCTCTCCTTTACCCCAGGAAAGTAGCTCTTGCTACAAAAATACCAAATCAGAACAAAGACCAGCCAACATTTTGCTGAAAATAACAGAATTTTATTGAAATACTGCCATCATGTGGCACTTCTGAAGCTTGGGAAGGGTTTGCATCACCATTCCTGCTGTACTCCGGTTTTTATAAAGCAGCTGTTGAGGCTTGGAAAGGAAGAGGGAACAGAAGCAGTGCTAACTGCTCCATATGTTCTTGGAGCTCAGAATAAAATTAATTAGAACTTCAGCTTCAATGACCCTGAAGCCTCTAGCCTGTAGAGGAAATGTTAAAACCTCAACATGCCATAGGCAACATGGATGTCACCTTCTGAACATATTAACATCGTAAAGTAAAACTAAGATAAAAGCACAATTAGAAGTTTACAAGTTTAAGGTAAGTGCATTCAGAGAGGGTGTGTTTAGATTTTAGATAGCCAAAAGCAGCTCTGAAGCGAGATGTTCTGCGCCAACTTTGCTGCCTTGGTAAGCATGCTACACGATATGAGATCTGCTGGGGATCAGGAAGAGCTGGGCAGGATTCAGAGGGCCAACATGACTAACAGACTGCTCCATTTACTTTCCCATTCCGGAAGTTTTCATCAAGTGATACCACACAAATAAGACCAGGCATGTACGTTTCTAACCTGGTTTAATAACTGGTTTTGGGGAGTAGTGAATGAATTAGCACCATCTGCTCAGAACACCTTCACAAGAATGACTGCGGTCGAATGCACCACAAGCGCCGTGCAACCTGCAGTAAAAGCTGGCTGTCACAGGGACATAAAGTAACTCAGACACAGGACTGTATGTGTCTCCCTTCTCTTCCACAGGAAACAAACAAACAACAACAACAACAAAAAAAAAACACCTCATTCGAAAGGAAAAAGGAGTACCCGTTATAATTGCCCGTGCCTGGAGGCAGCAGCCCAAGGCAACCTCGATCCCCAGAGCTCGGGTCAAGAACGGCGATCACCACCGCTGTAGCCCCTCATTAAAGTTCTGTTCGTTTCTTTTTTAAACTTACATTTTCGAGCAGACAAACTGCCGCGGGATTTCCACAAAATGGCCGGTTTGTAAAGGCATCAACCGTGAAAATGGGGACCTGCATTGCCGCAGCGCTAACCGGCCTTTGCCCCGCGCCCGGCGCTCCCTATCGCGCCCTGCCTTCAGCGCAGCGCCGCTTATGTTCCCCCAGCGGCAGGAGGAGCCCGCTCGTCACTTCCGAGCGCACGGAGCTCCAGCCTCCATCCGCGGCCCCAGAGCCGGTCCTGCGCACACCTCCCTCCTCCGTCCCTTGCTCCTCAGCGCCCCAACGGGCCCTTCCTCCGCCTCGCCCCAAGGCGATTCCGCAGGCGGGAACCGGTGAGGTTCCCCAGGCCGATCTTAACCTTGCAGGGTTTTGCCGCAGCTGTAAAACTGAGGGGAAGCGAGCAGCCAGGCTTTCCCATCTCCCTTCCCAAGCCGACGCCGGGAGCTGAGGCGAGCAACACCTAACGGGCCACCGACCCCTGCGCGTGTGTGAGGCACCGCCTGCGTAAGGAGATTGGCGGGCACTCGCTAGGGGCGGCACGAGCCGCAGCTCGCGTTCCTCCTGGACAGACGGCTTGGCGCCAAGTCACCGCACAGCGCGCGTGCAACAAATGACGCTCAACCGCGCTCGTGAGAAGAGGGAGGCGCTGCCCGCTTGCCGCGCATGCGCTGCTGGCCCTTGTTACCAGAGGCGCGCATGCTCTGCTCCTGTCCGGGCGGGCCGTGGCGTGTGGTGCTGCTATCGCGATAGCCGCGCGGTCGGGACGCCATCCTGCCAGCGGCGGTTGCGCAGGCTCCTGCCCGCTGGCCGCTTGGAAGCGAGGGGCTTCCTTCTCGGCAGCCGCTCCCGCTGAGACGCGTCTAGGAGTGTACGAAGGTCTCCCGGTAAGTGTGGGGGGAGAAAGAGAGAGAGGGGTCGCGGTGAGGCCCTCTGGGCTGCCCGCAGGGTGGGCGCGGGGGCAGCCTGAGGCCGCCCGGCCCTGTGCGCGGTGCGGCCCGTGGGGGGGGCGGTGGCATGGCGCGGCGGGTGGGGGAGGGGCGGTGCGGAGCGGCTCGCGGAGCCTCGCTCCCGAGCGGCCGCCATTTTGAGTGTTGGAGCCGAATGCGTCCGCCGACCCGCCGAGCTTGAACGGTGTGCCGCTGGCCGCGCCCCGAATCCGGGGTTGGGCGGGAGGGAGCTCGGCGGTTGTTCCGAAGCAGAGAGGTGGTGGTGAGGTGCGTGGTGGTGGCGGCGGCGGTGGCGGTGAGGGCGGGGGGGGACCGGTTCGGGGTGGCGCGGTAAATGGCGGCGGCGAGGGGCGGGAGGGAGCTCCCCCTCCCCCCTCCTCCGTGAGAGGTCGTGCGGCGCTTTGTGGCCGCGCGGCCGCTTTGGTTCGGGCTTAACGGCCGTGGTTCCGGAAGAAGCAAAGGAGCAGGAGCGCTGCCGGCGGGGGCCGTGATGGCAGACAAAGGAGAGGCGGCGTGTGCGCGCGCTGCGCGGTTGCGGCCCCTCTGCCGGCACGCTGCGAGAGACAAAAGGTTACGGGCCGGGTGCGCGCCGCCGCTGCCGTGCCCGGTACCGCTGTGTCCACGTGCTTTAGATACCAGCAAGTGAAATTTAAATATCACCAGGGAATTGAACGAAGCATCTATAATGCCACTGAGCGCTGCTTCACTGATTAAAAACGACCTGATTTGTTGTGTTTTTGTTTGTTGTTTTTTTTTAAAGGAGGGGGAAACTTAAGCGTGTCTGGAATCTCAACATTTCCCTTATTTTTCTTTTTTCCTTTTGGTAGCGTTTGATTTAGACGAAAATGGACTGGAGCGGAAAGCACAACGGGCCCACCGATACAACCAACGATGGGACGGTGGTGCGGCTCCGAGGCCTGCCCTTTGGCTGTAGCAAGGAGGAGATTGTTCAGTTTTTCCAAGGTATCTCTAGTATAGTCAAAGCATAAAGACTGTAAAAGATAAGTCGATGGTTTGCAAGCCTGTAACTGGTAATGCCCGTTAGTGGGGTGGAGGGGGGATTGTTTTAACATAAATTGCCTTGAGTAAGGTGTGTGCCCTGTTCAAGTAACTGTAGACGTAGTAAAGTTGAATACATGTCTTAATTTAGTCGAGGTGGTGAATGTGTTATGACTATAATCTGTACGTTAGCGTTTGGAGCGGTTAAATTGCTTGATTGGTAGCTTTGTTTTCTTCGTGTAACCTAGGTGGGTGTATGTTCACATAGTTAAAGCAAAACAAGTATGGCTAAATCCATAAATGTTTAATGAAAGATCGTTGGCTTGTATTGTTGGGTGATGGGGGAACTTAAGAGATTTTTTTCGTTGTTATTGTTTAGATGCTTTAAGTATTTTCTACAGATGGGAATGTTTCAGCCTTTAACACTGTTCCCCTTGATGGGGTTATTTGTCCTTGGGTTAAAGGGTTGGAAATCGTGCCAAATGGGATAACATTGACGCTGGACTACCAGGGGAGAAGCACAGGGGAGGCCTTCGTGCAGTTTGCTTCAAAGGAGATAGCAGAAAATGCTCTGGGGAAACACAAGGAAAGAATAGGGCACAGGTGGGGATGGAGAGTTTGGGATGGTGTTAAATCGTTATTTTTGGGGGTTGTGGGACAGTAATGCTTTTGGGGGGCTGGGGACTATTATATGGAATGGGGTATTTTAAAGAATTTCTATAACTGATCCTAAATTAACTTGGGAAATATGGTAGATTTGGGGGGTGGGGGAGACAGTATTACTCTGTGTAGATTGCTAAACTTAGAATGTTGTTTCAGTCGTTTTTCGTGTAGGGGAATTTGTGCTAAGTGCTGCCATAGCCAGACATTGTTTTTCGACAGTATGTTTCTCATACTGGAAAGACATGTTTTATATTTAATTTCTACAACTAGAACTTTCATGCTGTAATTTTTGCCATTGTAAAGTTTTACTTTGATACGCTTAAGACTGTTAACGGTTTTGAGGAGGAACTTAAGTTCTGTGGTATCTGTAGTCATTTGTATCACATCATGCGTTTAGTTATTTTTCTACTGTTCAGACAGCTTATACATGCATTCTTATTTCTACCTTGAAAATCCTCTCTTATTTAGATACATTGAAATCTTCAAAAGTAGTAAGAGTGAAATCAGAGGATTCTCTGACATGCCGAGAAGAATGATGGGACAACAACGACCTGGACCATATGATAGACCATTAGGAGGAAGAGGGGGTTATTATGGAGCTGGGCGTGGAAGTATGTATGACAGAATGCGTCGAGGAGGTGGTGGATATGACGGTGGTATGTTTATCTAATGATAGAGGTTCTGTTGTCAGTTTCATGTTTCTGACGTCTTTGTCAAGAAATAAAGAAATGGCAAAATGGCAGTAGCTTCCTGTTAGGTTTGACATGCTTCTCCAAAAGGAATTTTTTACTTGTAATGTATGAAAAAAAATGCAGCTTAGTATTTAAGTGTAATGGATGTTACTACAAAACTCTATTTTCAGCAGAATTGGATATCCCAGTTGGATGTCAGTAGAGAAATGAGTGTTTAACGCTTTGCAGTGGCACTTCCAGGTGCCCAAAGACTGAAAAATTGACTCTTGTGCATCACTTTGTGATCTCTCAGTAGTAACGTAATCGCTCTTGTCTTTCTGTCAATTACATAGGATATGGTGGCTTTGATGATTATGGTGGCTATAATAACTATGGCTATGGAAATGATGGCTATGATGACCGAATGAGAGATGGGAGAGGTAAAAAAAAAAAAAAAAACATCTTTTTAAACAGTAAAACATAGTATTCCCAGGGCTTACATAGTTCTGTTTTTGTTTTCTTCATTGAATTATTTTGTAAAGGAAGATGGTTGTTTTTCTGTTGAGCTGGGGGTGCTTTTCTTTTAATAATTAAAAAAAAAAAAAGGGTGTGTGTTGTTGTTTTTCACTTATTTTTTGTTCCTAGGCATGGGAGGACATGGCTATGGAGCTGGAGATGCAGGTTCAGGTTTCCATGGTGGCGGTCATTTTGTTCACATGAGAGGACTGCCTTTTCGAGCGACAGAGAATGATATTGCAAATGTAAGTAAAATAGCAGAATGAAGCTTTCTAATACCAAGAATTCCTGTGTTCTTCCCGATTCCAAACTTGCTTATGGCTCTCCAGTGAGTGATGGATAGCTCTAATACATCTATTAGCTGAAGTCTTAGGTCACTTATGCAAGTTCTACAATACTTATTACATAGTGAGATTTTTAAAGGTAATGTTTATGGTAAGGTTACTGAAGAAGCCAGCTGAATTACTGAATTACATTTAATTCCTGAATGCTTTTTCATTTCCAGAAAAAGAGATGTTGAAATCTGTATCTTCATAAGACTCGGAAGTTTAAGCTTTACTGAAGATATTAATGTTATTTTGTGGAAGACCAATAGTAGATGTGAAACTCTGATTATAATTTGCACATTTGTATGTTGCCATGAGCCTTGTTTTAGCAAGACAAGGTGGGAAACCTGTAGGGAGCTGTGTTTGCTCCGAGTGGAAGGCTCACATTTACCCACAGGAGTTCAGATGAAGAACCTGACAGAATTTCAGGAATAGTGCACCACTGTATCTTTCTAATAACTGCTGTAGGAAGAGAAATTGACAGCTTTTTTTTTTTTTTCTTGGTTCCATAATTGTCCTTATTTTGAGAACCTTATTTGGCTCTTTTTCCTCACAATGAAGTAATGATGTTCCTTTCCTAGGGTGGCATCATATCATAGTATGTTTCTTAAAGAGAGGTGTGTGGACAAGTATTTCCATTTGCACCTCTGTTCTAAAGAGCTGCTCAAGCTCTGTAGCTGGAGTTCTTTCATTTATGTGATAGAAACTTCTAAGTAAGACCTTAGAAACAAGTAATTAAATTTGTGTGACAGGGTGAGAGAAAATTAATACAGTGCTTCACGAACTACTGGGACACCAGAAAGCATACCTGGCTTGAATTCTAAATTCATCGGATCTTTTTTTTTTCTTTGTTTTTATTCCTAGTTTTTCTCACCATTGAATCCTATAAGAGTTCACATTGATATTGGGGCAGATGGAAGAGCCACAGGCGAGGCGGATGTGGAATTTGTAACACATGAGGATGCAGTAGCTGCTATGTCCAAGGATAAAAATCACATGCGTGAGTGTTGTGTTCTAAGGGGGGGCTTAACTGACTCGATTTCAGTGGGGTGTAAATCAGTATGAGGGTTCAAACTGAAGTTACAGCGCTTTAAATATAGTACTGATAACGGACTTTTTGTTGATGACCAGAACAAGTAGATTGATCATCTCAAGTTGATTTCTTGTGGACTTACGACTGTTGTATGCAGGGTAAATTTTTTTTTTTACTGCGTTTTTTGAATCAAAGTACAAAGTAGATTTTATTTCCTACAGAACATCGATACATCGAGCTGTTCCTGAATTCAACTGCTGGAGGTGGTTCTGGAATGGGAGGCTATGGCAGAGATGGAATGGGTATGCATCATGTCCAGATACAGCTTTGCAAAATGCGATGGAGCTCCAAGGTTCTAACAGTGCACCTTCTGCTTTTCAGATCAAGGTTATGGCTCTGTTGGTAGAATGGGAATGGGTAATAATTACAGTGGCGGTTACGGAACTCCTGATGGCTTGGGCGGCTACAGTAAGTAGATTTTCTGTTTTAAATGGGCTTTGTGATTATGTTACTGTGTGTGTTCAGATGGGATTTGGAAGGGTGGGTTTTGTGGGTTGGGAGAAAGGGAAGGGAGTGACTTAAATTGTAAATCACTGGGGCATTTTTTTGTAATTTGGCTATCGCGACAAATGTTTTCTTAAAAAAAAAAAAATAGTGCTAAAGTATTGTTCTAGTATGTCTTAAGGTGATGCTGAACAGTTTTTTATTACCCATCACATTTTTTTTTCTTTTTAAGGTATGTATACGTGACCTTGTGTCAATTGTTTGCAGGTCGTGGCAGTGGAAATAGTGGAGGATACTATGGGCAAGGCAGTATGGGTGGAGGAGGATGGCGTGGGATGTATTGAAGGATAGCCTTGCTTCTACAAAAATACCCTGGAAGAAACAACAGTCTCTGGTCTACTAGACTTTCTTACAAAATTTTAATTTCTTTTGTATTTTAAGAACTTTATAATGACTGAAGGAATGTGTTTTCACAATATTATTTGGTAAGCAAGAGCTTGTGATGGGAAAATCTGTTTTCTGTAGGTTTTATTTGTTGCATACTCTGACTTTAAATAAATTTTTATATTCAAACCACTGATGTTGATACTTTTTATACTAGTTACTCCTAAGGATGTATTACATATTCAAGAATACAATTGGTTTGAGATGTTGTACTATGGTTCAATAAAGGTGGTTGTACTGTAACTCCTATGAACACTGAGTTCTATGTACTCTTGGTGTAGTAAATGAGTTTGATAAGTTCTCTTGTTTAAGGGGAAAAGGGTAGATGAGTAGTTAAGCTTATTTGGTAGCAATCCTTCAAAAATCTTTTTTGGTAAGGTGTATGTAATTTCTCAACATGGCATTAAGCTCAAGCTGTGGAGGAGTCATAGATCCAGCTTTTCCTCCCTGTAGTATCAGCGTCAGCTATGCTCTTCAAGTGGTGCGATTGCACAAATGCATAGTTCCCAAGTTCTGTCATCCACACCAGCAGGCCACAACTGTTCCCTTCCATGCTTTGCTGTAGCACTCTTAGATACTCATTTCATGCGTTCAACTTGCAACGCTGTTGCTAATCAAACACTAGCAAATAGGTCAAATACTAGCAAGTTGAAGGTACCTTTGCTTTTTTTCGTTCACAACCTGCTTTGGGAAGACAATTATTTGAAGCAAGCTAGGATTTTCCTAACACTTGTGTTTCAACACCATTGAGCTTTTTTTTTTCCCCTGCACATAGCTGATTTGTCTGTATTTGTTCAAAACATGGCAACCATTATATGAATGAGCTTGTTAGAAGCCAGGCATCTCTGAAATGAAAACTGTAAGCCCAATATTTGTTAAGTGACACAACCCCAACCACATTGAAAGAAAGGGGTTTTTTTTTGTGCATTTGTGACATGTAAGATGTGTAAGAAACAATTGTTTGAAGACACTTACTTAACATACCTGATGTGTAATAAGGTATTTATTCTTCTGAGCCAGTGTGATCTCCCAAATTAACTGCTTTGTCCTCAACGCCTCCCTTAAAATGTCAAATGTGATCTTGGGTATTAAAAGTCTGTCACCTGTTTTGCTAGTACTGTGTTTATATATGTAATAAATGTCTTGCTCTGGGAGATAGTAGAATGGAGTTTATTTCACTAGAGAGTGCGTGATTGTGTCAACGTTATTGGAAGTAATAGCAGCAGGGCTCATCTGCCATAGGAAGTATTCCAAATAGTGAAGTATGGGGGCAGAGAAAGGGGAGGAAAGATGACTTGAAGACAGCGTAGCAGTGATGGTGCACGGCTCTGTTTTAAGCTGGTGCTTGCAGTAAGTAGCACGTTCTTTGTGAGGGTTGTACGTCTTAAAAAACTGAGATAACTAAGGGTAGGACAACAGTTACTCCAGTTGCAGGAAAAAACACAGTGAGGCACGGAGTACATCTGACAGATTTCTCTACCAGCTACCTAAATAGGTATAATAGCTCTAATATTTCCTCAAGTATACTTTGCGTTCTGTTTTCTGAGAAAGAACACTTACTATTGATTTAAGACTGACATACCTGAGAACAAAATGGTAATTGCACTTCAAGCTATTTGGCATCACCAAGTAAGTTACCAGAAGTCATGCTGAATCTTCAGTCTTGAATAATACGATTCTGTTCTGGAGAGTGAATGCCTTATGCCTGTCCCGTCCCTATTTACACATCATCCTGTAACAAGAGCAGCATTCAGTACAGATCTTTTGAAGTTTATATTTGTTGTATGTAAAGTTAAGTTGAAATACTTGCTGCAAAGCGTAGTTCTTTTAAAGCAGTTGGTTATCCACTGAGAAGTACTGACCGGTTCCTGCAGTCACTTGTGTGATGAATGCTGGCCATCAGGGGGATTTTCCTTTGCTGTCAGAGAAGGAGGTCCAAGTACGTTAACCACCTTTGCAAGAAGGTGAGACAGCTAGTATAATCGGTGGGGAGTGGGGGGGAAGGAGAAGCACATTTTCTCTTCGTTAATGCCCTTATATTGTTAAGTCAGAAGGAAATTACCCCCCAGAATAAAAAATAGGCTGTTCTTGATACTGTGGGAATGATTACAATTTCGTTTGAGGTACGCATTAGGTACACCACAGACCTTCCTATACTTGGCTCAAGGAAGACACTTCAGAATCACAAGATAATCTGTCACAGAACAAAGGCTTATAGAAAGACAAAATTGTTACGTTATTAATGGAGTAATAGTAGTGTGGTCCAAAAACCTGCTGAAAGTGGGCCGAATACATCGTTTGATGCCAAAGGATGCCACCTGGAACAGTAGACAGCATTCACCATTTTGTTCCAGGCAGTAATTTCTCTTAACATAAAAGCAGTCTAAATAGGTTATATACCATTTAGCGACATTTTTCCACATAAACAGCATGGTACAGGGGAATGGAAGAGTTCACAGTTAGGCAGCAGATAATTGCCTGCATCCGTATACTACTGAAATTTCAGCACTGGCAGTAACTGCACTATATTCTTCTTTTAAATGACTGCTCTTTTAAATGATGGTTGTCCAATTGCATGATTTTTGAAAAGATACTGAAGCAGGACTGAGGAGCACGCTCTACAGCAAACGCTTTGCAGCCACACCGGCCCCACATTGAAAAAAAAAACACTTAAAAACACTCTGAGAAGGGAGTACCTTAATGAAGCAAGCAAGCAGCACTTCATTACATAATTAGCAGGGCAGCTCCCCCATTGCCCAACATGGGCAGAGACTTTTAAAGCAACACGAGCAAGTCAATAAAATATTCCAAGTATTCTGCATTGCAAATTTAAATAAAGTGACATTACTCTCACCATTACATTGAAGATCAATTAAATTTATTTTTTTCCTAAAAGCTATTTACACATTTACAAACATTTGTATTTTACAAAAGGTTATACTAAGTAAGTTTAAAAACATTTTTCTTTACAAAAGCTACATAAGCAACTACACTGACGTGTCAAAAAGAACAGTTTAGTTAGCTCCTGGAATATTAGCTAAACACCTATCCTCAAAAGACACAGCTAAGCTAAGCGAAGGGCAAAGATGACTAAAGGAAAGACCTGTTTCCAAGCTGCCGCACTCCTGTCAGTAGGAATTCCAGGCCCATAAATGAACTACAGAGCTGATAACTGCCAACTGCTCATCAGTACTGACCAGAGTGTGGAGATCCCGTGGCTGGACCCATTCACATGAAGGGCAGAGGGCAGGTTGGTTCTAGAGCAGTGACACGACAGTGAAGCTGCTGCTGAATACAACCCATCAAAGGCTGTATTTTTATTTGCCTACTAGAAGAACTGAGATCTACATTCCAGAAGTTACCGTGGAATATCAACATGAACAGTGGTGGGATGTGTCAGACCTAGCAGAACTCAAAAGCTCTCTGGAAAAAAAGAAAATGTTTAGGAACAAACTGACCTTTGAGAAATATGGCAACAAAAAAGGATAAACTTTCTGGTCCAACACAGGCACCACAGAAAAGACACGGTCCACGGCTTTTAGTGTCTCCTGGCAGCAGACTGATGCTGCCTCTAGAGCTAAGCATGACTTTCCTGAAAATAATACAGAGATACTTGCTTGAGGCTACAGACAACATAGGCATAAAAAAATAGGATGGACATCTCTCTATGAAAACACTGATAAGGTGAAATTAATAGCCGATTTTACAAAATAATTTGGCAAAACATGTCCCCTTCCTCCCAGTGCCTAAAGACACTGTTTCTCAACTATCTGACACCACCTCCCCCTACTCCTCTGACTACAGAGTTGTCAGTGCAATGTTCTTGGATGTATCAAATCTTAATAACTGAGAGGAAGCAAACGACTACAGTATTTGGCAATAATTTACTGGGCCACCTGCATTAATTTCCTTCCTTACTTTAAAATACAATTTAAAACCATTACTTCCATTTTGCTTCACAACAGCATACTGTGGGCAAATTTTGCATCACAATTCAGTTGGACTAGCCTGTAAAAGCAGGTAAATAAATCACTCTTCTCAAGATCATAACGACGAAGATACTTATTAACACTGAATCTCCTCTATAAACTGCCCTTCCTTTCTCCAGAAGAGCTTCCAAGTCATTTGTTAGACTGATACTGCAATGTGTGATTTTAACAAGTTCATTTTTAAAACATGCATTTTGTGGTTTTGAGTCCCATCTTCTCTATTTGTATCAACAGAAATAGTGCTGTACATTCTGCACTGGTTTTTTGTTCGCTTGGGTTTTTTTGTTTGTTTTGTTTTACAGAATTGGCTAAATACACAGGGTAATAAATAATTTGTAAAACAATCTTATGGTACATTAGAAGAGCACCTCTGTATAAGTATGGCGTGGCAGGAATCACAGACGCGAACAGGCTTTGGTGAAGAAGGCAGAGGCAGTTCATTGTCCGAACAAGCATTACAGAAGATCTCACCACAGTTTCTACAATGGTGCTAAATAATGGGGAGAAGAACAGGCAAAAAAAAACCATCACAAAAATAAAAAATACACAATGGAAATACACTTGGTAATTGGATACCAATAAATCCCACACAGAGAACAATCTGAAGTGCGATTCCTTCCAATTGTTTGGTCTGAGCACGGAATCAGTTTTCAAGAGATAATTCATATTTATATTTATATTCATATTTATAAAATATACCCAAATTTATGGTGCAATTCTAGACAGACCAAACATATAAGCCTCGAATCCCCAGAATAAGACAAACTAACATGCTTTGCCAATGAAGAATACAAACAATGACAATGGATGAGAGTCTGTCAACCAGCTCTTAAGATTTAACATAAAAAGTAGGTGAAATAAAAATTTCTGCGTATGTTAATAAAGCTTAACAATTAACCCTCCTTTAAAGCCCCAGTAAGCTCATAACTTCTTAAATCTAATATACATAGCAAAAAAAAAAAAGTGTACTAAGACTTCCGTGTGTCAAACTTTAATGGTGCAACTGCTACCGAGTACACAAGACAATGATTCGACAAGGTTGGTTGAATAACTTCAAGTATGGTCCTCCACAGCACTACACTACACAGGCAACATTTCTTTTGAAAGTAGGGCCCAGCTGCGCCGCATATATCAAATAACATCTCAAAAAAATACCTGTACATTCATCTGAAGGTTGACACTTCATGCTGCATCTCATCTCTACAACAACTGACATATTTCTCATACTACACATAAATGAGTTGGAAGAAATTCCATTTGAGTTTTACCTTCCTTTTGGAAAGTGAGAATTCCTTTTCACATAACTTGCAATGTGTAGCCTCTTTGTCCTTCAACCAAACCTGCCCCTGGAGAAAAAAAAAAGATCATAAATACGTGTATGTGATAAAGGCAAACATTTAGTGCCTGAATTGCTGAATGTCCTGAGACCGCCGCAGTGTCACATAGACACTCTGAGGCAGTACAGGTTTGCTCCAAAGCACTGCTAACATTGGGAACGGGAACAAAGAGGACACGCTGGAGGCGCTAAAGAAGGTCTATGGCAGAGCTGGGAAAAGCAGTAAGCTATCCAAGTCTCAAAGCTGCAGCCTATTTCCCTACTCAATGAAACAACATGCGAGGTCACACATCTCATGATCAAACATACACAGACACAACCTCTGCTCTCAAAATGTGCAATCCTCAAGTTCACAGAATCACAGAATCGTAGGGGTTGGAAGGGACCTCCAGAGATCATCGAGTCCAACCCCCCTGCCCAAGCAGGTTCCCTACACCAGGTCACACAGGTAGGCATCCAGGCAGAGTTCTCAACCTTTCAGCAGTACAGTTCATATTTTCATAGACTTCTGGATGATCAAATGTTTATTTATCACTAACAAATGTTGTATTGCTGTCTACATACACTGTCCCAAATACATTTTGTAAAATAAAAACCTTTGCAATAAAATTCAGCAAAATGCGTAACTTTATATCAAACAATAAAAATCAAAACCACTGGGTATTTTCTTTTGCTGAGTCTACAAGGAATCTGTGCTTCTCTCCCACCAGGGAATATCATAAAGTGAGTCTCTCCTGAATAGCTGCTGTTGAAGAGGAGTCTTCTCATGCTTGCAAAACATTTCAAAGGGGACAGTAAATACAAATGTTTTTCTTTCCTCCAAATCCTACCAACCTGCAATGCTTTGTTTGCTTCTTTTATATCTTCTATTTTCAGCTTGGATCTAAAAAAATAAGGAAATATTTCAATCTGTTATATTTTCAGTTGCAGTCTAAAAACCTTATACAAGGTTTAGGTATTTAAAAATTAAGGGATGTGTTCTCAACTTAGTATTATACATTACAGCAGCATCTAGAAGATGTACTAAGTACTACACAAAGACAGGCTCTACACTAAGAGCAAAGAATCCTCTGAATGGCTGCAGGTATGTTTGAGGTTATGTGGTTAAGGGCAATCATCTGCACCAGACTAGCACACAGCACTGGTATAAACCAGGAATTCAAACTTCTGGACTGCCTTGCCAGGGAAATCTGTCTTCCCACAGCCACCCAGCACCAACTCACTCGGCATTGTCTGAACTACAATGTATATACTAAGTTATTCTACAGGGCTTAAAAGCCCACACTAGTCACAGCAAAACAATTTAGAAGGCTCATCCTTAAATGAAACAGAGAGATATGGAGAGTGACAATTACTGTGCTCAGAGCTTATTGCTCACCACAGTCTGAGGGGGTTTTTTATAGCCTTTTATATGGCCTGAAGACGTAGCAATAAACAATGGTCTAAGACTGCCATACAGAGAATCTTCATCTCTTCAAAGAAGGGAATCCATGAGTGTGCAACCTCATAAAAAGATAAGCACTATCTTGCTGAAGTAGAAGCTGTTACCTTCTACTTGGATGATTCTTTAGTAAAACCAAGACATGCAAACTAGCCGACTACTTTCAATGCAAAAACACCTCCTAATGCCCTGCAGGCCCTGTTCTAGCTAACATTTTCTTTCCAGGACACTATAATTGCATATGAGGTCACAGTCACAAAGTAAAGACAAAAATCAACACATTTCACCTAACTAGAAGTATTTCCTCTTGATAACTGGCTTGGTAATATTGCCTTATACACAGAAGCTCACATGACTGCCATCCTATTCTTTTTCGTAACTCAAGTTTATAAGACAAATATAATCATCAGGAATAATGAAATTACTCGCTCAGCTTAGATGCCAGTTCTTGGAGAGCAGCTTCTTGGTCCTGACATATCCTTTTCAGTTGCCTGTTCTTTTCCTGAAGTTTAATGAACTCCTTAAAAAAACAAATGAACAAAAAAAACAAACAAAAAGCCCCATATATATATATATATATATACACGTACACATATGCCTAATATGCCTAGAAAACTGGTCCTAATCAAAGCTGATCTTACTGAGAAAGCCAAGCAAATGGATGACTCATCACCCTCGCTATTAAGATTTCCAAACTGAATTCAAGCAGGAACCACTCAAGATCACACTCTTTTAGGCCCTAAGAGATGATGCCTGTTTGCTTCTTCAGATAGGCATCTGAAGAACTGCAAATACTTCAATTTTGTAATTGAAGTATTTCATGCTTCAATCTCTCTGAAGAAGCAAATACAATTCACTGCAGGCATCAACAGCACTACGCAGCCATGTATACCAAGTTAGAGAGAACCTGAAGCAATTTCTGGCCTATCATGAGAGGACAGAGTCTTCAATAGAACTGAGAAAGAAAAACTAGGATTGCAGTTTTCTTTAGCCAAAGGACAGAGTTCTGATTTGAAGAAAAAATGAGTAAAAAGCAAAACAACGTTTCCAGTCTTTTTTCTTAATCCACTTGTGAGAATACATTAATCTAATCTTTCTTATCTGGCTGCAGAAATTCTTAGAAGTCCCATGTCTAAGTTCATAATTAACTTCTAAGTCAACTTCAAAGTTACTATTCAAGTTTTATTGCAGAATTTACTTTTTTGAGGGTAATTATTTCTTGGGTCTCTATTCGCAGATGAGATACAGCTTCCTTTTCCTTTTGAAGATCATCCTCCAGAGTTTGCCGCCATTCCTTTTCTATCTTCAAATCTGTCTCCAGCTGGAGCCTAAAATATGCAAAACAAAGAACACAATTACTGTGCAAAACAGCATCACTTCTTAAAATAATAAAAAGGAGTTTATTTCTGGGTGCAATATATTGCTGCCACAATAAGCAGCTGACGTTCTTTAAAACAGGAATAATGCAGCAATATTGTAACATTTCAGACATCATAGTAGGTAGAATGCTATCACTTAGGGAGTGCTTTGGAAAAGAAACACATTCAAAAGGATCGAGACTGTGGTAGCATTTTAAAAAGATGACCTTAGCAACAAATAAGCAAGAGAAGATTAACCACAACATTCTAAGGTGTTTTTAATATGTGAATGCAGGAAAGCCCTCCCCCTAACTTTACACAGTTTGTTTCTAAAATAGAAGACCAACCACACTGCCACTGATGATACAAGGAAGGACTGCACACATCCCTGGTGCTCATAGAAGTTATTTAATGTTGTATCTTCAGGTGTTAATCTTCTTGTTTAGACTAAGGCTTATGGCAATTTGAACAGATACAAAGATACAGAAGGGAAGACTTAAAAGTGCTATTTTAATTGAGATTCCTACATTGCTGAGGTTCAACATAAAGAGGGATCTAAACCCTATTAGTGTAACTGAAGTCCAGTCTCTGGCACTAGGGTTATTCTGATGCAAAATCACTCTAGCTGGAATTTCACTATCATGGAAGAGCCTGTGTTTAGAGTGTTACAGAGAAAACAGGATGGAAGCGCGCTGCTCTGCCTTCTACATCTAAATCTTGACAAAACAACAGAAAAGGAAAAAAACTAAGAGTAGTCATACAAGGTTTTTTGATGGAAAAACCTGTAACCATGTTAATTTTCCTGTTTGCTTGTTGTTTTTTAAAATCAAAATCATTTCTGAAGGAAAGACTTACATTTGGGACACTACCTCAGCATCTGGTTGGAAAAGATCAGAAGTGAACATGACCTTGAGGTTTCAGAATTGCAGAATTCTAAGGTTGGGGTCTGAACTGTTCTTTGGCCAAAATCTGCAAAGACGACTGCAGTAGTAAAGCGAGCATTTGTCATGACAGTTAAACAAGTTTACTGACATTCAGAGTCATAAGGGAGGCAGGGTGGGCTAGTAATCAGATTGGAATCAGTATCTTTTAAGCTCCGATCTTTGTGTCACAGATTTGCCCTATCTTGAATAATGTTGATGTTGTCTTCCAACAAGCTAAACACCTGCCACTCTGTAGGGAGCTTTTTACACTACATACATGTTTAGATCAGTAATGAATTTAATAAGAGAAAGGGAGAGGGTTGGCTTTTATGTTACGTTTTATTTTTTATAATTCCTGTGAATTATTTTTTCTGCAGTGGTAAGTTAAGCTATTTTTTAAAGGATTTTACTTTATTCATAAGCCTGATCAAACCATTCTTACGCCATTTCTCTTCAGGTTCACACCATTACATAGTTGTGGGTTTTGTTAAAAGTGTGGATTATCACTATGCTAGATATTTTCCCTTGCTTATAGTAGTTTCCTCATGAACTAAGCCAGCACCTTCAGACAAAATATACTGCAGCTCTTCCCCCTCCTTCCAAGCTGCACACTGCTTAAGAGGTACCCAAAGGTAGCCTGACTTTCTTGGAATAGCGTACTTTCTTTCATCTGGCCAGTATGTAACATTAATATCTTTAGTATTTACATTCTGTTCAAAACCAATTATCAACTGCCAACTTGTATTAATGCACAAAACACTACTGCTAAATATTTTTTCAAACAGCAGAGATATACTTACAGCTGTTTCTCCTTCTGGGAGAATTCTTCCTGCAGACTTTCAGACTTATTCACATATTCCTGTTTAAGTTTCTCGTCCTCATTCTCAGCTTCCAATTGAGCCTTCTCTGCTTGCTGCAATCTGGTGTAATTCAAATCAACTTTGGGTAAAACTGAAGCTAGAACTAGGGTGTAGAGGGTGAAGAAGACAAATAAAAGAAAAATGGGGAAATAGAAACATTTCTAAATAAAAACAAAGTTTGGGGGAAACTCACAAACTCAAACGAGAAATCCATACAATGCCTACAGAACTAGCTCCTGTTTTTCATACAGTCAGAGAGTAATCACTGTAAGTAATCAGGATTTTTATTTTATGCTAATTGATAACAGATGCCAAAGCATGATGATACATATTTTAGAATTGCAGCATATATCTTAATGCTTTTTTTTTCCTTCCTCTTTAGCATATGTTTCTGTGTTATTTTTGGAAGCTTTTTTTTTTTCATGACTCCTGTAGAAGTACTTTGCTTGTACTGATCACCCAGGGCAGAAAGCGTGTTGTATAAAAGCAGCTCAAAACAACTCAGGCATAAGGCTGAATACAGAGCACTGCAATCAGACAGCAAAACACTTAACTAGCCTAATGCAACAAGACATACCCCGATAGGTCCCACTACATTTACAGAACTACCTCAATTACATCACATTTGCAAATGTAAACAGTCTGTATTAAAAATAATGCATTCTAACACCAGTTAAAATAGCTCCACACTATAGACAATTCAAATAAAACTGATTAGTCAAGAAGCAAGAGGCTGTTTTTTTAAATTTAATCTTTCCTTTCTGAATGCTAGGGGTTTGTTTCTGCTTCAGGTACCAACACCCTTGGAATCCATTAGCCCATTGTGGTTTCTCTCTGCTTCACCACCTCTTTGGTCCAAAAAAGGATGGGGGTACTGTAATAAAAGTAAAGGTGCTAAGATGGAACTTGTGCTATTGTGGCTACACTTGCCCTGAAGAAAAAGCATGAAGTAAACAGCCTGTAAAATATCACTGAAAGTCCCCACCTGCTGCATCTTGTTTAACAAAAATGCTTCAAGTGCCTGCTCAGGGAAGTGGGGCAGAAATCTCTGATTCACTCTGTGCTTGATTTCACAATTCCCAGCAGCTAACTGAATGCAGAGCTAACTCACAGCTCCCAGGATCAGCTAAAAAGACATCAAGTCAGCCACATGTCTACATTTGTGCTTCTACTGATAATGTTGCCCTGGTGTGAATTTCCAAAAGCTGCTAGCAAACAAGTGATAAAAGTCTAGAACTAAATACTTCACAAAGCGTGCACTGTCCCACTCATACACCATACCTGCTGTTGCGAGCATCTTCCCAGACACATTTGCAGCGATAGAGCACACAGGCCCAAACCAGATGTATGGGAAGGAGTGTTCTAGGACAAACCAGGGCCAATTAACTGGGCAAAAGACACTACATCAAGCTGCACAAGTCTCTAAGTTACAAATCAAACCACAGAGCAGTTTCCACAACCAAGGTAGAAAGGGAGCTTGCTGCCCAAGGAACATGCCAGCCAAGCCAGGCTACAGCACTGTCCTCTAAACTAGCACCAAGAATGACAGCACAGCTGCAGTGCACACAAATGCTGAGTGGGACTGAAGTCTGCAGCAGGATCTTAGATTCAGATGACACTGAGTCAGATAGATATTTGTTTGCATACAGTGACTGTGAGATGGTTAACGCTCCCATTTCTGCTACAGTCTAACCCTGTCTTATTCACTGGTTCTGTTTTTTTCGAGGCTGGCGGGTATTTATTTCTTTCTTTTTAACAGCAAGGCCATGTTAAAGGCTCACTCTGGTTCCAAAGCAAGGAATAAGCTAATATATAATCATGCAGCAGAAACCCTTCTTGTATTATGGTGTTTTGCCCTCACTTTTGCAAACACACTCCCTCCTGCTGAAAGACTCAAAAGATTCTTTTCTAAGTCAACTCCATGTTTGCTTTTCAGAGGAAATAAGGGGAAATGCATCAAGGGCAGCCAGTAGCTAAAACTCTTATTTCAGCAGCGCAAGCAAGTAGCAGTTCAATGCAGAAATACGATTTGTAAAGACTGCCTAACGATGGGTGGAGAGAGGGAAAAGGGGTTGGGCAAAACCATGGGTTAGGATTACAGTACAGACATGGTCACCGACAAACAAGTTAGACAGGCACCCTAAATGTAAATCCCATCTATTCCTACTGCTGCAACTGTAGCTGCCCTGGTGCAGCTGAAGCAGGAGCTAGAGCCACAGTACTTGCTAGGCCCTGCTGCCCTTTCTTTATGGAGCCCTGAAGTCCAGGCTCCAAACACAATGTACCTCCTCCATGAAAATATGCCACTCTCCTTCACATCAGGAGAATGGAATTGTGCTGTAACTGCTTTATCTTCAAACCCTGGAATTCTTCTACCATACATATTGACTGTATGTTTATACCTCCTTTCTTTCTTAAAGGTGCTATTCCGATACAGCACTCAAACCCCTTTACCCCTTTCCCCAGAAGCCCTGTTCTTGCTGTTCAAGAAAGCAGTGCTACTTACAAGTGGAAAAAAGAAATAAGAGAACAGAGAGCTTGCTTTTGGGATAAATATAGGCCCTGAAAGTGAAAGAAACAAGCAGAGATGAAGAGAAGTATTACTCAGAAGGGCAACTTTTTAAATCTTTTAGTGCCATAAAGAACAGGAAAAATTGCCAGATAAAAAACAAATGTCATAACTACGTATAGTCCAAATGAAGATAGCTGATCGACTTTTTTTTTTTTTTTACAGCTGACAAGTGAATAAATAACATTAGAAAACTAGCTTACATTTTCTTAACAATAGTGCAATAATTTATGTTCTCTCTCTTTTCCTTTTCAAAAGAGGAGTAAAGCAAGATCAGAAATGATGATCTTACAGAAAACACAACAGAACCCAGCTATGATCAGTTACAGTGCAGGATTTCTAGTACCACTTTCTATGTCAAATTGTCACTTTACAATTCTGAAGTTGCATTTTATCAGTAATATTTAAACAGAAGAGAGCTGGAGGAGCTTTCAGAATGATATATCTTTGACAAGCTTATACTGGTGCTGAGCTTCATTGCTGGCGCATTTGACAAATGACATTGCAATAGTCCTAGTTTGAGTTAACAGATCTTTGTCACTTCACGAATGTAGTGGACAAAAATCAAAGACAGATGAAGGCAGCAAAATAGTAAAAACAAAAATTAGGATAAAGGATAAAAAGAAAAAGAAAAAAGAGGAAAAAGGATGTCAATAAAAGAATATTCATGTCACTAATTTTTAATTTTTTTTTTTAATATATAACCATGTTTTTAATAACCAGATTTAAATGAAAAAAAGACATGTCAAACACCAAGACGACAGTGCTTATGGATGTTATATTCCACAATATATTCTATTAAAAGGACCAGTGTTGCACGTAGGCCACTAAATTAAACACATGAATCACATTTTAATGTTATGTTACACATGCAGTCTAACAACAATGTAAATTTATATAGCAGATTTGTAGTCTTTCACTTTTCAATCTTTCAGTGTAAAAACTCCCTATTATAAAAATAATGGTAGTGCTAAAGCAACTGAATGATTTTTAATAGCTTCAGCAAATACTATAAGCGAGATTAATGCTTCGGTTTCTATTGCATTTCATTCAGATGGAGAAAAATAAAAAGGTAACATCGAATCCAAATTTGAAACAGCTGAAACAACAGCTTTTGCTATTAGTACAAAAACCGAGGAAAAGAAGAAAGATAGCAAATGAAGAACAATGAAAGATTAAGCTTTCACTTAAAACAAGTGCATTTGTTAAAAAGAAAAACAAAAATCAATCCATAAAGCACTAGTTACAGTTTCAGGAACTTTCCCTTAAAATTTTCTAGTTGAAAGTTACATTTCAGTGGCAATGGTGTGAGAATGCAATAAAATATAAGGGGATGGAGAAATGAATGAAGGAAAACAAAGATGGATCTGTACCTTTGTTCTAGTTGTTTCATAGTAGCATTGATTTGATTGGTCTTATCCTCTAATCGACCAATTATTTCATTCTTTTCTTTCATTGCATCTTCAGAAACCTGTGTTACAAAAAAGGTTAAAGACAAAGTAGTTTTGCACTGAAACTCCGAGATTTTCTTTCTTCTGGAGATAAAAAATGTTAGAATGGTACTTAACACAGAATTTCATGCCTAGCAAAATCGTAGTTTACCAAGGATGAACTTTTCATTTCACTTTGCTTTCTTAATCATTTTCTAAGTCAACTTAAATTCACTGATCAGCTTTTTAAGTAGCTCACTAGACCGTTAACAATAACAAACCATGATACGAATCCTTTTTTTTTCCCCCCACTCATTCTGCCAGAGATTTGACTGTTTTCTTGTGTTGTTTTTGATCATTTTTTCCCTAAACCAAACTTTCTGCATAAAGAATTTAATGCTCAGTTTCCCTGTTGTTGTTAAATGAACGTTGGGTCTCTGAAATCCATACTCTCCCAAAGAATTTTTTAGCTTTGCACTGTTACAGATTTTCTTCATTTGTTAACAGATTTTTAAAAGCTGTCATCAGGTTTGTCCAACAAACAAAATCTTGTTTTCAAAATGCTTTGCATTGCTTTGAATGCTCACATCTTCTCTTTAACATCACACTATATGACTGCACCTTCTGTATTTCTCATTTTCCTTACTGGACAGATCAAGGAGTGTGAACATCACTAGATATACAACTATTCTATTCCACATAAGAAGTTAAAAGGCCATGCTCTTATTTTTATGCTTTGCTTTTCTACAACCTCAAGAAAATGAAGTGACTGCCTTTAACAATGCCTTGTGTTAAATCACACTGGCATCAGTAATGTTCCAAACAAACATGTTGACCTAAGAAGCAGAAAGAAAGCAGTGATTAGGCAAACAGCAGTGCCTATAATGGAAATGCATCTCTCTTACTTCTGTCATTACATCAGATTAACAGCAGACCTTACCTGCAGCTTCTGGTACATTTCCATGTTAATTGCTTTAACTTCATCAAGCTGCTGCCGAAGGCCTATGAGCGTATCCTGCTTCTCGTGGATGTCCTTCTCCAATAACTTCATAGCAAGTTCTATCTCATGTTTCATGCTAACTTGAACTACTAGCTCATTCTCCATATCCTACATAACACACAGGCAACACAACACAAAATCTTTCAACAACTATGCAATGTTTTATCGATGTTCTGAAAAAGGGAAAAGCTAACAGAGCTGCCTAACATCATTCCAACACAAAACGCTCTGTAACTGTGCAAAGTAATCATCTACTACAAGAATGTTACATTCGTGTATTTAGCAACTTATGCTTGAAAAAAAAGAAAAAGTAACAAAACACTTTTGGATAAGACAACTCACATTACACAATACCACATTATTTCTTGTAGACAGAGTTGAGTAAGTATTAATTACAAAAATAGAATTACGGGATTTCTACTTTTGCAAGAAATACTTAACATACATACGGAACATGCAGTGCTCCTTATCTAAAACATTCTCAAAGAAATTCTGTTTTCCTTACTGTTCTAGCAACACTGTTACAGAAATACTACCGCGCTGACAGCTTTCTAGAAAACCTCTGATTATCTGCTGTTATGGAAACAACACTCTGGATTAAAGGCAGAGCCTAACCTGAGCCAAACCAAAACTAGAAATAATTATACACTGACTCAAGTGCAATCTTTCCCAGAAATGCTGCGTACTTCAGTGAAAGCGCACTCACCTGCCGAAGCTGTGATTCTTCTCGAAGCTGCCTCCGTGCTTCATTGTACATCTCATCTAATCCCTGCCTGGAGTGTTTGTACGTCTGAAGTTCTGCTTCAACATCCACTTTAGTTACCTAGAAAGATATGCAGAACCTTTATTCATTACAAGTTTAGCCACTAATATCATAAAATCCACTCACAGTACAAACAGGAATAGCTTCTGTTTCTGCTTAGTTGTCACCAGTTTTACGAGATTTGAGTAAACTAGCAAAATAAACTGTACTACAATATACCTTATCCTTCAGTAAGTCAGTCCAAAACACCACTGTTTCAATACTGAGCAATCCAAACACACAACAAACCTGCACCTTTACCTGTAAACAGAGTTTACTTCTCATCCTGTAAAGGGATTTACATAAGGAGTTACAAATTACAGCTTAAAAAGCAATTGTACACCCAATTACTCCAAATGATGTATCATTCTTTTCATAAGAAAGGTCAGAATACAATTCACCAATCAAAACACGCTCTATTTTAACAAGATTCTCAGATAATAGACTTAAATGCCCTTAAGATGGAGCTTAAGTTTTTATTTATTTATTTATTTATTTTAACAACCTATAATCCTTCAACTTACTTACACCATTATAAAGCTTCCCAAATCTAACAGGTTCTTCCCACCAAAAAAAAAAAAAAAAAAGTTTGAAATCTGGCCAACTAATGCTTTCTTCAAGACGCAAAGGAAGCAGTCAAATGACAATGAACCACACTGTATTGAGGTAAAACTGACATACCTCTAGATGATGCTGTGTTTTCATTAAGATCAGAGTATTTTCACTTCTTAATTGATGATTTTCTTCCTGAAGTTTAATTATATTGTTTTTGGCTATTGCTAACTGGAATAATGATAAAAAATATCAAATAAAAAGTGAGCACTGATGTAAGCAAGAAAAAAATGAAAACATTCTGACGAATGTGAGACCCTCAATCTTCTTTTCTCATCCTCTATTTTTCTCTTTCTGTTTGGATTGAAATATATCTAATTTTTTTCTTTCTGGACAACTTAATATATCATATGGAGCAACTTAAATAAGAAAGGCTTTCCCGGATGTAGAGAGAAAACATTACAACTGAGCCCTTTATTATATACCCTAACATCAGGCCTACAAGCCAGCTGATCAGAACAGATGGATGGCTAAAGGTGATGGTTTGTAAAGGAACCCAAAAACTCAAAGAATTAATACTGCGGACAAAAAGTTTTCCTCTCTCTGAACACATGAGCACCCAGAGCAAGCTAGCTATCCCTTCAACAGCTGAATCCAGACATTAACATTTTCCACCTCATTAACTATTTCTCAGTCAGCTTGTGTTAAAAAGAAAGGTGTTCACTCTCATAAATCTAAAGAATTTGGAATCTAGTGAAATATCAAAGATAACTGAAAATATAAGGAATAAATACAATACCAGATCCAGAGAAATGTAAAAACTGGATTTGGTAAATAAGCAAGAAAGAGTCGTTTGGCTAATGCTGAGAACAGTAACAGGAATTGCTTACTGAACTACTTTCTGTCTCTGTGTATCAACTGGTGTCATCCACTGAGCACTAATTGGCTGCACAAAATCGGCCTGACAGCTGGCCTGAAGAAACGCTTACTCTCTGTTGCTGACCCAGGTGGGAAATTGTCATGTTCTGTAGAATTCATTTAACTGATGCTGCATGCCACCTAAGCAAGCTGACTGCAAATCCCTGCAGCTATCGCACCTTTACTTCGAGACAAATCGTAAACATCTGAACGTATTGTAGACTAAAATAATTTAAACATATTTATTAAAAAAGTGTGATAGTAAAGCACATGTATTGTACATTACTATAAATAAATACCTCTTCAATCAGTTTAGTGTTTGACTTCTCTAACGAATCAACTCTTGCATGTAGACTGCTAACCGTGCTACTGAGAGAGAGAAAGAAAGAAACCATTACTCAGAATTCTATCCAAACCCATTTAACCAAGCTCAAAGGCTTTAATGTGACATACAGTCGTCAGCCATTAATAAGTGCTAAAAGATCTTCTCCCGTTATTTGAGGTTTTCTTAAACAGAGGGAAATCACGCTCCTCTGACAAATGTTTATGTGATTCTTCCCAGTTCCCAATGTCATCCTGGTCACTTGAACCAGTTTTTTAATAATATTGTACCCAAATGTTCAAGGAGTTTGCTCAAAAATGAATTTGCTTGAAACCTTGTTTTCCCAGCCCCTGACCCATATATAATGAAAATCATGCTCTGGATTCTCTTTCTCCAAAAATTCATTTTCCTTTATAAATTCATTTTCTCTTTTATAAGACCATCTGTTCCTCCAATTTTTGATACTGTTCTCAGAGTCCCTCCTTCTTGCCTTAATTTACAACACTTGTCCAAAAAATGTTTGGTTTTTTTTTATTCTAGCTTTTTCAATCAAAGGACATCCTTTGACCAGAACTTCTCCATCACCTGACTGCCCATCTCTGCTAGAAGCATATTTTTATGCTGCCCTTTCTGCACTGAAAAAAACCCCTATCCTGAAACACCATTTACTTTTCCACCTACTTCTGTGTGGGGGTCCACAAAAGCCATCAGTTCATTAAGAATGGCAAGGTAGAAGAGATCAGCACATTTCATGATGCGTGGAAAGAAATAACCAACATTAAAATTGAGGAGAGCTGTTGAAGCACTGGTTTGCAAGTAATTTTGTGCATAAACCAGTGTACAGTAACATGCAGCAGCTCACCTAAATGATGACAGCTATTACTAAGCAACCACCCCCATGCTTAACTGTGACAGTTCTTTTCTTCTCAATATACTTTAATTTTTCTTGTATTGGATGCACAAAGATTCTGTGTACTTTAGGACACTTCAGTTCAGTGACTGACGCTACTTCAAATCAGAACATCCACACCCCCACTGCAGCCATATAGGGACCAACAGCTGAGATCATCAGCATTAACTGAATAAATACAATTGCATGTCAAAAAGGGACCAAGATCAGCTACACTACAGATTCTACAGGAGATCTGAGCAGGTGAGTTTTTTTGCCAAGGCAAGATGCAAAACTGTGGAGATTCATCCACAACACACAATAATACTTATTGACAATTGTTAAACAAACTGCAGTTAAAATGGTATTTCTGACAATGCATCCAGATCAAGCTTTTCATTCACTTGAAGTCATAAATCCTGAACACCACAAACAATTTTGCCCTGCTAGTTCCCTCTCAAAAGGTTCTGACTATCAAAAACAGAAGCATGAAAACAGATTTCCTCCCTCAGTCTCCCAACAGAGAGACCTCATTCAGCCTCGCTACATCTTCAGTTTAAGCATGAAGAATATTAACCCATTTCCCTGAAGTTCTCTCTCACAAAGCTGTGGTAGAAAAGGAGATAGAGGCATTTTACCTGTAAGCCTGAACAGACATGCATACTTCAAAGTAATACTTACTTCAGTTGTCTGTTCAGTTCTTCAACGTAATTCTTTTGGTCCAAAATTGCAGCAATCTGTTCATTTCTAAAGCAAGAAAATCATAAATTGAGCTTTACCAAAGTGACGTAGTGAATTATGTTCTGAAAATTTCAAATGCAAACATTCACATTAATTGTACTTTAAAATAAAAAAAACAATATCATCTCACAGCCTTAAAGTCAGTAACTGTTGTGACAACAGTGAGAGACAAAAAAAAAAACACAGCTTTAACTGCAAATAACTTCTGTTTACTCTGCCATAACTCTGGCTCTTTGAAATACTGAATGCTTAGTAAGCTCCTTTACTCAGCTACGTTGCAATCCTTCAGTACTGTCCATCAAGGTCAATGCAGTAGGTGAAGTTGCTTAGCCTTGCTCCAGAGAGCACACATTCTGATAACTAACTAGTAATAGTGTTACTAGCATAATAACTAGCATAGTGTGCCATTCCCCTCAGGACTGTGAGACTGTAACATTTCGTTTTTAGGAAACTTTGTTCCTACAAAGAACAGTGCATCAATCAAGAAATTATCTGTTAATAACCCAAACCTGAGGGATCTAGGGAGGACATACCTTTCCTTTCCTCCAATGTCATCGTCACTCTTTAAATACATAGAGAAATCAATCACACCAACCTAGGAGCAAACAAATGTATACAGTTTTGTTGTTAATCATTAGGGACTATCTTAGCTGTAGCAAGTTGACTAAGGATGATTTAGTAACCAGGTGCTGCTTTGAAGTCTATGGTATGTAGATGTTTTTGTTCTCTGATCCGTGTCTGTTCTGAAGCATGTGTACTTGCTTTGTTGCACTAATCATTTACATGTGAGGTAATTTATGACGTTGTTTTGATCATGCACGTATAAACCTACAAGTATATAAGCGCACAAGCTGAATAATAAAGTTGAAGCTGTTCGCTCACATTGAGTCTGTATGCTTCCCTAAACTTATTAGCAGGTACTCTGGTCAAGTGTTCCCTACACAGTTTCATATGATGGAAGTAACTGCTGTTGAAGTTCAGGCTTTTGTATCTATTTACTGATACCTCAATTATATCAGCTTTGCAAAGAGTTTCAGTTTATTGAAGTGAAGTTCAAAAGAACCAAAGAGCAACATTTTAAACCATCAGGCCCAATCACATTGATCTGTTCAAAATGTTTCATTGAAAACAAAAACAAACCATGAACCAAATCCTTCTCATTACAAGGAAATGATGTGTTCTCATACCTGAATGAGCTTAGCCAAGAGCTTATAGGAAAATTTCCAGCACTATTGAACCCTACAGGTGACTGAGGAGGCTTGAGATAATTTGTCTGTAGTATTTCACATAACGATCTTCCACAGCACACCACCCAGAACTGATGTTTCTCCCATGCTTAACTTCTCAAAATTCCATGCCCAATAGCACTACCTCTCTGCACTTGCTGACTGTCAGGTATGTACACACAACTTTCCATTTCTACTTTTAAACCTTGTTAAATCTGAATCTTTACTTTCTATTCAACTTAAATCAATCATATATACCATAAATATTATTACCTTGAGTTCTGCTTCCAAATTTATTCACAAATCTCTACGTAACTCATTTGCTTGACCAAAAGTATTCCTTTCTCATCTCTAGCACCACTGTTACAATAATATTTCCATTTCTCTGATCTACTGCTTCTTTCTTCAGCTCCATTTAGCTTTTGCATACAAGTAACTCACTACATTTCCTTGGATTGTACACTGTTCTCCTATGCATTTCCTACCACAGCCTTCTGTCTGTTCTTTCCACATCTTTTCTATAGAGTCTCTCCTCCAAAACCTTTTATTTAAACATATTTAGCAAAGTATTACCTCTCTAAGTTTTCCTTTAATCCTCAATGTGAACACACATTTCTCCACTGAATAAGAATCTTCCAGCATACCAAAAACACACTCCCAGATGTGATTCCAACCATCCTTTAAAAGTCTCTTTCTACTTAATACAGCTTACTGCTTTTGGTTTCTCTGAAGAAGATGCCTTATTTACGCCACTCTTCACAAAGGGAATTCCTGTAAAACCTCACCATAACACCCACAATTACCTTCTCAAATCAAGTCTTCTCTCCCCTCATAGAACAAAGCCACTGAGTGACCTAGATAACAAAGATGCAGCTAGCAATAGCTACTTTGTAATTTATAACACACAGTAATTCTCAGTACTGAGGAAAGCACATTGATAAGGCTTTTATAATTACATGCTTTCCTGTATTGTGTCTTCTGGTAGGTAACATCAGTGCCTAAAACCTCAGAGAGTTACTAGCATGAACACTAAATACAAGTTAACCCTACGATTCAACAGCACACAAAACCTATTAGCTAGAAATTTTCTTTGACAGAAAAACTGCTTTTTCAATCAAACATACTGAAATAAATAATTATCACTTAAACTACTTAGAAATTCTCCAAATTATCTGGAAAAAAAAACAATCAGGGCTGAACACAGCTTGCACGTATTTATAAATACTTGCACGTATACCTTTAAAAAGATTCCATCAAGATTTGCTTAGAAAAGATAGGAGTTGGAATTCAAAGCAGTCTGCAAAGCACACAGAGCTCTACTGATACTCTCCTGACACTGCTTGTTTTGCAGACAGAAAGCAGTCCCCCTCTTGTAAAGTCTTTTATTACACTAAGCGAAACATGCTAGTTTTTCTTTTATTCACACTCCCATTGTGTTCCAACAATAAACGGATCAAATGGGACAAACTGAACACGGAACTATGCCCAAAGAAAACGATGAGTTACACAATTAAAATGGAAACAACTCTGCCATTGCTACTACTGCATCCATTTGACAGTGAAACCTTTGCACTCTGATGATTATCACCATCTAAAGGTCTGATCCAACTGATACCGAGGTTAACACAACATCCCCACTGATCTAGGATCATGCCCTGAACAGTCTAGTCAGATTTCTAAATTCTCTGCACACAAAATGCTCATTGACTGCATGCACGTTACTTTACCTGTACTGACTTACTTGTGAATCCAGGTCTTCACCCTTTACGCACAGGTTGGCATCTATTACATTTAGCCCAACCAGCAGTCCAACAATAACTGCTCCTTCTTCTTCCATCATCAGCGCATGATACTCATAAAATTCACTGTTAAATAAAAAGATCATCTAAATTGGTACACTCCATATATCTACCTGTAACAAATTAACAGTAAGTGACACCTGAATCTGAACTTCCTTCAATTTTAATCTTCCTCCAGCATTCCTAAACGTGATCCAAGTCTGCACACATTTTGATTCCATGAATGTTTAAAACTAGGAAGTGCACAGTTTGCCTCAGCAGCTATTCAAAAATATAGACAGAGCCTTTGGCTCCACAAATCTAACCCACAGGCTTGTGGAGTACTGGAAAGTTTTGGCAGGAAGACTTCTCTTGCGTTTAAAAAGGGTCTTCCCTATGCACTTGTAGTAGCCACTCTGACAGAAGTCTTGTGATAAAACAGTCTGGACATTAATGAAGACATACTTGAAATTAAATAAGCAAAGTAAGAGACTAAAGGGTTTAAGAAAAATGGGAAGAAATGAAATTATGTAAAGATTTTTAAGAGAAAAATTCTCCACCAAGACAGAGAATATCAATATCCTTGATTCCTTGTGTTCTCTAAATAAACTTTAGACCCTATGAAACTAACTGCTCATTCAATGGAAAAGTCCACCCCTGTTGACCACTAATGTCATCCTGACATATCAGCATTATCTGCAGTAAACAACAATTCTTCAAAATATTTATAAGTGACAGAACTGAAAATAAGACGGTAAGTCCTCCTCTCCTTTGTGCTTCACTCAGCTCACTACAAAGAAGGAATTATACCAGAAGAAAGCAATGTCAGATTTAGAACTGCGAAAGGAAGGGCAAATTCAAGTCAACAGTCCTTCACACAATGGCTGCTTAGTAGGAAACCACGCATATGGTAAGGGTGAATTAATCTCCTCTCCACATGCTTCCAATCCACATTCTGCATGGCTGAGGAACACAGCAGGAGCCCTTCCCCATCACCCTCACCAATGAAAGAGCAGCCAGGTATGCTGCAGATGACGGGGGGAGACATCTCATCATCCATCAGCTGGCCATCAATTTTCACGAGACAACAGGGTTTAGTCTCTTGACCACAAGGACTGGAGGAAATCAGCCCAGATGCCAGAAGCCACATCTTGTTTTTTTAAGGATACTACACGCATAAAAATAAATTCTAAACAACCTATTTACCTGAGAAGCTCTCTCTGAATAATTAAACAGCGTAGATAGTCAGCCATTTTCTTCTGCATTAGTGCCAAACGTAACCAGGCCCGCGCACGGCCCAGTGGTGTTCTAGAAAAAGGGGATGGAGAAAACAAACGGTCCAAAATCAACCACATATCAATTAATTTGCTGTCTTGATTATCTTAAATGTCTACCGGTAGAGCAATTAACATTTCTGAATAACATTTTTCAGACATTTTCAGAAATACGGTTTTTAAACTACCGAGTGACACAGTACAACTCAACTCAACATACACCAAATTCTAACTTTAAGCTGTACATCTTCACAAACATTAATAAAATAATTCAAAGAAAACGATGGCAAATTTAGCTAGCAAACATTAATATCCAACAAATTAAACCTGAACACTTTCCTCTAAGTATGCATTTACATACTTACAAAGTGATATGCACAGAAGTAGACGGGGATGGGGAATAAGAAAAACAATCAAAACCCACACCAATATGCTATATCAAGAAGAAAAGCGCAACAAACATAACCAAAGGTATTATTTCATCAAGCTTGATACAAGAGTAAATAATAATTGGTGTACCTATATGCTTTAGATGTGGTCTAAAGCTAAAAATTGTAACCCTTATGCTATCACATAACCACTCTCAATGTAAACAAGCCCTCTGAGAATTGAACATGCAGTCAACTACACAGCTAAATGCAAAAGCAGAGTGCAGAGGGATGGAAGGAGACCGCAGCCTACAGCGTAAATTCACATTCCAGAAGGATCCTGCACTGGAGGATACTTCTACAAGACTCCAAAGAGCTGTCCAACTCTTTTCACTTCAGTATGGTACCTTTTCTTTTTGTTCAGAGTACGTGTTTGCTACAGTTCTAGACTGCAGATTGTGATAAAAAACCTATTCCTTTTTGTACTGTTTTTGTCCACTACTTGGAAAAGTTTTCTCCCAAGAATATCAAAAAAGCACACAGAATTCCCATTTTTGTAGCTCTTTCACATGGAACATAAGCAGCTAGCAAGATCCCCCTGTGCACCCCCCCAATATCATGTGCTAGCTGTTCAAAGGCTTGATTAATGCCAAATTGAACAATGACAACTGTAGATTCTCATTCAGATCCTATATTTCTTGCAGTATATTTTACAACTTACTTGAGACCAGGCAAATCTCTGACGCTTGCTGCTATTTCCTCAGCTTCTGGATACAATTTCTCCACAAGTTCCAAAGGACCCCAGATAGTTTTATTGTAACTTAAAAAGGATTTTCTTACTAGGAAACAAAAAACATCGCTGAGTTAATTGAAATGCTGGAGCTGTTTCCTTCAAAAATAGCTGGCCAGTTTGCCAGTGCCCAGTCATCTTACAAATTACTTTGCTGCGAGCAGAAAACTGCTGCTGCTAGAACAAGATAATATTTTAAAAGTCTAGTTAAACATACATGCTACACACACACAGATGCTGAATCCCTGGATCACCCACAACAACAAACGGTTTACAAAGCAAAAAGTTGGCAGATGCAGAAATGCAAGTTGTGAAGTACTAATGACAGCATCGATTATGGAAGGAGAAAATTCACATACTTTACTCTCTTCTTTAAGAAACGAGGCATACTTAGATCTTATCTCATTCAAGAGAGAAAGGAAGAAAGACTGCATGTTTGGGATGAGAAACATGCATCTAGAACAACCACCACACCTTTAAGGCCATGCTTCAGGCAGTGCTCCATGACAACAAAGAACTGCTGCAGAGGAGGGTAGTCAGAATCCAGAGTACGGCCAAAGCTCAAAGCTGATTCAATGAGTCCTTTGATACTCAGTTTGGCCATGTTCAGTAAATTTGCTCTTTCTACAGCTGTTGGGTCTTTTACAGCTAAGGCAAGAAAGGAAAAAAAGTTATGGTTTAAGTTTTAGAAAGGATGCAAAATAATGAAATGATTTATAACTGACTTGCTCAAAGAAAGCTTACTTTAAAGTAGGTAAATTCAAAGGAACAATTCAATAAGTGCTACAAGCCACCACGTCGTGGAAAGGTGTAAGGTCCAGAACAAACACCTTCACAGATCCTATGCTTTTGTAGTAGGTGAATCAAAAATGGAGGCCAGAAACATCAGTTCTCAGTTTGTTGTCCTTGCACCTCTCGGTAGCAGTCAGAAACAGCAAGATAGCATGATCATCAATGCTGTGCTAAAACACTCAGCTGCTTAATAGCTATCAGTGCCCTCACCGTCGTACCTAGGAAGCATTCCTGCTTGGTATATTGTAGCATAATAGGCTCACAACAGTTCTCTCCTCTACAGGATTATTTTCCATTGTGACTCTACTTTCGCAATGATTAAAGCATATGTTTTCCATTTGAGGCTGCAGCTAGTCTCAGTGAGTAAATCTAGAGCACTTTCATGAAAACACTACATATGCATGCTTGTTTTTTCCTGAACAACAACAACAAAAATAAATAAAAATAAAAATCTAAGATCCTTGTTATAGACTCCAAATTTTTCCTAGGCAGGAAACTCTAAGTGTAGGAAATAAAGCTTTTGCCAGAAGTTCCAATTTGAAATGCTTTTAGTGCACTCTACAGAACGTACACTAAGAAATTTACACTTGGGGGTTAAACCTTGTCCGTAAGATTCCCACAGACAGAATGGACAAGGTTCCTTTCCCTAGAGCTGCAGTTACTGAAAGCAGAGTGTTTGGGAGATTCCCAGTTTATTTTCACTCATAATGAAGCATCTCAAACATTCGGGCTGCCATCTATCTTATCAAATGGAATCATGAGACAAAGCCACACTGTTCATTCACCAGGATCAAAAGGATTGGAAAGAAGCAAAAGAAGTTTATGATTTATTGGTTTCTGCTGTTTGCAATTAAATAATACATATACACGTGTGTGTTATCTTTATAATGGCCAGATAGTTTCTCACTGGGTTCCTCCAAGAGCAATCAAATCACTTGTCTGACTTCTTTAATTGCACTGTTTTGGGTTTTTAGATAGCACAACCTTAGAAAATTACCTTCTTAATGTTCTCTATTCATAACTACCCATCAAACACCAAAGTAGCACACAACCCAGCCTACCTCACGTCTTCTAGAAAAAAGGCATGACTGAGGTTATGTACCCAAGATAACCTTAACAATTACTTCCATACTGCCTCAACTTGCAGGCACTTCTATAGAAAACGCTGTCACACGCGGGGACAGCTGGCAGCAAGGGACAGCCGGCGAGGCGCTGAGGCAGCCCCAGCTCTGTGAGAGCACCCCTGCCGCCCTGTGACAGCGCGACCCATCCGCACGGCGCTCTTTCCCTTATCGTGGCTGCCGTGACACAACGCGCGGGCTGCACAGGCTGCCGGCGGCCGCTCCCAGGGTCACCACGGAGGGGCCCCCCCACCCCACAGCCGGGACGAGCCGCGCCGCGGGCAGCGTCCGCGCGCAGAAATCGAGCGGTCACCGCACTACGGCTGCGGCGGGGTCCCGGTCGAGCCTCTCATCGCCGCCAGACGCCGCTCCGCCCTCCTCTAAGGCAGAGGAAAGCCCTCAGCTCCCGCGCAGCAACCGCCCGCCGCCACGGCCCCGGCCGCGCCGCCGCCCCTCGAGGCCCCGCAGTGGACATTTTCTGCTCGCGCCCGCCGCAGCCCCGCAACCCCCGGCCCGGCACCGCTCACCCATGGCTGGAGAGGAGGAGCCGCCGCCGCCCCGGCCGCTCCCTGCGGGCCCCGCACCTCCTCCCGCCCCGCCCGTCGCTGCCGGAGTCCGGCCCCAAGGGCGCCCCCTGCGGCGGGAAGACCGCCCCCGACTGCAGCTCGCGGTTATCGCGATACTGCAGCCCTGCGCGTGATGTTGGCGAGCCCCGGCTCTCCCTGCGAGTTGGCCCGCGCCCGATGGAAGGACGGTGTGCCCGTTTGAGCACAGAAATAGGCTGGTACTGATTATATATCCTCGATTTTCTTTTATAATTAGTACAGCACTGAGGCAGTGCTCAAACCTAGCATCGCGGACAGTACCTGTATGCGAAAGCTCTGTTTCAAAGGCACACAGGTCAAAGGAACATGAATCACTTCGTTCCTCATTTATCGGATTGAAACAACTACCAGCCCCAAACACAGTTGCAGCTGAGGGTATCGGCTCCAGTTCCTTTCTTCCCCTCTAGCCACACAGGAAAGGGACCCTTGTCTCACACACATGGAAAAACCAAGGGATTACACAAACTAGCAAGGGAGCTTCATCAGAGAGATTCATTACATTATGTATATAAATATTAAAATGTTGTGAACTTAAAAATCAAAGACTATGAGGCTTTCTTCCCCAAACCACACAACACAGCAGCTTAATTAGGAACGTTAATAAATGGGACTAGTGGATGTGAACTACAGTTTAGCATGTAAAATCAAACTGAGCCCAGAGAACTGTGACTCAGTACAGCACTGAGTTATGCCCACTCCGCCTTTTCAAACCCTTCCCCCCATTCATTTAAGTGGAAAAGTGTTTACCAGGATTAAAAAAAACAAGCGTAGAAATGGCTAAACAGTACCTGAAGGAACGAAATACTTCACATTCCTGGTTTGTTACACATACACTGGTTCTAGGAGGACCAGCTCAACAATCAGTTTATTAAAGAAATGCGTATCGTTACTTTTACTGAAGGGAACATCTAAAAATCATTGAAAGTAACTTCAGTTTTGGCTTCGTTCAGATTGAACTACGCATGTCAGCACTCACATTCCACTAAGCAATAATTTACATTCAGCAGCACCAGAAGAAAATATACAAGAAATGTCTTCTAGAGCACTCAGTCTTCACAATCATAAAATGTTACATTTGTGGATACTTTCATGAGCCCCTGCAGGAAGATTGAAGATGTAGGAAGTTAAGGAAGTAGCTCTTAAGCATTTCATTGATGTGTTGCTTTCAGAAACAAAACAAACAAAAAAATGTGTATGAGTATGTACTGATGTTGCCTGTAAAGAAAATATCTAACTTTCCTATTTAAATAGGAGATGTAAGGAGCTGAAACAAGAATGAACTTGATACAGTGCCAGAGAGAATGAAGAAAAAGATGAATAGGTCACAAGTTGTACAATTTTCCAATCTAGGAACCTTAATCCTGAAGTGCTCTCTCAATAAGTATTTAAATAAATGGCTCTTCCAAAAGAATAATCACACTGACATGAAGATGCCCCAAAACTAACATGATCAGGAAAAAAAAAAAAACGCAGAAAGTAAAAGCATTAAAAATTTAGTCGTCAAATTAAAAATAAAAGCCATGTCAAAGTTGATTTGCAAACCATGGAGTTTTGTTTCTACTTTTCAAGACAGAATGGAAGTCCTAGATCCGCCTATTAGCATCAAAGCCTCCTTCTGGCACATTTTATACAGTGATGATAATTAGCATTACAAATATCATCTAAATGATTAAAGGTCTTCCCATCCTTACCTATTCAAAGGAGTCTTACCTCTCCCCTTTTACAAGACAGTCTTGGAAAAGGATATCATTGCCTCAGACTGCAGATGGCAGAGCAGCTTCTCCAAAGGAGGATAGCGGCGGAGGGACGGAACACAGCCCACCATGATGAGTTTGTGCTTGGCTCTTGTGATAGCAACATTGAGTCGCCTCCAATCCTTCAGGAGGGCGCCAAGCTGATAAATAAACAATTTGCTTTTATTCTTCCTAAGTAAGTTGCAGAAGTGGATGTAGATACTTTTCAAAATGTATCTAAATTTAAGGTTTAGGATAGTTTTTAAACTGGAATAAAAGTCGGGTTAGGATGAACAACTCACATTTTCATCATTACTGTTCCTAACAAAAGACACAATTATGATACTTTTGTCTCTTCCTTGGTACTTGTCTATAGTGTTGACTTCTACTCTGTTCTCCTTCAGCCTTGCCATTAAATCAGTGATTACCTTCAGCTGATGCCTGTACGGCGATATAATACCAATGTCTGAAGGCTTACAGCCAGCCTAAATGAAGCAAAAACAGAAGAGAAAACACTGTCATTGCAGTTAGCTCGGATTTTTTTTTTTCTTTTTTCTTTTTTTTTTTTCCCCCCAGCTGAAGAAGCCTGTAGGAAACTTTTTTTTTTTTTTAATAGCACTGCAAGCTATCATCTCTGCACTAAGAAATCAATGGAACTCTAGATGAGATTGGTATAAACCAAGGAAAATATTAATTATTTCAAGATCCCAAGCTTTGTCTTAACCTAGTATATAGACATATAGACAGGTATTTTTAAAATCCTCATTTTTTCTTTCTTCTTCAGACTGGGAAGTGAACATGCAGAACTACTCATTAGTCTGTAGCACTCCTCAAGTTGACTAGATTATGGCCTCAAGTTGCTCTAGGGGAGGTTTGGGTTGGATATCAGGAAAAACTTCTTTACAGAAAGGGTTGTTAAGCACTGGAATGGGCTCCCCAGGGAGGTGGTTGAGTCACCATCCCTGGATGTGTTTAAAAACTGTTTGGATGTGGTGCCCAGGGACATGACTTAGCAGAGGGTTGTTAGAGGTAGGGTAGTATGGTTAGGTTGCAGTTGGACTTGATGATCTTTAAGATCTTTTCCAACCTGAGAAATTCTATGAAATAAGGGAGAAAGGCAAATCCCTTCCCCTTCCCCTCACAAGAAAGCCCATCCTCATCCACAGAATTTAACACCCAGCTTTTATTTCACCCCAAACTCCAACCAGGCATGAGGTAGAGAACTGAATGCAGACCTCAGGCCCCTTACTGTAGGGACACACAGCCAACCATGAATTTACCCTCACAGTTATCCCTCCAAGAATAGTCCTACGCATGTGGTCAGAATTTCTATAGCAATATAAGATTAATTACAGGACTGTCCCCCTCTTGAGCAACATTCAAGTAAAAGATACCTTAATGAATAAAGTCGTGAGGAAGAACACTAGTTTGGCTTCTGTCACATTACATACACCACCTTTTTCTGTGTGTTCTGGTGCTGGGACCTTTAAAAATATGAACAGAAAATAATGACCATCTCCAAAGGTACACTGTATTCTGATCCTTAACTCACCATATCATTCAGTTTTTATACTATTTTTTTCTAAAGGGAAAATGCTAAATTCTACAGAGTATACCTATATCATAAATTCATCTCAAAATAGTTCATTTACAAACCAGGTTGAAACAATTTGACAAAATGAGTTTCCAGGAACAGCCATTTCATAACAGCAAGTTTCTAGTAAGAGCAAGTCACCACAAGAAACTGTCAAGGCTCAGTCGTCTGATTTCACAGTTCATACAATATGTATAATAAAAACAGACTTTTTTGGTGAGGGTTCTTTTCATTTTGCTTGACTGTTGTAATAGATGAATCTTTTACTGAAGATGAACTTCTGCATTTGAGATAGATTTCCCAGCAAATAAAAAATTAAAATGGAAGAGAAATAAATGAACTTTACCTTCTCAGTGTTCAGAAAACATACAGGTTTGTCTGGCTCAAGTACTTCTTCCAACCACGTTTTCGAAGCATCTGCAAGCTCCATTTTCAGCATTTTTAGATTCGGCAAATTAGCAGTGGCATTTGACACCTTCTCTGATCCACATTCCAGTTTGCCTTCATACACTAGCTTGTTACTCAGTGACATAATTTTACTAAGGATTAAGAAGAAAGAAATGGTGTCAAATCTTGCAATTTCAACCCCACATTAAAAAAAAAAAAAAAAAAAGGAACTGCTGTAACAAATAAAAGTTTAACATACCTGTTCATCCTGTATTGCACAGTCAGCTGGACAACAGCATTTTGGTTTTGCTCCAGCCTTTTAAATAAACTTTCACTCATACCAAGATCTCTAGTACAAAATAAACAATTCACAAAAATATGTCAGACAATATAATGCAAAAGCCCTTCCAGAATTCATATTACTGGTATTTGTCCAGCAGCATTTTATCTCACCTTGCTTCTGAATTCTGTACAAGCGGAGGCAGCTGCTGATGGTCCCCTACCAGCACAAACCGTTTGGAGCAGAACAGTGGGCCCAGACAGATGGGCTGGCTTATCTGGGAAGCTTCATCAACTATACAGAAATCAAACTGCTTCTGAACAAAGATGGGGTGATTTATGCCCATGCAGGCAGTTGCTACCACTGGCTGAAAAATCGAGACACACTAATAAGAGAAAGCTTCAATCCCTCAACAGTACGTTTTCTCAGATTTAAAAAAGAAAACCCAACATTTCAATTAACTAAAGATAAAACCAGTAAATTTGAGCCCTTGAAATCAGCACCATTTACACTGCACACATACTGACCTTGTGTTCTTAAAGTCTTGCACTCTTGAAGTTTCACTCTTTCAACTACTTTATTTTGAAGATGCCACAATCTTTCTCCAACTCTTTGGGAATTATTAAATGTAATTATTAGTTATTTTGTGCAAACATGAGAAATGCTTTTCAGCTTTTAGACTGCTACAATTAGTCATTCTTGGCTGTAAAGAAATTGCAATGATGCAGGAATTGAGCATCTTTTTCAGCACAGATTTCTCCCACCAGTAACACACCCTTGGGATGGGTTCCTAGCTTTGCAGCATCTGAACAGCTAGAATACTAACATAATATCCATTGCAGGCCTTACAGAAACATCTCTCACCTGACTGTTGTAAAGCTCCTCCAAATCCATTACAGATTTAATTGATTCGGACCTGCAAATTTCTTCTTCTGTAAATTTCCGTATATCTGGATGAACCTTCTGAGCTCTTCCCAAACGCAAGAAGCCTACTTTGAATTTGGCTAGCTTCAGCAGGATATTGTCCACAGCAGTGTGTGTAAAACTAGTCAGAAGAACACTGAAGCCACAAGCAGAGAGAATTCTCACCTAGTGAGTGGAGAACAGAAAAAAGAAAATGCTTTTAGCTTGCAGACAGACTTAGTGTGACCGAGGCTGGGGTGGAACACTAAGTTTTGGATGTAGCCAACAGCAAGTATGACTTCATTAATGTAATTCTTCCCAGCCAAATTGGCTACTGAGCTATTACCAAGGGATTATGAGCAATAGATCTGATGCATCTCCTAAACAGCAGGCTTACTACACGTGATACAGAACAGTAAGGGAAGAACTACGTACACTCGTGAACTGCATTAAAAAGGCAGCATGTCAAAGAATATCAATACTGTATGCAGAAGTCTTGCAGACTAATTCTGGAAACACTTTTCTCCATGACAGTTTAACATCAAATTCAGTAGAATGAGCTGATCTGGTAACAGCAGCAGCTTGCTCTCTCTCCATCTTCCTCCTCCCCCACAAGTTCTCATGCAGCAGAGATTGAAAGAAGGCGGAAGACAAAACAACCATTCAGGAAAGATAACAACCGGATGCGAAATGTCCTTTCAGAAACAACTCACTCAGCCCACAGCCTGAACCCAGTAAGTTCCTACAGCCCATTTCTGGGGAGAGAGAACCACTAGCCAGAGGAGTTGGCAACTGGACCACACAGCTTCAGCACCTTGTAGTTTTTACGTAGGGTTTATGTAGTTCTTATTGGACAAGTTATAGACCTCCCCAAGGAGTCCGTTCTTCTTTTGAGCTGCAATTCAGGACTTGAGGATTTGCTGGCATTTGGGGACAAAGATTTTTAACATTAAAATGTCACAAAGTAATTAAGTATTACTTCAGTTTCTTCCTCTCGCATATTCCCACAGAAGCAAAAGACAACCCCGTTCCACAGAGCAGATTGTTAATTCTACCAAATAAGAACTCTTAAATTAAAAAAAGTTTCCTTCTTTGAAATTATGCAAATAGCAATGCGCTAAGTTAAGGAAATTACTTGAGAAAAGCATAAAATGAGTTTAACGCTCTCCAAATCTTACAAATCTTTTCAATATCAAAGCACAGGATCTTACCAGAGCGCATATTGTAGTTGTTTTTCCCGTTCCAGGCATACCCACAATAAGCGTGTAGTCTTTTGAAAGTAACACTTGTTTCATTGCCTGTTTCTGAGGCTTATTCAGACCTTTAAAGAAGAAAAAATAACAGTAAAATGTCTACACTTTATTATTCTAGCAAGTATAATTATGATGTTCAACTTCGCAATACACAGACAGGTAGTACAGGGTCTGTACTACTGTCTCAGAAATAAATCACCGAAGACGTTTTGTGACCTTTTGTGACTTATTTTTGCTGATAGCCTAAATGACCACCATATGATATAACAGAAACAAGGTATTTTCTATTTTTCTTTTTATCATACCCATTTTCATATTCAAACATGCAAAGTGAATTGCACAGATAGCATCATCTTGCTCAGAAAAGAAAAAAAACACCACAAGAAACCAGAGCTGTTTTTCCCCAGTCTGATGCAGAAGAGCAGTATAGTCTGGTTATTTGGATTAGGCAAAGCTCAAGCAAAAAAAATGAAAAAAATAAAAAAAAATTAAGGACCACGTAGAATTATTGGTGTCTTACTGAAAGCCAGGTTTTGTTTGCAAGTATGGGAAGGAACTGTTACTCCCTGTCTTCCAGTACTTGTTAATCCATCATTCTTGAGTTCCAGCACATACACCTTCCTCTCATTTCCTTCCCTTTCAGTGGTTTGCTAGGAGGCTGGGCAAAATTCTTATTTGAAGCAGACCTCAAAGCAACAAGGTGCATCTTTTAGTTTTCAGAAAGTTTTTATAAGTTACTTGTTTTAAGACAACTCAGTTAAATTTCTGTTTCCACAGACATCTCTGTCAGCAGCAGTGAGTATTTTCACTGACTATAGGACACTATCGCATACATCCTCTGTTTAAAAAAAAACAAAAAAAAAACAAAAAAAAAAAACAGGAGTGCCACAAAGCTTTGCATAACACAGAGCAGTCAACAAGTCAATAAGAGTGCCTATAGAAGTGAATGGTTTACATCAAAGCCCATCTCCTTCCTCCCACTCCCTCTAGGTCCACTTCCCCTATCCCAAGTCTTCCTTGTTCCCAGTTTTGTAACAATTAGAGAATACTAAAACTGCAAGCTACAGGAACTATTAAAAGTAAAACAGAATTCTAAGCAGATGTCTGGTCATGTCTTCCAAGTAGCTTGACCGATTTAATCACAGAAAGACATGTAATGCAAGGACTTATTTTTAAACAAAAAAACTGCCACTAGACCCTGATGTAGAAAAAGAAAACTTGTATTTAGTGTGATAAATGCTTTGGCAATAAAATATGCCATTAAACATAAGACTTTGGGAGGAAAAAAATTTAATACCCTTTAAAATACTTGCAACAGCTTCTTTTGCTTCTGGAGGAAGGACTGAGCTCAAATGCTGAATAAAGCGAGGTTTGTGGAAGTCAATTATCAAGTTGCGGAGCTTTTCACTGTGGATGACAAAATACAAGAATCATGAGTTTCCCATTGAGAAAATACCTAAAAATACTCAGAGCATGAAATTAATTTGATTCTTCATACCTGATAGGGGAATCTTTCATCAATTTGGAGAGGTTTTCAAAGGGGACTCCTATACCACAATCTCCTTCTTCATGATCCAACCTAAACGTGGTACTCCCGGGGAGCTTTGATAAATTCCTGAAGGATGACAGTAACACACACAAATTAATTCTGTTTACAAGCAGTAAGTTGATGATGAAAGACTCATTAGTAAGAGCACATTTCAAGATAGTGTAGTCTGAATAATTAGTTACTAATAACAAAAATAACCAGAGCATCCATAGAAACATATGATGGAGATACAATTTGCAAGCATGGTTTTTAATCAGTCAACATAAGCAAATACCTAGGCATAGGGATACTGATCTGCCACCTTCAGTCAGGATGCAGGACTTTTAGAGATGTACCTCCCCAAACCAAGCAAGAAGAATCAGACCATATCAGAGCTTTTTTGAGACCTGGAAGTGCCTTTCTTGAAGCCCATATCACAGTGCTGTCAAGCAGATGTTTTTCCTTTTGTTCTATTACCTGCCCAACAAACAGGAGATTTTTGTTGCACTGATTTCTCTCACATAGCCAGAAGCCAAACCAAGTAAACCATTTTCTTCTCCACTCACGATGACTCTATCACCAACCAATAGGTTTGCTCCAGGTACAGCACCATGTTTACGTTGGAAAGAATGCAGATACTGTCCTTCGGAAACTTCCTGAACTTGATCAATTCTGATCATGTTTCCAACACAGTCTCCAGCTTTCTCTCTATGAAGATATTACAAAGAAAATTTTTCAATATAAGATCCCCTCAGTAAGGCTTACATTTTCTATATGTAAGCAAGAATTTAAAAAAAAATTAGTCAGTTTACAATAGCCACTATACCAGAAAAGAATTGGAAAGGTATATAAATGCCTTATACATGCTTCAGGAAAAGACTCTGATACCTAAAATAAAATTATAGAAAACTTTATGTTAAAAACTGAACACTGAAACATATGGATGCACTTGACTAAACGTTTGATATTTGCTTACTAAGTTGCTGGTTTCACCTAAAACAACAGAGCAACAAACGCATTGAAATGGGCCCACAAACCATCCATTAATTTTTACATAGCAACTAGGTCCAGGGATAAGACAGAATGTACTTGAGCCAGCAAGAGCCCTTAATGTTTGTTATTACATGTACATTACATGTACATTGTTTGTACATGTTAGCCCATGTACATGTTCTTAGGCAAGCATAGGAGCAGAGCCCAAAATACATCATTATTTGTCAATAAAACCCTCAGAAGACCAGTGCAGTAATCTGGACTCACAGCCAACACCCAGTGTCAGCCCTGGGGCACTGAAACAAAATGATATAATTTCTACTTCCGAAGGCTGAGACTGCAATTAACTTACTGCTTCCTGTGTGAGACTTAATAGCAACAACAAAAACATATATAAAAAATATATATATAACCTATAAACGTAGTAAACTATTGATCTCATCAGCTCACGTCAGCCTCTACCTTATGAGAAGTACATTTGATTATTTCTACAAGCAGTAGAAAACATCTAGGTTCCCTTGTAGGGAAAACAGCAAGTTGACAATGCCTTGCTTCTGAGCACTCATTTGTACCAGTTAGAAATTCATCTTACCTTTCCAAAGAAGGCATCATCCATATATTTTTATACCCCTTTTT
The DNA here is from genome assembly GCA_030625065.1 of Alectoris magna. Taxonomy (NCBI): domain Eukaryota; kingdom Metazoa; phylum Chordata; class Aves; order Galliformes; family Phasianidae; genus Alectoris; species Alectoris magna. Next base: position 25,210,601 of record CM060566.1, on the reverse strand, counting down.
ACTGTCTCCACTTTGCATCTCCAAGGTTAACATCAAATACCACAGACTGAAATACTCTAAATGGGAAGGTTTCAGGTGCTGTGTCTCTTTTTCAATAATGGGTATCATAGCAGGAGGAAAAGACACACTGGCCATCCTTTCTTCTACAGCTCTAGGAATAGAACCAAGCACAGGAAAGAATCAACTTCTACCACATTTCTTGCAAGTCAATTTGTACATAATACCAATTTAAGTTTATACTGTAACACCTTATCACTGAAATAAAGTTGATTACATGTCCTTTGTTCCCACAATCTCATTTAATAACTTTACATCATCTGTGTGATTTTGAATTAGGGACAGTAAGTTAAAGACCAATTGAAAATATCCCAAGAATCGTTCTGTAAATATTTAAGCATTTCATGTCATTTATTTTTCAGTGAGATATGAATACCATGGTGATACTTAAGCAAATGGGATCTAACAATTAATACAAAAACAGCCTCCGAGTCAACTCACCTTGGAACTAAGCATCAATAGGTATTTATACATAATCGTGCATATAAAAATGCAACCAAAGTGGAAAAAGTTAGTTCAGAAGTTGTTGAAATAGCTGGTGAATTAGGAATAATGTAATGCCGCCATAGCTGAGTGTTATAATTATTTATGAAGCAATTACTAAAACATACTACACTTGTGCACAAGGCCAGTTCCTCAACTCTGGAACTCTGTGTAAAAATTTGCTAAGTATTTGAACATGACTTTTTTTTTTTTTTTAAATGGGAGACATAATAACACCATCACTTCAGTAAAGCAATACTGACACATCATAACTTGTGTTTTTCTTCACAGGAAACCATCAGTTAGAGTCAATGGGAAAGAGTTGCCCAGTCACAGCTCAGGTCTACTGATTCAAGACCGCCCACGTCAAGAAGTCATGAGGACATAGTCTTGTTTTCTTCTTAATTAAACTTAATAATAAGTTAGATATAACAAACCTGTTGTATTCACCGCGTATTTTGCTGAGACTTTTCTCAGCTGCAAGTGCACCCGAGCAAAGATGTTAATTCTTTGCCAGATCAAAGAGACTGACAGTTCTGCTGGAGTTTATGTAACATTGTTTTGGAGTGCAGGAGTTGCCATGAAGAAATGATAAACCATCAAATCCCAAAGATCAAATAACAGTATCAAAGGCTGAAATTATTCTTATTTAAAAAACAAGAATCAAACTAGGGTTGTGGGTTCTTTTTCTTACCTGCTATATAGAAAGCAATTGTGTATTTGGGAACAGTATTTACAGGCTTGACTGTCATCAATTACAGGAGGCAAAGCAGCAAGCTGTGACTGCTGTCTTCCCACAGCAGATTTATACGTACTGTGCATTAAGTAGAAAGCCACCTGGTTTCTTAGCTTTATTAATTCTGTCAAGAAAAGAACAAACTAAGCTGATATTTTAAGTGTAGCTTAAAATTAAGCTAAAGTTAGCTTTTAATCATTCTTAATCCAGAAGAAACTAGGCATCACACTTAAGTCAGCTAAGAAGTAGGAACTCATATAGCAAAGTCCTAACATAGTATTAACAAAACATATTTAAGTTTTGAACATCAACTTACTAGAAAAAACAAGATTATGACAAATGATACATCTAAGTACAACTTGGTTCATGAGAGTAAATCCTGTTAGCTCAAGTATTACTACAATGCTTCGTCATAATTAAGCTAGTTAAGTATGGTTTCCAGGGTAGGGGGACAAGGTCACCTCTTCTATCCATGCGAGTTCCAGTAACAGGATACATAGTACCAGTTTTAAGATAAAGAAGAAATCCAGCTTCGGGATCCACTCTCCGTTCTAAATTTAACAATGTGTACAGGATAACCTGTAAACATTTATAAAAAAATTTATTGTGTATCATATATAAATACACTAAATACAGCTTTTTAAAATAATTTATGTAAGCAGCCACTACTATTACAAATAACTTGGAAAGCATAACTAACAAGCACCTAACCAAGTATTTGAATTAAAAGGCATCTTCCTTAACAAAAGCTTATACATGGCTACTACCCCTCACTCAGACCAGCTACCTGTCAAGATGCACAATGATCATTCTTGAAGCTCTTTGCCTTGAGCTAATACTCAAATGTGTAGTAAGAACAGACTAATCAACAGTTCTTCAGGATAAAAGCCATAAAGGTGTTTGAAAGAGTTAAATAAGCGTACATCCCACACCTCAGTTGATTTTTAAATCATCAGCTTTGAGCATGCCAGGGTTGGTCATCCATAAATCCAGATTACACAACATACAAACCAAATGTTTCATATTCTTGAGACAAAGTCATTCATTCTACTAGAACAGATTGCTTATAGCCACCTATAGTCAAATTACACTTCTTTTTTTGTACCTGACTCCGGTGCTCTATAGAGTTTGATTCCTTGCCAGACTTGAGCTCTAATGGCATTATCCTGGACTGTACACCACCCTGGCGATGGATTTTCACCCTGGCTGTAACATCAATCTTTCCTTTCAATCCAAACCTGGGAGACCAAATGTTCTCTTCAATGTCTAAGATATCTACAATTTCTACCTTAGAAGAGCAATCTCCTGTTTTGTCTTCACTTGGCCTAGGAAGAAACCAAAGGAAGTGGGAAGTTAATGATTTTCCTTAATGTTTCAACATTAAAACAGACTACAGTATGCATTCACTGACAAACTATTACATTTGAATAGTAGTTTAAAATTCCAGTTTTTGGTCTTATATTTACTGCAACTTCTATCTTAGCCAGCTGATTAGAAGAACAAGGATGTTTAATTACTAACACACCTTCTCTCTACCACATTGTTTACGATGATTTTAATATCACTGTGATTTTTATGTCAGTCCTACCTCAGTCTTATAATGGTCATTCTTAATGCCTTTCTCACTACTCCTAATTGCAACTAAATACGGAGCTCACTATTAGCTATATAGGTATCAAGGCAATGAATTGCATCATATCAGTTAAGAGATTTGTATAAAAAGCTCTCTCCTAAAAAAGAAGCGTACCGAACAAGATATAAAAATTAGGATGATTGAACTTCTAATTTTGGATTCTTACAGTTTTAGTTGCATTTTATTTTGGTTAGCTGGATTGCGTATGAACTCTTCTGTCCACTTGAAAAATGAAGGCAAATATTCTTCTATCTCCTGCATTATGTCTGTTTGTTTCAGCTTTAAATGGTACCTACAAAATAAAGCCATTTACATTAGGGCAATAGCAAAATTAGCTTCACCTTTGGTACTGAAGTACTTCACATTCATGGAAATAATTGTCAAGTTTAAACAACCAGCTTTAAAACATGGATAACAACACATTCACATCATCTGGTTAATTCATAAAACTATTTCCCTTAATGGGAGCTCAGCTGTAAACTACATTTCCCATTTAACTATAGCTTGGCAGGCATATTAAATTACATTACAGAACAGGGAAATATAAGTGATACCAAAATTTCATTAAGATTGTTTGGTAGAATGCTTCCCTAATAACAGTAACCATTTGTTAAAGCATCAAACCTTCCAAACAAAAACAGATATTTGCAATGCTACTTACATTTCTTTGAGATACTTCTGCCCATAAACAATTTTATTTGCTAGTTCCTCTACTTTTTCAGGTGACAAGTTATTTGTTACGGATTGCTGGAATATTTCATGAAGAATTGTACCAACAAGTGTTTGCCGTGAACCACACTCAGAGCCCTACAACACAAGTTATACAGTATAAAAACTTCAAGATTCATATTCACTTCATGCAGATTTTCTACAGAATTTCCGGGTTTATATGTTGCATGTGACACATCTGAATCGTTTTAATAGCAAAATCATTAGATCTTTCATCTCACTTGTTAATATGGATTCAAATGTGACTGTAAATACAGACAAACTGTAGTGAGTCTCTCCTATTGTTTTGTTTCCTGCTTTTATTCTAAATCCGCTATTAGGATGCTATCCCTATGCAATTAAACAAGGAACACGTTCACACTTTAAACTGTATTTCCAGCAAGTTTCCCTTATGAACAGCATTAACAGCAGCATTTCCTAATGCAGCAATCTTTACTATCCTAGAAATAATATGTTTGCATTATGAATATATGAAACAATTTCCTGCATTTTATGAACTCACATAAAATGATTCCAACATCAGAGTGGCTCAGAAACCCACCTAGCTCACTGCCAGGAATAGATAAATTATGACCTCTGCATAAGCCCCTACTAAACAGCTGAAAAGCTAATCAGTTTCTTTGGTAGTTAATGGTATCTTTCATAGAACTGGCAGTTGTGGAACCCAATCACAATCAAGAATGGTATTATCACAGAGTCAGGACCCTTTGCATTTCCACTTCCCAACAGAGTCAGGACCCTTTGCATTTCCACTTCCCAACAATTCATCTATCCTCCATCCATTACTCCTCTAATGAAGGCCTCCTGTTGACATCTCTTTTCTGTCTGGATATCCTGCACTTTGATTTCTTGTTCCAGCCACAGTTCCCCAGCCAGCCTGCTTACTACTTCCCTTGCCCATTTAGATTTACATTCTCCCCATGTCTAGTTTTCCTCAGCTGGAATTGGCAGCCATTGCGTCTCTGCCACTCACGTGTCAGTGAGGACACTACCACAAGAAATCTTTCCTCTCTCTGAGTTCCAGCACAGTTGGATACAGATTCCGGAATTAGCCCACACCAACCCTGACAATAGTACAGGTATACAGTAGCTAGATCTTGAGCTAACACATGCTTCTCATGAGGTACTAGAAAAGCCTTTGCTGAAATGGCTGACGTTTCAGAAACTTTTTACTAGCCAAATGAGATTACGTTTTCATATAGCCAACAAGAGGTGCACATCTAGCAAAGACTTCTTACACACAAGAAAATATGGCTAGGAACAAAAAGAGTATAAAAGAAGCTGCCAGAAAATTAGAGTGAGAGAAATATTTTTGTCCCCATTTTCTGTATTAAGAACACAAAATAATTTCAACTGAAATTCTGAAAACCAAACCAAAAAAAATAACAAAACGAACAAAAGTAGTAAAACAGAAAGGTTTCCCTCTCAATCACTCTTTTTTGGTTAAGCATTGTGATACTGTAAAATGTCAGTAGCTAGTCATATCTCAAACAGTTTTAGCATTGAGCTAAGCTACCGTTCTCAGCAGAAACATTAGCCCATTTGATGCCGTAGCATTAACACTTACCCTAAACCTTTCACTCAGCACCGCTTTTCTCATACATCGAATGCTACTGGATACGGTAGTGCCAGAAAGCAGCAAATCTGGGTAAAGAATGAGATATCCAGACTGCTCGTTTATCGTCCAGGTACCAGAGCTACAGTCCCCTTCTAAATGAACGATGTCCCCTGGAACAACTGGAACAGACTCCCTAGAAAGCAAAACATTTAATCAACAATTTGCAAGCAAAGGATACCACGTTTAAGAAATTAGCGTAACAGATTCAACCTACTTTGAAACCTGAGGTTACTATGAGCTTTTTACTGACAAAACTTTAGTTCTGAGCACTAGGTCGTGCATCACGTCTACATTATGAGAAATCCTGATGACTCCAAGTCGTTCCAGATTCATCATTTCAGCCACTTCAGAACTGACATGTTTTATACTGGCGTACTATACTTGACCATTATAAGATCTCTTCCTTTTTATTCAAGGACTTGAACTGCTTCAGAAGCTCAGCAAAATCTCAAAATACAGCTCACCAGCTGTTCTGAAGGACGCACAGCTCCGTATCTCCCAGCGATGGGGAAGAGCTGACCGCCAGGTGCTTCTCAGGGTCACGTCCCTCTCCCCGCACCGCGCGGACCTCCAGCACGCGGTACCTGTTGTTCAGCCCGCTCCTGAGCGCCGCGTTAGAAGGTTCGGTCATTGTCTTCCGAAAGCTGAAGGCACAATTAACACAGCCAAAGACATTGCGGTGTTTGACAAGGAAACAGACAGGATCAAACCAACCTCCACTGTTTAGAATGCGCGTAAGCGTGGATAAATAGACGACTACAGCGTGCTTTTTAAATTGCACGCAGGCCTTCCCCTTCTCCCTCCCGCCGCCCAGCAGCTACCTCTCCGCCACACAACAACCAGCCTCACCTCGGCCCCGCAGCACAGTGCAACACAACCGAAACCTCCGCGCCGCGCCGCGCCTCACCAACATCCACTCACGCGCAGGCGCAGCAGAGCCCGCCTGCCCAGAAACTCCACCCCCAGCTCGGGCACTGGTGGGGACGGAGGCAGAGCAGCCAATGGGAGTTGCCGGTGGGCGGTGCGAGCTTCCCGCGCGCGGGATGAAAAGCAGAAGTTGTATGGGCGACCTGTTCTGTGAGGAAGCCTAATGGTCGCCTGTGCGCGTGGTTGCGGCTCGCCTGCCGGTCAGCACTCCTCATAAGCGCTCCTCATAACGGGACTGTGGGAAAAAGTAGAATTAAAGGGCCTTTTCTCTCTCAAACGTTTGTGAGTGAACCTCAGCCCGGGTGTTGAGCTTTCCCTGTGACGAACACGAGCCGGTGCAGCCAAGCAGTAGTTTTCTGAGGCGATGCAGCAATCTCAGACGTGCATATTTATTCCCTTTGCTTCTTTTTGGTCACAAGAATGCTACTTCAGGAAACCGTTTTTGCTCCTAAACTATCACGTCGAGCTAGGACTTCAGGACAAAGGTATTAAGACTACTCTCGATGTATCAGTATTCTGCACTTAATATGCCAGGGAAAAGAACAACAAAGTAATAGGACTTTGATCTTATATCCCTAATGTAGCCAGACACTAGGAAACTGTGCTCCAGCCCTGGAAGGAAAACATGGCCAGAGGTTAGGCACCCAGCAGGAGGATCCAGCTTGATATTTGAAAGGTAAGATGGCACTTAAGCGAGCCCCTTTTCTTAGGGGTAACCCTCACGTACATATAGCCTACGTTTATATAGCTTTCCCTTGCACAACTGCTAACTGAATAGTTAGTGTGTTTGCACTGTTGAATACACAGGCACACAATTGAGTACGGTATTAAAACAGATTAATTTACAGGAGCATTTTACTTTGTACATGCGATAACCTTACATTCTGCAGGCTATCTCCACATTTCCCGGACAGAGGGAAAAAAACAAAACAATACAGACACTGGAATTTAGCAGTCTAAGGAGATTCAAATACAGGCAAGTTTTTCTGTGTGGTAACTCCAAACTACGTAGGTAATGCATAAATAAATGCCTCCGTTACAGCAAGCTGAAATTTCCAGTGTAAGGATATGGAGTTGAACTTCAGGATTTATTTTAAAGACTGTATTTAATCCTTGGAAACAAACTGTTATCTGAGATTTTCAGGACACCGTATGGATAAGGGATACTGACCTGAAGGAGTTGTGAAATGGAGAGGCTTCCTTTTCTGTTTTTATATCTAAGGGTATTGCAAACAGCTGGGTTGAACAGAATATAAAAAGAATTACCCAAGGCTGCATCACTGATTCTTCACAGAAGTAACTGCTTCACTGGGTAGAACTAACAGTTAGAAGACTCCTAGGAAGCAGATTTTCAGGAAATATGGCAGTAATAATTATAACCACTTCCATTCAAGCCTCTTCGTATAATAAGGTTGACATATGGGATAGTGATCTACGCTTGCAAATAAAAACTAAACTACAAGCATCTTGGAGTTGCAAAAAACGTTTTCTAACACGTTTGTTTTGTGGGTTTTTTTCCTTACACAGAGAAAGCTTTTAAAATTGCTTTTGAAGCAATTGTATCAATTTATAATAACTTCTAAAGCTTCTAGAAAGGTTGTGTACAAATGTGTTCAATTACTATGCTGTGAAACATTTGAAAAACTAGAACTAGATTGAAAATACAACCATAAACTAATGACCACCAGCTTCCTTAACATTTAATTGCTGACAGTCCAACAACTTCAGTGTGGTAAGAAAGTGGTTAGAAAGAAGTAAGTAACCTTACCTTCTCAAGTAGGGACCATTTAAATGGAACATGAACTCAAATCCTGCATTTTGACTAATGAAAATGTTGGGTCTTCGGTAGCAATGAAAAACTCCTCACAGTTTACATACATAGAATATATTTAAATTATGTGTGTATTTACTACTGTTTTAAAAGCAGAAAATAGACACTTGAAAGTCACAGTAAAATGGACTACCATGGGGAATACAGCCAGTCAGATATATGAAATACAGTAGTCAGATACTCAAAATAGTGTTCTGATTAAGAAATATATTTAATAATAACCCTTTCAAAAAAGGTGAGAAATAGCTACCAAAAAAAAATTAGAAACAAGTCTTTTCTCTTCCAGCTCCCTTTTTTCCTTCATAGACCTTTCTGAAGTACTTTAGTACTTTCAAGCAGAATTATTAACACACTTTGAGTTCTGTTTTGAAAAAGTAATGCTGAAGACACAGCACTGTAGGACGACTTTTCACATTCAGTATCCTACTCAGTCGTTTTGGTGACACGTTCTACTGCTGCTTTCTTCTCAAGCATGAGTATGTTGGATTCTGCTTTACACACACACACAAAAATCACACAAATATATTCATTCAAAATTTTTAATAAAATAAATTCAAATACATCTTGTTCTCTGCCCGTAACTGTATTGTTAAATATAAAAGAAATAGATACTTTTAAGAAACCAGAAAAAAAAAATGAGTCATAAAAGTTGGTTCGAGATACATAACTCAAAATCCAGTCTGTCAATTTTTTCAAAATTAAGCAAATTGATCACATAATCCACCAGTTTATTTAATACAACCATTACCAATTCTTAAAGGACACTGCTAAAAATATTGCAATAAATAAATAACTTATATCACATAAGTAAATGCTTTACAGCTTCCCAATTCAAGTGAATAAAATCAGGAGTACCAATGCAAATTATGTATAAACGAGTCTGAATGATAACTCCCTCTGCAAGGAATTGCAGGAGAAAAAGTGTAATAGTCTATTGCATACCATACTTTAGAAAGAACACATACACCATATACAGACTCTAAGATAATCTTCATTTTCCTCTCCATCTGCCTAAATGGTCCATATGGCTAAATACATAAGCGCAGCAGTATGCAGTCCCGTTTGTCACCACGCTTTAAGGTAGGGACAGACCTGTTTACAAGAGCCAGTCCTTCAAAGTACGTCATGTACTCAAAGCCTTCAATAAACTGAATTGAGAACATTAAGCTCTACAGAAAAGGTACAGAAATGCCTTGTAAGATTACATGTTAACTGCCTTAAGATCTCTTCTAGCACTTGTCACTGTACAGGATTCCCATTTTTATTTGTGTAGATAAAGATATTTTTTTTAGAACAGAATGCATGCAAAGAAACCAGTTTCCAAATTGCAAGACTACTGATGATGTTAAATACATCTCGCCATTTGTTACTGAAGAGGCTGAAAAAGCTCCTATGTGTACCCACACGAAGATACATGCTTTGTTCTTAGCATACAGAAAACTCGTACAAAAGGCAAAAAGAAAAGATGGTTCAGCTGGGGTCTAGCAAGTTCAGCTTCAGCAGAGTTGGCAAGTAGTCAAATAAGAAAACTGTTTTATTCAAATAAGTTTAATCAATTTAAATCTTAAGGAAGAACAGATGTCTAACTAGTAGCTTAGAAAGCAATATAATCATGTGTTTAACTCCTGGAATGGTGATAAAGCTAACCGAATAACAGCTTGAAACCTGGATAAAACGTGGGTGTAATTTTAAAACTGTGCAATTCTTCACGTTAATCTAATGAAGCCTATAAGATTAAGTGCAAAAAATGTTTATCGCCAACTAATGCTTATTATGATCTGTCTCCTAGTTTGACTCCAGGAAATTAACCACATTTTGGCAAATAAAATTAAGTTGTCTGATAACAGCAGTGCCACAGTATCATACATATTTAACTTCAAGTAATTTATTCACCAATATAACTTTTACATTAAAGCTTAAAAAAGTTCAGTTGAGGCGCAAGAATTGTTTCATTAGTTCATACGTGGTAAAAGCCACAGCCTGGGAAGGGATACAACGAATGTAATTCAGTGAGAGACCACGGTACAATCCTCTTCGTATTCCATGCTGTTGATACACATATTTCAGTGTCTGCACCATTGTACTGGAAAAACAGGAACTGGAATCATTATTGAATATACACATTTGATAGATAGAATCACTTTCTTAAATATAAGACATGCTTTTACTTGGTTCTTAAAAGCAACATATGGAAAAACATGCGACCCCATATAGCAGAGCATGACAATCCTTTCAGGACTCATAAGACAGTCAGAGCTTCTGCAAGAATTTTGGGCTCAAAGGCTGGAAACTGGAAAGAGGATGGTGCAATTCCATCTAAAGAAGCTTCAGCCTGAAAATAATCTGCCCTAAAAGACATAATAAGAAATTTTATACCAGAATGGTGGCTACACATTGTTTTCTATTTGTTAGGAAGCAGTTGAGAAGCACCATTTTTGTCTTACAGAGTAAGACAATATTTTAATATACTTTTTTGCAATATGGAGTAATGAAAATAAACTTGCCCACTGCAGTGCACGCTTCTTACATTAATCATCAGTATTCAGGTTTTGCATCCCAATCTTTTCTTTCTTTTTTTTTTTTTTTTTTTTTTTGAGCACAGGATCATACATGTCCACTTAAAGTTCTGCAGATAAGGCCTGTATTCTGTAACTTGCACGTGTACAGCCTCCCTGCTCCAAGAAAAAAACCTGTTTTCTCTGTTTTCTCATGAAATAAAGGCAATAATTTGTGTGAAGTATGATGATTGACCTTATTTAAAGTAGAATTTGCAGAACTCGTGCAAACAGGAAGATTTTCTTCACATACCTATATTGAATCTGAACAAGCAGTCATTAAAATGCAAAGCCTTTGAGTAAAAATCTGTAAGATGCTCAACATTTCCAAGCTATTAAAATTAGTACTCCTTGAGAATATCTTCAATATGCTTCAAAACTTCAAGGTTTTCTTCTTCTATTATCCCCCCATCCTCCAAAGATAAATGGTTACTATCCTACTCTCTCCAAGCAATTATAACAGAATTGTTAAGTGGGAAAGCCTAATTGTAAAAGTGTGAGTTCTCACAAATGCAGGAAGCAAAATCCATGGACAACTAGCACATTCTTATTGTAGAGGCAGCTGGAGTGGAACATAGTCTAGGAAAAAACCTTACACTGCTAATGAAAACAGTTTGAAGCTCAGAATGTTTTCCACAATGACAACTAATTTAATACTACAATTTTAAGAACATTGTGGTACTTCAACCTCTACTGGAATGAAGCATATAACTAAAATTCTGCAAGAACTTCAACTGCAATCAGTGTGTACAACATTACTGTAATTGAGGTTAATCAAGCAGGTTAAATAAAGCAGTATTACATAAAGTAATACCAAGAATAGATTCCGCACCATTAAAAGTATACCTTGAAACAACATACCATTTCAGTTTGCCCCTTAGGAATCCTAGTGATGCTAAGGATCAGTTAGTTGAGTAAAAATATACATAACATTTTTCCATATACAGTATTAGTAACAACATGAAAGCATACTTTGATTTTTGTGTTTATTTTTGTCCAACTGTGTGGAAACAGAACATCTCACCAAAAGCAAGAAAAAATCAACAGCACAAGAACTCTTTTTTTTTTTTTTTCTCCACTTGAATAATTTAACATCATTAACTCAGATATCTACAAATTCAGTCACTAAAGATGAAAAGAAAAAACTTACAGGCACTTTTCAGAGTCTGGGAGAACTGCTCCTAACTGCATTCGCCTGCGAGTTACATCAAGGGGGTATCTACAGAGAAGATATTTGAACAGCAGTTCAACCAGATGTGTGATGACCATACGAACATTGTTGCGTTGGTTTTGTTTTTTTAATTTAAAAACAATCTATGTATAAAGAAGTCCATCTGCAACCTCCAAGCTCCCTTTTCAGCGAGTCGGGAATTCGGCTTAGATTCTCAACACAGCTGAAAGTTCTCCAAAAGGGGAGACTCCCCCTATACAACCAAAACCAGCAAATCATATCTCTTAATATATTCCATTTGGCACAAGTAAGGAAGACACATGAAGATCGCATGAGAGTATAAAAGTGTACAACACTGGAGGGAGAAAACGCCTGAATCAAAAATAAAATTAACAGTTTAGAGATTAACGGAAAATGTATGTTACATATGTAATGTAATGCAGTGAGTGATATAGTGAAAAACTGATGCCATAGAAGTCTACCAAATTGATTTGATTTGTGGCCAAAAGAAAACATGGTGAGGGCAGTATGAGAATGGAGGAAATAGGCAAAGTAATAACAAAGTAATGCCAAACACAATATCTTAGGCTTTCTTTTTTCAATTCTTAGACTTTGCAGGTTATACCATCTTAAAATAAACTGGACTAATACAATTATGCAAATGATGTTAATAGTCCAAATTTCATAGCATACCAAACAAGACTCCAGATGATTTTAGTTTTGTCTGTTTGCTTTAATTGACTCAATGTGTTTATTTTTAAAGCCCCTGAGGATTGAATAGGTATTTATTAAGTGAAGCAACATGAAATAACTGAACCACAGTGTCTGACTGAAGAAAACCTTATTGACACTAGACTTACTAAAAAAACCATACTCTCAGACAAAACACTTATTTCTAAAACAAACATCTATATAAAAAAAATAACAATCAATACCCAAACTTACGATATCGTCTGAGCTATTGCTCCAGCTATGCCACCACACAGCAGATTTATGTGTGTTTTCAAAACTAAGACATCGGGATTATCTAAGGAAGGCCGTCCAAGCAAGTTAGGTGCTTGAGCAAGTCCAATGCTCTTTAAGGTACCAAAGGTAAAAAAAGAAAAACCTAAAAGGAAATTTGATTTTATGTACTTTCACAAAAGAGGAAAATATTTGTTGATGTACTTATCATAGTCATAAACAAAAAGCTGCAGTTACAAAAATAAATTATTTTCCAATCCTATTAGAAGTTTTTCTTAAGAGAAACAGATAAATAATACTTAGAGCTTTACCATAATTTCTGCCCAAATTAATTACTGTTAATAATTAGCATTAAAAGAGTGCTTTAAATAAGCTCAACTGTGGCTTTTAAATTACTGGTTTGCTGTTAAAAGTAACCCCTAAGATCTGTTTAACCAAAAAACATGTCTCATCATCTAAAGATGAGTGTAGTTTCAGCAGTCATTTCTAATGTTCCTCCATCCCATGTCACCCACTGCTTTAGCTCGGTTCAGTATCTATACAGAAGTCACCAGGAGATGGAGCCAATAGAGAGCCTCTAAGACTCCACCATCTACAGGGCTCTGCCCCCTTATGGATTTATGCACAGTGACAACTCACACACTTTTCTGGGAGTAAATCTGGGAAACAGAAGAGAGAAACACTACTTTATCTCTTTCACTCTCAATTCCACGTCTCAGAAAACCTGAGTTTTGCCTACTGAAGGCACTTCAACACACACTGATCGATTTAGGTAAAGACCAAACACCCACAAATGCTTCTAGTGGCCTCCCCTCTCAGTTCAGTAAAACGCAAAAGCCTTGGTTTTAATGCAAGCTACTTAATTTGTCATGCAAACATATTAAGCAAATTTAGTAGTGCACATAAATGCTGAAGGATTTCTGTGTTCTGTTTTTAACTTACCCGCATATGGAGCCATTCCTACAACAGTTGGCATCAGCCCTCTGTAGAACCCACTAAAACCACCTTCCTTTGAAAGAAAAATACATTCACGTTTGTGGCAAGAAATACAACAAAATGTCTTAAGCTACACAACTGTTTGTACAGATTCAGGACAGCAATCTGACTAGCATCATGTAGCAACAAGGAGCTAACATCAAGCTGCATTTCTTGTGTTCAAAGAATTGGTGGGACAACTACCTAGCTCCATAGGAGACACAGAAGGGAAAATGAAAAAAAAAATAAAATAAAAAACAAAAAATCTACATCCAGCATCATAACCTCAGAGACACTTCTGCATTACACATATCCCTCCTCCCCAAATATTTTGGTAACATTTCTATGTGCTACTGAAAAACAACTTTTCTTCGTTTTCATCTCCCACTTACATAAGTCTTAGCTACATCTTAGCAGCCAAAGTAGAAGGAAGCATCCAGGTAATTTTTTACATTAAGTCCAATGTGCACGCAGTGAACTCATTTTCCACCAGGTAACTAATTTCAGTGCAGTGCAACATCATTTAAAGAGTATATTTTGCTTTGATAGGACTGAAGATTAAAAGAAAAAATACCTTTGTGTAAATCATCTTGAATGCATGGATAATTCCCATGTACTTGTGTTCCCCTTTTACTTGGAATGCCAGACGAACTCTAACCATATCAAGAGGGTAAGTACAAATCACTGCTGTAATACCTTTATTAAAAACAAAAACAAAACAAGCAAACAAAACTCACCTACACCTTATCTGTTTCTAGGATTATTTTGAAAATCAGAATTTCCTTTTGTGGCAGTGAATGTAATAGCAAACACAGATTATTTTTTTGAAAAAAATACTTGAAAACCCACTTATCAAACAGGATCCTCAGCAACACTCAAAGGGTTTATATTTCTATTTGGTGTTCACTGAAGCTGCACGCTTATGCCTTGATTCTTCTGCAGAGTTGCAGACTTAACTGTTTCACATAAGCAGTCTTCTTCATAGCTCACAAACATACGGCTAGTCAAGTGCATCAGCCTTTACTGGACTGCAACCACAAAATCTAATCCTACATTACCTAGTAAATAAACAAAGAACCATTAATATGGTTAATTTCCAAAAAAATTGTGTCAAAATTCAAATACGTGATTACTGGATATATTTATCTACTGCACCTGAAAATACAGTATTTTAAGTCAATTTGGGAGCCTAGTCATGAAGAGTACTGAACTGCATTGCATTGCTATATTTGTATAGCTCACACTACACTACCTGTTTTAAAACTGTAACTAAAACAGCTATTTCTAGACTTAACAAGATGTTTTAAAAAGAAAAAACAAATCTTAGGAGTCAACTTACCATTTTGTAAACATACCTCCAGTACAACGAATAACTCCCCTAACAGTTACCTGAACACCAAGTCCTTCCTACCGCTAGCCTTTCAGTCAAGCCACTCAGTTACTGACAAATTATACGGAAGGAATGGTTAAAACAGATTATTAAAAACAGATTATTTTCTGGTGTTGTAACACTGGCACTGATAAAAATTAAACTGAGAAAAAGAGAGAAAGAAAGCAAAAGAGTTTGTGATTCGCATTCTGCTTTCTAGCAGCTGCTCTTCCATATCTAAAGAACACCCTTAAAACTGATCCTACAGAAGATGAGCACCTTTTGAGCACTGGCAGGAAATTGCACTTCCTCTCAAGTTTTAATAGTCTGTTAATCATATCTCTTTTTGTATGTGTATAATTTCCCCCCTCTCGCATAAGGTCAGGAGAAAGCCACAACAGGAAAGAGACAAAATTGAAACAAAGATTTTTAAAAAACAACAGCTGTTTCAGTAAAGAGTGCTAACTTTCATATCTGGAGAGAGAACGATCAATTGTTGAATAGTGGCGGGAGGATCTGACATAAAACATCAACATCAGATGGGGGTTAGGAAAAAGAAGAACACGAGGAGGCTATTGAAAAAGCTGACACTGGTCAACCGTCCACTGAGTTTGTGTCTTTCTGGAGCATCCTACCAGTAACATTTATTCTAGAAGACAAAAAACATCTTTTTAGATATTTTGGACCATTCCTCTGAACAGAAAAAGCAGGCAACCGCAGCTGACTTTTGATGCAGTCTCACTCACAGGATTCAAAAGCTGGAAGCTGTGCAACACCAGAGCAATCTTAGGACTGTTTCCACTGACCTACATTATTAAACTCAACCCCTGCAGCCTTTTCTCAAGGAATTTTCCAAGTTGTCCAGAGATACTGTAAACTTGGCGATTCAAGCAATTTCAGGAAAAAGGTGGGAAAAAAAGACAAGAAAAAAGTCTTTTACAGAGATTAAAGAGTTCACAGGAAAGTTATCCTAATACAAAACACAAACTTATCCCCCTTCTTTTTTCCAGTCATGCACTGGTAAGCATCCAGGAATATTCTCTGTACAAAGACAAGCAAACAGACCAACGAAGAGTATAGTAGAAGTACTAATAGTCAACACAAAGTCCAAAAACAGCACAAGTGTGGAAGAAAAAATCAGACAGGACTGAAAGAAGTCATATCCAGTAAACAGGACCTTTAAACAGGACTCGTTTTTTTCACTTTATATTAAAATTGTGTAGTGATGGATTCTGGAGAGGAAAAGAAAAAAAAAAAAGGATTTCTAACCTTTGCAGTTTGAAAAAAGCTACAAAACATACTTTCATGAAGCAACTCAGAGTTCATGTTACTGCTTACCGTTCACAAGAGCTAAATGCACACCCGGGAAGGGTTGAGACTTCCTTTGAGGCTCAGGAGAGACATTATCTCTCTGTAAGGAACAGTAGTCAGGTTTGGGGAAGTTTACAAAAACAGTAATCTCATCTCTACTCCCTAAAGATTACAACTTAACAAGTCGTAGTAAGAAGTAGAGGTACTAAGAAGACAGACCAGAACACCTTAAGGCTGATTCCCTCTCCCAAGGAAACAATGTTTTCCAACCAGTCTATCTAGAAATCTCTCCCATGGTTGGTTTAACAGGACGGAATTGGAAGTCTCTGCCCTGTTCAGAGACATGTACAGCAAATCCCATCTTATCTTATGATATCTTATCTGAAATCTTCTCTGAAATAATCATAATAGGACAAATACCATTCCTCCTCCTGTAAGGCACCACTTCTTCAAATACAGCAACCTTTTCATTGCAAATGTTGACTCAGAAGCACCTACCCCACTGAAGTCAAGAAATTGTCAGGGAGAGAACATTTTAGTGAATCACTTCTTCAAGCACCTCTGACCACCCTCGGGGACAAGATACTGGGTTGCACAAAACTCTGACTAAGGCTTAGCATAAATGAAGCACAGCAGGTAATAGACTGTCCACACTTTGGAAGTTGACAATGAGATTAGCTGTATAGGCAAATAGCTGTCTCACAATTTCCCTACTATTCCTCCATTTTCTTTCTTTGAAATAAAAAAATAAAATACCTAGAGCGAGGAAATAAGTGAAACACATTTACAAAGATCAGGTACTGCAAATATATTTGATGCACGTGTTTTTCTGAACTCTACATCAAGCTCTACATAGACCAAATTAGTACTACCAAGTTATTCTGAGGTATACAGTTTCAAAAACTATAAACAAAAGTCACAGCCTTCAACTGCAGGAAACATATTCCTTCACAAGTATAAAAGAGATTAATTTATCAAGAAAGCATGTCCCATAAAAAACAAAGCTTCACAAACTATATGAAGACAGAGAAAGCTGATGACACAGCACATGCATCAGACAGGTGAAAGAACTGCATGATTTACAAGTCCAGGTATGCCTAGACACTTAATACCTAATTGTATTTCTTGCTAAATCGCACCTGAAAAAGTAGACGCAGATTGTTTTAAAATGTAGACTCAATTAAATGACTTATTTACGTCCTATTTAAAACTGACATCACATCATTCTCCTAATCCATAACACTTTCCAATCGTATTTATTAAGTAAACCAAAACCAAACAAACCACCACCAGGCTTCCTGTATTAGGGTCTTTGTTAGTTCGTTTGTGTGTTTTGGTTTGCGGGCTTTTTTTTTCTTTCTGGTTAATCAAGTGCAGGGGAGAAAATGGGCATTTCTGTATTTTACTTCACATTTTTCAGTAGGAAAATTGAAAGATTCAGATTTGCAAAGTCGTTCTGTAATACAAGCGTTATTTGACTACTTCGTTTCCTAGACCCCCCTAACATCTATGATTTCTCTGTCTTTTCAGCCCTGTCTTTGCTTAAAAGCAGTTATAAGTAATTTATCTGTTAATGAGGTGTTACAGCTGAAATTTGAATCACACAAGACCCAGGAAATTCAGAGTTGAAGTTTCCCCAGTAACTTCAGCTCGGCCTCCTTAAATGTATGCATTACAATAGGTTCTTCTTGACCCTCATTCCACTACCTCCCCGCCTTGCCTTTCCCTGTGGATAAGCCTTTGATCCCATTTATCAGTTACAAAAGATACCTAAAAGTTTCCCACCATTTTGAAGCTGATTCGGGTCTGCTGACGGTTAGCAATTTGGAAACACTGACACAAGCAAGATTTAAATATCTGTATCATATACTCAAGTGAATGCAGACAGCTGCGTGGCTGGGGACAACAGGGACAGAAAGAAATATGACACAAGGGCTAGCCATTTTCAGCTGCACAGTGTTACCTTATGAAACTGTAAAGACCTCTCTCCACCAACACTAAGGTGCATGAAGCACATTCTCCTTTAGTCATTTAAACATGGGAGAAACAAAATAATATCCCCTTACATGGGAGCTAAAGCAAGAAATATCCCTAGCTGCTTTTAAAAGTCTTCACATCTTGTTTGCAATTCCAGAAAACTTCTACACCTAAGATTCTGGACTCTGTGCTCTTCTTGGTGACTCCTTGTTCCCCTGTATCTTGCTGGCATACAAACCCTCCTTATCTAATGCTAATGCTATATGGTAAACAAATACCTTAGTAATACTCAGCAATGTCATAATAAACTCTACCTGTGTGCTATATTCATTTTTACTGCACACCTATGTCTAGCTCAGACTATTGAGTATAATGTACCACATTAATCCTTTCATTTGATCATAGTTACCAGACAGGAATGTATATTGGTTTTACTTCTGTCACTCTAACCACACAAAACTGATTTAACTGGAAAGGTACTCAAAACTGTGCCAGATCCTATAAATTTATCTACAGAATGAATTCCTGCATGTCAACATTGACAGAGTTCACCGATTTTTCAAAGTTTTCCTAGATTTTAAGATCTCTGAATTGCCTCTTTTCATTCTCTTTCCCTTTTCTCACATGGCATGCAAAACAAAATACTTTCATATGTCTTTCTAGTTTAACTAATAGTAGCATTTGTTTTTTCCTTTTCTCCTCCTCAAAAAGGAACTACATTTTCATACATCACAACTAAGGAAGGACTGTCAATGGTCAGTATGTATAAAGATTGCTTTACAATGTAAAAACACATACCAAGAACCACACTGACCAAAAATTTGCTCGCTACTATTTAACTTCCTCTGTTTACTCTGAGCTACTTTGGCTGAGAAATAATCAGCAGGAGGAAAACAGACACATGTAACTACTTCATACACTGGCAGTTTACAATCATTTTTTTCCTATTGCTACTGCACAAATTCCTACATCGCACGTCAAAAATATAAACATTTCTGGGAAATCCAAAGAATCTCTCTACTTTTCTGGGTTTACGTTCAACCTGACAGCAGAGGCTGAGAAGCTGATGAGCCAATTCTGCTAAAGCCTCCATCTTTTTTCTTCATCCAGATGACACTGGATTGTTCACTTTTCAGAAGCCACAATGAACACCACAAATATCATGCTTCACGTCACAGCAGCGAATTTGGTGTTTGGACAATTTTAACGAATACACATTTTTCAATTAGGTAACTGTTACATTAACCATTTACGAGTATTTTTACTTAATACAAATTTGCAAAAGTTAGACCTGAAAACTTATTAAATCATCCTCTAAATAAATACTGACTTTTCAGTGAGGCAATGTCTGAAATGCAAGTACAAAGCTATACCTGCCATGGATCCAGCCATCAATCGATGCACATGCCCTGAAATCCCAAGGTGCTTCTTTATTACCTACGAAATATGGAACATTTATGATAGTTTCATATGAGAAAATACAGGGAAACGCATGGCAGCATTTTACTAGCATATGAATGCAAACCAGAGAACTTAATCACTGCTAAAAGCTTTCAGAAAATGTAGGTTGGTACCAATTTCTTACTAAGAACACCGAAGGACTAACACTCCTCCAGCAAGGCAGAATGATCAGTTGAAGTTATTTATACTTCAGAAGCTCACTGACTGCTTTTTGAGTTATTAACCTGGTTCAACCAAGGCAAACTGAATACCATCTCTTTCACATTATAGGGTGCAAAGAACACTGAGCAAAGTTTAAGAATTACACATTTGATAAGAAAAATTGTTCTCTTGTGCAGAGCATGTGAAACGTACTCTAATAAAGTAACTTTTATGACTTCAACTGGATCAAAAATAAAAGAGACTTAACAAGTATTTGAGAACAAGAACTTCCTAAAATACATGAAGTCTTGCAAGAAAGAAACTAACTTTCAGACTTATATCAGATAACTTAGAAATTTTAAGAAGTGGTTCATCTTATGATGAATCATTCCTAGGACCATTTCATATGTTCTTTCTTTAAGAACTCTTTTGTTGGTTTTGTTTTTGCCTTTTAAACTCTCCTGCAAAGCACCTTTATGGTTTGTTTTTAATTAATAGATAAAAGAAAGTGCTATGAAGTTAAACGATTTCTTGAAATCTGTGGATTCATAAATCATCTCCTCATAAAGCATATCACATATTCTTTTATCCAACACGGCATAAAACAAACCTAATGTTTGTTTTTGCACTTTTGCACTTATAATTACACCACATAAAAGAACATACCAAGCTCACTGCAGTTAGCTCTTTGTATCACCCTGCTGGAATTTGCTCTTTTGGAAAAGGAATCCCAATCTGAAACCTACTGCCTACTAAAGGTTCTACTGTTTACTTCACCGGGTACTAAATTTGTCCTTTCAAACATGAAATTCCTCATAACAGTAAAATTGTACGTTTCACCATGTATATGCTTAAAAACACAGCCATGCTAACATCTGACATTTCACAAATGTTGCAGGGATTTATTATGAATGCATTGTGAAAGAGTAGATGCATGAGAATAGAAAGGAACGAGCACATTTTGCAGGCCCCTGAAATAAGCACGTTTCCTTCCAGCTCATTTTTATTGACACTGACAGTCATTTCTCAGGTCAAACATAACAGTCATTTAGCCAGACAGACTTGCAAGTTAAAGTTATTCTACCCATCAGATACTAAGAATTCCAACGCAGTATAATAAACTCTGAAGAGCTCACATTTTCTGTGTTGATCCTATTTCATTTACAAAGCATTATTTTTTAGCAGCACAACTGCAGACTTAATTGTATATAAATATATAAAAGCACACACATAGGCACACATACAGTATACAATACAAAGCTACAAAAACTGTTGGGAATTTTGTTTTCCTTAAGCAACACTGCAAACGGTTCCACTGTTGCCCTGACATTTTCAAGGGTTAGATTCAGATAAAATCGCAACCTTATGGAAGATGTGCAGAGAAATAAAAAGACACAGAAGTTTCAGTGTTAGTTTTTATCACCTAAAAAATATCTGTATTCACTGTAGACAGGGGAAAAGAAAAAGAAAACAAAATAAATTCTACTACCTTTTTGTATTGGTCAAACGCCATAAACTGAATTGCACCATATGGAAAGATTCTAATCATCATTGCCCCGTTTCCTTTATACAGCCCAAGGTAACCTTCCTTTTTGGGGACAGCACACAGCGTAGAGAACACTCCTGTCAGCAATGCAGAAAGAGGGATTTAACAATTACATTGGGGAAAAAAGATTCAAGCAAAAATTACTGACTACAGAAAAGTATGCACAGAAATAAGGCCCAACCTCATTGCTCGCGTAATGACGGAGAGTGGAAATGCACATTTCCATGCCCAGCCACTGACAGAAGGAAGAGGTTTAAGGTTAAGTTATGACCAGCTTTCCCACCTCTCAGATTCAGCGAGCTTTCTGAATTCCTGCATCTCAAGTGCCAGGCTGACCCAGACTGCAAGCAAATCCTACTGCAGATGATAATATTCACATACAAAAGCTACAGTTAGCAGCAGAAGGAAGCAAGCTGAGTTGCATTTCAGCTACACCAAAAATCAATTTAAAATAAAAATCTGGAATAGTGGGCAAACATTCAATTGTTGTTACATGCCAAACTAGAAAGTAAATAACATCACTGAGGAAATTAATTAAACAAGTTTAAGACTCTCATCATTTGCAACTTAGACACTTTACACTTTCTGTCCCAGAGACATGCTAAGAAGCAGCAATCCTACTCCCTCTTAACAGGCGTGTACCCAAGATCACACAAAGTCAGGGCAAAACCTACAGTTTTATGATGAACGTTTTTTTAATTATACACAAATGCTATCAAATTGACATTTTGGGTTTGTTTTTTTTTTGCCTTTCTTCTCTCAAGTAAAGGAATAAACTGTAACAGTAGATCAGTTTTCACATTCATCCCCAGCTACTTAATAACAGTAGAGCTGAACCTGAAAAAAGATTACACATTTCTTTTTTTCTTTGCTCTTTTCAGGCAAAAAAGACAAAAAAGGCTGGTGATCAGCTTCTGTTTAGAAATTAAATCAAGCAAACGTCAGTTAGTTCCAGAGGTTCTAAGAATACAATATTAAATCTATCTTTAATATTTTACACTTATTACATGCCTCTAGAAAAGCTTATGCTGTGACTAGAATGGATGAGTTACTGTTTTTATTTCTTACAGCACATGCTCTGAGATCCACAAGCCATGAACTCCACAGAGCAAGGGCAGGAAACAGATTTAGTGAGGCCGTGATGAACGAACCTACTCTCTCTCTGCACTAACAGGTATGCCACCCATGTAATTTTCTTCTTTGCCTACATGTAACAAGAACATTCATTCAAGTCAAACACATTTCTAAAGATCAAAATCATACACAGCACTGAATGTAGGAACAAATCTAAGACTTAGCTTGCCAGCTATGGCACCATACAAACTAAACAGACTATAATAATTTAAAATATTAGTCAAACCAATTATTTCAGCCTTCAGTTGTCAGGCTGCAGATTTAAGTGCATACTTGTGCGACTGTGCTACCAAGCTGTCATGTGTCTCTTGTCTCCCTTCTTGGTAGAGCAACAGTAATGTACCACCCTTGTATTTCATTTCAATGTTTATTTTTCCAGCCTTTAAAATATGATTTTAAACTAAAAACTTCTACGTCTCATTACATGTAAGAAATTTACTAAATCAGAAACATTTTTTTCTTGATACACACTTGAGTTTCTGAAAGTATGTTACAACATATTTGAAGAACATATGACATAAAATATCTCCAATATTACACACAAGAGGGCACTGTTAGAGCCCCACAGAGACGAGTTCTGAACACACTGCCAGTTCTGAGTTTCTTCTCTCACCGTGATGCAACAAAGATGCTGAACACAGATCACCCCATGCAAAGCACAAGTCCGCTTTTCTTTCCTACCTGGATCAATCACAGCAGTAAGTGCAGGAGTCTTGCAGGGCTCAGCAGTCATGGCTCTGTAAACACCAGCGCCTCTGCAAGGACTCCCATGCTCTGAAAAGCACCTGCTTCCACAAGCCATGCATGCTACTACCACCTATAAGGACTGCAGGTTACCAGCAGTGGCAGCTTTTACACAGACAATCCCAAGCTTGAACCTCTGATTACCAATCTCCTGCTGACTTCAGTAAGAGGAGGATCAAGCTATAGCTCTTAGAAATCCTTATCAAG
Source organism: Alectoris magna (assembly GCA_030625065.1). Lineage (NCBI taxonomy): Eukaryota > Metazoa > Chordata > Aves > Galliformes > Phasianidae > Alectoris > Alectoris magna. The sequence goes on along the minus strand of CM060566.1, from coordinate 25,187,033 downwards.
GATTATTCTAACATCTCTAACCCGGCAACCAATACCACTTGTACAGTCTCAATGCCTCTTACTTAAGGGTGTTCTTCAAACACTGTTGTGTTTTTTAACACAGTATATGGCAGAGACCAGCTCACCAGAAACAACCTACTGTCTGATCAGCACTTCTCTTTATCACAGTCGGATCATGTAATAAATCAACACACCTACATGATACATACCACACTTTAAAAATGCCAATGACACAGGCAGCAGCCATCTTACCTAAATGTTTGTAATGGTGGTTATGAGCCTGCAGCAAGATCTTCACTCGATCCAGCGGTGCAGTGGTTGTTTTGGCACAGCATCCTGCAACACCTTTCCAAAGGGAGAGAAAAACCAATGGGATGCTGAAGACCTTTGACTCAGCAGATAAATAAGGGATTTTTATAAGCTATTTTTGAATGGAGTAGGTGAGGAGAAACTTAATTAGTAAGTCGAGAAAGCTCCAATTAGGAGCAAAAGGCCCCTATTAAAAGTATGCTACACGGCTCCTCAAGCTCGACTGAAAATCAGCATAATCAGCTTCTGCACGACCACACCACCAAGAATTGGCCGCTCAGGTCCCAGCAGTACGTTCCAAAGAAAGCTGCCGAAGAGCAACGCCTGCTTCCTCCGTGCCAGCCCGAGTTGTGTGCAGGCAGTGCAGTTCCCCAGAGCGGCACGCTGCATCTGCACACGTTCCCCCGGGGCTCCGGGCTGAAAGCGAGAGCCGCAGCTATGAGCGGCATCACAAGAAAGCCTGAAATAAACCTCATGCCTCCTTGCCACATTACAAGACACCTGGGACAACACCCCGCAGGGAGAACACGATGCGCTTCTGCGGCAAGGGGCTGGCGGCGTGGTTTGGCGTATGGCTTGGCTTCCTTCGCACCACCGCAGACTGACAGCCGCCAGCTCTCGGTGCAGCGATAAGCGGGCTGCCCCGGCGTCACAACAGCGGCTCGGGGCCTTGGCACACTCAGCCGGCAGCTACGCCGGCCTCTCACCGATTCCGAAACGCATGCAAACCACCCGCCTGTACGAAGCTAAGCACGTTAGGGGCGAAAATAACAATAAATTATAAAAATCCCATGCTTCCCGAGGTCGCGTAGCCCCGGGAGGAGCGTTACGGAACCCTGACGCAGAAGCGGCCCTGCCCCAGCCGGCCCGCAGGACGGGCCCAGCGCCGGGCAGAGCCAGCCGGGGAGCCGCGCTGCGGAGGGCCCGCACCCACCTCCGGCGATGAAGGAGCGCAGCCAGTAGAAGTCGCGGCGCGCCGGGCCCGGGGGCAGCGCGGCGCCGGGCCCCGCCGCCGCCGCCGGGGAGGCCATGGGGCAGCGGCGGTTCCCTCAGGCGGCGAGCGGGCAGCGCATGGCGCCGCGCGGGGCCGCCGCCGCGGAGCGAGGGAGGAGCTGGGGCCGGCCGGCACCCTCTGCGGCCGCGCCGCGCCGAGCCACGGCCGGGCCGCCGGGCCGCGCTGCGGCGCCTGCCGATCGCGTCAGAGGCTGCGGGGCGGCCCGCGGGAACTGCGCCTCGGATCGGCTGGACCGTGAGGCTCGGGCACGTGGCAGGCGTTCGCTCAGTGTGTACGTGACCGCCTCGCCCCGCAGCGCTGAGCTTTCCCTAGGACCTCGTACCCTACGCGAATGGAAACGTTCGGTGTCCGTGCGCAAGTTTCAGAACGCGTCAGAAAGGGAAGTGGGTGCTGCAACAACGAAAGTTATCTGTTTCACAATCACGGTGATAAACACCAGTATCATCTCTGCAGATGTCAACGATTTTCTTGGCTATTTTTCTGGCTGCCCACAATGCCTTTGCTGAATACAACACGTGGGGCTTACCAGGAGACATTCACTTCAGTTTATTTTCAAAAGCTGATGACAGAAGTTCGCCCTCAGATGAGGACAGCGTACACAGCACTGGTCAGAAAGCCAACGCTGGCAGGTGCCGGTGCATCTTCTGCAACCATTCTACTGCTCGTGTTTTTTGCCCCATCCTCATGGAGCCGTTTCAATAGTTCAACATGTCAAAATCCCTTTTTAAAATGTCAGTCCTTCAATAAGAAGAAAACAGTCAACACTTGCACAAGAAACTCATTTCCAAACAAATCTGCTGGAACACTTTTCTTTCTGCTTATGCCAAATTGCATTCAACAGAAATTAGTATTTTTTTCCTTTAACAGGTTACATTCCTTAAAAATTAAATTTGTTGCATCATTTGGAAAACTTTACTTTGTTCTGTTTGATCATTACTTATTTGGGGAGTGGCTGCTACAATGCGCATTTTTTCCCAGTCATAAAAAGTACTTAGCAAGGGTGTGCAAGGACTTCTCTTACTGGGAAAATCTGAAACGTGTCCTTTACAGCCTCAAACTCAGCCTGCTTACGTTTGTAATACACCAGGGAAACACATAATTTTTTGCTCAAGTTACCGTGTTTATTCTCTAATGTGAAAGCAACTATCCTATGGGTTAAGTAACCAGGTTTATAGCCACTGTTGGTATGGTTTCACCCCAGCCAACTTGTATTCTTTTGGGATTCTGCTCGGGAGAAGGTCTCACTGAGACACAATCATAGTGCTTTGACAGCTCCAATGGTAAGCTTCATTTCTGCTATCTACAGTTTTCTCACAGAAGTGTTGCAGCAGCACTAGCATCTGAAAGTTTTCTTGAGTTTTAGAAGTGTCTATAGAGATCTGGTAACTGCATAAATGGCTGCTACTTTCAGCAGTGGTGTGGTATTTTGGGAGGATACTTTGTCAGACCCTGTGATTTATCGAAGTGTGCACCACACTTTTTAGGAAAGAAGTAAGAAGTTTGCATTGTGAAATTATGCAGAACATCTCGGAGATGCACTAACAGGAAGGAATTCAGCAGTGAACTTTGTGCATAGCCTAAAACTTTTTTTTAAATAATTCAGTGTTACTTGTCTATATTAAGTGCTCTAGAATTCTGTTTTCTTGACCACCTACAGTAGTATCTTATGTACATTCTCACTACTATCACTTCATCTTTTTATCTTGAAGCGCTTCCACACTTTACAAAACTTCTCTAGTGACTTGCTTTTATGACCCATTCTTAAAAGTTATCAGCATATTTAATATCACTCAGGTTTCACTCACATCTGACTGACTGTCATTCTTCCCAGACAGACTGATGGTATAACAGGGGAAGACATCAATGTCAGGATACTCAAGAGCATAGCTGCAAACTGGAAGGAAAATTCAAGTTGGTGGGTAACTTTCTTTACAAGTGTAATTTGTTTCTGATTTTTTTTATCAGTGTTGAAGATGCTTATTTTTATAACCATGTTTCAAACATTTATCAATTTAAATGAACTATGAAGGCTGAAGTTAGGTAAGCTACTGTGATGGCAGTTGTTTCTGAAAAGAGTGCTTCAAGGCCTCTTCTCTAGGCCTTAGGGAAGTATTTTTTTTCTACTTTATACTTGCTTTTGGTCTTTACTGGTTATTGATACAAACTCACTGCTGTCTGGCTGTCTGGCTGTTCACTTGCCTCAACTCACTCTCAAAACCACCACCAGCCAAAAACTTCTTCCACACAAGACTTGGCAGTTTGGGGGGGGGGGGGGGGGGGGGGGGGGTTGTGTTGGTTTTTTTTCCTTCTGTAAAAGTGTAGTTTGCAGACTGAAAATAACTGAGTAGTTCTCGATAACTTGCAACTATGGCGCCTTGATCTTCTTGGTAATGAGTAAATAAGGCAACGCTGCTTCCTAAGGTGGAGTAAGCCAAAAGCCAAAGGTGACCACAGCACAGGCTGATCTTTGCTGACAGGGTGCAGTCCTGAAGCAGAACAGAACACGCTGAGCTGAGTGCTGGGAACCAGCTCCATCAGTAGCCACAGCAGATGTACTGAGCAAATTCAGGGTTCTCTCACAGGGCAAATCAGGAACAGCAGGAGATAAGAACTGGAGATAAGTCTGAAGTTCATCCAGCAGCAAGGATCTAAGAGGAAACAAGGCCAGAACCAAAAGATGAAGCCAGCATAGTTATAGCATAGCTCAAAAAAAGGAAGAAGTGTTGGGCCCTGGGACTGGGGTGTGAGGTAGGGGCCATGGGTGTGGCTGGTCAGGGCCATTAAGACCTGTTGGTGCAAACAGGACCATAATAGTCTCTACCTTAGTCAGTGAGGTCTTTAAGGAGCGAAAATATTTGACTATTCAGTACTTCAGTACTACTTACAGCAGTGCCAAGTTTCTCAAGCTGAGCTGGCAGCTGTCTTTCTTTCGTATGTGGGGAGGAGGTATGCACTTCATGTGCTCTGGAACAAATTAATAGGACTTACTGCACAAGTGCAGTAGACTTGAAGCACCCCATAAACATCAGACTGGTGCTCAAAATGTTAGCTGCTCTCTTCATAGACATGGTGTTTACTGCCAGACTGCATTTGTTGGCTAGGCACAGCAATTATTCTGCTCTCATGCACTGGTCTTGTACAAAGTCTTTGTCATGGTCCCTTACCACATCCTTATCTCTGGGCTGGAGAGGTATGGATTTGAGGGTTTGACTATTCAGTAGATAAAGAATTGGTTGGATGGCCATAGCCACAGGGTTGTTGTGAATTACTCCCTGTCCAAGTGGAGGCCAGTCACAAGTGGGGTCCCCCAGGAGTCCATCTTGGGACCGGTGCTCTTTAGTATCTCTATCAGCGACACAGATGATGGAATTGTGGAATTGAGTGCACCCTCAGCCAGTTTGCAGGTCACACTAAGCTGAGTAGTTTGCTCGACACCATAGAAAGGAGAGATGCCATCCGCTGGGACCTGGGCAGGCTTGAAAATTAGGCACATGTGGATCTAATGAGGTTCAACAAGGTCAAATGAAAGGTTTTATACCTGGGTCAGGGCAATCCCTGATATATCTACAGACTAGGAGAACTCACTGAGAGAAGTCTTGCAGAGAAGGACTTGGGGGTTCTGGTGGGTGAAAATCTGGATGTGCACCAGCAGTGTGCACTTGCAGCCCAGAAGGACAACTGCACCCTGCATCAAAAGAAGGCTAGCAGCAGGGCATAGGAGGTGACTGCCCCCCTCTACTCTGTCCTTGTGAGGTCCGACCTTGGGTACTGTGTCTGGGACTGGGCCCCCCCCCCCCATAGGAGAAGAACGTGGAACTGCTGGAGTGGGTCAAGAGGAGGACAATGAAGGTGATCAAAGGGCTGGAGCACCTCTCCTATGAAAAATGGAGTTGGACTTGTTTAGCTTGGACGAGCAGTGGAGGCATCACTGCAGCCTTATTGCAGCCGGTACTTGAAGGGAGCTTATAAGTGAGAAAGGGAGTGGCTGCTTGCACAGATAGTGCTAAAACGAGGGGGAATGGCTTTAAAATAAAAGAGGGGAAATTTTGGTTAAATGTTTGGAAGAAATTCTTTACTCAGAGGGTTGTGAGGTGCTGGAACAGGCTGCCCAGAGACATTGTGGATGCCCCATCCTTAGGGAGGGATCAAGGCCAGGTTGGCCTGATCTAGTGATTGACAACCCTGACCATGGTAAGGGGATTGGAGTTTGATGATCTTTAAGGTCCTTTCTAATCTAAGCCATTCTGTGGTTATATTGCTCATGTGCAGTCATGCAGTGAAACAAGGCCCAAGATTTCTCAAGGACAGTGAAAATAGGGGCAAGCTACTGCCCCAGTGAGAGCATTCCATCTGGCTTACAGACTACTCTCAAGCTGTCATTTTGAAAGGAACATGGCAAGCTTGGGCCATAGCCGGAAGACTTGCTCATGTGCCATCTATCAGCTGTGGGGCAAGGATATCCAATCAAGAATATTTAGATTAGTTTCAATGGATCTGAATAAAAGTGAGGCAGGAGAGGAAATCATAGTCTTACAAAATACTGTTTAACACTTAAACTATCTGTATTCAGCATGCTTCCAGATGTTAACTTACTTCCAGTGCCTATCTCACAGGTAGATACTATCTGCAGAACTGGGGCCAAGAAAGACTAAATGAGGAAGTCATTGGCAAAACCACAATTAGAATTCAGGAGTTTCTGCATTAAACACATGCTATTCAAGACTTCTCTTTCAGATACTGCCAACTGACAGTTCTGCAGGTGATTTATCTGTATTGCATATACAAAGACATTAGAAGTGGTTGGCTCCTGCTCAGCTGGGCTTGCAGGCACAGCACTGTATCAGCGCAGCATACAGCTTCCAAGGACATGTCTGGTCTGCAAGCAGGCCAACTGCCTTCTTGCACCACAAAGCCAATGAATATGAGAGAGGTTTGCAAGGTAGATGCTTTAAATTATGCTTTGTAATTGAACAAGGAACTGGTTCGTATGTCTCAGCATAATATTTCCATTGTAATCATTTGGCCTCAAAAACAAACATAGACCTGGAAAGATCCAATCTTTCCCTTACAGAACAGCTTAGATGTCTTTATGGTTTAATTCCTAGGGCTTTTGGTTTGTGAAAGGCTTAACTCAGGTTTGGCATCAGGCACATCTAGCCCTTTCTCACTGGATTGATAGCAGATGATCAGAGATCTGATCTGGATGGCTTCTCAGGAATGATTTAGGGCCAACATCCCTGAAAAGTTCTGCTTTCAGTGTCAGATCACTAACAGGCCTTCATGGCCCTGATCAGCTGTGTTTGGGGTCTCTGCACATATGATCTATCCATGGACACAGGACTTCTATTTAAGCTCATACTTGGAAGAGCTACAGAGCCTGTTGATTTGGGTTTTGATGGCAGTCTTTTTTGACTACTCTGGGGTCTGTCCAGCATTCACTTAGGTTATGTCATGTGTAGTTTTCCCACTGGGTCCCTAGATCTGATAATAACCTGTAGGCTGACTCCTTGGTTCGGCATCAGATCTGTCCCATCACCTGGAATTTCAGTGTCCATCAGGACTCCTGGATTTTCCTGCTATCCTCAGACTGATCCTGTTTCCTTTGAGTGGGTACAGCAGGACCAGGCACTGGCCAGTGTGGTCCTTGCCCTGCTGGAATGTGTGACTGTGCTTGGCTGCTCCTCAAGGAGAAGCTGCCCCTTGTGGCTCCCTGATGCTCAGTACAGACTTCTTGTGCTAAAGATGACAGTAATGTGCAGTTACTAAAGGTATGTGCATTTTATTCTTTAATACTTCAATGTCCAGTTGTATCTGTTTTGCAGGTGTCACTCTGATATTCCTTTGGATAAAAGCACAGATATGGTAGTCCTGTGTTAACGCTGGAAGTCTGCTTGTGACGGTCAGCAGCATATCTCTGGGAGAAAGCTGTTGTAGATATGGGGCTATTATCTAAAGATACTCCTCGACCTTCCAGTAATGTATAGCTAAAATGGCCCTCTTCTGTTAAGTAGATTTTGATTCAACATTTTCCCATTACTGTTTTCTTGAAAAAAGTTTAGCATCTGTAATGTTGTGTAGCCGTGAGTTCTATGGTTTAACAGTGCACTCTATGAAAAAGTAGATGTTTTCTATTCTGATATTTGATACATTGACTGAATATCTTGTGCTTCAGAGAAACGGGGATCACTCTGTTAACACTTTCTATGCTGCTCTTGTTTATCTAGTGTATTGTTTGACGGTTAACCTTGGAGAGTTTCATTGTTCCTTACGCTTGTGGTGCCCTTATCACCTCTGCGCCTTTTCAGGTTGTACTTTGCCCTTTTTAAGCTATGTAGATGAGAACTGCACAATATAGCAAATAGCAATATTCCCTGTTTTTTTCTCTCCTCCTTTTCCTAGATTCCTGACACTACTGAGCACACCAAATTGTTTTGCAGAGCTATCTGTAGTGGAACCAGGATCTCTATTTTGAATGGAAGTGGCTAATTCAGAGGCCCTGGTTTCCATCTTTCCCCCATGTGCTTCACTTTGCATTTTAGCAAAAGAATTTCATCCACCATTCATGTTGCTCAGACAGTGATTACTGTGAAATCTTTCTACAGACCTTTACATTCAGCTTTCACACTAGCAGATGGAGTACCTTAGCACTGCCGGGTAGGATCGTCCCTTTCTGCTGCTCACCTTCCAGCTTATTAGCATTGAGAAAGTCTACAAGCATCTATGTTTGTGTTGGTGAAAGTGAACCAATGATAATTCTAATTTGTTTCCTAGATTTTAGTGGAGTTCTGAATAGAGCAGTGGCTGTACATGTTAGGGTTTGTTTGCTCCTGTTATATTTTGTGTTCTAACCAAGCCTTTGCCATCTTGCTGGTTGCTTTCCTCTGAGTTACCCATTTCTCATTGTTTTGTTCAAGCCCACAACTTACAGTGTATTCCCACCTTCCCAAGAACCACTCTCTGTGCTTACGTGGGGTTTTACCATCAAGTTCCAGTTCTCTTCCACTTATGCCGTGTGCAGCACTTGGACAGCAATAGGTTTTACTTCTCAAATCATGTGTTTTCTTACAAAAAGAGGTTGTTACCTCTTCTTTTTAGCAGGGCAGGCCTTCAGCATGACAGAGCCCTTGATATCCAGTACTGCACACAAGTAATCTCTGGTTACAGCCAGAACAGAGAACCCCTGCACACAGTTTAAGTTGGCAGCCAGAGAAAGCTGACCAGGCAAATGCTTGAAATTCAGGTGTATGTGGGTTCACTTCAGTATATCTGAAGTGTCTGCGAGCTTGGCTAAGATTCCCAAATGGTATTGCTTTTCGACTGCAAGGAAAGGAAGAGGAGGAGAGCAGAGGATGAAGTGAGAGGGGTGATGGGTATCCCTGGCACTGAGCCACTGCCCACAGGAGCTAGCGGTGCCAATAAGCTGCGTGGTGCGTGCTGCTGCCTCTTCTTTCTCGTGCGCAAATGAAAATAGCGAATGAAAATAGCTAACGAAATGCGAGTGTTTAGGAACACTCTGTTCCTTGTAGGAACGGAGATGGCAGTGCTGCTGCTCTCCTGCATAGTGGAAAAGCCTCCCTGCAGACTCGCATCTGAATGGCTTGCTTCACATTTTAAGTGCTTTGTAGTAAGCAACAAGGGATTTAATAACGACGCTTTAAAACCCCGTGCTGCTAGGGTGTATTGTTTCATAGATCCATTTCCAACATCTGTTCTCTGAAGGGACATCTGAGCGGACAGGGGATTGGTGGCTGCTTTGCGCCCTGACAAAAGGCTGCCGTGATAACGACTGGGGAGGAGGACGAGTGGTCCAGCCTTGATGTTAAAGCATACTGCTAACCCCTTCCCTCGGGAAAGGAGCAGCAAAAACCGTGGGTGGCTTTTAATGGAAGCCATGGAGGTGAGGAGAGCAGGGCACGGTTTCCCCTCGCAGAAGGCCGAGGGGGCCCAGCCCCGTTTCCCGCTGTTCGGTGCGCTGCCGCAGGGCCCTTCGGCCGCGAGCGGAGGACGGAGCGAAGCTCCCTCATCCAGCCGAATCAACAACAGAAAAGATGGTGATTTCAGTGTCACCTCCTCAGCTGGAGGCCTCCAGGCGGAACGGACAACCCGCCTCCCTTCTACTACCGCGGGCCCGCTCCCTCTCCAGCACTTCTAGGGCTGCAGGAGTGCAGGATCCGCTCCCCCGGCCCGGAGCCCGTTCCGGGGTGCGTGGCGCTGCCGCCTGCTGCCCAATGCCCGGGGGCGGGCGAGGAATCCCGCTCCTGCCGCGGGGATCCAGGGCGCGTTTTGCCGCCTGCCGGGAGGGCTCGGTGCGGCGAGCGCCCCGCCGAGCCGCCCCCTCCCCGTTCCCTCCCGGAGGGTCCGGCCAGGGGCGACGCCGAGAGCACGTTTCGCGGCCCGGCGCCACCGAGGCTCCGTCTGCCGCGCTGGGCTCACCGCGCCATGGGGACAGGCAGCGAGGCGTAAGAATGACCCGCGCCGAGCCCAGCCCAGCCATGCCCGCGTCGCCCCTTCCTGTTAGCTGCGGTACGTACGTGGGACGGCGCGTTGCTTTCTCCTTCTCCCTCCCCCCCCACTTTTTATTCTTTGCCCCACTCCCATCTCGCCCGGCCCGGTGTGGAACCGAGGCGGGGAGGGGAGGCCGCTGCCGGCCTGCGGGGAGGACGGGTCCGGTCTGCGCCGGAGCCTTCCTGGAAACGGAGAGACGGAGGGGGCAGCGGGGCACCCAGCCCGGAGAGCAAAACGGCAGGGGAGCGGGGACGCGCTGCGTTCTCCTCCGAGGGTGCCGCATCCCCTCGGCGAGCCCCGGGATGCGGCGGGAGCAGCCCCAGCCTCGGCCCCTTTGTCTGCCCCCTGCAGCCCCGCTGCGGGCCGTGGGGCCACGAGGAGCCTCGGCGGGCCTGCCCCTGCCCTGCCCGGCCTCTGCCTGCTCCGGCAGCGGGCGGCGGTGCCCGCGCGCAGCCACGCGTGGCCAGGGCGGTGCAACCTCAGGGTCCGGCTGGAGCCCTTCTTGCAGCAGCTGAGGAAACGTGCGCTTGCCGAGCTGGGTAGCTAGAGCGTGACCGAGCAGGCTTATGGGGCAAAGGTGCCTCTTTAAATTTTAGAGAAGAAACTTGTGAAAATAATTTTAATAAATCAGCCGAGTAGTGGCTCTTCCTTGCTGTGCTCGGTGCTCATTTCAAGGCACGTTTGTGGAGAGGTAGAGAGCTCTTCCACGCAGTAATCACCTTGTTTTCATTAACGTCAGTCAACGCAAATTAAGCGTGGAGATGGAATCCAGAAAGCGTGGCGGTGGCCGTGGGGCTGGGCAGCAGCCCGGTGCCCGGCTGGGAGAAGGCGAGGCGCTGCCCCCGAGCGGCTCTCCCTCCGGCAGCTCAGGGGTGGGAACGAGGCGGCTGCAGGCAGGAGGGGGCCCGGGGACAGCGGGCAGGGCCGGGCTGCACGCAGCAGGTAATCGGGGAGGAATTCGAGGCGAGCACCGAGGAGCTCTCTGATATCAGGGACTTCTGTAGAAACTTCGCTGGGTAATAATTCCCAGTCCCCACTGATAGTATTTTATCGTGGCTGTTGTGCTATCCGTGGTTGCCGAAGCCGGTCTAAGCGTTTCCATTCTACTTTCAGTTACTTACATTTCAAAACATCTTTCAGGCTGAAAATTTCCAGGCTTAATCTTTGCCTGAAGGTTCTCCTCCACCTCCCCCTTCTTTTAATTGAGTTTGAGATAAGGTGATCCAGTTAGGGTTGTTTTTAAAGGTGAAATCTTCAAGGAAGGGAGTCAGATATTGTCAGAAAGAAAGGCGCTGTTTTAAAGCATCAGAAAAGTATATTTAAAGGGGGAATATGATTAGCTTAGGGGTTTTCACTTGCTATTTTTATTAGTAAGTACCTGGAGCTGTGTGGTGGAAGGGTTTTGATTTGATGAGCCTCGAGAATTAATTGTGTTTACGTTTTTGCATTTCTCCCCATTAAGGTCACCGTTGGGCTGTGCAGAACAGGCTAAAGTGGAGGCACGCTCCTGCCTGACTCCAAGGGGTGATGCTCACACATGCGGCGCGAGCCTTCACAATGGGTTTCTGCTGCCAGTAGTTTGTTTGAGGTTTAATCTGGTTTTGTGGTTTAAGCATGCATGGTTCCTTGCAACTTTTCTTTTTCTTTTTCTTTTTTTTTTTTTAATTGATCTAATAGAGCTTTCCCTAAACTAGGAAGGCTTTTCTTTTCTTTTTTTTTTTTTTTGGTGGTGTTTTCCCCTGTTTTGCTCCCTGGGCAGGTTTCAAAAGTTGATACTGAAGTCATTACGCTGCAGTATTCTAGATACCCTCAGTTCTTGCTAAATTCAGTGAGCCAGAGTGCATGCTTCACAGCAGCCCTCTGCTTCCCCTGCAGTCGGCGAAGTAGGACTTGGGGGCAGTCCTGCTTAAGTCATGTGGCACCTACTGCCCCTAGAGCAGAGGTGGGATTCTGAGGCCAGGAGGGACAAAAAGTAGGATGAAGTGAAGGTCTTGGTTCATGACCTGCTGAGCTTGTGCAGGAAAAGGGTTTTGCTTTCAAGATGCATCCTGCAATGCCTGCCCCAGGTTTGCAGTTAAACTGCTGGAAAGTGTTATCTTAAGTCAAAGTTTTGTGTGCGTGGATAAATGTCCATTTCGCTCAAGAGTGGCAATGATCCTGGAAAGAAAGGTGGCAGGTGTATGCACAGTAAAACAGAGAGCAGCTCCTGGAGGGTGTGTGGGGCTGCAGCCCTGTTTGAAGCAGTGTTTCTGCAGGAGAGCTCTGGGAGGCTGCGTGGCGGTGAGCGGCAGGCAGGGCTACACTGCCAAGGGAGAGCCTCTGCGAGAGCTTGTGTGAAGTAGTTCCTGGTCCTGAGTTTCATTTTTATTTCTTAACCAAAACCAAATGGATACTCAAGGATTAAAGAAGGGGGAGGGAAAATTAAAGCTAATTCCCTCTTCTTAACCCATTTCCCTTCTTTTCATATACAAAGTGTTGTACTGAACATTCAGTAGATGCAGAGAATGGAGCAAGATTGAAAAGTAGGCTGACTTCAGTACAGCTGGGAAGAACATCCAGACGATATGACACGGTTCCAAGAGGGCTGAAAAAAGATTTTGTGTGTTGCATAGGGTCAGCTTTTCTAGTTTCTGTCTTCCAGTGTCTGTTGTGTCTTCCTTTTAGAACACTTGCTGCTGGTAATGAGATGCTTCTCCATTCACAATTGTAGATAAGAGGTTGTATGACAACTTGTAAGTCAAATGGTGACCCCTATTGCTTGGGACCTGTGTATTGTTATTTAAAATAGCTTTTATGAAAGTTTCTAGGTCTTGTTCCACCCCAGGCTAATCCCAAGTGACTTTTAAAAAGACATTTAAACACTGAAACAGAGTGCATTAAATTGGTTCATTCTGGCTCTAGTGAAACCAGGCTCAGCTAGTCCTAGCTGTGTGATTTTTTTCCCATACAGCTGTGTTTTTTTCAATGGTCACTTACTTTCTTTTATGATGTCAGATAAAGGCTGCCACCGTTTTATGAAAACACACCTTTTAAGTTTTCCACCTCGTTATGAAACAGAATCTTAATGAATGCTACTTCGAAAAGGAAAATTCCTTTCTTTTATTATTATGTGCAAAGAAAATGAAAGTAAGAGAAGCATTTTAAAAAATATATTTTTATTCTTTTTCCTAGAGGCATTCCATAGGGTTAAATCCCCCCATTGCCTTGTAGGTAAGATTCTCATAATTGTCTGGAATTTTGACCTGGTTGGGACTAAAAGATTTAGCCCTCGATTAGCTTTTTATCAGTATTTGCTGAGGATTATAGCAGTCAGTGGGATTGCTCCAGACTTATTACTGGGAGCAAAACTTAAGATACTGGCCTTACAGCCAGCTTTTGTTTTTGCACATGAATTAGAAGAGAAGTCAACTCAAGTCACAAGCAGCTTCAGGATGCACTGTTACTGTCTGGGGCAGTTCCCTGCAAACCCTCCTGTACTTATTACCCACTTTACTTTATAGGGACCCCTGTCCTCTGCTCTCAGGAAGGGGCTGGGGGGGGGGGGGGGGGGAGGGGGGTTCCATCTGACTTGGAATTCAGAGGAGAGCACTGAAGTCAGTTTTTCTCTCTAGGATGATGAATACTGACAAGTTACTGCATTAACCCGTTAGATTTGTATTCGATAATCCTGGAAGTTGACATAGGTGTTTCAGTAATAGGATTTCTTGCTTTGAAATGTGATGTGTAGCTATTAGTTGTCCTCAAGAAGTGACACAAAGCAATTTGCAACTGCTGCAGGCATCGACAGGATGTCATTGCCAGCCCTTTACATGGAAAAGGGAGGGTAAAATATTCGGTAGTGCTGCAGAAAACAAATCTCGAATACTGGGCTTGTAGCTACCTAATATTTTGATCCTAGATGTGGCATAGTAAACATAACAGCAACAAATTAAATTTCGTTTTACTAGAAACTTTGCTGCTGCTGCTTCTGTTTGTTTGTTTGTTTATTTATAGTCTACCAGTTGTGGTTATTGTGGCAGAGCAGTACTCATCAGGAGTATGGAGGTTTCTTTAAGGAGAAGTAAAGCCCTGGTGCTGACAGGCATTTCTCCCAAGAGGCTACAATCATCTTGGAGGTCAGGTGCTCTGTTCCAGATGGATAAAACTGGAGTTCAGTATTAAAATTAAAGGACATATATCTTTTTTTTTGGGGAGCTACTGCCCAGATGTCTTCTGAAGAAGAATTCTTTCCAGTAACAAAATTGAAACAAAATGGATAAAGCTGCTACTGTTTTCCATATGTCCCTGTCCATTTGTCTCTGACAAATGCTAACAGCCTTCTCCATCACATCACTACCACAGTATTATATATATTCCTTCCAGACTGGTGTGGAGTTTTTTTGTTTCTTTGTTTTGTTGTTGTTTTCTTTTAGTTAAAAACAAAGCAGGATGATCTTGCTTCTTCAGTCTTGAAGCACCTGTGTTGAAATCTCTAAATGCAGGTAAAGACATATCACATAATCATGATTTCAAAGAAAAGTTTTACAAGATTGTTATAAATGAAGCTTCTGATTGGTAATTCTGCAAACAATGCTTCCCAGACTTCTGCAACAGCAGTGCCAAATGTTTATGTAGAAAAGTAGCATGAGCAAAGCGTTAAGCACATTCAGTATCTTCAAAAATCCAGTCACTGTTTCCATTCTTGGTCTCGTTTTCTCTTACCCTTCTACTTCTGTTTCAGAGCTGATAAAGAGAAAAGGCTTCATCTCCTCTCTTCGGCTCCCCTCCCGATTCACACATTTCCATTTTGCCCCTTTTTCATTTCCATTTTTCCCTTATTTGCTTGCTTTATTCCTTGCTCTCCTGTCCGTAGTCTCTGAAAGTGGCTCGCATTTCCTCTCCTACCACTGTTATGTAGCACCAGACACTAATGGCTACCAATGGGCTGCATGCTGCTTGTTTGCAGCTGGCTTTGCAGCCCTCCAGGCTGTCCTTTGGAGCCTGGTTTCATCAAAACCAAAAGAAAGTGGGCAGCCCTTTGCAGACTGCCAGCAACTATTTCATGGACCTGTTAATGTGCTGCTGATGCCTCTTTGATGCTCAGTTTGTGGAGTGACTGGTATGGCCATATCCCTCTTCCTCCATGCCATTCAGAAAAGTGTAAGGGAAGGAAAGCACTCAAATTACTTTAACTTCAGGTCTGTATTTAGTGTATTTCATTGTCCAACCCAACTTTTGTGGAGCACTTCCGTGGGAGCTGTTTAGGTCTTTTGGCAATGGCCTTTGAAACATTACCTGCAACTACAGATACATGTGTATTTAGTCTCTCTGGGTCAGGTCTTCTCCTGCAGTGCCATTAGCTTGTTTGATGTGAGTGGTTAGCTTTGTTTTCTGATGTGACCTTAGAAGTGCATTGAGCCTTTCGCTGTACTGCAATGCTGACTTCAAAGTGATGTTTGAGTGCATGGAAAAAGTGCTGTCTCAGTAATGTTGGCTTGATATGCTCCTGTAAGATGCAGATGAGATAAAGAATGATTATAGCATGTTTACATAGACATGTGATATATATGGTTTATATTTTGTATTACACAGGATCATTCAGCTTACTGCTGAACAGATGATCTGGGCTTCAAAGAGCTTTAAATAAGCTGCTCAGAAGGGAGTGGGGAGTTACTGTTGGGTTTTTCAAGTATTGTGACTGTGCTGCCTGTTGATGGCTGTGACAGAGTAAGAGATGAGTTTGCTGCCAGCAAGCTGGCTAGGAGCAGTAGGAGCTGGTAGTCCTGTGCAGCAGCCATGCATGGTGGATATACTACACCTTTTGTGCTTAGATGGGTTCTCGTGGTCTGGGGACGTGTTCTGACCTTCACAAGCCCCACGCCATTGTTTGCCTGACACAAGCTGAACCTGGGCACTGTGGTAGTGTTATAAGTTTCTGAGGTGCTAGGAAGGCTGGGCTGCAGCAGCAGCGCTCTGCCCTCTTTCAGTGGAGCTCAGACTGGGCTGTGGGTAAGCCCACAGGGTGACATCACCCTGCTGGCTTCAGCAGGGGGTTGAGGCCGTATGGAAGAGAATGCTTTCTCTTTTGCCTTTTAAAGTGGTGGGGTTTGGACCCAGCAGCACCCTTCTTCCTTTTTTTTTTTCTTCCTTTACAAGCACTTTTTTTGCTTCCTTTAGAGGAAGTATTTAACAGAATTTCTTTATATTAAAAAAAACAACAAAGAAAAGCAACCCACCTTTCAGAAAATTGCTCTGGAGCCAGAAGAGTCTGTTGTATCCTCTGAGATGCACAAGTTATATTTGGGAGTTTGGAGGCTTTTTCATCACAGTCGTATTTGAAGACAAAAGCTTAGGATAAATATTATGGTGTTTTGTTGCCAGCAAATCCAGTAGTAGTCATGATCGTGAAGCAGAGGTGATTTCTTGCGTAATACATTTGGTATTGCTGGAAAGGACCAAGGCTTGCAACCTAGTACAGTGTGCTTGTACATGAACCCAGGAGAGATAACACTTGGAAAGGCAGTTCTTCCCTGATCCAGTTACAGCCATGAGTACAAATTAAATGTTTTTAGAGAGGTATAGTTATTTCTCCAATTTTAACCTGGATATATACCATGATGGGCAGCCTATGGATGAGATGCCCTTGTGATGGTGTATGGGTGTAACACCAGCTAAACTCAGCTTTGTTGTTGTTTTTTTTCTCAAATGACCATACAGTAGTAGCTTTATGCTCCACAGCATATCTGAAGATGTAAATTTTAGCTGTCCTCACCCAAGGAGAGGGGTGGTTAACAAACCACCAATAAGACTGAGAATGTTCAGACATCTTAAAATTGATGTAAAATGGTAAAAATGAATTGCTGCATGACCACTTGAACTTTGTTCACTTCTTTATTAGTTTTCTGAGCATTATTAGTTTTCTGGGCATTTAGGCAAGCTTTCAATTTTGCAGCCCATTAATACTTCCAAAGCTTTTGTGCTGGTATAGCCTAATGTCTGATACTGGTGTTTCAAGTTCTACCTGTGTATTTTTAAACAGTCAGATTAATCTTACATGCTTTCTTCATTAATTATATTTCTGTTAATGTTGTTTTGTCATCTTCTGTTTCAGAGTTGACTCTGTATTGCTACAGAGAGCCGCAATGGGAGAGTGCAGTTTTCTGTTGAAAAATTCTCTCAAGAGCTCATGATTTTTTTCCATCCCTCCTCGTAACATTTCTACTACTCCGCAGACATGGCTCACCACGCAAGGCCTTCCAGATTAGCAAAAAAGGAAGAGATAGGCAAAAGAAAAACTAACCAGGGTAAAAAGAAATCTAGCCAAGTGAGAAAGAAAACTGCAAAGACTTCCACAAAAGCTGTTAGTTCTGGAAAAGGCAAAAAGCCGGCACAAGAAAAAGATGTTAAGAAAAAGCAGCAAGAAAAGAAACCAATCATGAGCTCTTCAGGTAGATTTCTCAGGAGCAGTGTCACCAGAACCTTGTCTGGAACACCTTGGGTGAGTTTGGAGAAAGCTGACAATATCCTCTTTCATAGCCAGGAAGCTTTCAACATCAATGGTTTTACAATGTCTCTTCGTAACCGATCGTTCTCCCGTAGATTTTCTCAAGCTCCAACAATTGCAAAACCCAGAAAAGCTGCAGCACAAAAAAAGCTAGAAACAAAGGAAAAACATGAACAAGCTCTGGCTGTAGTAGAAGAAAAAAACGTTGAAGTGTCTGAAAAAGCGTTGGAACAGAATTTAGCACAAGATGAATTAGCTTCTCTGTCTGTAGAGGATATTCCATGCAGTGTAAATGAAGAGCCTGCTGCCACGTGTGCTGGTCAAGAAGAGGAGGGAGAAATACCTGAAATGAAGAACTCTGTTCCAAGCACCCAACTAACTGATGACAGTGCAGCAGTGTCAGAGGTGGTGTGTGAGCACGAAGACCTGCCCTGTGAGCAGACACTCGTTGATCTCAATGCAAGTAGTGCAGCTGAAGCATTTGTTGAAGGTGCTGCATTGGTGCTTCTGTCTTCTGATTCCATAACCACCTCTGAATCAAACTTGAAGGTGTGTATAGAGACTCCCTTCGACCTGGTGCCTAGCAGTAAAGAACCTGACTCAGTTTCTGTTGATACCTCAGACCCTAGTTCAGCTGTGCTGTTAGAAGAGTTGGTCCCACTTGCTGAACCCCACATTGAAGCAGAGTCAGACTTGGTGCTAACTAGTGAAGAGCACAACTCGAATTCTGCACCCACAGTTACCTCTGAGTTAAATTCAAAAGAATGTTCAAACTCGTTTGCAGAGTCCTGCTTAAAAGCAGATGAAGATTTGGAGTCTGAGAATGAAGACGTTGCTTCACATTCCAGCTCTGAAGCTGCAACTGGATCAAATTCACTTTTACATTTTGAAAATGTAAGCTCACTTGTGGAATCTGACATGAAACTCATGGATTTTGTGCCCATTCACAAAGAGCTTGACTCATATTCAGATTTGAGCTGTACAGTACAGAATACAGAATCAGACTCAAAAAATATATTGACAGTAAGCGAACCGGTTTCTGATACCTCTTTAACCAATATCGAAGTGGAGGATATTGAACAACTTGTTAAATGCATTGATGCAGAGACATTAATTTTGAATTCAGGTTATGTTCCCGCTTTATCATCAGATATAGAAAAAAGAGCAGTCGATAAAATGTCCAGTGAGAGCTCCAGAAAATTCTCTGAAGGCTTTGTTTCAGAGTTGCCTTCAAGCACGGAAATCTCTGTTCTTGCCTTAGAAAAAGCCATAAATGCAGATTTGCCAGCTGACTCAAGACTGCAGCAGAATGATTATTCATCACAGCTGGAAAGTGTTGGAATAAGCTTGAATTTGGTTCAGGACAACGTGAGCAACAGCACTCAAACAGTTGAGGCCTCAGGGCCATCCTCTCTCACAAATCCAGCTGGTGGTTACCCTCTTGCATATTCATCTCTGCTCCCTGTGTTAGAGAAAAAGAAACGAAGGCGTTGTGGAGTCTGTGAGCCCTGTCTGCGGAAAACAAATTGTGAAGAATGCAGCTGTTGCAGGAAGCGCAAAACCAGTCACCGGATATGTAAAAAGAGAAAATGTGAAGAACTGAAAAAGCCACCGCCACCAATCACGCTACCTCTTGAGGTAAGCCAGAAAAGTCTCAAATTAAGTCACAATTTTGAGGATTGAGGTACATCTGAAAATGATGCAGAGGGGGATTGTTGTAGAGGTTTAGACAATTTAGGGTTTCTGTTGGAGCTAGCAAGTTGCATTGTGACTTTTCAGAGAGGCTATCCAGAGAGGCATAGATTAAAGTGAGCAAGAGCTACTCTTGTTCCTGCAGTGCTGATGCCAAAAAATGAGGGGCAAATGGCTTTAACTCTGTGTTCCAAATACTGGCATATTGGCTAAAGCAATTGAGGTTGGGCAAATGAAGAGGTGAGAAAGATTTAAGTGCAAAATGTGAGGAGTGGGGAAATGAGGATAATCTTAGGATACCCTAAGATCTTAGGGAAAGGGCTGGTGTTTCAAAATAGCTAAAAAGGTAAAAGAAGGAAGGAAGGAAGGCTGTGTGCTCTTTAAAGTGATTTGCTTGTGATTACGCATTTGGTGGAAACAAATCAATAAACTTCAGGATAGGACTGTAGCTGCCTTTTTCCCCCTTCACATCTCTCTGCCTTTCTAATTGTCTGTTCTTCTGTTTCTTTCATTTCATTTCCCCTGCCTCTCTTGCTTTTTATATCTTACCACATCTCCCCCACATATTCTCTTTCTGTTTCTTACTCATTTTTCTGATCCATCAGCATTTTATAACCCAGGTCCTTACTTTTGGACCAAAGAGGAGGGGCAAAGACAATCTGTATGCCCCTGTGATAGCAGCCCTGACCTGAGAGATTTCAGTTCAAGATCAGGCTTTAAATGAGGTAAGTAGGGAATTGAAAACAGATTTCCCACATCCCAGCTGAATTTCCTGACCTCTGAGCCTCTGAGCTGCAGGGTTAGCCTCTGCCTGCTCCTGGAAGTTCATGTGGTTGAATAGAGGCTGAGCCATGGAGCGGAAGATGCTGTGTCAGTTGTTAACTTGCTGGGACATTTGCCTTGGGATGTGGGAAACTCGGGTTCAAGTCTCTGCACCAGTGTGTGCTCTGTGCTCCCTGAACAGTTCACACTGCAGGGAATAAATGCACCTGCAAAACATTTCTGAACACCAGCTCCATTAAAACAGTGTGTTCTTACAGCAGGTAGGAATCCCGGTTTGCTGCAGAGCTCTCAGGAGACCTGTTTGCAGCCGTCTGTCCGGTACTTGCTGAGGTCTGCAGATGTGCTTGTTCTGTTCTCACAGTAGGCAGGCAAAGAGAAGAGTCCCATAGCAGTGAGGGGTTATGATATGTGTATATGCTTTGTGCAGGAAGTGTATTTTGAAGTAAAATGCTTAGGGAAGTAGGTTTAAATAGGTGGGCTTAAAGTTCATTTAAAAAAAAACCCTTGATGTCTCAACTGCTCATAGAGAGCAAAGTGAGGGAAGGGATAACTAACACGTGACTTGAAGACATACAATTAAGCAATAAAGGTGATGGAGGCTGATGCTGACTTCTTGCAGCAGGAGAGTAGCAACATTAAACCCTTCTGTATGTTTAGCCACTGGAGCTAAAGAAGCTTGTGGAAGAGAATTGATGGAACTGAGGTAGGAAGTGATTGAAAAGCCGTGATTTAGAAAAGGTTTTGGTAGGGTCAGTGAAAGGAAGCACTCCAGCTTTTCTGTCAACCTTTGTTTTCCAGGCTAAATGTACTTCTTTTATTGTTGTTCAGCCTGACCTTCTCCTTACAGATTTGCTTTGCCCCTTCACCTCTTTCCTCTTTAGGCACTCCTTTTTCTTTCTTTACGAGGAATTTCTTGTTTATTCCTTTGGCAGCATATTTCTTGTGTGCTTTTATTTTATTAAATTGGTCACGTTTTGTTCAATGCGTTTAGAGCTGCACCAGAGGCCTCTTTCATTTCTCGTTAAATTTTGTATGAACTTTGAATGCTGCATAGAGGAAATGAAGTATTCCTGACATTTAACAACATGTCAGGTATTTTCTCATAAAACTGCATTTGAATGAAGCCTGGTGCCTGTTCAGATGTTCCTAGGAGCAAGTCTGGTCTCATATTCTATAGAAGCACTGCTCAGAGGAAAATGAAAGAGGAAACTATTTCTGCAGTGTCTGTGTGTTGTGAGAGTGCTTTGAAAATGTTGAGATATAGGGGGTGGTGCGGGGGGATGGGAAGCACTGTGCAGCAGCTGTCCTTTAGATAAGATTTTAGCACTCCAAAAGGGAATCCTGTTGTGTTTTCCCAGACCTAGATGGGGTTGAGAGTACAGCAGTTGGGATTTCCGTGCCAGCGATGTGTCACAAATAGGGGGCAGCTGGGGAAAAAGTCTGTAGGTCTCTGTCCATGGTATAGAAAGGGAACTAAGCAATTAGAGAGCAATTAGATTGGCTTCGGTACGTTCCTCGTTTGGAGGAGTTGTGCGTCTCTGTCTCGTGTTGGTGGAATGTAAGCATTTTTTGGAGGTGATTCACTGGGAGGAGAATGTAAGGGGATAGATGTTCTCGGCGTGAGCATAGTTTAAACATCAATGTTTTGCCTTAAAGGGAATGATTTCTTTTGACTTTAACTAAACAATGCAGAAGTCGGCAAATCGGATGAGAGCTGTGTGTTGAATGGCTCTAGGATAGCTGGTGCGGGGGTTCAAAGTCCCTGCACGCCACTTTCAAAAGAAAAAAAAGGCTCTTCAAAAAATAACATCCACATAAACCTTCAGTGATACGTTACCACGTTACCTTGTTGAATATAATGGGTTTTTCAGGGATGCAATGTGGGGAAGGTCTGGAATGGTAGCACTGCTTCTCCAGTGGCTGCTGCAGGGAGGCTTGCTTAGGTGTGGGGGGAGAAAACGTCCTGCAGCACATAGGCAAAAGGGTTGGGTGTCACTGCTTTCTGGGGGAGCAGCCAGGTAAGTGAGAGGTGACAGCAGGTATTGAAAAGGAGAGGAAAAACGCTTTGTGCTGCAGTATTGTCCCACTCTGGGTGAATAATGCAGGAACGCTCCGCAGTGAAAAGAGCATTTTGACAAGTTCCGCCTACACAGGAGTGTGGAAATTTTACATTTTCTCTCTGAGACTGCTGCTTTCTGCGATAACACGGTAGTTGCTGAAGGCTGTTTTGAAGCTATTTTCTACCAAAGAGCCCATTTTATCTCAAGAAGTGGTCTGGTTTGCTGCTATTGCACCGTCGTGCACACCTTGGCGGTCTGGATACGTCGCGGGTCAGGGCTCAGTAGGTTGCAAAAGCTCAGCATAGGAGGGTGGTGAGGGATTTCTATTGCCTTCTCCTGGGGAAGAAGCATTAGCAGCGGCCGGCATTGCCGAGACGCCCGCGTTTCGGGGCTGCACTTGGGCGGGCGCCCTGACCCGCTGCCAGCTGGCTCCTGGGGAGCGTTTGCCTGCAGGTGGTTGACAGTGATGGCCCCGGGAGGCTCTGTGGGACCCGGCCTCACCGAGGTGTCCTGAGACATCTCATTCAGCGGCTGTAATGAGACATCTCATTCAGTGGCTGTAATCTGAGCAACGGGGAAATACGGAACGACAGTACGGCCTGTTTCCTTGCGGGTTTTAACGTGCTGCCCAAAGCCCAGGCGTATTTAAGGAGCGTGCTGCAATTAGGGGAGGCTGGGAGCTTTCCAGCAGCCGCTCTTCTGTTTTGAATGGGAAATGGTGATTTAATGGAGAGCCCCGCAGCCGCTCTCCGCCCGGGCTGAGCCGTGTGGGGAAAGCTTCTCGGGGCCAACGTGAGATTCTGCTTGAACCTTACCGAGGGGAGAGAGCTGTGCTGGCCGGGGCGCGGTGCACCTGGGCTCCTGGACCGGGAGTTCCCCTTCTGCGTAGCTGCAGTTAAAGCCCCTCTGCGGCGCGGCGTCTGCCGGGGCTGCCCTGCTGCGGGGCCCGCCGTCCGCCCGCGGCCGCCCTCCGTGGGCTCCCCCTCCCCGCCCCTCCCTCACGGTCGGCCGCGTGCGCGCGCCGCGCGGGGGCCGTGTCCTCGCCTGACCCCGCGTGCCGCAGCCCTCGCGAGGCCGCGCAGCGCGGGTGGGAGCCGCGCTCGGGCCCTCGCGTCCCGCCGTGCGCGAGCCGAGGCGGGGGCGCGCGGGTCCGGCTCCGGGTCCGCGCCGCGTCTTGCCGGCGGCCGCCCGCACAGCAGCCCCTTTGTTCGGTTGGGGCCGGCGAGAGCGCGAGGGAAGGCCGCGGGAGGTCGCTGCCGGGCCGCGGAGTCCCATTGGCTGTGCCCGACCTAGGCTTCGGGCGCGCGCGGCGCGGCCTCGTGAGGGGGTGGGGGGGGCGAGCGCCGCCGATCCGCGCGCTGCTCGTGCTCGCGCCGCCGCGAGGGGAGGGAGGGGAGGGGAGGGCTCCGCTGCGGCAGGAAGCAAGATGGCCGCCTGGTGGGCGCCGCCGTGAGGAATGCGGGGCACCAGCGAGGTCGGCTCCAGGGGGGCGGCGGGGCCTCTCCCCTCTGCCGTCTCCGGCGTCGCCGCGTGTCGGGGTGGCGGCGGGGGGGCCGCGTAGAACCGCCGCCGGCCCGCCGAGGTGCCGCATGTGAAGCACTCGGGTATTTGAGAAATATTGCAGTTCGATAATAAAACTGGAGGCGTCTGCCTTTGTGACCACCGCTTATTCTGCGATTTGATGTTTTTTTAGGTTCTAACTGAAAACAAAAGACCTCAGAGGAGGAAGCAAAGAGTTTTTAAGGTAACCGATGATTGCTTTAATATTTCTCCCTCACGTTAAGCGGCGTTTCTTGTCACGTACAACAGGAGATCGAGGGTTGCGCGCTGGGACGCGGCGCTTTCAGCCCTTCAGCAGATGAGCTAATTTTAACGGCACAGAACACGTTCTTTTTTTGCCTCTCCCTGTCCCCCCTTCCCCCTCCCCCCATCCCAGCATGCTGTATGCACACCGGAGCCTCTGTGCGGGGCGCTGCGGCCGGGACGTTCGCTTCCCATTGTGCTGTGAGCCGCTTCACCCTCCGTGTTTCTTCCCCACTTGCAGAATTAACAGCTGAATGCTGGGGGTGTTCAGCATTCAGATCGGAGGGCGAGAAGTCATTGCTATCACGTAAACGAAATTAATGGCATAGGAAGCTTCATGCTTCAATTACGGCGGTTTTGATTTCCTTTTTTCTTTAAACTTCAGAACACCTCAAGTGAAACTGAAAATTCTATAAACTTACAGGGGCCTTCGGTTCACGTGGTAAGGCTTCAGCAGGGCTCTTAAGATGGCTATCTTGTGTAGTAACAAAAGATTGGTGCTTCAACTCAACTGTTTCAGCTAGTTGTAACAAAATACAAGTTTACTGCATTTGTGCCTAAGGGCTAGCAGAATGGTACCTCATTTCTCAGTTCGCTTTTATTTTGTATGGAAATAGGTTCTGAATTTCTGTTCTTTCAAACTAAAATGCTAAAGAGTGGATGCTGAAACTGTGAAAAGAAGTTAAAGAAAATGAGAAGTATGTGATGTTTTTAAACTGGCTTGACAGTTATTTTCCTGACACAGAGTGCAGCTGAACATGATCTGAGATAGTTTAGCACTGTTTCAGTACATAAACATTTCAGAAGTTGTTGGACGTGGTGAATGCGATAAATGCTGAATGTAATGTGGTTTTATTTGAAATCATCGCGACTCCTTTGCAGCTTTGTCTTCATTGTTACATGTCATAGAAACTCGCTCGAAGGAGTCCTAAGTTTGTAAGACAAAGTTACGTTAAAAGTTAAGAGTAAGTAAGGAGCAGATAAGCTTACTTGGCTTGCAAATGTGCCTGACCTGTGTGTGCGTCTCTCTCAGTGTGGGTGTAGCTGTGCAAACCACCTCCCCATATGCCTACAGGAATGGTGATGGCACAGCACTAACAAGTGTTCTTCTTTTATAAAATATATTAATCCCTGACATTTGATTATTTCATTAAGTCGTAGATGTGCTCTTAATTGCTCATTTTAGTGGTCGCCGCTTTTGCAGCATGGTTCCTAGGTGTAGTTAAAGCTTTAGCATTTGTTCATTTTGTGCAGTGAAGGGGATAGTGTGTGAAACGAAAACTTCGTGTAAGCCCGTCATTGTGTTTTGTAGCGTGGAATTGGTATATATACCTGTAGAAGCAAGAGGAATGTTTCTTGTCTTGGTTGGATCTGTTGTGTTAGATGTCTGTCTGCAGTAGGGATTCGTAGTGAGTGTTTAAATTTTCTCTTGAACTCATTTTACCACTGCTTCTTATTTGATGGCAGGGGAAGTTGCTATGTAACATGATGCTGTCATTCCTGTCCTTTCCAAAAAGCCTTCTGAACAGTTTTTTGGTTTTTTTTTTTTCTTTTCTTGGCTCTTAAATGGAAAAAGGCTTGTCTGTTTTTGTGTGTGCATAGTATCATATGTTAGTCATTGGACTTGTGTTTATTTCTGGTTTGACTTTTCCTCTGCTGAAATGATTCTACAGTGTTTCTTTCCCCTTTGGTTTTAGAGAGTGTTCTTTCCGTTTTGCTGGTATTTTGTTTTGTGGTGCTGAATCGTATTTGATGAGTTGATTCACCTGTGTGCACCAAGTAAGGCATGGTGCCCCTGAAGGCATCTCATGGTAGTGGTTCTGTTGGTGCTGGGGAGGTCTTGCTATGTTTTTGGTGGGGTGGGTTGGTCGTGTTAAATTCTGTTTCTGTCAACTGCAAGAAACCTCCAAAGAGCTTCACCATTTACAGTCTTCTTCAGAATGGCACTTTAGAAATATGACGTTTGGCCTGCCTTATTGGTGGGGATGCTGTGTAAAGTGGTGTTGTATCTACTGAATTATAACTTCAGTCTTTGTTTTAATCATCAGTAGTGGTCGAGTGAAGCTAACCAGTGACATGTCAAAAAAAATTAATAGATGTTTTGAATTATTATTAATATTTTGTTATTGTTTTACTAGGGTTTAAATTATGTTTTGCTTCAAAAAAGGATTGTAGACTTGCTTAAAGAGGGATATGTAGCACTGTGCTCCAGTGATAGGTGGAGTTTGTATTTGTCCAGTCATCCTAAGTCTGTATGGATGCACATTTATTTACTTGGAGAGCTAGCAGTTCCCCTAATGATACTTTTAGGAACCAACGTATTTATGAATTCTTCTGTACCAGGTTAAAGTAAGCAATGCTTTCCTTGACAGATGTAAACATTATAAACAAAAGTGATACATACTGTTACATTGTGGCTTTATTAACTGCGTTTCATTTTTCGTGCTTGCATTTTACTGCTTTTTCCTACCTATTGAAAGAGCAGTCATTTAGGAAATTCTTCTGTGCCAAAACTACTGTGCTTCATTCTCCATACTTATTTTGAAAGGGTGTCCAAAATATTCATCTCTTTTAATGAGCAAACGCTTTTTGAAGAAAGACTCATCATGGGTTCATAGAAATAGATAACAAAGAAGGAGCACTCTTGGTTTTTATTCCAGTTATCTTGTATATTTTCCCTTGTTAAGCAGAAACTTCTTACATTTAATCACTGATAATGGAAAGTCTAGATAGAAGGGATTTGTACTTAAAAATTTGTCTGCCTGCATTTCAGAAGGCATATTATACATCCTGCTTCACTTAGTGGTTATCATTCTCCTTTTAGCAGTGTGCTCACTCAATTTGGGCAGTGCAGCACACCTCTTCTTAACCATGTTGGCAGTCATGTGCTAATTTATAAACACAGCTCGGGCAAACAGTACAGTTGAAGAAGGCATCGTATTGTTGAGATCTGCAGTTAGCAATAGCACCAGTAAGGAGAAGCCTCCAGATCAAGATACAGCTCATGAAGAGGCACAGGCTGTGGTCTTTCCAGAAGGCTCTGTGGAGCTACGGCTGCCATTTGGATGGCTGCAAATGTTTGTTGCATTCATGGAGTTTTTAAAAACCAACCAACCAACAAAAAGGGGGAAAAAAAGTCTGAAGAGAGAGATTCACGGTAGTATATGCAGTGCTAAGTGAGTATTGTAACTGCATGCCCGTTCTTTGTTCTCTGCCTGATTCTGTTTGTGTGTTTATGCATAAACACTATAGTGGTAATCTGTGCACAAGAAAAGCGTAGACAACACCTGCGAAACTCTAAAATCAATTTGGTTTAAGTCAAACCAAAAGCAAGAGATGACTTAGTATCTAGCGCTTTGGGTTTGTTGGTAAACCTTGTATTTAGGGGCTAGTGGGAGTGTCATTTCTATCGAAGCTACAAATACATACTTGAGCAATCTCTTTAATTTTTCTCCTCAATGTGTACAAAGCATGGTATTTCATATCAAAAACAACGTTCAGATATGAAGTTGCTATGACAGACCAGCTGTTGTTAGCCCTTTTTAAAATGTTTGTTTTGGTGCTTAAGTTGCACTATTTCAACCTAATGTATGTGTTAACAAGAGTTAAGAGAAGCAGCTCTAATATGCACACTAATGCTTTGAATGAGCATGGCTTGAATGGATCTTTGAACATCTAAGTATATTTTTTTTTAGCACAAAATGCCTGCCAGAATATTTAGCTGGAAGTCATTCAACTTTTTTTTTTTTTTTCCTTTTTCAAATAAGATATCAACAAGTCAGTGGATGGAATTGCAGTGCTGTGGAATTTGACAGAGGAAAGAGACAGAATAGGAGTTGGAAGGGATGTTGTACAGAAGACATGCTTTGTGTTTTTTAAAGGGACTTAATCATCTTGGAACGTACTCATTTGGAAAATAGCAATTAAAGTTGCTTTGAGTACTGGTTGGATGTGTCTGCCTATTTCTTCTGAGCCTGTTCACTCCCTTTTCCATAGGGAGTTTGCTTTTGGCACATGGATGGCTTACACAAATTATCCAACTCTTACTTTTAGAACTACAGTAACTAAGGAGTAACTTAGCAGTTGAATGCTTTTAATTTTGAAATAATTTGTCTCAAAAATGGTGCCTACATTATTATTTTTAAGGGCCTTTTTGATAGCTGGATTTGTGTCTAAATGGAATTATTAATTTTTTTTTTCTTTTTGTGCTTAATAGGCCCGTGTACCTCAGGTGAAGTAAGCAGGCATGATTGTGGTTGTAATTTAGTACCACACTTTGTGCAGTCTCCAGTGCTTCCTCATGAGTAACTGTATTTCCTTTGTACAGTACCATTAAGACTTCACCTGTACATGGACATGTTTTTTTTTTAACGGAATCTTAACAAAGAAGGTCTTTGTAAATGGTCTGTGAATTAGTAATCTTACTCCATGTCTTGAGGGGTTGTGGCCAGTCCCTGGTGGGCTTTTTGCTGTGGTGCTGATAGGGCTGAGCAGGATGCAGAGATGCTCTTCTTCCCTTACAGCCCCTGTCCTACAGAGCTCCCTGTCAAAGCTACTTCCCCTCCTTCCCAGAATTGGCAGCATTCTCCTCTTTGCCCCTGCAACTCATTGCTGGCTGCAATGAGTTGCAGCTGTGGGGTGTAGCACTCCTCTGCTTGCTCGGGGAATGCTGGAGGCAGAGGCACGGTGAGGCTGGGCCAGGCAGAGCCTGGCAGTTAGGGTGTTTGGGGTGGGGGGGGGGGGAGGGGGAGGTTTGCACATGCTTTGAATCACTATTTGTTTACATCTGGCCTGTCACTGTGTGTTCTAGTGGGATGCTGAAGGTTCCACTATATTGAATTTAGAGGAAAGAGCTTCTTAAAAATGCCTGTGATCAAAAATGTTAGTATCAGTGAAGTAACATTTGTGGGAAGGAAGAAAAATATGTCAGTGTGTGCAAGTAGGGCAGGTTTATAGGTATGTTTGTGCATGGCTTAGATATTTCTAAGGAAGTTATAGCGTAACTGCTTTCTTATTCTGGTTATGTTTTGTTGGTACTATTATTTATTCATTATGGAACTAAGAACTTTATTGAATACCTGCTGTATGTAATGTAGGCAATGCAATACTTGAAATAGCTTTGTAGATTCCAGTATTCAGTTGCCACTGTCTGATGTTTGGTACTCATACATTTATAGGTAAAAAACAGTGTCTAGAAAATGTGAAAATGGATGCTATTCATTTAGAACCCTGTACCACGTTGCTAAGCAAGTTTTTTGTTCCTTTCAGTAACTGTTGCAGGAGGAAACTCAGAAGTCTCCACCTTACTTGAATGGGACCAGATTTTCCTTTTTGTGTGCTCTTTCTCTCTCGGATGTTGTACTGAGATTTTATACATGGCATTAACATGGGAAAAAAAAATCTTGCAGATAAGATAGCAGGGGGTTTTCCCATGGGCATTAGTGAGAGCCTTGGCTTTGTAAATACCAAAAGATTTAACTTCCACTACAGTAAATTGACATTTATAGGGTTTCATTTGGGCGCTATAAACAAAGGATCCATGCGTTCTTACAAAGGTGCTTTCTTTTGAAATATCAGATATATGAAACTTATCCAATGTCAAGGAAAAAGTAAGCAGTAATTGCGAAAAGGAAACCAACAGCAATCACTTGTCACTGATTTCTGTAAAGTCAGTGTATAGAGCATGTTTGTCTGTCTTCTTATCCCAACACCGTTAAGTGTTCGGCCTTTTGGAACATGGGGATTTTTCAAGGCAGACTTCAAATTGAGTGGCATGCATCTTGACTTTCAATTTGGAATTCCTTTTTCAGTGTTCTTGTCCAAATTATATCATTTAACTGATGCTCCATTGTAAAAATTTAACTCTACATTTCATTTTTGTAAAATAAGATTTTATTGACGCTGTAAATTAGAGTTTCCGTGTATTTAAAAATACGAAGCATTTAATTTTGTGGCAGGTGATCATGGCCTGATCACTGTTATCACTGCAACCCAAACACTGTTATTTTTGTAGTGCTGCTCCAGACCGTTGTTGTTCTAGCTTGTGAGTGCAAACTGGTCATCCTGTAAGGAGGCAGTGGATGTTATATGTGTTATATGTGTCAGTTCTGTTCTCAGCTTTATTTGAAACTCTCAGTCTGCTGGCTGGTGGAAAAGATATATTGTTTGTCATTTTTAGGCCTTTTTTCCCTTTTTTCCCTCATGGGAATAAACAAAACATAGTTGCAGGATCCTGAATACTGCCTTGTAGCTGGGTAGCCCATCTGATCGATTTTTTTATCTGAATTGCCTTTCACTGGTCCTCTTAATGTAGTTATCTCTGACTTAGTTATTCTTTTTAGTCTATTGCCCTCTCATTAGTTTTAAACCAGACTGGAATGTACGTGCAGTGTAGATGTTGGAATTTGGAAATGACTTGGTGAATGACTTGTTTCAGTGTGTCCTTGGGAGCCAGGGCTGGTTAGCACTGTTAACTTAGGGAGCTGCGTGTCCTTGGTAGATGTGGTCTGAGAGCTGCTACGCCAGTGTGTGGCAGGTTGTGAATAATGTAACTGGCTGTGAGACAGATGGTTGAGCACTCAAACTAAGTCCTGTATTAAGGAGCTGAATGTGCTCCTGGTTAGATGATAGGAACTGGGGCATCACCTGAGGCAGTTCAGATCTCTAACTTACACGTTTGCTTGGTTCACGTACCCTAAAGCTGTGCAAGGTATTTGTGATCATTTGCTCTTGCACTTGGGGGCTGTAAGGCTGAATCAGTTTATGATGATTGAAGCACCATGTTTTCAAGTTCCTTACATTAACTTGTAAATTCTCATGGATGAAAATTGCAGCTAAGCATCTTAGTGACATACTTGAAAGATTTTTTTTACTCTGTACCTCTACAAAGATGTGCTACATAATTTCAGTCCAGACTTCCCAAGCTTTAACTTAAAGTTGTTGAGTCTTGTAATACTTTTGTCTACTAGAACAAAGAGCCTTCTGTTATTAGCTTTCTTTTCTGCACGCACTTAGCAATAGTTTGTGGCCTTTCGATTTCCTTTGGTAAATTGTAGAAAGTGGACTTGAGGCTTTCACTTCAAGATACTTCAATCTTTTGTTTTTCTCGTGGTCCTCCAAGACCTGTCCAGCATATCAATGTCTTGCTTGAATTGGGTACGCAGGGATTGGACGCTCTGCTCCACTGGCAGGTGTAAAAGTGCCAAATACGGGGCATAAAATAATCTGTCTTTTCCTAATTACATTGTTATTTATGCGCTGGAGAATCTTGCTAACTGTTTTGGCCATAAAGTTGCAACAGGAGTTTCTATAGTTACTGTGCAGTGTTTTATTGACCATGTTAATGCTCCTTCCAGGGTCATTACTTTCTAAGATAAAACCTGTATTATGTACCTAAAGTCCAATGTCTTTGTTGTTAGATACACAGCTTCACCTTTATCTGTATTGAAATGTTTGCTTGCCAGCCAAAAAATCATGTCCAATTTTATCATTATTATCTATTTTTCTATCAGAATTAATTTCACTTTTCTTCTAGGTCATTGCTAAGGAACTTATATAATATATAGCTGTGATAAGTTCCCTGAGGACCCCATTAAGAACACTGCTGATTCTCAATTTACAGTTACAGGCTTAAACATATGGTGATGGCTTCATAAATGGGTAAACTGTAAGAGACATTAGGTAGGATGAGTAAGTTCAAGGACTGAATTTATTCTATCTCTACATGCTAATTAAAACACGTTAGGAGAGGGTTGTATTAGGGAATAGACACTGTTGGTGATTGTATATGTAATTTTTATTTTGTGGGTTGAGTGCTGTGTTTCCCAGAGCTGTCAGTGTTTCTTTGAGTGTCCCATTTCAGTGTTGAAGACAAATGATTGAGTAAATCAAAACATCATTTAGAACAAACAGAAAAACCCAAGCAAGATACTAGTTTGTGTTGGCTTCTGTAGCAGAAAAGGTTCTGTAACAAGTTTTGTTTTTAACACCTCCACTTTTGGGAACCTGTGTTAGGGGAGCAGGGTGTCCTTCATGGTGTGTTTTTTATGGTTTTCCTTTGCACTTTCACGCCCTATAGCACAGGGTTGACAAACAGAAATCTGAGTAATCTAATAAATATACTTCTCTATGGGTCACAATATGAAACCTTTAGAGTCTGAATAAGTGATTTGCACTTTTTTTGCTAGTAACTGCATCCTTTAGGGTCTTCTTGTAAGTGGTCTCATTGAAGTGTTACATGAGGTGAGCAGGAGAACTGTGGTAGTGGTGTGGGAGAGAGAAGTGAAGAGAGTGAAGATACCACAATATAGTTGTTACTATAGCTCATTCTGCATATAAATATAGATGACAAAATCCTCACTCTGTCAGGTAGAGTGGATTTGCTAGCTGTTAAAAGATCCAGCATGAAGTTGCTGTGGTAATTGAGTGGGTGGGTTTGGGTGGGCTGTATATTCTGGGGCACAGGGGAGTTGTGAGTGAAGGGGGATCTGTCCAGCAAAGCACAGCTGGGTGAATTTCTCCAGCTTCACGGAACTTATAGTTGCCTTGAGTTTCCATATAAACCTGCTTACACTTTTTTTTACATCCTTTTGCCAAGAGCAAAGATTATTTCCTTTTGTTGCTGTAGCTTCTAAAATATGGAATTACGAGCCTGCTGTAAATGCTCCCTCAGTGCCATTGTTCCTGTGAGGAACAAAACATATTGTATGGGCAGGTTATGTTATGTTGTTGTGGGACCCAAATTGCTCTCTTTACCTGAAGATCTGTGGGAAATGTGCTTTCTGTGAGCTGCTGTACAAGTGAGTTGGTGTACTGCAAGAGGCACACCATTTCATGGCCATGGTTAATATGTAATTGGGGATAATAGATTTAAGTTTCTGGGGAGGTTAATGGGAATGAGTCTCTGCTTGCAGCTGGGCCCCTACCTACTTAGCTGTCCTTCTCTGTGGCCTGGTTACCTGCCCGGAAACTCTGCTCAGCCTGCAACCTTGGGCAGCAACTTTTTTATCGGCTGCGTTGTGGCAGTCAGTGGCCCTACACTTTCCACAGCATCACTCCTCTGTTCAAACCAGTGCACGGGGTGGCTTTCTTGGTAGAACCCAACATAGATGAGTGTTTCCCCAGGCTTCTGTTTTCTGGCTCCCTATCCGTATCTTCTATCCAATATCTACCTTTTTATCTCTGTATGATGGTCCCATACTTATGCCTCTATTAGGCAGTACCCATCCTGTGTTCCATGGAATTGCCCCATGTCCTGGGGAATAGGAGTACATTGCGTAGGAGTAAATCAGTACTGGTCAGCTGGCTGCTTCTTGCTTACCTCCTGGTGAAGCACTGACATCTGACAGCTGGACCATGAATAAAATACCCTGTTCAAATATTAGATGAAGTATATTTGTTGTCTTTTTTCCCCAGACAGTTTTTCTGGGAGAAATTTCTTCTTAAGATATTGAGTTCTCAGGTGGTACCAGCATTGTGCCACCCTGGAAGAGCGTGCAGGGCCTGCTGCATGGCTGCAGATGCTGTCTCAGGAACCAGACTTACCCACAGCACTACAGAGGAAAAGAGGGCACAGTGCAAGCTCTCCTCACTCACCCATCCCTTTGCATTGTTGAATGTGGTGATGCTGGAAGAGCTGCCTTTCAGGTCATCCTGCTTATTAGCACAAGCTATTAGGTGCAGGCATTATTCTCATGTGTTGAGAGCTCTATTCCTATGGGGGTGGAGGAAGAATCTAATTGGGATGTCTACTTAGGGGATGTAGGTTGTTGTGCAGCTTGTCATGACTTGCTCTGAGAGCCATTTTTTCAGTAGTTGATCCAGGTATCATCTGTTATTTCTGGTTTACAAGAATAATTACTGGCTGTTACCTTCAGTACAGAATGTGTTGTTACCACCTGTAGAGACATGAAGCGAGGTATAAACCTGCAGTCTACTGTCAATTGTACACAAAATGTGGAATAGTCTTTAGGGTAGCCTTGACATTGTATTTTGGTTGTGAATTACAGATATCTTTGCATTACTTTAGAGTCATGTTGTATTAAAAGAAAAATCAATATTACAGTCCGACTCTTTCAAGAACGATTTGCTGTAATTGGCTTCTCATGTATGCTTGGAAGCATCACCTCCTGCAGTGAAGTTTGTGTATAAGAAGAAAAAGATAAAATGTTGAAGTTTAAACAATCTAGCAATGACTACAGCAGGCTGTGCTCCTGTGGTTCTTCTAATAATATTAACTATTAATAATATTAACTATCAGTTTTATCTTGAGCATGATTTGCTAGTGTTCTATATATCCAGCTAGAACAGTGTTCCAGTTCATGAAGAAGGGAGGAAATTACTTTCATTGATCCGCTTTATTCTACCACTCTCCATTGCACTTGTATAAAAACTTTAGGAATCAATTAGATCATTCTTCTAAGCTCAGCTTCCACAAATTTTAAGACTTGCTTGGAAGCTTGGTACCCTTGACTGTAGTTTTCAGTGTTTTGATTCAGGACTGGAAGACAGACTTCTCCAACCAGGTTGTTCAGCTGCAAAAGCGTTTGTTGAGCTATTGCTTTTGGTCTGCCAGACTTTGGCTGAGGAGAAGAATCAAAGGAGCTCTGCCCCTGCTGGTATGACTGTATTTCTTTTTATATAGTGAAACAGTAGCTTTACCTATTAAACAGAAAAGGCCACAGGAAAGTCTGGTGAGAGAAAGGAAAAAAAAAGGTATATTTAGGATTCATTGCAGTACAGTAACAAAAGAGGAAAAGTGGCACCGTGCTCAAAAGGAAGAGGAGTTGATTTTTTTTCAAATCAAATTTTATTATAATTTCTATTCTTTGTGTGGAAAAATAAAATATGAAACAAAGCCAGTGATATGATTCAGCTGGTTCTTTTTTCTTCCTTGTTGCACGTCGGCAGCTTCCAGTTAGTGGAAATTATGATATGTCTGGGGAATAATTTTATTAATAATGCCAGTTTGCTGCTGAGATCAATTGGGTCTTACGTGGACACAGCATTGCACTTGTATGCTTCTAACAGGTAATGTACTTAGTATTTTCAAGCACAGTGTTACTTTTATGTCAGATAAAAGTACTTTACTGAGGAACAGCATAGTTGAGAGAGAAGTGGGACGTATTGCTGATGGTCATGGTTGAACCTTCCTCCTTTCCCTCCATCTCTCATTAGTCTCAGTTTTGCAGACTTAAAGTTTTTTGTGGCTGGAGTGAAAACATGTAAGCACTGAGGAATGATTTTAATCTGTTTGCTTTCATCTCCTCAGCCTCCTACTCATTTAATGAAAAAAGTTTTAATAGCAGTTTTACATAGATGGGAAGGCTTTTGGACTGATAGCAGTATACTTTTACTGACGAAAAATCAGTAACTTCATATTATAGTTCTTCCTGAAGTAAAGTGCAGAGGAAAGAAGCTATGTAACTGAGTTGCAGCTTTTGTGTAGGCATAGGATTGTGTGTTTTTACTTTTTAGTGACTGATCCTTCTAATATTCCTTGGTACAGTTATAGAGGCCTATGTGTAAATCCTTTACCTCTGTTAACAATAGATTTGCTTATCCACTTTTGTGGAACTCTTAGAAATTGCCTGGTGATCCCCTGGGCCTTTGGATCATTTGGTGAAAAAACCCCAGGATCCAGAGGAGTTCGGGCTCAGAGGCCTGAGTCAGCATCTGTAATGTAATGAAGAAACGTGTATGGTGTCTTTCTTAATTTCTATACATTTGACTTAGCTGCAGAGGGCTGGATATGATTTTACATAGCATTTTCATAGGACTTCGATGCCTGATAATATTTAGGGCACATTAAGGATTCTCTGTTACATTTTTTATCAATTAGTGATCAGTTGTGAGGCAGATATTGGGCTCCAAATGGAGTTAGGTCCGTATGCTTCATTTTGCCTCAGGATTTCTGAAAGGTTCGCCTTGATGTTTATGATTAATCATAAATCCATTTTACATTTGTTCTCATTTCTTGGAGAAGTCCATGCATTTTAGCCATGGCTGCTAAATCATGTTTGATTGAACTATTTTAACTATATTAAGTGAACTGCTAAAAACTTCTGTGCCAATGTATGGTTAATTAACCAGTTCTGTTGCTTGTGTCTAATTTGAAAAGCAGTACTGTTTTCTGTGCTAAGCGGGGCTGAAAGCTACAGAATATTTAAATAACTCTTAGATGCTGCAATAAGATTGCTACCTCCAATGAGGTCCGTATGTACATAACCTCCAGGACACAGTATTCTGACTCAGCTGGTTTTGACATGGTTGTAACCTCATGAATTGTATCGTGTCTGGGAAGATGAAGGATATATTAAACTAAATATTAAGAGTTTGATAGAATAGTAATAATGCTAGCTCAGTTACCTGAAAGACTGGTCAGAAATCTGAAAGATACCATCTAAATGTACAAGGCAGTCACAGTGTTTACATGATAACTTTCAGATGCGCTAACACCATTGCTGGCTTATTAACCATCTCACTTTAGCTTTTGGCAGTTTTGAAGGAGTTGCAACTAACTCAAAAAAATGGTCATTCTTACTAGAGTGTCCAAACAAGATGCATGTCAGTTTGAGTATAGCTGTAGAAGTATAATTATACCAAGCTTTCTGAAGTCCAGGCTTTTAGATTTCAGTCTTGCTTTGAACTGGAGGGAGACTTTCATCTGCTTATGCAAATTCAGCAAAAAATTAAATCCTTGGATCAGTCTTTACCATTTAGTGAAGTCCTTTGTGTGCTAATTCATTTCTTTAGTTTTTCCCACACGCAAGCTTTCTTCTTCTGTGTACCCCATTAAAACACCTTAAAAAACACCTTACAATAAATATGGATAGGCTTCAGGCTTTTTATGATTTCCAAGTTTTTTTTTCAACATCTGTGCCTGTGCTTAATTAGGATATTCCTCATATATTCAAAGTAGGGTTTAATTGCTATAAGTCATATGCTTCTTATTTTTACTGTTTTTGAGCAGCTGTTACAACGTTTTTTATTATTATTATTTCATAGGCAAATTTAGAAAACAAACCAGTAAATGGCCGCAGACCAGAACTCATGGAATGCAGTATATGCGGTCATGGTGAAAAATACAGGGTGAAAACAAACCAAACACAACACTTTGAAAATGCACAGTCTAAGGAGAAAGAAAGAATGACAGGCGTAGAAGCAGAGAAGTGGGCACATAACGAGAAGCCGTCTTTTGTTGTTCATGTCAATGGAGATACCCATGGGACTGTGACAGGCCACGAACACTTGAGAAATGCAGAA
The DNA here is from genome assembly GCA_030625065.1 of Alectoris magna. Classification (NCBI taxonomy): domain Eukaryota; kingdom Metazoa; phylum Chordata; class Aves; order Galliformes; family Phasianidae; genus Alectoris; species Alectoris magna. The sequence continues at coordinate 25,150,120 of CM060566.1, read as the reverse complement.
GAAAGTGAAAGAGCGGTCTCTCCCAGTCAATTAGCTGAGCCAAAAAAATCATTTGCACAGACCATCAAAAATGGCATAAAAACCCTACATTACTCATCACCAGAAGCGGTTGCTTCACTGAAAAAAGCATCTGTAGAGGAAAGGACAGATTTGACAAGCAACTCCCATGCCCAGTGGATGAAGGCTACCAATCTGAACGACATAGTCAGCACTCTGGCAACTAACGTTAGCTGTGTTCACCCAGACGAACAAGGAAATCTGTTCATGAAAGAGGAAAATTGTACTTGCAGCGTCTTTCAGGATTCTGATAAGTCAGTATTGCAAACCAGTTCTGTTTTGGATCTGCATGAAAGCGCGTGTTGTCCTCCATTGGTTAAAGAGGAAGTGCATGGAGAGGATGGCTTCCAAGTATCTAACACAGAGACGCAGCATGAGAATCCCTTGCTCCAGCCAACTTTCTTATCCCTGATTAAAAACAGAAACCTAACTGTGGAGCAGGTTGTAGCTATTGAAGCTTTAACACAGTTATCTGAAGTCCCACTAGGAACATCTTCCCCAGCTAAAACAGTAAATACTGAATGTACAGAAGAAAGATCTTCCAATTTGCTCCATAGTTATAAAAGGGATATTGCGTCCTCCTTTGCGTCTTCTACATTAAAAGAAATCAAAGACACTTACTTACAGAAAGAACAACAGCTCTTGACTCACTGTGCTCACTCACAAAAGCAGCTCCCAAATAAGCCAGTGTTATACAATGGCCAAAGTTCGATTTCTGAATTGTGTGATAAACCTGCCAGTCTAGCTAGCGAGATGTATAAATTGCAGTTATCCTCAAGAGAAACCAAAACTTTATCTGAGTTAAGATCTAATGCAAAATCATTTTCGGGACTTAATACCAAGAAAACCTATGATCCAGTCACCCTTTCGCAGTATTGCAGTGTCCAACATGCAAGCAACAACTTGGATACTCTTGGCCAGTCAGATCAAAAGCCAACCTGTAATGATTTGAGCTTGGAAGCTAGTTCTTTAATTAAAGAAGGAGGAATTCACAGCCAGGATGAAGAGGATGTAGCTACACAACTAACTCAGCTTGCAGCATTAATTGAATCAAACCGGGCAAATCCAGAGCAGAAGAATGACATAAAGACATCACTGCTTAACCTAATATCCCATGAGAGGCAAGCAAAACATAACCAAGATCTGCTGCAGAGAAAAGAATCTGTATTTTTTAGGCATAATTGCAGTTCCTTACTGTTAAAGCAAAAACAATCAACAAATAAAAAAGGAAATGCTGTACCATGGAAACCAAGACACAAAAAAAAGCCTCAAGAAGCACGCTATCAACAAATTAATCGAAACCAACTACAGCTGTTGTCATGCCAGCATAGTGAGTTACAGGACATTTGGATATCATCAAAGCTGCACAAGCTTGGTCAAACCATGCCACAGGACTCCAGAATAGCTCTGTCTGAAAAAAAATCACCACGAACCAAAGTACAGAAAGCACTGAATCAAAATGCGCTAACATTACAGGAAAAACCTAGGTTGTTTCTTCCTCAAACTCAGATAAAATTCCATAGATTATCTGAGGTACCGCAGGAGAAAAAAAAAGACAGGTTGTTTGGCTACGAAGTGCTGAGTGAGCAAATCAAAACTGCAGGCTCCGGTGACCCACCAGGCATCATTCCACTGAAAAAGGACATTACTGCATGTAACCAATATAGTGATCTGCTCTCCCGTAATCCTCTGTCAGTTTCACAGTTGAAAACAGCATCCTTGTTAACCAGACCAAGTGAAAACACACAGATGTTTACAGAAAAATGTAATTCTCAGGTACAGCAAGCAGTGAATGTTGGTCAGACACGTCCTTTGCCTCAAACTTTTGGTCAGTCTAGCCTGAGAGCTAGTGAAACACGCAGTGGGGATAAAGCCTATGTCCAGCAGGGTGCTGTTGGTCAGCAGGTAGATCTGAAGTCACAGATGCTGCCTGTTTCCTGCAGTGCAGGTCAGGTGCCAGGCACTGTGGAAGCTCTCAGGAACATGGAGTGCGCAGGTGAAGTTACCATCCTACCGTCAAGAAGTTTGGGTACTGACCATCCACAGAGCACAGGCGACTCAGGGTGTTCCCCAGCAAAAAACACACTCAGCAGTTTTCTCGAATCACCTATGAAGTTTCTCGATACTCCTACAAAAAATTTAATAGATACACCTACAAAAAAAGGACAGCCTGAATTGCCAACTTGTGACTGTGTTGGTAAGTCATCCTTTCACTAGCTTTTGCCTGTACCTTTCACATGGTGGGTGTATGTTTGTGTTGCTCTCCTTAATTCAAGGAAGTATACTTGATGCTTAGGTGTTGCGAAAGGATACTTGTTTTGCTGTTAGAAACTAGAAGAAAATGATTCTTTCCCTTTCTGTAACCTTTGCCTGGTGTTCTTCAGGCCTGCAAATAACAGCAAAATTCAGTATTTTTGGCTTTGCATCTGACCTGTTTAAATTCAAATTGAGGAAAACTAGTTTTTCAGTTTGTTTTCTCATTACTCGCTTGTATGCTGTGTGACTTCATCTGAGTATATCACATCATGATTTCTGTGGTCTCGAACTGGTTTCTGCTTGAGATGAGCTGGGCAAAAACTTTCCCAATACCTTTTCATTGTTACCTAAATGCCTCCTGGGTAAGCGGCAGGGAATTGTTGAGGGCAGCTGTGTTACTGTCATGGCTCGCCCTGAGGGTGATGGGAGTTTCTGTTAAGATTCCTGTCTAAGGCTTGTAAATGTCTCATCTCAGAGATAAGGGGAGAGGTGAAGACTAGGTAATAAATCCAGACATGAAACAGTTTGTGTTGTAGCATGAGGTGTTGGATTGAACTCGGTACTGGGAATTTTGCAATACAATTTGATTGATGGTGTTGGACATGCTGTGTTTTCAGACTATCAAAGCACACAGATGGGGAGGAAAAAACCACTTCAGGGCCTTAACAATGTTGTACACAGGAAGATATTTTCATCTTTGCTCTAATGTTCTGAAGCAACAAGCTACTAGTTCAGAGGCCTGGATTGCGTTTTTTGTTCTGTAGTATGTATATGACTGTCAGCTGATGTTTTTTGGCCTCAATTCTCTGTTGTCTAAAATGAATTGATAATGTTCGCCTACTCACAAGGGCATTGGGAAGCTTACTTAGTCAATATGTGTTGGGTCCTGCAATGAACATTGCTAAAGAATGCAAGATAGTATTATAAATAGGATCTATTTGTAGCATCAAGAAAGAAAATCTACCAGAAGATTAACAGGAGAAAGCAAGCATAAAATAATATGGTTTTCATGTCTCTGAGGAGAAAAATCAGTCATGCTACTTATTCACTGCATTTCAGGGGCAGATTTTGTGTATTTAATTTGGAAGATGTTTCTGTAAACCATCTCTAAGCTGACTTGTAGTGATGTAAATGAGATATGGATGTGCAAACTTAATTTTCTCAACCTGTTTATAGAGCAAATTATTGAGAAAGATGAAGGCCCGTATTACACACACCTTGGGACAGGACCAAGTGTTGCTGCTGTGAGAGAAATAATGGAGAACAGGTGAGAAAACGTGCTTTTTAGTGCTAACAGTATTTTTGTGTAAACAGGAAAGAAGAGGAGCTGTAAGAAAACGAGCGCTGTTTGGCTTTGCTTTTCTAAAATTTTTGCTGTACTCATTTGTACAGCATTTTCCTGCTCTCATGTGCTTGAGGGGAGCTCTCACCTTCCAATTCCGAATTCATGCATCTTGTCTGAGCTCCAGCAATTTTAGCCAGAGTGCTCCTAGGTGCTGTTGAAGTCCATAGGGATGACAGAGATTAGCAGCTTGCTTGAGTGGGCTTTCTGGTGTCCTGCATGCAAACAACCTGTCTCAAATTGGACAGAAAGTGGCTAAGTGCTCTAGGATTTTCGAGCAGGTAACATTTCCTTTCCAAGTAATGTTCCCTTAGTGACAGAAGCTTGTTGCTGGAATAGATATTTCAAAATTGCTTTTGCAAATAGGACTTTGAATTTAAAAGTGTTTTTTGTTGTTTTAAATGTTGTTTTTTTTTTCTCTCTTCTGTTCTCAATAAAGTAAAAAATAAAATTGTTGTTCTTGTTTTATTGGATGTGTTTACTGTTTTAAAATGTGTTTTCAGTTCTGCTTCTAAACTTTCTTAATGCAGGTATGGAGCAAAAGGAAGCGCTGTGAGAATAGAGGTAGTCGTTTATACAGGGAAGGAAGGAAAAAGCTCTCAGGGGTGTCCGATTGCCAAGTGGGTAAGTTTTTATGTTACAGTAGTAAAATTGTTCTGGGTGGATTTTAAGTATCTAATGATGTGTAGTCTTTGAGCTTAATATAATCCGATCTTAAATCAAGGTCTGCTTCTTTATTTAATTGATTTACAAGTCTAACTGAACGATGAAGCTAAGGATGTCACTTTTTAATCAGTGGTACTGTGGTTAGAATGAGTTTGAAAGAGGTGCTTCACGGAGTTGGCACGCATGGGCAAATCAAGCGTAGGAACACTTGGCAGTGTCTGGAAGCTGGAGGTCTCATGAAGTAAGCTACTGGGAAGCGTGAAAGAAAAGGAGAGTTGGAAAACCATACAGTTACTTTTTTTTAAACTTCTCAATTGTATGACCTGTCTCACATACCATGGAGTGTGCTTTGAGGGACTGAACTCACTGTGTGGAAGCATGAATGTTACGGTGATAGTTTTCACCAAAGTCTTGTCTCACGTTGCTTCATAGGAGCCAGGAAATGAGGTAACAGACAAGCTCCAGGAAAGAGCTTGGAAAGAATTGATTGTCCTTAATCTTTGCAGAAACCACCGAGGGAGGTAAAAAGTAGTCGGGAAATCTTGTACGCTGAGTTTTGGAAACAAAGACTTTGCTTGTTGGAATATGTATATTTTTAATTGTTGCTGTATTTAGGAATTTCAGACTTAACTGGCTAATCTGATGAGGATAACTGCGCAGTTGATAGAGTAGCATTTGTAACTACATAACAAAAACATGAGTATTATATATCTTATGTGAATGATACTGCATGTATATTGACTGCTTATGTGCTTGGAAGAGTTAAAACGTGTTTTTCATACTCCATATGTAAGCTGATGTTCCGAAAGGGATCGCCTATGTGTGTGTTGCTTCAGATGATATTTAATAACAAATAGGCATCCAAGAAAAAGACATAGATGGCCAAATTTCAAAAACAACCAACCCAAAAGAAGGGACTTATGTTTATTTGATTGATTTCGTTTTTAGCACTTCAACTAAGCAAAAAACCCTCAATTTTATCAACAGGGGTTGGGAATTAAAATTTTGACCTTAGCAAGCCATTGTGAGCCTTTGAAAGGAAGAAGAGATTTAAAACTAATTCTTAAACTTTATTTTTCTGTTGCCAGTATCAACATACTGCCTTTTATGTAAAACAGAGAGGATAAATTCAGTTGTGCATCTGCATGGGTGTAGGTGTCCAACATATGTGTGCAATATGACAGCCAGAAAGCACTCAATGAGTATAGAAAAGGCTGTTTAAAGATTATGGTGCAGTTCAGTTAAATTTCTGCATGTCAAGCACTTGTGAGAGTAAGCTTTAATGTTAATTGAACTAAATTCCAAATGTCTTTTGTGCAGCAAAGACTTTTTGTTGCAAGCTCAGACCTAAAAGGAATGAATGGCTTTCCAAGTCTGCTGTTACTGTGCGACTGCGTGATACAAGAGAAGGAAGGAAATCATGGAAATCTTTTCTGTTTCATCCTGTATATAATCCACATTTTTTTTGTTGGTAGTTTTAATGTGTGATTTAACTTCCAATTGGCAATGCTAATTTCAATCCTTAAAATGGGGCATATTTCTGTTTTGGTTACGACCAAAGAAGTGTAATTCTGAAATTTGTTTGAAAGTGTATGGAAAAAGTTTGCCCTGCTCTCAGATAATTGCAGTCACAAGGTTCTGCCAGCGGCACAGAGACTTTCACTTGCTCATTGCAGTGCTTGCTGGGACACTCGTTTCTGCTTTGCAGATGGACAAGCTGTTGCCCCTAGGGCTCTTGAGAGACTTGTTGGCAAGAGCACCATGATGAAGCTCTGCTGAAGCAAATGTGAAGAGGATAAGAATTGCTATAGCGGTCATATTTAGCTATTTTCCCTTCTACTGTGAATTTATGGTTGTCGTTATCGGTTCATTTGAAACATCTTAGAATCAAAGGCTGTTTTATAAAAGATGTGTATATATGTCTGTATTATTCCATATATATTATACATACACTGTACATATACATATATACATATAATATACATATTATATATAAAATATATAAGAATATATATATATTCTTCTGTTAATGGCTGTGTTTCGTAATACTCATTTCCTCCTAAATTGTTTTCACCCAAGTGGCTCCAAACATGTACATAGTGTATTAAACACTGAATGAGAAGGCCTTCTAGTTTCCAAAATGACCTGGCTTTTTCTTCCTTAGTTTTTAGGGTATAATAAACTTACAATATCTACACAGGTGATAAGTGTATGAATAGAAAATAGCAATCATTCTGTGACGTGTGCTAGGGATTGACTTTCTTTTTCTTTCTTTTTTTTAAATTTGTTTTTTTTTTTTATTTTGTGCAGGTCTATCATATTTCTGCATGATAAGTTAAAGGAAAAAGAGCTCGGGAATAGTGGGATTGCCAACCTGTCTTTCTCGGTTAGATCTTTCATATAATCATGTTGCAGTGCCTCCCCTATCACCAGCCAGCAGTGAGCGATTCATGTCATTCCCATTGTTTTATCAGTACTTTGTTTGATGATGGATGTGGCCTCTCCTTTTTTTTTTCTTTCTTTTTTTTTTTTTTTTTTTTTTTTTTCTTCTGCTCTCAATACATCTGACGGGGAAATAAAGATTACCTCAATTCATTTAAGTGAAATGGTTTATAAATCCTCTATCTGTATGATGTTCATAAGTAGCTGACTCCAGGTATGATCCCGCAGCGCTAAATTCAGAGATGATGTCAGTGACCTCAGAGGACAGCCTCAGGACTTAACATTTTGAGATTAAACCCTTTTCCTTCAGTTTTCTTCTCCTTGTTTCAGTGGATGTTGACCTGGATCAGATTTCTGTTGCCTTCATTCAGAATTGCAGTGTAATTTCTAAGGCTCTAAGTTGGAATAAAGGCAGGAGATGAGAACTGATAAGAGCAGCCAGGTTGGGCGGGAGGCCCTCCTTGCTGACAGCCTGTCTCCAGTGCTGGCTGCTGGTGGAAGAGCAGGGCAGGCGGCTCCCAGAAGACTCACTCATTTCTGCATGGTAATGGCTGACCATGCACATTAAGAGTGGACACTACAGTGAATTTTATCTGCCATTCTTACTGCCCCCTCAGCAGTATGAACTGCTTCGTTTGTTTGCAGATTGTGCTTGTCTTCTCTTCTCTGAATTACTCATCAGCTGTTGTCACACTTTTATTTGCTTTTGACAAACATGGATACAAACAAATACAGACTTGAGCAGAGCTCTGCAGAGCTCCCATCAGACATACATCAGCCTTTGTTTCTTATCTTTTCAGCAGTTACTCACATATGGTCTTTTCCTTTGTCCAAAGAGACATTAATGTTTGCTTTTTTTTTTTCTTCCTTTTTTCTAAGAGCCTTTTCTAAGGGACCTTACTGAGTGGCTTCTGGGAATCTAGAAAGCCATGCAGTATGGCCAGATGATTCACAAACATTTGGTGTCTCCCTGTGCATCGTGCTTACCTGTGTGATGCCTGGTTTGTGCCACAGAGCTCCAGATCTGCTCCACACAGACAACGGGGCTAATGTTATCATTGAGCTGGGATATTCCTCCTGGGACCATTTCCAAACTGCTATTCTCTTCAAGCCTCCTGATACCGATGTGTTATAAACCAAGATATGCATATCGGATTTGAAAGTTCAGTTGTTTCACCGCTGAGTTTCTGGGGTGGATGCCATCTGATCTTGGCAAATCGTGACCGTGTTTTGGGAAGTAAGTGATCTTTTTCTTCTGTCACTGCTGTCCTATAACTGCTTCTCTGGGGGCTTTTAACTTTGTAAGGGGCACAGCCAAGGTTTTTTTTTTTATTTTCTGAAGTGGGAATCCTCCCAAATGGCTTTTTGTGAACACAGCAGAAGTGATTTTTGCGTCTCTGGACTTACTTCTCTGAGTGCTTTGGTTTTTTTGTTTTACACCCGGGGGATCTGTTGATCCCTCGGATTCTGTTAGCCTGCTGGTGGCTGTAATTTGTTTGAGAAATGTGGTACTGTGTGGCTTTTATGCTTTTCTCAAACTTTTTCACTTCTGTTTTGTTCTGGTTCCCTTTTTGGGCTTTCTACTTATAACTTAACACAGCTTTGTGGTCTTTTTTATGGTGGTGGTCATAGATTGGTGGGATATATACATCAGAAAAAAAAAAGAAAAAGGGAAGGCAGCAGATTTAGAAAGAAGGAATTACAGATGTTTTTACAATGTAAATATAGTTAGAAGCATAGAATCCTTCGAGTTGGAAAGGACCTCTGAAAGCCATCTAGTCCAACTGCCCTTGAAGTGGCAGCCTTCTTCTAAGGACCTGGACTTAATATTAGCCACTGAAACTGACCAAATTTTCAAAAAGTCATGCTTGGATAAAGCACTGTTAGAACCAAGCCTTTACGGATCATTGACCTCGTAGGAATTTGTGCCTGAGTACTAGAAACTACATTTTGTAGAGTGCTGTGAGCTTTTGTTAACAATCAGTTCTCTGCAGAAAAGAGCGTTTGTTTGTTTGTTTGTTTCAGTTTGCTAGCTTGGCTTCAGTTGAGAAAGGGATTGGGAACAGAAAAAGTAAGAAAACTGAGAAGGTACGTGAGCTTCTAGGCTGCCTTACATGTAAGTTAGGGTTAGAAGGGTGTGCGATTTATTAAAGAAAATGTAGTGATAAATGTGTGAGAGATTGCTCTGGCATAGGTGACCATTACTAATCAACACTATCAAAGGACTGCTATACGTCCAGCACCTCTAAGCAGGTTTTATTATTTCAAGGTTTTATTTCTTTTCGATCAGATGGTGATCCGCATTTGAGAAGTCTGGAAGGAAAACATTTCTGAGAGTGGTTGGTGGTGATTTTGTATTTTTTGGACACGGTTGTATTAGAGCAGCACCTTCTTGCCATCCTTCAACATATGTTGAAGGTAGCTTGTGTAATGGTTACTATGGCTGTGGAAGCACTATCTTCACTGTTTGCATGAAGACTTATGTGCTGAACGCAGAACTAGAGTTTATTTTGGATGAAACATATTTGTCATGTCCAGAGTCAAGCTGTTAAACTTTAAGTGGAGCAGTGCTTTGAGATAAAAATTATTATAAATTTTTACACAGTTTCTGAGGCATCTTAAAATGTCTTGTATTTGGAAAATCTACTCAACAGTTAGAGTAAACATAAAAAAGCTAAGTTAAGGTAAGCAAATCAGGTAAACCAAAGTTTGCTCTGAGAGGAATGCCTGCTATTTATTTCCATGGAAACTACAGCAGATAAAAAAGAGCACAATAGCACTGTTTGATAAAGCAAATTCTCACATATGAAGTAGTGTTTTCCATCACAGTCTCTACTACTAGCTATGCATGATGAACAAGAGCCTGCTTGCTGCTTTTGTGAAAAACGTGCACCAGTGGAGGTGCCTCCTTGTTGTCATTGCTGAAAGGCACCTTGGCATCCATAAATGTTCAGCAGGCATTGATAATGTCACTGGGTGCCATTTTTTCTGCGTGGAGGAATTCAGTGGCACACCTTCATATTCACTGCCGTGTCAGACGCTGTTCTGTCAGATTGCCTCTCTGCTGCCATCTGTCACACGGCACCAATGTGTAGCAGGGTACTGCTGGGCGAAGGTTCAGCCTCTACTGCCATCCCACCAGCGCCTGCCTCTGCAATCATGGGCTGACATCATAAAATAGGAGGTGTTACTTTTGGAGCAGCCCTCATATTATGAAAGCCTCAACGTTTAAGTTGCTGTTGTCACTACATTAAAACAAATGGTGATATCTGAACAAATGGAGCGTAGGTTCTTGTTTGTCATCCCTATCACAAAGTTTATCAGTGATGTAACAGGAAAGGAAGTTTGAGAGACCGAGGGGCGTAACAGGGAACTGGGAGGTGAAACTTCAATTTTGGCATCATTTCTGCAGCATTGATTGAGGGAAATGTATCTGTATTCCTGCTTACATTTATGCAGGTTTCCAATATTTCTTCTAGTAGAAATCTTTAAGTGATATGATGATAATTCTTCTAAAACACTGCAGTGGTGTTCCAGTAAAACGAAGGAAGTAACCTCACAGTATTGGTGGTAACAGTTCTGTTTTAACTTAGTTGATGTCCTCTGCTGGTAATATTGAAAAGAGAGAAATTAAGAAAGTTGAATTTATTTGCATTTTAATCTCTCTTAGATATATCCTTTTATTCTCAGCATAACACCTTGCAGTGGGAAAAGAGCTTGATGTCTTTTATCCAGTGTGTGTGTAGGGGTGAATTAGGAAACCAGAGGGCAAGCTTTCTTCTGCTGCAAACAACATTTCTTGTTCTGCTCCTGCTGCACAGGCTCACCTGCCAGAACAGCAGTTCGTAGCAGCATTGTTTTCTCACTTTGTACAGATGCAGATTATGGTGGAATTGTATCTTAGCAGATCTCATGCTATGTAGAAAGAACTCTGGTGGGCAGGCTTCCCACTGAGGCAAAATCTACAGATCTGAAAATGTTGAGACAAACGGTTCTAAGGGAGATGCCTGTTCCAGGAAATTGCAGTGGATAATCAGGATGCGTTCTCACCTTCAAATCATCAACTGCTACCCTGCAAAGGAGACGGCTATTTTACCAAAGAAATTCGGAATGGGCTGGAAGGAATATTGCCATGGAACCACATGGAGACAAAGTAAACCTAAAAAGGACCTTTTTTGTTGGTTGATTTTTCACCCAGCATTATTTTGTATTCAACTCACAGTTAAAATTTTGCATTTATTTGCTAGCGGTGTCTCATTTATGTCGTACCAAAGTTAACACAACTATTCTTGTGATCCTAAATACAAAATTAATTTGTCATCCATATGGTAATTCAGCATCTTGTCTTGCTGAGCTTCTACGCTCCTGATTCCTAGTGACTTTTATATAAGTCATGCACATGCCAGGTTAGACTGGCTTACGTATAAGGACATCGAGTAATATTTATTCATAGTGCTCCTGCCAAAAGTTGAAGCAGTGCCTTTGACAACCTAAATGAAATAATTCAAGTAAGCAGAACTCAGGCATTTGGACAGTTGAAGCAAGTTTTATTGATAGCCTTTATTGATGCTGTTCAGTATATTCAGAAATGGTTTGGAAAAAGTGGAAAACGCTGTGTTGACAAACTGCTGAAGATACAGAGTTGTTCCAAGTAACGGAGAAAAGAGGGCCGGCCGTTATGAACTGGAGGAAGAGCTCATTGTGCGGGATGAACAGCCAGTAAAATGTTAGCTAAAACTCACTGTTGAGAAATGTCCGGTCATGCAAATAGAAGAGTGTTGTCCTTTTATGTACGTGGTGATGGACACCGAGTTATGTGTTACTGCCTGGGGTAAAACTTTGTTAGACGTCTTTAATTTCTACCTCTGTGACTTCTGGAAACAGAGGTTCAGCTGTGATATATGTCCATAATAGCCTCTGATTGTATTTCTGTCCTGGCTGGCAGCCCATGCTTCACCTCAGGGGCTTGCTCACATTGGCTGATTCTGACACTTTAGAATATGCGGGCTAGTTGATAAAAGAAATTACTTCAACTGCCATCTTTATGGATGCTTGCAAAAATAAGAACACAAAGGAAGTGTAATAATGCAGAACAGGCACAGCACGGAGAATGGTGGTGATGGGCACCAGGCTGCAGCACAAGAGGAATGTACAATTTTTATTTTTGTGAGAGATGAAAACATACGAATGTCTTCTACTCCACACTGGTGAGACCTCACTGGGAGTACTGCGTCCAGATGTGGAGTGCTCAGTACAAGAGAAATGTGGATCTGTTAGGGCACATCTGGAGGAGGGCTGCAAACATGAGCCAAGGGATGGAACACCTTATGAGGACAGGCCGAGGGCTGGTGCTGCTCAGCCTGGAGAAGAGAAGGCTCTGGGGAGAGCGGAGACTGGCCTGTCAGTGTCTTAAAGGGGGCTGCAAGAAAGAAGGGGACAGGCACTTTAGCAGGGTGTGTTGTGACAGGACAAGGGGAAATGGTGTTGCTGTGAAAAGATGATCCCATCACCTAAGTGTTATGTAATTCTTTACAAACTTCATACAAATATGAGTTTTCTGATTGTTATTTTTCCACGTGAGACACCAAGAAACCGTGGGGATTTTGGTGTACAGTAAGTTTTCAGTTTGCCACTTTAAAATGCTCTATTTAAAATTCTGCTGCTTACCAAGCAGTTATTTTCTCAGTCCTCCTAAGAGCATTACAAACCAAAGTTAACCAAAGTATTTCATTATTTACTTGAGCATTTTTGAAACTACACTGCAGAAGTCACAGGCAGCATCAGCAGCTTGTGGAGCTTAGACTTGCCAGCTGATTTGTGCATTGTTTGCAGTCTGAGAAGCGTTCAGATTGCTCTGCTGCATTTTTAATTCAATGCTCAGCTTCTGAGTGCTTCATACAGAAGCCATAAATGCACAAAAAACATAAAGGGAATTATGTTTACCAACTTGCAATAGCACATACATACGTGTTTTAAATTATTGCATGAAGAATTGATTCATAAATTCTGTTGGCATTGTATTCTGCAGCTGTAACAGCGTACTAATGCCATTTGCCTTACTGAAGCAGACCACTGGATCAAATACATGCTAAAAAGAGAAAATGAAGTATAGGCTGAGACTGTGTGTGTTGCTCTCTTGATGACTTTAAGGTGATGTTGCTATTGCATGAATTTAAGGTGTGTGATGTTTTCCCTAAAGTACTGGGGGAGAACGGTTGGTTAAAACACTGCCTGGGCTGGGGATGTTTAAGGGTTAAGAGATCCTGGAACCATCCCCAGTCATTTCAAGCTACAGAAGCAGGGCAGAAATAGAGAAATATCTTGGGGACATCTAAAGTGAAGAAGAGTAATTCGATAGATCATCTGTCAGTAAAACCTTGCTAGGTCCATCACTTAGAGAAGCAGTGAAATATCCGGCCTGTTAGCATATCAAGCAAGATCCTGATAAGCAGTGCACAGCTTGTGCTCATATTTTGGGCTTTACTTGTTACTTGGGTGATCACAGGTTCACAAAAACAAACAAACAAACGCAAGCAAATGCAGACAATTAAGCTTAATATTTTACCACATAAGTTCAGAAATGTTTTGGCTATCAGCAAGTACTGGAAAACAAATGGCAGGTTGGAAATGACTTTGATTACATCTGTGTTATTGTAACTAATAAGTCACTGAGTCAGGGAGCGCGGTAGGAATTTTCTCCATCAGAAAAACTGTTGTCAGGAATTATGTGGTGTTTCTGTTGGCTGGGCTTGTCCTCCTCAAGTGTGGTTCTCTGTGTATTAAAGTTGTGAGGTATTGCTGTGGATTTGTTATTATTGCAAGAGAGGCTGTTTATTATTGCCTTGAGAATAGCATCTGTAACACATGCATGGGCATCATCAGTTTATGTGGGAAAAGCCATGCAGCTCCAGCTGTGTTGCTGGCTACAAGCCCTGAGGAACTGTAATAGCTTCAGTGCGGGTTGTGCTTTTCTAAGACTAACAGGTGAGGAAAGTGCCTTATCTCCAATTACCAAAGGACAGGAGTGCTCCAGCTGCAGCAGTAACCTCTTAACAGCCACAGAACTAAAATCCAGATAACTCATAAATCCTTTAGTCACCTTTGTGGCCTGAAAGACAGTGGATTGCAGAATGTTTGTGCGTCCAGTAAGAGCACTGCATTATCTCTTGCATGCACAACAAAGCAGATTCCAGCTGCGTTTAGCTTCAAGGTGGTGCGATACTGGTTTTAAGCAGACTGTAAATCGCGTCCCTGTTTATTTGTCTCTTTTTCTGGACCCAGCTGAGGACTGTATGAGATGTACACCTTGACGTTGTACTGAGAAACTAAGAGATACTGCATTTCCTCATTGAAGTTACAAAGTCTAGGAAACTAAGAAAGAGGAACGAGATTAAAAGCATCACCCTTCATGCTGAGTAACAAAATTAAATTCCTCTGTTTCTGACTGGAAGGAGCTATGCTGCCTCAGGAATGCACAACTCACACTGATGTGAATAACCTGTATTATGGATCAACCATAATAGATTTTCTGTAAGTCTCACTCAAATGTAAATGAGCTGCATTATTTCTCTTTCTTTACAGAAAATACTGTACCAGTTGTTCAGTCACAACCAAGAGGAATGGTAACTCAGATGCATTTACTTTTCTCATTCAGTTTAAGGCTGATTGTGAGACTGTGTAATCAACTTGAAAAGGGCGATTCTTTCTCCCTTGACACAAACTAACTTGCGTCTTGTTTCTTCCTGCAAAGCAAGAATGCATTGTCTGAAAGTTTTGGTCTGTTGAAAGTCCTTTCATTTGCAGATTAACTGCAAGGGTATTTTGGTTCCCACTTTCAATTAGTTTGAATAATTTAGATATTCACAGTTGATCGGGCTAGGGGTCACGTGAATGACCGCTAGCCACGTGTCTGGCAACAAAGAAGCTGTGACACCAGCCTGATAGAGGATCTACTTGAAAACCCAGACATCTGGAGACATTCAATGAATAGGTGAAATTGTTGCCTTTCTGCTTTTATAGTCTATCATTATTAACATGGCTTATCCTACGAAGCAGTGCTCTGACAAGTTCTTCACGCTACCAGACAAAGTATTGCTGGGAATACCAATAGTCTCATACAGAAAAAAAGGTTGACTCATCCAGCCGGCAATTACAATCTCTGAATGTGGAACACTCCTTCCAAGGAAGCAACCTTCATCTAGGAGATGCCCTCCCCTTAGAGGCTAGCCCTTAAATAAGCTCAGGGGAGACTGAGAACCCTGGGTTCACCCCTTCCTGTCACGTGGGAAGCACGTGTAAGTTGTTTGCACCTGTGCTTCCTGGCCAGCCATACTCCTTCACCAGGCGCTCCATCATCAGTTCAGGCTGTGACCTAACAGTTCCCCTACACATGCTTATGGGGCTTCTACTGATAGGGTGGTGGTTGGTAAAACCAGAGTGGCTGACTGCTTGTTCTGAGCAAGTTCCAGCTCTGCAGCAGCACAGAGTATCAGCGATTGTAAGGGCTCGCTGGCTGCATAGATGTATCTTTTCTTAGGAAGAGAAAGCTACTCATCCCCATCCTAGAAATGATAGAGCAGGGGAGGAGATTTAGCTTCTAGGCATACTGTCTTTATTTCGAAGCTCTGAGTGTTGAAGTGTAACACTGAGGACTTGACCCCTTTTTTGTTGGAGGCCTCATAGAGGCTCTGATGTGTCAAACACGTCTGAAGAATAGATAACGTATGTCAAGTATCGTATTCCATTATTACCTGGATTTAAGGCATCTTTTTGGTCTTCTTATGAGAAAGATTTGTGCCAAGCTATAACAAAACCTAAATATGTGGCATATCATTATTTTTTTTTAGTTCAGTTCTATATTAAAAGCCACTGTAGTAGCATTCTGTGTATGTTAGTCTTTTATATGTTATATAGATAAAATCGACAAAGAGTTCTTGCTGTGTCATACAGGTCACTAAAATATTTCAGCACTCTGCTAAGTACTTCAGTGTTATGAAAAATCTCTTTGACTCCTTCACACAGTTTCTTTTCATTGCTTGTGTCTAATGTTATGTTGCAAGATGGGGATAGCTCAATGTACTGGTATGTAACTGTAGTAATCACCTTAACAGGAGTGCGTGTTTGCTTTTGGGGTGCAGCTTATCTATCTGCTTTCTGGGTTTTGACAGTGCATACTCAGTATTATTTCCAAGGTAACTATTAGGTTTTCAACGGCTCTGTCATTTCGGGATTGTTGTATACTTCTGGTGGATATTCTTTTCTCAAACCAGTCATTATTGTTTGTGTAGACTGTAAAATACTCTGCTATTTCTTTTACAGACAGAAAGGCAACATGAAGTCACATGCTGCACCAAGAGACCAGTGTGTGATGCTTTCCCAGCCCTACTTGCTGACAGACACTTCAGACAGCAGCTTTATTTTCTCTTCCAGGCCTTGTGTGTTTCCTAGTTCTATCTTAGAATAAACAAAACGATTCTTTCAGGTGATACGAAGAAGTAGTGATGAGGAGAAGTTGCTATGCTTGGTACGTCAGCGTGCGGGACACCACTGTCAGACTGCTGTCATAGTGATTCTCATACTGGCGTGGGAGGGGATCCCTCATCTCCTGGCTGATACGCTGTACAAAGAGCTGACGCAGAGCCTCAGAAAATACGGCTGTCCCACGAGCCGCAGATGTGCACTGAATGAAGAGTAAGCTGCCGAAATTGTCACCAATTGTTGTGTTGCCCTTTGAGTGTTGTTCTCAATTTAATGGCATGGAAATTCAATAGTAGTGCAACTGATAAATACAGGAAAACTTACTTAAAATTACAAACCACTAGGTGTCATTTTAGTTTAAAACTTAGTTTCTGGCCTTTTCTAGAGACCAGGCTCTAAGGGCTGCTTGTACAGTGGAAGCCCAGGGAAAGGGTAGGCAAAGAGCATTCTTTGTATGTGTTTTCTCTGTAGGTTTCTAATACTTTTAATAACAGTATCTGGGGGATCGACGAACTCAGCAATCTTCATACGTGCTGTCTAAAGACATTTTAGTCTACATCCAGATCTCCTAAAGGACAGCTCAAATAGATTTCTCTTTGATCAGAATGCACCGCACAAGGTTGCAGGCTCAGCTGGCATTGCTTCCTCTGTGTCCGTGAAGTGGCCACCTTGAGCTGCAGAGCTGCATTCATTCATTGTAATGAACAAAGTGTAACTTTGTTTGCACACGCGTTACACATACAGCCATGGTGAGGAGCTGCTAAGAAGGTGATTCCTGACTTCCACCACACCTGTGAGCCAGGCTGGCCAGTTGTGAGAGGAGGGCACGCTGCCTTTCCTCCTCTGCATGGGCGTGCTGCATCAGGCCTTTCAGAGATCTTGTGCACATCTGCCCAGCATGGGGAGTCTGGCCAGGATAACTGCAAATGTGCTTTGTTTGCAATCGGAATAGATAAATGAGAGAAGCAGTAGTGATAGTAACTGTCAGCTGCCTCATATTCCTCAGCTAATGTTGCTGTAATTCTGCATAGGTGTAAAATCAAAAGAAATGGTGTGCTCAGAATCAGGGTTTTCTCTGAGCCTTTTAAGAGAGGAATTCAGTTTAATTGACAAGATGATGTTGCAGCCTAGGTTCTGGAGTAGAGCCGCCTTTATGCTGACTTTTTCTGTAGCCTACATTTAACCAATCTCTAATAGCTGTGCAGTGATCTGAGTCTAATGCTTGTGTTGTTGAATGGCCAGGGTAAGTAGGGTTGTTCCGTTTTAAAAATTGGATCAATTTGGAGATAATGGTGTTGCCTCATGTAACATACTTACTGTATTTACGGGCAACCTTCAGTAGGACTGGTATTTTTTTGTACTTCTTGCACTTGGAGAAGTCAAAATCAAAAAAAGTGAGAGTCTGTTTAGGCAGCTGTAACTCAATGTTGTGTATTTCCCAAGAGTGGAACTTGTGAGACTTTGGAGAGTTGCAACTGTATGGGGAAAAAAGTCCTCTGCACACAAATATTTCATTAACAGAGAACACCTCATTAATCCATGTTTTGGGAATTCCTGTATTGTTTTGCTTTGTATTTAAAAAAGAAAAAGCAGATAGCATTGACCATTAAGAAAAAGGCAAGCTGCATCGTCAGCTGACTTCTCGCTATTTCCTTTCACAGCCGTACGTGTGCATGTCAGGGACTTGATCCAGAAACATGTGGAGCATCATTCTCATTTGGCTGTTCATGGAGTATGTATTTCAATGGATGTAAATTCGCCAGAAGCAAAAACCCCAGGAAATTTAGGCTTCTCACTGATGACCCAAAACAAGTAAGATGTTTTGTTTTGTTTTGTTTTGTTTGCCTCCAAATGTTTATTCAGATGATTTTAAGAACTAGAAATGGAGTCCACAGATACCACTGTTCTCTGACACGTGTATGCATAGTTTATCACACAGGTATCCGATTGAATGTTTTGGAACTGTAGCAACCTGGTCCTCTGTCTGACATCCAGAATAAACCAGATTTTTCTTGGACAACACTGTTCTGAACTCTTGAGAGTTACAATAAAATACGATGCGTCCAAGTGATCCTCTAATTGCAGCTTATGAGCATTAGTAGTGACATAAAGCTCAGCACAGAAAATAGGACGATGGATACGATGCAAAGTAATGTAACTCTTAAAAGAATCACTTGTCTTATGATGAAGGAAGAATGGTGGTGTAAATAGACAACCACTGCCTGATGGACACAGAGCAGAAAGATTCTTCAGGGTATCTCAAAGGTCCCTTTTTTTTTCTGGCAGTAGATCTCTCTGACCTCATTTCCCCTTGGACCTCCCAGATAAAAGAAAAGAATTAGGTCTTTCCTAGCACATCTGACATGCTTGAAGAGGCATACAATGTATAGCAATCTGTTACCTACTTCTCCTTCTGGGAGAACTTCTTTGTCAGCTCCTGAACTCTACTGCTGCCAGATACAGAGAAGACCTTGCTGGTTGAAGGCCAGGTAGTGGTAGAAGTATTTTGCTATTTACAATGTGTAGTGTACATGTGTAAAGACATACGGTGTTTCTTGGAAGAGAGATGTGAGTTCATTCACTGGAGCTAAATATTCCTATAAAATATTTGTATGCCTACATGCGTGAAAGCAAGCCCCTGATTCTCCTCTGAGTTGTGCTGTCCACTCACATCATGAGTATGCACAAACTTCGTTAGCCAAGAGTGCTGATGGGGCTTCTGCCTAAGCTGATTATGGCACGCACCACATGTCTCTCCTCGTTCTTGGTGAACACCTGGCTTAAGGCAGTACAAGCTGAAAATATCTCTGCTTGTCTCAAATGCCTTAAGGGTGTTTTTTAATAAACTTCCATTTTACAGAAAGATGTGTTTATTGGGTATTCTTGTTCCCCTTCTTTGTCCCTTTCCATTTTCTATGTTTTAGGTTCCCTCCTTGCTTATTGTTGTGCGTGGAGCATTCTTTGTATGTGTTTTCTCTGTAGGTTTCTAATACTTTCAATAACAGTATCTGGGGGATCGACGAAGTCAGCAATCTTCATACGTGCTGTCTAAAGACATTTTAGTCTACATCCAGATCTCCTAAAGGACAGCTCAAATAGATTTCTCTTTGATCAGAATGCACCGCACAAGGTTGCGGGCTCAGCTGGCATTGCTTCCTCTGTGTCCATGAAGTGGCCACCTTGAGCTGCAGAGCTGCATTCAGACACTTGGTTAAGTACAGCAGCATTCACGGTAGGATCTAGAAATGGTCTGCCACCAATGGGAGCTGTTTGGCATTGCCTGTTCACTTGGCAGGTAGCTGGAAGATTTTTGGAGGGTAATACTTTCTATGACAGTATATTATCAGTTGGCTGAAAGAGAACGTTACTTTAAGCAGTAGTGGGTCATGTTCTAGACGTGTGATCTAGAAGTGCATTCTCTCATTTCCCCTTTTCCATCGAAGCTTTAAAACTCTTTGGCTTCCGCAGCAGAGAGCATGAGGGTTGCAGAGCATACAAGGACTCGTGGTGTTTGCCTGTGTGGGCAGCACGTGCACCCTGAGGCTACTGCAATGCAAAAGCCTCAGCTCTGGGTGCCAGTGGTGCCTGGGTGCCTGCAGTGTGTGCTAATTGTCACAATGTCTCAAAGAACTGAAATTACTGGTAAACAATTTTTCTCATCATTTAGTTTTGTCATTAATTTTCTTAGCAGATAGTTCTTCCAGCTAACTGGGTATTGATGATTTTGCAGATGACATAAAGCTAGGAGATACGGCAGGTAGAAGACAAGTTAGTTTGATGTCCTGAAGGATTTGGATCGTTTGATCATTTGAGGCACTGGATGGAATGAGATGAGGTTAAGGGTGTAATTTAGCTAGGTAAGAATAGTAGTAAGATAGATAATTAGGGATGCATTACCTTCAGCGTGGCTCAGAAGTACAGGTGGTAGCAATCAGCAGTTTATTAACTGGCTATCATGCAAATTAAAAACACAGTATCATTTTGTAATGTAAATCACACTGAAAAATGTGAAAATAATCTTGTAAACACCTGTGTACATAAAATATGTAATATATGATGGTAAGTTGATTTTGTATAACAAAACAAAAGTAAGCTGTTCTAGACTATATGCTATTCCAGTAAGCTGTTGTAGACTGGATGACCTTCAAAGGTCCCTTCCAACTCTATGGATTCTATGAGTCTATATTTTACCGCTACACAGTATGCAAAACTGAAGCTGGAGGTGTCTCCAAAAGCCTGGCCCTTGCAGGAAAACCAAGTAGAGGGAATATGTCACCCTGCATTCAGCCTGCTGCCTTTTCTTTCACAGCTGGTTGGTGTTTTTCCCAGAAAAGCAAGAACTGAGGAATTGTGTTTCTGCAAATATCCTGTGTGCATATGGGCTTCCCAAGGAGCTGACTGTTACTTTCAGTTCTAGGATGTGTTTCTATGAGATCATGTGAGTTTTTCACCTCCAAAATACTCATCAAGTCTTCCTCAGAGTTCTGTTGCGACGTTAGAAACTTACCTCTCCCGTTAAGAGCTGAAATTACTGTTAAATGCTCTTGGAAGTAACAGATTAAATGCCAAGGAAGGTAAAAACCCAGGATTCTATCAGCAGAACTTTGTCAACACAAATGAAGGCCTGATAAGCAAAACATTTTAAGAAGGTACGGGTTTCCATATCCACACAGAATATGGTCTAATTTTTCAGTATTGATCTCTGGATGTCCCTTCCAACCCCTACTATTCTGTGATTTTCTGTGGAGTCGATCTCTTTCCTCGATTGTCTGTACATGAGAAGGAAGAGGTGATGCGAAAAATAAATTCCTCACGTATTGGGTTTCTCTGCCCTACCACACATCCTCTGTTGCTATTTTGCTGACTTATAATGATCACTTTGGGTATTTTATTTGTGCAAGAATAGGCTTGTTTATGTCCAGTGACAAAAGAGTGAGGCATAGAAGTCTGATTAACAAGACGGAGGTGGACATTATTAGCTTTGCTGGCTTGGGTCAGACATCTCTAAACTGGATTCTTCTAAATTCTTCTGAAGTTAATTGCAGCTCTCTAAGCATCGTCTTTCCCTGCAGGAGGAACTTCTTGAACATAATTTGCAAACTTTAGCTACTGATGTGGCTCCGGTTTATAAAAAGCTTGCTCCTGAAGCTTTCCAGAACCAGGTAGGTCTGTGACCTTCAGTCAGTGTAGCTGTACCTCTAAACAGGCAGTGTTGTTTTAAAAGAAGATGAGACCCCAAAGTGTGCTAACGGGTAGAAGCGGCAGATCTCTGATGTGATGGATCGCATTGCTTACCTGCAGCTATTACTTCTCATGGTTAGTTCTAGAATAATGTATCTTTTCTGTTTCAGCTAGCGATTAAGTTATGCCCTGAGCTCTGCATTTGTAGAAGTCATACCCATAATACTGTAAAAAAATATTATTTAGGGATGTTTTGATTCTGGTGGAGCCAATTATCTTTTTGACAACCAGTATTAAGTATTGCGTGTTTCGTGGGAAAATACGTGCTTTCTCATTATTCTTAGAGGCTGTACTTATTCAGCCATAAGGGCATTTGTGGCTCACGGGGTTTTAAGTCACACACTTTCAGTCCTGAGTACCTGTAGTTTATTTTATTTTCAGGTGGAAAATGAACACATGGGCCCAGACTGTCGGCTTGGATCCAAGGACGGTAGGCCTTTCTCTGGTGTCACAGCTTGCATAGATTTTTGTGCCCATGCCCATAAGGACACACATAACATGCACAATGGAAGCACTGTGGTATGTACATAGGACTTCTTCTCTTTTGTACTGTTTACCCCTTGTAGTGCTTGATTTAGTGGGTACATTTGCATGAAGTTTTTTAAGGCGTTATAAAATGAATTGCGTGTTGTCCTTTATAAATTCCTGTGCTATTTACATCCATTTATTATTAATCTACAGAGGACATGATTTAATTTTGTTATAAAGCAAAGCCATGTGAGTGGTCTTTCTTTGAACAATACCATAATTCTTTGAGGACACCCAAGCCTTTTGGACAGGATTGTCCATGGGACAGAAGATAAGTAATTCAGAGTAGAGGCTTGATGTTCAAAGGCAAATAACAACCTATCCAGGGAGTTGTACGGATGTCTGTAGAAGAGCTTAAACAAACTGATTATTAATTTACTTCCATCAGCCTGAATACTTTTAAAATTCGCTTTTTACTTGCACCGTGTACTTACCAGACTCCATGGTTAGTAGTTACGAGTCAGAAAGTACAAAAGAATGATGTCATGGAGTGGGTGGTGGAGTCAGGTGCCTGTTGTAATCCTTAAAGTTAAATCTGATTATCTTATTGGGAAGGGAAAATTCACAGGTGTGGGTTATTTCTGTTTTGGTTTGATGTTGATATGTGCCAAATACCTAGCTGGTTTGCTAGTGAGAAAATTAATCACTCGATTAAGTGATCTGTTAGAAACTGAGACCATCGTTGTGAAGAGGGACAAGCTCAAAAGGAATTAAGATGAAATAAAACCGGCCATGCCTGTGTAACTATGTGGATTTAATAGTTAGAATACTGAAAACATTTAGTGATAACTTGTTGTGCATCAGGGGAGGTGGCACTCAAGAATGATTTCTCTACCAAAGGGTGCACATACAGAAAAAAGAAATACATCTAAAATCTCTGCCCGGATATGAAAATGGAAATTCAGTTAGGATGTTGCTGCGATTCAAAATAGCACTGCATTTAGGCATATGCTTAGCAGCAGTTTTATGTACAGTCAATGAACTGACTGGAAGGATTGTTCACATTAAAGGTCTACTTGCATGCTGGGTAGATGCCTGGTACTCTGAAGCATGGAAGCAGATCTCAGAATTCACCAGGAATGCCAGTCCTGAATAGACGACTATTTTCTTCCTAACACTGAATGTCACTTATCTGCAGGTGTTTAATAAGAAACTGCTACTTTGCAAAATACCAGTAAGCTGCTGTGAATAAGCTCGTGCGCAAGGACAGTCACTTCAGAGCTGCTGAAGCGTAGTAATTCAGACCTTTTAAAGATCCCAGATTTGAAAGTGAGACTTCCTTTTCATGATGAAGTGCATGGCATAATCTTTAATGAAATGTAATTTGGATATTCCTAAAAATATTATTTTAAGTGTTATGTTGTTTCCTAGTATAAAGACAAAATGGAAACTGAGCTTGCTGCTCGTTCAGCAGTATTGGATCCCAGAAAGAAAACAGTTATCCTCTTAGGAGAGTTGTAATGTATGGCCAGAAATGGCAGGAGGGATGATTCGATCTGGGGTGGTTTGTGTTGTTGCTTGGTGGTTGTTGGTTGTTTTTTTTTTTGAGGAATCTATCAGGTACCGTTTCTGTGAACATGTATTTATCTGTAATGATCTGATGTTATTTTGACTGCAGATTATGCTTGTTGGTATTGGTGTTTTCTTTCTGAGGACTGTACTTACTATGCTTGCTAGTAATTCCACATCTGAGAGGCATGGAAAACGGTGGCCTCTGTAAGGTATCTCATTACATAGGCCAGAACTCATCCCTGTTTTCTTCAAGTCCTGCCAAACTTCTAAATGTTGCAGAACACTAAAAAAAATAGTTTTAACTGCTGAGAACTTCTCCTTGAATTGTGATCTTCATCAGATAGCTCACTCATACAAATAACTGTTGTACGTTTCCTACTCTCTCTGTTTAGGTTTGCTATCTATTGATTTTAATATACTTTAGACAAAGGGCTATATGTAAATAGGAATGGTTGCAAATTAGCACTGAATTTAAATAACAAAGCTGGGCTATTTTGACAAGAAGGTGGCTTTCAGA
Source organism: Alectoris magna (assembly GCA_030625065.1). NCBI lineage: Eukaryota > Metazoa > Chordata > Aves > Galliformes > Phasianidae > Alectoris > Alectoris magna. The sequence goes on along the minus strand of CM060566.1, from coordinate 25,126,082 downwards.
GCAACCCGATGATCTATATACAGCCTCCACAGTGAGATATCAATGTGATTCATAGGATGTATAGGCTGTTTTCTGTTAGTGTGTCTAGATATACAGTTACAGTGATGCATGTGGAAGCCCAAGGCAAATAAACAATTTTGTTGTTTTGCAGACAAGGTAATAGAGTATTGCTCAGGATAGGAAAGAAGGGGACAGACTCTTTAGTATGGTCTGTTGATAAGACAAGGGAAAATGGTTTTGAACTGAAAGAGGGGTTTCAGAGTAAAAGATTTAGATTAAATATATATGGAAGAAGTTTTTTACAGTAGGAGTGGAGAGGCAGTGGCCCAGGCTGCCCAGAGAGGCAGTGGTGCCCCAGCCCTGCAGACACCCCAAGTCAGGCTGGGTGGGGCTCTGAGCTCCTGACGGAGCTGTGGGCGACCCTGTTCATTGCAGGGGAGTTGGACCTGATGGCCTTTAAGGGTCCCTTCCAACTCTTAATGATTCTAGGATTCTGTGATATGCTGGGCTTTCTTCAATCTATATCAGCTTGTTGATCACCAAAATTAGGGTTGTCAGTTTTGGCTTGTAACCAGATCTGGTAACCAAATAGGAAAAGTGGTGGTAAGCGCATCAAAATTACCGTGTGTGATTTTAACAGCCGTCCGGTCACCTCCTACATGCCCATCTAATTCCAGCAGCTACTCCCATTACCTGTTTAGTCTAAAATAAATCACCGTTTTTTATAGGCCACCGATGGTAATGACGGAGCCATTTGCATCTTAACTGTGACATATTTTGTGTGCAAAATGTGGTATGGAGTATTACACCTTACTGAGACGACTGCTAGCATTCTTACGGACCATTGTTTTCTAAAAGTGTGCCAATAAACAGAACGGGAATGATTTGCCCTGCTTTTTCAGCCTCAAAGTCAATCTACTCTTTTTTTTCTTGTACTTCCTTTATTTGATTTAAAAAATATATATATAACTGCACCTAGCAGTTTTAAAATGTGTACAAAGCACACTCATCATCTTGCACCTCATTAGTGTTGGTAAGATTGCTTCCCCTCCTTCTTACTCAGACACAAAATCTTCACTGGTAAAACCCGAAGTTCCTCTAGTCTAAAACAGTAGCAATAAATCCATCACAGGACGGTGTGCCTAAAACACTGCCAGCTCTATTACCAGTAGCGATGGCATAAGTGACACGTTTTCATTTCTCCTCTCAGTCGTTGGTGAATCACTTTCACCACAAGTATGAAAGGAATACTGCTCAGTGCACCACAGTAAAGGAAAAACTGAATGTATTTAAATGGTTTAAATCGGACACGGACATGCAAAGCACTGGAGTGAGCTTAATGACCAGCACGGGGTTTCCTGTATATTTAAAAGAATGTCATATCTGATCAGCTGCTATAAGAATTTCCTCTCTCTGTCTCTGCCAGAAAAGCAGAAAAAGCATTCAGAAAAGCATTCCTGTGTTATTCCAGGTACACAGGTTTTGATGATCAGCTGAATTATTTGCATGTGATTCTGAAAAGAAATGATCATCCTTTTTGCTAGGAGTGGAGGGGGAAAAAAAAATCTTGGAACTGTCTTTTGTAGATACAAGGTAGGATAATACATTTTAACTTGAAAATTGAGTTAAAAAAATTGAGGTTGCTGCAGGAATTTGACTTGCTGAAAAGCTTTCCTGGCTGACAAATTCACAGCCTGAATTGTGCAGAACTGCACTCTGGAAGAAAAGCTAAAGGCGAAAATGGGTATTTCTTGTTTGTAGTAGAATGAAAACGTGGGGCATTTCTACAGAGGTGTAAAGTGAAGTGTTTAACTGAAAGAAGCAAAAGCAATCTCTGCCTATGAATTGAATTTTTGACGAACCCTGAAGTCAATAAATGAACCATCCATGACTTTTTGTCATCTTTTAGTGTTGTCCCAAGGGCCGTGGATGTTACAGTGCAGTGCTAGGATACAGTGTTGCTTATAGACTGTAAATGAGCAACACATAAATAAAGGCTTTATAGTTGATAATGGATTCTGTGAAATGCAAGTCATGTTTTTAATGGCTTAGCTGCTAAGGAACTCTTAATATTTGTGCAAATCCGTGTAAGTCACAGAAATAGGAGGTTTTGCAGCAACGAGAACAAAATGGTTAATGCAGACTTTGCTCGTGGTGTACCACGTATGGCTCTCTCTCACCATGTGGGACCTGCTGCCCTATTTGCTGGCGTGGAGGAAGGACAGAGAACAGCTGCAATTCTGTGTAGTTGTTGGTGCCACATGATCTGTAGCAGGCACTGTGGAAGAAGGAGAAAAGAGAAATCTATGCTTTGTGGGCTGCTGCCATATAGCATTTACTACTGGCAACAGAACCACATTAGTGTCAATAAGCAACTGCCAACAAACTTCCTCTTCTGTTTTTTCCCTGTTATATTTTTAAGAAGATTCTCTGCTCCTGCAGTGAGTTGCTGTATTTCTATATTTACAGCTCATCAAGTTATCACAGCGTGTAGGTCCAGGCCTTTGCAATAAGTGACAGAATGTGTTGGCGATGGTTAATGGCTGCATGTTGGATCATATCCATGCTGCTTTGTGAGCTACACATGTGCTTAGATCCTGCAGCTGGTGGGTCAGACGATAACTAATCAGGGAAAAGGTAAAACTCCACAACACTTTAAGGGAAGGATTTTTGTTGCTGTTTGCACTGTGAAAATGGAGAAATACTAGAATTTCACTCCAGTAATCCGTGAGCTCCCAGACAGTGGGCAGTGCACCACGCCACGTTACAGCATACAGCATGACGGTACCGCCTGAGGTGCGTGTAGCCAGCAGTTAGCTGTTAGCTTAACCTCAGGTGGTCCGAGGGAGAAATGTCTGGCGTTCCCTTTGCTGGCTCTGGGATTACACAAGCTTATTCAGGTTATAACAAGCCAATAAAATGGTGGTTTTTCAGCCGTCACAGAAAAGAAAGCGAATCTGTTTGTATTTGTGATGATGAGCAGTGACCACACAGCAGCTCAGAGTCCCAAGTGGCATCACCTCTCCTTTCCACCTGCACGGGGGAGATGAGGATGGGAAATCTGATTTTCATCTTTCAAGCTTACAAATGCCGTTTGACTGCTTTTGCTACATCTTGAATTTAAAACATCTGTTCTTACGACACAGTGGAAAAGGCTACATCATTTCTGCATGTGAAGTTCAAGAGGCTGAAGGCAGATCAAAGTGGCTCAGAATTATGCATTCAGAGTTGCCTGGCTACAGATGTGTAGGAAATTTCATGGAGCTCATAGGTGCATTTCAGTGGGGAAATGAAGTCTCATGAATATGCAGGTTTTTCCATGACATCACAAACCCCAGCATTAGGCCTGGATTTGATCACCAGGCACTCTGGAAACATCAACAGACTACCTGACCAACATTTTCTTTGGCTTTTGAGCGGCCTGGATGATTTAGCTGTACATTCTGGAAGAAGTATTGAGCCTAGCAGGACATGCAGCTTCACTGTGTAAGTGAGGTTTAACCGAGTCCATGATTCTCTCGTGGTCAGTTTTAGTACTGGGCAGTTTGCACATGCTGTCAATACCAATGGAAAACGTGGCTTTTAACTTCGCTGCAGTTGTTTCTTAGCGGAAGATTTTGCACTAATTTCAGTATTAGAGTGGCTTTTGAAATGGGTGTTTCACATTTGGTGGATTACTCTGCTTCAGCTGTAAATTGCCAGCTCATCTGTAGGGCCCGAATTTGTAGCTTGTCTCCTGGCAACATGAAGTCTTGGGCTATCTGCTTGCAATTATGTCCTTCTTTTTAGAATAAAATATATTGTAAGAGACAGTGACCCTGAAAAATTGCATGCCTTAAGTTTTCTTGTACAGTTTTTAGGCTTTATATGTACTGGCATTCAATTTTTTTTTTTCTGCTTGATTTTTAATATACATTAATTTCGTTTTTTTTCATTCAGTAGTTAATATATAGCACACTGGAGGTGCCTGTTATCTCTTCATAGTCCTGACAATATAGTACAGCCCTTATCTTCTCTAATTGCTCAGGACTTCTTTGGCTTCCTTCTTGTTCCTTCTGATTGATATTGACAAACAACTCATTTCTACCTAGAAGAGGCTCTTTTACCTGATAGGAGCTTAGACTTTTCTCCCTGCTTATGTACCTCACCTCCCCCAGGTCAAACACTGCAAAAATGTACGTTTCATCTACTATTGCCTCATTACAAATCAGATTAAAATAATACATTTTTAAGAAAAACATCTCTTTATGGGAAAGAATGAATCTAATAACCGTACAAGATAAGATTTCTGTCAATGTATCTTGTGAAATGTGTGAAAATGCAGACTGTAAGTTGGGCGAGGGCCTTGATTTTCAAAACAAACAAGATTGTGTGGATTTGAGTCTCCAGGATTTGGACATTTTTCAGACTAGCGTATGGGTCCAGGCACGGGATGGGCAGAGTTTTTAACAAGCGAGAATCAGGCAGTTTTGAATAAAGACAAATGGCAGCTAGGTGGCTTTCATGCAAACTTCCTTTCTGGTTTTAGTTTGGAAGTGGGGGATGCACTGAGCCATACGTAGTTGTGTTCTCTATATATCTTACCCTTTCTCCCCTTCCTGAATAACTTGGAATCTGCTGGCAAGTTTCAACCAAATTTCACTGAACTTTGCAGAAACTTGTCTGGGAGACTTCAGCCTCTTCTTCCACGCTTTGTGTTGTGGGAGCCCACTGCTGAGTGGGTGAGAGCCCGGGGTTATCCTGGCCTGTAGCCAGGAGGCACAGAGTGCCAGCAGGGCCTGCTTGCTGTCGGCTGGTGCGGTCAGGTGGCAGCAAGGTGCGGAAGGGGCAGAGATAACGGTGCTGGGATGGGGTGTGTGGGAGTGTGGGGACAAAGAAGTCCATAGGAAACCAGGTGTCATTTGCTGCTCATGGAACAACTTGTTTTTTCTAAATCTTCCTTGTAGTCCAAAGGCTGCGCAGTAGAGGTAAGTGCGCATGGAGCAAGCACATCAGTAAATGCTACTCATCAGCTTCTAATTGCCCTTTCACCTTGCCTTCTTAAGAGCCCGTCTCTCAGTCCTTTTAAATGCCACCTGAAAAGCTCCTCTCCTTTGTCTGTGCCCCTCAAATTTTCTCCTTTTGCTGCTCTGTGACTGTCAAGCTTTGCATATAGCTATTTCTAAAGCCCTAACCAGCACTGTATTTATTTAGGATTTTTAGTTTGTGGTTCTGTAATTCTATTGTGGAAATAAATCTGTGATGCTTTTATGTGAAAGCTGTGCTATAAAACATTTGTTTTTCCTAAATTATATTATTATTTTTTCCTGTAATGTTAGGCATTGTGGCAAGATTTTGGAAAGTTGAATTAACTGGTGATATGCAGTACATTCAACCTATGCAATGACAGATGAGAATGCCTCCCTCTAGGGGGAGGATCATCTCATCCTTGGATGGTGCTCAGATTGCTTTGTGTGTGTAGTTAGTAACTCCCCATGAAATAGAAGATTAACCACGCCGTGATATGAATGCATGGCTTTCAAGTAATGCGGTACATTGTGGAAGAACAGCATCGTCCTGTGAATTCGATGAATGAAATTATTAATGGTGTGATTATATGGACGCTTGCCCAAATGCCATCCCTCGGAAAGCACAGAGTGCAGCCGTGTGAAGGTGGTCTGCTCTTCTGTTTTTAAGAATGGGATTCTTTTGGTGGTTGGTTGTTTTTTGTTTTTGTCACTGGGAAAAAAAAAAACCAACATTTGTTTTTAAGGTGAAGATTTAATACTAATAATTGCAACTCGAGAGGAGCTGAAAATCGTGAAGTACTGAAAAGGTTCAGCAGTGACTTGAAAAAAACTTGAATAAGAAAACCGTTGCAATGCATCTGGATATTACTTCACATTTTTGATGTGCTCTTATCAAACTGGATCTAGCCAGCATTCTCCCCTTGGCTCCCATATCTCGCAGCAACACATAATTTAATAAGAGAAAGTAGGTCAGTGGCCTGAGAGAAACCAAACGTCTGCCGGGTCTCGTGACTTTGTTACAGCAGGCAGAGCTGGGGGAGTGTGCGTGCATGTAGATAGAGAGATAGAGCTGAGATTTGTTTTAAAAACAAACAGCAAAATAAGCAGCAATATGGATAACTTCATCCGCCAACTAAAACTGTGCCATAGAAACTTCTGGTTGAATTCAAATTAGAACATTTTCATATTCATATTCTTTACTCTTAAAAAAAGATTCTGAGCATCAAGTACATATAAAATAAATTCCCACTGTATTTACAAGTCAGATTATTTATGGAGTTTGGCAAGTATCTGTGGATAGTGTGAGCTGAACCAAAGCTGCACTGTTCCTTTTCAAGACATAATGCCTCCACCTTATCCTTCAGGTACCAGTAGTTTTTCTGCATCACCACAAATCAAACAAAATACTTGTCAGATGTTCCTACTCAGAAGACTTATGGCACTGAGACTGCAAAACATGAGGAAACCCTGAAGTCCAGGCTGAGTGCATAAACATTTGAATAACTTTTGTATTCTGATTGTGTCTGTAAATGTTCCCGTTCTTGCCAGGTCTGTACATTAACAAAGGAGGACAACCGGAGAGTCGGGGTAATTCCAAGTGATGAGCAGCTCCATGTGTTACCTCTCTATAAAATTTCACAAACGGATGAATTTGGCACTGAAGAGGGATTGGAAGCTAAGATTAAAGCCGGAGCCATACAGGTGCTCACAGCATTTCCCAGAGAAGTACGGATGTTAGCCGAGCCTCTGAGAGCTACAAAGAAAAAGAAACCTGACACAAGGAGGACCCCAAGTGAAAAGCAGCAATTAATGGATAAGAAATATTCAACACCAATAAAGCTGAAAACTGAAGCGCCAGAAAATCTCAGTAACACTTTGCATTGCTTAGGTGAGTGCTGCCTGTCAAATTCTGCTGGTCTTTTCTGGTATGATGTTGTGACTTTTCCTTTCTCCTTCCCCTGAGATGGGTAAGCTCCTTCATACTCTTTATTTTATTTTTTTTTCCAACATACTTCCATACTCCTCATTTTAGGGGCTAATGAACAAGTTGTAGTTGATATTCTATTGGCACAGGAAAAAACAGGTGAAGCTTGTGGTGCTGTTTTAGCGATCGTGAGTAATGATTATGAACCAATGAAATGTTTTCAAGATCCCGCATTCTGATAAATAATGCTGATAGAAGCATCTTCAAATACAGCTGTGGGAATGTTTGTCTAAGCAACAGGCATTAAATTCTATCATTTAAAGGTACAAGAACTGCCGTCTGCTTTGTATGAAAGATAATGGCTGTCTGACAATCTGAGCTGCTGATGAGCATTTCTTTCTGAGACTTCAGTGACCCGGATACTGGCACAGAGCAAAAAAACAACACAACCATAAACTTATCAAATCAAACAGAAATTTTCACGTTTTTCCTTGAAATACTGTTGGTGAGGGTGAGAGAGCTGGAACAGATTCCACCTCACAGCAGCTAGGTGAAAAGTATGCTTTTTGCATTATGGGACTGTCACTTTGCCCACAGAGTCTTCTGCGACAATATGTGCGTATGCAGCATAGAGCTGCTCCTTGACCAAACTGTGTGCAGTTGCTGCTGTACCTCAGGTCAGGTTTTGGACCAGCATTTTGGAGAACAAAATTCTTCTGTGGGACTTTTCAGGAGTGAAAAGTAGAAAAGCAAGGAAGCCACGGAGTAGACTCTGATTAGAAGGGAGAAAACAAATCAGTGGCATGTTAAATACACACTGTCTACCTTTGGGGAAGAAAAGTGGAGTCTTAGCCTACCTGCTTTAATTTTGAGTTTTAATTAATGAGACACGTGGTGATAGATTTAATGTGAGGAACGACAATCAAATATATTTAGAAGAGTGGCTGCACTTTCTAAGAAAAAATATTGCAAACAAAATCAGAATCTATTTGATTTGTCTGTAATTAATGCTCAGCACCCTGACTACACGTTTCTCTTGGCAGAATCAGGGCAACAAATAAGATTTTGCATAGAGCAAGATGGAACAATTAAATCGGTATTGTTACTCTCCTAGGAAATTAGACAGACACTGAGTTAATCTTCATGCAAGTTTGGGAGATGCAGCCCAGGCTCTGAAACAAATATAAAGGTTCTTCTCAGGCCGAGGACATCGTCCAACAGTAACTCCAGTGCAGCAATTAATAACTTCCAGCGTGCTCCGGGTGGACTGGAAGCCTTGGAAGGGTTAGAGGACTCTGGCTTGTGAAGGAGTTCTGAAATTGTTTGATCTCACTGGAAAGTTGTTTGGAAACATTGAAACAGCTACCAGCTGTCTACCTGCACGTGACTCTGTAGTTAAGGCATGACTTCTTTATTTGAAAACCATGCCTTGAACTAATGGTATGCTGTCCAGAGTTCTGCTGTGTGCTTTGGGAATGTAAGATTTTATTCCCTTAAACATACAAAAATAATTAAATAACTGTGTAATCAAGTAAGCTTCCATAATTTGTTTGGGCTTGAAATACTCAGGTAACTTAAAAGGGCTGCTGATAATAATAAGAGTGATGAAGAAGTACTCAAAGGAGCGAGAAGGTTTTTCGGAAATGGAAAGATCAGAATATGGATTAAAACATTTTGCTTCTATCATGAAACTTTTCATCATGGAGATTGAGACAGTGGAGTCCCTGAAGATTCTGTAAGTGGAACACACAGTTTACGTCATTATTTCTGACTCTAGAAAGAAGTCAACACAGTAAGCCCGAATCTGCAGATGGCACGCATAGCTGCAGATAGCCAAGATTAATAACTGGAAGCATTTATGCACACTGTGTGTGCTTCCTGTACAGGGCAATGGCTGGATTTCACTGTAAAGATCTCTGTTCTGCCTCTTGCTGAAAATGTAAACATCTGTAATTATGAATTTAGAGCATTATAGCATTAACTTACACACGCAGCTTTTTGCTGTAATAGGGGATCAGTTCTTTGGTTGATCCTTTCCATTTTGCCAATGGGAGGTGTCGTTTTAGTCCTGAGAAATAATGAGTCTGGCAGAGATTATTAGGCTCAATATGAAAACGAATCAAACAGCCTATGAAACAGAGTAGCTGAAACTAGAATATGCAGCAGTCATCACTCCTGATGGTAAACTGGAGGAAACAATTATTTAATAGTCTAATTGCCCTCCATATGAGCAGTGGCCATCAATTCTGGTCATACCTTTTAAACATTGAAAGAAAAGGTTCAGGAAATAATGAAAGAACGGAAAAACTAAATTAGGGGAAGGTTAACTGCCTGTAGTTTTAGGTCAGCAGCGAATAGAGTACTGCTTACAGCTTCTTTAAGCGTGTCAAATACTGCTGCTAAATTTTGTACTAATAGAAGAAGAAGAGAATACATGTACTTGAAAGGAAAAAAGTATCAATGAATGGTATCTGTAATTCCTCAGTTTACAGGTGAGTACAAAGCTTTAGAGTATTGGTTTTGCTGTTTAAGTGAAAAAGATACAGAAAATATGCATTTAGAAGAGAACTGATGCAGCCATTCGTGTTTTAGGCCATGTGAAGTCAACACTCTTTAATGTTGGCCTGGGGGGATTTTGGAGTCACAAGGCTGGCTATTTGGTAGCGTCCATTACTATTGCCCATTGTCTGTGTAGTATTTGGAAGACATCTGACCATCATTTCAAATTCAGTGCTGTATTCCTGGCTGGAAAGAGAGATCACTGTAACCTGCATATCTTCATTATACACAGAGCTGGGAATTGAGAAGTGATAAGACAGGATTATCTTCTGGTTTTAGGTCACAGCAAAGATGATAGTGAGGAGGACCTTTACGGTGCTGACGTCAGCTTAGGTTTGCCTGGTAGTAGAGCACGCGTATGTGAAGACTTAGTCTGAAACCGAGTTCGGCCAAGTCTTTTGTGGAGATGCTGTATGTTCAGTTGGGTGCATATGTCATGCAACTCTAGTCAATATCAAGCAGTGCAGCTTGTAATCTTTGCGTTTGTGCTCATGCTGAGAGCCTTCAAAATCCTAAACTGTTACGAAATACATAGTAAAGATAAAAACCATACATCCTTCCTCATCCATCATTAACCACGTTATTCTGGGCAACTAACCTTTAAAGATGGCGATGTTATTTTTGTCTCCATAAATACTGGCAATTCTTCTTGGCCTATATTGGGTAGAACGGGGGAGCCAGCGGATCCTGTTGGAACAGGAGGTGTTCCTGGGGAGAGATGCCGTGTGATCTGAACCTGTACTTTTTCCTCTGGCCATACGTTTGAATTAACTTCTGCTTATTAACATCTGTGATATTTTCCTCCTAATCAAAACATTCTCTGACTTTGGTTTGATCTTACATCCAAAGGAATGTATAGCTCTCTGTATATTACCAGAATAAATAGGGTTTTGTATCTTTCTCATATGTATATTCCCTATGTATTCATATGTATTCCAACTGATGCTGTTAAATGTAGTTTCAGCGTCCCAAGATGGGTCATTAATGGGAGTATATTGCTGAGCAAGTAAAAACAGCAACACAAAAGGAAATTCTTTTTCACAACAGGACTTGTGATTTAAATGTGTGTTTGTTTCTCAGTCTTATGGTGCAAGATACCATTTGAATTACCATTTTTCACATTTACAATCTGCTGGTTAAAAGTTAAACCAGTGCAAAACCCAATCCAATTTAGAAATTGATTAAATTATGTTTTCGATTAAAACAAAATGCACCTCCCCAAATGGTTCTTTCCCCTAGGATGCTGCTGCCTCTGTTGCCTCACATCCCACCTCCTCTCTTCCGCTAACTGTGCTGCTGCTTTGATCTCTTTGCTCCTTTGCCCCACAGAGCTGGACTTGCTGCCAGAGTGCTTGCTAAAGCATATTTCCAGAAGACATCTCTCTTAAGAGATGATAGGAAGTGCTGTTCTCAAGCGCTGCGTTTCAAGTCTTTTGAAGGAAGGCATTGTTTTGGATGTGTTTTGTTTTTTTCTTAATTAAATGAAATGCTTTGAGTTTGGTTTTGATAAAAAAGAGTTGATGCAGTTTCCTCATGTCGCCCTTAATTACAGTATTTGTATACTAACACTTTCCTTTTTTTCCCTCATTCCTGAAAGAATATTGAAAGAATATTTTTTAATCTATCACTGTTAATAAGTTAGTAGAAGAGAAAATAGTACTTCTGTATTTGGTAAAGCAGTTAAACGTTGTGTATTTGTGTAACAAAGAAACAACACTGACAGAGCCGGTCCTTTATGAGAACGTGGAAGAACTCTGATGTACTGTTTTGCCAGCAAAACAGATGTAAAGCGGCTTTAGGGTGCGATGCAAAGCCCATCAGTCAATGGAATTGTTTTCCACTGCTCTGTGGACTCTGGCTGAAACTTAACTCATGACCAGAATGAGTCATTTGACACGATTTTGTTCCACAAACGAGCAGAACTGCAGTGACCCAGGACTAGAAACTGGGAGCTGACATGAACTGAACAAGCAATCCCCTCAGAAATTTGAAATCGTGAATGTCTGCCAATTAGATGCAAGACAGAGCAAATCACACACTGTTACCTGCAGTATGTTGCCAGATGTTTTAACTCTAAGCGGTTAGATGCTAGTGCCTGAATCGTAATTCAGTAACTTATTTTTCTGCGATGGACAGGATCTGTAAACACGCTTTTTCCTTCTCTGCTAAGCAGGGTGTCAATTATTTTTGTTGTTTTGCAGGCTTAGTTTCAGACATTTTTCAGCAGCTACCTAAAATCTCCTGTGCACTGCTGCCCGCTAGATGGAGCAGTGCTGAAGGTAGGCAGCAGCTGCCGGGCAGCACCTGCATGAACTGCAACTGAGCGCTGAATTGATTTTACCTGTTTATTTTATCCATCCCTCTGTGAAACACCTTTCTATTTTATACACCAACAGTCTGGCTGGAAAAGGTTAAGGAAGTAACTCGGCAAGGTAATTACGTATGTAGTTTTAAGTTAAAAATAACCATTTTGAAAAATGTGTAGCAAGCATGAAAATACCATCAAAGGTATGTTTGATCAACTGAAGAAAAGTACTTACACTTTGGTGTGCATTTCTTTTAGGGAACAAAGCAGATGCTTTAAAACCTGGGATAAAAACGGAGACTTCTGATCACCTCTGTGCCGTGAAACATACTTCAAACACTACTAAAAATTGCTCCTTATTAAAACAATATACGGCTTCCTCCCCTTTTAATGTGGATAGTTTACATCCTTATTCATCGTTAGCACATAAGCCTGGCATAACAGCAGTGACTAATATTCAACAAGATTTTTCAGTTCCCTACGGGTATTTTGAATGCAGTAGTAAGCAACCTCACGTGACACCTTATATTAATTGTAAGAACTTTGATGTGTCTGTCAAAGATTATACTGGAATTTTGCTGAATGATAAGATGAACGGTGTGCCACCAATTCCTCCAGAGGTCACTGCTCCAGGCCCCCCAGCCCACAAAGATCCCCTGCCCACTATACTTGAACATCAGCCAGACAAGCAGAATTGTCAGCCTCAGTCAGACAGTTCTCCTTCTTCACAGATGATCAGCTCTTGCGATTTGTCAGTACCGTTAAGCTCTCCAGCAAAGGACGCAGTTGGAAATGAAGCCGACTGTTCCCACAGATGCCCAGTGGAAAAGGGTAGCTCCCATCGAGAACAGATGTGTGATTTTGACTGCACTGACGAAAAGCAAAACGGTGCACTGGGACAACCGACCGATTCTGAGGAAAAAGCTGAGGAAATGTGGTCAGACAGCGAGCACAATTTTTTGGATGACGACATTGGCGGCGTAGCTGTGGCACCTTCTCACGGTTCTATCCTAATCGAATGTGCAAGACGTGAACTCCATGCTACCACACCTATTAAAAAACCCAACCGCAATCATCCCACGCGGATCTCCCTGGTTTTCTACCAACACAAAAATTTAAATGAGCCAAAACATGGTTTAGCCATGTGGGAAGCAAAGATGGCTGAGAGGGCGAAAGAAAAAGAAAAAGAAGCAGAAAGATTAGGAACAGAGAACACTGAACTGAACTCCAGCAGCAGGAAAACAAAGCAAACAAGTGAAAACAGAGAGATTTTTTATGAAGACAATGAGTTCAACCAAATTCCATCACGCAGAGCATTAACAGTAACGAAAGATAACGTAATAACAGTATCTTCTTATGCCCTCACGCGAGTTGCAGGGCCTTACAACCATTGGGCGTAGGCTTTAGTATCAAATGCCTCCTCTTTGTGCAGCGTTACGCAGTGTTTCATTAAGGTGCTGTTAAAGACAAGTCTCGTGTCGTTTACTATTTGCTCATCTCAACCATTTTAAGGCTGAGGTAAAAAAATAAAACTAATAGGGGGGATTTCCTCTTAAACTGTGACTTTAACATTTGGTGGTGCTCAAGCACATTTTAAGCAAAAAAAAAAAAAAAAAAAAAAAAAAGTTGTATAGTTTTAATACATTCTAAAAAAAGATTTTGTTTAGGTTATTAACCTTGATTGAAATCATTCAGTTTATTACCTTTAGGAATTTATATTTTGGTGCTTTAAATCAAGTCTGTTTACTACAAAAATCATTTATAGGGATTTTAACAGGTTCACATTTTATGGTGTTAAATCAAGTTATACCATAATAGCTCTACACAGCTCTTGGTGCTTAACCACATCAAACAGTTAAAATAAATAAGCTGAATTATTACTTCATGGTGCCATTGCTTTAACAACTTCCAACCATTGCTACGTAGTACAAATTGCAGAGAAACCTTTTAGAAAACCAATGATTCTTTTTCTCTAGATTTGTCCTTCCATACGAAATGAAGTTATTGGCAATGATGGCTGGAAGTTGTTTTTAAGCTGTAAATATATATTTTAAAAGCACTTTCTATTTTTAAAATTAACTTGAAATAGTATAGTATAAGGATCATATTGTCTAAGGTTTGTGCATACTCTACAGAAGAAATCATTTTATTCTTGCTGTGTAGAGTTCCATATTGTTACAGCTGCAGTATGTATGCTAATAGTACGTGATTGTTTTTAGACTTGCCCTTTTTTGTGGAAGATTTTATTACATATAAACAACTTATACAGTGCAGAAACATTTTATTATTTGAAAGAGAGTGTGCAAACATGAAATTGGGAGACATCAATACGTGTGTTGCTATTGAGGAGTTACGATTTTTGTTTTTTTAAAGGCAGCATTTGTTCCGATTTCTTTGAGCAATAAGTGCATAAGTCTCATCCATTTGGAACATTATAAGTTAATGTGACAGCCAAATGTTCCTAAGACCTCAGGGGTAGAATTGTTTTGGGATAAGAAATACCCCCTAGAGTTGCCTTATTCTATTCTGAAAAATATATATATATTAATTTGAGGAAAACATAAAGGAAGTGTTGAAAAAGAATAACATTTCTAATGTTTAACAGCTAATTTTTCATTGAGAAAACCCATCTGTAATGTTCACCAGCTAAGTTCAGGTTTTTTACAAAAATGTTTTGTAAATTTTTAAGTGATTTATACATTTTGAGTAGAAAGGTTGTATTCCAAGCATATGAATTTTGTTTTCCGGTTCTCTTGGAAAAGTGTCATACCATGAAATGAGTATTTGCCAAACCAGAGAGAACAGGCACTCCGTTGCTTTTAAATGCTGTAGCATCCCACTCTTCTTTCTGATTCTCCTCTCCTATGTATTTCCTTTTAAAACTTATTTATTTAAACAAATTACCAAATGGCAATGTTAGCTAAGGACTGACCTCATCCTGCAACTTCCTCCATGACAACAGTTCCACGTAGCCGTACCTGCCACTCCGAGCGAGGAGCGCTGCTCAAGCCAGGCCTCCTCTCCTGGCTGAGAGCTGCAGGATCAGGGCCCAGAGACAAAGCTGTACCTAAAGTCTGCCTCAGAGTCCTCCCGGCCAGGTAACCCATGGGCGTAACGAGGTTAGAGTTCTCCAGTGTGAAAGTATACTAATAATATACTTGATATTATTATACTGTAGTGGTGCTGTAACAGAGGAACATGAATTTTCTAGGTCTCCTTTATTTAAAATCTAGACAAGGTGCTTTTTCCTTGAAAAGTTGAACTGTAAACGCAATGTTTACAGTTTTTGGTACGAAACGTACTTAAATGGTATTTTTAACATATAGTGCCAGTTAGGACCTTGGTGCTACAAATACTTCAATACGGCCGTAGATCATTGAGACTGTTCTCCTGTACAAGTGTATACACACACAGTGTTAGCAGGAGCAAGGTCTGAAGTAGCAATCACTATATAATGACCTGGGGTTCGATTGCACAGATTCCTGTAGAAGTCAACAGAAATGTTGATGGCAGAAGGTGGCTGAATTGAACCCATTCTTTGTTTCTTAAGTAAAATTTGTAAAAACCGGGTATGCTGCAAATCTTAGTTCAAAGCTTAATATTAGTTCAAATAGAGGATATGAAGGGATTGTAAATAATAATAAAACAAAAACAATATTACACCATCATTTTGTACCAGCAGTTTTATGCTTCTTGACTACGTAATGTACAGAATACATCAAATCATTATGGTATTTTGTGTGCCTTAGATTTCCATTTTGAAACTCGTATATTTTTGGTGAGCCTAAGACTAGTAACAACTCCAGCTGTCCATACAGGAGGTAGTACTGTATGTTCTGTAGCTATTCCATTCATATATTTGCTATCTGGAAACCACTGTCCAAGACCGTGAGCAATCATGTACAGCAAATACTAGTTGATTGGCTTCACTGCTAGTGCTGACAGCTTTAGTTTGTGTCATACAAATTGAAAATACCATTCAGCACTCCTATATGAGTAACAACTTTTCTACACAAAGCAATGCTATAGAGCCATCCACTTACCGCTAGAAATGTTCCAATCATCAAAGTGGATCAGTTTCCCTTGAATCGCCCCCTATAAGTGTCCAGGTTTAACTTATGTATTATTAGAAACTCCAAGATGAAAATATTCCATTTAAAAACCAGCAGCTTCCCTCAAAGAAGTGGGGAAGAAGTGAAAGGTAGATCTGAAGGGATACCTCCACACGTAGCTCGTGGCAAGCCACTGCTCAAGTGGCGGCGCTAGTAGAATGTCAGCAAATTCAGGTCTACCTTATTTAAAATGGCAGTTTTGAGAGAAAAGTATATCTTAACACAATAGTAATGCTATTAACTGATAGGTGCTAAACTCAGAGTTACTACTTATTAAGATTACTTATATGAGAAATATATATCATCTGTACAATAGGTGCTCTTTCCTCGATTGTCTTTAACATAACTACTTTCTCAGTGTGTATCTAACAGGCAGGTTAGCTGGCCACTTCTGTTTCCTGCTGTGGCACATGGCAGGTTGTGATTTAAGAAGTTAGTATTTTCTATTGCTGTACTGCGGTGTGAGAAATACAACCATTTACTGTTTTTACAACTGTGTGCTATTTATTGTAACATTTCAGAATATTTATCAGCCTTGTATACAAATTATGGGTTTGGGCTTTTTTTTTTAGTAAGGTTATCATTTTTATAACAGTATTTGTCTGTTAATATTTGTAAATCTGTGGGTGTATTGCTTTCCTTCACAGCCCACATTGCCACTTGCAATTTGCTCTTACCCCATAACAAAGTCCTTCCAGGATGGCCAGATCAGAAACTGGACCCAAAGTTAACGTAGATGGCTAGGCCAGGCCCACGGATTGTACTTGGTTTCTAACAGCTGGCATTGTTCCTGGTGGGAAAAAAAAAAAACAAAATGGATTCAGGTATGGGCTGCTGGGGGGTGTGGTTGCCTTTGGATCCTTTTTCACAGTTCTCTAGCAACAACTGTCAAGACCCAATGTGGGACACCTTTGATTTTCTGGGAGAGATGGTCTCTCATCCCTTTCCCCAATGGGTCCAGCAGCACCACGCCACCTTCACTGAGAAGGAGTGAGGAGAGAGCAGTGCTTCCTGCAGGAGCCAGTTCTGTGCGAGACACTGAGTCCCTCCTGGGTTGCTGCAGTCGTGCCTGACTAAACACTGAATTTAACCCATAGAGGTTTTTCATGTTACTGTTTGTAACGTGCCATCTTGCATTACAGAAAACAGCAAAAGTAATTTCTACAAATATTTTAGTCACAAGATCCAAAAAGCTGTGTAAGAACATACAGATGTTAGTGACCTTCTGGCTGTAGCAGTTGTATACAGTTTTACTTTTTTTTTTTTTTTTTGCAAGGACTTTCTAAGCTAACTCTTTTACTTAGGAATAACCGCTGTTAAAAGTCCTTATCTTACCTATGACAGTACTTCTCTATACTTAGAACAGGAAATAACTGTAGTATCTTAAGTAACATCTTATGGTAAGCATGGGTAAATTACAACTTTGTTAGTACTAAAGGTAATCTGTAACATACAACTGTTTGGGTTTTTTTTTTAATACCTTTTTTAATAATTTTTTTTAATATCATTGCAGTATTACGCTAAATTTGGCGGGTTAAATTTGAGTCTTGTTTGGGTCATTGCTGCAGCCCTGTTGACTGCAATGTGGTCATTTATCAAGCTTTCGTGTAATTTTCATATTTAACTGGATGGATATGGGTGCAGCTGACCAAAGTCTGTGCCGACTCAGACCCTTGCAACACTTCCACAATGAATAGCTCTTGCAAGGATGGATGCAGAGAGATTTGGAATCAATGTACTTCCTGATAAAGGCAGAGGTTACGTTGTTTGTAGCACCTAGAAGTAATTCCTGGTCTGTAGAGACAGTACCTGCACCTTGAGTTTTACACAGGCGAGCAGATCTCTTTCAGACCTGTTTTGGCCTTATGTTCTTGTCAGCTTTTTAGACTTTTCTTTTTTGACAGGTTATCCAAATGTTAATTGAAACACGCTTAATAAAACTGCATCTTTGTGATTTTATATTTAAGACTTGCGGTTCGATCTTGTTCTTTAATTTCCTATGAAATTCCTCTCTTTGAAACCAGCTCATTTTATCAAGCAGTCATCAGCTTTATTATCTTTTCTTGAAACTATGTATATGCTTACTCTCTTCTACTTTCCTTTTTCCCCCCACTGAAATACTCTAACTTAGGCTATCGGGAAGAAATAACCACACCCTCACTCACATACACAAAAACCAAAATTGCATGTCTGCTTCTCACTTGCTAGATGTGACTGCAGTTGTATTCATGCAGCGTTAAGTGAACTCTCTTTCAGGTCCATCGTGGTCATTAAAATTCAAAGTGAGGTCTTTGTGATGCATCTTCCATAAAATTGTTGGTGTTTTATTTCTTGTGTGTGAAAAATGTCTGCCCAACTGTGCCCTGTGATTACCTCTCTTAAGTAATTTAGAGATAAAGAACAGTCCAATCACATATGGAAATACTGTCTGGCTTTCTTAATTTTTTCAGGCCATCCGACTTTCAGGAGAAAGTGAGAAGGGATATCTTACTTAAAAACACAAAGAACTGCAGAAAAAGTTTGCACTGACTGGTGTGACATCATGGTACTGCACTGCAATCTTTGCACTGCAGCATTGTTTCTAACCAGTAAAAGGACATGTCAGCGTGTCCCACAGCTGTGGATGTATGAACACATTTGTCCGCTTCCATAATTCTTCTGGGGACAGTAATTGTTGCTTTGTTCTCTGCCTGAGTATATTGGTTTGTTTAAGGAACAATAAAAGAAAGCAAAAAACAAAGAGGAGGGGGGAGAGTGTTGGTCAGCGTGTGTAGACAGTCATAGGCAAATAGGTAGTGGGTACAGTACTTCTGAAACGGCCTTCTCTGTTCACATGGTGTGGTTGCTAGGGTACTTCTTTACACTGACCCTTACCTCGGTACCTCTAATTTTAAATACAAAAGCTTTTTAAAGTCCATGTTACATTTAGGTCCGTCTTTAACATGAACTAGAGAGGCTGCTTAGTGGAACAGTACACAAATAGGTTTTGGTGTCTTCTGCCGTGATCTGATCCTTTGTCAGCTTTCACAAGTTGTCCACATGGTGCTTCAGTATGTTGCTGCAAAATGTAGAGATTTACATTTGAGGTTTTCTCAGAGACCAAGGATTTCTAATAGCAATGTCTACTCAGGCGCCAGTAAACATAGAGGTCACTTTTTTCTTCTAAGGTCTTTGAAAATTGATTTAATGTGTATTTCATCGTTGTCCTATTAAAACACTTCTAGTCATGTCCGAAGAGTGAGCTAATTTTTTTTTCTTAATGCTTTACGTACCTGCTTGCTAAATGAAGGCAGTTCTCATGGTAATGCTGTGTTATCTCCCCGAGGAACACTTCATGCGATCAGTCTCGATGGGTAGGCACTGCTTTCTGCCCCATACAGACAGCACCAAGTACTGCAGGCAGCTTTTTCATCCCACGGTCTCTTTATGGATCATCTGCTGTGGCGAGCTGTCAGCCCTAGATGATGGTATAACCAGCTGCCGAAAGCTTTAAGTGCTTCCAGCTGCTCCAGCGGTCCTTCCTATCACTCTGCAGATCTGCTTCAGTACTCAGCAGCAGGAGTGCAGATGTCAGCCTGCTCACGCATACTCCCCCACCTGCTACTGCTTTGTATGTTAATCATCCAGCCTTCATCTCAGGAATATCATAAGAATTTATTATTCTTGTGACTGTTCCAAACTCTGTTTTCTTCATTCACCTTTTATTCCGTATAAGGCAGATCTATTTTTTTAAACTCATGTTCTGTCATAGAGAATCCAGAATATTTCAGTTGGACACTTTTTCATTCCAAGAAAGGAGGACATTTCAGAATCTTTCACTCATCAGTGTTTTCTTGCTTTTTACATATTTTTCCAGTCAACTTGAGATCTCTTGCTGTAGCTGTCACGCTGTTGTTATGTGTGCATGTAGCTAAACAAAAGACCCTTTGCTCACAGCCCTCACTCTCCAGAGTGGAAGTTTTTACCTCCTGTTGCTAGCACCTCTGTGGAGTGAGCCCTCTTTTCTTCCAAGTTACTCTACCAGCTCTGCCCAGGCCCTCACGCAAGGTCTGGCAGACCTTGCACCATCATAAAAGTATTTCTTTACATGTTGCAGCTAGGTTCTTGTGCAGAGGTTAGTTATCATCCTTGTGAGAATCCCTAGTATTGTGCAAGTGGCATGCCTTAACTGCCAGCACTGCTTGGAAAAAAGGAGTGGAACAGTGGATGATTTTTGTTTTGTTACTTTCTCTGTAACAGCAAGTGGAACTGATTGAGCTTGAGCAGAAAATAATTACATAGTAACTGCCTTTTATAAAAGGGTTATAGGGGTGTTGCCATTGCCCTTCTGGGACGCAAAGGTTTTAGGATTCTTTTTCCAACCCAGTTCATCCCACTGTTGTTTATGCTGCTTCAACACGTATGTGTGACTTCAGCTTGTAAAGACGTAAGATTCTTCTTAATGCTCTTTCCTGAATTCTTCTAAAACAGCATCTTTTTTTCTACTGGACCATTACATTTGTCATTTTTCATGGACAGCTGTATGAAAATGCTAGAATCTTCCAGCAGTGTACTTGCAGTGAATGCAAGATTAGGGTGCTAAATGATTTACATGAAGGTGACTTGTTCTGTATGGTGTGACAACACTTTTTTTTTAACACTTTGCACACCCTACCAGCTTTCCTCATAAAATGAGAGGACACAGGTTGTAGATCTGAAAAACCCACACCTGTAGGTTTGGGCAGATTTGTCAGCTAACATACAGAGAGTTACCAGTTTCAGCAGATGAACTGAATTCCAAAGAAGTGCTGCTGCAGAGGTGTGAGGGAGCGACGAGTTTGATGGTCAGTATTGCAGTTGTTGCCACAGAACATTTTAATGCTGTTGTGGAAAGTTTTGTGATCTTACCAATATTTTACATGTATGTCTGTAGTTTTATTACTTTCTAATGGAAAAGGGTCTAGGGTTTGGGAATCTTTTTTAAATTAGGAATGAAGGCCCTGATTCTCCTTTACACCACTGTCCTTTGCACCATGTTAAAAGGACAGAGAGGCTTGTAAATGGATGCCCACTGAGCTTACATCCTTTGGAGTACCCCATTGTACTGATCACGGTTAAAAGGTCACTAGTATAAATTGAAACCGTTACCCACAGGTGTGTACAACCATGAGAAATGGATGTCACGATAGCCCTATTTTGTGCATACTGGCCAGTAACATCCAGATTGTTCTCAGCTTAGAAATACAGGTTGAAAAGAAATTTCTCCGGCCTGTTTTGTAATGAATACCTAAAAAATTGTTTATACTGGCTGTGCATTTCCCAACCTTGTCTACAAAGAGAATGTGGTAGAAGATTTGTACCTCAAAATAATGACCTGGCCAGAGATGTCACAGAATTGTCAACAAGACTATTTCTAAGCTTAGGTAGTTTTTCTTAAAATGCTTCCTTGCTTTTATTGTTATTTGAACCTCTTAACGCAATTACATATAATGAGGTTGTGAGAGTGTACCGCACTCCGTGCCTTTCTGACTTAGTCCCCAGCAGGGTGTGTGGTGCTGTGTGACGTTGCTACACTGGGATAAATTTTGAGAGACAAAGCTAAAAGCCAACATTTTTTGAGTGCCCGCTGTGTGGCACTGAAACTGCTGGCACTGCCCTGCATGCTTGTGCCATGCAGAGCTTCCCTTGCTGCCAGTGGCAGCGCCATCCCCCATACCCTTGTGATAAATGTTTCTCTTTCAAAAAGATTTGAAGAAAAAAAATCTCATATTTTCATTTTATAATTTCTAAAGTGCAGTGATGCTGCAGAACAAAAACAGACTCTGTGCTAACTGTGGATGCCAGGCTGTAATCCATGCCACACAAGAGGCAGTGTCTGAACATCACGAATCTCTTGTCCTGTGAACAAAAACCAACTGCAGGCAAGAAAAGCAAATACGATATCCCAACACCACTGAAAGAAAGCCAGTTCTAACCAATACAAACACTTAGACATTTTCAACTTCAACAATTCATCAGTCTAAGAGAATTTGTTTAGGTTAGTAGAGACAGCTCTTCATAATGTGACAGTATTATACCAGGCCATAAATGTTCAAAATCGGCTATCATAAAAACATTAATTTGTAAGGGCACGCTGTACCAAAATGCTATGGCTAATGAATTCTTTCCCTATTTAAGAAATTAAAAGATTAAACAGTATGCAAAAAAAAAAAAAAAAAAAAAAAGTATTTTCTGTCTTTCCTTCTCTCCTTTTTCCTTATCTCTTTCCCTGTTTTTCTTTCTCTCTTTCCTTGGGATGCATTTGATATTTATTTTTCAACTTGGAGGTTTGGGATTATTTCATTTAACAACCTACTGTATTTAGATCTGAAACATAACTTTTATAAAGCAAAAGATGATGTGCAGGGAGAAAAAAATCAGAAAGAAAAAGCACTTCACTATGTCACCGTATCTACAGGAAAAAGTGTAAGAATTACTTCTTTTCTCAAAAAATACCTGGGGCCTGATTCTTTCCTAGTATAACTGAGCATAGCTTCATGAGAGTGGCGGAGCTCTGAAGAGTTACACTAGCTGAGAAACTGAACCTTACAATCTTTGCAGACAAGGGAACCCTTACCAGCAGTACTTGAAGACTTGTGAGTTGTGACTGCATGTTACTTGAAAGATCTAATTAAGCTATGTTTTTTGGTGCAAGCAGTTGTTGTACATGATTTCATGTTTATGTAGCAAGATGCATTGAAATGTTGATACTAGTATTGAAACATACATGTAAAAATTGTTGTTGTGGAAATTGTCTGTTCTGTTCTATTTTTCTTGTGTGTCTCATCTGTTTAGAACGTAAACTTTCATTTTTTTTTATTGTCCTAACTGAATAAGGCTAAATGAATACTGTAATTGAAAATATATTTTAAATCTTGTCATGAGTTTTTAAAAAGACTATTACAAATTGTATCATTCCTGATTACACAGAACTTTGTGGGTGGTTTTAAATAAATTTTATACTTCTATTTTGCACTTGGTCGTCTAATTTTTCTTTCCTGAAGTGTGAAATGTGAACATTCTTGTAAAATGCCTTAGGAGGGGGAAAAAAGTTGTTTTCCCAATACAAAACAGAACAAAATCATACTCAAGTAATTAAAGACTGAACATTTATACCATACAACTTAGAGCAAAGTTAATGCCCTTCTTCATAGTACAGAATATAATGTTATACTCTTATTTGTGTGTATATATAAATACCCAAATGTATATATGCATATATAATGTATAACATATTATTTACCATTTAAAACACGTATATCACTCAGCTGTCTGGCTCCCTCTCTTGTCTGTCTGCCTTTCCTCGCATGCCACGCTGTCCTGTCCCACGCAGGGCCGTACAGCAATAGAAGCTGTCAGAAAATCCCAGAACTGAAAATCTGAAAAGAACAGAACAGTTTGTGATGGTCATACAAACAGCGTCTCACTATTCTACCTGCCTCGTCTGGCAGAGGAAACTTATGGGGATCATCACTGCAGCTCTTTGGTTCCCATCCAGTGGAAGGAGTCCAGTTTTTATTTGCATCAGCTCAGAGGTTACTTTTTTTTTTTTTTTTTCCTCAAGACAAAGCAGACTGTGGCTCTCGACAGCTTTACTATGTAACATTTCAGTGTAGAACAATATGAGGGAGAAATTCCGTTTTTAAATCTGAAGGAGGAAAACAACTCCCAGTGTTTGCATTTGCTTCTTTTCCTTTCTAAATACATGTAATAGCAAAAACTATCTGTCAGCACAGTAGTCTTCCAGATAACTGGACTCTCCCAGAAGGCAGAAAAATGCTGCTATCCTCAGGCTCCAGTTAAGTCCCTAGCAATGTAAAATACATTACATTGCACAGCGTGTCTAGTCCCTGGGAACCGAATGTGGTAGTCCAATAGGAAGGCCTTTACCCTGCTATGTAATTTGCTGTGCTTTTAGAGGATAATCATTAATGGTTTTCATAGCAACAGATCTCCCAATCCTTCTCCAAACAGTACTATCAAGCCTTTCAAGCAGTACACATTCCTTGGTTTGATATTAGAGCTAGTATCCTTATAGCACAGGTGTCAAAGAATGCACTGGACTTTGAATGGCACTAAAGATTTAGGAGCAGACCCAAGAACAGGAGGGACAGACATGGTTGAGGAGCAACATTTTCCAGCTATTTTTCAGGTACTGCCAGCCAGCTGCATCTTGCCTTGTTCTGGCATTGTTGCGGCCCAGCCTGTTTCCTGTTAGAGCTAACTTTCTTTGGGTTATAAAGCATATTAACTACAGAGGTCTTAAAACATGGCTTCCACCCATAGCTTGTGGGAACAAAACCAAACCTCGGCGTCTGTTTTTGCACAATGATGACTCTGACTCCCTTTATCTGAAAAATCCCTTCAGGAGAATGAAGCATTAATCCTGTTCTTCTATGGCAGATTCTAACCCTCTTCCCTCATAGCAGGAAGCCTTGTTAGGATCAATCTGAGTCACAGCTGCTCTGAATTCCAAAGGGTGATATCTGTTGGGCTGTTGTAAATTACTCTCTTCATGGAGAGCAAGAGGCTGTAAGTAGCACAGGTGTGCCACCACTTAGCCACCTTCACCATAGGCTGCAACTCTTGGGAGAGCTGGCTAGCAATATAGTCAAGGGAAAAAATAAAAGGAGGAAGACTTCTCTCTGTTAAGGGCACATCAGAAAGCCTTGCAAGTGTCAGAGGCTTTGCATCTCCCCAAGGAGTATAGGCAAGCATTCCCTTGAATGAAATGTCTACTGCCTGAGCAAACTGAGTGCAAACCAGAGCCTAAGTCCTTCTCCTTTTCTCCCTCACGCTGAAGGAGGTGCTGCTGGGAGCTGGTGCTGCACACACAAGTTCTGAGCACGTTCACTGTTCTTCCTGTGAATTACAGTCCGTGTGGCCCATAGCAAGCTAAACCTCTGAATCTCTGCACTGTGCTGCACCACACCATGCCTACCTTCAGACCAAAGGCCTTTGCCCTGCTGTGGGAGGAGGCTAAATACCGTGGGCGGTACTGGCAGGTGAGTGCTTCTGATTGAAATGTTAACAAGTTAAATATAAAGTAAGTTAAATATAAAGTAAGTCATAAAAGATTTGATTTTAGTTAAGATATTGCCTTACTCTTAAAAGACATGGCTACACTTTTCTGAAAGAGGTTTCCCCTTTTGTAAGTGTGTGTTTCTCTGGAATTTCAGCACTAACTGCAGTTATCCAGAACAACTTTCAAAAGTGTCCTTCTAATACATCTTCCCTATCGTAGGAACACTGTTTTGTTTTAATTTTGAAGTGTCAGATGGGATCTTTCAGAACAAAAATACTGGGAGAAGATATTTAGTTGCTTATATAAGATAACTGCCCGACCATTGGTTCCACTGAATGAAAGCCAGCCTCTCACAGACTGGCAAAGCAGCTGCAAACAGACCTCGCAGACCTCCGCGTGGGATCTGAGTGTGGCACTGAAATGGCAATGCAGCAGCCGCTGGACTGCTAGTGAGCCGCCCTCCTAACACGGCACAGAGTCGGGAAGCTGCGCTTCACCCAGACACTGCTGTCAATCTGCTCTCTCCTCTCATTCCCCCAGAACACCCTCTAAGTGGTAAGAGTTTCATTTTCTTATTGTTGCAGAAACGTGTTTCTTCTAGAGTCCAATTTTATGTATGGCTTCAGCTCACGGTATTTATGTAACCACAGAGGCAGCCAGCAGCTACAGTTTCGCTAACAGCTGGGCTCTGTTGTATAGCACCTCCCCTGCGCTGCCACTGCCACGCTGCAGCAGCTCTGTAAAAGGCATTCTTCACTTCCACCGAAAGAGCCCCCTTCTGCCTGGGGGCAGCACTACCACATTAATGGACTCATTTTTATGCATCATTTTTACCTGATTTCAATTTTTTTTTTCCCCTAAAATCAGCACCATTTCTCTGAACGTTATTATTTCATAATTTAACTCCAGCTGTGCACATGGCTATGTCACAATGGAAATGGCTTCAGCTCTGTTAGGCACGTTTATGAGTGGAGCCAGCCTTGTTTGCATCCCTGGTTTTAATCCCCAACATCAACGATAACAAACCTGTTGTGATGTATCTTGGGAAGCAATTGGTATGCACTGTATCACACGCTGTAGGGTGAGGTATTGTGAACTGCGTTCTACTCTTTAAATAATTCTGCAGACTTCCAGCAGCCCTGAATATGCCCATCCGAGAGAGAATTCTAGGTAGTTCCTGCAGAGCTGACTGGGTTTCCTCAGCAAAAGTATGCTGTAGCCCCCTGCCCCAGGAGTGATGCTGGACACTGCTGAGGCTAAATTATAGCTACTAACACCAACCAGCCTTAATAAAAGGGTGGGATTTTTTTTAATTTTTTTTTTTTTCTTTTTCATGCCTGGGAAAGGCAGTCATTGCATTTACCTTCTAAGTGCAGTGTCTAACACCACATGGGTGTTAGAGGGTTTTCTTCCCAGAAACATGCTGCAGATGAGATGTGGTAGAAAACCAGCATTGCGCTGGCCTTTCTCCGTACTTTAAGACATTTATGAGTCATTTCTTAACTCAGAATGGTGAATATTCACACCACAATTCACAAACAAGCCATTCAGTAGCAGTCCTAAATCTAGAAGGTGGACCTCTTACAGACTGTCACCTTCTGCTGCTCTGGCAACATGAATAAATGAGGACCAAGAGATAAGATTATCTTCTTTGAGCTCCCTGAAAACATGATCTCTAGTCATTTTACTGCCCGTTCCCTTAGGCAGTGAACTTTCCCAGTTAAATGCATTGTGTGTGATGATCCCTGTGCTCCTGGTGTGTGTTAACTTCAAAATAATTAAAAGTTGTTTTATTTATCTATACCAATCCATATTACTACAGCGCATCTATAGTAGTTCACACAGAAATCTGTTCTCAACTTCTTTAACTTTGTCCCAATACAATAGACCACAAAAACCCTTTTCTCTTTGCCTCAGGACCCTTAAAAACAAACAAATGCATGCAGAATGTTATCTGCAATCCAGTAAACCCAGTCAGGTTGATTTAACATGATGATGTCCCACTCACGTTTTTGAGGGGTCATGCCAGTTCAGAAACACTTCTGCCAAATCCTTTCTGTAGCAGCATATAACTTGCATAGTGAATAAATCACGTGCCTGGGGAAGCATAAAGCTTCAGTGCATGTGAGATCCCAAGGAAAGGCTACAACAGGTGATTTTGTGCAAGAAAAAAACCTGTTGGTCTGCTCTAAGGGTTCTACACTACACTTGACTCCTGCAATTTGAGCACCAAAAAAGCCATTAACTGAACCTTACTTATCACCAGATATTACTGGGCACCAGAAAAGGTAAAAATGTTCAGTTGTCCTAACTATGTAGTACAGAGACAGTCAAAACTGATTATTTTTCTGACCAAAGATAAGCCTCTTACACACCTCCTTCAACTTTCTTCTTTCACAGAATGCACCTGAAGTATCTCAGGCTAGTTCTACGTGATGCAGGAAAATATCACAGTATCCCTGATGCTGCTGCATAGTGACAGCTGGTTGATAAGTATGTTATTATTAAGTTACTTTTTATGAAGTTCACTATTTAACAACTGTCCAGCCATAACATATTTATTATGGCATATAACTCTATAAAACATCAATAATGTACAGTGATTTATTATAGAGTAATACTGAAGCAGCCTGTGGTAGTGTAGATAGTGCCTCTGAAGCTCATGGTTTATCGCGTCCTTACAACAACCTCACCCCTGCTCGTATTTTCAAACAGAGGATGAAGTGTTATAATAGATTCTTGTTTCATTTTATTTCAAAAATAGGGCTTCTGCTTTTCCAAGGCTGTCAGGTATAACTTATTTCTCAAGGCAGTGACAGTTATTGTTTGCAGCTGATACCCCGTCAGCATCAGCACCGTTTCACAGTCCCTGGGCTGGTGGGGAAAGCCCTCTGTCTCAAAGCAAGCCACACATGAGGGTTATGAACAAGCAGCATGCTCATTAGAGACCTGTGATAACCACGTCTAAGTCTGCTCTGGTTACAGTCAATACCAAGATCAGCATGCTTCTGCTTATGTGTTTATGAGTTTTGGTGCACTGGTTGTTCCTTCTGTACTGCTGAACCAGTAAGGCTGCCTGGCTGTTGCTACAGTGGAAGATGTATTTAGTTAAATGATTGTGCCGCGACGTACAAAGAGGTGCTGTTTCTGAGAGCTCTTTTAGTCATGGATTCTTAAGAACTACAACCGGAAAGCTGTTAGTTTCAAACTTTTTGCAGTAAGCGTTTCATTTACTACCAAATGAACATCTGTTCAAAAAGGATATATATGTTTTCATTCCAAAAAGCGTCTGGATTATAAAGAGCATGCTCACAACTGTGGATGGTAGCACAGACCACCTTCACAGCTCCCCTGGGCAAAGCTAGGCAGCTGAGTATTAAAGACCAAAGATCCCAAATAATAGCTGTTTGCACCCAGAGATTTTACTGCTATGTAGCATTTCCTGATACCATAGTTATATCCTTTGGTCTACTGCATCCATCCTTGTTAAATGTGGCATTTGTGCCAGAACACATAGAAAACGCTTTAATTATAGTATCGACAAATCATCTTTTCTCTCCACAATATCCCAAGCTTGTTCTTACAGATTTCCATAACCACCAGGAACGCTGGATGCCAGGTACACATTATAGCTTTTTACCTTCTGATTTCTCACTTTGTCTCAGTTTGCCCAGTTAAACTAACTTGTAGAAATGTCATGCTTTCCAGACTTCTGTTCCTGTTTCAATTTGGTCTGTGTACATGAGAGATATGAAGGGCTTGGGGAAAAGAACGTGGAACACAGGACACTCATTTAAGCCTGAATTTTGTTGTTGTTTTGTGGGTGGTTTTTTGTTGTTGGTATTGCTGTTTGTTTCTTTCTTCAAGAAGAAGGAAAAAAAAAGCCTTGAAGCACTTACTGTCTTTTCCCCACTGTTTCCCATTTAAACTGTTCCTTATCATAACAGCATGATTAATCTTGCAGAGGATGCAGAACCCAAGGAAATCAAAAGGAGTCATGAGTGTACTCTACAGGGCAACAGCAGTATTTGCCAGCTGTGGCTGCAATATGTATACATGGAAAGGAGAAAGTACACGAAGTCATGTTCTACTTTAGGTTTTCCTATGAACTTCTAAGGTTTTCTCTGAGAGCATCACAAAATGTTAGACATCCTCAGATTGAAAGGTCCTGGCCTCAAGGGCTGAAGAACAGAGCTACTTTGTAACATCCTGATATTTGCTAACAAATTTCTACCTTAATAAAATTTTGTCACTGTCCTTTCCATTTACAGCATCAAAGAGAACCCTTTTAGCCTCTAACTCCTGTTTTTGGGTCATAGAGTACAGATCCTTGGCCAAAGCAACTGCATTTGATGTAGTTATGTCAAGAAGCGACATAATAACATTTAAAATGCATAAATACTTAAAATATGAAGAACCACGCATATTGGTTTAAAACATTTAAACTTCTGTGTAAGCTCCAAGGCAGCTCTGTCTTTATGTATTACTCAATACAAAATTCTGCGAGCAATTGATGTGGCAGTCTCCTTTTTCTCTAGTTATCCTCCTGCAGCACAATGCAGCCAGATGCCCCTACAGGACAGCCTGCTTCATGTTGTTGTCCCTCAAGATCTCATTCCATTGTTAATTTCTGTTTTTAATTACAATAAAACACCTTGAAGTCCTGCTCTGATTTACTGTCTTCCTGATTTTGCCCTCCAACTCCGAGTAACATCCTGCGTGTGTACTGGGTTAAGAACACGCTATTTGCGACGTCATTTAGAGACGGATGAGAGATCAGCGTTGCCCTCACGCTACTTACTGCAGTGGTTTCTGACTGCAGATTGCCCCAGAGCAGCTCCCTGGGCAGCCTGCTTTCTGCCACCTCAGGCGCTGCCTTCACCCCGCAGGCGTGAAGCTGCCATACGCGTGCTCTCCTTTCTGCTGCTCTCTCAGGGGCTTTGTCTGGGCTTGGAGGCGGCCCACGAGGAGGCAGCCGGGCTGCCGGCACAAGCGCCTGACGGTGCGCTGACACACGCCAGCGGAGCAGGGACAAAGGGAACAAACCTGCCGCCTTTATACGCCACAGGAGAGGCGCTGCCCAGACCGCAGCAGCCCTCCCGCCCGCAAGATGGTGGCCCGCCAGGCCCGGCCCGCCTCGGCCAAGATGGCGCCTATCACCTCCGCACCTCACAGCCCCATCCGCTGCAAGCCGCGCGCGCGCCCAACTGCCAGCTCGACCCCGCCCCGCGCCTGCGCGCTGGGCGCTCCTAGCCCCGTGCAGGCGGGGACCGTGATGTCAGCAGCATGCGCCGCTGCTTGGCACCGCCCGCAGGAGTGCGCGCGCCTGCGTAGTGTGGGCGAGCGGAGGTGCGGGCGGCGCGGAGAGGCCGGCGATGGCCGCGATCGGGCGGCGCTCAGGTACTGGCGCTGGGCGGGCCGGGCCGGGCCGGGCCGTGGGGCCTTCTCGGGGCGGGCCGCGGGGATAGCCGGGCCACGGCGGGCGCGTGGGACCGCGCCGGTGGCCGGGGGAGGAAGAGGAGGAGGAGGAGCGGTGGGGGGAGGGCAGGCGGGCGGCCGCTTCCCGCCCGGGCCGTGCCGCGGCCCCGTGGCTTGGGTCCGGCGTGCAGGGCCGGCCGTGCCGAGACGGCGTTTTGTTGCCGCTGCTTTCGGTTCTCCTTTGTACTTCTCGCCTTGCCTTAGTTAAAAATCTCCTCGTGGTGAAGGAGCGGCGGTGAGCTTTCCCCGCGGCCTGAGGCTGTGCCGTACCGGGTGGGGGCCGCCGCTCCGCGCCCACCCCTTCCCCGCCCGCGGCACCGGGAGCGCTGCGCGGTGCTGCGCTGCTTTGCGGCCCGGCACGGCCTGCCCACGGCGACGCCTCCGGCGGCGGTTTGTGTTTCCCGCGGTGCCGTGTGCTGCCCGCCGGGTGCGGGCGGGCACTGAGCACCTTTTTTTTTTTCTTTTTCCTTTTCTTCTTCTTTTGTTTGTGTGTGTTTCAAAGTTTGCAGCCGCGCTCTGTTCTCGTAGGTTGCGGTTCCAGAAGTTAGGCGCCGGGAGCTTTGCCTTTTGCCATGGCTCAGTTCGGAGGACAGAAGAACCCTCCGTGGGCCACTCAGTTTACAGCCACCGCCGTGTCCCAGCCAGGTCAGTGTCTGCACTGCGCTGCCCGAACCCGGCGCCTCTGCCGAGCTCCCATCGGAGCTGAGAGGCAGCAGCGTTCTGTATAAATGGCTTACACTGGCAGCTTCTCACACTGTACAGACGCTTAAAGATATTGACTTAATATCGCTTGCTTCTGTGAGGGGGGATGAGTAAAATCGCAGATGGATTTCTGTTGATTCTCGGGGTTAGTAAACAAGCTATCGAGTTATTCATATCCACTGGTGTGTAAATCAAACCGCGCTGCTCCACGTTAAGTAATGTCAACCCCAGTAAGGCACTACAGTTCTTGAAGTGCTGCCAGAGTTTCATTTCCAGGGCGGCCTAAATTGGTGCTTACAAAGTAATTCTTCTTTATAAATACAGAGGGCATGCTTCGTGCAGTGATGATGTCTCTGAAGCTTGCTACTTGGTGGGGAGCAGCTGTGTATATGCTTGTGTGCGTATCTCTATATATTTAACACCAACCTAGAACTCAGAGGTGTTGCCCTGCTAATAACGGGGTGTCTTCTTAGACCTGAGAGGCCCCTTTGGTTGCAGCATGGTGTTTTTGAAAACCTAACAGTTTATATTTTGTTTTCACATTGTTTTATAGCGCTGAGCGTTTTGAGCCAGAAATGTAAAGCTTGCTGTGTGGTGAACTTCAGGGCTGCTTTTCTCTCTTGTATACAGACCGTTTCCTAAATATTGCAGGTTGCCTGATGTAAATAAGGCTTAAAAAAAAAAAAAAAAAAAAAAAAAGCTGTGCAACTTTGAGGATTCAGGATAAAGAATGGTCTGGTTTTTGTGCCATTGTTCCTTGAGTCTTACTCCTGTTTGATGTGAAGCACCATACCATCCCTCCCTGGTCAGGGGCTTGAGTTCTGAGCACGAGCTGGGGACGCGTTACTGTAGTTAGTCCTGTGCAGCCCTTTGCCTCTACTGTTGCTGCGCCCCGCCAGCTAGCTGCGTGCAGTTTTCCTCATTTCTCTGAATAACCCATGCTTCCCTCATTCAAGTGGTGCCACTCCTCTAAGAAATTGCTTACCAATGGGCAAGGGCAGCCACAGTGAGCATGGGAGAGACAGATGTTGCCTTTGGCTGTGGTGTCTGACTTGGTGCCACCTTGGAGCAATTGAAGGACAGCAGCTTCGGGGCTGGGGCCTTCTCAGAGGGCAGCGCATCAGGGAGGTGGGTACAAGACTGGCCTGAGGGCTGGCTGTATGCTTCTGTGGAGGGAAGGAAGGCCACGCAAACCTGGAGAGAGTAGCTGGCAGCCATCTTATACCTCCCAGGGTGAGGACCAGAAGGGGCCCTGGGCAGGGGGTGGGTGGAGTGTGGGCACTGGAGGCACAGCCTGACTTCTGATCCCTAGTCCTGTTCCTGCAACTCTGCCTTTGGTTAGCCTGCTTCTCAGCCTCCTTCAGTTAAACAGTGCAGAATTTAATTGGGATAGGACCGTCAGTTGCTGCTGTGTGAGGTGTTTCACCAGCTAAATGAGGACAGGGAATCTCCAAGGATTTTCAGCTGTTCATCTAATCCAGGAGCACCTGGTGCTAACATAACACCCACTGAAGACTAATGTTTAATTGCAGTTCTGCCACCTTCTTGCAATGTTTCCACTGCCCTTCATGATCACTTGAAAACATTTAGCTCCTTATGTTGCTCTCTGTGGTCCCTTCCTGTTCCTGCTGCTATACGCAGTTGCCATGTCAGTGCCCTCTTTCATTCTTGTCTTTATCGCTGACTCCAGTCACTGGGATGCTGACACCCTGCTCCATTTGTAGTGCTCATGTATGCAGAGTTCCTTTCTTTATTGGACTTGCTTACTGTTGAGAGCTGAAGCACTTGAGCTCTGAACTGCAGCTGAGCAGCCCCCATTCCTGCAGCTTTCATCATGGAGGTGTGCCTGCCTGTCTGCTGGGCTGCTCTGCTGATGGGGGGTGCTGACTGGCATGTACTGCTTCTCACCGGCAGCTGAACTCAAGAAGTTGTGCAGGCTGGCTTGAGTAAATCTCTGTGTTCAGGGACAGATTACAAAATGTTGTGGGTTTTTGTTTTTTTTTTTCAAAAGCTGTTAAACAGATTTTTGAATGGCAACTGTTTTTATTGGAGTGTTGGGTTCCTTCTCCAAAGCATCAGGGTGCTCGTGTACTGGGGAAAGAAATCCCGATTTTCATAATGCTAACTGTGTGATACGGAGCCTTTCCTAAATGTTGGTCACAAGTGATGACTGATTGTATGGCAAAATCAATTTGATTGTTGCAAAAAAGGTAATTTCAGGAGGGTTTGGTTTTTTTTTTTTGCTTTGCTGACAAGTGTTGGCCATTTCTGGTGAAGCAGTCACTAGACAAGTTTGGACTTTATTGAAGTACATCACTCTAAGGTAGTAGTAGAATTACGTACTATGTAATGAAGTTCCTGGGGTTGTTCTGGGACAATTATTTACTGATTACTGTCTGTGCCTCTGAAGACAGACAGGTAATTCCAGGGTCCAGTAAATGCCTGGTGAGGAGAGACTCTGATGTGCCATGTAGTGAAGTCATTGCTCTAGTCGTATTGTTTTGTGAGTCACATAACTGAAAACAGATTGAAGTCCCTACTATGTTGCTTCAGAATAGTTAAAGCGTAGATTGCGCCTATTGCAGAAACATGAAAGTTAGGAAATAAAAAATGTGGAATTTCTAGATAAAGCAAAGTGCTTGTTCTAAGTACTTCTGATTCGTGGGATGATGCATGAATTCCTCAGACACCTTCCTGTTCTCTCAGTGCGTTTTGTTGGTGGCGCAGTGCTTAGCACGTGCTGTCCTCAGGATTGAGATGTCCCCCTTGTAGTTTGGGACCTGTTGTGGAACTGTGGTCCAGGGGAAGTTCTGGCTGGTAAGCATTGTCTTCTTCCCTGTATCAAGACCTAAGGCAACGGTTGTGCCCTTCTGGTTGTTGCTGGTGGCTGCTGTGAGATAACTAAGAGAAGTGTCAGTGAAAGGCAAGCATGTGGTAGAAGTCGCATTTGCTGTCAATTCTGAGAGGTATCCAGAGCCCTGGGTAGGCAGGGTGCTCACTTACCTGTGGAATTAAGAAGCAGCAAGAGGAACTGTTAAATATTGCTTTAAAAAACAGTCGAAATTGTTTGTGACAACAGAAATTTCTGTTAGATAAAAGGATGTTTGAGCTGCAGCCTAGGACTCAGATTTGGCCATAGGTGATCTGGAATATAACTTTAGAGTGAATGACGGTGGCTAACAGTTGACCAGATTCGGATGAACTTAATGAGTTCATTAAGTGAACTTATGCTAACAGGAACTTTTGTTCAGTGTTTGGAAGTGAAAGAATAATGCATTTGGTGTTCTTTTTTGTTTTTGTTTTTTGTCCTGAATGAGCCAGCAAAGTAATATTAGGCAAGAAAAGTGGAAGTTATCCCAGGATAACATCAGCAGAGCATTTTTTATTAGATTTAGGGTCTGTTTAAGGTGTGTTATATAAGGCATTGGTGAGAGCCTGCTTCTGGATGGTCAGAGACTCATGTTGTAATTGGAACTGGCAGAGGGAGAAGAAGCAGTAGGTGTGAGGATGGAGGCAGTGCAGGGCCTGTCGTGGGAGGAGCCCCATGTTTGGCTTACTTGGCTTCTGAAACCAAATGAATGTTGGAATTTTCCAGGGGGAAAGTGGCACCGTACCGGAAATGCACTGATTCTGCTGTACTGTAGAGTGGTTGTTTTTGCTGTTAAATTAGTTGTACTTCCTGGAATAGTTATGTGAAATAATTGATATAAATCATAGCAGTGATCATTATTTTCGTGGTTTTTAATGGATTTCTTACAGATTTCATTCCAAAATTGTAAGATGCTTAACGCTACCAACTTGTTTTCTGAGTATTTTTACCCTCCTGCAGAGAAAAGTGTGGCAGAGGGGACTGCCTCATTCAGAACTTGTTGTGCTGATTACAGCACCTGTGTATTTTCTGTTGGTCACTAAGCACAGAGCAGTCTTACTGCATCTGTGGGCCGGAAGTGACAGCTTCATTTGGGATCAGTAGGAACAGTGTGGAGTGTGAACTCCACAGGAAGAATACAGTACATGTGCTCTTAATATCATTGTGTCTTTAGTAGCCCTATTTGCCTTGAATGTTCTGATGGTGTCTGGCTGACCCGTTCTTGCTGGCAGCGTGCTTCTCTGCCAAGCTTCTCTTTAGTTCTGCTGAAGTACATGAACCAGGCTGATAGCTTGTTTAAATGATATTTGATCACACAGTTTAACATAGCTTGCTTGACAAACTTGTGCTGTAGGTGGAGCAGGTTTCCAGATAGGTTTGCATTTCTTTACTGAGATTTGCATTCTACAGTATTTTCTGTCCCTAGTAGTTCCTTAAATAAAAC
Organism: Alectoris magna; assembly: GCA_030625065.1. NCBI lineage: Eukaryota > Metazoa > Chordata > Aves > Galliformes > Phasianidae > Alectoris > Alectoris magna. The sequence continues at coordinate 25,090,637 of CM060566.1, read as the reverse complement.
GCAATCATTTGAAGAGACAAACCACATGGATAGATGCTGCTTATGATTTACTTCATATTCCACAGTGAATTAAAAGCTGATATGACAATAAAATTATGACTGTTTTCCTTCTGTACGATGTGGATTTGTGCAGCAGAAACTTGCTAGTAAGTGCTGGAGACAGCTTGGCTTGCTCCCTTTATACGTGAGGAGTGATGAAGCTCCCTGTTGTTACAGGGCTGTTCCTTCTCTACCAGCCCCCACGGCTATGAAATTCAGCTTGCACTGGGACAAAGACAGTACTGAGTGAAGCGAAGCCTTGTGCATTTGCAGAGCACATGTTCTATAAACCTCAGCCTCAGAACTGCTGCTACAGTAAGGATTTCTCGTGCCCTCAGAATGAAATGCTAATTGATGTGCAGAAGAGAGCAGCAATCCTCATAGCGCTCATCCAAAGCCTGAAACACGTGCTGCATCTTTTCTTGAATGTGTGTGTTGGGAGCAGGCAAGAGACAGGGCTGACAGTTACTATAGCCATGCAGTCATATGCAACTTGAGAGAAGGAAATTCAAGTCTCTATGCCGCTGCTGCAGTGTACTGCTTGTAAATACATTTAGTAAAAGTGTGTGGCGGGATCCTTTATGCTGTTTTATTTTCAAGTGGGATTATCTACTTTGGGAGCTTGACTGAGGAGTAAAGCATTGCATACTGCGTCTAATATAACTGTGGGAAAGTGAAGCTGTATAAAGCCACTCTTAGTGCTGGTGTGTGCCTTCTCGTTTCAGCTGCTCTTGGTGTGCAGCAGCCGTCGCTTCTTGGAGCTTCTCCTACAATATACACCCAGCAGACGGCGCTGGCTGCAGCAGGCCTGACTACACAGACACCAACCAACTACCAGCTAACTCAGACGGCTGCTTTGCAGCAGCAGGCAGCAGCTGCAGCAGCTGCCTTACAGCAGGTAAAGAACAGAGTGTTTGCAGTTGTTGTTATGAACTTAAAAACATGAAACAATGGCTTTGTGAAGCAGAAGTATGTATAAGGAAAGAAAATGGGGAAATATTTACTTTTGTTTTGTAAACCTGTAGGTTTACAAAAATCCAGTAGGATCGTAGGTCTGCAGCTATTGACAGATGTATGAATCAGGGAAGGTGTGAATTTTGGCTGTGGAGGTGCTGACCGTTGGTTATGGAATGCGGTCTGGGAAAAGGAGTTCTGCCGCGCCTAAGCTGAATATCTCAAATTCCAAATATCTCCAGTCACCATATATAACTTGATGTCATTTTGCATGACTTCAGGCAGATTCTGCTGTATGTGCTAATGTAAAGCATTAGCTAGGAAGTCCGGTAAGAATCCAGCCTAAAGATGAAGAAGATTTATGAAAGTAGTACATATTGATACTATTTCTATATTCTATTATTACATTTGAAAAGTTTTTATCTCAAACATGTCTAGCAGTTAATTGGATTTGGTATCTTGGGCCTAATAATACTTCCTGTTCATGAAATATTTTGCTTTTGTCTGTTTCAGCAATATTCACAGCCTCAGCAGACTCTCTATAGTGTACAGCAACAGGTTTGTCTGATTCTTACTGCGTACATCACAAACTTAAAAAAATAATGTTGGTTGTGTGTATTGTAGGAGTTGTCTACAAAAACATCCTCACGCGGGAAGTTGTTAAAGTAACGTTTTTTGTAGTGAAGGAGAACTTGAAGTTTAAAAACTTGGAGAGATGTATCCAGAACGGATACCTGCCTTCATGCAAAAAGAAAATAGAACATGCATACTATTCCATGTGTACATGATTCCTTCTAAACTTTGCTCTAATCAGGGCCATGTATTTTAACTGCTGGAAAGATGCTGTCCAAAAAAAGTTCCCTTTTACATATTACGTGGTCTTTCAATTGACAGGACTTTGAAAAAGTCTAAAAGGACGTGGGAATTACAGGCCTAAGCTTCTCCAGCTGCCAAAACTTTTGTTTAATATTCTTGTTAACTTTCAGTTACAAGGAAGCAACGTCTGCTTACTGAATAAATCTGGATTACACAATATTACAATTAACCAAATGAACACAATTTTATGAATATGCAAACCACTTAAATGACCGAACCCCCAAAGGACTTTTAGTGACTCACATTAAGGAAAAACTGCTCTTACTTGTAAAGAGGAGGTGAAATTGTACAGTTTCCTTAAGCACATAAAATTAATTTATAACTTTATTTATTTTAAGTTGCAGCAACCTCAGCAGACCATTTTAACTCAGGTTAGTTTGGTTTTATTGTTTGGTCTTCACCCCCAAACACAGATAATGCAAGAGCACAAATTTCTGACTTCCTGAGCATTTCAATCTGTAAAATGAACTAATATGAGTGGGCATCTTATTGGTATAGGTTTACTTTATCCAGATGTTAAAATATGCATAGCCTTGGTTTCAGAAGTTTAATGGCAACTACTTTTCCTTCATATTGAAGGAAACGTATGTTGAATACTTTTTTTGTTTGTTTGAACTTCAAGTATTCAGTTGTTTTACAGTAACAGGGAAAGCCCTTTAAAGAGGAACTTAACTTGTGCTAACCTTATTGCAGTATGAATACTAGAGGTCTACAAAGAGTCTTAATGAGCTTGAGAAGGTTGAACATGCAACCATTTTAACGCTTGAATTGGTTCTAGCACTGTTTACACTTAACATAACCATGCTTAGACAAAAACGGAGGTAAAAATAGTTTACTTAATTTCAACATTTCGTTGTGTTTTAATAAGAGGACAAGCACTTAAATTTGTTGAGTTGGAGAAGGGCTCTGTTAGCCTCAACCTTTAACCAACTTGGTATAACCTAGTTGGGATACTACTGGGGGGTGATCTGTAAGCATGTATTACTAGCAGAGTTACCATTTCTCTTTCTTCAACCCACTGTATGGGTTACATGTAAGCAATAATGAAGTCTTCATTTTTTTTTTTCCTAGACAATGTTAATATTTGGGGAAAGTTGATGTTTTTAAAAAGTAAAGGATAAAGCCAGACTCCATTCAAAGTAGAAAAAAGATCATCTTCAAAAATAAAAAATAATAAAAAAAATAAAGACTTCCACCTTCTGAAAATCTCTGTTCAGAGTAGTTGCTCTAGAGATTTCATAAGCAGGTCTTTACGTGGGTAAAAACTGTTCCTTGTAGACATATCAGCTGGTTATGAGATTCACAGTTTTCTTTATTTTGCTTACAGCCAGCAGTTGCACTACCTACCAGTCTTAGTCTGTCTACTCCTCAACCAGCAGCCCAGATAACTGTTTCTTACCCAGCGCCCCGCTCAAGTCAGCAGCAAACGCAACCACAAAAGCAGCGCGTCTTCACTGGGGTCGTTACTAAACTGCATGATACATTTGGTTTTGTGGATGAAGATGTCTTTTTTCAACTTAGGTAAGGTGCAAACACTTGTCTGCTGATGTATTTTGTGGTGCCCTTGCTAGATAAAAGGTTTATGTTACTGCATTATAATTCTGTGACTCAACGCACAGTGTCTGCAGTTAGCTTTTCTCAGTCGGCACTGAGTCAGATCTGAGTTAGTAGATAGTAGATCTGAGTTCCTTATATGAATTTTTGAGTTTTCTTAATGCAAAATCCAAAGTTAAGAGGTGCAGAAAATAGTGAGCTCCTTATAATATGGAATTGCAGAATTTGTGGGTGATTAAATGAATATATTTTGCTATCTGCCTATCTTAATACAGTACAGTTAAGGAATTTCTGTTAGAGCCAAATTTGGGTATTAAATTCCTTTGTGTACTCCAAACTGAAGGTACGTGTTCTTCCTTTAAGCCTTCTTTGTGAACTTTGTCTGCTTTCCCCAACTTCAAACGTGATATATAACTGTAAAAATAGTTTCTATAGCTAAGTAAGACTCATAATATGTTTATTGCAATATTTGCAGTGCTGTTAAAGGAAAGACGCCTCAGGTGGGCGACAGAGTTTTAGTAGAAGCTACTTACAATCCTAATATGCCATTCAAATGGAATGCACAAAGGATCCAGACACTTCCAAATCAGGTAGGAGAGTTACCCAGTTTATCTTTTACTGACTGTTTCCGGTTTAAGCGCCTTCACAATTCATTTTCTTTCCTGTTATTAGAACCAGACACAGGCTCAACCATTACTCAAGACACCTCCAGCAGTTCTTCAGCCCATTGCGCAGCAGACGGCATTTGGTGTTCAGGCACAGCCTCAGCCACAGTCCTTGCTGCAGGCACAGATATCAGCAGCCTCAATCACACCTCTGCTTCAGACACAGCCTCAGCCATTGCTGCAGCAGCCACAGCAAAAAGGTGCTCCTTCAGCATGCTAAGCTTGTTTGAGTCCTTATTGTGCTTAGTGTGATTTCTTTTTTTTTTTTTTTTTCCCCTGTCGGTGTGAAATCTGAAATAATGTGGAAAGAATCCCACAGAAGGGCAGTTTCATAATTTTTTCAGTTAGAATATGCATCTTCTTGCAACTGTATGCAAGGCACATTGCTTCCACCACTAGCTCAAGAGTCACCTGGTTAGTGACACTCTTGTCGCTCCTGCTAAGATGTCATAATCTGAAAGCAAATTTGGTATAGTTTTTATTCTGATACTTTTGTAGACAAAGGGGAGAGTTGGAAATAGTGGTAGTGCTGTAGTTCTTCAGCATCACTTGGAATGTTCAGCAAAGTCAGGTTTTGCATAATAGTGTTCTTAAGACTGTTATTTCCATATTAGTGTTTTATTCATTTCAGTCAGCCAAATTGACATTGATGAGAGTAAAGATTACTGAATATGGCAAATCTGAATTGAAGTCTGTTGTGATATAACTTGATCTTTGGGTGGCTGACAAAGAACTGATAATAAGACACAATCAAGGCATTGTCTTCCTATCCACAAGAAAAGCAAGGAGAGAACATCATCTAAGCAGAACTGTTTTGGATAAGTGCTTATTACAGTCTAATTGGTCCTAGTTGTTCGTAGGTGCTTATTTGCTCCCTTTACAATCAGTTTAGCGTGTACTGTCTTGAGCCAGCAGAATTATATGTTCAGGATTTGATACACCAGGATGATCAGTTGATCAGTAAGAGTAATTTATACAAGAAGCTAGTTGCTATTCATAGGTAAAAAAAAAATCTTAAGTAAGTTGTAGGTCTTCTTTATTTTTTTGAGTATGTGGTATACCAGTCTTAAAAACTTTACTTTTCTAAGAGAAGATTTAGGTCTTTACTACGGTAATTACTATGTGCTTAGATTTGTTTTAACTTCCATATTAAAAATACACTATTAAGCAGTTTTGCTTTCTGAAATAAATCCTAGAGGCTAAATTTATGTCAGTCGAGAAGAAAAAGGTCTCTCGAGTTTCTTGGTGAGGACCATATTATTCAACAGATTGATTTGACTCTAGAGATGTTTTAGAAAATATACATGTACATGAGGAAAACAACAGTGAAGTATGTACTGATTCTGTACGTTTTTGTTCCAGGTGGTTTGTTACAGCCCCCTGTCCGTCTAGTTTCACAGCCTCAACCAGCTCGAAGACTGGACCCACCTTCCAGATTTTCTGGGAGGAATGACAGAGGAGGAGATCCTATGCCAAACCGAAAAGATGACAGGAGGTGCGCTGTTGACAGATCTTCATGGCTTGCTTTGATTATAATTTAGTCTAATAAAGCTGAGCTGCTTTCTCTACACTGGGCCAGTGATGTGCACAACTGTTTTTAGTATTAGATAACTGGTAACATTAGTTAAATGGAACTCAGTGAAGAGTTCTTATCTGTTTGAAATAAAATAATTGGATTTATCAGTCTCTTTTGTGAAGAAACTCCTCATAGTTTTATTTTCAGCAAATTCTCCTTTCCCTTCTGTGAGTCATCCCTGAGGAGTCTAGCTTCTATTGTGGTAGATAGGTTTTTGTGTTAGACATGTGCTTTGCATGTTGCTGTCACGTATGCATTCTTTTAAAGCCGTGAGAGAGATCGGGAGAGACGTAGATCTCGGGAAAGATCACCTCAGAGAAAACGCTCCAGAGAGAGATCGCCTCGACGAGAGAGGGAGAGGTCGCCTCGAAGACCACGACGTGTTGTTCCTCGCTACACGGTTCAGTTTTCTAAGTTTTCATTGGACTGGTACGTTTATAAAACCAGATTTTCACTTAAAGATCTCATTTTAATAGTGGGCATGAATTACTGCGGAAAGTGTCAGCAAGTGTATCTAGTGAATGTTATGATCGTAACTTCAAAGTAGCATCCAATACGTCATGGCTGAGAATCGTGAGTGAAGTTTTCTGGGCTCTCTGTTAACCTTTCGGTGCTAATGCGAAATACATTCATAACCCTC